>VNJM01000232.1:0-1488139 GCA_008042475.1 Drosophila kanapiae
GCAGTGCCCGCCGCGATTGTTGGGCCGTGGCCTTCGGCAATACCTACAACTCTATGGAGCGAATCGTGGCCGCCGGCTACGACAACGGCGATCTGAAAATCTTCGATCTAAGAACGCTTGCCGTGCGCTGGGAGGCCACAATGAAGAACGGCATCTGCGGCCTGGAATTCGATCGCCGGGACATTCCCATGAACAAGCTGGCAGTGACAACTTTGGAGGGCGGACTTCTGGTCTACGACATGCGGACCCAGCACCCAACCAAGGGTTTCAGCTATGTGGAGGAGCGCAATGCCGGGCGAAGTGTTGGCACAAATGGTGTGATAAGTGGACCAAAGGCTACGGTGTGGGTGGTACGCCATTTGCCCCAGAACAGGGACATATTTCTGACTGGCGGCGGAACTGGCTCCATTCGCCTGTGGGACTACGAGTATCCCGGCAAGAGGGTGATGGACGATGCCGATGGGAACAGGCAGGGTGTGGCTGGGACTCTGCACATGGTCAGTGCGGCCACTTTGAGTTCTCAGCCCGTTCACTGCTTCGACTGGCATCCGAATAAGCTTGGCCTAGCCGTCTGCGGATCATTCGATCAGAGTGTTCGAGTGCTGATCACCACAAAGCTAAACACCTATTAAGGAATTTACAATCAAGGAGGACGCTTGATACTTGTGATATCGGTTCAGGGGTACACGGCCACTAGGCTTATATTTTTCTCAATATAATTGCAACCATTTACTCGAGTAGACAACTAGGTGAGCTAACATACAATACAATGTAGACATCCTTGGCTATTAAATCAAAAATAAACTTAAGCACCTTAGCTTTAACCCGGTATATCAATATTTTATGAACGACCGACTCACCACTATACACTTGCTCTTGAACGATGGCATCTTCAGCGTTGATTTCCCACTGTTTCTTCAGATGCTGCCCTAGCAAAGGCTACCTAATATCCCGCTGTAATGTTGTCAAGCCCAATGCCATTAATAAAAGATATTTATTATTTGAAGCGAGTTAAAGATGTATTTAATCCTATCAAAAATACGTCTTATATAGTTTATAACTACGAACGGGGCGTACTCAGCCGCTCTAGGACTATTTTGGTTAGATCTGCAATCTGTTTTTTCAGCTCTTCCACCTTCTGTGTCTGCTCTGCAGGCACTTCCACGTTGATGACCTTTTTCAGAGCATTCACACACGACGTGCCCGCCAATCTGGCGGAATTCAGCTGCGATGTAATCATCACCTCACTCTCATCCTGATTGTGCTCCTTAATAGCCGCCTTTGAGAGCTCGGTGACCTCCAGGCAGAGATCGAGCGCTTTTAGGGCATGCTCCGCCTTGGTTTCCCAATCCAAATGCTTAGGTGTATATGCCCGATAGGATTTGACAAGCTTCTCGGCTTTTTTCAGCGGTGTTGCGGCCACCAAGGCGGCCAGTTCCCAAACGAGAGGCTCATTTCCATGCTGGATGCTTTGCTGGCCCAGCAGCTTGACGAGCCTCTTGATAAGCGCACTAGAGCCTGCTGGATCCTCCTTTGAAATACCGTAGACAATCCGGGTGAGGACTTCTTGGTCAAGGTAGTGCTGCTTTAGCTCCATCAGACGCTGGTACGCACGCATTGCATCCTCCCAGTGGGACGTGTCCACGGCCACCAGCATGTAGTTCTCCCACACCTTCCAGTTGCTGTAGTTGCACTTGAGGGCCTCGCCCAGGACGCGATGGGCTCGCTGCTTATCGCCCAGTTTAATGAGAGCCTTCGCTAGATTATTCCACGACTCGAAGCCATTCGGTTCCAGGTGGGTGTAGGCCAGATAGGACTTGACAGCCGCCTCCCAGCGCTCCAGCTGAATGGCGCAGTAGCCGCAACGCAGCAGGATCGCCTCCTGCAGCGTGTTGATCTCCAGCGACACCTCAAAGTGATCAATGGCTTGCCCATAGTCCGCCCTTCTGTAGAAGTAGTTGCCCCAATAGGCCTGGGCCTTTCCGCTGGTCTTCTTGGAGTGAAGCCAAGCCTGCTCGTAGCACTGCGGATCATCGACAGCGTCGCCTAGAAGGCAGTATAGCAGAGCCGTTGGCTTCTTGTCCAACTCCTGTCTGATGATCTCCGCCGCCTTGTGGCGCAGCTCCAGACTCGTGTAGCACTCGATGACCTGCTGCCAGGCGTGAATCTGCAGGCAGATATCCAGCGCGGTCTTGGTCATGCCCAGGGAACGCAGTAGATCCACCAGCTGCAGCTGTACCTGCCATTTGGGCTGCAGATGTGCGGCGAATACGTAGGAAAGTCGCGACCGCAGGGATAGTTCCTCTTCGGAGCTGTCCAAAAGCTTGACGCACTCCTCGCACTGCTTCCAGCTGCGTTCAACGGTTCGTCGCTGTCCCGATTCCTGCAGGCAGTTGAGAAGAAGGGCTGCCTGACGCACTTGAAGCGGTCCGTGCTCCTGATAGAGAAGCGTTTGTGTGTACGGCTCCAGCTGCTCATCCGCCAGTTGGTCCTTGGGCTGTGAGCGTTTCAATTGTTTTCTAAAAATTAAAAACGATGATTAATGAGCACAGTTCCTTGATCAGAGACCTTACTCACACCTTGGCCAGCACCAGAGCCTGCAGTACGCTGGGCAGTGTCATCACTTCATTGTCCTTCAGCTCAACAAAGCGTATTCGCTCTAAACGCGTATCATCTTCCAGGAGCAGCAGTTTCGGCAGCTTGGTCTTCGCATTCGTCTCGATGGCAGCCTTCAAGGCTTTCTGCTCTTTTTGCTGCTCCACTTTGAGACAGAGCTGCGGGAGAGCCTTTTGCTGGAACTTGGTGCGCACACCCAGCAAACCCTCGACCTTAAGCTCCACTTGGAGGTGTGAACAGAGCTGATCTAGCAGCTGGGAGGCCGTATCTGAGCGGTGGAACTGCAGGTAACCATTGGCCAGCTCCAGCAGCAGCAGAGCTTGCAGCTCACTGCTCTCAAACTGATCCACCTGGGACTGGAGCTGCACGGCGACCGTCTTGAACTGCTCGTACAGCTCGGCCGCCAGATCATCCAGAATATGCTGGTGCAGGCAGATCAGCCGCAAGCGCCACCAGCTCAGCACCTTTGAATCGGGATGAGACTGCAACAATCCCTCAAGGATTTCCCTGGCCACCAACAGCAGTTCCGACGTCTTAACATTCGGATTTAGCTCCTCGCCGCTGGCCTTTAGCTTCTCCGACGCATTCAGATCCGAGTCGAGCTGCATATCGGCGGCCTTGCCGAAGGGACCGGTGAAGTTGTTTTGAACAAAAGCAAAGATCAGGCAAAGGCAATCCCTTAAGTCTGTTTTGCCATTATCCCGCCAGCGTTGAAGGATCTCCCGTAGATCCTCCACCGTCCACAGCTCCTGGCGTTCCCACAACTGACGCAGTCCCTCATCGGTGGGCAGATCTAATGGCATTTAATACTATAGTTGATATATTTATTTACTGTTTTAAGTAATCCTCACCCTTGGTAGCCACTGCATCGTTGAAGTTGCATATGTAAAACTCACTGAAAGCCTCGCACACCATTATCACATGTGTTCGTGGGGTAAAATTGCTAAAATTCTAGAATAAACAATTACTCCACGTGCTCCACGTGCTGCGAAAAGCCGGTTTGTTTTTGGTCGGGAATTTTGTTTTATTAAACTAAATTCAAGTAGGTAAATTCTTGCTTTAGTTTAATTATGTTAGCTATATCTCTTGAATGAAATATTTTTGCTAAATAACGAAATATCGTTTAGTTTAATGTTTGTCTTAAATAAAAAAAGTACTATTAAAAAAATACCAAAGAACATGAAGACAAGTTGGTATTTAAAGTTTCTCGGTCACACTATAAAATACACGACACATACGATATATGAAAAATATCGATATAGCGCTAAAACAAAATTGTGAATGTTTCTCAAAGTCAAGCAGCAAGATTTGTCAGCTCATCAAGTCAAAATGATAGACTGATGCACCAGGCGATCAGAATGCAGCAGGAGGATGATTCGCTCATTATTAAAATATGCTATAACTGTTTAGTGCTCTCGCGGGAACTGGTCTCTCTCTCTCTCTGATTTGTTCTGGGCAATCGTACGCTTGCTAGAAAGAGAGCAAAAGATCGACTGACGTCACAACATAGATAAGTGCATCGCTGCTCTACTGCCTTATGTTCGCCTGTTACACAAAACGTAAGAAGCGGGCAATTTTTAGTGTTTTTCGGGAACGACAAGTTCCAAACTATGAGTTTTCCCAGTACAAATTTATAAATTTAGGTTTGCATGTACCAGGCGCTCAGAATGCAGCAGGTGGATGATTAGCGCAATATGCACATGCACATGCAGCTCTCGCGAGAGCTGCTCAGTGGGACCATAATTTACAAACGTATTGTGCTCTCTCGAGAGCTACTCTCTTTTATTTTTTTGGCCAATCGTAGGCTTCTGAGAAAGACAGCAAACGATCAACTGACGTCACCGCATAGATAAGTGCATCGTTGCTCTACTGCCCTCTGATCGCCTGTTACACGAAATGTAAGAAGCAAATAAAAAAGGTGTAATTTGGCAGCACTGTCTGATAACACAGTCTGGCAACGCCATTAAATAATACTAAAATAATTGAGAAGCTCCTTAGCCAACACTAATTGAGAAGCTCGTTAGCCAACACTAGTATTTGGCGGCATTTTTAAATATGTGCCAGAGGCAGCAAACTTGAAACAATAACTTTATTTTTAGCTTTCGTTGGCCAAATGCGGGCCCGCGCCAACGACCAATGCACCCAATTTCAAATAATTAGACGGATTTACATCATTGACCAAGTCCCGACGGCGCCAGAACGCAAGTTCAATTTTTTTAAAAATAGCTGCGCTCTCGCCGGCACATAAATATTTACATAATTGCACATGCGAAAGACTCGTGAAATGGTCAACTTTCCTTTATATCTTTATCTCAATCCGAATACCTTCCGAAAGGTAAGAATTACCTGTGATTCTGATTATAATTTGTTCTTTTTTTTTCGTAATTACCGGCACACATAGAATGACTAATACTCAGACGAAAGATAGCTTCGGCAAGCTTGTGGGTATTTTATTTTTTACGTCTTAGCCGCCGACGGCGCCGTCGTAGCTTCTAAATTTAAATTTCACGGTCAAGGTCGTCGATTGCCGTCGTCGCTATCGGAGAACGCGATGGGGGTTGATGGGGGGGCGCTGCGCTGGCGGGGGTGTTGGCGGTGGTGACTCGAAAACACCGCCACAGAACGCAGTACAGTTGGCGTTGGCGGAGAAACAAAAGAAATCGTATCTGGCAGATACGTTTGTATGCATTATATTCCGACGAAACTTGATAGCACGAGATGCGATAAAGAAGGGTATATATATTCGGTATCAGAGCCCCTCCTCCGTTGCATTGTGCGGGGTTATCTTTGGACGCCACTCTTATCGTCGAACAGGAATCGGCTCCGGTTCAAGGTTGTCAATGGGGGGAAAGAAAATCAGAGTTTCCAAGATAGATAAGGGTGATATTTCCCCATTATTAAAATATTTGTATTTGCACTGATACTGAATCATTATAATTAAGGATAAACAAGATCAACAAGATAGTAACTACCTCATCTTAAAATAATATTTAATATTTATTTAATATTTAAGAAAGCTTGTTAAAAGTTAATTCTTATTATTAACTTATTATTCTATTCTATTAACTTATTTTCTATGCGGTAACCTACTTTTCTTGGTTTAGTTTTATAAACTAGAATCCATTCTCCCTTATACTTTTAAGTATTCACTTACTTGTATTTTGTAAAACATATATTTATTTATTTATTACAATCCAAACAATTTAATTATCTTAGTTATAGCTAACTTTATTGTTACCTTTCAAATATTAAAAATAATCAAAATTATTTAAAGCTTTTGTAACGGTTTTCTTATTCGAGCAAAGATTACTCTTAAATGCATTTAAAGTTTATTTTTCACCACAGCCTAAAAAGAGAAAGAAAAGCAAAAGCTTTCTCAACGGTTTCTCTTTAAAAATGAATCAGCTTAGCTCTCTTTTTACCTCTCTTTTGGTGCCTTTAGTTTTGCCGCAGACTCTCTCTGGCGCTTAGCCTGCAAGTTTTTTGCCATGTGCGGTTTTTTTTGGCGCGATTATTTGACTTTTTTTTTTGCGCTCAATCCCCCAGTTTCTGCTCTCGTTCATGCCGGCATTGCATGGCCAATGCACATTTTGCACTGAGCATGGAATCCGCTTGGAGAATCGATTTGAATTCGAAGCCGGCACGCGGCTGCGGTGTGAACGTCATCATGACCCAAAATGGGCAGCTGCCGCTGCTGCCTCTGTCTCGGTCTCTATGCCGCCGAACTGCACGTCAGCAGTGAATAATGCAGATACTTCTTGCAAACAAATACTGCAGATACGGATCCAAATCGCCACTGCAAGTACGCATGGTCGGGTTGCAAAGTACAAAATATTTACAATATATGAACTTATAAAGATACAAATAAAGAATACAAAACATTGGTCTTACATTTCATGAAATTAAGAAATAATTCACAGAAATTATAATTAATTGATCAGAGTTTAAATGTAATTTAGCGTTTTATAAACTAATGTATATTTTTCAAGGGTAAGCTTGATTATTTATAAATAATACTGTAATATCTATGACCTTTAAAATAAGTTCAACTCATAATAACCTAAGATAGAGCAAATGTAGATGTTGCATATTACATTTTTATAGATTCAACCCTCAAAAATAGTTTTCTTTGAGAAATATATCTTAATTATTTATTAAATCAATTATAACTTATATATGTAAATAAGTTTTAACCATAATTAAATAATAGTTTGAAGAATAAATTAAAAACTATATCTTAAGTAAATAACTGTGACTTGTGCCATAAACATTTAGTAAGCTTTAGCTTGAAACACAAGGAAACAACAAATTAATATCATTAAATTAAAAATTATAACATATTAAATTAACTGTATAAATAACATATATATAAAATAACAATTGACTATAATAATAGAACAAAAAATATAAAATATTATAATATTTGTAAATTCATTGTAAAATACTGGATCCTTAACTTTAAAGACATTTTTATCTAAAGATATTATGATGTGTCGTCATTAAATGTATCACACATAACAAATCTCGTCAATTCCTATCAATTTTGCCTGTTTTGATATTAATTTGAAGCTTAATTAATCATCAGACTTAACCTGCCTTGAAAATAAGCTAAAAAGCTTTAATAATTCCAGAATAATGACGCAAACAAAAGAAATGAACAAGAAAAACTTTCCATTATAAAAGGAATTTACCACAAAACGAAGTTACGTTACTCTAAAAAAAGGTAATATTATTATTTAACAAATTTAAAAACATATTACATTAATAAATAGCAATTAAAACATACCTAACTTAACCAATAACAAAAAATAAGTTAATTGTTGGTTTCTTCCATTTTTCTTATGCCATAAATTTGACTTCCTTTCTTATTAAAAGGGCATTCAAAAATTCAGCTATCTGGATAGGAAAGTCATGTTTTTTATTTGCTTAACTGGTCTTTATAAATAATTTGAAGTTGAAGTTCTAAACACAAAAAACAGTTGCTCTGTACCCCGGCCATCTCGCCGTGTCTATTTATATTTATTTATATCTGTTTTGCTGGCTTTAATTGCATTTCGGTTAATTTATATATATATATATTTTCTTTTTTTTAATTTCAACGCTTTTAATGTTCCTATTTTGCCCGTTTTGCTTGCGAGCCATTCAAGGTCGTTCGGGTTTTGTTTCAATATTGAGTATATAGTATTTGTGTGTGTGCTTTTGTTATGGCAAATAAATGCAAATAAATATAATTTGTTTTAGTGTTTATTTTTACTTGTTGCCCCGCGTAGCGCTCTCTCGCCTCAAATAATTTAATTGCTGTGACATAAAGGCGGCCCAAAACATTTGGACACTTGATTATTAGCTGCCAGTTTTGTTACAAATTTTTTTCGACAGCCCCTCCTCGGTCTAGTCAGCCGCGGAATCGATGTCAGTGGGTTTTCATGTCTTTGGATCGCGCCGGCGCAACATTTTCCCGCCTCCAATCCAGTTTTCACTTTCACGCCTGTGACTTTCACACAAGTTGTTGGTGCAGCTCCTCCCTCAGAGGGGAAATGCTATCATTTTCACGTCTAATTTACAGATTTTAAATACCTTTATAGTTCTAAAATGTATCTCAGTTTTCGCTTCATTTTAATGCTTTTATATTTCGAAAATGTTGTTTTCCCGCCCATGAAATAACCAGCTACTCCTTTCCATTTTTAAACTTAACTAATAGTGTGTTTATCCTCCTTATCTTTAAGATTAATTATCTTCCACTTTCTGATTACGTATCTTCTTAATATTTCACAAATTTGGCTAATATTTACTGCTATTATTTAATACCTTATTGCCTGTCCCTGCCCACGCACTGTTGGCCTTGAGTCATGCTCCGATTTGACCTTGCCCGTCTATTAGGAACCATCATTTCTTGTATGCCATTCGAGATGGTTTAACCGCTGGATAAATTTTCATATTTCGCTGTGCGCGCTGTTGACTAAAATGCCATACAACGCATGCTAAAAAGTTCTACCGAAATTAATTTATTTCGCACTTAATTATTCAGCGCGAGCGACTGAGAGAAGCGCTGACCTTGGGCGGCAGCCTCCGTCGCCACCTCGCCACTCGTTTCTGGTTGCGATCAAATAACGACTCTGGGCCCGGCAACAACAGGAGGGGCGGGGCCAAAAACAAAAACAAAAAACAAATTTGATCATACTCGGACATCTATTACCCAGAGAACGCAGAACGTGGAGGAAGCTAGCAACATTGTAGAGAGCTTCGCGTAACCAAAACAAAAGTTTTCGAAAATAGTTTTGGGTCTTGTGACGGCCTCCCCATTTTAGATATTTACGAATTCTATAAAAATAATGCGCAATTGGGCAAAAAGGTGCTGACTGCAGTAGAATCTGTTTCTGTGTCTGAGAAGGGGATCAAGTGACATCACGAGAACATGTGGACTTGTAGTTGATGAGCGAAGCACAATTTTGTGGGGATTATATCCATATAACTTCAAGGAACGATAGCGAATTTGTATTTTACTTGAAAAGCTAATTTGAATTGGTATTTGTATCTTTATTCAGAAATAAGGGATGAAATAAGAGATCTTGGAGTACAGTACAATCAAGTGGCCCTTGAGATAACAAGCACGTGCTTGTTAGGGAAGATTTGATTGGAGAAAGTATAGGTAAAGAATGCGAGGAAATTAACTATTAAATTAGAGATATAAAAGTTAAGCAATATAAACAATTAATGTATTAGAAGATGACAAATATAGTTGTTTAGGTAAATTATAAATGTATCTTTGCAGTATTCGTAGTAAATTATTATTAGATACCTTTAATTACTTAATATTAAAAATGGTTCTTTAATTACCTATTACTAAATATTATTATTGTCCTTATATTACTTTTGACCTATGCCTTGCATTCTTAAAATAAATGATAAAATTTTTGGTAAATAAACTTAATAAATGAATAAATAAATTAATGATTAATTTCCTCTACATTATCTTTATGAACAACAGTTCAGTCACAACTGGTTACACATCGCATTGCGGTATAAAATTGGCGAATTACCTAAGCACAATTTCCCATTAACTTCTTTATGGGATTCTCGTTGTTTTGTTGCCATTTTTCTTGTTGATGTTATTTCACACTTGCAGAAGTGCAAGCTCATTTCGAGTCATAATGTACACATCACACCATATCCACCTGCTGAGGGGGTGAGTCTGCCTCTTTGAAGCTCCCCGAAATCAGCTTGTTTTTGCCTATTCTAAGGCAGAATTCGCCCGTTGACCTTGGACAATTATTGCTTATTAATAATGTATATGTTGTTCTTGCTTTATTTTGTACGTTTCGCTTAATTCCTGTTTCTCGGCCACTTGTTCTTCTTTTCGATGTTCGATTTGGCGCGCGCCAAAAATCGTTCATCAGCACTTATCGCATTAGAAACTATTTTATTAAATTAATCATTTTTGAGGCTCACACGTGTTGTTGAGAATTCTGTTGCGAGAGAGAATTCTAGTGAAAACAACTCAAATTATCAATATCACAAAGTGAACTTTGGTATTTAGGCATACACCAGCTAAAATTTTAAAAAGTTCTTTAATCGGAAAAGTAGCGTCTCCTCTGACTGAATCCTTGAACTCGTCGAACGCATGAAATTATCATAAAGACCTACAAATGCAAATAATATTAAATGAAATGGAACAAAAGGAATGTGTAATAAGAAAGCTGGTGACTTTTAAAATAACCTTGTTATTTAAGAAATACAATTAAAGCAATTTATACAAGTATATGCAATTTGTAAAAATACAAATAAAAATGCAGCAAAGAACTTTAGATTCCATAACTATTTACCTTCTGGCATTATTACAAGATTTTCCCTACTTTCTTTAAGAATTGTATCCTTTAATTTTATATATAAAATACTATATATTACTCCTTAGTTGGAAACGTATAATACCCTTACCCTTACGACTTAATGGGTATGGGCGTGTGTAATTTTACAATCAGTTCAAATTCAAGGGTTACACGGTCGCCGATTTGCATGTCATGCGCGTTGAGGCGTTGCCCATAAAATAAAAAGAAAAATAAAATGGATGCAACCGTGGATAGATGGTGAATATATTTGCATAATTTCCATCTTAATTAAGGGAAATGCAATGGAAATGCAAGTGCATATTGATATGTATTGTCTTTGCATTCCTGCGGGACTGATCTGATGTATCGCTCTCTTCCCTCACGCCTCTTTCTACCGCCCATTTCCGTCGCTTTCCGGGGCGATGTTCCCTCCCGTTTTTTGCCCTGTGCATTGTGAGTTATTTGCGTCGCCGTCGGCATTTTTCGAGTTTACCGGCCTGTCGCATTTTCAAGGACGCCGCCGCTTTGTTTTGTTATTGTCTGGAGTAACTCGGTACCTTATAAAAAAAAAAAAGAAAGAAAACGCCGACAAAAAAAAGCAGTAACAATAGCAACAAGCGAAAGTGCATTGAAATCAGAATCATGGAATTTTTAATAAATTATTTGTCTTTACGTTTTTTATTTGCACAATTTTATTTCCATTTCGAGTAACTTTTGCCCATCTTGTTTTTTTCGGTTCCCTATTTATTGAGAATTTGCACGCAAACGGATTTATTTGCGAAAATATTTGCAATTAGCAGATCGCAAAACAAAAACAAGGTGAAGGTCAGCCAAGAAAGTCGCCAAAATGAATTTCTATTTATCTAATTAACAAAATTAAAATCAACAACTGCCGCTCAGAATATTAAGCGATAATTTAGCAAACACTTATGTATACATAAGTTCGCAAGCGAACCAGAGACTCGAAAGCAGCTTTGAAAGGAATGATGTAGGGAACGAAATGAAGCTCAAAATTCGGGTTTATGGTCAAGGTCAAGGACGCGCCATGACAATCAAAAAAGAAATACAGAGAGAAAAGGCGAGTACAATGAATAAGCAAAGCAAAGTGAAATAAAATCAAACTGATTATGAGGCACAGACTGTCAAAATGTCGAACGTGAATGCGAAGCGAAGAAAGCGATGGGGGAATTGCTGGATACCCTTTTATTTCTTGAGATTCTAAGGTAACTTTATATTATATTGTCCCAAAATTTATGTATTATTCTTATTTAAGTTTAAATTTTACAACTTAGAGAGTATTGTTTATAAGTTAGTGAGTCTCTTATTTAAAGTTAACGTCAGCCCTAACCCGATGATAAACCTTTAAGAAACCAAACCTGCATAAGTCATAAGCCAAAATATTTGCTAAGTTTAATAGGAAAGAGAATGTTCTATATTCTTATATTATTTACCAAAAGTAAAGATTAATTTAATTAATTATAAATAAGAATATTTATTTAATATATTCCTAACTTTAAATCTTACATATATTTGATATTTATCGATTTATGTATTGTAATAAAAGAGCATCTCTAGGTTATAATGCCACAACAATTACATGCTTCAGGGGCATATTATTGAGATGCGATCTTGACATTTTCCAGATCAAATGACGAATCTGAAGAATCTGAAGTAACGAAGACGACAGAGACTGTCAGATAGTCTTAACATCTGATGTTCCGTTCGAATCGAAATCACATCGAGTCATAAAATAAAAGATCTGAATAATCAACGCTGGGGGCTCGCTCGTGCTTTTAATTAATGAGCTGAACTTGGACATCGGTGAGTAGTTTTTGCTTCGTGTTTTTTGCTTTTGTTTTATTTATTTTTTGTTGTCGTTTCTGCCCAAAGCCGTTGCAAAGCGGAAGCCAAAAGAGCTGAGCTTGACCAATTGTTATCGTTTATCGCTATCGTTTATCGGCGCACTCTACGGTATGGGGGCGCTTAATTGAAAGTGCAGACAGCCCCGAGTGTAAAGAGCAAAATTCTAAAATAAAATCCAGCAGCAGCGAGACACAGTAAAACGGCATTAAAATGTATACAAAAGAAATAACAAATAAAGCAAAAAGCAGCAAGGCAGCGCAAAGGCAGCAAAGAGCACAAACAAAAAGCCAAAGGCAGAAACAACAAAAATCAAACACGAAACGTTGTTCAAGGTTAGGTTATCACGTTGCCAAGATCAAGGTTACATTTTTTTCTCTCCTCCTCTTTTTATTTTTGTTGTATTTTTTTTTGTGAGACGGACGTTTGTCAGTCGCTAGGTGTGTGTGTGTGTGTGTGCGAGTGTGTGTTGCATGTGTGTGCTTCGGTTGCCGTGCCAGACAGAACGTCGATAAATTTGCAAACCTGCAAAGAGCTTCTAAAATATAAAAATCTGACTCAGACGCAAGTAATAATTATAATTTGAGGCTACTCCTTGATGGCCCTTTAATCTGGCGAGTATTTTAGAGCTAACCAGTTGGGATATGCATTGGGATTAAATATTAATTCAAAGATGGAGACGTGCAACATTTTACCCATTGATAGGAAGGCTATACAACATTTTTATTGGGTATTATAATTAGTAAAACTCAGATCAGAGCTTGATCATTTAGAATCTATCATTTTGAATTGAAATTCTTCAAGAATGTTAAGAACAAAATATAAAATACTGCCTTACTTAGATAACTCGAACTTGTAGTTTATCCTCCGGTTAAGAATAAGAAAGGATCCAGGCTTAAAATACCTGTTAGTACCTTATAGCTTAAGTATTCCCTTGCAGAATCCATAAAAACTTGTTGCTTTTAGACTGTTTAATTTAGCTTTCTCGAAGAAGTTAGTTTCTACAGAATATATACGATATTGTAAACCAATTTCGAAAAGATAAACAGAACAGAATGCTTTATAAAAGCTATAAATTTTAACCCTTAGCTAAAAGTATAAAATAATTCGATTTATACTAGAAGTATCTCCCCAAATAAATCCAAATAAATGTGAAATAAAAGTATAATGGTTCCGAGCTGCCCTGATAATAATATATAAAATTTGCTAAGCTCAATGCCTAATAATATCCTAATGTGTTTATCCCCCAAACGTCTTTGGCAAATTAAATCCCCGATATTAGATCCACTTAGCGCTATTTGCTGATTTTGTTGACGCTTTTCGGTCTAATATAATATAATTTTCGCCGCTTCGGTTGTGATTAATTGGTCGGATTGAATGTTGAGGAAGTCGAGGAAGTTGACAACGATCGATCGATGGGTTGGCCCCACCAAAAAACCATCTGAAACCTAAGGCTGTCACTTGTCATTGGGGGGCGGCCGAGGAAAAATCGGCATAGCCATCGGATATGGTATCGTAAATCGCTTGGATAAACAAATAAGCGACTCGAAATCGGAAGTGCGGCGCTTTATAACGGTGTCTCGTGCATATCCATATGAATGAATGGCAAATCCGAAAGAGAATCGCGGAGATATGCGAAGGAAAACTGGTTCCGATCGGATCGGTCTACGTCGGCGGCCGTGATTCGTTTATGCGGGCGACTGTCGAAAGCTTCTTGTCGGAGTCTCAGTTTGGTTTTCCAATTCCGTTCAAGTTCAAGCGCCCAACCCAAATCCGTTGGATCTCAGATGGACATAAAGACCGAGAGACCTAAGGTCAGTCGCGTACGGAGACGGAATGAGACTGTTTAGCAACGCCCAAGATCCAAATATTGACGCTCTAAATACCCGCAGAGCCCTCGCAGTGCGGAAAAACCTTCGGACGCGACACCTTGACTTCAATTTTTTTCGTGTGCCGCTGTTTGCCTGCCTGCCTGCCTGCCTGCCTGCCTTTGCATGTGGTTGTTGTAGGCTTGTGGCTGCTGGCTGAAGTTGTAGTTAATGTTGTTGTTGTTCTCTGTGGCAGCTCGTTTTCTTCTGCCGCCGCCAGCAACGTGTGTGGACCCACCAAAAACTTGACCCAATTCCCGAAAAAGCGCTCACCATTGTCTGGCATAAAAGTGCCTTCAATGCGGCTTGACCCTGACCCATGTCTGAATGGGAGGCTTTGCTGGGTTTATTTTGTATATTTTGGGATACAGATTCTTTGGTATATATTGTATATCAAACTGATCTTTATTGATTTCCATAATTGGAATAGAAATAAGATATATTTCGGTATTATTTTGTGACAACCGAGAATGAATGTAACAGGCAAAAGGAAGCACCTTATAATATTAGCACTAGGCGAGTCGATTTAGCCCTGTCAGTCCATCCATATGTTCGTCAGTTTGTGTGTCCATCTGTCCGTCTCTCATCCTGTCCGTCTGTTCGTATGTCCTTCTGTCCGTTCGTGTGAAACAACAAATCTCAGAGACTATGAGAGCTAGAGCTATAAAAACTGATGACAACGTTCATATCTGTTCCAAGCTGATCAAATTTGTTCCAAGATTGTGCCTTAAACTTCACTCAGACTCGACTACAGCTTTCTTACTTGTTGGGCCTCTTACTTTTGTATATTTCGGGATACCGATTCTTCGCTTTGCTTATAAATATATATGCCATATTTGTATTTATGCGGCATATAGTATTATTTCTTTTGAACATTAATTTATTTTGCAATCTTAAGTCTAATTTCCCGTCTGATCTTGCCTTCTGTACAGATTTTTGCTATCTCAGCTCTTGGCTCGCAGTCCAGAGCCCATCGTTTGAGATCAACAAACCGATGGCGTTCATTCCACTCGGCGGCTGGTAGACACAACGACTTGACAACTCCGACAGGGAGCTGGGAGTCGGGGAGAGCTGGCCATGTTTATTGTTATTTTATTATAACCGCCAAGTGGCCGATAAGGAGCCGATGAAACGGCGAAACAAAACATCAGCAGTAAACACAAATCTGCAATGTAAACAAAGTGCGGGTTGCAGAACCCTGGGGAGTCAATGGACCATTCCCTGATGCGCCAACTCCTGGCCAGTGGAGTGGAATCCCTTGCAAATCTATTTCTATTTATGGCAACTGGATGATGGGTTCATCGACTGCAGCAATCTGCATAGCTTGGCGGGGTTCTGGGCTCTGGAATCTGGAATCTGGGATCCGATCTGCCTGTCCGTCCCTGTAATTGCCAGCATAATTCCCATCTCTTCGCGGGAAGAGAACGTGCAGCGCATTTGTGATGAACTCAACCCTAAAACGCAACTTGCTGTTCAACTGTTGAAATGCTGAGTTGTTTTCATAACTCATCGCAAAAGCCGCCGTAAATCAATCCCCGAAAAAAAAAGAATGCCCCCCCAGAGGACACAGACACATAAGCACTTGGGGAGCTACGAAAGGGAAGGAGACCGAAATCCTCGACGATTCGTGCCAAGGCCAAGTGTCTCATGTCTCACCGCTGTGATTGCCAAAGAAATTGCTGGGAAAAATATATATAAATATTTCTGAGGAGTTTTTAAATAAATTTGAGTTAAGAAGATAATTACATTATTTAATTAACACTATTTTAGAGTAACTAACAAGCTGGATTTGGAAGTTCTTTAACTCTAGAATAAGTTCACAATCAAAACTGAAGCTGAGACTTCTTAGTCGTTCTAAAAAATAAAATTCGTTAGGGAAATGTTAATGTATTTTTTTTGTAAATAAACTTTTAAGTAAGAATGAATTTACAGAGGCGGTCAGAAGTACTTAACGCATTTTAAGCCATCAAGGACAGCTTGATTAAGTCGCCGGCTTCGCCAACGTATTTCCGGCAGACTTTTGTCTTTTCGCTGCACTTATTAGCCGCTTCCTCTGCGGCAGTCAAAATAATGCAAAAAAAAGGAGAACAAAATGCAACAACAATAAAATAAAGAAATCTGATGCACAGACAAAAGAAAGATCGTTGAAAATCAGAGGAGAAGAGCAGCTGGCAGACCCTGAACTTTGTCGCTTGACGTTGGCATTGCAATTCCCCATATTTCGTTCCCAGATTCCCTTTATTTCTTTGTCGCCGCTGCACTTGAGAGTTTGCTTTGGTCCCCCGGAATCTCTTTATTCTTATACCTTATTTTTTTTTTATTTTATTTTGCCTTGAATCGAGTGAGTGAACCAATGATTAAATGCATTACCAGGGAGTCGTGACTCAGGCAGTCTTTAAAATTTGCAGAAGAAAGTAAAGCGAAAAAATGAATATGTAATTGTGACTCTTATGATTTACTGTATATATTATTATGTAGGAAGTAGTACAGGTTACAATTTTTAAGCTTAATATAACTAAAAATCATTTATAAATACATTTAGGGGATAAAAATAAATAGCAAATGTCTCTTAATAGTATTTGAACTATTAAAATGACTCTTTACATTCTGAAATTTGTTATATATATTTTTAAATCAGTTGGAAGGTTCCTATATCTCGAATAGCCCTAATGAATTGACCGCAAAAGTAAGGGTCCCCGGGGATATGGAGTACAGCACCCTTGAACCGCTCATTGACCGTTTAATTAGGTCGTTTAAGTACTTTGTTTCGTCATGATCGACGAGTGCCGACTTCCTTCCACCGTGGAGAAGGCGAGATCCCTCCTTCGGGCACTCTTTATAAAGTACAATGCCCGGACCGATCGGAATCTCGATGGTCTTTCCATCGGTCTATGACCTGACACGAGCGTCAACATTTTATAATTGTGCTCTGCATATCATTTGATATTAAATATATGCCCAGTCGGTACAAAGAACTCGTTAATGTGCACATATATATGCTTTGTACATCGGAGTGATTCCTCGTGGCCTTTTTGTTTGCCTCTGATTAATTTCAGACCGATGATTAAGTCCACGTATATATATATACCACATATATAGGCGCAAACTTTGCACGTTCCCAGTTCTTTTCTTTTTTCAGGAGGGAAAGAAGACTTTGCCAATAGGCTTTGCTGTCTAGGGCAACCAGATGTGTTGAGGTTTTTCCGGGGGTTGGCTTAATGACTCACACCCTTGGCTGACTTGAAAAGGCAAAGAAGCAATTGAAACCCATTTGGGCTTTACTTTTGTTCAGACTTAATGCCCTTCAAAAGTCATAAGTAGCTTTGACAGATACAACAGCGAATGGGGGATCTCAAATTATAAATTCAAAATTAACATAAATTTCAGCCTTTTATGGGTTCTTATTTCTAATAGAATTTTCAACAAAAAAGTACAGCAGAGAGCTAGCTGATATCTTTGAAGTTTTTCCTAAATAATTGATAATAAAGAGATCCTTATATCTCTAAGACTAAACTAGGTACAGTTCTCAATACCTGATAGTCTAACTTTCCGCTTTCCTGAGCCCCTTAAGCTTAAGTCAGCCCTCCAAGATCCCCTTCCGGCAGACCCTAGAGGCGGTGGAATTTCCCCAAGTTCTTCGAGTGCTTCCCCCAGAAGTGGCGCTTAACTAATTTGATTCATTCTTATTACGCAGTCAGCGCTCAAATGCACTTGACCCTCGGCAATTTGCGTCAATGTCAACGCCCAATGCCCCACGCCCAACGCCCAGTTTGCCACCCCTAAAAAGAAGAAGGCGGTGGGTTCAGCCATTACCGTTGTGCAGGGCAACGATTGCCGGCTGCAGCAACGACCTTGAACATCCCGAGCCAAACGAATGACCTTTCAGTGCAGCACCCCATCTCCCCTTTTGGGGGTTTTCTATCCAAACGAACCTGTTACTAAAAATAAGCTCATTGGAAAAGCTCACCGGCTGAAGGTCAAAAACCCCACCCGGCATCGGCCACATGCAATGGCCGCGTGCGCAAGTTCAAGTGCAAGGACTGCTGCACCATCACCCAGCCAGAGCCACCCACTCGGCATTCTGTGTGACCTTGACGCCGCACACCTCACTGCATTGACGTACCGGCCACGGTCAGGGCCATCATAGCTAAAAGCGGGCTGGCAGTGATGGCAAACTATGGGGCTATAAAATGATGGCTATAAACGGAAATGGGAAAGATATATATATTTCCTAGTAACTGCAACGATTCGAAGGTATATATAATAAAATTTGTATCCCTATTTTGTATAGATATAAAATAAAATGTAGGAAATATAATTTTCAGCCTCGGATGCGTCTCAGACTGTGCTAGAAGATAGCCAAGCGACCAACAGCGATTGTGTGCTGTGTGGGTGTCGTCGTACCCTAGAGCCCACGGTCACCACTTGAGCTGCTCATCGAGTCTATCGCCCACCCAATACCATTGCCACCACCCTCCCCAATCGTCTTACATCATCTCCTCCCTGGAGTTTCTAATGGAATTCTGAGCCGGCCGGCTTTGGGAAAACTTTCTCATGGTCACCGCGGCCGGCGGCCGGCGTGCAACTATTTTTAAGCATTTCTTCTACCCATTTTCCTCACGCCTCCACCTGTGGTTATCAACGTCACGCGGCCAACTTGGCCAATTTATTTGATTTTAATTGAAACTTAACGGAAATTTCTCGGAAAAACTTGGATTGGTGGGAGTTATCCCACAGGGAGTTGGGTGGTGATGGCATGTGTGTGTGTGTGGCATGACAAATGGCTTGCAACTTTTGGGATTAATTGGTTAAGGGGTTGTTTTTGTAGAAATAGAATGGGTTGAGAGCGTTATTAGAAGGAAGTTTTGATAGAAAGAGCTCTAGAAGGGTATTAAGATTTGGAAGGATTAAAGGTTTTGATAGGATTTTCAAGAATTACGTTAGGCTAGAAATATGAAGGCCATTTTTTGGGAGCCTTAAGATTTTCTACAAGCATTTTGTATATTTTATTTTTTGTATATTGTATTAACCCTTAAAAAAGTAGAACAGTAACATGTTTGGTTTTGGAATTATTTAAAAACATATTCCTTTAACCCAATTATGTATCATAATTTGTCTCTAATATTCCAGGGCGCTCCAGAAATCACTAGTGTTTTTAAAACCTTTAAATAACCGGATAAAAGTATGTAATAACATTTTTGAGCTAGCAAATTCAGTGTCAATTGGATTCTTTGCGATGTAACATATTGTTAACCATAATATAAACCTTTACAGTGTTCCAAAAACCCTAGAGATATTCTCCGATTAAATTAAACAGGATATTAATAGTACAGTTTATATAAATACAGCGATGTTACCTAATTAAATAGTAATATCTTGAACAATTTATTACAAAGGTTAACTTAAAGGATTGAATTCTCTTCGGACCTTCTTGGTCCGTTCCCTGTTAACAACTTTAAACCATTCTTTGATAAATCCTCAGTTTAAAAATAACTAAAGTTAAGTTTAAAGTGTTGATAACAAGGACTCTTTAACAGAATCACTCCCACAGATTTTCACCTGTTACTATATAACTACAACTTTGAAGCCAATAAAGTCGAGAGCTCTCTGGTAGCCACCTTTTCTCCCAATCTTGGCCACTTAGTTCCAAGGAGACAAGTTAATAAAACAAACTTTGACGACGACACGTGGCTTAATTGCATTAAAGGAATATAACTTTGTTGGCATTTTCCACACCAGATTCATTGTGCCCTCCTCTCTCTCCTTTTTTCGACGGTGATAAAAAGCAGCCAAAGCGTCGTCCTTTTGTTGACCTTTAACGATGCCAAACCTGGGCGAGATGGCTGTCACAAGGGGGCGGGCGGGCGTTGGTAGATGGGCCGAGTCAAGCTGCTAAAAGAATCATTTAAAAATCAAATCAAAGTCACGCGCCGCAATGTAATCAACAGTCAGGGGGAGGCCTGCATGGGGAGAGCGAGAGTGGCAGGGAGACTGGGAGGTTCAAGGTCAAATGTCAGGCTGGCAGCAGGTGCGTAAGAAAGGTCCAGCAGCCCTCAACAATAAGCATCTCCACGCGCCGCAAAGTATGCAAAGATATTGGTGGCCGGGGAGGACGCCACGTGTGCGTGTGTGGGTGGCAGGAAGGCAATGGCCAGAGAGAGAGAAACAGAGAGAGAGAGAGAGCCTTTAACCTTGAACTTCACCGTTGCCAAGGCAAAAGCTTTGTGACGCCTGCAGATGCTATCTCTGTCTGTCCTTCCTTCTCTCTCTCTCTCTCTGTCTTTATCTGTGTCCTTTTGAGCTTTTACGCTAACCTTGCCTGAAAAGTCCTTGAGCGTAATGTAATGTGAGTGGAAAGTTTTTCACAACCCTCTTTCGGTCAGAATTGGGAGGGGGGCGATAACGGTAACCCCCTGGAAAAGCTGGCCGAAGAGAGCACTCGCTCTCTCCCTTAAGGGGAGTGGCTGTGGCCAAAGCTTCGCTTGGGTTGACTGTACTTCACTGACATTGGGAAGCTTTTGCCTTGGCATTGCACGCTTTTGAACTTTTACCTCGCCATCTCTCTCGCTCGCTCGTTCTCTCTCTTCCTGCGGGGGTAGCGCACTCTCTTTTGCACCCTGCGAAGGTCGCGCGCGGCAAGTTTGTTGCCATTTTCCGTGGGTGGCGATGGGGGGTGGGGATTGACAAAGCTCCGTTCGCTGTTGCGCATTTCCAAAGTTCGTCACTTGCCGAGGTCCCTCCCCCTTCTACCGACCGGGCACACGCAAATTCAATTTGCATTTTGAAATAATTTTCTGTAAGCCTACACACACACAGTTTTCTGGAAATGGAAACCCACTACCCCCCCAGAACTATAGCATACTTATCAACAAGGGGTTTGGCAGGCTATTAGGAGACTTGTCGCATATATTTTCTTAGAGAGGATACCTCTTTTATAGATCCTTTGAGTCCCTGAGTTAAAGTTCTAAGAAAGGAACTTATAAGAGTTGGACAAATGGAGAATTTATATCTTTATTTAATTATGAACAATATTTAATATGGAGTATTTATCTTGGAGTACGTACACTACCCTCAAGTGAACCTTGAGACACCAAGCACGTGCTTGTTAGGGTTAGGTGTTAAAAGGCGCGATAGGAGAAGGTATAGGTAGTTACGTAGGTATATACTTTGATACAAATTAGTAAAGTTAAGAGATATTATATTTAATAAAGCGTTTTTAAATAATAATTCTTACGAATTATATGAATTATAATATAAAATAATAAGGTTACATTAGACTTAGGTGATGTACCACATATTAATCTGTTTATCTTTATAAAAAGAGTCAGAGACACTGAAAGAATTGTTTTTAAATCCCCCATGAAACCCATTTACTCAAGAAGTTGTATAAAAATTTGTTCCACACTTCCTTCATGTTATAATTCTCATTTTATTTCGATTACATTACAGAAAATTTACCACAAGGAAGTGCCAGTTACAGGAGTCTTCCTGTATCTTGAACTCATTGGTAAACGATGTTTTGTAGCCCCTCAAAAGGGCTGTTTTGTGAATGAACTTTGGCGAATGCTGGAAAATTTGTAGGACAACGTGACTGGAAGTTATGAGTCGAGAAAGAGAGAGAGAGAGAGAAGTGGCGCCCAACCGGACCCCGGACAAAGGAAACTTCCGGGCGCAGGGCACAGGTCAAAGTCATGCAGGCTATTTATAGACCTGACTGCCCGATAGCATCTTTCAGCCACTAGCCCGCTTTTATTTGCACTTGTCAACTTGTTTACTGGCCTTTGCTGGAAGTTTCTAATTATTACGAAAGCCGAACCACAAATTTCTTGTCACGCAAAAAGGAGAAGCTCAACCTTGACCAGGCGTAACCTTGGCCGAGGGGTTGGGTTTATTTTTTTATTTTGGGTAACTACCTCGAACTAGTTCGGGTTAGTTTGTTAGCTCTCAGCTTTTAGCGGGAAATTTCTGTGAGACAACTTGGCAACAACTTGGTATTGCGAGGGTTAAGTTAATTAAATTAGTATTATTATATTTATTATTATATTCTGTTGATTAAGCAAAGTTTGAAGGAATATTTTACAATAAAATTAGAGGGTTTTCTATACATTATTACTAAACTTAAACCCCCATTTAATGTCAGGAACTCGAGACCCAATGTGCTCAGCTATAGCTCAGCCATAAATCTGCCCTCTTGTGGACCCTCCAAGTTGGATGACAATCGGTGCCAGGAGGAATCGTTAGCAAAGCACCAAGACAAACATTTACATAAGACAATGCGATGTGGCATTAGCTTTCGCCTCCTCCCGGGTAGAAGAAGTTCGCCCGCATTTGGCAAGTATTATTTTTGGAAATTTGAACTTATTATCGATTCAATGTCAAGTGTTTGCCCTGAACTTCTGGCGCACTTGAGTGGATTCCGTTTCGGATGCCTTGCCACCGAAGTCGCCCCATTTTCCAGCTTCCTGTGCTGGCCGTGGTTCACCCCACTTCCAACACGTGTCTCCTGGCTTGCTGCTTCCGCATCCTGGCGGCAATGTTGGTGGTGGGGCATGGAAATCGAGTGGGACTGGGTTCAGATTTTTGGATGCTGCGCAGTTTGTTGTTGCCTACATCCCACCTCCCCAAACTCTGTCTCTCACTCACCCACTCTCTCTGGGTTAAGCTGAATCTTTCGCCGCCTGTTCAACTTCAAGGTTAACCGCCGCCGTGCTCCTGTTGGCTCTCCTCCTTGCCCAACTTTTCGGCGCTTGTGCGGGCGCCACGTTGTCCTGGCGGAAGCATTATGTAATCTACTCCTAGGCGCTGCTCCGTTCCGCGTCGTCGTATGGCTCCTTCTCCGCCTCCTTGGGTTTCCTGCTTTCCTGTTGGGCTCCTTGGGTTCGTTCAACTCGCGTTGCGGTCATAAATCTCTCGGCTCTGACCCAGCGGATGGGACATCCTGCTGGGTCAATGACTGCGAGTTCGTTGCCTGGATCAGCCCTTGCTCACACACATATCATGATTTTATTCCATTTTCCACTCCCTATTTCACTTTACTTCTTTTTTCTTTTTCCACCGATGATTACATTCTGGCGTGTGGTCTGTCCCACTCCCTCGCCTGCCATTAAATTGATGAATTAGCGTTTACATATTGGCCAGAGCTTTCGGGAAAACGCCACCCAACTCACCTTCATTTTCCATTCAAATTATCTCTGACTGAAGTCGGAGGAGCGCAGCCATCATGGTTATTATATCTGTTTTGTATATATATTTATGCAAATTTAAGTAACTTTAGCCGGATTCTTGGAGACGTTGTGACCTTAGCGATGATAAGGAAATGGAAATGGAAGTTGATCAAGAATACACAGGATATTAAAAATAATGGGAAGAGCTAGCTTTTTAAATTGAGTTGGGATTTTTAAAGAATTTATTAAAAATTTAGCTAAGACTGAAACTAAAGTTAATGACCAATTAGTAACTATTAATACTGCCTCCCTTTTTATTCCTTATCCACATTCTACATATATTTCTCTAACTAAAATGTTCAATCAAAGTCATTAAAAGTTTTCACTAATTTCCTTTAATTACAATATGAAATGCCATTAATCATTAGCTCATACCACTTTGCTATATTTATCCTAAGACCCATAAATGCATTTTATTTATCAGAATAGCTATATTTACACCTGCCTACCCACCCCTAAAACCAGGAAAACAGTTTACATTTGACCAAGACAAAGACAAAGAATATACAATTCCGACCGTAAACAAAAAGCCAAATAACTAGAAAGGAATATTACGAACAAAGGCCCCTGGCAGTGAAATTTCAATGTCAAAACTATAATCCTATAGCTTCCATTAGCAGGCCTAACCCCCAAAAGGTCAGGGTGAGCCAAATGGAAATGGAAATAACACAAATAGAAATCGGAATAAAGTCTTGTTAAATGTTGACAGAAAGTGCCGCGACTCTGGAACCGCACAATCAATGACCACACCCCACCAGCCCCCACTTGCTAATTGCGCCACAATTGTGTGGGAATAGTTTTGGGTCATTTGCCTGACCCCCGGTGGAACACTCAGCAGTTCTCGGTGCGTCATCATTAGCACAGCAATTGTCTCACTTGCTGGGTGGTTGAGCAGCGGACATTGGGCATTGGTCATTGCTCTGTCCCCAACCAGAACCAGAGCCCGAACCCCCCTTTTCCGTGGAGACCCCCTCTTCGCCCGAGGCTTTGTCAGCTATTTTTCGCTGAACTTGAAACCTCGTCATGCATTCAAGACGTGCAATGCGGGCTCGATACTCATTACTCTGGCTAAGTCTAGAGTCTGAATTGAGTTTATTTTTAGTTTATAGATTATTCTGAGCTTGATCCATACTATGACATATTTTTCAGATATTTTTTTAACTATGATATCTTAGTAAATGTACAGGAAAAATATATATTTTTGTTTTAGATGGGAAGAGTACTAATGTGTCTTAGTGGTTTACTTAAATCTCTTGAAAAGAGTTTAGATAGACTCTAGATTGGGGTTGTTTTCTATTTATAGATAGTTCTGAGCTCGATCAATATATTTAAATATTTTTTGGATAATTTTCACCAATGATATCTTAGTAATTGTGCAGGAAATATATATATTTTCGTTCTAGATCGAAAAACAACAAATTAGATTTAGTTTTTTACTTAAATCTATTAAGAATACTTAAATCAGGTATATTTCTTAATGTTTATAAGTAAATAATCTAATTAAAACCATTCTAAATTATAATTTAATATTTTTAAATAGTTTCCTGTATGGTTTATATTTACTTAGACTTTAGTTGCTGGAAAAGCTGGTACTCTCCTATATGCACAACCCTCTCGTTGTTATTGCCTAATCTTCAGCTGGGGTATATTTATTCTATATCTTCCCCCGATTCCATATAACAACAGTTCCAGGAAAACAGTCCCGTTGACGTTGCCACAATTCTCGCATTGGATAATTGCTGAAACCTTGAAAATCGGCTCAGGCAATCCGAGTGGGAATTACATAAAACTTTTGTTATGACAAAAGTAATGCAAACTTTGCTTCATTTTATAAAATAAACAAAAAACACTAAACAAAAAAGGGTCTGTGTAAAGTGGAGTAGCTGGCGTATATAAAAAAGAGACAAAGAAAATGTGTAGTAAACATTTTCACTGGGTTCACTGTCATGCGGTCGATGTGTGGTGTTCCCGGCTCCCGTTTCCCGGGAATATTACGAGTTCAACTTCCAGCAGTCAGCACTAACCAGTCAGTCCCTTGGCCCGTGGACAGCGTGTGAAAAGTGGCAGCGATTTGGTGTCTCAAATGGTCTTCAAAGTGGGTCAACGTTAGCAGGGATTTCGGATTTCAGTTTCATTAGAATCCACAGATAGATAAGCCGAGCAAACGAATATGTTTTTCCTGTCCTGAGGAATTCCGCTGAATGTGAGACAGGTAAAAGAAAATTTTCCAGCTACAAAGGTTTCTTTTATGACTTAAACTTGAGAGTTAACCATGTATATCTTCAATAATTACAAGATTAAAATATGTAAAAAATACTTATGAAGACCAAAACAATAATAAAAACAGGAAGAAGGATGGAGCTCCTATTTATTTAAACAAAACTTAAAGACTTTCTTTCTTCTCTTCTTTAAATTTTCAACAGAAAGCTCCCACAAAATTCCATATTTATTTTAATGAATATTCTATCCCCTCAAAAGGTGATTGTACTTTGCAGGAATCATCCCCTTTTTGGCCTTAAAGTTCATGGCCTGCTAACGGTTATCGCTGCTAGTAACTGGATACTCCACCGTCTCGCAATTTTAACTCTAATCCCGATGCTCCTGGCAGCTGCTCCCGATTGCCGGCCAGTAATTGGATATTAGCCCTTTATCATCGCCGTTCACTGACCTCTTTTGGTAACACAACAAGAAGTAAAGAAAGTTTTTTTTTTAGCCCGAAAATGCGTCATGGGCCAAACAGAAGGGTAGGGGGAAAAAAACAAGACACAAGATGAATGCCCAAGAAACTGTGAAGAGTGTTTCATAGAAAATTATACATGATCGATAAAGATCTTCATTAGTCTGGCAAACCAGAGACACAGGGGGCCCTCGGTGACTGGGTGACCCCGATAGGCATTCAAATCTCTCGCCCAACTCTCACTTTTCGCCGATCGCGTCGAGCTGTCGGTGAAAATCATTCAAATTCGGCTTAGGTACAGCTATATACAAGTCCCCGGGGACGGGGGCAGTTCAACAAACCCCGGTGAACTCAATCCGGAGCAATGACACCACCAACGGGGCCCGGGCCCTACGATCTGCACTCGAGCTCACTTTCTTTTACGTGCATACATATGTCCATCCCTGTCTCCCTCTTTCGCATTCGGCGCTGGGGGAGGGGAGGTAGAGCTATCCATTCGTCTTATAGAGCGCTTGCCGTTGTTGCAACATTTTTCACTTTCTTTTCGGGGATCGCCATTTAAATGTCTTTCTTTTGCGATACCCTAACCACAGAGGGGGCTCTTTAAAATCAGATATTCAATATATAATATATATTCTTTTTTATCTAACTTAATTCTTTGTTAAGACTTGAAGACTTTAAGGTCTTTGATTCATCAATGTAGAAATAAACTATACATTTAGCACCTTTATTTAAAAATAGGATTTGTTAGAGTTAGCTGAAAACAGTTGGGAATTATAGAACTAGAGAGCGCGTTTGGCATATAAAGAGAGCGAATTTTAACACGATAACAATATATTATATCTATATTCTGTCGTACTTATTCTATTAAAATTATAAGCTTTAAGTGTTCTTATTCTATTATTATTATAATGTTGAAGTGTTTCTAAAAAAAACTACTATGAAAAGTAGAAATTAGAGGGTTCCTTAATAATATTATATCAGTGATAAATTGGCATACCAAAAAGCCCAGTCTATTTAGCTAAACTCTTTTAAAAACCTATTAAAATGTTGTATATATATTTATTATATATTTTAGATTATTTTAGAGTATATATAAATAAGTAGAGTACACAATCTTTGTTTAGTTTCCAGTAACTCCCCGCTCACTTACATCGTTTAGAGTTGGGATCGGTGCTTGTTATAGTTTTCTGATTTGTTTCTCTGTTCGGGACAGGTAATTGCCGGCAGTCAGCCACCTACCCAAAAGAGAGTTTGAACTTGCCACTGTTTGACAATGCCCCCTCAATCCGAAGCCCCGAATCTACCCCCTTCCCCGAATCTCTGCAGAAACCGGGGAAAAGAAAGTGTTGAACTTTCGTTGACTATGTCTCAATTTCTTTTCGGGGGGCCGTCCGGAGTTCGGTTTCGTTTATTCGGCTTCGTGTTTATTGTAGCAAACATTAAATTGCTTTTAATGGAGAGATGCAAAGATTTGATTTCTGTTTCTCCTGTAAATGCCATGGAAAATGGAAAATGAAAGCGCTGAAAATTGTCTTTAACAGCTTATAGGATTTTGAAGAAAAAAAGTTAATCGGAATCCTTTCCGGCAGCTGCCAGAAATCAATCTTCAGACTTAACTTAATGTCCTTTTAAATGTCGGAGGCAGTGATCTTTAAGGCCGCTGCTCATCGATGACCGCGAGGGTCATTAAGAAAGTTGGCTCTGGGTTAATGTTAATCAGAGATCGGCTGGAGCTGGAGGGAAACAGGATGTCGAGACATCTTCATTTCCGTATCGTTTTTGCGGTCTTTACGATCCCATCCATCCTTTGGGGACCAGTTGCAGTTTTTTATGCGCTTGCATAAATACCTTTTTTTTTATTTGCCTTTTGCCCG
This sequence comes from Drosophila kanapiae, assembly GCA_008042475.1. NCBI lineage: Eukaryota > Metazoa > Arthropoda > Insecta > Diptera > Drosophilidae > Drosophila > Drosophila kanapiae. The sequence goes on from VNJM01000232.1 coordinate 27,946, forward strand.
TCTGGCTGGCTGCTGGCCAAGTTAACCAACGTGTCACTGCAGTTTCTGGGTCAGCAGCGGCGAGTGAAAGTCACTCGATGCCACAAGGTGCAATGTTTTGCATAGCCAGTGAAAGGAGGAGGGGGGTTGGGCCTGGAGAAATTATGCTCAGGTAAATTGCAAACATCATAAATTACTTTAAGATGGTAAATAAGTGAACTTGGCATACAAAAAAAGACTCCAAATTCGGAGTAGTCTCTAAATTAAATTATTATTGTTACCATATCTTGATTTCTTTTCATAAAGAATCAAAATTTAAATAAATACTCCCCGCATTTTGCTCCTAATTAGCATATCGTCTCTTTTAACCCCCCCAAGATGATGGAGAACATTAATTAAACCCCGGAACGAGGGAAAATACACTTTTACCCGGCGAATTACACATTCTTGGTCTGCTTACTCCGAGAAAACGAAACCAAAAATGAAAATAACTCCCCGAGAAACACCAACGACTTCTGGCATAATTAACTCAATTAATGGCAAAGCCAAAAGTCGGCTGAAAAGAAACTTTTCTTTTCTTAGCTTTGCTGCTGCTGCTGCTCCTCTCGCTTTCTGTCCGAGAACTCTGCGCCACTTTCCTCGGCTTCCAAACTCTAAACTCCAAAACCTTTGAACTCGTGGAGTTTGCTGCCGAAAACGAGGTCAGCTGGCAAAACACTCACGAATTGAAAAATTTCACTCTCATTATTGAGATGTCTTTTCGATGGCTTTCGTCAATTGTTGTGTCCAAAACAAATTGTCATTAATAATGATCGGTCGGGGGGGGGCTGGAAATAAAACTGAGATCGTGAATAAAAGCATTCAATATGGTTAAAAGTGAAAACCGTTGACAAAACGAAAGAAATTTGAAGAATTGTGGCCGGCGAAATGAGGCAAAAAAAAAGAAAGAAACAAAAACCAAGACAAGGCAAAATAATACAAGAAAGAAAGAAAGAAATACACTTTCGCTTTTGCTTTCAATTTCATTTCAAACGGTGGCTCTTTCCATCTCTTTCTCTTTCTCCGCAACCATCTCTTTCCCGCTCCGATTGTCTGTCGCGCATGCGTAGCAACTTAATGCGCGGCACGAGTTTTGGATTCGCCTCTACAGCTGCCTTTTCTTCCCTCGCAAAGGGTACACGGGGAACAAATTTATAAAAAATGTAGTTCCTTAAGTTGATATAATAGCAATAACTTAGGGTATTTAATTTGTATTGGATATGCCTTCAATATTAAAAAATAAATAGCTTCTTTAGGAAAATACAGATCAGTTTGTATGCAGAAATTAAGAAGTATTAAATATATAAGTTTATGTACAGTAAAAATAAAATTTTTGTACCCCGTACATGTCTGCCTGTTCAAATCCAGAATGTATAAGTTTTTAATTAACCTAAAACATTTTTAATTTATTTACAGCCCCACTTATTGTCTCAGTGTAAGCCCGAACGTATCTGTATCTATTCCGGGTCTGTGTAATTGGTGTTTATTAGACCTGCTGGCCAGTTAAAATGTCACTTATGTTAAATCAGTGAGTGTGCAGGCAGACCGGCGGATGGGTCATCGAACTGCTAATGTAATTTAAAAGAGAAATTAGGAGAACAATCATGAAAATGTCATTTAAAAATGTATGAGGAACTATTACAATTAAAACAAGAGAGGGAATCGTTGTTAAATCATGGGATTGCACAATTTAAGATTACTTTAAAGACGTAACTATTTTAGGGTTAATTGAGGGGTGCCCCAGATTAATTAGAAGTATTGTCACAAGAAGGGAGACTTAAAGAGATACAGAAGTTATATATATTATAGAATAAGTTATTCTTTTTACTTTTGGATCGTTTCAATGACAGCTAAATGATAAAGCGCTTATACACCTTGTAGGGTCTGAAATGACTCCTTAATTATGGTGCTAACTTCGGACTAAAACTATAAATGATACCCTGGAAGGGTAGAAATATAAATTATATTTTATAAAATAAAAAACCTTAAACATATGACAATAAAAGTAATGAAGTATGCTTAAACTTAAGCTTAAAGAAGGCTATAAACATTTAAAATCTTTAAAGCAATTTAAGACAAAGATAAATAATATCTGCAATTTTTCCCGAGTTTAAAAAATACCTGAAAGAGCCATATTTCCGTTCCAAATTTTTTTATTTAAGCCCCCAGCTTAACCGAGACCTTTAGTCTGGGTGAAAATCTGGCGTTGAACTTGCCGGAAAATAAAAAAAAAAAGGCAGAGGCACAACGAATTGTTTCATGTTCACGAACAGAAAACGTTTTTGTACGCGTATATTTGAGGTTAATTCGCATAATTCATTGCAAAGACCCTCAACGGCAATTATGAGGTTATTCAAGCACACACACACACACTACACTACACACAACACACACTATACACACTCGACACTATACGAGATCGCTGGCCTCCTCCGCTGTTGTTGCGATTGCGATTGTTGTTGGTTTGTCGCGCTCGCTGAGCATTGAGCTTGGCTCGTGGGACATGGCCAATACGCTGATGACTTGGCCAAGAGGCGGAGCAGGGCGGTAGTGGGTGTTTGCCCGCCTCGAACGACACTTGCTAATTGTTTGTGACCTTTTTTGGCGTTTTTTTTTTTTGTATAATTTTCAGTGGCAAGGCACGCCGAGCGCATAAAAAATCGCTGCCAGATCAGCAATAAACTAAAAGGAACTACACGTTCACAGAAATGAAAGAAACCGAAACTGAAACCAAAAGTTGTCTCTCAATTTGGGTTAACAGACGGCCGGCGCTTTCATTTCCAGCGTTCATTGACTCGTTTTTTTTTGTCCCCTCCCCGTGAAACACATACCAAATATATATTTATATATATATGTATATATATTTGGTTTCTGTTCAGCCTTTCGAGTGCAGCATGTGAAAAGAAAGTAAAAATTTTGGTTCCGCTCCAGTTGTAGTCACCCCCTCTGGGGGGCCCTCTCCCTCAGTCTTTCTCTTGTTGAAGTTCAAAAACCCCGAAGAGTTTCACTTTCGCTATCTGCCATTGCCATTGGTGGCTATATTTCGGTTTTTGGCTTTCGGAGCCAAGAGAAACTCCTAGTGTTTCAAATCGCAGGTTATTGACTTCCCAAAGTAAACTCACGTGAGGCTGTGAATGCAAAAGCCAAGTAATTATAATCGCCGAAAAAGCGGCCTAAGGCTAAGGCTCATAGGTAGTCGAAATAAGCCAGAAGGTGAGTGCACTGGGACCAATTTAGATGAGCACTTTGTCTCTTTTTGAATTCATAAAAAGTGTTCTTTTCTTTAGATTGGCTTTAAATCTTGGAAGTCTTTAATTTACATTTAAAATATCCTTTTCCGGTTTATATAAATATAATAAACAAGGAATTAACTGTCATGCTAGATTGAAGTTAATGTTTAATGTAATCAGTTAGGTCATTAGTTTGAATAAAATTGTAGAAAATGTGACCTATTCATGTTTTTAACTTAACTGACTTTGCTTTAGGTGCCGCGTATGTCAGAGGCGAGATAAAAACTATATTTAGTGAATTTTAGAAGTAATCTTAGCAAAAATAATGTTAGATGTCGGAAAATATTTAAATGGAATAAGTAAAAGGTAATTTGTTCAATCAAATGAGTTTTTTTCTATAAGATCGATTGAAATTTCAGTTTATTAATGTTTGTTAAGTTACAAATTCCTATACGTACATAATAATAAATAGGTTTGTTAATAAATTGGTTAAACGTTTTCTTATATATTATTTTTAAATGGTTTATTAAAATAATATAATAACAAATCAATTATAAAGATATTTAACACAATCTAGGCTTTAGCAAACAATTTAGGGATATTAATAAGATTAATATTTGACATTTGAGTAGTTGAAAAACTATATTAAAATCCCTTTACAAATTACAACAATAAACAAGATTTGTTAATAATTTAGCTAGAAAGTTCTTACCTATTCATATCGTGTTAAAGAGTTCCTGCATAAATTATAACTATGTATGTAGCAATTATTTAGATATTCAACATAATCTAGGCTTCAGCAAACTAAATATATATATAATATATATATGAATATTTGACATTTAAATAGTAAAATAATTACTGGTAGCACAAAAGGGATAATAGCAACATAAAACCAATAGCAATATCCATTTTTTTGTGTGTGTTCGATCACCCTGAACTTCAGTCATCGATGACTACCGAAACCAAAAGCCTTCTCCTCTCTCAACCCTCTGGAAAACAACAAATGTCGCCGCAACTAATTCACAAATTGCTTTGCAGTTAACTGAAATAGTTTTCGCCTTGATTTAAGGTTAACAAAGCACAAAAAAAAACTAAAAACTCATGTACAGTTCGAGTCTCGGTTTCATTCGCTTCGATTTTTACATAAACAGAGACTAAACATGGCAGATTTTATGTGGGAAACCTCCAAAATATTTATGGCCGGCTGGCTGGCATTTTTTTTTTGTAGTATTATTTTTATTTCGTTTTCAATGTTTGCGATATGGAAAATGGGGTCACTTGCAAAAAGTCGCGTGCTCACTGCGATTTTCAGGGGCGAAAAGTGCGCGCACTGCCGCTGACTGCTGGCTGCTAGCTCAGGGCTGACAAATTTCTCCTTCATTTCACTTTATTTCACTTTATTTCTTTTAACATTTTCTTCTGTTCAGTTTTCAGTTTTCATACAAAGTCCGTTGACTTTCGTTTTCATAAGCGAAAGTGTACTCCATTTAGTTTCTAAGCCGCCTTGTTTTTGTTGCATTTCTTTTGGGCCAAACTGGTTTTCTCGCCGCCTTTTCTGGGTCAGCAGCGAAGAGGAGTGTGTGTGTGTTTGTGGTGTGTGGAAAGTGTGTTTCTTTCGAGTGTGTGTGGGGGAAATGGAAGCTAGTGTCAATTATTTGATATTTAAGCATTTAAATTATTATTAGAGGCAACCAGCGGAGGAGCCGGCTAGCTTGGAGTTTTGGGAGTTGAGTGAACCCTGGGCGGGAGAAACTCCTGCTCGAATGCAAAGAAAGTGAATTTCAGTTGCGGTCTGCACACAGAAATTGGGTCGTACCAGGCCCGAACACCACCCCTCCCCCCTTTCCCTCCCCCAGCTCATTGGTGTAACAAATTGATGGCGCTTAGAGCCGGTTAATGTCGTTTTTTTCTGTTTGCCGTCTTTGCCGGTGTGTGTGTTGGACGCCGCTTAGCGAAAAGTGAAATTATTTTATTTATGAGCATTCAATTTGATTTTTATGCATTTGCGCTTAAATTATTGAATGCTTTTCGTGTATTTATTGGCCTGCCGCCAGCCATAGTTAATGGCTACACTTGATGATCCCCCCGCCCCGGTGCGCTTCTCCCAAGACCAACTTTGATGTTTTTAGCTTTGGTTTATGTTGCTCTTAGGATCATTTGTTCAGTTGATCTCAGCTTGTGCAGATTAACCGGATTAATTGATCGGCTTAACGGGCTAATTAATACTTTACTAGACTTTCTGATTGAAATTCGATCCAACTTTGCGGTGGAAATAAAAGTAAAGACACGAGTTTTGGTGATATTTGGGGATTTAAAAATTAGTACAAAGTTGATCAATAATTAAAAGGGGCTTTAAAATAAATTAAATTTATGTAGGATACAAAATTTAACTACAAAAGTATCACAAAATAAATGTTTAAGCTTCAGGCTACAAGTTTTACTAAATCTACAGAGTCTACAAAGCACGAATACATAATTAAATCTTTTAAGTACTTGTTTTTTCGTTGTTCCTTCTTACAATTTACTTATTATCTTAATTTTATAACTAACACAAGGATAAATACAACAAAATCTTTAGAAAAAGGTAACCAACAAAGCCAGATCTATCAAATATTAGAATAGGCAATTAACCAAGATCAACCGCACGGAATGCGGCACCCTTACAGGTTAACTGGTTATTAAATATGCCAAAAAATTGACTTATTTTGTAATCCCTCTATTAATTCTAAGTTACCCCAATCAATGGTTAATTCTTGAACATTTTTCCGTTGCCAAGCTGCTATAGCCAAGTCCTTGGTTAATGGATACAAAACCTTTCACTATATCCTTGCGATGACAAGTGTGCTTGGGCCATAGAACGATGCGCTCATATGCTTGATAAATTGTTAGCTTTATGGGGATGAGCAATGGCTCACATTTCCTGGCCAAATCCCCGGGTTGGGCTTCTCCCTTCGACCTCAATTCACGCATAAAATCTGCAATCAAATGTAAATAGGAAAAGCTCATAAGCTCGCAGGACTTCAATATTGGGATATAAAAACGCCGAGCTTTGGCACAGGACACCCCACCGAAGGAATGTATTTGCGGCAGGCTCACATCATCGGGGTTGGTTTCATTTGCTTCAATTTCGACGCAAAAAAAAAATAACGCCAGAGAAACGGAGAAAAACGGTGCCAAGGATGGGGAGTGTTGAAGACATTGTCACGTATACGCCGCGTATGCCAGCAATTATGTATGTAAACGAGGGCGGTGCCAGTGGAGGTGGCCAGGGTGGCGGCGGCTGAGAGTTAACCCACCAAAATATGCCCCCAAGGTTATACATACATATATATATATATGCTGCTACTCCTATATAGAAGGTGGCCAAAAAGACAGTCGGAGTTTCCTGATGCGCAATTCAATCAGTTGATGGACTGCCGGGGGTCTGGGGGCTCATTATGTTGGGTGGCTGGGGCGTAACTGCTCCAATAACGAAATATGTATGTACAACTTATATAGCAGCAGGCATTGCGTGGCCCAAAATACATATATTTGCAGCCTAATATTACAGGTAAGGCTTACTCTCTGCTGGGCCGGAACCACCTACACCCATCAATCAATTTTTACCTCTGCCTTTCTGTCCTCCGTCTGACTCCTGCCCCTTTTCGTTGGTGGCATTTCAAGGTCGCCTTTATCCTCATTACCCTGCAAATTAGTGGGGCTGGGCCCGTTGCCTTTCCCCTAAATGCGTCGCAGTCCAAAATGCCTCAATTCGGTTTGGGTCAATTTTACCCCCTTCCCAACAGCCCCAACAATTTGTTTCACATTTATTTACACTGTTCAAAAATGTATATAAAAATCTGCTGACTAAAATTGGGATATTAATCTATTCAAGACTTAGATTTTTGTAAACTTAACTTTGGGAAAGGATTTTAATTAGTATTTGCAGTTTAATACTTATACTTATAGTGATATCTTTCTTTAGTATATTCAAAATGAATAAAACTGATAAATAAAACCAGAAAATATAAAGGGCTTACTTTTTCCCACCTTACATTTTAGTTTATTGTTTATTAAACATTTTATTTATATTTTTTCAAATAAATACTTTTCTATTAGTAATTTCTTGAGCACTATAACAAGTTCTTTAGAAATTACTTTTATATACATAATATAATAGTTTTTAAACAGAATTTAAATTATTTCTTCAATGATTTACATTTTATTTTAACTTTTCCAATGAATAAATACTTGAATACTATTAATATATTCTAAAAATTCTTTAATATTTAATATTTTATAGTATTTCAACCAAATTTAAATTATTTCCTAAGCTCAGATATGATAATTCAGATTTTCTTACCCCGTTAGTGATTTTTCTGCGTGCACCTTGCGACTAACTGATAGCCGGTAATTATCTAGCGTAGGCGTTCTCGGTGTTTACGGCGCCATCTCATATTTGTTATGGGTGTTTTCTGTTTCTGTTTCTCCTCGCATTTTTTGGACTGTCATTATGGGAGGACCCATAAAAATTCCTGCCTGACAATTGCCACTTCTGTGTCTCTGGTGCGTTTTTCAGCTGAAATGGGCTGGGTTGTGGCCACGCCCCCTTCAACGAGGACACACATTCGAAATGGGACAAGAATATTTGCAGGGTATTAAACTTACAGTGATATGGGGATTGAGTTGTCAGCTTCAGTAAATGTTTTTACAACTAAGTTCAACTTGAAAAGAAACTGAAATCAATAAGTAGTTACAAGCTAATTATTGTATCTAGGTTTGTATCGATTAGAACCTATAATCAAAACCAACCCTTTAATGTTTATTTCGGTGATATATAAGTGAGTAGTAATTTGTTACTACAATGGAGTTCTGAAGGATTCCCAGGCCGCAGTCTAACCTCTTCTATGTAACCTCTACGGCTAAGGCCTTATAAATAAACCCTGTGCCAGTCGTCCTTGGGCGCCCGAGGGCGTAAGGCGCCGCCCTCTTTTATGGCAGCTCCTTCCTCTGCGTGAGCAGGGATATATGTATTATAGAAGAGCGGAATGGAGCATAGAGAATGGCAACCAACTGTTGCCGTCGATAAATGGCTGGCTGGCACCGAGTTTGCTGCCTGTCGTGTGGATTGGTGGAGTGATAAGTCGGCGTCGCCTGTCTCCAGTCTGCTCTACTTGTCAAGGACACATCAGTCGCAATAAGAAATGCGCATACAATACGACAAAGCTCGAAAAAAAACAGGAGAGGGAGGGCTTCATGGAAGGCAGTCAGTTTGGGGCGAGATGTTTGCCCCATCGCGGCGATTAGCAATGCAAAACTATGGCAAACATTTTCAATGTCATGGGTCTTCCTTACCAAGTCCATTCAGGAAGTGCTGCTCAATATGCCAAAGTCAAAAATGGCAAAGCCCCCCCGCCCACAAATATATCCGCCTCAGCGGATCTTCAATTTCGTATCGCCGCCATTGAATAAAATGAATAATTGCGATCAACTTGATGCCCGAAAAAGTGTTTAATGTATTCCAAGTCGAGTGGGACAGGAAACAGTCGCAGCAAAAAAATGAAAAAGAAATAGCATACGGATAATCGAGTTTAATTTATTCGCCTGCCAAACGAAATAGATCGGAATAATGTGGATTTTATGGCATACGATCAGCCAGGGAAGTGATCTTGAATATATTGGATCAAGGGGGCTTAAAGGTTGATCGAAAACCTAAAGGTAATGTATCTAATAGCTGTGATTCATGGAGGTTTTATTAATGAAAGAAAGGTAACTAAAAAGGATGAATAAATCTGTTCAAAACTATAAATATGGCATAAAGATGTTAGAGACTAGTGGTTCCTATAAAAGATTTAAAGTTATATGTTATTTTGAGTCATAAAATATTACTCATACAACACAAATAGCTCTCCACTTGAATCTGTACATTCCCTTAAGAACTCACAGGCCTTTCCCATTCAGATTTTATTTAGAACCTTGGGTAGTCAACTTGACACAGAACTCACGTAGTCTTCATTGATCAGGGCAAATCAAGGCAAAATAAAATCCCCCACTCAATATGAACGTCATCCGGCCAGAGTTCTTCCTACAATCGAACGTAATAAGAAACCGAATTTAAATATTTATCCCGACAATGTCTGACATGAAATGTAATGCTCGCCCTCAGTTTTTGTTTACTCGTTGCTGGTCCGGTCGTGAAATGAGGTTTTATGCGTAATTTGATTTATTTTACATACCCTGACGGAGGCTACGGATTATAGAACTATGATTTCGCATTTTGCCATGTGCCAGATCGCAACAATGGCCTTCGGGGACCGTTTGCATAAGTTGCAACCGAGGGTTGCATGAGCATTTTGCATGGCTGGCATCTGGCATATCGGTATCCCTGATCCGAATTTTCTGCACTCAATGCCACATGCAGATGCGTAGGATCTTCTGGAATTATAAATCTCTCACTACCCTATCTAGTTGAAACCCTTGTCTAGTCTTGCCTACTAAAAATCACACTTATGTCAACTTTCGAGAGAGTATTGTTTGAAATTGTTCAAAGAGCAGCCTCTCCTGATTTGGGTCGAGTGCTGGTGACTGGCCCAGGAATACTTAAATATATATACACATATATAGCCGAAAATTGTGCGGACTTTAGGGGGTGGCCTTTTTTAATAGCCCTGCTGGCCTAATTTTGTTTCTAGCAAGCACTCTGACGACTTAACGTCAGCGGATTCTGCGCGTTGCACGATTAAACACTCTAAAAAGTGTGTAAATATGCTGGTTTTGTGGCTTAGATTTAATTTATGATAAATTGTGTGAAGTTTGGGGAAAGTTAAGTGAGTTTTTTAGCGGTTTAAAATGATTAAACACAGGATTTAAGTAAAATATTACTCTAAATGTTATTAAAAATATAGGAAACTAAGTAGAAATGAATTTTATAATTCCAAACTGAACTAAGGGTTTATTTATATAAGATTTTCAATTTATTCTACTCTTATTTATATTGTTTTTAAGTTAAGCTTACTATTTATTTGAAAAGCTAGTAATTTTTCTTTAATTGTTCCTAGATTTCCATTACAATAAAAGCAGAAATATTTCCTACAACTTCCTATTAACCTTCCTATTTATTCCCTTCTTCCCAAAAAGTCCCCTTAAATGTTTAATCAACTAAAATATACAATTAAATCCTTTTTTTTCTAGGAACATAGAGCATTTTGTATTCTCCATTTTCCGCTTTCCTTTTTGGGGCTTTCATCAGCCGCCTTTTGTTTTTATGGCCAGCTCTCAACATTGACCTTGAATCCCCAAATAAAAAAAAAGGGGAGCCAGGGAGGAGTTTGTGGCAACGATTCTCGTAAAAATTCCCTACGAACAAAATTTTCGACGCAATTTCACATAGCCAGGGTTATAGGGGCGTGGCGGGGAGGGCGTCGTTCCCCGAGCACTTCGTTGTTGTAATTGTGTAAATAGCGAAACGCTCTAGGTTATTGGCTTGTGTGTGGGTTTCCGTGGGGCCGGAGGAGCGCGTGTGTTTTTTTTGTTCTTGTTGTTTTTCCGTGCGGTTGTTTGCCTTGCCACCATCGAGGGGGTGGCGGGGGGTTGCGGAGTGTTTGTGCGCGGCGCCCATGTTTGCTTAATATTTGTAAAATTAACTGGAATCGCCGCAAGGGGGGCCGCCGCTAGGACTGGCCACTTGGCGTGGAATTCCCATTAACTGGACTCGCTGCAGACAGAAAGACAACCCAGGGGCCGCAACCCAACCCCACAATGGCAATCCATTTAAGCGTTACCTTTACCTTTACCTTTACGTTGCCCAGATAGTTGAATTCATTATGAAAAGGGTATTTTATTGAAGGTATCTTTTCTAAGGAAAAATTAGAAATATGCAGGTTATTAAATATTTTATATAACATGTAAGGAACAGGCTGCAGTAAAATATATATAAAAATAATATGGATAAGCATGGTTATAAGAGTTCCTGAATTTAGGATACATTTATTATATATTTCGCAGCAAAGAATGCAGAAAATAAGCTGTTTTTAATGAAGAAATAATGTAACTATCCAATTATATAAAAGATATTCATTTATATATTTGTTTTTATATTCCAATTTGACTTTAAATCTTACTTGATCTTTCTTAATTTTAAGGAAAGATGATTTTAAAAGTTGTGCTATTAAGAAGGGTTTCCCAGAAGCCCCGACCATTGAAGTCTGAGCTAATTCTTCCTAATTTTACCATTACGTTAAAGTCTGAGCCTACTTTTCAGCAAAAGGAGACCAACTCGATCTTTATTTTGCTATACCTTTTTAGAAATAATAAAAGAACAAGCCAGAAATATATAAATACATTTTGTAATCAATCTGGGCTTCTTCTTCTTACAAACTTCTTCTTTTCTAAAGATTCTTGCCTTCTTTAAATGTTGTTAACTGTTTTAAAACCTTTTACCAATTAAAAAACCATTACATAATAAGAAAATCCCATTTTTAGCATAGTTTTGTCACTATAAATATAAGTAGTAGTAATACTAGTAGTATTAGTAGTTCTTTCACTAAAACTAGTATTTAAATTACCATTACGTTACCCATATCAGTTATTAATTGCTGCAAAAGGCAAGACCTCATAGCTGTTGGCATTTACTACGCACTTGCCTAAGCCTGTTTGGCGAAATTCAGGCCCAGGCATTGTTGAATGAACGTAGGAGAAATGTTGGAGTCGGGGACCTCGAGGAATCGGAGCACCCAAGTAGAACCCACAAGTCCCGAGCCCTTGTCCGAGGCACAGTCTCGAATTCCCGAATGTGCGCCACGTGTAAATAAGCAATCAAGCAAGTCGAGCACCGCCGCTGCCGCCCACTTATCCGCCGCCCACGTGGCCACGTGGCAGATAACGGGACTGGGATCGAGCTGGGATCCCTGGTCTGGGTCCGGAGAGGGTCCCAGCTGAGGCCACCAGGCATGCAATGTTATTGTCAAGGACATTTCAATACAACACACGCGTCGTCGGCGTCACAAAAAAAGAAAAAAAAAAAGGGAACCCCCAAGCTCCCAATTGGTTGGCCCAGCTTTTTCGGGGCCCCTTCTGGCACTCCACCTCGGGTCCCCGGCTCCCCCAGGATGCTGCGGCATTGCCTTTGACCTTTCTGAAGGAGATTCCCAGAGCTCTCGATGTGGTTAGACCCGCTGACTGCACAAGCATGAAGGAGCTGCCTTTTGTGCAGAGAAAGAAATTAAATTAAAGGGAGTTTATTTAATTTTAGTAAGTTGTATAACTTAATTAATATAAAAGTAAAAGAAATTATTATTTATATAATAGTTACTTCAATTTTGTAAAGCAACCTTTAATGTTTCTTTGATTATTTTCTTTTGGTGATCCTTTTAGTTAAGTTTATACAAGTTTATACACTTTTCAAACCTCTCTTATTATTTCTCACTGTGCGATCGAATGCCACTTGTTTAGCTTCTCAATAAATTGAAGGAATTCATTTTGCCGGAATCCGATACTACATAGATAAGGAATCTGGAGTCCTAAGCGATTTTCAGTTCAGTGGAAATTACCATTCGGTTGACATTCAGCACTCCGCGAAGGAGCCAAGGAGAAGGCCTAATTCTGTTTACACTACCCGGCAAGGAAGGCAAAATGGAAGCAAACAAAACAAATCGAGGCAAGTGTCTCTAAATAAATCTGCTTAAAATCAGAAATCACTTAGCCACCGCACACACGCTCCAACGAATATATATGCGAATATATATATAAAAAGGAGCGCGTGTCGGTAATCAAGTGCAAACGCAGAGCAAGATGAAAAGCTCGGGGAGGAGGCGTGGAAAGTAAATGGAAAACTTGACGGAGAGGAGGAAAGAAGGGCCTCTAACCCCCCACAATTCCCCCGTAAGGGCAAGCGCGTGCAACACTTGTCAGCGTGACCTTGGCAGCTGTCAATGCCATTCAGGCTCCAGTTCAGGCCTCCCCCGAGCCCAACACTGCTCCCATCCACAGCTCCTGTTTGTGTAATTTGCGCGCTTAGCATATTTTTAGGCTCTCGAAAAAGTTTTTGGCACATTTATTGTGTTTACCCTTCCTTGGGAGCCTTAATTTAACGACCATCCCCAAATGGAACTCATCAAAACGCCGGTTGTTTTATGCCGGCAACATAGGGTTAAGGCCCTTGCGGCTTCCTGCCCTGCCCTGCCCGGCCATCGATGTCAAGTTCTGGCCAAAAGGGACGATTTTAAACGGAGTGTCAAGAGCAGCCGCCTCTATCAGGGGTTGAATGCGAAATATGGAATTGGAAGTGAATAATTAATAGGAAATATTTCAGCGAGACAGGAAATGCAAAGCAAAGGTGGAGAGTCCAAAGGTTGAGGCTGCTTTAAGTACTATACCTTAGAGAATATCATTCAATAGTTCTAAATTATTTACTATGAATACTTTACCTTAAAAAATGTCATTCAATAGTTCTATATTATTTTTACAGCTCATAATTTAGTCACTCACTTAATTTGTGTTCATTTTATTACTAGATTCCCTTCCTGTTAAAATCAACCCTCAATAGTTTATCTTTTCCTTGCAAACAAATGACTGTAGTCGGGAAAAAGTCCCCAGATATTCCAAGATCAACTAATCATTAATTCGGTTCCTCTGAATCAGTTTATAAAGAAAGCATATTACTCATACGCCACCGACGCGGGCTCTCTCTCTCTCTTTCTCTCTGTCTGGCAATCCTCCGATCCGCTTTGTTGGAAATTTGTGTTTGTAATTTCAATTATGGTTTACACGAGTCCCCCCCCGCATTGTTGTTTGCTGCCTGCAGTCGGTGACGCGGCTGTTCTCGTTCCCTGCACCCACCTCCCCCCCAAATTCACTCGATATATATTAAGTATACGCCCGAGTTCGTTCGCCAGCTGCACTTGGCATTGGCGGGCGCCCCTTTCCATCGCTTTTCCCTCTCCACCTGGCCATGGCACTCGGTGCTGCTATCAGCTCTGCCGCCTCGACTGCAGTTCAAGTTCAATGTCAAGCGCATTTCGCCGCTGTGTTTGTACTTCTACTTATATATATATTTTGCGAGTGTATTTCGCCTTTGTGTTCGTGTATCTTCCTCAGCTATAAACGTAAAATTTCTGTTGATATTTACTTGATATATACACTCTGTTATTGTTTTATTTCGACTTTTTGTGAGCGCATCAATTTTGATTTATCTTGAAGTTCATATTTACGGCCTTTAACTGGAAATGCTAAAATTATTGAGCGGCCAAAAAAAATATACATATAAATATTTTAATGTCTCATCAAATTCTCTGTGGGGAGATGATGATGGCGGGTTTATTGAATTATTTTGAAGTCCCTAAAGAGTCTCTAAGTCTTTCTAAGTCTCTAAGTCTCTAAGTCTCTAAGAAGTCTCTAAAGAGACAAGATTTGTTTGGAAAATATAAAGAACTAAGATTTTGAGTTAGATTTTACTATAATAGAAAAGTAATTAATCTTTTTAAGCGATAAATATTTAAGAAATACCATGAGAAGGAAAGTAATAATAGAAGATATGTTTCAAATTATTTATTATAAGTAGTGAGGTTGATCTTTCTATAATAAATACTATGTGTAAAAATAAACTGCCCACCTAACCCCGACATACCTGAGTTCAACTCTTTTTTGCAAGTCTCCCAACTATTAGGGTGTAAAGATCAAAACCGATAACACCTTTAACGAGCCATGAAGTGTCAATGAACTCCTAGATTTAAATCACTTAATTGCTTATATTTTTCAGCATATTATTGCTGTTGCTAACACTCAAAATAAAGGCCTAAAACTTATCTATTAAATTATATACATAAACTTCCCCGATCGATTTGGCGCTCCCTAATCCCTGGAACCTATGAACCCATGTCGCCAGGTTTGGGGGCGAAATATGCCTATAAATCGCCATATTTACCCCGACAAAAATCCCCTGATAGGCAGCACCCCCCTCAAGGACAACTTGCGCATAATTCCAAATAAAATGTATAGCCATTTGGGGCAAAGGGGGGGAATAATGGTACATGGTGCTGAGCACGCGGCACATAAATGAAATTTATTATATGCTGCGCAACATTTTTCTATACATTTCGCCATCGAATTTCGTTGGCGGGAATTTTTCGCTGCCTTCCCCTCTTGCTTTTGTTGCTATTTGCTATTTGCTATTTTGTCTATTTATTTGGTGGGCGACTGTGTAGTCGTCCCTCTTTCACGCAGACAGCTCCTCCAGCACGGCCCCACGGGAATATATCAGCAAAGGCTTAGCTCAAAAATAAAGCAAAAAAAAGGCAGCGAAAAAAAACCAGCGAAAAAAATAGGCAGCAAATAAAAGTGCGTAGATTAGAGGAACGTATTGTATGAGCTGAAAAGTACCTCGTAGCTGGAGATTTCCTTTAAAAATACTGCTTTATGATTAAAATAAAATTTTAGAAAATTAACAGAGAAAAATTAAGAATAGAATGTAGTCATAGGCAAGAAGATACATTTGTATCTCATCAGTATAAGCTGCTTATTAACGTTTTGAAGGTGAAGTCTCTTTATATATTTTTTTAATTGTCTAAACTTTAAGGAGCTTAAATAAATTATATTAAATATAGCAAGAAATACCTGCTTCTTTTAGATTAAAAGTTTTTAATTTGAAAGTACAATTAATTGAAGACTTTTATACCATAAAGAGCCCGTATTTCTTGTAATATTTAATCTGCGAAACAACTACTTACAATATTCATAAATTTACTATAAAAACTAAGTGAAATGAACAAAAATCAAATGAAATAAATAAAATAAATACACATTTATATTATTTGTATTTTAATACTATTTATTTTAATTATTTCCTTGGTAATTCTCGAGTTCCTTTTTAATTAACTTCTCCCCAAATTTCAGCTCAATATACCCGAACACAACAGTGCGTATACTGAATATCAGCACTCCGGCAATAATACCCGAAAAGTGTATAAAAAGCAAAAGGCCTACGAGAAACGCGCTGACGACAATGGCTATATAAAGTGATAAATATATACATATATACACATGTAGGGAAAGACGGAGTAAGGCGAGGGGAGGCTAGCAATCACATGCGTACGCACGCGTGCAGTTCGACGGGCGAAAGGGGTGTCTGGGGCCGAGAGGGGGCGGTGCTACCCACACACGCACCGATCGAACTCGAGCGGGCATTGCGTGAGTTCTTTATTTCAGCGCGTGCTCTCATCAAGCGTCGCCGCCTTCCGCCGCTGCCGCCCCTCTCCCCCTCAATCATCTCTGGCCAGAACTTTTGCTAATTTCGTCTAATCAGTTAACCTTGAATATTTGTTTTATTCCCCATTCCCATCCCCATCCCGCCGGGTGTATTTATTCTTTGTATTTATTTCTTTTTTTTTTGTTTTACTTTTTTTTGCCTTTGGAATTTGCTCTCGGCTTCAGCTTCTTCTTCCTCTTCTTTCGACTGATTCTACGCGCGAGTTGTTATTGCCGCTGTTTCTGTTGTTGTGTTTTTGTGTGCCTTTAATTTATTTGAGGCTTGTTTTTATTTCAAGGTGAAATATGCGCAAATAAAAATTTGCCAAAGAACAAAAAAAAAAAACCAAACAAATATCGAAAAGGAAATTGCCAAAAAATATCTGGCATAAAGGTGGATGTTGTCGTTGCTGGGGGAATGGTTGGAAGAAGAGTTCGAATTATTGATACCTTACAGCATATTCTATATTCATATAATATTATTTATATATAAATAAGTAGTGCCCCTAACTTTATACTTATTATTTTGTATCCTTGAAATCTGCAATAAATGAATATCAATTTAAAAAATTGTTTTTCCTTTTACATTTCTTCAATATAATTTCAAAGAAATTATTACAGTTAAGATTAAATAGTTTTAAAGTTCAAATTAGGTGAAGTTTGTAAGGATTTCAATTCTTTTGTATTTATTTAATAAGCTTAACTATTTATTTATGGCTTTCGAATAAGAAAGCATTACAAATATGTTTATAAATGTTGTGTTAGTAATTTTTAAGGCCTTAAAACCCTTATAGTTTCTAAAATAAAATGTTTAAACATATTTTACCACATTATACCGTATATTCTTTAAGGGATTATTATTATTTTTATCGAATTTTATAAGGCTTACCATAAAAATCATTACAAACTATAATTTTTTTAACCAAACAATGTACCCAATCTTTGTATAATTTTTAACCTTTCCCTGGCCCAATATACCCTTGTTTTTCGCACACTGAAAACGCATTTAAAAGTCAGATCACCGAATAAAATGTAAAGGAGACTCATCTCCATTGATTGATTAGCCTAACGCACCTCCCCCTGCCATCCCTGCCACCCCTACGGACAGCCACCGGAATGCAACGCAGTTGCTGCATTTCCGGCTTGTCAATTGTCGCAAATGTCACTCGTTACTCATACGCCACCGTGCCCACACTTGGTTAATTTGTTGCGCTGCTCTCCCTGTATGCCCCGTCTCCCGCCCCCCGTCTGTGTGTCTTTTTCAGATTCTAATTCTGTTTCTGTCTCGCTGCGTCTCCCCCCCCCATGCCGCACGCCCTGCCAATCTGCTCCCACTTGGCTTTGACATTGACTTTGAAGATAACAAAGCACTCGTCTGTGTGTGTGTACAAGTGGCTCCCACCTCTCTCTCTCTCTTTCTCTCTCGCACACATTTAAAATTAGAATACACATACAGTAGTGGGTGCTGTTTGTGGGGGGAGGAGTAGAGGCGGTTGTATGAGTGTCTCGCTATCGCTGGCATCGACTGTTGTTATCTACACGCGGTACTCACGCTGCCCAGACGCCGCCTTAACCCCCTCTCTCTCTCTGACTGTCGCTCGCTCTCTCTCTCTCTCTCTTTCTCTTTATATATCCCTCGCTGGCCGCTGATTTGATTATTTCGGCAAATTCATTTCGCGACTCTTATCGCCTCAAGGTCACGGGCAAAATTCCAACACAAAAACACACACACACAGAGAAGAGACTGGGGACAGACAGGCGCGACATTGAAAATAATCGCTATTCTCAGTGAGGAAGAATCCGCGTGTGTGCGGCTGTATGTGTGCGTGTGTGATAAGCTCCGGGCAACTGTAAATATAGTGATGTACGATCCCAAGTTGGGAGTGAAGAAAGCGGGCGGTACAAGGGTTACTCACATAGAAAGATTCGTAAAAGAATTCTTCATGAGCATCAACAGAAGAGTCGATCCAGCCCTATCGATCTGCCTCTTTCTACGAAAACTTACTTCTTAGTTTTTGAAGAGTCTTTCTTTTGGTTTCAGGTAGTATCTGAGCTGTTATTCGATATTCCATAGCTGTAAAAAAATAATAAAATTGAATTACTCCATTATCTTACCTTCTAAAAGTATTTCCCATACCAAAGTTCATCATGAGCCTCAACAGAAGTGTCGATCTAGCCATTTGTTACTTTTTATGAAAGCTAGCATCGTAGGAAAGAATCTTTCTTTCGGTTTCTGGTAGTATGTAAGACTTTAATCGATATACTATATCTGGAAAACAAGTTTTAAAATCAGCTAACAAAATCGGCGTATTTCCCATCTCAAAGATCATCAGGAGCATCAACAGAAGAGTCGATCTAGCTATATAAACCTTTCACTTTCTAGGCAAATTACCCTATGAGTTTCTAGAGCACATTTTCTTATAGTTTCAGGAAGTAATATAGCTGTAAAAAATTAAAAAAATTATTATCTTACCATCTCGGAGGTTTTCCCATCGCAAAGTTCATCAAGAGCATCAAAAGACGAGTCGATCTAGCCACTTCGATCTGCCACTTTCTAAGCAAGCTAATCTTTTCATTTTTGAACAATTTTTACTCAGGTTTCACGTAGTATTCAATATCTTACCTTCTCGGAGTATTTTCCCAACGATAAATAAAAACACACTCAATTTTTGTTTTTGCTTTTTTCATAATTTTTGTTGATATATTTTAAATACTTATTTTCAATATTTTATTCACAATATTCCATTCTGGGGGGATGGGGGGTCGTTTTTCATTGTGTTTTCATTTAAAACAAACTGTAATATATTATTTTATTTCACAAATACAAATTTCTGCTGTTTTCTTTTCAGTGTGTCTTTATGGAGATTCAATCAATTCTTTTTTTTCATTTTCGAAACATTTCTTGCACTCTTCCTCACCTTTTTGTTTTCTTTATTTTTTGCCAAATTCATGTGTTTAAAAACTCTTTTTGTGTTTGTTCTGCCGCAATTTGATTTGTGACTGACTGTCCTTGAAAATATATTCATGTGTATATATATATATATATGTATGTATATATTAATAGATATTATTTATATGGTATTTTTTCATATGCCTCAGCTGGAGTTGCCTCAAAGTTGCATTCGTCTTTCCGTCAAAGTTTTAGTTGCTATTACGTTACACCTACGGCTGTTTACGATTACGATTTACATTTACGTTTACGTTACGCTTAATTGTCGCAATTTCATTGTTTCAGTTGTCGCTGCCGTCGTTCGGTTGGATATATATAACCCATAACCCATCATCCTTCGTCTTAAATCGCTCAATGTTGAGATAGTTTTTACATAAAATATTCACTTTTAGCTACACAATTACAATTACGTTTTTGTAGCTGTTGCTGTTGTTGTTGTTGCTGTTTTTTGTTGTTGTTTTTTGTGGCTAAAAGTTACGGACAAATACGCTTACATACACATACACACACACAGAGACGACACCAAAATCGTTTCATCTACGTACATATGCTTGTGTATATATATATATATATATATAGAGTCAATTATTGAAGAGTGATATCTTTTTTTTTTGTTAATTTTCCGCGCTTTTTCGCTGCATAAATTTTAAAAGAATATATAATATTTCTGTAGATTTTTCATCCTCTTCGGAGTTTTTCTTTTCCAACAACGTTGAGAGTGTTCTTTTCTTTTCTTTCCTTTTTTTTTTTTGTTTTTCTCTTTACATATTTTCCTTGTGGCTCGTTTTTATACACGTAAAATTGTTGGTTTTCATTTTCCTTTCTTTGATTCTTTAATTCTGATATAAATACTTTAGATATAATTTAGTGAATATTTTTTACAGAGCGCGGTAGTCAAGGTTAATTAAAGAATTCAACTGAAAAGCGTACAGAATATCTTACCATTCGAAACCAAAGCGAAGAAGAATAGAACTGAAAATTGGGAAAACCAAAATTTGCAACTGAAAACTGAAAATCGAAATGAAAAGAAAACGGAAGATTTTTTTTTTTTGAAAATTTTTAAACAAATTTTTTTTATTGATTTGACAATACAAATTTCTGCGCCAGTGTATCTTTTTTTTTTGTTTTTTTGTTGTTGTTTGTTTTTGCATCTTTGTTTTTTGTTTTCTAAGCATAAAAATAGTAATTAATTAATCATAATAATTAATAATCATAATAGTACAGCGTAATTAAAAGGTAATTAATGTAATAGTTTTGTTGCTACCGCAAGTTTTCTCTTTTTTGTTTGTTTTGTTTCTTTCATTAATTATAAATGTATACGTTACGTTTTAAATAATATATCATAATTTCTGTTTTGTTTGTTGGTTTTTTTTTTAAATCTTTTTGTTGTATTTTTCGCTTTCGGTTTTCTAAGATGCCAATCAAAACGTTGAATCTTCTTTTAAGCTTTAGGTTTTCATCTTCATTAATATTTATGTTGTATTTATATGTACTTTAAATATGCTTTCTTATTCCATTGTTTTTTGTTTTTAATTTAACATTTAACTATGTACACAACAAATATATTTAACGTTGGGTTCCTCTGCTCGCTGCTAAAAACTCGAAGCATTTCTTGTTTGATTTTCATTTATTTAATTCTTTACTTTAATTGTATTTTTTGTTGTTGTTTTGTGGGTGTTCTTTTAAAATTAGAAAACAATATTCATTCCACTTGATTCGTTAGCGTAGAGAAGAGCTTTGTGCCAAGGGAGGAAATAAGGAAAGAAAAGCGAGATAGATGGTTGGTCGGAGGAGGAGGAGGGGTGGAAAACTATAACAAATTCATAAAATTAGTTAAATTCATAAAAAATGAATCGTTCTCAACTTAATCGTAGTTAAAATTTGTTTGCAAACTGCACTTCAATTCTGCTCCGGAGATCGCACAATAAAAAATTTCACACACATTGTTTTTGTTTTTTTTTTTAGGTATTTTTTTACTTTTTTTTTGTAAATTTAATAATAATAATAATAATTTGCAGTTTTTTCAAAAAACATCGACAAAAAAGCAAAGTAGTTTTGCTCCGCCTACGAACTAAAGATAAAAGCTAAGCATAGTTTAATTTTTAAACATAATTAATATGTACAACAAGAGCTTAAAACGTATAAAACAATCAGAGGGGGGTTGGGGGGCGTTCGATAGAAGGGAGTGAGGGGGTGTTGTTGCAGCTGAAGGGTTAAAAGTTAATGCAAATTCAAAAGGGGGCTGGGCTGCCTTGTGTCTCATTTGTTGGTTTGCTTTGCTACGTTAAATCTTTTAACTGCTAAAATATATATTTTATGTTTTTTTCTTTTCTGTTTTCTGTTTTTTCTTTTCCATTTTGTAATAATACCATTCAAGCTTGTTTTTTGTTTTTTTTTTTTTGTTTACTTTCTTTTAAATTAATAACTTGTAGTTTGTTGCTTTAAATATTAGTTTTTTAAATTGCATGCATGTTGGTTTTGCTTTGAAACTTTGTACACGGCTCAATTAAAAGGTAAAATAATTTAATTCAACTCCTGCCGATCCTGCCGATCCTTCTCCTTCGCTGAACTGAACCGCCGCCACTCCCAGTCTCTGTCTCTCCCACTCTTTCGCCATACGCCTTACGCCTCCAGCATGACCTTGTGCACCGTGGTGGTCAGTCCCGGATTCGGGGAACCCACGCTCGCCGGCGGACTGCTGCTGGGAGCAGGACTGGCTGCCGCCGACGGTGGTCCACCATTGGAGGCCGTCACTGTAACATCGGCGGAGAGTGTGGGATAACGCTGAACGGCATTGGCGGCGGCAACCAGAGCATGCAGCTTACTGGGCGGCGGCGTCGGTGATTTCTTGGACAGATTCAGCGGCTGCGCCGAATCGGCAATGTCCACTTGAAGCTCGAGGAGCGGTGTGGGATTCGAGCCCGAGCTGGAACTCGCCGGGGCACTGGAACCGTTGCTGGTAGAGTGCGGCGATTGGAAATACTGACAGCTGCCGGCCGAGCTGGAGCTGCAGTTGGAGGAGGTGGAGGAGGAGGACGAACTGGAGCTGGAGCTGGAGCTTGAGCTGGAGCTGGAGCCGTTGCTGTGCGGCGACACCGATTGCTGGCGCTGCTGGCAGGTGGTGGTAATCACCGAGCTGCTGCCCCATCGCTGCTGGCTCTGCTGGCTGCTCTGGGCCGACGGTGGCGGCGTGGAGCTGCTGCTGGGACTGCGATTGCCCACACCATTGGTGGTGCTGCTGGCCGCCGTGCTGTTCTCGCGCTTCAGATAGTTCTGGATGATGTCGCTGCGCTTCATCTGCTCGGGCGTCATGCGTGGCTCGGCCATCAGGGACTTGGCCAGCACCGAATGCGAACTGGCCATCGAGGCCTTCGGGCTGCTGCGTGTCAGGTGCATGTGCAGCTGACTCTGGGCGGGATTGCCACCGAGGGCGGCGGGCGTCACCGAGGGCGGTGGCGTGGCCACACTATTGGGTACCGGACTCTGACGTGGACTCACGGCGCTCAGGCTGTTCGAACCGGAAGTAGAGCTGCTGGCATCGGCCTCGGCGGTCTCGAATTCACGATGCCTCAGGGCCCGGAACTTCTTGTGCGGCTTGTAGGCCTCGTCCATCAGCGAGTTGGTGTCGTACAGCGGTGGTGCTTGCAGGACGCGCTTCAGCACCGGCATATCCTCGACAATCTGCCGCTTGAGATGGCCACTGCTCGAGGGCTGGGGCGAACGGACCGGCGACACGGCCACCACACTCAGTTGGGGATGCTGCACTACCTGGGCCTGGCCCTGAGCGGCGGCATCACTGCAGTCCAACGCATCGTCCACACTGGACCGGGGACTTGAGCAGGAGGAGCTGCCGCCGGAACTCACCGCCTTGCATTCGTTCTTCTCGTTGCCCGACTCAATGCCTGAGTCGGTGGGGGAGTCCAACTTCCGGTAGCGAGCCGCTCCGGCGGTCAAGTGATGGTGCAGCTGTGGGTGTTGCTGGTGGTGCATCTGCTGCTGCTGCTGCTGTTGCTGCTGCTGCTGCGGGTGGAGTTGCTGCTGCTGCTGGAGTTGTTGATGCTGCTGTTGCTGCTGCTGCTGGTGGTGTCGCACAATCGGCGTGATTGTCAGCCCATTCTGGGTGAGATGTGCGTGCGAGCCAACAATATCCATGTCAGCTGCCCCAGAATCACCGCTCGAGCCGGAGTTGGCTCTATTTCTAAGCGGGCATCCACCGGAGAGGGTGGCCGCCAGCAGGGGTGCCGAACTGGCCAAGGCCGAGGGCTGTTGCTGTTGCTGCTGTGGCGGCGAGGGCAGGGCCACGCCGACGCTCTGTGGCTGCGAGCTGCTCGGACTGCCATAGTCCAGATCCGCCGATTCGCTGCTGGAAACGGAACCCAGCGGACTCTTGGCCGCCTCCACATCCATGGCATCAGCCCAGCTTCCCGTGGGCGACTTATTCTGCTGTCCATCACTGTTATTGCCATCCTCCATGGACCACATCTGTTGGCGGAGCAGCTCCTTGTGCTCGGTACGGAACACAACCAACTTCTCGGTGTGCAGGGTGCTCAGGGTGCGCAGATCGGGCATGGTTTCCAGGAGCTTGGCCAGAAACTCGGGCTGATCGGGCCTATTCTGGGCCACAATATACTGCAGGCAACCCTTGAGTCGCGAATACATCTTCTCGATCAGCTCCAGGTTGCGCAGACCGGGACGGTCAGGTGTGATTAGCACGATGGCGCAGAAGAGACCGATCTCAGCGTCCGTCAGGTTCATCGAGTTCATGCGCTCCGCAAAGTTAAAGGTGGAATCCACCAGGAAGCGGGCATTGGCTCCATTCTGGATGGCATCCCGTCGCATCACCTGGCCGTTAAGGCATATGATCGAGTTAATCGACGAGTCAAACATGCAGATCAGTCGCACAAACAAAGCATCGAAGAGACCCGCCTTCAGGAGCGTGAACTTATCGTCCTGGGTGAGCAGCTGGAAGCCGGGTATCATGCCGGCAAAGTCAATGACGCCGCGTATGACATGGGCGAATCTCTGCGAGAACTCCTGCTCCGATTGCAGCTCAGGGGCGGGGTTCAGTGGGCAGGCCTGCAAATAGAGAAAAATATCGAGTTAAAGTGGGGTTTCACCATAAAGATTGGCTAATATCTAAAGGAATTCTAATTATTTTCCTGCCCCACAGTACATTCATCCCTGCCTAACCTATGAGTTGCCTTTGATGGCTAAAGATCTCATTTCCCCTTGGCTGTCAGTCTGAATGTTAAACTTTTCCTCTAACTGTTGCTTGGTTTGTTTTTCTAATACCTCCCCCCTACGCCTTACCCCTCTGTTATCACGTCATCGCTCTTTTCACACGCGAAGGTCAGCGAACCTCCCTCCTTCTCTCGTAACGCTCACCTCGCCCCCAGGCACACTCATTTAAATCAATAATAATAACTATTTGTACTTCCGCACCGCCCACCACCATGCCCCTTTCCCATGTCCCCCGTTTCTCCGCCAGCAAATGTCGCATTTCCTTAAACACCGCTGGAAGCTTTTCATGGGAGAGAGCGAGCGAAGAATTGTTGGGGGGAGCAGAGAGCTTTGCCTACGTCAGCCTGCCTGTTAGTTTTCCTGGTATTTTTTTGGATTTCGTAGTTTCTAGGGGCTGCTCTGGCTCTCTCTCTCTCTTTCACCCTCCCCTCTCCCACCCTCTCTCTTTATCACTGCCCTCAGTAGTTTTGTGTTGAGCTTTTTGCCGCCTGACATTACCAGCCAAGGTCGACGAACCAGAGTTCAAGGCTTTCGCCATTGTGTGTGTGTTGTGTTTTTGTGTTGATTTTGTTTTTGTTTTGTCCCGGCGCGTGTTTTTTACTAGAGGGGTTGGAAAGCAAAAAAAAAAAAAGGAAAACTAGGGAGGAAATACAACTAAAGGGGGAAAGAGGTGCCCGAACCTAAGCCATGCGAATGTTCATGCTATTTCGCCATTTGGCTTTCCGGGTTTTGAGTTACATGAACATGCGCCAAGTGGCGCAGACAGCGAACGTGCCGTGCCCCAACCCCACCACCCCCCAAATCCCTTGATTTATAATTTTAAATGTTTCGTTTCGTTTTTTGTTTTTCATTTAATTTTCACATCTTTTTCGTTCTGTTTCAATAAGCACACGTTGTGCTGTCTGGCGCATCATAGCCCCCGTTCCCGTTCCCGTTTCCGCTTGAATTTGTATTTCGACAAAAGTGCTTTTGATTTTCGTCTGATTAACCTTGAAAATGCTCTTTTCTTGCTGTGTGCGGCCTTCGGCAAGTGCAAAAAGCACAAGCACACAAGCACAAGCAGCCGGCAACCGGCGACAGTCGGCGTTTTTCGTTTTTTTGTCTTCAAATATTTCTCTCAATTCTTTTCTTTTGCCGGCGCTTTGACGTCGTCGTATCATTTCATTTTGTGATTTGCGCAAAAGCGGAAATAGTTGGCGAAAACACTAATGAGCGGGAGTGGGTGTGTGTGTGTGCAGGGAGGGGGGCTATTTATGAACGCTCCCGAATTTCCCGCCATATCATCAGATATAAACCAAGAGCGACCTTCAAATCAAGAGATGTGCGAGTGTGCTTGTGCTTGTGCTCGGTGGTATTGCCAAAAATAATTCATTCGCAGAATTCTTGCCTCGAAATTGAATAATCTTCGAGGGCTAAGCTAATCGTTGGCTAGAACCTCGAAGGAATTTCTATTTCTATTACGGTTTTTCTCATAAAGAAGATCGCTTGCGATTCTTAACCCTCACCTTGCACCTTGCACTGGCGTCTCTTCCGTCTTCCGTCATAAACTAAATTGCTTTTTTTTTTGTTGTTGTTGCTGTGGTGATATTACGACGCTTCCTAAATGGAACCACCTGACAATTTTACAGATTTTCTCTCAACCTTATGTCTATCTCTGTCGCTCACTCGCTCTCACTCTCTCTCTCTCTGTGTGTGTGCATTTTTGTGACGCCGCTTGTCTGGCATTCGCTTCCTCATACTCATGACATTTTATGCATATTTTTTTTAGTGTTATTATTGTTTACTCTAGTCTAGTGGAAATATCAACTGCAAACGGTTTGAAAAGAGAGGGAAATAGTGTATGATTCCAAGGTTAAAAAATAACTTGGCCCAAGGTCGTTGGTCGCTGAGGTTCTCAACTTGTTTGTGCTTTATGGGCACTTCTTGAACCGACGAACCGATCGCCTTTGATTGTGATTGTGTTTCAAGAATCAACAAATCAAATTTTAACTTTTTTAGCCTTGCACTTGACTCTGGCTCTCACTCTGTCCCTGTCTCTTTCTCTAATTTATTTTTTTTTTGCTTTCTCTCTTCTTTTTGTTTTGTATTTTTTCGCCTGACTGGCTTTGAAATATTTTAATAATAATTTATTTAAATGGGCAACGCATGTGTCTACCGTTGTGTCTATCTATCTCGCTCTCTAATCCTGCTGTTTCCTTCTCTTTCGCACCTGCGATAGCTGTCAAGTGTGAATGTGTGTGTGCGTGTGCTTTCATTAATAATGACGCTACGCTTGACCTTGAGCTTTAGAACTTTATTTGTATTTTAGATTTGTTGTTGCCGTGCCGGGACACGTTTTTCGTTTTTTTTTTTTCGTTGAATTTTATTATTTGGATTTTGTTTCTTTTTTTTAGGTACTTTTTCTTTATCGGATTTTTTTCGTAGAGTATTTACCGCTCTCTATTGACTTCCTGCTATTACTATATATGGTTTTCCTCCATGACGTCGATTGTAAAATCAACCAAATAAGCAACAACTTTAGCGTTTATCATTTGGAAAGCTGTCAAGGGGTAACGTCATAAATTTGACATTGACAGAGCGACGCGTAGCGCTTTTCGTCAAGAACTTGACCCCAAACTTGCCACTTCAATGGCCCCGCAAGAATTCAATCCAAAGAGTCGTCGTCGTCGTTGGTCGCTTGTAGACGCGTCTACGTGCGGCCAGCGATTTCCTGGTTTAGAATCGTGCAAACAGGTTCACCTTGGCGCATGAGTAACGCCGCCAGTAGGTAGTAACCAGTAAGCAGCTGGTGAGCCAGTAACTAGTGACTAGACTAGTAGTGATTGTTGTTGTTTCCACCTAGAGCTGAGATCTATGCATGTCAACAGAAGTCAATGGCGGCAACGGGCCCGGAAATGTGACTTCGCCTACGCCGTAACCTTTGCCAGAGCAGTCTGGTTCTATTGTACCCAGAGATACATAGATAGAGATAGAGAGAGAGACCTACCCATAGTAGGGCTGGCATTTTCATAATTTTATGGGCAATGGTTATTTATGATACCACACACATGTGCCAATGGC
Organism: Drosophila kanapiae; assembly: GCA_008042475.1. Taxonomy (NCBI): domain Eukaryota; kingdom Metazoa; phylum Arthropoda; class Insecta; order Diptera; family Drosophilidae; genus Drosophila; species Drosophila kanapiae. Next base: position 55,666 of record VNJM01000232.1, read on the forward strand.
ATAACGATTTCATTGCCAACTTGATTTATGGTTCTTTTACTTTGCACTGACTTATAGATACCCTTATCCCCTGGCTGAGATACTTTCAATGAGTTTCAGATAAAGATATGCAACTTACCAGCAGTGTGGGCATCGAGTAGGAGGGGCAATCGCGCGCCCGCTGCCTCATCGCCGAGACCTTCTCCTTGGTGAACTCACAGGTCTCGAGGTGGGCGCGCAGCACGGCGGCTAGGAGGCGTGGCTGGTCATCCAGCTCGGTGGCTAAAGCACGCTGCTGGCCGCGATTCTGGGTGCTCTGCTGCATGGCGGCCAGGATGCGCGCCTTCTCGCGCTTCGGCACGCGTCCAAAGCGCACAGCTGCAATGAAATAAAGGGAATACAACAAGTTAGTAACCTTGCAACTTCCAACTCTTTAACTATAAATGGTATAAATGTATGAGCGTATAAAATTATGGCCCCATCAATTACACACTTGAGTGCCCTGTAGCAGCAGCAGCAGCAGCAGCAGGTGCAAAGGACAGCTGTTGTGGCTCCTGTTGTCACGCAGGAAGTTCCCCCTTGCACAGTCTGCCCTTCAAAGTGGGTCATTGCCTCAGCTGCTGCTGCTGCTTCTGTCTGTCAGTCTTCAGTCTCCGGTCTTCGATCTACGCTCTCCTCTTCTCTGTTACACTTTCTCTTTTTTTTAGATTTTTAATTTCTGCCTCTGGCCGCAACCAAAAAAAATTTGTATGTGGGTGAACTTTCACATTTCACCAATAAGCAGAGACTCTCTTTGGAGAGAGGAAAAAAACAAAACAGGCACGTTTGCGGTCACGTTTTTTCGCACTTGGAAGTAAGCGGAGCAAAAAGGTTTGAAGGCAGATCCAGGTGAGTTTTATATTGAATTTCAAAAGGGTTTTATTATAAAATTAATTAAGTTTTTCCATATTTAAAATTTATAATAATTGATAAGAATATTTATAAGATTTATAGAAGATTATTAAAGGAGATTTGTGCCTTAAATTAGAGCTGGCAAAACATCGCTGTTTAAGGCCGATATATCGATACTTCGATACTTTTCTAGCTATTTCATAAAGAATTCTCCTTTAGTTAATTTAAAACCCACATGATAATGGTTTAACGAAGACTTTTCCTACATTTCCTAGTCCGCAGCTTCATCTTTTATTTCTTTTTTGTGAAACTTTTTCAAACAAATCAAAACTGACAAATGTTTTGGCCAACTTTTCAATGTCAAAAGAAATCTGCGCGCTCTCGTGTACGTACAAAAATTTCACTCTGACACAGAAAAGTGAAACAGCGTTTTCCACGCGTTTCCAGCATTTCCACCTATCGCCGCTGAAAGAGAGAAAGAGCCGGCAACCAAGCAGAGTGTGACCCAGTTGGCGGGCAGCGAAATTCAGGTCAAACGAAATGGAAAATGAAGCGTCTGCGCAGGCGCAGCAACAGCAGCCGCAGCTGGCGCTGCGCGTAGAAATTAGAGCGTTCCAACTTTCCAACGCGCCGACGCGACGGGAGAGATGCAAACACTATGAATATCGCCGCTGTCGCTCTCTCTCGTTTTCGCTCTTCTTGTAGAAAATAGCAACGCAACGCAAACTTGCCGTCGCCTTCGCTGGAGTTTAGATTCAAGTTTAAAGCTCTTCCGCGGCAAAGTAAAAAAAAATATTGTATGTTTATAAACGAGGTCAACACTTCAATGGCGCTCGCTTTTTTTTTTGTTGATTGTTGCTGCCACAGTGAGGGCTCTGGCAGTGTGAACAAGACATTAAATGGTAAATGTTTATTAGATTTCGTTGGGAGCTTTAAGTATTCAAAGTTTTTAACAAAACAAGAGTTTTCTTTTCTAAATAAGCCTGGAAAATCTGCATAGCTAAGAAAATCAAAATAGTTTAAAGCGTAGGCTTCACTGTAAAGAGTCTGCACTGTATTTGTTTGAAGCCATTGATGGTAAACAAAATGAATCAAAGTAGAGAATCTCCAAATGCTTGCATTTCTGTGGGAAGTTTTTTTCTTTCGTTTTTTTTTTGGAAACCGAAAGCTGGGTGTTATTTTAATTTTAACTCGCTTTTTTCGCTTTTGGCCAAATCTGTGTCAGTCGGGCTTAGGGAAATTGGTCTTGGCTCTTTCACTTTCTAACTTTCGTATCGCATTGTTTCAGCTGTAGCGTATTTTCATGGAAATTGTTTATTAATTTTCGTGGATTCTTGAGGAAACTTACGGGCATTGTGATAGTTGACATTGCCTTTGAGAATGCCCTTCAATATTGGCAATTCTTCGCCCATTTTTGTGTTTTCTTTGCTTTTTGGATAAATTTTGACAATCTTGGGTCTTGACTTGGTCACTTTTCCCTTTGAGGGCACATCAACCACTCAGTTCAACGCGGTCATTAAGTATTTGGTTTTTTCTTTTGGATAATTCTTGGTAATATTCTCTTTTGATTTTTCTTGGATTTTTCTATTTTCCTTTTTTGGCACACACACAGCTTTGGATTGGAACTCTCAGGTACAATAAATATTTGGATATATATTTTGAGTAATTTGTTATCTTATTTGCACTAAAAACTCGGTTAATATATTTTTTAATTAACTGCTGTTTTTGTTTTCGTTTTGTGAGAGAGGAACTTTCTTTGCTTTTCTGGTTTTTCACTTGGATTTTTCTTGTTTCATATATATTTTTGTTTAATAAATTAGTGATTTCTTTTAATTATTTTATATATTTATTTTTAGCGCGTAATCCAGGCAGACGAGTGGTGTGTGTGTGTTTTGTTTTTATTTTATTGGGGAGACTCGGTCGACTTTTCTTCACATTAACTTTGGACACTTGGACAACTATTGTGTAGTTGCTTGTAATATTATTAATTAATTTGTTGTTGTTTAAAAACTATACGCACTCGCGCGCTGTTTGGCTCTCGGCTTACTTTGGATCCCGCGGATCGCTGCTGGCTAACATGACAAAACTCGACAAGGTCTCGAACGCGACTAACTGTAAAAGCCAAAGCGCGTTACGAATATACCCCAAAGGTATCGGGCATCGACATCGGCATCGGTATCGGTATATCGGCGGCTGTCGGTGTCGGAGAGCGAACCTCAGTGACGGCAACTGCGACAGCGACTGAGCTTCAGCCGCCAAAAGCGAAGCACAAAACAGAAGAAAACTCGAACAAAACACACAGAGAGCCGCTAAAAGCCGCTAAAGTCGGCTAGCGAGAGAGAGGGAGCATGAGAGAACAGGCCAAAGAGAGCCGGGGGTAAAGCTCTTTTTGTGATAATTAACCAGCAAGAGAGCAAAGAGAGCTGAGTCAGTGATAAGGGAATGATATATGCTCAAAATATTTATGGTTATTTTTGGGGAATTCTTTAGTGTTTAAATTAATTAAACTAAAAATATTACATTTCAATATTTTCATTATTTTAAGGTAAATAAAAATAGGTATAATATTTTGGTTACTTCTTTATTATTGATATTATTTTAATTCTGGTAATTATTGTTGTTTTGTTTACTCATCATAAAACAATGACCCTTTTTTTGTAAACACCAAGCAAGTTCAAGCAATGATAAGCTTTTCCTGATAAGCTTGACACAGGCTCTCTTTTATTTATCATATTTTCTAAGGGCTCGTGCTTATCTCTCTCTCTCTCACTTGCCGTTGTACAAGTTCAACAAACTCGTTTAGAGATTCTAAGAGCAGGCTCTCTTCGACTTCGCCAAGCTTTTCACCACTTAAGAGAGCTTCGTGTTGAATTCCCAAGAGCTTTTCCTCGAGCTTTTGCCGTACTTGCAGTTATTTTTTCGAATATTTTCTACTGCATTTGCCAACTTTCTACGGTGCGTATGAGTGATGTGCGAACAACCAAAAATTACACATACGCAAGGTTGACAAAGATGCAGAATATATCTACAGGTGACCCTGCAGCACTTTGTACCAGATTTACCTTTAAATAATAATAAATTCGCCTGCTATGAGTCACAACAACGCTCCAGATTTTTGTTTTGTTTATCCATAAAAACCTCCAACTGGAGGGAGTCTTTGTCATCGTTTCTGGTTGCTTCGGTTTCGGTTTTCGGCTGGTCAATGAACTTAGCCGCTCGAATGAGGCCACGCAAAGGTAACGAAGCAACATTTAATAATCGTTTCGACGGCGCAAGGAAAGTAAAAGTGAAAGTTGAGCTCGAAATTTTCGTGCGTGCCGTGGAAATGCAAGCAACTCACCCATTCGATTGGTCAACAGTTGGGCCTAAAAAAAAAAAAAGAGGTTGCATAACGCGCGGCAGACGAACTGGAAGCAACTCGGCCCCAAAAAAACTGAACGGGTTTTAGCGCTTTAAATATATTTGTGGTAAAGAGGTCAGCTCTTTTTGGAAATATATTTATTGTTCACTACATTTTCCTTATTTTCTTGATGTTTACTACTCCAAACTTTATATAAAAACCAGTTCAATACCATCGCTTTTTTTTTTTTTGCCCATAATTGACATTCACAATAATGCCGGCAATTAAAAGCCAATTAACAAGTTTCACTTTCACTGCGACAAGACGCGTTTGCGTCCTCATTTAACACACACAGATATTACACACAGATACAACACACATAAGCATTATCCCCCCCCACACACACATGTATCAAGTTGCTTTCTAAACCCCAAATATCGTTTATGATCTCTTATTTGTTTGTACGCCAGCTGACTTCCTGAATTACGGGGAAAATCACAAACTTGTTGGTTTTTTTTTTTTGTTCCCCTCCCGCCGAGTTCATTGCACTTTTCCCCAGTGAGACAGAGAGAGAGAGAGATGGGCCTACTTTCGGTGATTCACAAAAACAGAAAAAAAAACACCTCTGGACGAATGGCTTTACGTAAAGTCACATAAGCGACACAATTGCTGTTGCTTTGGTTTTTTTTTTTTGTTCGGTCTTCGGTCTGCTTGCGTAAGTTGTTTACAACGCGATCGAAAAGTGTGGAAAGACCCACCAAAGAAAGGGGGGGAAGCCGAAAATAATAACAATAATAAAGTCGTCTCCAGTTTGTTTTGGAAGTTTTTCTTGAAATTTCTTTCGAAAGACAACAAAAGAAAGCCCCCTCGCCGCTCGCATACACTGTTTTTTATATATTTTTTTTTGTTCGATTTGGAGCCTTCGTCGTTGTCGTCGGTTTTTGTGGGTCATGAAAAAAATGTCTCAATGAAACAGGCGTCGGGGAGGTCGCACACAACGCTCGGATCGCTCAGGGGTAGGAGACTATATAGACCCTGTGCCATATTATTAATTTTACACGAAAAGGTCGTGCGACGCGACGCGTTTCATTTCATCGATGAGAAGTGGAAAATATATACAAAAAATAAAATCAAAAACAAAAAGAAAGATTCAAGGGAAACAGGGCGAATGCGTAATTTATCAAGGAGGTTTTTAATATATTTCCTGCAATTTATATAACTTTAAGAAGGTATTTACTTTACTAACAGTTTAGTAGCAAACCCCTTTCTTAGCCCCCCTTGACCTTTAGCCCGAAAAGATGTGCAACTTGTTTACAAGTTCACTTAACACAAAATTGGGTCAAGCTGATCCGCAATCGAACCGAGTTTTTTTTTTTTTTTTTTAAAAAATAATAATTCCATTTTCCATTTCCATTTCGTGTCTAATCATTTTTCAAATAAATGCGCGCCAAGGCGAGAGCGGTTGGCCAAGAGGCGAATGACCGTGCCTGACCCAAATAAGAGTCGCTGCACTCGGCGACAAACTGCAAAGAGTCGTTGTGTCCGCCACATGCTTGGCTCCGCTGCGAATATTGCAGTCGAACGAATCGAGGCCGAGTGCAATGAACAGCATTCAGCACGCCAAGCCAGAGAGAGAGACAGAGAGAGAGAGAGATACAGATACAAATACATGAGATACAGATACATGCGAGAGAGAATGCAAATGCAGCTTCGAACAAGTTGCGCTCGCCGCTCGACCGATGATGTTGCAATGCGAAACCTTCGAGAAATTTTACAAGAGTCGTTGAACTCGGCAACTGCAACTGCAACATTTGCTGCAACATCCAGCTCTCTGAGAGAGAGAGACGACGACCTGCCTGCTGCTGGAAAACTAGTTTTTTGGCGCCGAGGCATTGAAAAAAGCGAAAGTACATTTTTTATTTCGAGCAAAGAAAAAAAAAAAAACTAATAAGAGCCGAGAGCTTGCTCGCTCGCCAGCCCAGACGAAGCTGTGTAGCAGCTCGCTCGGTGGCTCGCTGCGAGGTAAATGAACCTTTTGAAGGTTCAACTTGCGTAGTAGGCGACGCCAGCAGAGTCTCGTGTAAAACAAGTTTGTTACGTTTGCTGTTTGCTGTTGCCATCTTTGCTTTTTTTTGGCTTTTAGCTTTTGGCGCTCTTTTCTTCGCAATTTCACCGTTAACCATTTGTTTTTGGCTGGAGAGGCGGCAGGTGAAGGCAGAGCACAGTCAGAGCCAGAGCCAGAGCCACTTTATGTAACCAAAAAAACAGAAAAAAAGAAGCAGGCAGGAGGCAACCTCAAGTTGTCAAGCAGCTGCCGTTGCTGCTCTCTTTTCTTCTTCAGTTTTTTTGTTGGTTTTTTTTTCGGTGATGGATGACACGCGTGAAATGATTTCACTTATGGACAAGTAAAGCAAGTAATTGTATAATAAGGAGCCGAATAATTGGGCTTGAAATGGAGTTAGTACGGAATAGGGAAAGATCTCTGCTTAAATTAGAAAAAAAAGGCAAATAAAAGGGCTTAAAAGGGAGCTAATACAAAATAAAGAAAGATGTCTGCTTAAATGGGAAAAAAGACAACCTATTTGACTTGAAATGGAGTTAATAAAACATAAAGAAAGATCTATGATTAAATAAGCTATAAAGGTTCTTTAAATACATTAATTAATATGCTTAAAAACATTAACTACTTCGCAATTAATCAGCTCAATCAGAAACCTTCAGCTACCTCTCATAGAACCGCCTTAGGAATCAGAATAGCTGCCCACATCATCATCATCATCATCATGATAGCCCCATGGTGATCATTAGCATTTTGTACTTGAAGCTGTAAGCGACAAGCTGCGCCGCCCACTCACCCGTCTCGAAGGCTCCTTGAACTGCTCCGCAAAAGCAACTCCCAGCGAAGGCCCAGCCCCAAAAAAAAATCCACCCCTGCCCTGGCATAAGCCCCTTCCCACGACCCCAACGCGAGTCTCCTTGTACGCCTTGTTCTCGCCGTCGTCGTCGTAGTCGTCGCTCGTTTCGTTACGTTTCGTGTAGTGTAGCCTCCAATATTATTTTAGTCAACAGCTTTGGTGTGTGTGTGTGTGTGTGTGTGTGTAGCACTGGCATTTTAATGTATTTGTAATTGACCTGAATAAAGTTCAAAACACTCGCAGCGGCGAGGCAAGGCGAAATCTACATGCATGCCGTTGTTGTAGCTGTCTGTCTCTGTCTCTGTCTCTGTGTGTGTGTGTAGCCTCAAAATAATAATGATTGCGACAACAACAACGTAGCTTATATGTATTTATGTGTGCCTCTCTATATATATTCATATATATATATATATATAATGCTTGTGCCTTCGATAATTGACAATTGTTTGATTATTTTATGTGCTTTTGGGGACAACACACCAGCAGCAGCAGCAGCAGCAGCAACTAATTGCTGCTGTGCATGTTAGCTGCTGCTGCTGCTAGGTGCGGTTATCTATTCGAGTTGAAAAACATATCTAATAGATAGAAAATCTATTTAATATATAGTACAAGGTATTTTGAAGTAATAGTATAATTATGAGACTTAAATGCAAGGTAAAGTACTAAATTTAATAGTTTGAGCTTAAGATTTGTATAATTTAGGGAAATAAAGTGGATATTAGATAGAATTATCTTTAAGAATTAAGGAAAACAATCAAAAATGTATTTAATATTTTTCTAAATAATAAAATAGGAGCCAAATTGATATATTTAATAAGTTAATAGTAGGTTACGTTAAGATTATGATAATTCATAAAGATAAAATGGCTTATGGAGTGAATTATCTCAAGGAATTCATGAAAAATAGGCATAAGTTAATAAATATATTGAAAAATAGTCCAAAATAAGCTCCAGATTTGTGTATTTAATAAGCTTAGGTAAGTCCTTAATTGAAATGATAATTATTGCTTTGTGTTCTAATAAATAAAATGTTTGTTTTATATTTTTAATAAGCTGAAAGTAGTTACTGATTGATATTGTATTTACAGCTTTAACTTTTAAGTAATAAAACCCTCAAATTTCCTTTTTTCCTAGCAAATAACTAATACGATCTATACTTATTTATATATGTTTGCATTTCTGTAATATTTATTTAATTTTTTATTCAATAAACCTCTAAAATTCCCTTCATTTCTTGCAACCAACTAATATTATTTATTCCAAAAAAATATCATATTTTCATATTCAAACATTTGACATTTGAATCCCCAAAATCCCTCCCCCCAATGCCTCCTTTTTTTCAGACCTTTATCTTGCCTCTCGAAACGTCGGCGCCTTTTGCCTTTGCTCGTGTTGCATATTTACTTTCAATTTGCCACTAACCTCGCGCTAATTTAAGTTCATTTCAATTAAAAGCCAGCATGTGTGTGCAGCTAATAAAGACAAGCACAGGCTGCAAATGAATTTATATAGAAAATCTACATATAGCTATAGAGGAAAACCTAACGATATGCCACACAATTTGTTGCTCTTTTTGTTACTAATAAATTTTCGAGTAAATCCACAAAAATCAAATGCAAAATGAGCGGCGACAACGAATATCTGTGTGTGTGTGTGTGTGTGTGTGTGCATTGTTCGCTGTTTACTATCGCCAACACACAGATACACTCGCCACCACCTTCACTGCCGCTGCTGCTGCTGGCGCTGCTTGCGTCGCTGCCGCTGGTGACCCAGTTTTGTTGCACGTCAGCGGCGGTCAATGAACTGAGCTCCCCGTTTTTTTTTTTCGTTGTTTTTTTTTTTTGCTTTTTTTTTGTGGGGGGCGCCGCTTGTGTCTGTTGTGTGTGCGCTAAATTTCGGTTTCGTTTTCATTTCTTGCGTTATTTTCGTGTCTTTGCAATACCAAAAGAAAAAAGAAAAGAAAACAGAAAAATGAAAAACACTAACAAAATGGCGCCTATTACTATGGCAAAAGAAATTATGAAAGCAGCCAAAAATGTAACGAAACGAGTTAAAAAAGAAAGTGTTTCGAAATGGCCACCAATTATCTCAGGGGTTTTTTTTTATATTTTTTTTTTAACCGAAAGTGAAAGTAGTTTCTTTGCTTGATGTGTAAAATATGATTTCGTGGCTTTTTCTAGGTCAGTCGCTCTTGTTTTATAACTGTAAATTGTTCATCAGCTCTCGGCCCTCGCTTGTATTTTATTTTATTTATTTATTTCTGTTTTTTTGTTTTTGTGCTTGTGCGTTTTATTTTAATTTTCCTTGAAAGATAAGGCAAGCGCTGCTCTGTCGGCGTCGCTTAAATAGCACACGGTCATTTTTATTATAAACAATTCGAAATTTTTGTTGCTGCTTTTGCTTTTTTTGTTTGGTTTTTTTTTTTTTTTTTTTTCGATTTCATTTCGTTTAATTTCATTGCTGTTGCCGAGTTCGAGTTTAGTCTGTGTGTTTATTTGGTTGGCGGTCGAATTTTTGTTTCGGTTCACATGACTTATTTTTGGCACTAGCTTTGGGACACAGAACTAGTTCAAGGATTTGCTAAAATTCACAAAATAACTATATATATTTGATGGTTAATAAATGATGGGATTTGTAGCTACAAATGATTGGTCATTGGGGTATAAACAAAGGCATTAAACGGGCGATAAATAATAATTGCTTTGTTTTAAGGTCTTAAGTGAGTTTAGTTGAAGTCTAGCCATGATGAATGGTATTTAAAATATAGCAATTACTAAAATTTCGTATAATTTCTTTTATTTATTGTAATTTGTATTCTTTATATACAATAATTTTTATATAATTTCCCATTGAAATATCATTTGTAATACTTCCTATTAGAGCTGGAAATGTTTCAAATTTTCCGATTTTTTCCCTATGTAAACATCGATATATCGGCCTTAAACATCGATGTTTTTCCAGCTCTATTTCCTATACTCTTGCTATATTTATTTATCAAGCTTAATAATCCCTAATATTTAGTATAATCTTTCCTTTATACTTTCCCATTGCCCCACACGCGCGCTCCACATCCAAATGAAAAAAAAAAGAAAATAAAAATACAAAATATCAAAATCTAATCCATCAATTACAACATCGAAGGCAGGCAGCAAAAACAACAAATACTACGACAGCTTTTATTACACAAAGGCCGCGTCTGCGTGTTGCCTACAAAACAGACCCGCTCCCTCTATCCCGCGCTCTGCCCACACACACTCACACACACACACAAGCATGAACCACTTTCGTTTTCGTTTTCACTGCAAACAGCAAACATGGCCGCCTGGCCGAGAAGTCAATGAACGTGGAAAAGAGAGTGCCCCGAGAGAGAGAGAGAGTTGGAGTGGTGTGTGTGTGTACGACTGGTGCTTGCTTGAGAGTGTGCGTGTGTGGCTTTCATAATCTCTCTCGCTGGCGGCTATTTCCTGTAAATATTTTCCGGGCTGTGTGAGCTTAATTTAAACAAATTATTACAAAACTCGAATATAATAACAAATGCAGTCAGCGTAACAAAGAGACAGAGAGAGAGACAGCCAGCGTAGCTAGCGGGAGAGAGAGACACACATAGCGTAGCTAGCGGGAGAGAGAGAGAGTAACGAAAGAGCAGCGACAGAGCGATGGCCTCGCTCTGCTGTCTCCATTATGGATTTGGGTTAAGTGCGTTCATTCAACTTTTAACACAATTTCGAAATGGCGCACACACACTTCTTTGCTCTCAATTTATCATGCGGGTGCTCCTCGTCGCTCTTGTATTGTTTTTTCCCTTTGTTGAATTTGTTTAAACAAAACTAGACAACTTTTACTTTGCCGTGAAATCCGCGCGCCAAGCTAAATGTTGCAATACAGACACAAGCACACACGCACTCACATACATGCACACACACATCGAGCTGAAATTTCGTTCACGGCTGGTCATTGAACTCTCAACGAACGAACTTCGTGTCGGGTTCGGCTGCGCTTCGTGTTTGCTCTCGTAGCTTGGTAGCTAAATATTTGTTGTCTCTGAGCTTGATTTAATTTCACCCGTCTAGATTTTTGCATATAATTTCTTGTTGTTTTTAATGGCTAAGAAAGAGGTAACATATGGTAGTAGACTCACCATCACGACTCATGCCAACGGCAATGCACTTTTTCAGACGGCAATATTGACAGCGATTGCGATTGATGCGCAGAATGCTGCACTGTTGATTTTTGGTGCAGGGCCGATACTGGATCTTTTGCTGGATGGAGCGTCGGAAGAAGCCCTGAAAGTAACACAAAATAGATGTTGCAGAGATTAGAAAAGTGTAAATTATAAAAGGTTTATTATTAAGTATATTTAGGGGAAGGTTAAAGTGTATTTCATGGTTTTTGTATGCTTTATATAAAGCAGGAAAGATAAAGCATGCTTCATAAGTTACTTTAAGGGTATATTTTGCAATCTCTCATATATATTAATAATCATTTGTTATCTAAACCTATTTTCTTTTGAGTGACCCCCAAAATCTTCCTTTTATAAACCTACATCTGCATCTTCGGTGGCTGGTAGTGTGGCTGGTGTATTTCTCTCTGCACTGCTGCTGCTATTGCTCAGCGCCGTGTCCAGATTCTCATCGAACTTCTGGCACAGATAGTTCAGCTGCGAGGAGTCCAATCGCTGATGATGCTGCTCACACAGCTCATCATCGCATCCCGAATCCTGCGCCTCCTCCATCTCGTCCAGCTGCTGCTCATCGCTGCTGCTGCTGCTGTTGCAGGTGCAACAATTGCCCGCACTGGAGTTGCTCGAGTTGCTCATCAGCGAACAGTTGCTATCAGAGCTATCCCTTCGTTGTTGCTGCTGCTGCTGTTGCTGCTGCTGTTGCAGCTGCAGCTGCTGCTGCTGGGATGACTGCTGGGATTGCTGTCGCAGGAGATTGGCGATCTCCTTGTGTGTTTGCGCGGAAAAGGGACTATCACAGTGCAGCTGCTTAATGTTGCCATTGGGCAAAACAGTTGGCTTCACATCAAGTTGCTGCTCTTGATGCAGTGGCTGCTGCTTTTGTTGTTGCTCTTGGCTGGTGGTGGTGGTGGTGGTCTGCTGCTGCTCCAGTTCCCGCTGCTTGAGCTCCCGCGCATATCGTATCTTTTTCCATGGACACTGATACTGCTCGTAGCTGCTGCCGCTATCCTCCAGCGACATTGAAGTGGCGGCGGCGGGGCAATCCTCATCGCTGTTGGGGCAGTCCTCATCGATGCCCGATTCGCTGTCATTTTTGGCGCTCAGATCGGCACATGGCTTTGGTGTTGCAGGTTGTTGTTGCTGCTGCTGTTGCTGCTGCTGATGTTGCAGCAGCAACACAATCTGCTGCTGCTGCTGACTAATACTATTTGTTGTCTGCGTGTTTTTGCTGCTGTTGCTGTTGGTGGTTGTCTTTACTAATGTTGCAGGTGTTTGCTGTTGCTGTTGTACGATTGCTGCTTCGTTTTTCAGTCTTTTGCGTTGCGGTTGCTGCTGCTGTTGCTGCTGCTGCTGCTGTTGCAGGTAAATAATTTGTTTGGGCGTCTGCTGTTGCTTACTAATAGGCGCCGACTCCAGCAACTTAACCAAAGCCGAATGCTGCTGCTTCAGCTGTTGGCTCTTGACCTGCAGCTGCTGCTGTTGCTGCGGCTGCTGCTGATGTTGCTGCTGCTGCTGCTGCATTGGCTGATGTTGCTGCGGTGTGGCCACAATGTGCAAATTGCCGCCGCCATTGCCCGTGAGCAACACTATCGTTGTGGCATGTTGCTGCGGCGGCGTTTGCTGCTGCTGCTGCTGTTGCTGCTGCTGCTGCTCTTGCATTGCACAAACCATTTTAGAATTAAAGATTTTGTTTGCTTTTTGGCTTCAGAATGACACTTGAACTCTCGATTGTTGGTTGCTCTACGATTTGCTAATAAGGAACATTGCACACACTTCACTTTGATCTCACTTCACTGGCACCAACAAAAATAATTGCTATTTTATTTGCTATTATTGAACATGTGTTGCTGTTGGCTATCTATCTCTCTCTCTCTCTTTCTCTTCAGCTCTTTCGCTTGATTTATTTAAAATTGTAATTATGCTTTTTTCGCGCGCTTTTCTTGCTCGATACAACCGCTTCCAACGACGAGCAATTTGCGAATGAAAGCACCGCCAGCGTCCAGCAAGCAACACAAAGCGCGTTCGCAGCAAGCTTGCCAGCCGAAGTTCGTTCGGCTTGCCTTCGGGTTTCTCTCTAGAGAGACTACTCTGTCTCTCTCTCTCTCTCGCTTTCTGTCCCTCTGGTTGTTTCTGCTGTCGTTTTGTGTGTGTTTTTGTTTTTGTGTGCCAACTGAGGACATTCACTCCGAAGCGTCGACAGCGACGCCAGCGTCTAACAATAGATGTTGCTGCTGTTGCTGTTGCAGCGGGGGCGCCTGGTAAACAATTCTTGGAACACCCACGCGACACCCTGATTTCCCAGGTAGCCCAGGCCATCTCAGGTAGCTAGGCTGCCACTGCCACCTGACTGATCAGCTTTGTTTGATAACAACAGAGAGTGTTGTGTTCGTTCGATGGTGTATTGTGTTTGCTCGTATGCCCCGATATAAATGAGTGACAAATAAGATTAATTGATATGGGGGAGGGGGGGCGGCGCTGTGACAGGCCTAAGAGGATCCCAGATCTGGAGCGATGGCTCCCGTACAGCCTTCTTTTTTGGGGTCACCGAAAGACCAAGTAGGGATGGGGGTGTTCTTAACAAAAAAAGGTATTTCCGATAATAATATTGAAAGAAAATGAAGAAAATAACTGAAGTAATTGGTGCTAGAATTCCCAACTGGTTACGGTAGGCAGACATTTTTTTAAAAACGTCTTAAATGTGTTCTATTCATGTTTTCTTTTATATTTTTTATATAAAAAAACAAGTTTTTACTTTTAAAGTCTTGCCAGCTGTTTCTTACTTTCCAGCTTAATTTTTTTTAACTTTTTTAACTACAAATATGACCCAAATATGAGGACAATCCCCGCCTAATTAACAAAATGCAAACAATTCGCTTGAGCAAATATTTTTCGCCGCCGTCAATCGGTCTCCCAGTTCGATGAACTCCCCAGATGATTTAATAAATGTATTAAATAATATTTTGTGCGCATTGTCATTTTGCTATTCGCCTTTTTTTCTTTTTTTTTGGGGCCAAATAATGCACACAAACTCACGCGCTCTATCTCTGTCCCACACTAGCTACGTAACCAAAAAGCCCCAAAACGACGTCAGCAGCGACACTGCCGACAGAGGCAGCGACGGTGACAGCGACAGCGACTGAGGCTGGGGCTGAGGCTGCGGCGGTTCAGTTCAACGAACCCGCCATTGTCGTGACCCACATTTCGGTCAGCCACCTTCGAATGTGGAGCTGCCGAGCAAGAGAGAGAGAGAGCTACATTCGCAGCCGAACGCGAACGAAGCCGAACGCAGACCCGAAGTTAAACGAAAGAGCGATAAAGGCGAGAGAGCGTCGCTCTCAATGCATTTTGCATGCAAATTCGCTTGCAGTTCAGCCAGATATGTTCTCTTGTTTCTTTGGAGTTGTTGTTTTTTTTTTTTTTGCTGCAATTTTTGAGCTGTGGCGGTCGGTCAACGACACAGAAACCTCAGGTGGGCTTGGCTTCAAGCGGGAAGGGGGCGGTCATAGGGAGGGAGTGTCGAAATGCGTCCAAGGAAATCTTTGGCAATTAAAAAATGTGCGCACATATTTTGTTTTTTTTACCGAAATTTGTACGGAAAATTTTTTCGAGATTTTCTACCAAGCTGGGGAAAAGCCGAGGTCATTGTACTCAAAGTGGGGGAGGGATTGAGTTAAGAGATTTGCACTCATTTCAATGCTGCAGCAGCAGGGAACTTTCGGGAACAAAACAGCTGTCCCACTTCGCTCCCGCTCTTAACAGCTCCACCTCTGCTACTCTCTCTCTCTCGCTCTCGCTCTGTGGCGCTCTTTCTCCCGGTGGCGTGGCCAAATGTGAATGAACTCTGATGGCAAAGCGAATAACAAGTTTCAAAAGAAAGTGAGAGCACTTCCACGCACACTCGTACACACAAACACGGGGACATGGCTTGTTCTCTTCTTCCTCCTTCTCTTTCTATGTGCACCTATCTCTCTCCGTTCCCCCATGTAGCCCTCTCCTCTTCTAAGTTGGTTCCCCACTTTTTTTGATCCGCAACGTCATTTTATAATTCATTCTTTGTTTGTTTGTTAAATAATTTCTTTTTCGGCTCTGCTTTTGGCACATTTTTTGGTAATATTGTTTTTAATTTTTGTATTTTTTTTTTTTTGTGTGTTTCGTTGGGTTCTTTTCATGAATGATTCTATGCCGCGGGGGGTTCTTTGTTTATTTCGCCGCCTGTATTATTTTTTTTTTGCGAAACCGCCTACCTGTTGGCACGATCGACGCTCCAACTGCTTGACCAAGATTTCGGTTCTTTTGCATTCTTTGTTTTGCTTTCAGGTTTATTTTTTTCGGGGGCTACCGTCGGAACTTGACATGAATTCGCACGATCGACCGATCGACTGTCGATCGTCCCAGAAGAGCTGTTGAGCAGGTCGAAAAATATTCATGGGAAAACGATGGAAATCGTTGTTCTCTTTTAGTATCTTCAGTTTTTAGGGATAAATAAATTCGTTTTGAATAGACATAGCACTATTACTGCCTTATTTAATAAAGCAGTGGTACCCACACGCATACATTGCCACATTAGACTAGCATTTCTGTGAGTAAGACCGTGCTTTCGGTGTGTGCAGAGCTCTGTCAGCGAAACTTTCAGACTCGCAAGTATATCTGCATGCCTTAACTGTTATAAAGTGATCCCTACATAAATATATTCTCAATAAATCACTTAACATCTTCCCAGTAAATATAACTTATAAATTCGAGATACTTTCCCGAAATCATTTGGAAACTTCCCAACTGTTCTCCCATCGCCACTTCTATTTTCTCCTCGTTCTTTCTTCGCTGTTTCCTTATGTTCTCTTGTGCGTCAACCGCCCACATAAATAAAAAAAAGAAAGAAGAATAAGAAGACAGACAATACCTAATCTCCTGTCATAACGACGATCGTTTGTTGGGCTCTCAAAACTCCCCTTTCTTTCTTCAGTTTTCTTTTGGAGGGGCTCAGTCGATGCGTCAGCAATTAGCACGTGCCCGGGTTTTGAGACTCATTTTCGGGGTCTTCAAATCCGATCCGGAACTTTATGGCGCTTTGGCATTACAGTTTATTCAACGCTCGTTCGTCAAGCTTGTCTTGAAGTTTATTCGACAGTTGCTCATAACTCAACGAAAGCAATACAGTCAGACTTCTATAACTTGAATGTGTCAGGACACTAAAGTGACACTTGCAAGACCACGCACGTGCTTGTTAGGGTTAGCGAATGGTTGTTCTATTAATCTAATATATTATATTGTTTACTACAGTATACTATATTATATTATATACTATTTGGATCTCATTTCAAACGATTTTAAGCTAACAACGATTTCTGAGGCATCCGTGCAGATTAAATACAATAAAAAGAATTCGAACTGAAGATTCTCCTGTTAGAGAAGCTCTACTGTAGATAAATACTTGGGTGCTGCTGCCCAAAAAGTGTGATATGATGTGTAAATAAATTATGTTCGAATTACAACCGTGCGACCTGCGCCTGGCCACCCATTCAGGTCAGAGGTCAACGCCCCTAGCCAAGCCACCAAGGATAATTCGTCCCTCTCTCTCTCTCTCTCACTCTGCATTCCTTTTATTCCCGCTCTCTTCTCTCTCTCTCACTACTGCTCTATAGTAAAAGCAACACGAGGTCAACCGCACGTAGGCACAAAAAAAGGAGGGAGTCGCACTCATCCTCTCCCACAACAATCCTCCCCCTATCCCACAATACACACACACTCGCCATTTGGCCTCGCGCTCATTGACGTCACTTCTGCAGTCGCTGGCACTGCCGCTGCGCTGCTTGGCTCAGTTCGTTCAACTCGCTGCCTTCATGGTCGCCTTGCAATAGTTGTTATTGTGCTATTGCTATTGCTATTGCTTTTGCATTTGCCTGCCTTTTGCTGCTTTGCTGTTGCTTTTGCTTTTTGCAAGTTGCGTTTGTAGCGCAGTAAGAACTTTGTTTGGTAGCAGAAGAGGCATTGATAATTATTTCAAATTTATATCAACACTAAAAGCATAAATAAATAAATTTTAACTATATACATTACATGTGAATTATTATAATTATTAAATTAGAATTTATTTATGGATAAAAAAAAGAAAACTCGAACCCCACTGACAGTAAAAACCATAATTTACGCATTTTTCTAACAAATAACTTCAATAAGCTTACAGTAAAATAGGCTCCTAGCTTCGCATTCAGTGCCCACCCATGGTTTTAATAAATCAAACCCCTATAGAGTGAAGCAGAACCCATTTCGGCACCCCAAGGACTATAATTTGCTTGCTTAAATAAACACAACCTAAAATCAATATAATTACGACGTATTTCGTGTTCCCCAAATTAGTCAACATAATTAAGGCATTTTCGGGGTGGCCACAATACATAGATTAACTTCTACTAACCATTATTTAATGCGTTTCCCACATACTGGCAAACAAATGGGGGACCGCAAAAGCCACAAACCAACGATGACAAATCAGAAAATCAACACAATACATAAGCAATATTGGAGGAGTCCGGAATTGGAGCCACAAACACAATAAAACGGAAATACCTTTCACATTTTGCGCCAGCGAAGGGCAAACTGCAGCAGAAAGAGAGGCAGATAGACAGGGAAAGAGAGAAAGAGAGAGGGCGAGTGCAAGGGACATTGCGACAGCATCTGAGCTCCCGAAAAAGGCAGCAACAAAAGCAAAGCACACACCAAGGCGACCGACAATTGAGGACATTGCACTGCAATAACCTTAAAGAAAATGGTATCAACAGCAGACCGAGAGCAAGAGAGAGGGAGCAGAGAGCGCTCTCTTGGCTTGGCGCTCAGCAAGCGCTTTTTTGCATAAGCAAAATATGCGATAGGAGGGAGCTAGGAGGGGGTTTCTGGGTTCTATTTGTGCGCCTAGGAACAGTTCGGTTCTTTCTTTTGCGGCGAAGAAGAGTGGGGAGAAGAGCCGGAGAGGAAGTGACCTCAGGAAGGAAATGCATTGCATTTAATTGGTCAAAATGGGCAGGTGGTGCTCCATACGACCACCTGGTTGCCATAGAAATTCAATAAAAGGTAGATGAGTCAGTTGATAAGCTTTTTTCTAAATATTATTATATATATATTGGTTTTTTTCTTATTAATATATTCTAGACTACCTGTAGATATACCTATACCAAAGGGTTCGGTCTTAGTTTGATTCTGTTAGAAGATAATTCGATATTTGTACTTGTATATTTAGGAAGTTTCCTGAATTCCATTTATTAACATATGAAACCCTTTACCATAAAGATAGTTTTATATTTAAGCTAAATATGTTATTATTATATTAAAAATTCATTTAGAATCCACAACAACTCATTAATTTCAAGATCTTAAACATTTTAGAGGTATGCATACCAAAGGGTTCGGTGGTGACTCCTCAACTGAGTGATTAAACACCCCCACAAAGGGACTCCCTTGCAACACAAAGGCAGAACGAAGTCTTTGGCTGCATCTTTATCAGCTCAACCCAGCAATACCCTGCACGATGATTTTCTCGTTTTTGCAGTGATTAGTTTTCCACTCAAACACTTTCCTTGCGATAAAGCCAAAGGGAAGAGAGGAGATTGAGTGGGGATGGGAGAAGAAGTGGAGCTCTGTCCTTTAACCAGGCCGATGAACTCGAGGCCACTAATTGGCGCGCACTCTCAGCAGGGAGAACGGAGTGTGTTACGGAATGGACTGGAATGGAAGACACCTGTGCCTTGTCAGACCAAACCACCCAGCCTCCCCACACCCCGACTTTTCACTTTTCCTTCTGTGTGTGTTTTTTCGGGGGTGGCACATTGGGTTGGACTCGTTGGGTGGTTTCGGTGGTGTCTCGGTTTTGCTTTGACCCACTTTCCGTGCGTTGAACTCTCCGACGAAGCAAAAGTCCAAACCGGATGCACGGGCTCGGGCATTCGGGTTCGGGTTTGGGGGTTGATTGTGGGAAGTGTGCACACGAAAATTTTTTAGGGGTTACGCTCTGTGCTTGCAACGAAAGTGTTTCGGATTTAAAGGTTTGGGGGGCTGCTTTCGGTCATGTGACGATGCTGCTCGGGGAATCCGGAGCTGGAGCAATGACCGCAGCCTGGCCAAAGTTGAAGGATAAAAATGTGTGGAGGGAAGTGCCCAGCTAGTGCACCGTTCCTCGAACTTTTCTTAAATCAGTTTGGGGCATCATCGAGTGCGCTCTACATACGGCTACGTCTCATATTTATATCTGAATATTTATATCCACATCCCCCCATCCACACGCATATTCTCGGCTAGTTTTGTATTTTCTATCTTTTTTATTTTGTATTTTTTGGTACTTACGTTCCCCATCTATTTGTCAGTCCCCTTTTGGTCGTGTGCGTCACGGCGCGAGAAAGAGACGGGGGGGGGGCAGCCAGAGTAGAAAGAGACGGGAGTGTGCGACACGAGTTCAACGAACTTGCGGCAATTATTTTGCAATTACTTTTGTGTGGCCTGGCTTATGATCTATCAATAGATAAAGGCCAGGCATCGGAACACGCGTGGCTAAACCTAGGTTCCAAATTGATTTCGGAATTATTAAATAAAGTCTGTCTAAAACAATTATATGTTAGAAACTATATGTTGTTTTAAAGTACACCAGCTTATATTATAAATAAGCGATAAGTTGTGCCTGTCGATTATTTCGATAAGTATTCTTTGTTTCTAAGATTCAACTATTTGCGAAATTAAGTTAATATTATATGGATTATATATCATTTTTGCTTGCAAAACCAAGCATTAAGTCTATAATTATTTCAATTAAATATAATTAATGATTTTCGATAACTTAAAAACACAACTATGCGATTATTTCGATAGTTATATGTACATATGACAAGCTTTTAATAATATACAAAATTTAATAATTTGAAATTGAGATAATATTATACAGATTAAAGATCATTTTGGCAAACTAAACCAAGTATAAGTCGATAGTATTAGCTATTTTCAATAACTCATTCAAGCAACTTTGCGATTATTTCGATAAATCTTTGTCCGACAAACTTTTATATTATTTTTATATTATTTTATACTTGTTACATACATAGCTTTCAAGCAAACAAGTTTGAAGCCCCGTATTTATTTGTCTCTTAACCATTTTGTGATGATTCTTCTAATGACATCTGAGTGGCAGCATTTTTAGTAAAGCAAAATGAATTTAAATTTACCCTAACTAAGTTCCCTCATTACCCAATTCTTGGCCGGCAATTGACGCAAGTGGTTTTGTTAAAGTAAAGAAACATTTTTTTTGGCGCTCAAAACAATTATCTAGCATTATTGCGCGATTGTTATGTGTTATTTGGGTTTTCTAGGTAGGCGAGTCGCCGCCGCCGCCGCCACCGAGTGAGCGAGCAAACAAAAATAATCATACACAAAAAGTTAAGAAAAAAAACACACACTAATAATGCCAAACAACTCAAATCTAATCCAAGCCAAGTCAAGCAATTGCGGCAAATATTAAAACAGTTGACCAAACATACGGTGGCGAGCAGAACTCGTTTGGGAGACCCACGAAAAAAAAAAGAGAGAGGCAAGGTCTTTTGCGTGCAACAGCAACTGCAGCAGCAGTGGCAGCAGCAGCAGCAGCAGCGGCAGCAACAACCACGTTTGCGAATCTAACTGCAGTTCTGCGCAGGTCGTTGCCATTTGGCAGACCGAGAAAGAGAGGGCACGAGACCAGAAGAGCGAGACGGCGCGAGCAGGTGATGACGGCCTCAAGCTGACCAAAGTGCAGTGAACTCTGAAGCGGAGCCTCCGGTGCCTCGCTGCTCTGCCGCCTGCCTGCCACCACTTTGGCTCCACTCCCACTCCCACTCGCTCTGGCTTTGTTAATGCCGGGGTATTAATGTAATTTCAATCATTGTTTTCGCCTTTTTCGGCTGCCTCCGCCTGTCATATAAATTCTTCACTGCCGTTTGGCGGCGGCTCTTTTAATGACTCACCCGGCCAAAAAGCCAGACTTCCAAAAATGATCAAAACCAGCCCAAAAAAATCACAAAAAAAAAACGAAATATACAAAAATAAAGAGCCCAAGCTCACGTGCTGTATTTGGGCGTTTCGTTGGCGTTTTTTTTTTTTGTCGAGTGTGATTTGATTTTGTTTCAGTTGCAAACGCATTGAGATCACTATCGCCATCTCGCTTGGCTAAGTGGGCGCTTTAAATGCATGCACTTGGAGAAAATTCAAGAATTTCTGATACTATAAAAGTGTAATAAGATTGCTGATGAAGAAGGCTATAGGATAAAATAATTGTACATATTTGTGTTCTATTTATTTGAATTATAATTTTTGTCTAATCAAAAGGGAATATAAATAGGAAGTTGTTATAATTCCCAAGTACGAGTTCAGCGACAAACTGCTATAAGACTAAGGAAAGTCTAAAGGTTGTATCAGTCAGCAAAATTTGAACTAATTATTAATTATTTAATTAATACTATACTATATCTTTGTGAGTTTTAAGTATGGTCTAGATTTATTTGGAATGTGGAATAAATCAACCGACTAGCAAGAAGTTAATCTTTAATCTTTATATATTTACTATTAATATAATTTATATTTATTCTTCTTGATTTATTTCCAATATCTTTTAAAATAAATACTAATCAAGCTTTGTTAATGCAAGCAAAAGATGTTATATTTAATAAAATATATAAACGAAATTTCTCTCAGTGCCTGAGCGCACAGCTGCAGCTTCGACTCGTATTATGCAACAGCTCTTTGAACAATTTATGACAAAATTCATTGCAAATTATTTTCAATATTGAGTCATATATGTGAGAGAGAGAGCGAGAGACTGCAGCCACTGCAAAAATCAAATTCTCACTACAGGAAGTGGGCGTGGCACCACGTTGATTACAGTCTATAATTGAAATATTGAGTTCAGAGTTCTAGGCAATCGGGAATATAGTAATTTTGTTCTACGCCGCCACACTAATCTATCATGATTCGATCTTTATCGGTGTTCGTTTCGATATTTCGGCGTCCGATTAAATTATATGGAATTAATCACAAATTTGGGGGGCCTGATGTGGAAAAAAAAGAATTTCGGTTTGGCAACAAATAACAAGATATGATTTTATTCTCCGAATTGAGTATTTAAGTAAGTATTTCCCTGTTTTGTAATAACTTGGCCTATGAGGTGGGAAGAATTTGTTCAAATAAATCATATATTTGGGGCCCAAAAAAAATTAACCAACTTAACCATTAACCTGGTCATAATTGCCTTTTGAGTGGGCGAAAATCGCTTAAACATTGTCGAGAACATTGAGTAACATTATTCAAAGTTAAAACCGAACTGAACTGAAATGTTTTGTGGCCAACAAGTTGGATATCAGAAGTGCTGACAGCCGCTTGTCCAATGGCAATAATTTATTTGATTAATTTATAAATTGCATTTGTGCGCGACAAGAGCAACAAGAAAATTGCACAGCAATCTAATGTGTGCGATTTGAGAGTGTGTGTGTGTGTGCAGTGTGTGTTCGGTGTGTGTAGTACGGTGTGTGTGTGTGCGATGCAAAGTGAGGTCGCTGCCGTTCAATAACCTCGAGTGTCTGCGGAGAGGCCTCTCTACGCAATTGCTAAAGCTATTGCAATTGCAGCCAACGAAGTCAACGAGCATGGCAACAACACAAAGCACACACACACACGCACTGTGGCACACTCTTGGCAACACACAGATACACACGCACACTCTCGTCGCCAGAACACTAATCGGTCGAGTCCGTTCGTCTGTTTTCGTCGCTCGCTTGTCCGTTGCGTGGTAATTGCATTCGGTGTGTGTGTGTGTGGGGAATTTTCTGGGATATATATGTATGTATATATATATTTATATATATATATAATGTGAACTATCCCGGTAATCCATTGACTTACTCAGGTAACTTCTAAAACATCATAAATGGATGATAAACATACCTGCAAAAAGAGTAAAAGAAAGGGAGAATATTTAATAAAATGCTGGGGTTTTAAGATGGAATCATACTTAATATTACTTTATAACAAATTTAAAATAGATAAAACTATAATATTCCAAATATTCAACAGTTATTAAAGCTAATTATACAAATAAAATACATATTTCCCATTTATTCCTTCAAAAATACCAGAATTATTACTTTAAAACCCTCTTAACTTAACTTATTTCTTATCAGGCAAGTGGCCAGTAAGTATTTCCACTACAACTGCCCCACAAATGCCACTCGAACTCATTTGAACTGGCCAGAAAATCAAAGTATTCTCTGACATGTCAATACCAATTAAACGAAACCAAATAAAAACACGCGCCATCCCCCAGTTAAAACTCACTTCACTTGCCCGCAGTCGGGGCTCCCAGTTAAGATCTTTTTTCTTTAACACAAACAGACCCCAATTAACAGCGGTGGCAATCTTATCCCCGCCATCTCGGACCATTTCCAACCATTTGAGCCACTCAATCATATAGGAAGCCCACTTATCAGGAGACTCACATCGCAGACCAATGGAACTCCGCACGGAACTCGGGGACTAAGCCCTACGGAATGGAGTCAAACCCCCCCAGAACTGTGTGCTACATAAATGGAGCCTCTTTGCCACTTCACCTGCAACGCCTCCCCATGATTCCTATTCCAATTCCTTCCATGGGCAATTAAAACAAATCAAAGCCCGCACAGAGCCTACTCCGTACACGTGTTGGTGTTAGCGTCGTTATCGCATTTCACAATTTTAGAACGAGCTCTCAGATACGAGTACGAGCTCGTAGGAACGCAGCAAGCAGCAGCAGCAACAGCAGCAAGCAACAGCAGCAAGCAACAACAGCAAGCAGCAAGCAGCAGCAACAGCAGCAAGCACGAGCAGCAAGCAGCAGCAAGCAACAAAAGCAAGCAGCGACGCAGCAAGTAACTAACCTAACCCAAAGCTAACCTACGCTAACCCAATTCGGCGAGTTCAATAAACCCAAACGCAGCGGCAGGGGAGCTGCTCGTGGATTAGGGTATTCCCCTGGCCCCACAGCCAACTTAATACAATTCTAAAATATAGATTAGCTGTAAATCTTCAGGCCTAATCAGCGGGCATACATGTGGAAGTGCACCGAAAGAATACAAATACAAAATAATGAGTTAATCATATAAAAATCAGGGAATTATGTCAATTGAGTTTATAAATAATTAGGGGAATTATTTAGAAAAATTAAAAATACAGAAATATTTGATATATATAATAGTTCCTAATAATATTTAGTTATATTTTATATTTTTACAAAGATTGAGGTATGATTTTTTAAAACCCTTAATGTAAAAGTTACCAGTAGCTTTGTTTGCCATAAAATAAACATAAATAAAGTGGATTTTATATTATAATTATTTTATTATTCCCCTCTCTGATATTATTCTCAGTGCCCCCAAACGATATTTCTAGACTTCTATAATGACATGCATGCGCTGTTGTGCTCCGGTCTGGGGCCCCAAGTTCTCCTCCTCAACTTCTACGGACTGCCTCACGAATGTGGCGGCGGACTGCCTCAACTAGAACTTGCTTGACTTCGTCGTTGCTTTTCTGATTTTCTGATTCTCTGCCTTTCAGCTTTTCTGCTTTTCAGCTCTTTTTTTCTTTTCTGTCGTTTTTCCATCCGCCAGTCCGCTGGTCGCTGGTGCTGGCTGGCTGTTTTTTTTTTTGTCGTTGCTTCTGAGCGGCGGCGCCCACCCGAAGTTCATTGCACTTGGGTATAGCGGCATATTTTGCATTCGTCTCTCTCTCTCTCTCTGTCTCTGTCTCTCGGATTTTTCTTTTTTAGTTTTTCCTGAGACTTCGAAGACTATACTGCCTTGCTCTTATCTGCCTTGGCTGTGTGACCCACAACAACAACAAGAAAAAATGCCTTTGCCGAAAAAAAAGAGTCCTTTGCATTTGCATTTTCCTGGCGAGGTTTTCTTTTTTTGTTTTTTTTTTTGTACTGTCGAAATAATTGCATTAATGACACACTCACACACTGGCAGCGGGAATTATTATGCTTGTCACTTAAAATTTTGTAGGTTCTGTTAATTAAAAGCAATTAAAAATAGTTTTCGCCTCTCAAGTGAATTCCTGACAACGTCGCCATGCTTTCCTACTTTTTCTTTTAGTTTTTGAGGTTGTTGTTTTTGTTTTTGTTCTTTGGGAACTCATTCTGACAGTTCTCTGACGGAAACACGAATTTTTAAGCATTTGAAAAACGATTTGTCGCCACGCACTCGCACTAGAACGCACACTTTTATTATTAGATCAAAAATTATGTTGGAAAAGCGAACGAAGACAAAACTTTTCTGGCGGAGTATTTTTGTGTGTCTTAGCTTCGTTTTTTTTTAAACTAAAAAATGGGTTAGCCGACAAATTGATTGTTTGGCGACTGTCTGAGAAAGAAAAAGGGATTTAGTCTTCGAAATTTCTTACAAATTGTAGAACGCAGAAGATTTACAGAATTAACTCAGTGGATATGTGAAGTTTCCTGGGGACTTCTAGGTGTTCTAGAGAAGAGAAAGAAAAAGGGACTTTGCTATTTGTTTTCTTAATTTTCTACAAATTGTAGAACTATCTCTATATCTTTGGGGATTTCTACATGTTCTAGTTGGCCTAAAATATTTGTTTTTCTCAGGGAATCAAGTATTTGTTTTGAATTTAACAAATTAACTCAGTAGAAACCCAAACCCTGGCACTTGAATGCAAAGCAAACACTTAACAACTCATCGACTTTCAGTGGTTAGAACACTTTAATAACTCAACTAGAAGCCAAGTTAGTAGAGTCTAATATGGTTGAAATTGTTTGACTTCTCGATATTTGCAATGAATTAATTGCTCTCAAGTTGAATGACTCGTTGCATCTGTCACCCACTTGAGAGCGAGCCGCTTGATTTTTCAATTTGTTGTCGAAAAATACAAATTTTTCCAGAAAACCTAATGCCTATGGATTGGTGTCGGGTCGTTCGGTCTGCAAATATTCAAAATATCTAAACGTTACCGAGTTAGAATTTGCGAATTTGCAATTGTAAGGAGAAGCCGAGAACAACGAGATCTTTGCTGTGTTTGGTTTTGTTTTTTCTTTGTTTTTTTTTTTGGATCGCTTTGCTCGGTTTCGTTTCGTTTCGATTCGGTTAGGTTTTTTTTAGGCCCATTAAATGCAATTCCATCTACTTGACTTGGGTCCGCCAATCGAGTCACGTTTTTTCGCTTTTCCACGGGCCACGGCCCGCGCGGGGAGCTCGGTCTTTTGGACCACTCCATCGAGGTGATTGTACGGGCTGGCTAACAAGGTACGTGCCGCGGATTTCTGAAGGCTGGCAAACGAACGAGTTTCGCACCGAAAAAGCAACAAAAATCTATCTCAAATTGTCTTTACATTCGATTTTTTGTATATTTTTTTTTTCAGAGTCAACATAAATTACGAGCAGCTTAATCTCTAGTTCTCCGTAGGCCTGCTCTGCTTGACATTTTCATATAGATATATAGATATATATATATATAGTTCGTGTGTTGCATGTTTGAGGTTATGACAACAGGCTCTGACTTGAGGCGCTGACTGACTGACATGAGGCGGCTTCAACTCAATTCAATTCAATTCGATTCGACACGACACGACACCATTAAATGAGGCAAGGTGTTGTTACCAGATCGCGCTCTAAGGGTCTCCATTTTTGGAGCTATTTAAAAGGGGGTTTTTAGGAAAAGCAGACAAAAAAGAGTCACTGAAGAAATGTCAAAAGCCGCGGGTTTATGTCAGCCGTGGCTAAGGACTGGAATGGTCCTAAGATTAACTTATGAATGTAGAAAACTAAGTGCATGAAAATATGTTAGATAAATGGAGATTCCTGGTGAGAAATTCCCTTTCTTAACTATTAGCATTTAAAGGAAAATAATTATGCTAACTTATTTTCCTTTCTTTTTTTTGTATTTAAAAATCTAAACTACTTTAATTACTCGCTTAATTCTCGAATATTTCCCATTGCCTTCAGTCTCTGCATTACTCAAACGCACTGTATGCCGTTGGTAACCTCCTTCACAGGCCACGCCCATCCAGAGACCCACAATTTGTACCCACCAGACCCCAAAAGGCTAAAATTCTATGCAGGGGGGAGGCAAAATATTAGATTACTCATACGCCGCGTTGACCAGGCCAAAAAGCAGCCTGTTCCACATTAATTGCCATAAAAATAGTGGCAACGCCACCAGCAACACCCCTCACCAACCCACCAACCCCTCACATACACATTCATAGAATTTGTGACGGAAATGAGTTAGTGCCATTTGGCATGCCCCCAACCACGTAAAGGGGAGGAGGGCCACGAAAAGGGGGGATCATCGCAATGCACAAACACACGCATGCATTGAAAGCGCGTGCAGTGACTACCAAAAAAAAAGACAGTGAAGGGTGTGGGGGAAGGCGGGCATTTAGACCCGTTGTTGATGTTTTTGGCCTGCAGCATTGCCGGGTTGCATAATTATCATGCAACATGCGGCAGTGTCGACGTTGGAGTGTCTGAGATTTGTGGCCAAAACAAAACGTTGTTTAACGCCCGAGAGGGTTTTTGCAGGCAGCCACTTTTCGGTAAGGGGCTATAAGCTTAGATAGGCTTAGTCACGCACTTTACGCACCATTTTCACCCAGGGGGTTGGAGTGAAAAGTTAGCAGGGAAATCAAGGGGAGAGAGAAAGAAATATTGAAAATATCAGTAAAGATATTATATTTCTGAGTAATTACTTTATTAATTAATTAAACAACCTGCCAAATATAGCTTTGATTTCCATGGCAACTCTTTGAAGTAAGTTCTCCTGAGGAAAACTTCTCAATCCACCCCTCTTTATCCTCGACATTTTTCCCATCGCTTTTGTGGCCTGTGGGCCTTGTGCCGCCTGGCAACTCAGCTCGCACAGCGAAACGTGCGTGGCATGACCATTGCTATCAAAACCTGGCCAAAAACCAAAGAGAGTGGGCAGCAGCTGCGCTACTGGGAGGCAGTTTGGAGCGGTCTTTGACCGCGGCAACACAGTAACCGTTAGGTAGCCAGGTAGCCAGAAGGATTACGAGCAACGAGCACTGCGAGGCCGCAACGTTTGGCCGCTTGTGCGAGGTTAGTGCCAGAGCAACAACAAAAAGAAAGAAACAAAGAGGCAGCGGGTAAATCAGTTAAAGCTAAACGCCTGCCGGCCACAGTTGCAAGGTTTTTTTCTTTACCAACCTAACCGGGCCTCATTCCCCATTCGCCTCGCGTGCCCCAGCCAAGTTGCATTGTTACTACCGCGAATTGAATCGCCTTGGAGGTTGGACCCGAAGCCTGCTTCGTGCTGCTTATCGCGCCTCAAATGCTCCGCGCCACATAAATCAATTAGTTGAGAAGGAGAAGGTGGGTCGGAGGAAGGGCGCCCATTTTGTTTCTTTTTCTTTTTTTTTTTAGGCATAATTGAAGGCTTGTTGCGGGCGCTACTTGCTCGTACAATGAAAATTGGGAATTGAGCGGAGCGAATCAAAGCCAAAAAGAGCTTGGAGATGGGGTAATGTTAGAGGAAATGCGGAACCCTTTGGTATGCAACTTAATTTAGGCTACACCCAGCATTTGCAACGGGTTTTGTGGGGAAAAGAACAGACCGTCGTGGAAAATAACTCAGGTAACTCGGTTTGGGTAAGGCTAATGGGCTAGGTTTTCGGTGTTCTATTATTACTAACAAGATAGTGGCTTTATTTGGTCGAGATGTCTTGGGATAGGTTTTAGAAAACCCCTTGATAACTAAGAATTGACTTGATGAATTTTAGTACGCTTTGTTTTTAATTCATGTTAAGGGAATTTAAATGTATATTACAAGAGATGTCATGGACTTAATCGCTTCAAACTCTGGGAAACCTATCATAACTAAGGATTCACTCGATTGATTTACCTTAATTTAATGTATTTTAGAAGTTAATATTATTAAGAGTATTTTTACAAGAGATGTCATGGTTAAAATGCTCTACAACTAAGGTTAACAAGCAATTACATGTAAGGTCCTACCCTAAAATCGAAATACCAAGCCAAAAGTTCACCCAACTCGATCTTATGCTCCCTTCAAGACTTAATTACAGCCGAAAAAAAACAGAACGATTCCCTTGGCTGGCAATTAACGAGTCGTGAGGCATTCCCACGCCTCGCCACACCAAATCCTGGCCAAGATGGCACGCCCTCTGGCCACATAAATAATTCGCTCTTAATTATTGGCCAAGTCAAGGCGAAAACGAAGCGAAGTTGCCAACATAAAACTGTCAACGGCAAAATGTCAGACAGTTTTTTTTCTCTTTTTTTTGTTTGTGACTTATGACATAAGACAATTACAGCCAAGGTGCAGCTGCCAAACCATCAGCGCATTGAACTCTCTCTCTCGCTAGTGCCTGCTACCGTTCATGTTGATGATGTTGCTGCGGCAAACATCTAGTTGCAACTTGGCCTGTGGCTTGCAACATGTGAGATCTGCTGCCTCGGCTCGGTTCGTGCCTCGGCTCGGGTTTTTCCATCGGCCAGAGTGCATTCACCTCCGCTGACTGACTGACTGACTGACTGACGTCAACGTTTTGGCTTGGCAAAGAAAGCAACCGAGTCAATGCACTTTGTTGCAACTATCTACCCCCCACAACCCCCCTGCCCCCTTCTGTTTTTCTGTTCCCTCTCTTTGCCATTTCCCTAGCTTGCGGTACTTTCATTGCTCGAACGGCAAGCAAAAATAAAGCAAAGCAAAGGCAGCAGCAAAGCAAGCAGAAAACTCGTTGCGTTGCAAGTTCGTTGACGTCGTCTCTAGCTTGTGTGTGTGTGTTCTAGAATGTTGCCTCGTCGAGAACTGGGAACAAAGTTTGCAGCTAGATTGCAGCGGAGAAAGAGAAAGCAACAACATGTGCAACATGTTGAAGCGATGGCGACGATGGAAAAAAGACACCAAACAAAAGAAAGGCAACGTCAAACAATTACGTAACTAACTATATTTTTTATAAAATATTTATTAAGAGCTGAAAAATGATTAAAAATAAGGAATCACGGCTCTAGAGAAATTACTAAGCTTTTGAAATCACTTAAAAATTAGTGAAAAACTATAAAAGATAAGTTAACATTGTAAATAACAAAAAATAAGACTGAAACATTTTGTTGCTTACTCTCAGGCACTTTTTAAAGGGATTTCGAACAGCTAGGGTTTTCCCCAGAATAATATCTCTAAAAATAGTTTGTAATATAACAAAAACTATATAATTCAGGCAATTTAAAACCTATAATTCCAAACTGAATCCTAATTTCCAAGCCCTTTTATGATTTGCTACTTCTATCAACAAATACAACACCGAATTTATTGTTATTTCCTCTTCAACATCTGGCTTAATTATTCATCTTTTCAATTAGCCATAAAATGAGACAACCCTTGAACCCGCACAACCCCTACACACCCACACACACACTCACAGCCTCTTTTGCCCCACAAAACCAAGCTGCAGTCTAAACAAACAAACATATTTTGGCCCATCAGCAGCAGTAGGGGAAGTTGAAGCGGTAGCAGCTGTGGTAAAAGTGAAAAAAGCTAAGTCGCTGGGCAAACACCATCCCCCCCTTGCCAAGCTCCAATCAACCCCCAATCGGAGCCCCTTTCCCCTCCCCCTCTCGTTGAAAAGGGGTAAGTAACCTCGAATGAAAGCAAAGACTTGGTAGGCAGAAAACAGCACGTGGCCCGGAGAGTCCAGGGCGAATGACTTTTAACTGGGTCAGCAAAAGTGGCTGGTGTCCCTCAGCCAGCCACGGGGGTGGTTCAGGTATAGCCTTCCTTCTACAACCCCCTACCCACCTCTATATACTCCAATATATATGTATAAAGAGTCGTATTTGGCTACACACACACATACATTTTACTATAGCTCGTAAAGAAGAAAAAATAACATTGACTCGTAGTAGAGTTTTGCAGCTGCAGTTCTGCACGTTCTCTTTGCCTCGCAGATAAGCCCGAAAAAAAAAAAATAAAGGCAACCGGGTGGGCGTGGCATGGCCATTAATTTAATCCGCCATTTGATTCGGTTTTGCAGTGCTAATTACTCATTCGCTGGAACATTTGTATATAAAACGAATTCGATTTGGCCTTGGATAAGAGGCGAGCCAATTAATTCGTTTTATTTGCCTTTTAATGGTTATTACAAAGGTGAACTTTTGTTCGACAAATAAGACACCTTTTTCTCTAGTATTTTTTGATAGTTATTTTATTTAATTAAATTTCCTTTAATTGTTAAAATTGATTTTCTAAAAATTTAATTTTTACTTTTCCTTCTTGGCATAGACTGACACACAAAAGCTGTCTGCTATAGTATCGAGCTAGCATTTTTTGTGGCATACTTTTTTGCTGCCAGAGAAAAGCTAGAGCTCGATCGTAATGAAGGCAGCTAACGGCAGGTGGCGCCAACGAATTTCATGTAGAAAAGTATGTAAAAACTAAAAGTGTGGCATGTAAAAAGTGGATTTAAGATTTATTTTAAGTTTTTTTTTTTTTAAATTAAAGGAATTAAGTATTACAAAACGATAATTATAATATATAATATAAGAAAGTACAAAATATCATTTTTTTAAAATGGTATTTAGGTTTTAAACAATCTGCTTCTATTTAATTTAAGGGTATCTTGTGTATTTTTGCAAATTCGCCTTTCGTATCCCTTAGAACTAAACGTTATCTCTCTGTGCTGTGGCTTGTAACCCAAATAGGCTGAGGTTGTTGACCCAAATTGCAAGGTGCATTGAACTGTTGGCGGGAAAATGAAAAGCGGAGCACGAAACGTCATCAGCGATGCGTAAGCGAAAGAGAGCGAAAAAGTGGGCGAAAAAGGGGGCGCAAAAGAAGTGCAAGCGAGTGTGTGTGCGGGTTGTCTGTAGAAAGGTTTTTTAACTGCAATTTATCGAATTCCCTTTGATATTAAATATTTAGGTTGGTATTATAACAATTTCAAGTTAAAAATTAGATTTATTGTACAAAGAGATTAGTTTTTCTGTTGCTTATATTATTTTTGACATTGCCTTCTTTTTGACGCCTTTTAAATTGATTTAAATGAAATAAATGAATCAAAATAAATCTTTAATAAGAAAAGTTAAATTTTTTTATAATATTTGCTTAATTACCATAATTTGTGCACTATTTCTATTCATTCTTAACTTAAGTTCTTTGCTTATTATTTTTAAAAAATATAAAAAAAATATTTCGTTTAGTTCCGTGTTTGACTTTTCCAGACTTTTCCTTGGAGATACAGAAAATTCCCATTTGAATTTCGTACAACCTAAATACGACCTCCCCCTCGCTCACTGACTAGCTTTGTCTCTGTCTCTGTTTCTCACCCCCTCTGCCACACCTCATGTTCACTCACACACACCCATGCGCGCACACACCAACACGCCTAGACAATTTCATGCAACGCTGCGTCGCTGGCGGCATCTCTGCTGGCGTCGACAGCGACTGCAGTCAGTCGTTCAAGTGCATTTCAGAGCATTAACCTTTCTGTCTTCGTGTGTGTGTGTGTGTCCTAGCACAACATTTCTGGCGCGCTCTCTCTCTCTCTCTCTGTTGCTACTCCTCTCTCACTCTTGATTTGTATCTCTCTCTGGTTTTCCTAGGCTTTTCCTTTTGGTTTTTCTTTTTTGGTTTTCCAATTTGAAGTGCAAGCAAGTGGAAAACCTCGAAAGCAAAATCTGAATTAAGGTCTTGTGATAATATCGTGGAAAATTGAGAAATTATAGATGAAGTTCTATTAAAAAATATGTATAAGGGATATAACTAAGGGATATTTATATTTATAAATTAAGCAAAAGAGAAAAACATTTTGAAATGTATGAATTAAAAATAAAAAATGAAAATAGTTCTTTATATGGCAAGTATTTCCTATAAAAACTATACGTACATATTTCTCCTCCCAGCAGAGGAAAGTAGGATACGGAAAATCTCCCTTAATAAACCTAACGAAATATTACTCTATCTCTCCTTCCCTTTTACAATTATCGTTGCTTTCTTTCCCTCTTTGAGATTATCAAGTGCATTTCGTTTGTTTGCGCCTACATATAACATCATTATCACTATCTTGCCCTGCATTCTGATGAGACTCTCAAGTTGATGCAGGTTAGGGTCTAGTCTCCGAGAGAGAAAGAGAGAGGGAGCTGCAGGGAGAGAGGGAGTGGGGAGTAGGAGGTAAATAAATATTTCGGAATTATAGACAAATGTTTGCTTGGCTTATTATTTGTTTGTTGTGTGCAGATCCAAGGAAAGTACTTACACATTTCCGATGATAGGAAATGTTCTGAATTTTACCCTCCCCCTACCTCTTACAAAACAACTACAAATAAAATGCAATAAAAAAAAACGAAAGAAAAAAAATCCCCCGGAGTGCTAAGGAGAGCGAGCTGAGCGAGGGAGTGAGCGAATTAAATATTGCTCTCCAACGATTATGCTCTCTTTTGCGCTCTCCCTCTGTCTCTCTCTCTCTGCATGTCGCCCTCTCTCCATCGTTGCCTTTCTTGTGGCCTATGCTGCGTACGCTGCTTCTGTTTTCTGCTTTGACATTGAACGAGTTCATTCACATTTGCTGCACGCACACAGCTGCAGCGAGGCGAGCACACCGATATACTGGCACGAAAAACTACACGAAGCATAAACAACAACCGAAGCCGGAGCGAAATGGAAAAGGCAGCCAGAGAGGGAGGCGAAAAAGAAACACAGTAAAAAAAGAAAGAATGAAAAGAAAACACTGAAAAAGAACAACCAAATTTATTCATGCGCCTGTGTGCGTGTAAATAAATAAATAAATATGCTAAATAATGTGAAAAGAATAACAAACGCGTTAGATAATAGTCCCCCTCCCGAAAGCAGAGGCAAAAGGGAAGAAAAGAAAGCAAAGAGCACAAAAAGAGAAGTCTCCCGGAATTTTATTGAAAATTAACATCTATTTGACTATTCCTTGGCGTCTCCGCTTTGCCTGCTCCTTCGTTCTTTTTACCTCAACAACAAAATAATATCACCTGCCAGCCTACAAACAATTTTTGTTAGTTACGAAATCGGGAATTGGGTCATTAAGGCAACACCGAACACAAAAAAAAAAAGTGTGAGAGACGACAATTAGTGGTTGGGTTAAGGATTAGCCAAGAATGAGGGGCTATATGTATCAGTGGTGCCCACACGCATACATTGACGCGTCAGACCAGTATTTGTAAGAAAAAGGCCGTGCTGCGTACGAACGCTAACACTGTCGGTGTGAACAGAGGTCGGGCAGACTCGCGAGTCTATCTGTAGGGCCATCACTGGGCTATATTATTATAAAAGAGAGTGAGTCATGCGGGAAATAGAAAAGCATTTCGGGTCTCAAAAGAGCAAAGGAATAAAATTTACAAACTGAAAAAATACTTACATTTATTAAAAATTTACTCATTTAAAAACAAATCTTATGGAATTAGGATATTTATCTTTATAAAATGGTATTTAATTTTTTATTTAAATTTTCTAATATATTATATTTCAGTATGTATATTTCAATATTAATTGTAAACCCAAAATGCGTTCTACAGATATTCGAAACGCTTCTCGCGCCAAACCTTTTCCGCCATAATTAATCAACCTGAAGAACCCTTATAAGCGGCACTCAAAGCCATAAAAACACGACCAAGAACAATAAACGAGTTCCAAATAGAGTTTCTCAGTTGCCAAGTGTTGAAATGAGTCAGTTGTGGGCCCCTACGAATGAAGTCATTCGTCAGCTCAAAACGCAGAAAAAAAAGAATTAAATAAATCGGAAAGATAAACGCCAAGAATCTGTCTCTGAAATAGAGGTCAATAGACAAGACGAAGGTCCGCCGGACAGATCAGGTAGGCAGTCAGCCAAGCCACAAATGGCTAGGGCGGAAATATCAACCGAAAACGAGCCATCGCTCCACGCGGCGTATGAGCAATCTGTGAGCGAGCGAGCGAAATAGTGCGTGAGCTCCGAGACGGGTTTCCAGTGTGGAATTGAGGGGCTTCTTCGCAGGCTAACCTTGAACTTCAAAAAAGCGCGAGGAAGCACACACACACAACAATTTGTAGGCCTACCTATTCAGTTAAACATATATTTACATTCACATAATAAACATATAAATTAGCACACAACAAAAGAAGTTCCACGAAACTCGATGTGCCGAAAAAAGAAACTGGTCCAAAGTCAATGAACTTCTGCTTCTTCCTCTGCAGATCGATTCAAAAGGGTCTCTTTTTGATTCGCACACATACATTGGTCGCTTTCAAGGAGTTTCGAATTTTTGTTTGCTTTTTATAAGGCCAAGTTTTTTGTCTTAAATTCGCGAGTCAGCAAGTTCTCTGCCCGGGCTCTGCTAACACCGATAGTATAAGCGTTCGTATGCCGTTGGCAAAGATAGCGCGATCTTAACGTATCTATGTATGCGTATGGGCATCCCTGACTTAAAACTACCCAATTTCTGATTATTACAAGGTAAAATGAGTATATATTTTCATTAAGAATAAATAATACTTTATCTACACTCCCCAATATCTTTTCCGAACTATATTCTTTAGTGTGTATAGGTTCCCTTTATCCAAGCGATCACTGTGCCTATAATTTCGCAACGTTTGAAATTTCAGAAGCGCAGACAGATTGAATGCAAAAACAAATACCAGGATCGCCAGAGGGCCAGACAGCAAAAGAGGGAGAAAGGCACAAGGTAGAACGAGAACGAGTCGAACCTCGACCGGCCTGGCTGTTAACCCAATTCAAGGACGTCATTGAGACATTAAACCCGACTCGCACTGCTCGAACCCCCGGGTTCCGGAGTTCCGAGGAGTGCGAATATAAGGGAATAGGGCAAACTACTTTGCCAAGGTTGTGCAGGCAGAGTGTGAGGTTCATGACGATGGCAGCGTGACACGATCTTCAGGAGCACCTCAAGCGTATTAAACCATCACTAAAAAAAAAGAAAGAATATTCACTGGACTCTGTCCAGTGAGGTTCTCAGCCTGGGGAATGGGCGAATGAACTGGCCGGCATTTTCAATGTCACAGACGACAAAGGGCAACGGCGGCAGCAATGGAGACTTAAAAAGCAGCAGGAGCCCAAGAAATGCACCGCACAAAATCAATAAATATTTAATAAAAGTCCAATCAGGATTGATTATGAATAAAAGCTCATAATTCCCAATTAAAATACTATTCAACTTCTTTAGAGAACTATTTAATATCTTTCGCTTTATTATGAAATGTTTTATCCTGCCAGCTCACCTTTACTTCAATTTTTCAGTGCAAAAATCATTCACAGAGGACGCAGTTTCGTTCTGGTTTGGTGGTTGCTTTATTTTATTTGTATTTTGTTGGTTTTTTTTTACCATCAGGATCGTGTTGTTGTACATTTTGA
The DNA here is from genome assembly GCA_008042475.1 of Drosophila kanapiae. Lineage (NCBI taxonomy): Eukaryota > Metazoa > Arthropoda > Insecta > Diptera > Drosophilidae > Drosophila > Drosophila kanapiae. The sequence continues at coordinate 92,373 of VNJM01000232.1, forward strand.
TTTATTTTATTGCGACGCAATTTAATGCAAGGACAATTCGCCAGACGACGTCGCAGGTTTTGTGTGAAGGGCAAGGGCATATGAAGAGCCTGTTGCTGGCAGAGGCAGAACGAAAACATCCCCGCCGAAACTGAACCCCTGTTCAAGTAATTCCCGATCCCTTTTTTTTCCCCTCGGCCAAAGGAGGTCAAATGAGTTCAATGTCAGACCCAAAGTCGGTGGTTGTACATCAAGTTGCACGTGGCGAGCACACTTTTGCCTTGCCACCCCCGCCAGTGCGCTTTACCCCTCAAAGGATATATATACAGAGAGTATATGTGTGATGCAGGACTTACCTTGCAACCCTCGCAGGAATGCACGCCGTAATGGAAACCGGAGGCCTTGTCCCCGCAGACGCGACACAGCACCGTAGTGCCATCGAATTCTGCAAGAAAAGATGGGAAATTCAAGATTAGCAAAGCTGGAAAATAATATGAACAAATATTCAAGGGGTTGCTTCTTTTTATTAAATAATTTGTTATAAATAAACAAAAATCACTAAAACATATTTATTAAAATACTAATTAGAGATATTTAACGTATCAGTTAATAAGAATTTAAATATCCAATCCACATTGTAAAGATCGCAAACAATCAATAACTTTCATTATCACTTCCATCTATCCCATAAGACACCACCATAAACAATCAGAAGAAAGTCCCCACAAACACACTCACACACACAAAGAATACGTAATACTTTCTTCATAATAAACAACAGCGCAATGGCAGTGCCAAAGACGAAGAAAGCAGCAAAACGAAATGGGCGAGACAACAAAAACTTGTTGCTGAACTTGAGCTCGTTCTTGGCCAAAGAAATGTTACGTAACTTTCACCGGCACGTCAGGTAGACAACAAGAAGAAAGCAACAAAAAAAAAGCAGCCAAACCAGAAGAAAGTAAACAAGAGAGCTGCCAAGAATCTGAGAAGAGCGAGAGAGAGAGATGGACTTTCTTCTGGGCAGAAGAAACACGTTCTGATCGTTGGGTGAAAGACTTTCTTCAAACTTGTTTTGTTTTGGTTCTTTCTTCATGTTGAGGAAGCTCCGAAGAAAGCCTTTCTCTCAGTGGTAGAAGGTCTTCTAGATCTCTCTCTCTTTATCTTTTAAGCTTTATTGATGTATCTTTCTCCCTCTTTGTGTACTTCCTCTTTTTGACTAACAATCCGACACGCCACGCTTTGTAAACAATTGTAAATGGCAAACAATGTTCATGATCTTCACGCTGCCACGGCCATCGCAGTGATCATGATCAACTTGTATCTGCTTTTTTGCTATTTATGTGCCAGTCACACACACTCACACACTCACACACTCACACACGCAGCATCTATATCTATCTCTTTCGCCGACTGCATCGCCGACAAGTTCACTGACATTTTGCACTGCAGATCGTTGCACTTTTGCATTGGACAACAAACAGAAAACAGGCCGAGCGGAGGGGATCTCGCACGCCACTGACTGAATTCAAGTTTCCACACTGAAGATCGCCGCCAGCAGATACATAAATGATCAACTGAGAGTGCAGATCAGTGATCTACTTTCAAAGCGGTTTGCTAATTAAATGATCTGCAAATGAGGACCACTTTTTGAGGCCAAATAAATGGAATTTAGAGGGAATTTTAATCTTATTAGAGCTAATTATTGGAGCTATTTCATCTTACAGTATTCATAATGTTAAAACTAATATTTAAGTAAAATTTTTGTGTAAAAGAATATATATCTTACACAACAATAAATATTCACAGTGGTTAATAAACAATCTTCGATCACAAAGGCGATCTTTTCATTCTGCCGCTAGATAATTAATCATTCACTTGTATCTGACAGATGCACAACTAGGAAGCAAAACATCACAATAATACGCTTCTCCCTTCCTCATAGATAAAGATACAAAACTATCTGTTACGAGTAGTAGCCGTAATTGAAGCTCTTATCGCGAAAGCTAACGAAAAAGAAAACAATCACACAGGGCATGTGTTTATGTGAACTTGAAAAAAAAGTGAACAGAATTTCCTAAGCTGTCTTTATTTAATAAAAATAAATTTGTTGTTGTTCTCGGTTCTTTTCTCTCTTATTTTTATTTGTATTTGTTTTGTTTTTTTGGGGAATTTCGTGGCACACATTTAAAAATATTTCAATGGGGGCGGCATTTGAGAGCAAAAAGAATGCCACATTCTATAAGGTATCTCACTCGACGGGACTGGTTCTCTCTTTCATTCCTAATTCGGAAAGCGTTTCGGAATCGGTTTGGCTTACGTCATTTGCCATTGTGATTTATATAAATATCGTTTTTTTTTGGCAAGAACTTGCTTTTGTAATGGATTCGCTCACGGGTTACCAAATTCTAATTCTATAAACAAAGGCGGCCAGGCAAGGTCAGTGCAGAGGCCTCCCCCCGTCTAGCCATCTCTTTCGCTTCCTCTATCTCTATCTCTATCCATTGCCTTGGGAACTTTGAGTGAATTGTTGGCATTCGCTAATCGGCGACACGTGTAATAGCCGCCTGATAAATTAAATTCGGTATGTTTTTGGTGTAATAATGAAATATATGAGGTAAGGAGCTTTCAGGGGCTGATAGTTTCCCTATATGATAAAGATACTTTGTTTGGTTGGTTTTTTTTTTGTTGCGATCTATCTCGAAATTCATTAAGGTCGAACTGGAACTTGAGCGCCATTGTTTACGGGATTAGTTAGTTGGACCGTGAATCAGAGTGTTTAAAATTAAGCACTTGAAGTGAGTTGGTGAGTGCTTTAGGGGTTCTTTTATACGATTTTCAGGGGTATATTTATTCTGTTTCATGTGTGTCTTTTCAGGAAGCAATTTAGATCATATCATTTAATGCTAATTTATTAGTTCACATACTTTCTTTTTGAATATTTATCAAAGAGCGCTAAAGTGTACGTATTTTATAGGTAAAGCAGGGTTGGGCACCGAAAATTCAGCTCGGAGCCTGATACCAACGACAAATACTATTATTTTTATGGTTTTTTAAAATTCTAATATGAGTAAGTAGTCCCAAAGATACAATTTTTCTCTTCAATCAAAAAATGCGCTTCCAGAATTGCTTTTTTTTTAATATTATTAATGCGTTTGAAATAATATTTCCCCGTTGAATATATTTTCTAACGAAATAATCTCTCGCTGCCAAAAATCTATGGGAATTATCTAATACGCACTCTGCTCGCACACACACACACACACACACACACTGTTGAACGTAGGCGACCTTGAAAGTTTCATTCACTTCACACGAACACAGAAGGTGGAATAGGGCGGAGATTGAGGAGCTTTTTTTGGGGGGTGTCTGCGAAGAGGTGGAAACGGGCACTATCAGAAATACTAGAAATAAACCAAACAAATGGCAGCTCCCCACACACACACACACACACGCGAAAAAAGCGCGCACACACACAGCTAAATTTTGACTACTCAAAAAATTTGTTGATATAAAAAAAAGAGAGGGAGCGAACGCGAGCGGGGATCGCCATATTGGCAATGTTCTGTGTGAGTCAAAAAAAAAAAAAAACAAACAACAAAAAAAAACTACTAAATTAAAATTTGACATTGAAATTTTTGCTGCTCTCCCGCTCTCGCTCTCACTCACAGTTAATCAATAAAAAATTTGCGCGTGCGAGAGAGGGAGAACCAAACTTCAATGCGGAAATGTTCAGACAGGTTTTTTTTTTTTTTATTATTTCTTCGCTTCGCTTAATTTCGGCTGCCTTATTTTTTATTTAGCGCCAGTTCAATGTATCGCTTAATCAAGTCAAGAATACAAGATTTTTATTTAAAAAATTGCTCGGCAAGTTCAAGAAACGCAACTGAGGTCAGCCGAAAAAGCTGACTTGTCACGGGGCCGTATATAACACCTTGTAAAGTGGGCGTGTGTCCTCTGAGTTCATTGATTCAACAGCTGCTATTGCTGCCTCCTAAAATTCAGCTCGATTATGCAATGAATTCAAATTAATATTAAACTGAATTTTTGGTGAGGGATCTCGAGTGCATTGATCTTCGAATTCATTTCGCTTTTTCAGTGCCTTGCCCTCTGGGGGAGATCATGTTCAATTTATGAAACCTTCTGGCGAGGTTATTGATCGAGGCGTGGGAACGTTTACTTTTTCCCCAAAAAAAAGTGAGCCTGGGTCATTGCCACAAGTTGAAAAAATATTAAAAAAAAAATAAGATCAATAAGAAAATTGCAGGAATAATTGAAGAAAGAATCGTGAGATTATATCTAGAAGATATTGAAATATTCCATAGACAACTATAGAACTATGCTAGGTATTATCTTTATCTATAAAGTGAAGACTTGATAGGTCACCTTAAGCGCCTACTAACACCTAACCCTAACAAGCACGTGCTTGGTGTTGCAAGGGCCCCCTGAGTGTACTTCTTAAATATCTAAAAATGTGCAAGATTGTCTCCTCAGTTGATTAATATTTCCCTCGAACCAATTAGCCAAAAGTAAAAGTAAATAAATAAATATATAGAAAACCCCACAAATTGCAAAAGTTCAAATAGTTCAAACAAAACGTTTGCCTATAAATAAACTGCAATGGAAAACAAACACAACTATTTTACTTTCGATTCGTCGCTGGGTTTCACTTTCTTCTGCCTAATAAATTTCTAAAATGCACAAATAATTGTGCCAATAAAAATAAAAATAAACACGATCGGACACACAAAGCTCTCAAATGAAATGAAAATAAAATAAAATCGAATCGAGTTAAACTTTCGAAGCAAGCAAAAGTTCAAGCGCCGCCTACGAAAAATCGAAAGAAAGAAAAACAACGCCTGCGAAAAGCAAAGAAAAAAAGAAAAACAAAACTAAACAGAAAAAAGACAAATAAATTGCGGAGAGCAAAAACTTTTCTTTTGGACAATTGTAGCGTTGCAGCTTGACTTTCACCGACATTTCTTCCAAAGGGGGGGACTGGGTATGCTCGCTCACCTGGAGGAGTCATTAACCCGCCGCTATGTAAAAATGTCAAAAGAGGCTTAGACCCGGTTTTTATTTATTTATCTATTTTTATTTGGATTTTTTGTTTTTTTTTTGCTGGCCGTAAATTGGCCGCGCATGCTCAGTCGCCGAGTTGCCATGGTGAAAAGTGAATTTTGGCCTGGGCCAAGTCAAGCTGCAGTTGGCTTTTCACTTTCGTTTGGCGGCAATTGAAATGCGAAACTTGGCAAACGGATGCAACCGGCCAAGAAATGCATTTGCGAATTGCAAAAAGAAATCCAGCGATCCGCCGCGGGTAGCAATGAACTTGGAAACAGACTTTGTCATCGCACCACCGCCATCATACCCTCCATATATCCCCCAGTTTTTCACTTAGTGAAATGCAATGCCAACACACAAACGCATAAATAAATATCGAAGGCAATGGGGGACAAAAACAAAACATACACAAACTTTTGCTAAGTAAAGCAAATAAAAGAAAAAAAAAAATGGCAACGTCGCCGAGTGGGTGAGAAATGGCCGGGGAATTGGAAATTGGAGACATAATCGAGACACACATATAAATATTATTTTGGTTTTCACTTTCGATTCGCTGGAGGAGTGAGTGCAATATCTGGAAAAGACATTTCGTTTCAAGCTGTGAATATGGAGATTTAATGGGGGTTTTTCCAACAAGAAATCAGGATAAAGTGATGGAGTTATGGAAACATTTGTTTTAGTATTTTATAAATCAAAGTTCCTTAAAATTTAATGGGGGTTTTCCAGCAAGAAACCAGGAAAAAGTGATGGAGTTATGCAGATATTTGTTATAGTATTTTCTAAACCAAAGTTCCTCAAAGCAAATAGCATATTTAAGGAAGAGTTACTACTTATAAAATTAGGATCTATATAGCTATGAAGCTTCTTCATAAAGATCTTTCAGAATCTTTCATATATCATTCATTAATCAACATGGTAATTTAATAAAAAAATCATTCAACTCGCTTGACAACTATCCAAGTTTTTTCAACATAATAGCATTCTGTGTATCCCCAATTCCGGACCCCATCATTATTATAAACACCTTGGGGAATACACCCAGTCAGGCAACCGCAGGCGAAAACCATTTTGAACCCAACGACACTTTCCGTTGCCCCAAGGTTCCCTCGACGGGTTTCATTGGAATCCACAGATTAGCCCCCCTATAAGAAAAGGAACAACGACAACAATCCAACAGTACCAGTTCCCCTTTTATAGGAAGAACTACCTTGACTCATCGCTTGAACTGCAATTGCCCCAATCCATTGCGATCTGTAGTATCTTGAACCGGTTGTTACTCATAAAGTGCATTAACTTCCTTTACTCATAAAACAAAAGCCTGACATTGGTACAGTTATATTTTTTCGAAAGAAAAAAAAAAACCGAAAAATATAATAATAATAATGAAACGAAAAAAGAAAAAAACCGAAATGTGTGCGGTCGCTCAAGTTAATTGAACTCACTTGAACTCGCTCTGCTCAAACACAAAAATGATTTCGGATGCGGAACGACCTTGATGACTGGAGCTGAGTGACTGACTAAACGGCGATCAACGCACTGATAATGATAATCGCGTTGATAATGATGGTCACACGATAGCCGGGCCAGTGACATCACAAGCAGGCGCCACCTCGCAAATTTCCGCCTTGCCCCGAGCCAATTGGGCCTAATGCTAATTGGGCGCGGGGGGAAGGTCAAAATCAGATCAGATCGATTTTGCTCTCCGCCTATATATATATTCATATATTTGCGAAAGATATATCGGCGCTTTATGGCAAACATTCGTTTTCAAGGCCTTTAGTTTTTGGCTAAAACGGAAGCAAATCTATAGATTGCTTTAGTTTTGATTTTATGAGATCGAAAATGGATTTCTAATTGGAATCATAGCCTTATTGGTCGATGCAAGATCTTTATTTATATATTTGGTGTTAAATATTAATACTTTAAACTTTATAAGGTTTTAATTTATATATTAAATTGGTATATTTTTCTGAAGATTTCTATAGAAGTTATCAATATTCTGAAGTTTTTTGGTATCTATAAAACATGTTTAGCCTATTCTTTCCTTTGTTTCTAATATTATAAGCTAACTTGATACAATTTAATATGTTACTATCCCAAATTTCAGACATATCAGGCTTTAGAATGATATTTTAGACTCTCCTGGAACTTCCTGTCTATCCTATCTTATCCCAACCCATCCTATGTTTCCTCACGACACTCACCTATGTTGAGCTCTGGTTCACCCTTCACCGAACTGGCCACAGTTGTATCCATAACTGGGTAAGATTTGATGTAATCCGGGGTTTGGGGTCTTGAGTCCGCTGGCACCACCACAATGCCACCATTGGGATGGTGGAGATTCGCCTGCGGATATCCGTGGGGATACATGGCATGCGGATGGGGATGGTGCTGATGAAGGTGATGTTGTTGCTGCTGTTGCTGCTGCTGTGGGTGGTGGGGCAGGGACTCAAAGTGCTGCTGCTGTTGCTGTTGCACCACCACAGTAGAGGGCGCTTCAGTGGTGCTAACGGCACTCGACTTACTCACAAAGATCACACTGCTGTGCGGTAGCTTCGAGGCGGAACTCGAATTGGAGGAACACGAGGCCATGGTCACACCTGTGGGCGGCACAGTATCCAGTTCTGTGACAGGTGCTACCAGGCTCCTAAATTCCGTTGGTCCGTAGCTCTGGAGCTTACTGTTGTGCTGATAATACGCCGAAACACTAGTGTTTGGGGGCAGTTTTAGAGCATTTTCCAGGTGCGAACGCCCAGCGGTCACCGCCAAAATGGGTGACGATGCCGGCGCTGTGGTGCTGGGCTGTTCGGGGAGCGGTGCTGGTGGTGGTGGTGGTGGCTGTGGGTGTGGGTGTGGATGGGTTGGCGCTATAATACTGGCGCCCACTGTACTGCAGATCACAGAGGTCTTGGCGCTATCCGAACTGTCCGCGGACATGAGCATTTTGTTTGCGGACTTATTTTTCGCAGCACTTTTAAAGGGAAATTTCTATACGAAATCTATTTATTCTCTTTCTTTTTGGTTTATAATTATAAGCCTTACACTGGCATTGTTTTGGTTATCCTTTTCATGGAAGAAACCTACTTAGTTTGCATGGTTTTTTTATTCGCACTTTATCAGATATTTGCATTGAGAAACTAAACCATCTTTTGTAGTTAAATGTGGGGAAGTATTTCACTTATTATGGGGCTATATCCTTTTGCGTGGAACACAACATTACACTGCTAAAAACTCACGTCACGAAGAGTGAAACGAAACGGATCGGAGCAGATCGGAACGGAACGCGACGAAAAAACCGACTGAAAGGAAAATCACATTCGCGTTGGATCTTGTTCAGTTTTTCGGCCAGCCGACCCTGAGCGGCCGTCGACGTCGACGTCGGCAGCGCTCTCGCCATCGCTCTCTCTCTCTCTCTCTCAGGAAAGCGAAACATGTGCTGCCGCTTATCGTGCGAGTGCGAGCGAGAGCCGCAACAGCTGTGAGAGCGAAACACATGTCGGGCCGGGCCAGAGCAAGAGAGATCCAGAGAGCAAATGACAGAGGAGAGAGAGCCAGGGAGCGCGAGAGATAGAGAGAGCGAGAGAGAGCGGAGTTCAATAAAACTTCCAGCGGAGTGAAAATTTATGAAATTACATGCAATTAAAAATTATATCACTCTCGGCAATAAAAATAATAATAATATTATTAAAGTTCGGATAGGATCGTTGACTTGCAGTCGTTGACACTGGGCGGAAAAGATACACACAATGTAAATCAAATATTTACACGGCCAGAAGGCAATAAACTACAGCGAGACTTCGCCTAGGTCAATGCCGAGTATCTATGGAATTATGTATTTCCTGGATCGCAGCGATGCCACGTGTGGCTTAAAATGTGGTGGCAGCTACACCCCAAAGCCCCCTTGCCGCCCCCACATTTGACCCATTCAAGGCTAGACATTCGCTCCGTCTCGCTCTGACCCTGCCTTTTCCAAAAATAATCTTTGACTGAGTTTTCCTTGTTTCCATTTTATTTTTTTTCCCCCACCAACTTTTCGGCACATTTGTCGACGGCCACACATTTTCCTCGGCAGTGCGGGGAGGGTTTTGTTTTTCTTTTTTGGACCACGACATGTTTTCCTTCAAACAAAAACACCCAAGATTTTCCTTATATTCTCCGTCTTTATGGGGGCATCTTTGCGGGAAATGTGGAAAATGTTCTGCTTTCGGATCTGGGCTAAATTAGCTGTTAATACTCATGTTTATTGAATAGAATTGACAATGTGTTTAGCGCTGTTTGTATTTTTTTAGGGGGAAGAATTGCTTTTGGGGGGTTCTCTTCAAGCAATAAGTCTTTAAAAACGCGTAATCTTGGCTAATAAGAACTATTTGGAAATATATAGATGTTCTTTGTTTCAATATTTCGATTTTAGGTAAGTATTCTGATGGAGAATGGAAATACGGATTTACTCCTATAGATACTATATATATGTCTTGTATATCTTTAATTCTAATAGGGATTTTTGTAAGATCTGACTACAGTCAGAACAGTCAACTGGCTTGCAACGGTAAGCACGTGCTTGTAAGGGCTAAGCGCAATAGGAGAAAGTATAGGAGAATAGGAGAATTATCTATCGAATAGAAATATAATAAGAATTTCTGGATATGAAAACCGTCTTAATAAATAGCAATAATAATGATCTTTATTGTTTTGTAAGATGTACTCCCTCCCAATGTAAACTTAGAAATAAAACCATCTCCTCACTTACCCTGAGAACCCTTTTTTTTAAAGATCATATTTCCTTTGATTGTCTTCCTATCAAAGACAGATATAGATATCTCAAGTTACATTAAGTCGCCCGATTTTTGATCACTTTCACATCAGTTTGCTGACGTCGATCGACCACCGTAATCAGTAACTCGAACGGCATAATTTTAATAAAAACAACAAATTTTCATTCAGACCGCCAGACCCAAACAAAAATAAACATTGAACTTCCTTATTAATGCAATTTCAATAATGACAACAGTCCGAGAGTCAAGTCCCCCGGATCCGATCCCAGAGAGTTGGAGTCTGGAGATATTAACGAGCAGACAAAACGAAAGTGGAACCTCCACCGAGGAGGAGGAGAAGCAGATTCCATTCCGAGGTTCAAGTGGGGGTCAAGTTCAATGAGTATGGTGAACTCTCCAAAAATTGTATTATTATCGGTTTTCGGGAGATATTTTCGGCCTTCAAGAGGCTATAGATAGGGACTAAAAAAGTAAGACAGCAGGAGAAGTGATTTAAAACGAGAATTACGATTATAGTCTTGATAATATAAGTCTGAAATTTGGGACTCGGTTTTCTTTTTACCAAAACTTATCAATACAAAAGTTATTTCCAGCATCTTAAGATTTTACTTTAAGTTTCTTTCTTATAACTAAATAATACATATTTTCTTAAAATCGAAAAGAATCTATCAATATATCCAGCTAAAAATCACCCATATGAGCCTTTCTTTATATGCTTTTTATAACTTTATTTTTTGTTTGTGCCATTTCCAAAGAGTTTCGCCATGTCATGATCTCTTGCTCGCGATCATGGGGCGAGTGAACTCCTTGGAAATGTCATTGGCTTTCTCCCCCATCTCGGGGCCTCTCGCGTTATGTTGCAAAAAAAAAAAATTTCAATTCGTTTATCAGCATGTATGGTAAAGCATGGAGGCTACTTAGTCACGACAGATGGATCAAAGTACTCCGATAAAGAAGTGGTGTCCCTGACGCAGTCGCCTTCAACTCTCCGGCATGCGGCGTACGGCGTACAATTGACCGATAAATTGAGAATGAGGGCCGGCACGCACATGGCAGCAGAGAAATGGTTCACTGTGTGGCATCAACAACTTATTATTATATACCCTAGCAGAGGGTGCTATAATAAAACCATATAACCACAATTATATAATGTTAAGATTAATTTTCTCCTTACATAAGACTAGCTTTTAATATATCTCATAGGCTGGAAAGGTGTCGTATCATTTCATAAAAGTTTAAGGAGATAATAAGTGATGTTTTAGATACATATATTTAATTTATTTATATTTATGCTCTATAATTATCCTAACGTGGCAAGTTTAAGAATATTATAAACCAAATATATTATGAAGACTTAATGCTATAACTTAGTCTACTAATAATTGTGTTATTTCTCTATTGGTAATAAAAGTGTAACTAAAATTCGACATTTTCAAGCTTCGTGCATTTATTTTTATAATAATCATTGACAATTTGTTAATCGGTTGACAAGCAGTTGAAGGCTTCCGTGCTACTCTTTATTCTCTCTCTCTCTCCTGATCAAGTTGAACGACTCTTTTATAAGTTTTTCCTTGTGGCTGTGTATTTAATTTGCCAAAAAATAAAGAGTGAACTCTCGTACGACAGCAAAAACTTCCTCGATAAGTTGTTAACAATTTGGGCAAGTAGTTTTTAGAACTCCGAAACCAGTTTCGGATTGCGTAACTCCCCGTATACCCCAGCAGCGCCTGTCTATCGCTCTCTGGGCCCATCTATCTATGTGTCTGAGTATCTGTATCTGTATCTATATAATTAACGCACAATGAGAAGGTGCGTGAGTGAGTTCGTCCGCGTTCATGAACTCGGTCAATTTGAAGGCCAACCATTTTGCGGCTTACGCATTGAAAATGTGTGTATTCCGTCTGAGTTGTTGTTGCTGTTGATTTTTTTCTTTATTCGTTTTAGCTGTGCCGCGCTTTTTTTCGGATTTTTTTTTATTCGGATTTTCGTACTCGAGCAATTTAATTTTTTTGCGTGCCTTCTTTTTTTTTCGTCGGCTTTGTTGTTCTGGTAGGATTGTGTCGTTGATTACGCATAATTTTCGGGCCTGTTCATGATGTCATGGACAAAGGGGGGTGATCGGTGCAAGAACGTTTCCTGAAGGCTAAACCCCCCTTAAAGAGGCAAGAAAAAAAGTTTTGCTATAAAATTCAGGTAATTAGGCTTCCGAAAGTACAGACTTTGAAGGAATTCGAAAATTGTTTCGATAAATGAAGTTAAGTAATTCGAATTAATCTGTAGTTTATCTATTAATTTAAAACAGTGGTCCGACTTTGCATATTTGTTTATGAGAACAAAAAATAGCTATGATCACAGAAATAGCTAATTAACGCTAAAAACCTCTGGATCTAGCTATTACATGACAATGCGACATCACTAAAGCTGTGCTTTTATCTGCCGAGAGCGAACCCTTCCCGAAGTTGCACGAATTTTGATTGCGTGCGTGTGTCGGCAGAGCGCCAGCAGAGAAATTCGCAGACTCGAGACATAGGGATATTAAATTGATAGATAATGATCTCATTAGCTTCACGAAAACTCAGTTTAGCACTAATAGAAATCTATTTAATTTCTAATTTTGGGAAGTAGAATTTTCCTTTAAACAAGGAATAAAATTCAATTAAAAATATTTATAAGAAGTTACTTAATTTTCTTAATAAAAACTGTTGGTTTATTCCATATATAAAGAGTGAGTGCGCACAAAAAAATTGATGTCATCTATAATATTTTTTTGCCCCAAGGCCCTTCAAAGTTATAAAACATCATTGAGCAATAAAACATCTAATCGCTTGTGACTGACATAATATTTCACTATTTGTTCACTTTCCTAGACACTTTTCCCTCTCGAAGCTCCCCGCGATTATCACGGTAAGTCCCTGTAAGTTCAGTACACCTCCCACACCCACGTGTGAAAATAGATAAAGCTCTCCGGGTACTCCGTAATAGTTTCGGACCATTATATGCCATAATGACAACTAATCTGGGTGTGTGTGTGTGTATGAGAACTGGTGAAACAACATGCGCCTTATCGACGTAACCAGCCAGCAAACTTAAATAATAATAATAAACACACAGTGACAGTTAGTCTCTGTTATCGACTGGAGTGCGTTTGTGTTCGTTATCAGCCACGAAACCAAAATGAAGGTCAGCAGCACAAATTCCTCGGGCTCCAGGCCTTCTGTTATCTCTGTTCCTCAATAAGTGTGTCTCTCTCCCACGGCCTATTGCCATCTCGTTCTCTGCGCTTTGTTCCTCCGCGTCATATTTTCCAGAGTGAACTTTACGAATTGGGTTCTACGAATTTAACTTGAGGTTTGGATACCCATTGAGATACATTCTTTTTTTTTTAAGATACATGTTCTAAAATTTTTGGAAAATATAGTTTTTGGTTTTAAAAAGTTGGTTTAAAAGATTAGAAAGATATTGAAAATAACATCAGAAATATTGGCTTTAGTCTTGAAAATTAAATTATTATTTTTTGTATACTTTTAATTTAATTATTTTATTAAATATTAATATACAAATTGTATTAGCTATTTTCCAAATATTGCTATAAATTTTCTCATAAAATCTATTAATTAGAAGAGTATTCCCACTTCCATAAACATTTATATTGGTTAGTTTTTTTTATTTTCACAAAAATAGGTAAGAGTAGCAGGAAAAACATGTGGGTGGTGGTGGGCAGGTGTAGGGGGTGTAACAGGTGTGCTTATCAGCAAGTTGATTTCTATTTATTCCGGACTCGCTGTATTTTTGTAGTTTTCGCAAAAGGTGAAGATTCGATAAGGGATTTCAAGGTCCCCGACAGCTGATAGTTCGGGTACAGTTACATAATCTATGCAAAGCTTTCCCGGCCCACGCTTTTTATTAGCCAAGGTCGCCGCCGCCGTCGTTGTCGGAATTTTCGCCAATGCGTGTGCGCTTGCTTTCTGTTTCTGTTCTTTTTTTTTTATCGCCAGTTGGGAACTGCTAAATTCTAAATCAAACAACCATCTCTTGACCATGGCCCGGTCTCAGTCTATTGAACTGCTTTCCACCGATTCGCAGGCACTTCCTTCCCTATGTTTGCTTGCTTATAAAGTTTTGTTTGCGGCATAAACAATTAGTGCGGAGTGCCAAATAAAAAAAAATAATATCAAAGAAACGAAAAGTGTTTGGATATGCAAAATATTCAAAAAAAAAATACAAATACTATGCGGAGGCTATGTGGAAGGTCTTGGGGTCAGGTTTATGGGGATATTGAACTGGGGGCAACTGTTTGGGAAATTGATAAATTTATTATTATAGTTTCCTTTCTAATATTCACTTTACTAAAATTAATTAAATAAATTAAATAAAGAAAACTATTCAAAACTATAAGTAGCATTCTTTGTCTGTTAAAAAAATATACAAATCAAGCTCTGATGTATCTCCAACTCCTTTGCAACACCACCTCGAATTTTCTCTGTGGTCCCGATCTCGGGTTTCCCTCTTCGTCGCTTCAAGGAAATTTCCAGCAAATTTCCAGAGCTTGCTACTGCTGCTGCTCTACAGCATTTTCCATTTCCCCCCATTAAGTCCTATGTCTGTCTCACTCCTTTGCTGTTCCTCTCTCTTTCCCAGAATGTACTTGAACTCGTTTCTAGGCCCCTTCTTCCTTGGCAAACTTCTTCTGGTTTCTTATAGTTTTTATCTGCTTTTCAAGCGATTCGAGTCGGTTCTTTTTTTTTGGTTAGTTTTCTAATGTCGCCTTGCCTTGGGTTTTCCACATTTTTTCCCCCATTTTCCATTCCAATTTCCCCCATTGTTATTATCTGCTGACATGCAAGGGCAGGAAACGCATTCCCTCTTATCGGGGCGAGAGGGCCGTGGCAAAGGGAAAATTAATCAAAAGTGCCTTGGAGCAGACGCCTCCACTTGAGCGCGGCGATGCGATGATCACTCAACCTCAAGCCCAAGCCTCGGACTCGCTTCAATCAAGGCGCATTGAACGTTCAATGATCTATCCCAATAGCAGTGCTCAGTGCCCCGCTTTAAAAAGTGAACTCGACATTGAAAAAAAATATATAAAACCGACACACACAGCACTACAGCATTGATAGTTAGCCTTAACGACAAGATGGGATATTTTGTAGGTCTTGGATCGAAGATGTAGATGCTCTTTTTAATAATTTATAGGAATTATTTATATTATTTATACCAGGCTTAGCATTACTTCAGTCTTTTAAGTACAATAACTTTATCAATTTTGTGGTCACTACAACTTCCGGCTACATGGTTTTTTTATTTAAAAAAAATAAGATCAAGGCCACTACGTAAAAAAGGTCACTGTGTTGCTATCAATAATAATATCGTAAGAATATAATTTCTTGAGAAATTTCCATATAAGCAATACAAGCAATATCTTTTCTCAGAAACTCGCTTGCTTTAGAACCCTAGAAAGGGTTTTACTAGTTGGAATGATATCTATGCATAAGCTTAGTCAAATACTTCTGATTATATATTTTATATATATTATATATATATATATATTCGATAATATATATCTTTATATACATATATTATATTCTTATAATATATATCTTTATATATCATAATATAAAATTATAATATCTATCAATACTAATATTATTCAGCACCTAGTTCAGGCTCAAATTAAAAATACCCCAAGTAGTTAGGGTATTTACGACAAAGACCCAGAGAGAGCGAAAGAGAGAGAGCAAATTGAATCTGTGTGAAGTTCAAAGCCACTGCTGCTGCTGCTGCACTGAGACAGAGATTGCTGCGATCCGATGGATGTTGATGTAGGTTCGTTTCGTTTCGCGTCGCTTTGTTGTGTTTTGGTGTTTTTCTTTTACTTTTTCTTGTATTTTTCTTTCTATTCGGCGCTGCACTTTTGCTTTCCCGCCGCACAGATTCCGTTTTCCGTTGGTGTGCGTGTGGATCTTTTGGATTTTTCCACTCGCAGCGGATCGCGGCTCGTCGAGGGTCTTTAACCCTTCATTTCAGTGCAATGCACTCCGCTCTCCTGCTGTCTCAGTCTCTGTCTCTCCCGACGCAGTCTTAAGTGCAATTTTTTTTCTTTATTTTTTTTTTCTTTTAGTCGTTTCTTGCACATTCTTCTCTGGTCGTCGTCGCTTTCGCACTCGCATTCGCGTATCTATGCCTAGTTGCGTGCATTGACTCTACACACAGATACGTACGCACACACACACACACACACAGAGTGTAGTCGGGAGGAGAATGGCTTTACGACTGCTTACAGTTTTGTAACTGTTATTGAGGGTTATTCGCACTCAACTATGCTGAGCTGGAATAAAGCTAAAAAGTTTAAAATTGCATTTTTCATTTCGATAAAATAATCGAATTATTTTTCATTCCGATAAAATAATCGAACTCTTTTTCATTCCAATAAAATAATTTAATTCTTCTTTGATATATCAAATATTTCTTTGACTAAGAACAAAAAATAAGGAAAAAATAAGAAAGAAAAACAATGGAATGTTTTTTTGGGAAAATATAATTTTTAGAGATTTTTAATCCCTAAATTGGTATTAATCGATTATCGATTTTTTATGGATTTATCTGAGTTTAGATATCGAAGTTATAATTGTTTCAGGATCAGGAAGATTGAAAATATTGCATTTAATTTTTAAACATTTTAAACAAATATTTTAAACTAATTAAATTGTTGTTTTAATCTAACAAATCGATAACAAAAACAAATTGATTTCGATTATACTTCCAATTTCGATATATTTATATCTGGCGTATTTATTAAGGTATAATTTAAGTGCTCATATTTGCTATTGGTTCTTCGTAATTACTAATTACTAATTACTTAGAAATTCGGTGTAATTTTAGCTGTCTTTTTGTTAAACTTCGTTTTGGTGGGAAAATGGCCAGGTGAACAGCGCTGGATTCGCACTCCGCAGCTGCAGTTTTAGTTCTGTGATCGTGCTTAGTTTGTCTGATAAGCTTCACAGTTTATTGACTTGTCTCGCTCCCTGTCTCCTCTCTGCGAGGCTCTATTGCCGCCTCGCTTTCGGCCCGCCACGCATGTGCACAGTTGGCCAAGTTGAATGCACTTTTGGCCATGTTTTTCCTTTTTTTTTTTTTTTGTGAAAATTCGTAATTGCCACACGTGCTTTCTATGATTATGCCAGGCAGAGACAGAAAACCTTAACCCAGGCACCTCTCTTTCACTCGCCTTGTAAGTACTACCTTTTTAATTGGCAATTTGCACTTGGTTGGGGGTCGGTAATAAGCACCTGAACGGGCTATGAATTATGGCTTTGCATCCGATAGATAGATGGGCAGATAGATTCGAACGGTAGTTGATTGGGTTGGTTAGATACTTAGATAGTTAGCAGCAGATATACAGATGCCTAATGGTCTACCGGAGGGTTAAAATATGGCAAAAGATGTCTGGAGAATATGAAGTTGGACAGAGCAGATGATGATTTATGAATGACTTGAGATTTTAAATGGCAAACTGAGGGAAATGTTTCGAGTTGAGCTTGTGAAAAGATACTTCTAACTATCAGTGGTTAGGAATATAAGGTAGGAAGTTGCAGGAATTAAGCAAAGACTCTGAAATTCAGTTATATAATTTAAGTCCTAGGATTACACCTTGCTACAGGAATCTATGTTGTCTAAAATCAAAATGTGGGCCAAGTCTGGTTCTTCTTGGTAATTTAAATACTGATTTATAAAGGGAAGACACTATCTTCTTAGAATTTACACTCTGCCCAGTTGTTCTCTGCAGAATTACCAACCCAAATCCAATAACGATTCTCCTCTTTTCTTTTGGGCGCTAAGCTTTCGCCACTTGACCAAAACGAATCGAGGGCCCCAAAGAGACATAAAGCAAACCGATCTTGAACCGCATAATTTGATCAAACCACTTTTTGTTTGGTCAATAGGCTGACAGCTGCCGTGGCACACACACAGATTGATATCTCAGTTGGTAATAAGAGCAGAAAAGCCATAAAAATACCATTCACAAAAAAAAAAAGAACAAGAAAAAAGCGAAAAGAAAACAAACCATACCGAATCGAGACAAGAGAACAGCGAAAATCAAAAGTCAGAAGATATATAAGCCGGTGTATATTTTGGCAACGTAATAAGATTATGCGATATACATATATGTATATATACATATATATATATATATGGCGGAAACTTGGACTTGGACTTGACTCCGCTGGAGAAACAATTCGTGCGAAAGTGAATGACCTCCATTAACCGAAGACTTGTGTGTGTCTTCTGTAGAATTGTGCGTTCTCCACCGCCGCCGTTTCTTCTCGTTTCTTTTGAAAATTCGCAACCCTTTTTTTTTTTTGTTCTTTTGACTCCACTCTTTTGGGGCTTAGCATAATAATTAGTGAGACAAAAAATATATATAAGTAGTATATAATAAGAAAACTGGGGCCTGGAAGACAGTACGTACGCATAAGGCCCGAAATTGGTCTGTTGGTCGTCGGGGAATTTGAAACCTGTTTGAGTCACAAAACACACAGTCGCTTTTAAACGTGTTTAGCATAATTTTGTTGTTTTTTTTTTTTTTTTGCGCCAACTCCGCGTCTGATAATTTATGAATGCGAAGCGATGAGCGCCAGTGCCAGTGCCAGTGCCAGTGCCCCCTTCCCCTCGTAAACACAAGGAAGTGGAGTTTAATGCACGATCTGAGGGTTATAGAACATGGAGAATCAGCGGAATCAGGTGGCAAATCGATCGACGAGCGCTCTTCTGGTTTCCGATTAGATTAGAGCCCCCCCATCCGAAGCAGGAAGATATCGGGGAGGAGAGCCTCGGGGTCGAGTGGAGCTTGGAGGTTCAACAATTATCACCGACCAACAGTCAAGGCAGTTCAAGAGGTTCGATCGTTGATGGTCGCAGAAAAAGGAAGTGTGACAACTTGATTAGATGGCTTAGATGGGTTTCTATGTGGGGCAAAAGATACAAATCGTTTTTAGCTTCCCTTAGCTCTAGATTTTCCCCAACTTTCATTGGGTTTCTATAAGCCTTCTCCATTATCAGTAATGATTAATGGTTAATCAGTCTTAAAGAAAGACCCAAGAGAGATCCGTATATCCCTAGAGCTTAGGCACTTCTCAATTTCCCAAATGATATCCATGAGTGGGTGATCTTCCCCCGCCAATTACCTGGTTAGTCCCCAGGACGTACTCCCCACTCCATTCCGTACTTTCAATCGGTGGTGCGGTGCCAGGCACAGAAGTCAAACACCCCAACGACGACGACGACGTCGACCAGTGTCGAGATTGTTCGGAGAGTTCATTATACTATGGCATGGCAGTTGGCAGTGCATTGGCGCTTTCTACCACATGTGGCCCCCCCCTCCCGTCCACCCTTCTCCTCCCCTGCCTCACCTCTTTTTCCTCAATTTTCTACCCCGTTTCCTCCCAGCGGCGATCGCATGCAAAATAGCGCAAAAAAAAAAAACTGGTATGCAACTGCAATGCGGTGTGGAAAGAAGAGTGGGAGGGAAACAGGAGGGTAAGGTAGCCGACAGCTGATGACGTTGCCAAGTCAAAGAGAAAACCCCCTGCCACATGACGCCCACCACCCCCCTTTTACCCCCTTTGGGCAATTCCCATCCATGATTCAGTATGCGGTGAGTGTTGTTGACTCGGTCGACGATCGCAGGTCGCTGCACTCTTGCCATCTCTCTTTCTCTCTCAGTTACCCATCTCTTTCTGCTATGCACAGAGAGAAAATGGGGTTTATTTTGAATTGAATATCAAAATAAATATATTATATAGAACTTGTTGTATATTTAAAGGATCATTTAAATTATAATAATTTCGAAAGGTAGGTTTTTATATCTTTAATACCATTATTTGAAAATGGAAAGAAAATGTATTGTTAGTATTTTTTATTAAGCTTATTTTTTAAGGAAAAATTGTTTTGAAAAGGGGATAATTATGACAAGAAGTTTTATTTGTTATATATTTTTTAGAACTCTTAAATATTCCTTACAATTCCTATTAATTTAGTTCTTAAGTTGCCTTGTAATTCCTAAATCTTTCGCACATTTTTGTAAATACAATTCCCAACTTCTAAGTTTAATTAGTAAGAACTCTTAAATATTTTTCATTTACCTGACATATATATTATAATATTTAAAACTTATTATTAATAAATATAAAATCTATATACATTGAAATATTAGTTTTCCTTTCCAACTTTGCATTTATAAAATCGATCTAAAGTCACTCAAAATAGTGCTCTGTGTACTCAAACTCAGTGGAGCATTCGAGTGAGTTTGGTGGGCAACTATGCTAGTGATACACAGCAGCTACTTGCAACTTGCAACGGGCAACGGGCAACTAGCAACATGCAGCATGCAACGACAGCCAGGAAAGTTGACTGACACCTCGATGGCAGGACTTTAACCCACAGCAACCCAAACAAAGTGAAATTGCTGTTCGGAGTCGAAGTTGAAATTGGTGGGAAGACAATGGAGGAGGAGGAGGCGATAGAGGAGGCGCTGGAAATTCGATTTTCCACGTGTTGCACGAGCACTGGCATCAAATTGGCTCAGCGAACAATTTTTTGTGAAAGTTTTGTTTTTTTTTTCGGCATTTTCTTCGATGGCTTTTTGATAGTAATTTATAGTTTATTAACTTTTGTGGAGCGAGTGCATTGACTGGAAAATCAAGGGGGAGGAGCCTCGAATATGGGAAAAACTATGCCTGTCTCTTGTCTGTATTTCGATATTTTTTTTTTTTTAATTTTTTTTGGAGGTCATTTAAATGCCGTGGGTGGCAGTGAAAGTCGGTTAAAGCTGGAAAGGAATTGGAGGGTTGAGTGACTTGTTGAGAGGAAGAGATATGCAGCTGGCATCCGAAAAGGGAGAGGAAAACTCAGGGAAACTCACTCTAAGCGAGCGGGTGGCGCTTCGGGTGGGTGTCGAAAGGAAAGCGAGATCTGTGCAGGCAGATAAGTTGGAAAATGTAAATAAGTATTCCACAAAGGTCGGTGAAAATGTACCTACAAATTATACGTCAAAAGCCTCTCAAGATAGTTATGGTTCCAGCTCTATTTGAGGTATTTTTCTCAACATTTAACGATCACTTAACTAGTGATATTTTATTACGCACTCAACATTATGAAAAGTCTCTCTGGTCAAGTGACTTAATCTGGTCAAAGAACTTGTTGAACTCTCGAATTCTAGGAAAAATCATATGACAATGGCATAAACTTGGTCTACAAAAAAAAAAGCCCCAAAACCCAACTATTTTTGTTGTAATTTTTTTGGCTATTTCCATTGACACCGACACCTTTTTGGCATGTAAACAACGAGAGAATAACAAAAGAAATGAAAACTACGCAATAAGAATATGTTGGAGCGAAGAAAGATAGCTGAAGAAGGGAGAAAGGTAAGGTTGGAGCAGAAAACAGGAGAGACCGAAAAGAGAGGGGCAATTATGGGTTGCCCAAACCGAGTTTGGACCGTTTGGAATTTTGTTTATTTGGGACAAGTTCACTGGCAGTGGCAGAAGAATCCAGAAGAATTGGGAAGACAGCGAGAGAGAGTACCCCCTTCTGGACACATTCCCTTCCCGATTTTCGTTTTCTTTTACGCTCATATTTGTTTACAACTTTTGATTTTTTTTCGTTCTTTCTTTTTTTCCGGTTTCTGCTTACTTAATGACTTTCTACTTTTTTTTTCCTATTTCGGTTTCTTCTTGTTTTTTTGGAAGTTTTCGGGAATGGGTCTTATGTAATGGTCTATTCTTTTATTGTTGTTTTGACTGCCGCTGTCTTCGGCATTTGGGAATTATTATGCCTGGTTGTTTGTTGTTTTTTCCACGCTCGATTCTTTCGTAAACAGAATTTGGCCAGCAAAGAGAGATGGTCAAAAGAAATTGTCTATTAACGGTATTTAGCTAGAGAGGCTTACCAAAAAAAAAAACTGCGCAAAATATTTTTGTTTTGGCTTCAGGCTAGAAATTAAGAGGGGGTTAATTATGGCCCTAAATGCAACTTGTGTCAAACTAAATTATAGGAAAATAAACAGAGGAAGATAGACAAATCCAATAAATGTTAAATATATTAACCAAAGAATTTTCATATTTAATTTAAAATTAAGAAGAGATATTTTCAGATGCAAATGCGTGTAAAAAATCTTTGTAATCCCTTTACAAACACTTTATTAACTTCTTGCTTATAAGGACAGCTGCAATTTCGTGAAAAGATATACAAAGCGGATGCAATTTCGATCTTATCGCCGGGACAGCGCTTTTGGCAACCCAATTAAAGACGCGTGTGTTTGCCCTTCCCTCCACAAAGTGCACTCTAAAAACGCACAAAAAGAATGAACCTCCTTCAAACAACAATCGGGGCCAGGAGTAACAAACAAAACGAAGAGTCGAGTTAATTCCCAAAAATATTGCTTCCTTTATATGCTTTATGTATCATTATCATCAACGCCAAAAAAAAAAAAAAAACAATGATCTTCAGAAGGCGTCGCAACAAGTTCAAAAGATTCTTTTGTTCGCCTTTTTCCACTCTGTATTTTATCTCTTTTTCCCCCGCTTACTTTTTTGCATTCAGAACAACACGGAAAGCGTTTAAGTAACCGACAAAACAAAAAAAAAAAAAACAAAATTTGTATTGCTAAACGTCACAGCTAAAAAAGTGACGAATACATTGGGGAATGAGAGTGTCTCATGGGGAAATGCAGCAGTGACAGAGAAAGGGGGTTCACTATAATTACAAAAAGATTTAAAAATATTCTACAAATTAACAAATTGTTTATAAATAAATAGCCTTCATAGTGGGTAAAAAATAACTAAGAATAATTGGTGAAAACTGACTCTAAAGCAGTGATGCCCTTCAGATAAATTCGGGAGTCCGCAAGATTCGCTGCCAGAGCTCTGCTTACACCGTATAAACGTTGGTATGTCGTTGGCAAAGACAGCTTACTCCCACAAAAGCTGCGTGTGGGCACTACTGCTTTTAATTACCAGGCAACCGTAAAAAAGCGTTGCCTACTTTTAGCTTCTTCCAAAGAAATATAAAAGGATATTTGCATGTTGAGCCAAGATGCTTTCGCTTTAGAGACTTCCAAGATATCAGGGGTGCCACAGAAATCTCTAAAAATATTTTGTAATCTTTGTAATAATGGCTTTAAGTTCCCTCTCAAAAAATCAACGCCCCTGGACTTTCTCTGTTTGTTTTTAAATTGCAATCGGCGATATGTTGTTTTTTTTTTTTGTGTGTTTGTGCACTGCTCTCCTTCGCCTGCCAGGCACATGTTGCGGATCGCAAACGGGGTGAATGTCATCAGGATTGTGATTGTATTTTGTATACACTTTTTTTTTTACCCGGCTGGCTCGAGTGCTCGGGTCAACTGCCTCTTGGGTAACTTGTGAAATTTCATTCGTCAGTTGGTGCCGTGAACTGGGAACTGCTGACGAATGCCCGCCGATCCGAAAACAGACATATAGCTGATTGTATAATCGTGACGGGGCCACAATTCGAATCGAGAACGAATGTAAGCCAGAGCGATAATTGTATTTGTGGGGGGTACTTTTCGCTCTGATTAATGTCTCCTGCCCAGCCACAATTTGATTTTGCAAACATTTTTTCGCTCTTTCTGGGAAGAAGAACTTATGAAATGTTTAGCGAGGTGAACAAAAAAAAATATATATAAATCGATCGACACAGTTTGTGCCTGGAGACTTTTTATGAACTGACTGAGTCACAATGGGAAGTCGAGCAGGTTGTTGACATTTTTTGAGTTCAGCTTTAAATGAAAGCGATTGCAATGTAATGAGTAAACTTGTGCCAGGTTTAAGCAGATAAATAAGACGTAAGTAACATATGAAAACCCTAATTAATAAAAATATTTTTAGTTTCATTTTTGGTGATCTCTTAATAATCAAATTCTCATATTGTTAAAGCCATCTTCGTTTGCTTGCTTACTTGTACATTTTCCTTACCACTTTTCCCATTTTCCCTGGCAGCAAAACTGTTTTCTCTATGCCGAAAAAAAAGAAGAAACAAACTGCAATCAACAACTGGCAACAATAACAACTCGAACGGGTTGAGACAACCATTTGTAAGTCAACGAACCAAGAGGATCAGCAACAGCAAAAACAACACCATCATCAACAACAACAACACCAACAACTTTGGCAACAACTCCAGCCATGGAGTATTTATCTATCGTTTAGTCATCTATCTCATTTCATTTCATTTTATTTGATTTTCTTTTCGCACATGGGCACATGAGTGAATGGCCCCCGAGCGGCATTTGCCAGAAAGCCAACTCCAATACCATGTACACCAACACCAATACTTCTTCACCAACCACCCATACTTTTACAACAACCAGCCACCAAGAGCGATATTCAAACACCAACGACAACGTCCTTGCTTCAGTTAACAAGATGCCAGCAAAAATAAAAAGAAAAACAAAAATAAAAACGAAAGAAAAAAAAAAAAACAAAAAGTTGTTGGCAAAATGACGCTGCAAAAGTTGTTGTTGTTGTAGTCATTGGTGTTGTTATTGTTGCGGTGTGGTATGCCTCGTTGCTGGGTTAGTTACCCCCAGCTCAATGGCAATGAACCAGAGAACCATTGACCGACCAGAGAAAGACAGACGATGCCGAAGCTCTTTGCGATCCGATCCGATTCGTCGTTGCAACTTGCAACACGAAGATCGCGCCACGATCGTTTCCAGTTTGGCGAGTTCAAAACTCCGCAGAAAAAAAGCAGAAAAAAAAAGCAAACGAAACTGGTTTCGTTTCACAGTCAACACACAATTTGCAACACGACGACCGCAGACGCAAAGTGCAATGATCGCAACGAGGCTGCAGATGATCGTGTGGCTTTACGAGGGGGCTAAGTGGGGGGCTCCCAAGTGAATGCCGGATTCGGTGGGCAGTGGCGATGACGTTGGTGTTGCGACAAGACAAACAAATAAACAAAAAAACAATAATAATAATAAAGTGCGTCACTCAAGGCGTGGGATTCTGTGCGGCAAGCCTTTAAATAGTCAAATATGGGTAAAAGGAGAGCATCAAAGTGAAGGGTAGAAAGGGAGTGAAAATCACAAAAAGTATTTTAAAGTTTTGGGGGAAAGTTAGGATATTATAATTGTAATAATTGAGATATTAAATTTGATTAGAGATCTTTATTTTAATAGGGATTTCTTTCCATGAATACTTCTTGCTATCAACCTTTCTATCCTATCTCCAATCTTGTCTGCAAATCTTACAAAGTCCCACAGATATTGCCTAACCCAATCGCTTTCGGCTTGGACTAGCAACCAATTCTTGGACTGCCGAATCTACATAAGCCATCTGATGTTAAAATACATGCTTGGTATATGTATCTTCTTGCCAGATCAGCAGTTTCCCTAGCTCGGTCAGTCAGTCAGTCAGTCCCGGAGACCAGGAGACCGAGACAGAGACAGAGACCTGGAGACCAGAAATCGCTTTCGGCCAACTCAGCTCGACGGAATGGAATCGTAAGCCAAACCAGAAAAAGCGAAAATCGGCCAAAGAGAAACCGCCAACAAAAAATATTTCTGTACAAAGTGCCATATCTCCGTCCCTATATACTTCACAGAGGCTATCTCTGTCCGTTGCCCAGTGGTCGTGCCTGAAATTTGGCAATGAACTTGAAACACGTGTAAGAGGTATGAATAATTTTTGGCCAAGACAAAGACGAGCCAAGAAAGCGTTAACGTTAACGTTAAACCAAGAGGTGGCAAGACGAAGAGGGAAGTCTGGGACTTCTTTTGTAATATTTTTGCATGATTTACGAAATTTCGGGGAGTCTCTTTCTGGCCCTCTTCGTTCTTTATTTTGTTGTTGTTGTTTTTTCTCTGCCCAGGGTTTATTGTATTTTTAATTATTTTCGGCGTAATAACCTAGATTCGTGGCATCGACCAGGCAAACACGGTTCGTAGTCCGCCAGCCAAGTCCGAATGGAGGAGGAGGAGTCCGAGTCCGATTCCAAGTCACTTGGTCGATCGCCGGAGAGAGATGGCCATATAATTTCTGCCCTTTCCCACATATTATACTTGTTTTTCTTTGTTTTTTTTTTTGCTTGACTTTGGCTGAGTTTTTGCGCTTATTATTTATTTTGGCCGGCGCCATTTTCTTCTGATTCTTCAGTAATTTTTTTTAAAGGTAGAGTGGAATGACACTTTTGCTTATATATCGGGAATTTCTGTATTTTGCGACTTATTTTTCAGGGCTTTAAAGGCAAATTGCTTTTAAAGTTAATGTAATATTCCCAAAAACAATTGGTAAACAATCTATATTAAAGAAAATGTAAGATTTAGCTTGTAGCAGACCTAATAATTGTGTTAAAAACCTTCTTTGTTCTTAGAAAATTACCCAACCAAAATTGTTGACCAACTTTTCAAACCCCCAAACCCATTCGAGTTCTTCTATACTTCCAATCCTACAACAGGTACCTATTCGAAAAAAAACAAGTAAAATAAAAAGGGAGCCTATGTAGGCTATGTAGACTGACAGTTCATTCATCAAGCCAGGCCCAAAGAAACCTTTTTTTGTAGACCTTTCTACCTGCCACAAGAACCATAACCTAACGCACTTAGGCTAAAAAAACAGGCTCGAACGGATCCCAGACATTTCCAATCAGAATAGAACGGTAAGTGGCCTACAAGCATAAGCATGGGCACCTGTGTCAGAAACAAATTAATGATTTCCAACCGGCCGCTCCTCGGTTTCGTCGGCATACCAAATGAGTCTCCTCCTCCGACTTGAGTCTCCCAAAAAAAAAAGGGCCAGCGTTCTGTTTCGGGGTCTCGCATTTAACTCACCTGAAACGGAAAGAGGTGGAGAATAGATTATCAGCAAAATTAGTAAAACCAATGTTGGGCTAATAAAAAAAACGTATCAAACATTTGCTAACTTATACGAAGGGCGCACCTCCCTATTTTAGATCACTTCCGTGTTTGCTTTTTTTGTTTTTTGCGTCTGATTTGGCTTGGGTTTATGACCGCCTCAGGGGCAACATGAAAACCAAGTGCGCAGCAAAAAGGCCCTTGCCAGAGTTCAGTCACAGGTAATATAGTCGAAACCTTAGGCACATGGCTTATCTTATCATTGAGGTGCACGTGAACGGACTGGACAAACATAATTGTTAGCATTGCGGCTAATATCGGGCAGCCATGCTGGCTGGGTAAACTATGGATATAGAATTGCTGGAGCGGAAGAAGATATTAGTTCTCACAGCAGAGGATATTAATTTTATTTAAGTAATTTAAAGGTAAACTTAATATTATAGTTGAGCCTCAATATGGTTACTTGAAATCATGAAAGACTTTTAAAAAAAGAAGTGATATCAGAGCTTCGGCAATCGTTGTGCGCTCGCGCTGGATCACTGTCTGGGCATCACTGCTTTAGAGGCATCTTTTTTGTTTTGTAAGTATGTCTTGCTAAAAATCAACCTAATCAGTTGGGCAGACGTTCGTTATCGAAGGTTATCCCTGAAATCGGATGAACTTCATTGAACTTGCACGCATTGGATAATGGATAATGGCGTATAGACCCCGACAGATGGCACAGCGGGGGCAAACGACTAATCGCGTATCCATGAGATACATTTACCTATTTTTAGCCACATAGTTAGGAGCTGCGTGTGTGCGTTTTGCGACTTGCGTTCACTAGAAAAACAATGAAAATGTTTTTACAGACGAACAAAGTTCTGCCCTCAAGTGCGAGTACAAATTTTTTTTAAAAGGAAAAAAACCCATCCGTTCTCTATTTTAAAATGCGTGTGCGAGTTTTTTTTTTGGGTGCCCTTATATTTGTGTGCGCCAGTGTGCCGTCGTGTCGGGCTGGTGGTCTCATTTTCGGTGTACATGCACAGAAATACAGAAATTATTTCGAAGTTCAAGGTCAGTAAACTTGCTACGCACACGCACAATGGGCGGCAACGGCGGCAGCGGCATTAAAAAAAAAACCAGGCACGAAGTGCGGGCAGCCGAGCGCACGAAGGCAGCCGAGCACCAACACACTCGAACGTCTACTCTCGCGTTTGCTCTTTGGGTCTCTTCAGGGTTTCTGTGAAACTAGAACGAATTTTTGAGAGAGCTGCGAAGAGACAGAGAGTAAGAGAGCGAGAGATCCCAGGCCAGGCAGGAGATCAAATGGTTGGATAGTAAGACTTAAGCAGGAACTCCAATCGTGAAATATCTTAAATTAAAACAACAAATTGAGATACTCTTTCACAATAGATTCTTTACTCTATCTTTGAATCTTTAAATATTGGAAAGTTTTCTTGGTCAGCACACTAAAGCGGCGCCAAGCACGTGCTTGTTAGGGTTAGGTGTTCGCAGGCGCGGTAGGAGAAAGTATAAGTAGTTTAGTTTAGGAAACAAAATATTCCGATATTATTTTAAAGAACCACTTTTAATGGATATACTGAAAATGCTGGGCCAGTTCCTATATTACAAAAATGTATAGTCTTGAATGAAAGTATTAAAACGACTTAAATAATTTAGTTCTTAAAACGAATCAATCTTTCATATCCAAATCTATTCAAAACTGGTTCCCTAAGACAACAACTTATGATAATATCAAAAATATACCCGGAAATCCTCAATTCCCAATCTACAAAATGTAATAGTTCCCCTGAAAACTTTCCTTGTTAAATCATTATCCCCCTTGAGAGGGTAGTATTTCCTTCATGAGTTCATGAGTTTTGGAAATAGTTGGTAACGATTTGAGACTTGTGCGGGTGTTAAAACGATATCAACTTGATTTGTTTGAGTCTCGCATGATCTCTCTTGATGATCTGATGCCCCGAAGAACCAGTTTCGGCTCTCGTTAATTAACGAAATAATCTGACTGAAACGTGTTCAAACAAAAAACTTCTGTCGATGATCGAACCGCGGAGACAAAGGCCGAATCATAATTTGGCAAAGGCAAGGGTCAAAACACGCTGGGAAGGTCAAAGTTAACTGCTGGCTGGAGTGGTGCTATTTCCTATCACGATCTTTTTTTCCCCCTCCAGTCACATTCTTTTTTCAAATTCAATTTGAATTCTAATGCGTATGTTTAGTAGCACAAAAAACGGAAAGTTGTTGAACAACTTTTTCTCTTTTTTGCTGTTGTCAGTTTTTTATTAGAGTTACCTCATCCAATTGATGCTGGCCCGCTCGCTCAGCTGGAAAACAGAAATCACACCTTAAAACTAAAAAACAAAATGAAAGAAAAAAAAAATAAAAAACAACAAACTACGCGTTCTTCTTAGCTGATGCTGAAATCAAAAGTTGTGATCGCTGTAAGTGCCCCCTTTCTTTCTTTCTATTCTCTCCCCTAAGAATTCTCCGCTTTCTTCTCTCTTCTTTGCTACTTTCTTCGCTCGCCTCGCGTTATGTAAGGTGGCCATGGCCATGGCCTGCTTTCTTTATTTGGCCCGCCTCTTGGTCAAGTGAAATGGGTTACTGGGCATTTTCACTGCGTTTGTTTGTTTTGGTCTTGGTTTTTGAGAATTATTTCTGAAGTGCATTCGGTAGGCATTTTTCTCATTTGTTTGTTTTGTTTTCCCTTAGATTTTATCAACATTTGTAAGGTTAATGCTGCATCACTTTTCGGGAAAATAGAATTAAAATGTATGAAGACCTTTATTTGACTTTATGTACATTTTAAATAGCAAAGGTAAGGTGTTTCAGTAGATTTTTTTTCTGTAAAGTATTCATTAATTTAAATTGTAATACATAATTTACAAGCCATGTTCTTCCTTGAAACTTCACAATTTTCCGTTTCTGATATCTAAACACCTCGTAATTTATTTATTTGTAAAGATCTTCCTTTAAAATTCCTAGAAAAAAAAACAATGAAATATGCTGGCGGATCTCATTTAGACATTGCCCGGCCTTTCATTCTAATGATTGTTGTTAGAAGTATATTTTTTATTATTGTTGTAAATAATGCGAGTGCGTGGCTTTGCCATGATTAATATGATTAAGAGAATTTGAACTGATGACTGGGGTGATGTCATTTGGCCAACAGTTTTCGACATTTAAAGACTACGAAAACTGGCAAAAAGCCTATTAAAAACTTATGAGAATTTCGCAGAGTCATATTTTGTGGTTTAGACAATCGTAATTCGCGTAATTAGGCGAGTTCAAGTAACTTTTTGTTTAGTTAGCTCGGTTTTGGCCATGTCATGGCTCAGTTGCCAGGCGGCCGCCTCACAAACACCCCTTCCCTCCTCTGTGCGTCTGTCTGGCATATTCAAGTGTCAATTACAATTGCCTCAGGGGCGCAAAAAAAAAAAAAAAAAAATACAAATTTAAATGATTATACACGGCGCGAACGCAGGCAGCATTTAAAATGCGTAAAACGATCTTGAACTTCAGCACAAAAGAAGAAGGAAGTCGGCCCGAATTATCTACCTAGCGCAATCCAAGCAAAACCCAAACCCGACCCTAAATACGAAACACCGAGCCCAGCCCAACTCGATTTCAAAGTCAAGGGCTAAGGGGCGAACGTGTTCAAAATGCCAAATTACCCTACATAGATAAGTCTAAACTAGAAAGAAGGCTTCCATTGAGCGCCTCGACTATTGGATACCTAGATTAGCTTAAATAAAAAGGGATATCTTTGTAACAATTATAATTCTTTAAAAAAATAATATGAAATGTGTTTATTTATTATTATTTGTATTATAATTTGTATGTATAATTTTTATTATCTTCTTATTATCATAATTGGCATTGCCAATAACACATTCCTACAAAAGTACACAAATTATTTGCATCTGGCAATGCCGTATGCTTTGAAGCATTAATTTGCACTTTGCAGATATGTTTCTTTTTATTAAAACTAAATAACTTCCCTTTTAATGCACTTTTACTTAACTGAAATACTAATATTGAAAAATATTTCATATTTTTATACTCTAAGTAATAAAATTTATCCACAATTATAATTTGGGTTGGTATTTATGGTGATATCGATATCTCTTTCTTTGTTTTTATTTTTGTATTAACATTATATACCCTTGTCAACTTTTTACTATAGGATACTCCGTATAGTGCCCTAGAAAAAACGAAACTATTTTTTTGTTTGTTGTAAATTTTGGGGGAGTTACGTGGCTCGTGGCACGTTGGGCGCCATTTTGTAGGAAGCTCCGAAAAAAAAGAAGAAAACGAAAGAGAAATGAAAGACCACTGAATAAACCACTTCGGATCAGCTCAAATTTTATGCGGGCAACATTAACAAAATAAAGAAAAAAAATTTATACAATAAAAAAAAACGAAGCACAAAGAACCAGAAGAAGAAGAAGAAGCAGAGGGTGAAGAACACGCACCAAAAAGCGAACAAGAAGAAGGCGGCAGCAAAGCCGAAAAACCAAAACTTTTTTGGCAGTATAAAAAAAAACACCAAAAATAATGAAAATGTCAATGTCCGAACAACCTTGAAAGAAGCCAAAGGAGAAAAGCGCTGCCGAGAGAGAGAAAGAGAGAGGAAAGGGTTGACGCAGAAGGAGAGCCGAAGGTTGAGAATCACTTAAGTGTAAGGGCCCAGGGCCCAGGCGGAATTTGCAATGCGCATAAGATTCTGATACCGATTCTGATTCCGATCCCACCCTAAAAAAAAAAACAAATTCTTTAAATTCAATACCAATAATAAAGGGTTTCATTTCGCCAGGCCGCCAATCTGTGGCAAAGCGATTTGAATTTGAGATCGCTGAGATTGCTAAGATCTCGACTAGTGCGCAGTTGAATAGGAAAGTTGCGAATAACAATTGTGAATAAACTTGCTCAAGTTATCAAGGGATATATTTATATCGAT
Source organism: Drosophila kanapiae (assembly GCA_008042475.1). Lineage (NCBI taxonomy): Eukaryota > Metazoa > Arthropoda > Insecta > Diptera > Drosophilidae > Drosophila > Drosophila kanapiae. The sequence continues at coordinate 124,018 of VNJM01000232.1, forward strand.
TTCAGAATAAATCCTTTGCAAGCTATTTCCATATCGAAGAACTTGGGAAATATGTTAAACTATTAACCATAGAAGTAAAACAATATCAGAAACAAATAAAAAAGATATTTTTATGTGTATGTAAAAATGTATAAAAATTTAAAGAAATATATTTCAAATGTAACTTAAAGGAACTAAACACCAGCTTGCTTCTTAAAAATTTAGCTTATTTATAGCTACCAATGATTGAGTATTATAATAAATGAAAATAATAAATAAAACTATAAAATAACTAATGAAAAACTCAATTTTCCTTTAAAATCTCAACAATTTAAAAATGTTTTCAGAAAGCTTTAAAATTACTCTACACTGTGTAGCCCTCTTGCGGCCACTAGCATCAACTCACAGCTTTCGTTGAGTTTATATAGTTGCCACCAAAAACCGCCAGATGGCGCCACTCAACAACCCCAAAGATGTTCGTTAAATTCAAAAAATAATTTTCCATTACAATAAATGTCTTAAAATGCCAAATAAATATTAATTATAAACCAGATATATATTTTGGAGACAATAATTAATGGCAACAGCTTTTTGGGCTGGCCAGAAGAGCAGGCAGCAGCCCGCACAAAAGCTTGCCTAGAGAATATTTACAGTTGCACTTTGACGTCATTGCAGATTTTGAAGGAAAAACCGAAATTGAGTTCATGAACGTTTGTCGACTTCAATTTGTGCGCTAGGCTAGGCTAGGCGAGAGGCAAGAAACAACAAGAAAATGTGCATAAAATGCACACAGCAGTTAGTGAGAGGGAGCGGCAGAGGGAGAGGCAGAGCCACATGCAACGAGGTCACGTGCAGTGCAATATGGCGCTGCTCTACACTCACAGCAAACGCACACACAGAGATAGCAGCGAGTGGGGCTCGGACCCGGGCTCGTTCTCTATGAAAATGCGCCTGGCAAGGTTGCACCTCCCCCTTTTTTTTTGTAGCCTCCCCACTTGCCCCGCTTAGGCCCCCGCTGCCTAACCATTTGCGAGACATTGTCGCTGGTTGGCAGGGCGAATGAACTGAACTGACCCGCTTCGCTGTAACCTCTAAAAAAATGCTCAGCGAGCGTTGAGTGCGATTTTTATTTTTTATTTTTTTTGTCTACTGCTCGTTATATTCCTTCTACTGAAAGCGACAGTCGATGGGGTTTGTGTGGGCGGTCGGTGAGTCTTTTGTTCATTGATTTTGAGGCAAATAAATTGGTAATTTTAATAATTATTTTAATAACTATGTTTGCTAGTTTAAGATGAATTTCCTGGGCATCATTTAAAAAAAAACACAGTTTCTATTTTTAGATTATTTACCCCATGACCTTATTTGGAAAGAAATTTCTTACTACTTTTCCTAAATATTAAATTGAATATTATTAAATCCTAATAAATAGCTCATATTTCTTCTATTTGTATCTTGAAACCATGCTACACTTTTTATAATTAATACATATTGATTTTTTTGTTTAAATAAAAGAATTCAATGGAATTTAAGTGTAAGTAATAATTATCTATGCCATTTATGAGTTTCCTAGGCGTCTCTTAAAAAAAACAGGTTCTTGCTTTTGAAAGTTATAGTATGCAACAAATTTGTTAATTTTCCCTAAATATTTTTTAGAAATTTATTATTATTATTAAAACAAATGTATTGTGACTAAAGCTTGAATAAACTTTTAGAATGTAGAAATATTGACTCGGAAATTTAATAATATTCCATTAACAGGTTATTTTAATAGTTATTTCTTAAAACCCATTTAAAAGGGATGTAAATTCAACACTTGTATAGCCACAATTTATTAATATATTTATATATGTATACACAAAAAATTTAGCAAATAGAAAAGATAAAAAATCCATATTATTAACCAAATTCTATCAAAAAGTGATTAAAAAACTATTCGAAATATAAAAAAGAAATTGAATTTTTCCATTTAGGAAACTACCCTAAAAAGGAGCTAGTTTTGTATGAAAAATTAAATATATTTAAATTAATTTTTTAGCAAGAGAGAGAGATAGACAAATAGAGATGACAACTCATCTTGACTCATGCCTTCTCTTTTTCTCTCCTGTGTACCGCTGTCATTTCCGTTCGCCATCGCCAAAATCGAAAGCTTTCCGTTGGAAGCTTTGCCTAACCGCCCCACACACACACACCCTCTGTAAGTGTGCGTGTGTGTGTGGCACACAAATTGAGTGCAAGTTCACAACACAAACGCCTGCAGCTGTGTGCGTGTGTATCTGTGTGTAAATTTAGATCGAGGTTATTGCTTCACAATGCTGCCGGTGCATTCAACTCGGAGTTCAGTTCAGACAGAGAGCGAAAATAGTGGAAAAAAAACTGGCATTTTGAAAAAAAAATATTATGTTGAATTTATTTATTGGCATAGACCGAGCTCTCTCTCTCTCTCTCTCAACTCAATTTGCCAAATGCAAATCGTGTTCGTTTGAACCTGAAGCTGCATTGGCATAGTATCCACATTTCATGAGTTTTATGAGTTATTTGACTCAGTTTCACGCGGTGGCAAGGCTTTGATCAGGTTGAAAAACCTTTAATGACATTCGATATCGTGAGCTTGAGATTTCGATTACGATTTCGATTACGATTTCATTAATTAACTGCGACTTACGTGGCGGGAATTGATCGATTGCAATTGACTTACCTGAAAGGAGAATAAATAATTGATAAGTAATTGCAAAGATTTCAAGAAATAGCTCGACAAAGTCTACAAATTATCTTTAGGAAAATGTCATTTAGGCATTAATATCTGCATTCAAATGCCAAGAAAGAAACCCCCCAATGTTAGTGACTGTAATTAGAAATCTTTAAAGAAATCCATTAAAGTTCATTAAAGAAATGCTTTGAAAATATTTATTTGCATTTGAAAAAAAAATATTGCATACTTTTTGAACAAATGGAAATCCAGTAAGAGAAACCTCAACTTCTGCCCCCCAAAAACTTCACTAAACCAATTAATCTTTGATCTTCAATGTAACTGCAGCATAAATCAAGCATTTCACAACATTTTCAGCCTTCACCGCTGCAAATAGCCAACTTTTTTAAGCCATCATCCGCTCACTCTTGGCCCGCACGGCAATAAAACAGTTAAGCAAAAATTTTCATGGCTCACAATGGTCGCCTTAGCCAGGAGCGGATCAAGGCGACACGATGGCAGCTTCCATGCTGCTTTGGTGGCCCCGTTTGGGCCCCAGAACCGGGCCAATTTGAAGGTCGGACATTGGCCCAAAGCGACTGATGCATTTACCCCAGAAAAAGAAAAAAAAAAATAGCAGCAGTCGCCGAGCGTGATTTTGACGTTATATTCTCTTGCTCGCCTCTCGGGCTCTCTGCCTCTCGCTGTGTGACTCTGTGACGGCCACGTTGCGTATGAGTAATATAAGTTTCTATGTCAGCAGCAAATGTTGATATGTCTGCTGCCTTTGACAGGCAATTGCGATTTCTCAGACGACGTAAACAAATGCAATTTGGAAGGATACGCCATTATAGTTGCTGCAGGTTAGCTTGGCATTATTTTTAGATAATAAAAACCTATTTAGTGGGGTTGAAAAATTCAGAAATTCAGGTAGGAAAATAGGGATTAAATATTTGCAGTCAAATTGAGTTAAAAGTGAATGTTTTTAACCCATTTATTTACTTAAATATAATTGTTTTAACAGATTATCTAAATGTAACTTTTTTGGCTTCCTTTTTCTTCTAATTAATTTTATTTTACACTTAATATTTACTATACTTTTATTATTATTTAAGTATATTCTTTCCCACATTTTTCCTATATTAAATAAGTAAACAAAAAGCAGGAAAACTACAAATTTGATCAATTATTTATGTGTTTATGCCAAAGCAAAAGTAAACATGCCCAAACACTTGATCCTGATCAAGTATACGCACTGTGGGCACAACAAATAAAATGTAAAAAAAATTGAAATCGAAACCGCCTGGCACCCTCAGCCACCCCTTTTTTTGTACCCCTTTGTAGACCCTCCTCTCCCCCCGTTAAACTCAATAGTTAGCGCAGAGCGTCGAAAAAAAAAATAAAGCAAAACAGAAACAGAAAAAAATTTTATTAGGTCATATGGCTGGCATCATATCGCCGCGTACATCGACTATGGCGATAATAGAAATAAACACACAGCCGCACAACAATCGCACACACACCAATACCAGCACAGCGCCAGATAGGGGGCAGCAATGAAAAAACAAACCCGAGCTGCGGCAGGTCAATGAACGCCCTGGCAATTCCAAGGCCAAAGCCACAATGCCTCCTAGAACCCCAGAGAGAAGCGCGCACACACGAAAAAAAATAGAGAGAGAAAGAGAGAAAGAGGGAGTGGGATAAGTGAGAAATCAGAGAGGAAGGTAAGGGAAAATCACAGAGAGTGGCAATTCGGATGGAAAATGGGTGTTAAAACCAAGCTACAGTTTCCTCATAGCTGCCAAGGATTACAAAAAGCAACTTAAGACATAAGGAAATCTGCAAGAAAATCCCTAAAAAACTCTCTCAACTTTGTCGACACTTTCAAGTAGTTCGGAGAAATATAAATAAAAAATATAAAGAAAGAGAGAAGCTCTATAATGAGGCTATCGGATTCTTTTATAATGCCGGCGACTGTCGGTTGGCTTATCTAATCGGCAAGGCAGAAAAAAAAGACTTGGACAAATTGCAAAAACTAAAGAATAAAAAAATAATAAGTAAAATAGTTCCAGAGAAGCCAAAAAGCTGCTTGGGATTAGGCCAGCTATCAAATTTGGGGTTAGATATGAATAATGACTTTATATTATGATATTTAAACATATATTTTATTTGTTAAAGAGTTAAGGATAGGAAAGTAAGCTTTAATATCAATAAATACTGATTAAAATATAAATATACTTTAAATAAGTAAAGAAAAGGAATAGTTAATATGCATAATTAAGATCTATTTATATTATCTACCTTTTATAAATTTAATTCTGTTAATTCCTGGTAGATTACATTTGTATCTCATATATTATTTGTATATCCTTTCATACCCGAACAAATCTCATTAATTCTTCCAATTTATTTCCCAATACTCTGCAAACTTCCCACAAATTAATAGAATTCCCACCAAAATATATCTGACATAAGACAAACCCATTTATCCGACAAAAGCAAAAAAAAAACCTAATATTGTCGGTCATAAATCTCTAACTGGCAACAGACAAACGAAAAAGAGCGGAAAAACATATAAATACAATCGAGTAAATGCCACAAAATGTCAACAAATGCCCCAAATACTTGGGGCACGTGCATGTGAGTCTATGAGTGAGTGTGTGACCGAAACACGTCACTTGCAACAGTCACAAAAAATATTAAAAAAAAAGGAATTAACTTGAGGTGGCTAAAAACTAAATTCCAGGCACCAACACAATCTTTGTGCCATCTATGAACGCTATCAATTGAAAGCGAAATTCACTTTCATCGCCGCCTCTCGACATTATCATAGCTCTATACAGCAGAGGTCAAAATAATAGCTACGATTTGATAAATAACATTGTAAATGAAATAAAATATTTATGCAAGAAAGGGAAAATATTTGTTATTTATAATATAATATAAGAAAATTATAAAGAATTTGATTCAAGTTGTTGGGGACCACTTAAAGTGTTTTAGATGATCAGCATTACTCATTGAAGCAATTATATAATTTATGCGACTGCAGAGTATATATTCTACCTACCAAGGTAAGTTCTTAATCTTAAGTGGAGTTCTACAAATAATAATATTCATTAAATATCATTAACTACAATTTACTATCTCCAAAATAGCAAACAACCTTACCTTACCTTACCTTAACATTAAATATTCAGAAACAAATATTTGCTATATTAACTCCCAACAGTTGCTAACATTTTCGCCTTCACTGTGAAAGCCCCCTTTCACCAGGCGACCGAAATATTCGTCCCGTACATTTGGCCAAGTTCAATGACCGCACGAGTCCCTGGCCTAGATTTTACAACGCCAACAACGGGCAGAGCAACAGACGCTGCTGATATTGCCGACGTCGTGCTTTTACTTTCGTTCAACTTCGGCTGCCTTCGGCTTCGGTTTGATTGGTGCTTAGAATCGGGCTCCCCCACACACTGGCACACGAAGTTCATGCCACGAGCTCCAAGATAATGTGGCCCGTCCAAAAAAAAAAAGCCCCAAGATAAAATATAGTTCCCAGAAATTAGAGCAAAATATTAGGAAAAAAAATTTAAGAAAAATAAAACTTAATTGGAAGTGTTTAATATTTGATATATGTTAATAAAAATTAAGGTTACCATGGAATAATTGGAATATAGGTAAATGTATAAATATATATAATATATAAATATATATAATATATAATTACATAAAATATATACACGTATAATATAATAGTAAAAAAAGAATGAAAGTGTTTGTTTTACTGATCATAAACTAGTGTTAAAAATATTGTGTTTGGGTCTATTAATCTTCCTTTTTTAGATTCTTATTTTGCATTAAAGGCTACATTATATATCAATTATTTAGTGCAAAATAAAACTTTTTCCTATTTTAAAAAGAGTAATCCTTTAATTTTAATTTAATTACTTATACAAACAAATTTCATCGCCAACTATACCTATACTCTCTTCTAGCGCGACTACTAACAACTAACCCTAACAAGCACGTGCTTGGTGTCGCAAGGACTGACCGTAGTGCGTCCAAGAAATTCTTATATGTAAGGAGTTTCGATTAAACTAAAAGCACCACTTAATAATGAAAGAGTTAAATAAAAACTATGACAAATTTTATTTACACATATTACTTCTGATAAATTTGTTGTGTCACATTTAGTTATAAAACAATACAACATTATTCTAAAATATTTAATAGTATTTATCAGTTTATATTTCCCCCAAACTAAGCTTCGCATAAACGATGTCTCACTGCTGCATGTTGCCTAGCCACTCACTTTGATTGCCAAACATTAATATGTAATTCAATTATGCGGCAAATATTAATCATAATTTGCACATCGTCATAAAATATTCACAGGATATGCCCAGTTAATAGGCCAATAAAATTCTTATTGCCAAGAAATCCCTCCTCAGAGATAACACAAAATGCGAGCAAATACAAACTTGGTGCTATCGCCATGACGTGCCTTACGTCTACCTCCCCACAATTTTTTGGCTTTTCCTTCCCTGCCCCTGCTTGTTGCGTTGCAAAATGGGCGAAAAATTTAGGTTAATGAGTTCAACGACCGACGAGGAAGCGCCAAAAATACACACACAGTACATGGAGCCAATAGAAAAGATAGAAAGAAAGTGAAATCATTTTGGGCGAGACGGGGTAAATTTTTTGCCGGCGCTTGTGGAGGGGAAAAGGCCACGAGCGTGGGATTAGATAGGGCAGAATGAGGAGGAATTTTGCAGAATTACGAAAGTAATCATTAGGAATAAGAATTAGTTACTAAAAAAGTTAGGGAGTATAAGGATATAGTTAGTTACAAGATTATAATAAAAGAGCAGGTTCAATGTTAATGCAGAGTGCCAACCTTGGTACAGATTTGATTTATAAATCATTGCATTCTTTCTGGCAGCATTAGTTCTTAGATAAATATTTTTTGTTTGTATTTTACTAGTCAGAGCATTAAATAAATAAATAAAAAATGAATCAAGTAACTTACAACCCAAAAAAATGATAATTAACCAAACAAAATCGTAGGCTTGCCTTTCAGATTCCCCTACATAAGAAGGGTGATACTTATGAAGGTTTTCGTCTATATCTGGCACCAATAAATATATATAAATATATATAAGTATATAAATATATATTTACAGGGTGACTCACTCACTCACCAGCTAAGACCCGTCCAATCAGACGTTCCGTATCGTCTATATGCTTCGCCTGGGCAAACAGATCCTCCCGACTTCCGACTGTCATTATTCTCGATTGAAGTTATTGGTAAATATTAAGATATTGAAAGGTATCGATATCAACTTGCAGATTGACTAAGGCAACTATATTATTTACTTGAAATTTGATTGATTGAGCTATAAATTTGCTAAAGATTTGTACGAGTGTATTGTTTTTTTGTTCTATAAATTTCTTTAATATTATTTACTTAAGGCTCTTTTTGTCGTATGGCACCTTTGTTGTGAGTGTTCAAAATTTGTTGTTTGTTTTTTGTTTTCAGCTAACTATTCTAGCTATGGCTTCAGTTCTTTAGTTTAATTTGTTGTGAATTTAACTAATTAAATATTTGTTGTGTGCACACGGGGAAATATCACAAGATGGCAGTAACAGCGGCAGCAATGTTTGAGGATTTTTTACGTGTTTTATTTTTGGCCAGGTCCTTATGCATTTTCATCTAATAAATGCCACAATTTCTTTACTCATTGCTCTCTCTTGATTGGCTAATTGGCTAATTATTTAACATTTAATAAAAGACTTTGCACTCTCTTTTTTATGACACTCAAAAAATTTATACTTTTTGGATTTTTGTGTTTTATTTTGTGTTTGTAATTTTTTGGCTTTACAGAATTCACGTGGAAATTATTGTGGGGCGGGGGAAGAAGGAAATCGGTTTTTGAATTTTTGAGCGCCGGGCACACACACACACAGTCTCGCAGTGTTCAGAGTTCGTTCGGTATTCGCGCAGCGAGCGAAGAACGCTGAATAATAAGCAAAACAACAAACGCGCGGCGCCAAAGCCGAAATGCCACAAGCTGAAGCGCCAACAACAACAAATCGCATGGCTAAAGTTTTGATCAGCTGTTCGCTGTTGCCTTGTGTTTGTTCTTGCTTTTGCTTTTTGTTGTTGCTTTTTTTTGGGGGCCATGTGGGGCCCACGTTGAACTGCTTGCCCGAAGCTTTGCACTGCTTGTAAGGGGTTGTGGCGCGAGAGCTTTGTCGAGAACGTTTGGTTTTGAAATTAAAGGGGGAATTTATTATTGTGCGTTTTTTTATGAGATTTTAAGGTTTTATTAGAGAAATTAGTATTAAAAAACAACTCATTATTTTTGCCTAAACTATAAAATATTTGTTGATGAGTTTTTTATATTTTAGAAAGCTTAGGAGGGCTTATAAAAGGGCAAATAAATAAATGAATATTAAAAAACCATTCCTAATATCAGCGTAGGCTCTAGAATATTTTTAAAGGAGTTTTATGTATTAATAAAATATATATAATATATATTATATAATTAATTAATAATAATATTAATAAATTAATGTTAAAAAGCCACTAATACTCTAAGCTATAAACTTTATCATATTTTTAAAGAGTTTTCTATTCTTCACAAAGCCTAAGAAGGTTTCCTGTGAATACCTTTTATTATTTCACAAGAACACCTTAAAAACCATAGTATAAAATAGTAAACACACTCTATAAATACTTATTTTCGTACTTACATTAATATTTATATGATAAAGATGTAAAAATTAAGTTAAAAACAAATCCACAAGCCTTGTAAATTAATTTGTAATATTTTTTGAACTTTCTATGACTCCCAAATTAATTTCTTCTTGCCCTTAAAATATCTTATTATCAAGCATAAGTTGTTCTTGCTCTTAATCTAAGTATTTATGAACCAATATATTTAATTATTCGATACTTTCTTTGAGTAATCTTCTCTAATTTGAAACCCAAGCTCTCCTTCTTGACCCAGACAAAAGTGATTGGCATCAGGTTAATGCCAAGCATTCAAACAAATGGAAAACTATCAGATTGTGGCCGCCAAAAACAACCAACTGAACAATGGAATTAAGGAGCACAGAAGAAAAAGTCCTTAGCCGAATTCCGATTGACTGTCCGCTTGGCAACAGAAGCTCCAAAAGCAATGTCCTGCTAGCTGAGAGCCCAAAAGCAAAAACCGAAACATAAAAAACAAAGGCAACAAAAGCAGAGCGGGCCAAAGTTAAATGAACTGTGAAAATGCCAATGACAGAAGAATTATTCAAGGCCGAAGTGACGAACAGCGAGACGAGGGAAAAACGAGTCGTAAGAAACGCTTCAGAAGGAAGCCTTTGAACAAGTTAACAAAGGAGCGGCAGCTACTTAAAACCAAAGCCAATAAACTATCAAACAATTAATGATAATTAAAAAAAAGAAGTCATTAGTGTATCAGATTAATAGTAGCAACTACCAATAGCCACATCTCACAATTACACAACAGAAACTACAAACTATATAAAAAAAAAACTCATACAAATCCCATCCATTCGAGACAAAACAGAAGAGCCCCTTGACTTGGGGCTTGTGTGTTAGGTAAGTCAACGTCTGTGGCAACAGAATCCTTGAGCTACATTGGGTTTGTCCTGCAACAGCAGCCCTCTCTACTCCCAGAGCAGCAACACCCCTCATCTTTAGAAGAGCGACATTGGGGCACTGTGGCAAAATGTCAGCGAACGCATTTGAACTTTTCATTGCTGCTGCAAACTTCCCACGTACACTTAGCGACGGGGTAAACGGGGAACATTGCATCTCCGCCCACTGAGAGGCCGTGCCTCTGGGTCTGCCCTCGATTCGGTTTTGGATACAGATTTGGACTTGGATTCGGCTGCCATGTTGCACAATCCCGGCCAGCAGTCGCTGTCGCAGCTCTGTGTCGTTGCACGGGTTCAGGGTCAGCCTAGCGTTGCACTCAGCGCCCAGCAGCTAAAAACTGGGTGTGGGTTGAACCACTTGGGCGGCGGCACTCAAAGAAAATATCTTACCAAAGGTTCTAAAGGGAACTATGAATTATTTTGAGTATTAAAGAAGGTTTTAATGTATCTAAAATGATATTTACAACATTTAAATATAGATACTGATTCATTTTTATTTATTAAATTATTAGGTTTCTAATAGATTTATTTCTGTGTGGTTTTTTTGTAGTATTGCTTGGTTTGTGCTGCTTGCCACAGCGACCAGTGCTCCATTAAACGTGTTAGGCGCCAAACGGTGTGAAAATAAAAAGCACTTAACCCACCAGCAATTCGCCGCTGATTCGATTAGGCAAACACACACACCGCTGTGAGGGGCGGGAAAACGGAAAAACCACGCGGGGAATGGGCCAACTTAATAGAGATACTTTTTTTTTTATTTTGCAAAGAATACAAGGTTGCACGGTCTATGAGATGACAGTTATAGATTATGAAGCAGGGAAGTGAGTGAAGTCAAGAAATCAGTATTCATTTGAGAGCGTTTAAAGTGCATTTATTAAAAATAACTTCTTTAATTGTTGTTTGACGAAATTTGCTAGTTAAATTATTAAAAACTATATAAAAAAGGTTAAAAAATATCACAGAAGGTAAGAATAAAAGATTATATTGCGTCCCACCTAGCTTTCTCTGATTTTTCAAATACAAATGCTTAACTATAACTATTTCTGTATCTAAATATATATTCACACATGTATTGCTTGATCCGCTGACGTTGTTTCCTCGCACGCTTACCAAACATCCATAAACATTTATACTATATACAGTTATAGTGCGGATAACCTTCAATGTCTATTCAACTCTCGGGGAAATTCGTCCAAGGACATGAACTTAGCTCAACCCTAACGCGTTTTGACTCCATGTAAATGGAACAGAAGGCGCCGCTAAATGGAAACCAACCCACCGCCTCCCACTTTTGGCAACCTTGGTAGCGCATAAAATTATAAAATAAAATGGAAAAAACGAACAGAACTGAGAGAAAACATTTGGAAATTTTAATTAAAGCCAAAAATAAAGGCAATTAAATTGGAATTCCTTGGCTAATGGCCATCTAAAGGCTGTGGTGTACATATATGTGTAGTTATTCTTGTGTATTGGTGCCTATATGTATGTGGGTAATTGTGGCTGTTGTATGTGTGCCGTGTCATTGTCCTGGATAGAGTGCAACGACTTTGGCCCTTCAAAACGTCACGAAAATTGCGTGGAAAGCTAGGGAAAAGCTTCTGAGCTGGGCTTTCAAGAGCGAAAAGCTAAGGCATTTGCGGCAGCTATGAAAAGCTGTGCAGAGATGCCACAGAATTAGCTATACGTTTGAAATCAATTAAAAGGTGGCCAAAAAGTAGGCAACATAAATTGTAAAACTTATAAATGCGTTGGAAATTATGGTTATGTAAGGCTTAATATTTTGTGGCTTACCTTTGCGAGCCATTTATTTTAATTTGTGTGAAATTCACAGGATTTTGAGGTATCACTGAATTAATATAATTTAAAGAGCCTCCTGAATAGAACTAGTATTGTATTAGGTCTATCAAACGGGGATAACTAAAAATATAATAATATAATAATATAATAATATAACATAACAGACTTAATACAAGTTCTAATACAAGTCTATTTAACAGGGAGTATAAATACCAGAAAGAAACTCCTTATTATTTAAGTCGGAACCTAAAAGAACATCAAAACTATTGCATACATTGTAGGGACATCTTTCATTGTATCCTTCCAAGCACCTTTTGAATAGTTTCCAAATCTCTAGCCACTCATTTAGTCTTATATCCCGTAAGTTCTCATCCAAAAATAATAATTAACTGCCCCCCAAACAGTAAGGTAAATAAATGTAGATAATAAAACGAATTCCTTTGTTCCAAATGTTTTTTCGGGATATATTTATTCATTGCGAAAAGTTGTGATAGGAAGAGCATAAATATATTTTATTTTGTATTCCCCAATCAGCAGACAACAATAGAAGAAGCAATAAAAAAATATAATTCACACACAAAAAAAAGGAGGAGGAGATATGGAAGGGGAGTGTGGCGGCAGCTGGGAGAGAGTGAGTGAGAGTGCGTGAATGCTCGGCACTCACAGATACGCACACACTCAGGCACTGGCAGTGGCACAGCGACTCTCGCACACAGATACACACTGGGACAGCACTTGGCCCAGATTATTTTGAAGGTCGCGCATTATCGACGGTCGTTCACCTATTTACTCGGCAGCAACGGCAACGGCGACAGCGACGCCGACAGCGGGTGGGCTCTGCTTTTCGTTTGGGGCTTTTTTTTTTGGGGGGGGCTTTTGCTTTTATTCTGTTCTTTTTTCTGCGTCTGTTTTGTTCATATATTCTATACATGTACGCAGTTATATATGTAAATTCATAAATATATTTGTACATACAGTAAACATAGGCTTTCTAGGAGATTAACACCAAGAGGCATTGGATTAATTTAGAAGCTTTGAAAAGCCATTGATTTGATATTAATTATTATATTATTATTTCGAAATAAATGTATTTTTAGAGCAGTGGTACGCTTGGCCGTATGTCGCGGGTCTGCTGGCGCTCTGCCCGCACATGCACGCTAACAACATTCGTGCGACTTCGGCTGTCTTCGGGTTCGCTCTCTCAGCATTAGTGATAGTGTTTTAGCTAAACCTAGCTAAACCTTCAACCACTCTACAGTCATAAACTCTACTTTCGAGCACCCACTGTACCCATTTCGAATTGGTTTATATATTATATATATATATATATATATAGAATATACCGATATATACGTGCATACAGATGCTTGTAGGCACTGTCTTGACATTAGGTGTATATTTAATCAGCAGTTTTCACGGCTGTTGTTGTTGCTTTTATTGCGATGGCAGGCGCGTGCGACATTTGTTGCTGTGTGTTTTTATTGGGAAAGCTCTCAGGAAAAGGAAGCGAGAAAATTATTGCGGAAAAGCTTTCGCAGGAAGTATTGAGGCAGTCCGCCAAACATTCCGCCGCCCTCACACACACGAAGATTTTCCTTATTTTCGTTAATGCGCATTAGGTGAGCCACACACACACACACACGGAGAAAATAAACAAAACGCTTTACAAATACTAATATACTTAAGAGGTTAATAAACACACACGAAGAGGGGGGGGGACGGCATATTGTTGGCTTTCAATAAGCTAAAACATATGTGAAACATAAACATTTTTGAGTGTAACGATGGTGGAGGTGAATGTAAATCTAAGGGTGGGCCCAGGGATGACAGTGAGGGAGTCTTCTTTCATTTGCAAAGTAGGCCGACGAAAGCTTGTATACAGTTAGGTCATTAGGTCACGACTAAGTGAGAGAGAGAGATTGAGGGCTCTGGGGAAAACGGAGAGACAGGGATGAAACCAGACTGAAATATAAGCAGGAAGCATCGCATTTAACACAGAGAAAGGTACAAGGATATTAGGAAATATGAAGAAGATACGGAAATTATAAGGAATTTTATAAATAAAAAAATGCTTAAAATATATTTTAATGCTTTTCTTGTTCTGTTTAAGTGAAAAAGTCAACATTTTTCTGAACTTCATCCACATTTCTGTTCGAAGATAATTTATAATCTATTAAAATGAATTATTCTTCCATATTATTATTATTTTATATACTCTCCCTAATTATTCCTAAATATCCTTTTTGGAAAATGTGAAAAACTTCTCATTTCCAACACCACAGAATTTATTTGAAACAAAATAGCAACTTAAGTCCCTTACAAATACAGACTTTCCCTCCTTTAAGGACCAAAAATAAAGCGCAAATAGGCACGAACACAAAGTCCAAAATAAAATACATGTGCGTTTTCCCCAAGGACCTTACGGACTCATTTTCAGGATACTTTGTGCCTAGCTAACTTTAAACATCCCTCAGCATGAATCAATAATTTGGAGGAGCCCTCATCTCCCGCATTAATAGGGACCAAACTTTTTCATTTTGCCAAAAGCCAAAATATAAGAGACTTACACAATTTTGTGATTTTAATTCAGTGGAGAAAGACAAGTGCTTGGAGAGAGAGTGAGCCTAGATGTGAGACGAAAAGAAACGAAAGTTTCGTGGAAATTCTGAGTGGGCCAACGGGGCGTATGAGTTATTTTTAGAGCAAGCCAAGAGAGAGAAGGCCTAGCACAACAGGCTTAAACTTGAGGCTGCACAGCTGAGTGGGGAGTTCCTGGGGGTAGCTTATCGTTATGCGGTGTGGTGAGTATCTGGGTGTGGGGTGTGGGTTGTTGGGGGTACCGTTGACAGGCACAAAGGAGCTTATATAGGGTGGGGTCTACGACTTCGCCCCAGGGGGGTTTGACACATTGACCATGAATTTGCTTTTGCGAACAAGCCAAGTTGAGGGGGAGGCCAGGAAATTAATACACTGCGAGATTTGTGTTAGTAATAAATACCAGAAGAGTTAGGATAAATTGTAAAGTGCATTAAAACAGATTAAGGATTATTTTAATGTTGAATATTGTGAGATAACTAGGCTATATTATTTATTAAACTTATTTTAGCTAAGACTTATTTTAAACCAACTTAATACATTTTTTGTAGGTTTAATTCCGGCTTTCTTTTTATAAAAATATGTCTTTAATGAGCTTTGTATTTATTATTTAATAGCTAGACAATATTAACCATCACAGCTTTTATAACAAATAATAAACAAATATAGCATCACGTTTTTTTCAGTGCCTTGTCTGCAGGTGGTTCAACGGAAAATTTGTATATCCTGTCAGCTTGGCATTGCCTTCCGTTTATCGGCACGAGTGGCAGCTTAAAATAATTTATCATAATTTCCAAAGCAAAAGCTAAACAGCTTTTGGACTTGTCAATATGAAACACCAAATTCAATTAACCCATGAAAAACACACAAACCCTAACAATGCGACAGAGATGGAGAAAGAGAAGCAGCAAGAGCACAGCAAGCACAATTTCCACGAATTGCTCCATTAATAACACTAGAATTAACCGAAAGGTTACTAAAAGTCAAGGCCACCGAACGAAATTCGACACATGCCCGGCCCGAAAGCGACAGAAAAAAAAAATAGGAGGCGAAAAAGAAAAGCTGAGTAAGAGTAGGCCAGAAAATAAAAGAGCGATAGAGATGGCCAGCTATGTAGCTGGCATATTGACAAAGTGCTAATGCGTGTGAGAGTTATGTGCCAAATTTATAGGTCTCTCTCTCTCTGTATTGGCAATCAACTTGGCTAACACCCCCGCCAAAAACCCCAACTTAATGGCTGTAAGGAAAGGAAACACATTTCGGGCCGTAAAGGAAAGGAAAAAGCCCGAGGAAAAACGACCAAAAGTTCAGCTCAAATATTTCAAATATTCCTTTCGCTCTCTGTGTGTTGGGTGAAATGCTTAATTAAATTTGTTGCTGCCCGCAAATTCTCACAAAAAAAAAAGGGAAATGGGTATGGAAAAAAAAATAACCGAAAATAAACAACAACACAAACTAATGGTTTCATTTGCTCAAGGTTAAGGTCGTGGCATTTAACAGGGGTGTGTGTTTGGTGTGCGTGTGTATACAAGCGATTGCGTCGCTATTTGTTTAGGTTTCCAGTTGGTCTTATAATAAAAGGTATAAAAAACAGAAGGGGCACAGGAAATAAATTATGAAAGGAGCGGAGAGCCACTAAAATAAATAATTTTTAAAGAGAAAAGGTGGGAAAACCATAATTAAATAACAAATGTTGGATTTAGGAACATTTATAAGTGAAAATTATATCTTTAAGTGGTTACAATTTCACTTTGGAATGTTTTTGCTACAATTAAGTAATTATTAACGTAAAATAATTAAGAATTCAAGTATCTGGCGCCACCTTTTCTTTCCACTATGAATTTATTTAAACAAGAATGCATCTTTTAGCTTCATTGTACATTTTCCACTTTGCATTAGACCAAAGTTTTTCCCCCTAGGAAAATCGTCACAAAAGCTACTATTGCACTGAAAAAGCTATGTTAAGTGCACTTTACACTTCTCCGGTTGCATTAACAGCTAAAAGTTGCCCAGAAAAGCTTTCGTAAATAGTTGCAACTATTGTAAAAATATCTTTTTTGCAAATTATAGGCAACCCTGCAGATACGGAGAGCGAGTGCAGTCCGAGAGAAAGAGAAGAGCTTTTCAGGTTTCCGTGCAGGTGAAAAGCCACAAGTTGCCACCGGGAAGTGCAACAGTTGCAGCGGCAGAGAGAAAATCGCGAACAGCTGTTGCAAAAGAAGAGAGGGTTGAAAAATGTGGGAAGGCTTTGAAACAAACAGAAGGGAAGAAAGGAAAGGCAAATATAAATGGGCTTAGAAATAAATTATTTTTTAAGAGAAATTCAAACTTAAATAATTTGTAAATAATTAAATTGCAATTTAAATGCTTTACTTGAAAGGCTTTTGACTGTTCCTCTCCTTAAAAAGAACTCTTCACATCTAATTGAATCCTTCTTCTTATTAATTATTATTTTCTTTTAAAGCGAAATGTTTAAATTCCTCAATAAAAACAAACTTGCACATAAACTGCAACACCCTGTATTTTATCCTCGTGCAGTGCACTCACATCCTGCACCAAGGATCCGACATTGAGCCGCCCTTGATCGCAAGTAACCTTCACAGCACAGACGGAAAAGCTTTCGCCGACTGCAAACTGAAAACTGCAAAAAAAAAAAAACAAGCAAGACCAAGGACATGAAGGACCCCTTAGTCAGGAGGAGGTTATTTGGTTTTGTGGGGGCGGGGCGCCAAAAGGTAAGCCCCGGGCTAAAATTGCCAGTTAATTGACTTTGAGTGGCATTAACTGGCATCCCGAGAGTGACTTACATTTAATTGGACCTGACAACCGAAACATGAAGTATTTCTTTACATACCTGCAACGAAAGAGAGAGAACAAAGAAAAAGATTAATTATAAATATAGGTCACCTTTGGGGAAAGCACAGGGAAAAACTAGTAAGGGATATTTAAAGGTATTTATTTTTGATTTATTTTCTAATAAAAACGATTTCTTAGGCATCCCTGAACTTAACCGAGGGGTTTCTAGCCCTCTTTATACCTTCAGGTCAAGTTTGGGAATGTCTAAACCCCTTTTTTCTAGTTAAGAATCTCCTTTCGGGATATATCTTCTGATTTGCAGACATTGTGTCGAGAGTTCTCCAACTTTTATTTGTTTGTTTTGCACATTTCGTTTCTGCCATTTCTTTGCACAGTTTTTGTTGCTTTTTTGTGTATTTTTTTTTTTTATTGCGCAGAGCGCACATGCCAACGACCTTGACCATCACAATTTATTTTCATTTTACTTTTTTGCCTCCCTCTCCCACTTCTCTGTGTGTGTGTGTGTGTGTAGCGAGTGACACACATTACGTAGGTCCCCATTTAGTCGCTTACACAAGACCTCAGGCAAGGCCAGCCTCTCTCTCTCTCTCACTCACTCTCTCGCCTGTTTTTGTGGCTGTTTCTTTATTATTATAATTTTTATATTATACACTCAACTGTGTGTGTGTGTGAGTGGCATTATTCTAAATGTGATTTTCTATCGAGCATTTAATAATAGTTTGTAGAATGCTTGAAAGTTATCCTTAGGCGACAAGCGATTATTAATAATCAAATTAAATGGATAATTGATTAAAAAATGTGAATTATTTTATAATTCAATTTGTTTAATGTATGAAATAACTAGAAAATAATGTAGGAAATGGTTTTAATAAGATGTAGTATATATATTATTAATAATCAATTTGCCTGACAATTATTTGGACACTATTAATATTTATAACATGAATTTGTTAGTTAATATATTAATTTGTTGTAAAATATTCATTAAGTTGAAGAAGTTCATTAATAAACGTATTAATGAATTAAATTCTTTCATAAATAAAATCCTTAAAACCTTATTTATATGTTTAACATTTTTTAAATAATTAAAACAACACACTTTCTATGCAAATTATTTAATCATTCAATGTAATCAATGAATTAAGTACCAATAAATATTTCCTCATTTGCTTGCTATTTGTTTTGCTAAGCGAATTTGTTTATGTAAATCACACTTGTGTGTGTTCCTCAAATTCGCTTCCTTTTAAATTGTGCGCACCTGTAATTCCACCTGTCCGACGAGCAAGTTCATTAGAAAACTTAATGCGGAAACTGGCAACTATCGACTAACCGATTCTTCCATATAGTATGCCTCTCGCACTCAAATACGAAAATCTATATATTTTTTTTCAATGTCACAGAACAGACGCCGTGGGGGAAGTCTCTATATATAAGCATATAAGAGTGAGTGTTCCTACGAAATAGAGTAATGTGGGTGAGTTCAATATGAGCTACGTCAAAGCACAATTGATGATTGAGTGAGTGGACTTGTGGTGGCAACTCTGGCAGCACAGTGGGCAAAATGCCAAAGAAATTACTCAAGGCACGGAAGTGAGCCAAGGCTTCTCGTCCAAGAGTATATTTGCCACAAAGCCAAAACCTAATTTCGCCATTATAAATAATAACGTTTTGTTGTAGGAAATGGCCAAATATAGCTGGAATAGAATGCCAAAAGCTAGCGTAATAATGGTAGCGAAAATTGGATTAGTACACCGAAAGGAAATCCTTAAAAAAATTAAAGAAATAAATCAATGTTCGTGTGTTGGTAATTGAAGCCAAAATGGCAATTATAAGTTGACAATGAAATTGCTTATCGCACAGAGGCAACACTAACTAACAGAACGGAGGGGTAAGCGGATGTTGTGATAAGGAGAGCAACTGAGACAGCCTGTCATTTTCGTCCTTATCCTTGTCCTTGTGCGTTCATTATACAATCCGAGGCACACGCGCGCTCAGCCCCGCTATTGCTGCCACTGTGTATGTAGTTGTCAACGCATGCACATTTCATTGCCATCTTGCAGTCCACAAAATCCACACACACTCACACCCAGACACACACACACACCCAGAGGCACACACACCCAGAGGCACACATAGCCCACAGCACGACCCTGACCATGAACAAGAACTTGTCAATTTCAACAGCAGCAGAAACAATAAACTGGAAAAAAAATCAGGGTTCTTTATAAGATATCAGTGTCATTTTTAATGTTAATGTTCCTTATGACCATTGGAATAAGGGGAAACATTGAAATATTTCCTTAAGAGTCTTTACTTTGAGTAATAAATAATATTTTACCTATTACAAGAAGACAATAGTCAACTCTGCGTATGAGTTATATTTTGTTGACTTTTTAAGCATAAAATCATAAACTTCATGCAGCATTCACTTATATTTTGATGTTAATTAATAAAATATATAAGAAAAAACTAAAATAAAAATGATTTAGGGCCACAGTGCGTATGAGTGACATTATTTAAGCCAAACTGTTGTTATTTCTATAGATTTTGAAGGCGATTTATTCTTTAAATTTTACACCTTCAAGTTTTATTGTAAATTCGTACTAAACAGGCATGATAATATAGTAAAGATCCCACTGCATATTAGTTATATATTATAGAAGATATTGTAGATATTATTATAGCTTTAATAAATAAGTTGAACTAGTATTATATAATTACTAATTTTAAATAACTATAAAATGGATTATTTATCCTCTTTTTCAGAGGTTTTTCTCTTTAAAGGTTTTGCATAAAAGATTCCAGCAAAAATAAGATATTTTAGTAAGTAAAAACATCACTACGTATAAGTAATATAATATTGTAGGTATTTATTATAAGTTAAAGTTAATAAACTGCACTCTTAATGAATAAAACTTTATTCAATAAAATTATAAAAATACAATATTTATCCCCTTTTTCCAGTGCCAACTGTTGTGAAGCGAAAAAGGATGATGCGCGAGAGAGAGCGAATGCGAAGGAGGAAAAGAGGCAGTATCCTTTTTTGTTACGTGAGTGCGAGTAGCCAACGTAATTTAATTTTGTGTTATGAACATATTTTCCCTTGCTTCCCCCCCCCAACACTTTCGCAAGTCGCCGATTCTCTGAAAGTTTATTAAGAGAAATTGCATTAGGCAAAGGGAAAAGTTATTTTGGTGTCACTTGGCCGAGTTCATTAATGATGCAATTCGAGTTCAACAAATTACGAATGGATGATAGCCCATAAGACCATCGATAATCGTTCTTGGAGCTCAAGGAAATAGGGATAATGGAGGGGCCAAGTATATCGAACCCTTGTGAATCAGCAATTAAGTGCTTTTAATGGGGTTTGATTGGCCGCTCATGGACAAAGGGGAAAGTTCCGCTAATAAGTGATTTAAAATGATTATATTGTAAGGAAATTGCACTTGTAGATGTTGAGGATATTACGGATAATTGGCAAATGTTATTGATATGACAATGGGGAATCGAAAATCGATAAGTTCAGACACGCAAAAAGGGTGTACAGAGAAGTTAAGTTATAGTTAAATACTTTCAAGCAAGATCCCTTGTACTACAGTAATAATTAATAATTCAAAACTATAATAACATGTAAAATATGGATTCAAATAATAATAAAACAAACTTCAATTGAATTCAGTAAATGCATAAACTATAAACAAATAACAGAGTTCCCATTAAGACCTGAATAAATATGTTATTCTTCCTACGAATTACTCGCTTTGTTGCAATTAAAACAAGCTAATTGTCTTGAATTTCCGCAGTTGTATTTTTCGCCGTATGGGTCAATGACTGGAACCAAGCGATCCATGTTGTTTATAAGAAATAACCAATCAAACCTGACACACTAACCCATATATATATGTATGTATATGGCGAGGATAGGAGAGGCATGAAAACTATTTTGCACTTGAATATTTATGAGACCCATGGCGGAGGGGGGGTAGAAATGTCAAGTGCTTTGGCCCTGACCTGACCTCCGTCGATACAACGTCGGTTGCCCACGCTATAACCCCATATAGCCCAGCCCCCTAAGCCCGGCAAAGCAACAATGTTGAATGCCATCAAAAATGCTTGGCCAACGGGGCGGAGTGGCTTTATTTTTTTCCCCCCATTTCCTCCAACCTCCCGGAAAATCCCCATGATTGTGCTCTCTCTCTGTCACTCTCGGAAGTGTGTAAGAAAATTTCATTGCCATCGCATTCACGTTCAATGTCAGGTTCATGCGCATCGCCTCGAAATGCAAGGCAAAGGTTATGCAGCAGCAGCAGTTGCAGCCACACCAAGGGCACACAAGAGGGTTTGGGGGGGCACAATGGGGCTAAATTTTGTCGGGGTGGCGATGGCCAATTGGGTGGTGGCAATGCCACCGCATTCGGCGGTTGTAAGGTCACTGTCAAGTGGCAATGGCATGTCCAAGGATGAGCGGGCGGCATCGGCCACGAGCAATTTAAGTGTCGACGTGTGCGGATACGTTTTTTTGGTATTTGTTTGGGTTAATAAGGTCCTTACTGGCAGGAATGCGGGTTTCGAGAGGAAATTTCAATCAATGGGGTTAACTGATTGGCTTTCTAATGCTACTTAAGGTCAATTGGGCTTAATATAATTTGTTTTTAATTATTATTTAAGAGTATTTTAAGTGGATGAGTATAATTATGATTAAATTAAAGGTTAAAAGGATTGTTATTTAATTATTAATTAAGTAACTCAGATATAAGACTCTTTTTTATTTTTTTAAAGCAACTAAGGACTCTTTTTTATTTATTTAAAGCAACTAAGGACTCCTTTTTATTTATTTAAAGCAACTAAGGAAGAAGACTTCATATTTATTTTTAAGAACTCCAAAAAGTTGCTCTTTCGTTGCCTATAATTCCCCCTTATTATCCTCTTTTTTAAAGGAACCTTTTCAAGGACTTAACAAATTATGAAATTAAAATAAAATCATTGGAATCCCTCTCCTCCTGATCCACATAATCCCTAAGAAACTCATCGTGTGTGTGTTATTGACCTAAGTCAAGGGCACTGCACTTGGGCTATATATCCCAGTGCGCCGGTGAATGCCACAGCAACAGCATATAGACGGGAATGCAGATTGCAGATCGGAGTACAGCCGCGATTCGAATCGGAGCGAGTTGGAGTTGGGGAGGGAACTCTATAGAATCTGCAGAATCCGTGAACGTTTTTAGGCGCGCAAATAAACAAAAAGCTGATCACAACAGCGGCTACAACGGCGGCGAGCCGTCGGAAACGGCGCACAGGGGAAAGAAAAAGGTATAAATAGCGCCCCAAGCGTCCCAAGCGTGACGCTCTATCGTCTTCTCTTTCTGGCGCCTTTCTTAGGATTATATCCATCTCTCTTTCTTTTTTTTTTGATATTGTATTTTTAAATTCTCTGTTGATGTTCGTGGAGTTCTTGTTGTTTTTGCGGTTCGGGTGAAGTCATGTCGTTGACAATATCAAGGCCAAGCCCACCTACCTACCAACCCTAGCAGTTTCCATGCACCGAAAATATTAAGAGGAGATTTTGTGATCAAATATTGATTGATTTGATTAAAAAATTATATTTTTATGGGTTTTGTTTCGTAAAGAAAGGTACTGATGACTTTTTTTTAATATTATATTTGCCATTTTATATGTTTAATTTTGTTTAAATACATAATTTTGAGTGAAGCCAGCTGATTAACTAACTATAATGTTCATTTTACGTACTGCTTCATGTCTTTTAGCTCTTTGATCACTCCATTTCTATTTAATTATTTAAAAATATCATTATTAACTAAATTAATTGATATTATTCGAAATTTTGCGTTCATTTCATATTCAAATCAAGAAAAGTTAAGATCAAGCGAATTTTATTATTTAATAATGATATTTTCTATGATAAATCTAAGCTGAAAAAGTTATAAATTAATAAAATTCTACAATTTTTGGGGATCATATTATCTCAGGATAGCTTTTCTCTCTGCACATCTTCTTCCTTGCCTGTCTCACGTGCTGTCTCTTTCGCCACCTCCCTCTCTCTCTCTTTTTCTCCCTCTTGCTCTCCCTCTCTATATCTCTGTCTCGATTGCGTTCTTCGCGATCCACAAGAAGCCAACGACTTTTGCTTGTAGGTCAATGGCACTTGCCGAAGCGTCAGCAGAGCAGAGGCAGAGACAAAGAGGCAAAAGGGGCTATTTTCGCGCGCTCCCTTCTGCCAACCAGTTTTTTTTTTATTTTTTTCTTGCCCCGATCCTGCTAATAACCAGACATACACATACTCCCTCTCGATGGTGCCGCTCTCTTCTGTCTGCCCTACATTGGGACCCAACAAAGTCTGCTTGATTTAATACTGCTGCTGCTTCTGCTCCTTCGCCAGCTTGGTTTTGATTTTTTTCCAGGCTCATTTCTTGGTCGGTTTTGAACTGTTCTGCATTCTGTTGTTGTTACCAAAGTTCAAGGTCTTCGATTTATCATCGCAGCCTCTGTTCATGCGGGTACAGTGGTTATTCGTAAGTTTAAAGGCGAATTTTTATATATTTTTTATAATGATTTGAGATTGGAATATCGTTTTCAATGTTTTATTAATTTATTCTTAATATTGAGAGATGTTTTAATAATTTATAATATTTATTGCAACAATTTTGTATCAGTTTAATATTTTATAAATAATAAAGAATCCTTTTCTAATTAGATTTTAACATTTTCGGATACATTTTGAAGCTTGAAATGTTTTTTAAGATGTTTTTTGTATTTTGAAGAGATCACTTTTCCTTTTTTTCCTCTTCCCTTCTTTTTGTGACCGCTGTCTGCACGGATTTCGTTCCAATTTGCTTTTTTTTATTTATTTTTGAAGAGTCCAGCCGGGCCCTTTGTTCGCCGATTTCAACACCCCCTTAACCCCTGTCACCCCTCAGTCTGAGAGTTCCTACTGTCCCCCTTCCTGTTGTTCTGCTCTGCTGGCCAGCTTAATTATTTAACTCTCGATTCGAGTTTTATATGTATGCAATTCTCTTCTGTCTGCGCCTTTTTTGCACTCCTCTCATACTCTGGCTTTTGTTTTGTACTTTTGATTTTCTTGTTCGTTCTGCATTTTATTTTTTTTTTTTCTCACTTTTGTGGTGCATTTAAATTGACTTTGAGCTTCACTTATTCCATGTAATTAAGACGTTTCCGGTTCATGACCTAAATGTGCAATTTAGGGCAACTCCAGGGTGGCACGAACGAAGGCAGGGGCGTCCCGGTTAGGGCTGGGTGTTGATATTTGCATAAACATTGCAGTCATTGTGTCTTTGGATATGACTCAGTGGGGGAATTAAAAGTTCGCCAAACAATGGCACAAATTAATGCAATTTTCGAGAGATGATCCTTCAGAGCAAACAAAAGTTTCATCAAATAATGGGTTATATGGTAGAGCTGGAACAACATCAATGTTCAAGGCGAATATATCGATGTTTTTACATCGAAAACTTTGAGACTTTTCGAGCTCTATTTCATAGTGCAGGAATTTTATATAAACACCACTGGTTACGTGGAAATTGCCACAGAAATTCCAATTATCACAAATTTCCAGAATGATTCATGATAAGAAGCAATTTTCCTACAAAGACTGAGACAAAATCGGCCTTCACTTTGGAACTGCCTTGGAAGAAGAGTCCGATATCTCAGTATTTGCGTGACCATCGGGCTATGGGCTTTCCATCACATCTAATCCAAACAAATATGATTCAGTTTGGATGCCAGCTATAAGAAATTTAAAGCTTGCCACCAACTGACTCAGAGCCGACAATAACCTTCGCAACACAGCGGCACGTGTCAATGTAAAAATAAATATCTGAATAGAAATAATGTCAGAGTCGGACTTCAAGAGCAGGGCCAACACTAGAACAAATGCAGTAATTATTGAAATCCAGGGTGTTATGGAATATATGTACATATATGTACATATAAGTATTTAAGTTTTTAATATTTGCTTTTAGAATAAAAATGAATTTTTGAATTAAAACAAATAATAAAATAGTATGTTCCATATTATAGGTATTTAAAGTACATAAAATATACATAAAGACTGCAGAAAATTTTTATAAATGCTCGAAAAGATGAGTGTATTTTACCTAAAAATCGTTATAATTCCCAAGCGGTTCTATCATTAAATGAAATGTAAAATGTAAATTTGTTTTGTTTTTTTGTCTAATTTAATGCATTTCTGAATTAATAATAATAATAAAATAGTAAGTGACGAAATCTTGGTGTTTTCAATTATAAAATATATATATTACGGAAACTGCAGAATAAATCTATAAATTTTAGAAAAGATGGGCTTGTTTCTACCTAAAAATCGCTATAATTCCCAAAAGGGGAATTAAATTACAAAAAAGGAACAATTAATTGCAATTGGATTAAATTTAACTTAAAATTTTCCTTAATATCAGCAACGATTTCTGTGGCATCCCTGAACACAAAATTAGCTCCGTTATTCCTTTAACTATTCACTGCGACCATAAATACCGTTATTCGCTATATTTTTTTTCTGTAATGAAATCTTCGGGTTTGGGATTACCAAAGGGGTTGACCTTGTGCGTGTGTGTGTGTGTGTGTTGGCCTAGTGTCAGTACCGTTAGGCAGCCTCAGTCTCAATGCGATCGTAACGGTACTGAACACGCGAGGGCAGATGCGATGCGCGCCGGCAAGAGAGCGAGATGCAAGGCGACGCTCAAGTACATACGTCACCCATACGCCCCGTTGTAACTGTAATCAAATTCGCTTTTCGCTAATTGTTGGCGCCGTCTCGCTCGCTCATTGAGGAAGTGTTCTAGATTCACGTTACGCCTGCACTTGTCTTCCTCTCCCTCCCACATGCCCGCCTCTCACTCTCAGCTGAGTGAGTGTCTGTGTGTGTGTGTTTGTAATTATTGTGTTCTCGCTTTCAGTGTGTCACATTTTTTTGTGTTGTTTTTCGCTTGTTTTGTTTTTGTTTTTCTATTGCTATTTTGCTATTGCTTTTCGCCTTTTGCTATTTTTCTTCCGCTTCCAAGTGACCTTGTTGCTAGTTTTTTTTTTTTCTAACGTTTTTATTGCTCTCTCGCCCACTTGTAATTCGCATTTTTATACAATTGCACATTGTATAATATTATTTGTATTTTATTTGCATTTAGTTGGCTGCCTTTTTTGTTTTGTTTAGATTTTTTTTATTTTTGCTATTAGAACAGGTTTTCGTTGCCTGGCTTTGTGTGGCATTTTTATCCGCTAGATACTTTTGTTAACTGTTTTTTTTTTTCGTAGCCAGTTTATCGGTTAACTAACTGACTTGGCGGGACTTGGCGGGACTTGGCGTGACTTTGTGTCAATGTTTTGTTGATTTAGATTCGGATTTCAATTGAATTCGTTAGGAGTTGAATTAAGCATAGTTCAGTTAGTGCAACAGTTATAAATCAATCAAACTGTTAGCCAATTACACGAAAAAGTTTACATTAAAACGTAATTCAGGGCCAGCGAGTTGGCCTAAAGGTATTTCAACCGGAAGGGAAGGGCAATTGGTAACTATGTACATATTTCTATAAACTAAATAGGAATGTTCTACTAATTTACTTTTGGTTTGCGAAGTTTTGAACCTATTTTACTAAGCAAGAAAATAATTATAGGTCCTGTATATTTTATAAATGTTTTTATGAATTTAATAATATGTTTCTTAATTAATGTATTCATTAATTAATCAGCAAAATCATTGAACGTTGTATAAACATATTTTACCAAACAAGAAAAGAAATATAAATGCTGTATGCCGCTGCAGTAAACTTTGAATTGTAATTAGAGTTGTAATTTGGAAGTTATCGGCTTAAGAGCGATAACAATCTATTTTGTAATCGACCTACTTCCATCACTAGACAAAGCAGAGTTGCAGTACGATCCTTGGCGGACGGAATATTTTTTAAAGATCATTAAACTCTTTTGTAACTGAATAATTAAATAAAACGTTAATTTAATTGGATGGGCTATAACAAATATTATAAATATACGTATTACGTCTTTAAATTAGTCTAAAAGCCCTTGCCAATCGCTTTGATTTTATAATCTTTTTATATAAATTTACATATTAGTTAGTTGAAAGCCACATAATACCGCAATTAACATTGTTATTAATATGCATTAGAATTCTCTATCAATATTCAATTCGGTTATGAAAGCCACTCAAGGCGCCTGATGGCGATTGAAGGGAAATTAGCAGCCAATAGGTAGGTATATTTATTATTAGTTTTTGTGTAACCCCAAGGTCGAAGAACCCCCAATGCACCGCCCACTGCTCTGGCTCTCTCACGACTCTCTCCGATCGTTGGGATCGATCGTCAGTTTTTATGGGCCATAATCAATTGATTTTTAGTTTTTTTTTTTGCAACGGCAAACCTTAACAAATTACGCGTTTGATTTTAAATTCTATTGAATAATAAGTACAAGTGCTGATTCAGCATTTAGTATTGCCTCTTTATGGGTGGTTATGTAAGCGAAAGAGAGAGCGAGCGAGATTTCACCTGGCAAGGTCGTCGGATGACTGGGGACTGGGCCAGGCAATCCGGAAAAAACGCGGGCTAATGACTCAATTGAAAGTTGGCCAGAACGCAATAAGCCAAAATGCATTTGCTCTACACATATATGTATAGCCTGCCAATCAGTTGGCCTGCTAATCAAATTATGGCCACTAAATTGTATTGAGAAGCCAGTGACATTTGTTGTTAATTGAGTTTCTGGAATTTCAGTCACTTAAAAATATAGAGCAACAGATACTAGTTGAATAATAGTTTATTAACTGATAAATAGTTTATGCAATTGATACGATTGCACGTAAGAACTTATCAGTGAAGTTCAGGTATTTTTCTAGCAAATAAAATTAACAAATACTGAATAGAAATTAATATTTTAAAAGAGCGTTAAGTTACTGTTAAAAAATTCCCACATGTTGGCAGCGAGGTATATCATTAAATAGTTTAGCGCAACATTTAAGCTGGCAACTTAAATAACAGTTTGCGTAACACAATATACTAGTTAATAGAACGGTTTACACAACAGTTGGCCAACTCGAGCGTATGCAAATTATTTCCCACTGAACGTAAGTGTTTCCCTGCCCTCACTTCACATTTATATATATATATATATTTCTATTCACAGCCCAGAGCAGGTTGTGGTGACAAAGTAAATAAATAAACCATTTTTTTATTTTGACGCCCTGAAAATGCGAACAAAAGTCAAGGGTTTTATAATCTCTGGGTAAGTAGTTATATCGGTTAAGTATTCTCCTGTAATTAAGTTATTTGACAGTGCAAAAAGAGTAATAATAATTAATATTAACTGGGTATAAGCACAGGCTTTCAAACACTTTATTATTATCTTAATTTCCATTCAATTTCCTCACGTTTTTCTCCGCTTTTCCCACTCAAGTGTTGCCTGAGTGTGTGCGTTTTTTTTTTTTTGTGCCACAATTGCCGCAAAATGATAACAATGGAATATATAAATACATTTCATTGGGGAATATAGACATTTATGAGTGTTATATATACAAATGTTGACCCATTGCTACTGATATGTGGCTACGCTTTGGCATTGACATTGAAAACTCCGATGCTCTCCTCTGGGTGAGCAAAATTAAACGAAATAAAAACAGGTAGCAAATCGGGAATCACTTTCACACTGGCATACACAGATTTCTCTTTCCTTGGGGCTTGGGGAAAAGACAAATAAATCTATGCTTGGCCTTGACTTTTATTCGCTCAGCCCGCAGACTCGTTTATTTATTAGCCCGGCCAGAAAGGAGAACGGCAAGAACAACAAGCCAGCAAGAAATCAGTTCCATATATGCACACATGCTCGGTATATATGTATATATATTGTATAACTCTCTAAGCGTATCTTGAGAAATGTGCAAAATACAAGAAAATCAATGCGAAAAAGTAAATAAATAAAAATATAAAAAAAACGCAAAGCTAAAGCGAATGAAATCATTAGAATACCGAGAGTTCTCCGAGCCAAAAATCACTCTCAACTGTCACTTTCATTCGCAGGTCTCTCGGGGATTCGTGGAACAGGTTCCCAGCTTAACCCAACATATGATTTAAGCCATATTCAAAAAAAGAATGCTCGTCACACACATAATCAACGCAATACGCAGAAAAATAAACAAAAGTTCGATTAATTAGAGGCTTCACAGGGATGGAAACAAAACAAAATTGAAAGTGAATAATTTATGGAAATAATCAAGGAATAAATGTTATGAGGAAATACAAAACGAAATGTTTGGAGAACTGGAAATAAATAAAGAACAAATTGATAATAATCACAGTAATCAATTTGACGTATTTGCATAAAAATGGCAAAGAAAAATATCAACAATTAAAAAGATTACATAATTCCCCAACAAGTTCTGGTAATTATAAATCATTTTTAAATGAATTCAGTCTTTAAAAATAAATCCCTTTCAGTAACCTTCTATTTTTTAGTTAAAAACCTTAAGGGAACTGTGCCAGACGAAACGGAAGTAGCCAAGTGAAATCCGACTTGCAAATGCTTAACTCTAGCCAAGTTATTCATAAATAAATTGAAGAAAAAAAGCAGCAGCGCAGATGTGTCGATTTTGAATACAAAATGTTATTTCATTTATACGCATTTCACCCATATATGTAGATTTAATTCGGAATTTTCGGATACGACACCGAACAAAAAGTCAGACATCACGTCAGAGGCAAGCGGAGACACAGCGGCAAGTTTATTCCAGTTGAAGTTCAAGGTGAGAGAGCAGCCTGAGCAATTGCTGAACAAACAAACCAAAAAATTAACACAAATATATATATATATAAAACAAATAAATATATATATATATATATATATCGCACAACCTTGGCAATGTGTGTCGCTGGCGGAGGGGCGGGTATTTGTGGACCAACCCCCGAAAACAATTTCAATTTAAATTGATAATTAAATTTAAATAAAAATTGTGCTTTTGAGGTGCAGCCTCTGACATACATATATATCATTCTCAATCACAAAGTTATGAGGTAATCCCATGGGGAATTGCTTTAATTTGTGGCTTTGGTAGCTCGGTTCTTAAATCAGACTTTCACTACCCATTGACCCAATACCCTCCTATGGCATTCCACTTTCAAAACGTGCCGCCAGTATAATTTTAATTCTAGATCTGCTAGAAAGTCAAATTACTCATATTTAGTTTGACCTTTCAGTTGCTTGCAGCTCTACCGTTATTCCCACACAATTTGTCAAGTTGAAATGCATTATATAGATACGTTTAACTGTACAAACCGAACTGTGACTCACTGGTGTCTGAATTCGTTTTGATTTCCTACATGCGCCAAGTATGTCTGGGCCCCGCAGTTTTAACACTGAGCTACAGTTAAGTGGGGTTTACGTTTTGTTAATTCATTTATTTCAATTAGTTATTGAAGGAGTTGGGAATAAGCGAGATAAGTAAGTGATATATCCTTTAGTTTTATAGGGAAATAAAAACATTCTGCGTGATCTATGATGATGTTTGTTTATATTTAATATAACATTCGTAAAGTGCTCTCTATAATCCCATTATGAGTTAATTGTGATATTTAATTAATGTTTATTATTAGAACTTTTATATTTATCTTCAAAATAACTGATAAATTATTTCTCTGACTTATTTTCTATCATATTAGCCACTGATTTATCCCCAAATTCAAATCTAATTCACATTCTGTTGTGCAGTGCCCGCTTCTCATATTATATATAGTTATGTATGACTTTGGTAGGAACCTGTCAACCGACTTATCCATATATATTATATAGACAGCCATATAGCGATCGGCAAGTGCCGTCAGGGTCAACGGGTTGGCTCGTTTAACAGTTCGTGTTCGAGAGACACTTACCTAGATCAGGAATCGAGCTGGAGGGCTCCTCGCCGTTGCTGGCGGAGTTGCTGTTGGAACTGGAGCTACTGCTGCTGTTGTTGTTGTTATTGTTGGAGCTGGTGGCATGCTTGACCTTGGGCGGTGGCGGCGGCGGTGGTGGCCTCATCACCGAGCTGCCCAGATTCTGTGGCTGATGTTGCATGTTGCTGGTGGAACTGGAACTAGAGCTGGAGCTGGACACGACGGGCGTGCGAAAGATGTGCGCAGAAGAAGAGCTGGCAGAGCCGCTGGGGGAACCACTGCTGGAGCTAACACTGGCAATTACATGCTGCTGGTGCTGGTGATGATGCTGCTGCTGTTGTTGCTGGAAATGATTGGCGGCAATCACGTTCACGTGTCGCGTGCTGGTGCTGACCACAAACTTGCGAGCCGCCGCCGTGGGTGGTGCCACTCCACTGGAGATATATTGCTGCTGCTGCTGTTGGGGTGGCGGCGGTGGTGGAGGCGGCGGTGGTGGAGGTGGCGGCGGTGCCAATGGTGGCGTCTGCCTCTGCTGATACTGCTGATCCATGTAGGAGCCGCCACCTCGCCTGGCAATCACCGGGGAGACGGGCGCCGATCTTGAGTGATGGTGCAGCGGTGGTGGCGACACCGAATGACGCCTGGTGGCCACCACCACAGTGGTCTCATCGTACAGGCGGCCATCGCGGATCACACGGACATGTTGCTGCTGTTGTTGGTGGTGCAACGGCGGTGGCGACACCTGTTGCCGCTGCTGTGGCTGCTGCTGCTGTTGCTGCTGCTGCTGCTGTTGGTAGTGATGCAGGGCCGAAGGACTCACCGAGTGGCGTCGGGACAGATGCTGACTGGAGGGCAGGGTGCGTGTAATGATGATCTGTGGCGTTCCGGAGCCAGATCCGGAGGTGGTGGTCAACAGAGCCGTTGCCTCGGCCGGGGCAGAGCGTGCTTGTTGCTGCTGCAACTGCTGCTGCGATGTGTAGATATGCTTCACTGCTGCAGCCGTGGAACTGGTGGCCCTTTGCTGCACATACTCAACGCGTGGCGTCAGTATGACCTTCTGGGTGCCGCCGGGTGTGGTCAGGCCCGTGGGCTGGCGTGGCGGCACTGTCTGCACCTGGACGTGAGTGTATCTTGGTGGTGCTGGGGAGGCACTGCTGCTTGGCTCCCGTTCCCGCTCTAGATCCTGCTGCTGCTGCTGCTGCCTCTCGTTCTCCTCCAAATGCAGCATCTCAAAGTCAATGGGCTCGGTCTTGATCAATTTGGAGCCGGAACTCGAAGAGGATCCGGTTCCGGAGGAGGCAGCGGCAGCCGCTGCCTGGACCGCTTCCATGCACTTGAGTTTCTTCAGCATGATGTGTTATCCAAAAAGAAAATGCGTGAAAATATCCTTAATTTATATTTAGATATAATCTAAATATGATTTTTTTGTTGTATGGAAAGAGTTTGCTGGTTGCCTTTGTAGCTTGTTTTGTTTTTTTGTTGTGGATTTGATCCTGAATCACTTTTGCCTCACTTCTGCTGTTCTTCCTTAACCCCTGCTTGCTCTCTTTTGTTTAATTTTTAAAAATCAGTCTCTTCTTCTTAACGCTTTTGTTGTTGTTGCTGTTTGTTGTGTTAATTTAGTTTGTTGCTTCTGGATTTTAGGATTATCAAAATATTTGTTTCGTCAGCCTTCAAAGTTGCATGAAAAAGTTGTCCTTTTCTTCCGTTTTTTGTATCAGCTATTGTATCCTAGAGAATTTTTGTTGTTGTCCTTAGTTTGTAGCTTAGCGTTGTTCCTATATACCTGTCCGCATTTACCCGATCCTTGCCATATATATATATATCTTAATAAATATATATAAATATATAACTTTATGTGTTGTATTCTCTGGTTGAGGCTTCTTCCGTTGACAATGACAATGAGTTCGACTGAGTTTGAGTTTAAATGAATTATTAGATGCCGAGTCTGAGTTCGCTTTAGTTACTAATAATACTTGATGGTTTATTTATTTTTTTTTGCTGATTTAGAGCTCCCTTCGATGCAGTGGCTGAGTATGTTTTGTAGGTATTTCTTTGAAGTAGCTGTTGAATAATAGGGAAAATGATTTAAATGTTAATTTGTTCTTTTAGGGTAAAAAAATAAATAAACTAAAGGTAGGGGTTGTTATTTTATATCTTAAAATGTGTAAAAAGTTGGAAATTAATCAGTCTAGTAGTTTTTGAAAAAGTAAATTTGAGAAAAACGCAAGGCTTCAGCTTGAAGAATTTGATCTTGAAGAGCAGCATATTAATAGGAAAATAACTAAGAATATTGCTTCTTTCAAAGTAAAAGCCCTTACACCCTTTTAAATATAATAAAAAAAAAAACGCTGAAAATATTGAGGTTTCACTCACTTTATTTGCAAATTGAAGTATATCGATTGATTGTTGGATTGATTGATGTATTGATTGATTCAAATCGTTGAATAATATGTATAAGAATATATATATATTTGATGATCGTATTTGTTGTGTGTGAGTGTATAAAGTTTAAACCCTTTTTAATTTATATTTCCATTTAAGTTACAAGTTACACGATTCACAAGATTTATTCGTATTTTATTCCAAAAATATATATATGAGCTTATTTAATTATATATATATATATATATATATATGTATATAGATTTTGCACATGAAACACAACGCTGTTATAAACTTGTTGTTACAAACTTTTTTGTTTTCTTTTTAAACCTGAGCAGTGAATTTTTTCCTTTTTTTCTTAAATTAGATTTACGTTTTTCTTGCTTCCTTGGAAGTAGGCTTGGTTTTTGGTTATTTGTTTTCCGTTTTAAACACCTCTAGAAAAATATATATATTTGTATTTATAGTTGTTGTTATTTGTTGTTATTTAAATTTTGTTCTTAAATTTTTGTTGCTATAGCTTTGATAGATTTTTTTACTGGATTTAATTTGAATTTCGCTTTAAGCTCTTGTTTTCACTTTCTTTAATTTTGTTACTGACTTTGATTTGGATTTGATTTGCTGTTGTTTTCTTTATATTTTATTTTGAATTTAGTTTTGATGACTTTACACTTGTCTCTGCTGACTTTTGACCTTTGTGCCTGGCGAACGCTTGCCGTATTTGTTTATTAGGAACAGCTTATTGAAACACATTGTGAAACATATCATTCCCACACAGCTGTTCTTTTCTTTCTTTCTTTTTTTTTAGCAATTTTCCAACACTATTATAACTGTGAATTTAGTAAAGCTTCTTTTTTTTGCACTCGAATAATGGCCAACAGCTGAGGGTCAGGGTTAGAGAGAGAGTGAGAGCGGGGGGAGGGCGAGAGCAACAGCTGGGAGGCGGTTATATTTGCGGAGGACTTTCGGTTCAAGAACAAGGACGCGGGAGAAGGACCCAAGCAGCTGTTCCTCGGCCTGCACAAGGACAAGGACGCTCCCGATGCGATACGACACGGCGGAGACGATACACGGACACGGACACGAGTACGGACACGGTTACGGCCACGGTCACGGCTCAAATGGTGGCCCACACACAGCTTGGCGCCCTTGACAATGGGGCTAACCGCTTACCCGCTTATGTAAGGCAGCTCGGCGCTGTCCCATAATTATTGCACATTTTAAACAGCACAATTTTTTCTTCAATTTTCTAATTTTTTCTTCCTAAATCACTTGGCTTTTCTCAGCTGTTGTTTTGTTTTTTGTTTTGTTGTTTTTGGTTTTTGCGCTTGCTAAAATCGCGGCTGGCTGGAATATAATATCGCAACCGTTGCGTTGGCCGTACTTTCTCGACTGAAACTGCAAAAGCTTCGTTCCGCAAAGCCAGACAAGAACAGAACAGAACCGAAACCTGGTGAGAGCCAACGAGTTCTCTCTCTCTCTCTCTCTCTCTCGCTATCTCTCGCTGTAAAAGCTGCACAACGAAAGTGAAAACCGTGTGAAAAATGAGAGGAAATAAGCAGGATTGAGCGGGGGAGAGAGAGCGAGAGCGACTGCGTATGAGGAAGCAGCAGCGAAGGCGAAGAATACAAGCAAAACATAAATAAACAAAAATAAATGCGAATGAGACGAAAGCGAAAGACGCGCATAATATTGCTTTTTAGCTTCTTCTTCTTGTGGTGTGGGGAAGGGGAGGTGTAAACAAATTCTGGGGAGTTTTTATGGAGTTTCCAAGGGTTGTTGCTTCGCTTTGGGGGTTGCGTTTCGTTGCTTAACTTCCGCGTTTCGGTTGCGTATGAGTAATAAGTATGTGCGTGCGGGGCAGATTTCCAAAAAAAAAAAAAAAAAAAAATGGGAGTGGGTTTTCCTTAGGGTTTGGGTTGAATTTTCCTGGGTTAGGGCAGGGTTTCGCATTGAGGTAGGTTCGGTCTGGCCGTAGTTGTTGAGGAAAAAGCGGAGCTGTCGAGGAGCATAAAATATTCAAGGTAGTGCTTTGGTCCTTTTCGGGTTTATTGGATGTGCCTAATAGGATCACAAATTTTATGTAATTTTAAAATTCTACAAAACAAATTTCTTGAAAATGTATTTTTTTTTTTTAATCTTGAAATATTTTACTTTAATTTTTGAAGAGTGACCAGTTTTCACTAGAATATTTCAAGAGTGACCAGTTTTCACTTGAATATTTCAAGAGTGACCAGTTTTCAGCTGAATAAAAAGTCACAATAGAAACGAAATTGGATCAGTACATTTCTTAAAGCTTTACAATTCATACCAAGCCTTGAAATATATGTTAAATACAAGGAAGTAAAACTAATAATTTATAAAAGGACCTTCCTGCACCGCCATAATAATCATGTAAGTAACATATTTTCGCTCACTTTCACTCGGTCACCTGTCCGCAATAAGCAAAACCAGAGCAAACATGTGACATTGTTTTGTACGACGAAAAAAAACCAAGTGGAAAGCAAAATGCATTTTCCGTAACGCCATGAGATAGATAGATGATGATGCATCGTGCCAAGACCGGATAGCTTCCGCAAACGTCAGTGGCAAGACCTCCAAAAATAAAATAGAAAAAATTACAAAAACAATTTGCACCAAATAAACCGCTACTTGGAAAGCGGCAGAGGCGACGGCGCTGACATTCAGGGTGCATGGCAACAAAACTCAATAGCAGACTAATCAAAAACAAAAAAAAAAAAAACAAAATGCAACCTCACTAGCGGGGCAAACATGTGGAAATCTACAGAGGAAAAACAATAATTATAATTCTTAACAAGGGGGTTTCGGTGAATATATTATTATTACTATGTAAGTCTAAAAGAAAAGGTAGAAGAAAAATAAATATGAACAAAAAATCATCTTAATTTCTTTAAAATCATAAATAAAACAGAGTTTATAATTATAAATAAGATAATAATACAAATTTAAAGTCTGATAATAGCATTTATTTTCAAATAAACTGAAGTATTTTTATTTAAAAGAAAATATTAGTATTATTAGATTTTCTTTCCTATAAAAGCAATAATAGAAATAATTCGAAAAAGGGGGTTCCCCTAAAAATTGTTTGATTTAAAATGCGTTTGAATAAGATTTCTACCTTATGAATATTATAAAAGAATAATTTTCCTATTAAGAATAAGTTTTCAGGCCAAATCTTAATTATATATTTAGTCAAAAAAAATTACCCCCAAATAATGAGGTCAATTAATACGGAAATTTTCATTTTCTGACACCCACTTTTTATTCTGAGTGCAGCAAGCACACGCACACAACAAAAACATTCAAAGGCGGCAAATGTATTGACCTTAACACTGAACGCCAACACAGTCGCACATGCATACGTACTTGTATTGCAAAATAAGAACTTGAAATAGAATAAATTGAGCAAGAGATAGAGAGAGAGAGAGAGTAAAAAGCAGAGAGCAGTGCCGATTAGAAGGAGAGCACTAGCGGCGCGAGAGAGAACCAGAACGAGAGCATACACGTGTGCGTGTTCAAGTTCACCCACACCAAGGCAAGGCTAGCGCGCACAAACACCAGCAGCAGGCAGCCGACTAACAGAGCGTCTACAGCTGAGCAAGCAGCGCACTGTTATTGCTCTGTAGTGTGTACTTCCTCCCCTCCCCATTTTTGTTTTTGGGGGTATCTGCATTTTTGCGAAGTTGCACGACGTCGGAGCGGGCTGGGGCCCTGGCAGGGGGTGTGGCTCCAGCACTAATGAGGGTTGCAACTCCAGACGGAGTTACGGGGCAAGTGGAATGAGTCAGACAGCCGGGGGAATGGGCTGGAGGGGGCAGCTGTGGATTTCGATTGTGATTTTAATAGTGACGATGAGTTGGAGCATCTAATTGAAGGCTTAGTTTCAAGAGGATTCCGAGAGTGAAAGGTCAAGAGGGTTACCGTATATCCATAGGTCTTGTGGCTTGTCTTATTTTTATAGAGTTTTATATGGAGTTTTGCTTTTGGGATGTGATTTAGGGTTTTTTTTTTAATATTTGCAGTTAAAAACTGTTTAAAAACACTTAAACACTGTTATTGATTTATTTTTTTTAGCTATAAAGCTGTTTTCAGATAAAATTAGAAGCTATTTTTTACTGAGTTTACTTTGAAGATATATTTTATTAATATTTTCCGGAATTCAAGCACTTGCCACACATATTGGTAACATATTTCCGCTTTTCTTTTCTTTAGTTTATTATTTTTATCGTTTCCACTACGTTTTTTAACTTGATGTATTTTTTTTGTTGGATTTTGGTTTTATTTTCATTCCAAAACTGGACACTCCCTTAACATTATTATTTTTCTTACAATTTGTAATACAAATGCTTGTTTATTTGTAATTTTTAATGGTTTTAAGTGATAAGTTTAATAACATTTGATTAAAGTTAGTGTTTCTTAAACAAAAGTCCCTTAAGCACAGTTTGCAGCATAATAGTTCCCTTATTTGTTTCTAAATTAGTTTTATATTTATTTCACGAAATTTCACTTAATGCACTTTTCGATTTTATCCGGATTTCTGGCTGTAAGAATCCCAAATTGATATTTCTTATCAGCCAATTTGTATCTATAAGGTCTTAACCTTACTTTACCATCTAAAACTCATTTATTTATATTTTCTTTTTGTTATTTATTTCATTAAATTGACACACAAAAGCTCTCACAACACTCTGGAATATCTTTATCTTTGCACTTACAACGACTTCACTTAATCGCGTCGCGCATCCCACAGATACTGGCGTTGCATTCGCATCCGGGGGATTGCTCGTATTTCGACCGATCGAATTTCGAATTAATTTTTAGCTTTATTTAGTTTTTTTTTTTGTTTTTTTCTTGTAACAAACGAAAGTTAAGACGTTTGCGCAGATTAAGTATAATAAGAAGAAGACGAGGAGACGGAACGCGACGTTGCGTTCCACATGACGTCGTCAAAATGACTGAGTTCTGAGTCTCGGTTCTGAGTTTTCACATTTTTCGCAAAAGTGAAAAATTCTACTTTCAATATGAAAACGAGCAGCGCTGCCAACTGCGCTGCCCGGACGGGAGTTGTGCATGGCAAAAGCCAAAGAAGAAGAAGAAGCAGCAGCAGCAGCAGCGCAAGCGGCTGCAGAAAACGCAGCCCACTGTGGGTGTGGGTAAGGTAGGTCGTGGTATGGGAGAGAGCCCATCACGGAGAGAGCCGCCAGAACCTTGAGCGTAGTGAGAGAGAGACAGTGAGTGCGAGAGAGAGAGAGAGCGGGCCGACGAGCGAGAGCTGAGCATGCAGCGAATGCAGAAAACAAAGCGTAGCCCAGAGAAGTCAATGTACAAAGCCGATTGGGGGTGCAATGGACGTGTGGGCCGTGAAACTTAGACGCGGACATGGACGTCGGCACAGTGAAAGCCCCCTAAAGGCTATGAGGAAGTACAACAAAAGTTACAAAAATGCTTTGATTAATATCAAAATTAATGCTATCATCAGATAAATATAGTGAAAAGAGTTTAAAAATAGCTAGCGGAGTTTAGAGCACGCATACATTACCGCATTAGACTAGCATTTGTGTGAGTAAACGCACGCTTACACTGTTAGTGTGAGTAGGGCCTGGGCAGCGAACCTTGTGAACCCGCGAGGCTATCTGTAGGGCATCACTGTCTAGCGCCAAAATGTAGGCAATGATTTTATAAAGTCAATTAAATACACATTTAAAAGGATAAATTTGATAATATTGTAGCGTAAATGTGCCGCACACAAGCCGGGCCCAGCGGATATTCCTTTCAAGGGGTGGCATTGCCGCTTGGTTGGCAGCAGCCTAGATCGTGGCTTAAACACTAAAAACACTTAAAAAAAAACACACACTTTAACACTACGATCGATCCGAAGTTAAAACACAACGAGTTGTTCGCGTATTTCGCGGATTTCGCCGATTATTCCGTTTTCTATTTATTTCAATTTCATTTACGCGTGCAGCAAACTCTTTTTCTTCTAATAAAAAAGCGCGGACTGTCGAGATGGGTCATTACAGGTGGATATATCGCATAGAAATATCGCTTAGAAATATCGATAAAAATATCTGGCGCAAGACTTGAACCGGCAATACGAAATGCTGTTATCGTTACAATATTTATTAGATCTGTGTGAATTATCTAATTGATTTTTTATAATATCAAATGGGTGTTAAAGGAATTGAATTAATATGATTACTGACTGATCGCAATTGCTTTCTATAAAAACAAAGCTATAAACTAATATAATATAATAAATTATAAACAACCTTCCACAACTTGATATGTAGTGAACGGTTTGTGATCTGAAGAACTTAAAACTAGAAGATCTAAAGAACTGTAATACTAGAAGATCTAAAGAACTGTAATACTAGAAGATCTAAAGATCTTTAATACCATAAATATATGTTTACTTATGAGGTCTGTGATCTTCACATTTTGTTTTATAGTGAAAAATATATTTATTCTTCCGCTAGACATTATAAAATATTAGTATATATATTTAATACACCTCTGAATGCTGTACTTTTTTGGATAGATCACTGTACTATGTATTTCGCAAAAGCGTACATCCATGTTCCCAGGTCTCTGTGTTGCGTGTTCGTTCCCGGTCTAGAGTTGTTTGCCCCTTTTCCGTGCTTCTTTTTGGGGTTGCAAAAAGTTTTTGGCATTCCGGGAGTTGTCGTAGCACAGAAATTAAAAATAATTGCAAAAAGACGCCGAGTGGGTGGATTTCTTCGCATCTCTGGCCCTCGGTCTGCCTCGGTCTGTCTGTCTGGGAGTTGCAACCCTTCGGGCAGCGAAATGAAAGCAAACTTCAGGCTCTTTCGCATTCGGGGTGTGGACACATCCAAAGCCGGGCCAGGAGACGGATGTGGAGTAAGAGAACGGAGTGGTTTCCTAGACACACACACACACAAACTGCTGCTGCTGCTGGGCTACATTTTGTTGTTTGGTAAGGTCGGGCCGAGAGCCAGAGATACTTCCTCCACAAGCTTCGATTTTAGCCAACTCCAAGGGTTGCACTCTAATGGAGTTGGCTTCCTTTGTCCCTGTTGGGGTAAGTTCTACGGGTATAGCGCCTTGTAACCTTGATTCTTTTTTGCTTAAGCTGTCGCAAAGGTATAATACCGGATTTGTACAGAAACTCCGCATTATGTTTGTCTCAGAAAGTTTACTAAATGATTTTTTAACGTATTTGTTCTTTTAATATATATAAAGAGAGGTATTTCAAACCCTAAATTACCAAATTAATTAAAAATGAAATTACATATTCCTAACCTTCTAAAAATTATAAAAACAAAACAGTTACAAAATCATATTCAGGTTAATGATATTACCCAGCTTTGGCCTCAACTATAGTTGACTATTTTATGATAATCCCTGAATTAATACCATTTAACCTCGTCGAACCCTAAGGGACAAGCCAGACGTCGCAGCTTCCCCGTCGAGGCCGTCGCATTGAAACGCCACTGGCCATGGCTGCAAGCACAATAGTTATGGTTCCTCCATCCATATATAGCCGCCAAATATCATGGTCAATGACAGCGCCGTGAAATTTGCAACGTAGCGGCACGTGGCAGGGGCATCCAGACACCACCACTAGCCAGGGTCCTGGTGGGGGCAGGCCACCCTCGCGACTGCAATCTCAATTTCTCTCTTTCTCTCTCTCTCTCTCACTCTGCCTCTTTCTGCAAAGAGCGTAGGTGCAAAAGCGCATGTTTAGGAGCTGCAACGTTGCACATGCCACATGGCTGCACGAAGGTTAAAAGCATTTCAGGGGCACTACGGCAACACGAGAATTACAACTGCACTGGCCGGCGAGGACCAAGGACCAAGGGCAAGGACACGCAGGCATGCGCATTTCCGCATCCGAAGTCGGGTCCTTGGCTCGGACACGGTCTCGCATTCGGATCCTTGGCTCAAAGTCCCCCATTGCCAAGGTCCTGCGACATTGCGGGGGAGCTAAGCTAAAAGCTAGTGCTGACAAAACTGCTGGCTCTTAGCTAACAAATTCAATTAATTAAATAGTTTTTAGGACAAGTTTAATCATAAAATTTAAGCAGTCAGTATATATTATTATTATATTATATATATATATCCTTTATTAATATTTTTTAAGTATATGTAATATACAAAATAATTGCATTAAGTTAAAAACACAAGCTTGCCACCACTACCCACAGCCCGCCTCTGTCCAGCGGCTTCTCTTCGATGAAGCAGCCTGAAAAAAATAAATAAAAAAAACTTCTGCAAATGACATTGGGATATATGGGTGGCAGACACAAGGGGAATGAGCTCGAAGGTGGGTGCAGATTAATTTCAGGGCTATCCCCCTTCAGTCACCATGTTTGTTTTGCATTTCCTTGACAATTGTTTAACTGAATTCGCCCGGTTGCAGTGCAAGGATATTTGGCACACACGTGTCAGCTAACGCTCACGCAAGTCCTGAAATCGGCATTGCCTCGATGGCCATTGAAAAGGTCAGCACACACATACACACACACACCCACACACAAGTCCTTGTCCAGATATGGATTAAGACGCAGCGAGGACACTTTTGCATGCTTTAGAATTTGCTCGAAAATTATGCGTATTTTGTAGGATTATTTAATACCTTGACAATTGGCCAAATTGGTCAGGCTTTATACCGGTGTGACACTTGCTTTTTGCCTTTTCGATAGTTTAAACTTTATTGAATATCCTGTGATAGCCGTAAAGTTATAGATTGAATAGTTTAAAGACCTCTCTCGACCTCTCGCAGGGATGACCCTGCGCCGCCTTAAGCTTTCATGTCTTGTTTCAAAATTGCTTACATGATAATTCACCGATTGCCTTAAGTTTTGTTGAATGTATTTTCTATACAATCCCTTCCGATCTGGTTAATTTGTTGTATATTGTATATTTGGCATATATTTGGCATAATTTGGCATAGAAACAGGACACTTATTTTTAGAACTACGCCATATTGGTAATTGTTTTATATTTTTCAAAGATTGCAGGTTCTTTTAAAGGAAATACATTTTTAATAATCTTTTTATTATACTATACTTCGGGGTCCTTAGCTTCACCAACCTTTTTCATGTCTGAGAGGTACAAAGTATTATTTAAGAATTAGCCTATAAATACAAGACTGGTAATGAATCCCAAAACAGTGTTTTGTCAAAATTGTTCGCGGTTTAAAGTCAGGTAATGGAAGCTCCTTTTTTAATCTCCTGACCCCTCCAAGGTGGAGTACAGATCGGTTACTTTGGCACGTATTAAGCTGCTCAATACAATATAATTCATGATTTGCATAAAAAAAAATGAGGAGAGAAGGCTCTTCGACTACATAATGGTTCGGCACGATTAGTTTAGGCCAGGCATGGGCACCAAATAAAACGGCAAGAGCAACTGCGCAGCGAGACAAAAACAAAAACCACTCCCACCGCCGTGCCCATCAAGGCTTTATATTTCCACAATAAACCCTCTCAGCTTTCGTGTTTTTCTCGAAAATAAACAAAAAACAATCAAGAAACAACTAACAATTACAATAGCCCTAGACAGAGATTATAAGTCTTCCAAATGCAAATATAGACAGCCCAACTTCCAACTAATGACATATCAATTTTGGAAAAACCCCGAAAAGAAGAAGGTTAGGGAACCGAGCCAATTACTGGGTCAATGTGCATGGCCTGAACTGATTCTGGCCAAAAAAAAGCCAAGCCGGCTCGTACAAAAGTGTGCTATGAGTCAGTAGCCTCCGGAGGCGAGTTCATTGAAACTAATTTTCATCGGGGACCCGTAGAGCCGTAGAGACAAGGACACTAACAGAGTGGCCTGTGACGGTCGGGGGACTTGGGCAAAGGCATTTTCCTTTATTTACGGCAGTGGAGGAAGGTCACTGACTCAGTCGGAATATTTTTCGGTTCCCACTTGATTTGGGCTGGCGAAAAGTTCAATCCCCTTGTCCTCCTTATCGCTTATCCGGTTGCTACCTCTTGATTTTCCATTCAAAGTAGGGGCCTGACCCAATCGCACTCTCAATTAAAAACAAAATTTGGCATAATAATTGCAAATTTTTAATTTATATATTTAAACCTTTGCAAGAGTAACTGTCTCAGTGGAATGTGTGTACCTATTTTTATAGTTTTCGAAATATTTAATTAAGCAGTTCTTGTTTTAATATTATATTTCAGTTCCAAAGATGTCAGAAAATAAAATTCAATTCTTTTGTAGATATTTAATAAAATGTAACGTATACGTAATATGCATTGCTTTAAGGATTGTCGGGAATTAAATTAAATATAAATATATTTATTATTTAATTGTATTAAATTTGTTATAAAGTGTATTATATATAAATGAAATAAATCAAATATATCTTGTAGATCGGTGAATGGAAATCATTATTCACATTCTGTATGGTTGATGCTAAGAGCCTTCACATAGAATTACTTCATCTTTCTCTTAATTTTTATATATAGCCGCTCTTATTCTCTTTATCTCTCTCTCTCTCTCTCTCTGTCTGTGGATTCGCACTTGGCACTGCAGTTTCTCAGTTTGCACCGAGCTCTTGACAAGCTCTCTTCGCCGCATGCAAGGAAGGATGGAGCTGCAGCGCACTTTAACCGACCTGCCTTTTGAGGTCCTCGATCGGATCTTTAAGGCTCTGACCTGCAAGCCCCCCCTACGGCCCTTACACGGTCTACGATTTCTCGAACGACAAGCTGAGCCTGGCCAAGACCAGCGAATACCTGGGCCTGGCTTTTGCCTATCACAGTCGCGGCATATACACAAATGCAACGTATGACAGATCACAGATAGCAGAGAGGGACTGGCCTGTGATTCTCTCTCTCCCTTTGCGGCTCAACGATGGTGGAGTATCGGTCCTACCCAGATTGCTATTG
The DNA here is from genome assembly GCA_008042475.1 of Drosophila kanapiae. Classification (NCBI taxonomy): domain Eukaryota; kingdom Metazoa; phylum Arthropoda; class Insecta; order Diptera; family Drosophilidae; genus Drosophila; species Drosophila kanapiae. The sequence continues at coordinate 168,771 of VNJM01000232.1, forward strand.
GAGCGAAATCGTGACCAAGGCGGTGGCCAAGTACTGTCCAAACTTGGAAATGATCATTTGCCAAGTAAACCAGGACAATCGTGATCTCTTGCTATCCGTGATAAGCAATGCAAAGAACGCCATAAGATTCCTAAAGTTTAAATACAGTTGGTCCGACCGCCCAAAAATTAACGAAAATATAATGTACAAATTACCAGAGCTGCCCCTGCTGACGAAGTTGGAATTAGATTTTTGCTTTTGCTTCGAAGGTGAGTGCCGGGGATGAGTTTAATTGTAAAATAAAAGAAACTCCTTTGCTTTTTAAACTGCAATTTCATACACTTTAAAGCAGAGTTGAGCTCTCACAGTGCCCCGAGGTTAGGTTCGGCAAACTTCGTGCACTAGCCGAAGGTTTACGGCCCTCGAGTGAACTGTTTAAGCAGCTCTGCTTCAAAAATTATATTTCTTGCCTGTTAAATACTCCTGAAAAATTAGAAATAATTAGAAAAACTCTCCTCTTTTGCCAGCTTACGAGATACAGAGATTTTTAAATATAGAAGAGCTGTACTTGAATGCACCTTTTTTGTATCATGATGATGGTCACATGCACCTAAATCTCTTTAGGGTTTGCGCTCCTCTGAAGAAACTCCGCTTGCTAACGGCGGGTGGCATACATATCACATCCGAGACTGATGATAATGAGACAATTCCACCATTTCTCGTTCTTGAAGAAATCAATCTGGTGACTTCGATTATTACGATGGAATTACCAAGCTGTCCAAAGCTCAAAAGCCTGAAAATAGATAACGGTAGGTGCTACATAGAAGGTTTGATCTGCAGATCTATTCTTAAACAGGGCGAAGGTCTAGAGAGATTGCATGTACATACTCGACCAGCTGAATTTAACATTGGCACTCTTTTGAAAGTTATTCGAAAATTTCGAAAAATGCGATACTTAAATATCCAAATACGAAATATTAAATTCCATAAGAAGTTTGTGATCGAACTGGTGAATGCTATAAGGGAAAATGGTGTAACTCCGGCAGATCCCATGGAACTGGTGTTTGATGAATTTACAAAAATAGGTTGGCTGCCGTCACTGGGTAAGATTAATATATGTTAGCGAGATGTTTACTCTATCTTACTCTCTTATTTATTACAGCTTTCTTATACTTCAAGTTCCAACTTAATAAAACTACATCAACATATATAGTAACAAGTACATGTTTTTATATTCTTCAATTAAATAAAACCGAATACAAATAATATTATTTATTGTTAGAGGATATTTTACATTTCAAATGGCGGCCTTTTCAGTCCTTTTTAGTCCTGCTTATCCTGTTTTATTATTTGGTTCTGCAGATGGCAAAGGTGAATCATTGTTCTATAAACTGGCTCCCTTGGGCGCCCTTGACACCAACCCACAGGATGAGTAAGCCTTGGGAATTTAGCGCCCCAGTGTTGTTGAACCTTTTCGGGAGCCAGTGTCCGTTGCACCTGACACGCACTCCTACCTGCCTGCGTGAAGGTGTGTGATTCCGATGGATGGACGGGCGGGGATGGGTGCCGGGTTCGGCAACAAGTTCAAAGTTCGTGCCGGATTTGGGACTGGCGGGGGCATTAGTCATATCTATGCTGCTGGCTGAGTTGTCACCTGGTGCGAATCGTTGAAATATTTCCCCCTGTGCGTGCCAGTGTGAAATATTAGCTTGGTTTAGGCAGACAAAGAATGCATATTGGCTTTGCCACTTTTCAGCACAATGGTATCATAGCGAAACCGGTTTTACATTTCATTTCGAAGTCAAATATCATTGAAAATTGTTATTATTGTTCCACTGGAGGAGCCTCGATCCCCTTCCAGAATATGCAAAGACTTAAAGAAACTGTCTTTAGAAAGATACATAGAAAATGGAAGTACCTTAATCCTAACCAACTTAGTACAATCAGGCAGCACTCCACTACATGTACCTTCTTCTAATGCTTCCTAATACCTAACCCTAACAAGCACGTGCTCTACCTCGCAAGTGTACTAACCGTAATGCGTCAAAATCCAAGAAAAACAAAAAAAAAAAACGATTTTAAAGTTATTTCTTGTTTCAAATATTATTTTTATTTTTTTATTTTATTTTTATTTTCTATTTATATTAATCAGTCAGTATACGTCCAAGTTGTGGACTAAGTACATCAGAGCCGACTGTATGATCAAGCTGAAAATGAATAAGAAGCAACGATAAAGCTGCTCTTTGCCTGATTTATAAAAACTATATTACTTACCCAGTGTCGCAGCCATTTGAACTTAAAATACTCATCTATGACCATATTTAAAGGATCGTTCGGGGTGAGTCCGTTTTTTCTCAATGTATTCACGATTTGACCCACTGAATCAAGGGTAAACTTGACATTTCGAATGAGAAGTCTCAAGTGTCGCAATTTCCTACAGCCGCCGATCAACTCGAGAAGGCCCTGGTTATCATATAGCGTGTTATCACGACAGTAGACTAGACTTTCCAGGGATTCGCCCTGATTCAAAATCGATCTGCGGACTGAGTCAACGGTATCAAATGTCTTATTTTCCCTAAATTTCATCGCTTGCAACTTGGGACAGGTGGGAAAGTCCATTAAAATGTCACAATACTCTACATTCATCTTTTCCAGGGCTATCAGTGGAGTTTCCAAGTCAGTGTCCTCGGAGGCTATAGTCAGACCAACTATACGAAGTAATCGCAGCTTTGTCATCGGAGCACAAATGTTGAAAATATTGACAGTGTGTGGGGATGTCGGGTGCACTATGAAATGTCGTCTATATATTTCAATGTCCAGCTCCTCCAAGTTCACATATTTCTTTAAATGGCAAACTAAGAAACAAAGAAATATAAATTATAAAATGATATCAAGAAAATAGGAATTAATAAGGGCAAATACTGGAAATAAATATGATATATGATGATATATGATGATATATGATAATATATGATGATATATAATGATATATGATGATATATAATGATATATGATGATATATGATAATATAAGTCTAGGCGATTGACTTACCATCTTCAACATGAATATATTTAATCTTTAGTATTCTTAGTAAGGACATTTCCGGCAACCCCTGTACCAGTTTTGGCATAGTGTTTTCGTTGTATTCCTGAGCCAATTCGGCAAACCTTAGGCCATCCTTCACCTTCCATACGAATGCTATAACGGCGTCAACAGTATGGTTATAAAAGTTCAATTTGATCGTTTGCAAGTTGGGGCAATGCAACGCCACCAAATCTTTTAGCTTAAGATCATCAGCGTTCCAGATTTGTTTCGAAAATTCTGTAACATTTGTTCCGCAAAGCGGCAGAATAAAACGCCAGGAATCCAACGATATGTTATTGTATCGTGGCACCAACTTGAAGTCATTGCGACTGTGATAGACATAGGCTTGAGCCAAAATCGGATGAGACTGGGCCAAGGGCACTTTATTTGCTAAATTCTTGCAATATTTATATATCAGATCGAGCACTTCCAGGGGTAGGTCTGTTATTGTCCGCTGTCTTTCCATCGTTGTGTACTCTGCGTCGGAGAGCGCGATGCAAACTGATGTGGCCAAGCTTTTGCATTCGACTGAAGCGCAGAGAACTAAAGAGAACTGAATTAAGAGCAAGAAACTGAGTGCTGGTGCGAAATTATACTCCGCTCTTCGAGTTAAGATTTCATCAGTATTTCATGTTATTTCCAAGCCAAATCTATATATATCTGACAGATGAATCTTTTTTCTTTTATATTACTTTATATTTTTAATTTAATAATATATTAATTCTGCTTTCAATACCGATTTCTGTTCCTTTCACTTCCTAGAAACCCCTTTCCTTTGCAGGATTTTCGAGGTGGTTTCGTTTTTGGTCATGACTGCATTTTATGGCCACTTACTTGGCCAAAAAACATCAAGCTAACTGTGAAAAAATTATGTAGATTACCATTATTGTACAGCAACCCCTTGTGACAACCCCACAATGTCTGAGTCCTGACAATTTTGGCCTTCTTCCCCAACCCAAAACTTTCGCTAATTTGTAATGTTTCAGAGGCAAACGGAAAATTGCAGCGGGTTAAGGGTGGAGTACAGGGTTAAGGGTGCACCAAAAAAAAAAATAGAAAACAAAATACAATACAAATACAAATATTTTGAAACCGCAAAGAAAATATCTGACTTGTGATTATAAAGAAAATAAAGTAAATTCGAATAATCTACGATTGTAGCTACATAAAATATAGAAGGAAAACATTAAATATATCATAGAACTCTAGAGATTTGTAAGCTTCTATATAAATTGGATAATGCCATTGAGTTTTCTTAATGTGCAGTATTTTGCTGACACTTTTGATCCCCGTTGCGTGATAAGGGCGGACCAGATGAGACGACGGTGACGCAATGCGGTGCAGCATGGAGGTCAATAAACCAAGCTGAATGTTTGTAGAATCGGCGTTAAATTCCACAAAAAGGGTTGAAAGCTCTCACAAGGGATAACACTCGAGTTCGCCAGCACAAAGGCAGACACATGAAAGGCTGAGCGAGAAAGGAAAGTTTTACAAATGCAATAAAGAAATTTATTTAACAAGCTACCTTCGAAATTCTTTTTGTTAGCTTATATTGTAAAGTAAGTCTTGGAATAATTTAAAACAGAAAAACATAATGAAATGCTTGGTTTTCTAAGTTAAATTCTATACTACTTTTAAAAATATACAAATTGTCTTCGATTTTTTTATTTAAATATATATTATGTGTGTTTTATTAATCAATAAAAAGAAATTGACGAAAGAGAGAAATCATAGTAAATTCTATCAACCAACCTGCACTTTATTATCTTCCTTTTTTTTTATTAAAAAAAAAGCTTTGTAAACACTTAAAAAATGTGCTAACTTTCGATTAATTTCACATTGTTAAAACTGTACCAGAGATATTTTCCCATTGACAAATGTGCACTTGTTTCGAGCCAACTTTATCCCTTAACTATTTACTTACCAATTTCGGTTGCCAAAAGTGCGACCTGCCAGGTGTTATTTTTGCGCAAGGATAATTTGTCGTTGAAAGCACCCACCTTCGTTGTCAGTTAGCGCAAGGGGGTTGCAAGTTGCATGTTGCAACCTGCTACCTGCTACCTGCTAACTGTGACTCACCTCACCTAGTTTCCACTGCGGAAATGGAGTGGAAATGCGGGGAGTTGCACAATAGGCCGGCTAAAGTATCTTTTGCCACTTGCAACTTTCTCCATTTCTCCGGTATTAGCGCACCGAGCGCACTCTCTCGCTCCAGAACTTTCTCTGGAACGAAGAAGTCGGGACTAAGGAAAACCCGCCCAGCCGGTTCTCGGGAAAATTTGTCTAAGCAAATATTGCGCGGCCAGGTAAAGTGCAACTAGTTTTTCCAGCACAAGCGGGGAAAACTTGTGGCAGTGGCAATGACCCAACAGGCTTTTAGCCTTGAATCTGCTGCAAGTGGAATGGAAAACCAGTTGGTGGTGGCAACCCAAAGGCAGAACAATAAGTAGTTTTTCATTTCTTACGGAATAAATATATATTTTTGCTAATTTATTTATATCTGCAAATTACATTATATCACTGAATTTTCTTATCTTTATATATACATATGTACATAAATAAAAGCTCAAATAGACAGATGATAAAGAATAATAAGAAACACTTCACACTGCTTTGATCAAAACAACCCTGTGTTTAGTGATTTGCATTTCACAAAGCTTCCGTTACATCCGCTATTCTGTTTAACCTACGGTTAATTAACTGTAGATTTTATATTACATTTTTGGCAATATATTCAAATGAAAAGTATATTTAAAAACTTAATACCTATTCGAATTTCTTTCTTTTTCAAAAAGCAGAGACTACTCAGATCAGAACAACCCTGTTTGCTTCTCAACAAGTTTCCGTTACGAATGCTTTTATGATTTAACCTTTGGTTAATAAACCGTAGGTTATATTTAATTCATATTATTTAAAATATATTTCAAAACTTCATAATTAACAGAACTTTTTTTACTTTTTCAACCACTTTAACCTTTCCCAAAAAAAGCAGAGACCATGCCCTTGGTCAAGTCCAATTCAATTGCTGCCAGACAAGCTTCGAAATTCGGTATTAAAACTATGCAATTTCTGGTTGGCATCTTTATGGGGCCCTTGTCTCGGCGCAATGACGCCAAATGAGCTGTCACTACCCCCAAAAATTACCACCCCTCCCAAAAAGACCGCCGGCTCATTGATAAGACAACTTTTACTTTAGTGAGCATCCAGCGGTGAGCAGCAGAATTTTCTAGTTTTCACTTGTCACACAGAAGACGCGACAGCGGTGGTAGCTTGAGGTTGAGGTTGAGTTGCAGTTGGAGTTAGGGTCTGGGTGCCCTTTTTTCCTGGGCGCGGCACTTTCTAATACCCAAGCAGTGGCTGGGCCAAGCAGTCCAAGCAGTGTGGGGAGCCATCAAATGAGTCAACAACAAAAGTGCAAATAAGCCAAGCGAGTGGAGCAGGAGAGAGCAGAGTGCAGCGGGTGCCAAGAACCGACGACGCGACTCCTGCGGAAAAAGCAAGCGGTAGGGGTAGGTCAACCACCAGACATTGAACCCAGCACACACACACACACACAGCCGCGCACAGCAAAGCAAACTTCCGTTGAGAGCGCTAACCAGAGAAAATGCGACGAGAAAGAGAAATAGAAAGAGAGCCGCCGCTCGTCGAGGGGATCGTGGAGGTTGGGGCAGTGCGAGCGTGCAGCACGTGAATCGAGCAAACTTGCACAACAGAAAGAGAGAGAAAGCCATAAGCAGTGGCTGCGTCACACAAGCAGTGCAATGTCTGCCTTGGTGAGCGAAAGAGAAAACCAGAGAGGAAAGCTTCAGTGCCGATTGCTGAAATACCCTGCAGTCATTGTATTCCCATTATTTAGTATTTCTAAGTACTTATGTAGTATACGAAATGATATGTATGTATTAAGTAAAACAAGTACTATTTACGAGGTATAAAATAGTAATAATATTAAGTAAACTTTGTCAAATTTAAATTACAAAATCAAAGAGTATTAAAAGGGCCTCAAGGAATTTAACAACATCGGCTAGTAGTCGTCGTCATCGTCGCATTTTACGCTAGTTTAGTGGGTTGAGTGACACAGACACAGTTTGCGGCCAGAGCGAGACGGTTGCGGGTGCGAGAGGGAGGGCACAAGCGAACGAGTTTGCAATTACGGAGTTGGAGATGGGGAAGCAGTTGCGATTTTGTAATCGCAAGCCAAGTGACGACACAGGGTTGCCACTTGATTGGAATGAAGGATTATGGAATACATATTATTATTATTGGAATATAACTTACTGATTCATATATTTAGGTTTACATAAGCAAAACAAAATTCAGCTCAAGATTTTTCCTTCAAGATTTTCAGTGTGGTAAATACTTTTAATTTAATCATTTTGACATTGGCGCCTAAATCTGTTTTGATATTGATATCCTAAGCAACTTCATTCAGTAGAAATATGTAAGAATGCTTAGATTCGACCGCCATTCAAATATTTCCCACTTAATATATTTTACGATATTTTATTATGCAATTAAATGATTTAAGATATTTGTGAAGACCAGCTTCAGCTCCTAAAAAGCATGCAATATTGTTTACAACGGAGTTTGGAAATAAATAAAATATATTACACACTTATGTATAATCTAACTTCTATAAACTAATATTTCTTATAAACTATTTCTATATATTTCTATATATTCTATTTCATATTGTCATTACATTTATTTAATTTCAAGAAAAGCTTTTTCCAATCTTCTCACCATCTGGCAACTTTGTTGGCCGCTTAACCCATGCCTTATAAAATATTGACGGAAAGGAAAGAGCTGGCGAAAACAGCGAAAAGCGTGCAAGTTGCAAGCAAATAAAAAAAAAAAAAAAACAGCCAAGCGATAAAGAAAAACTCCCCGAACGACCACTGCAGTTCTCCTCTGCCCTACCTCCATTTTTCTCTTTCCCTCCATTCTCCAACGTTCGTCTTTCGTCACTCTCTCTCTCGCTCTTTCTGTCTCCATTTTCTGCTCCCATCCCAGAAACGAATGCCCAACTCCGCGCTCAAGTTATGTTTCGGGATGTGGAGTATACCACTAGGATGGATGGATAGCTCACACAGATACGCTGCTTTTCCTGTCTGCAACGGTGTGTGTGTGTGTGTGCGTGTGTGTGTTTGCGAATGCGAGTGAGTGAGTGTGTGTGTGTGTGTGTGAGACGAAGCGAATCGAGTCGAGAGTAGAGTAGGACAAAAGGGAGACACAATTTTGGTAGCAATGACCTTCACCGCGTTGTTCAAGTTGCCGTTGTTGTTGTCGTTTTTGTTGTTCCTGCAGCTCCAGCACACAGACACACAGACACACACACACACACACACGCGCGTACAGTGGCACGAAAGCAGATGCAGATAGAGAGAGCGATATGGCGAGTATGGGAGCGAGGAGGACGGAATAAATGATGCATGAGTGCAGATGGCTGTGTGGATTTTGTTTTCTTGTTTTGGGGGGGGCGGTGGGTGCTTTTGTCCCCGCTAGGTGCCCCATTCGCTTTTTCCCTTCCCCCCTCTCCATCCCTCCACCATTTCGGAACACATTAAAAAAGAATTTGCAATAACTTCAGGGGTGCCACAGAAATTTATGCGGATTTGAAATCTATTAAAAAAGTGCCAAAAAGTATGCTCCAGAATCTATTTAATCAAACGGGATTAATAAAATTTTATTGCATACTTTTCGGCATGATTTTAAATCGCTTTTTATATCTATCTACATTTATTATTTAAATTAAAGAGATTGGGAATATAAATTATTAATTAAAGATACATTTGAAGTAATACGAAAGCTACAATCTATCTATAATCTATAATCTAGTATGAATATGTTAGGAAATCTATACTATAATGTAATGTTATTAAAATGAAATAAATTGCAAAGCACAAATGTCTCAATTTCCAAGTTTCTAAGACTAAAATTCCCAACTAGTTCGTGCTACTTATCAAAAATTAACTCCCAATTTCTTTTGTGCTTTTTTCAAAAATGTAGTTTTCAATTTAAGAAAACCAAACACTACTTCTTACGTTTTTTTTTTTGCTGTGTATGATCGATCCCCTTAGCCCCCCCCCCCCTGCCATGTCACCGCTTTTCCCGCTCGCTTTTCACTGCACAAATTGAACGTATAAAAGATAAAAGTGCTTTTGTGCTGCTGCCATTGAAAATGGAGTTGTGTGTGGCAAAGGGGCGGCCAGAAGGTGGGTTTTCGGTGGGAGGCGGTGAACCTAGCGTAAACTTGACACTGACGTTGCATGCACCCCCTCCCACCTGCCCCTCATCAACGTGTTTTCCTCACTTTTTTTAGCCCCAGGGTGCGGCCCGTCGCTTTTTGTTTTCCTTCTCTCCTTTCGAGTTGAGTCTTTCCTTTATTTCTTTTCTTTTTTTGCCTGCATTATTTTTTTTTTATTTTTATTTTTGTATTATTTTTATTTTTTTTTTGTGAAAATTGTTCAAGTGCGACGCAGACAGAGGGGGTGGAGGGGTGGGGGATGGAAAAATGGAGTTCTGGGAGCCCGGTGGGGTGTTTAACTTTTGGTATCATTGACCTGGAGTTCTCTGGAGTTCCATGGAGCGCAGACAAAAGGAGCCTCCCCCCCAAAACATTTTTGGTGGTGCCACATGGAGAGGAAGGTGGAAAATAGGGAGGTTCAGGAGAGGGGGAAAAATGGGAGCGGAGTTTCAAGTTGGCCGGTTAGTCATTGTCGACGCCATTTTGGAAAATTTGTCGCCAGTGCATGCGAATGCACATGGCCAACAGGGATATGTATGTACTTATGTATGAACGATGTACATATGTATGTACATACACATATTTGCCGTTGAGCTTTATATTTCCCCCACTTTACAATAGGTTAGTCTGGTATTGTTCTGTCTGTGTGGATTAAAATATCGCAGTGTGTGTGTATGACAAAAAGTTTTCCCTTTTCGTTGATTTTCATTTTAATTGTGGTGTCTCGCTGTTTTTTTTTTTTTAATTTGCCTTTATTTTTGTGTGGCTTACTCATCGGTTAGAGTGGGAAAATTGTCAATGGTCGCAGATTAATGAAGTGTGAGTAGTAAAGATAAAGGATTTAAGGACCTACTTCGAAGGAAGGAGTTTCTAATAAAGGAAAGGGTTTTTAAAACAAAGGGAAACCTTTTTCACTTAAGCTTTGCTAGTGTTTTACGTTAAATAATAATTAAATTAATAGTAAATAAATATTTAAAATATAAATAATATAGTCTTCATAATTATCTAAGTATATAAAAGAGTTTTGCCTCAACAAAGCATTTATTTACACCTAATAAACCATTTTTAATACTTTTTATGTGTTAAAAGTAATAGTAAAATACAAAATATTATAAACGACATTTAATTTTATCATTTACATTTATTTTTGAACCAAATAAGATACATTTCTAAAACAAATTTAAGCACAAGCAAGCCCTATATTATCTGGTCTTTTTGTTCCATAAAAATGGAAACCCTTCGATTGGTTTTCTGGTTAAAATTTTCACGCTTCCTTTTAGTTCTTCAAATAGCAAGCAAACGCAATTGGAAAATTCCCAGCTCATCTGCAATTCTTGCCTCATTTGCAATTCAAACTTGTTTCCACAGTTACGGCTATCCGAGTGCAAATCTCAGCTGTCCATTATCGTTGGGCATCTGTCCGTCGCTTCACCCCACTCTCACCTTGTCCGTCGGACAACAGATGGCCAAATGGACAGACGAGGGAGGTGGCGATGCCGGTGCTGGCAAATGGAGCACTCAATGGACTAGGCCAATTAAAAATCCAGTTCAAGCTCAGCCAGTGCATCGTCATCATAGGGATCTCGGTGGGTAGCTGTGGTGGGGGTCCTTGGGCACACAATCGGGGTATGTCAATGCATAAAGCAAATCATAAATGCGTTCCCACAGGAAAAACTTGCTGGGTTGGTTGCTTGATTCTATTAGTAAGGAAATAAATTAGAAAGTTAATAAAAAACAGTATTCTACATTTAAAATATATACATACAAGCTGGATAAATTCTTTTTAGTTTTAAAATATAACTAATTAACTATAATCCTATCTTAGATAATAAATAATATCCCCAATTCAAACTCACTGAATCTAAAATAGTCAAAGATACTTCCTAATCTCCACCGGAACAGTGTGCACCATCGACTACTCCCTCCGCCAAGTGACGATGATGAATGCCAGACCTGTTCTGGGTGGCAGGAGGAGAGTCATTGAGGCTCGGGTCGGCTAGGGTTCGGGTTCCAAGGTGGCAGTGGCAGTGGCAGTGCAGGAAGCACCGAGAATGCCACGGCCAATGCCATCGTGGCGCAGTGTCAGTGTCAATGCCAGCAGAACCGAGTCGAGAAACTGGGTGAGAGTGTGGGCGGGGTGTACCGGAGAACTGTAGACTCGGAGAATTGGAGAACTGCAAAAGAGGAGACTGGGGGAGAGAAGCCACCGAACCAACTCGGCGCTGTGGAATGCAACAAAGGCTGATGCCACGATTCCAACGATTATAACATCGGCTGGCTAGCGACTCGAGAGGCCATTAGCCTGAGTGCTAGGCCCATGGACGTCGAGAAGATTCCCATCCAGAGAAAGAGAGAAAAAGTGAGAGAGAGAGAGAGAGAGAGAGAGGAACTCTCTCGGTTAGAGGGGAATACCCCACATTCCCCTGAAATCAACTTTTCTCCAATGACGACGCCTGCGCTTAACGTTCTTCGTGCAGTTGTTTTGTTACTGCTTTTTCCTGCTGCAATCCATGAGATGCACTATCCAAGTTGAAGTTGATGGCTGCTAATTAGATTATCGCCGGATTTTTTAAATATCACTGAAAACTGTATTGTTTTCCACACTAAAATCATTTATTTTCATAAAGTTTAGAGCTAATAGATTACATTTAGGTTTTTATTTAAAATATCTATTAAAAACTCCCACAAATAGTTAGGGAATCCACAAGTTAAAGGGTAACAGAACCCAATCGGTATCCTTTACTTGTCAAGAACTTATCCCTAATGGAGCTGACAGATTACCCCATCCAGGTGGGGGTTTCCTTGCGAGTCCAATGCCAGGATTATGCCAATTAGTTTGATGTGAAAGTTGGAATTCACAAGACAAGAATCGAGAAGATAGGCTAACCGAAGGGTTTGCTGATTGAAAACTTACCCACAAATTATGCGATGGCGAAAAACGTGTTTGGCTCACAGCGCTGGGCATTAAGTCAACCGAGCTGCACCGACTAGGAATCCGGCAACTGGGTGCTGGGTGCTGGGATTGGGAACCGCATTCAACGTTCGTCGACCTTGCAACTCGTTCTGCACATTACGTTTATTTATTTTCGTTTGTGTTCCAGCGATAGGCAAAAGGCAGGGGCGTGGAGGGCCCCCCATTAGTGTGGGAAGGTGCGGTTGCTGGCAATACACTTTGTCCAGATACAATCGTCGCCGGTCATTTGCTTTGCTTTCGTAATGGTCATTGAACCGGTACCAGCACATTTTTAGAGGCAAAAAGAGCCTCGGCATTGCCCGAAAATATATATCCTGGTGCCATAAGTCGTCGCAGTCCTCGATTTCCCTTTCTACCGCTGTCTGGCCGCCTCTCCACACTCCACGTTGCGGTACAGTTTTGCAGACACATTTCCAGCCCCGAAACTCTTACTTCAACTATGCTCCACTACCCCAAAGCTACGGAAAAGAAATGCTTTTCACAGTCCCAGTCAGAGTTGGTGGTGTGGTGTGGATCGGAAGGAGGAAATGCCAAAAACATGGAGCTGGGCTCCCTGATGTTTATGGCCTAAAAGGAAATACAGTTGAGTCTGCGTTTTGGTGTACTAAGGAGTGAAATTAAAGAAAAGTTAAGCAGTGTCTACTGTAGGGTCTATGAGCGGCATCTATGAGTGAGAAGCGGCACTCTTAGCGTTTCTAGAACTTATTTGTTGTCTACTTTTAGGGTTTAGTAGACTCTTATGGCCATTTCCGGTCGTGGAAGGCGTTTGTATCTTGTCGATCATTTTTGAAAGGAATATCCTTTGTTTCTTTCCAAATATTCAACATAAATTGTAATAATATTTTAGGGAAAATTATGGAAAACTTCTTGAAGTTGGCTTTGTCAGTGATTGTTACTGCAAGAATGCATTGTTAATTGTTTAGAAAATAAATTTGAAAGATTTTTGCCGCAAAGATAAAGCAAGTTGATTATTATTTAATATTATTATATTATTATATTATATTTATTATGCTTAATATTTTTTAAAGTTATTAATTTAACTAAGGCTTCTTTGCCGTAAAAAACATTAAGAATTAAATTAATTTATGATAAGTTTGATCTGTAAAATAAAATACTTAGCGAACAGTTTTATTGTTTTTACTTTATATATTATTAACCAGATTAAGCCAGTGTTTGAAATATTAACATTTATAAAGAAAACTCCTTTAACAATTATTAGTATTAAGCATCGAAAAAGTATCATTATTTTATAATTTTCTCCAATTAAAAGAATCATTTTCCAAACTGGCAATTTAATAATAAAAATATATTTATTTTAAATGACAAATAGTCTTAATAGAAAATTTAACATATTGCTTTAAACTATAAATAAATAATATTTCTATGTCATAATGTCTTAAATAATATTTTTACCTGAAACATAGCAACATAATCATTATTTATGATTTATTTTACTTTATTTCTACAGTTTGCGAGCTATATATGTTCTTGATATTCCTTTCCGATGTTGCATTCCATAAAATATGTTCAACTTAACCTAGTCCAACCCCAACATGGACCCTGTTTAACCCTCATCCGAAGTATTCAGCTAATTTAGCCTGCTTTTAACCCTCTATAAGCCAATTCAGCTAAATTAGCTAACATGAAATTGGTTTATCAGAGCGAAATCAGATTTATGGCGCTATTTACTCGAGAAGCCCACAGAGCCCCGTAAACATAAAACTCCAAAAAAGCCGAGACGCGGAGTTGCAGGCCACAGATGCCGGCAGGTCCTGCTTGCCAGACAGAGAGAGAGAGAGAGAGAGAGGAGCGAGAGAGAGAAAAGGAAAAGAAAGAAAAAACCGAAAAAGCATTTCGTCGTTTTTAGCCGGCACGAACGGATCAATGACCTGCATTTCACAGCCGGAGACACAATTCAATCGATAAAAGTGAAGAGTTGGGGCACCAGCACACAGACACTGCACACACACAGACACTGTACACACACACACACACAGTGCACACACTGACACAGCGAGGAAAAAACAACATGGCGAACGTGAAATATGCAAGGAGCTTCCTGCAGGAAAAGCCAAAATGGCAGACAGCATGCGGCGAACGTGACGCAGTGCAGGAAAGCCAGTGGCAGTGGCCTGAAAAGGGGGGAGCAGGCAGTGGCGCCGTGGCAGGGGCACCTCCTAGCGCCGCAGGGATGGAACTTTCTAAAATTTTGTAGACCAGCACAAGGCAACCCCAAAGACCGACACGAATATTTTATTTCATTCAATCAAAACGGGGGGAATGTCGCCCCATCGGCGTAAAAAATTCAGCGAGTGTTAACAACTATGCTGGCCAAGTTCCCAGACAGAAAGAGATGGCCAACAAGAACGGAATGCAGTGGAGCGTTAAATAAAAGAAAAAAAAAAAACTGGCAACAAACAAATTCGCATTACCAGTAGCCAGTGGCAGCAACCCCACAACAAAGTCGATTGTCTAAGCCCTCAAACTGCGAAAAACAAAAACAGCCCCCGTAAACAGAGATCCCCCTGCCCAAAACTGACCGAAAATAAAATGTAGACAAAAAAAAAGGAAAGGTAAAATGCACAAAAGTTGTTGTCAACTTTTCTTTTGGGGTTGTTTCGGGCCAAGAAATGAGAAATTAATGATACTATGTGAGATGTCCTTGATTTGCTTTGTGATTTTTCATATTTTAAATCCCCAAAACAAAAGTCAAATGGTTGCTAATATTCGATCCCAGTTGCCAGTCATTATTTGTCTTTATTTAAAATGTTTACAATAATATCACTTACTTTTTGTATATATTAATTCTGATTTGTTTCCGGATTGAAGCCGAAGAATATGGAAAGGACTATCATAAGACAAATAGTGATTAAGTAGAGTATTAGAAAGCCAAAGGTGATGTAAAATAAGGCCGTCAAAATGATAAACATGATCAGTGATTCAATTTTAACATTTATACATAGAAATTTAGATGCTTTTTAGCTGTAATTTTGTTTTAAACATTTGACATTTGATTTTTTATATTAAAAGCCAGAAGGCAATGCTAATGTGCTTAAGTTTTAGCTTAAGTTTATCTTTAAAAATAAACATTTATTTAATTAGAATTAACAAGTATACATAAACTAACATATAATATAATAATTAATTGGAAAAGAAAGAAAGCTAGCTACTAAAATTATTATATTATGTATTGTTCGGCTATAAAAGTTAAGATCTTTCAAGCCTGTGGACATATCATTAAGGATTCTTAGTAAAATCTAGATAAATGCTAGTCATGATAAGGATTCTACTACCTTAAAAGTAATGCCAACTTCACTAAGACTTTTATTGAGGGAATAATGGTTGTAAATTGATTTAAAATCTCAAAAACAACTGTGTAGTTTCTGAACTAGAATTCACTACTAGAATGGAATATAAAAAGACTGATCCTGATTAATCCTTGATGGCCTCTGGTTAGTTGCAAATATAATTGTTATCCCTTTTTTGTGGACATATTCATCATACCACCCGTGGACCCTGTGAGCTGTGTGTGTGTGTGGCAAGCCAATTAGCCTTACTAACACACTCCCACGCCACATTTGTAATTTTTTTTTGTCGGTTTCCTCTCGTTATTTTTTTTTTTGTTGTTGATTTTGATGTTTCCTTGTCGAGTTGCGCTCGGAAATGAAAACTGCAGCGAAAGTCTGGAAGCAGGGAAAAAAAGCGAAATTTTTTGCAGTCATCCCGAAAAGTGCAGCCCTGCAAAATCGGAGTTATCCTCGCTCGCACTCTCTCTCTATATATCTCTTTGGAACTCTCCCTCGTTAAATCTTTCTCTCTCTGTCACTTGCAGACACAGACAGTTGGGGGAATGGGATTTTCAGAAGGTGGACTGAAGTTCAGTTTGGTTTTAGGGAGTTGCCCGCGGAGTTTGGGCTTCTACTGTCTGGGCAGCCCCTGCTCCACTCCCAGTAACTCCCAGTAACTCCCTTCGCCATGTTGGCATGACAACCAACCGATATTCCAGCAGAGTCCAGACTGGGTGTGTTGCCAAATCCCGGGCACTGAAAATACGAGCAAAATATCAAACTTCTCCCCCCGAAGCGCAATGGGTCAGTGTACAATTATTTTAACAATCGAAAAAATACAAAAAAAAAAAACGAAAAAAATTGGTAGGTAGAAAAGAAAATTTATGCTGGCTGATATTATTGACATAGAAAACTTTATTTACTAAACAACAAAATATTTATAAGTCAGTTTTAATGTTTGAAATAATTTTTAGGAAGTCAAGGAGGCGAAAACTAATAAATAATAGTAAATAATAATTATTTCTAGCTGCGAGAATGATCAGCTACAGGGGAGAAATTAAGGGAGAGTTTCTATCGAAATGGAATCGTATTTATACATAAATTAAACTGCTTGATTTTTATAGATTTATTTGAAAGTTTTCCTGCTATTTAATTGGCTTAACTTTCGTATTTAACTTTGTATTTGTAAATCCTTCTATAAACATTGATTTCTATAAATATATTCTCTAAAAACATTCCTTTCGAACTTCGTATCTCTAAACCTCCTATAAACAATGATTTCCTGAAATATATTCTCAAAAAACATTCCTCTTTCATCTTCCCAAAAATAATCAAAAGAAAATGTTTGTAATTCTCATAAAATACTCCTTGAAATTTCCATAAATAAATACAAAATTGGGTATTTCTTTATTGCCTTTGCACTGGTGGCATTATGCCAAAGTAACCATTGCCCAAATAGATTTG
Organism: Drosophila kanapiae; assembly: GCA_008042475.1. Lineage (NCBI taxonomy): Eukaryota > Metazoa > Arthropoda > Insecta > Diptera > Drosophilidae > Drosophila > Drosophila kanapiae. The sequence continues at coordinate 185,803 of VNJM01000232.1, forward strand.
CGGACTTTTGGGTCCACTGCCATCCGGATTGGTCTTCCAAGTGATCGTGAGACAAGGCTCATTGGCTCTGGGACTCTTCGGTATTGTGATTTGGTAATTAGCAGCATCCACCGGGCTGACATTATTTTCTATAAGGACAACCGATCGTTGAGCTACTGGCAATTGTTGATATGTCGCTGGTTGACGCTGCTGGGTTGTAGCCACTGAAATGTAAGAAAAATTGAATAAAGAAATATAAAAATAATATTTATTATTAGAAAATATATATATATTTTTTTGTTTAAAGTAAGATCTTACTAGGAATATATGAAGAAAAGTTCAAGAAAATCCTTTTTTTGGTTAAAAAAGGTCTCTTTCTTGTAAAGAATATTTTAGCCCAAAGAACACATTGCTTTTTGCTTTAACAAAGTTAATAGAAGATTAATATTATATTCAATAATTTTCAAATATAATCCTAACCTTATAAACTATCATAATGCACTAATTATAGGAGACTGAAAAGTCGGCCAACTGGTGTCGATTTATTGAACTTACATGGCTGGCTCCACGCGCAGGCAATCAGCAGCGGAAAGAAAGCCAGCAACTTGTGCAACGCCTCTGATTTCATATTTATTTATATATGTAGCCTATGTGGAAATATAAACAAATACTTTTGTTGTTGTCTGGCTTCCTATACTAGATGCAGCGACTCGGTATTATCTCACAATAGCGACGTCGCAACGACGTCTTCACACCCAGAGTTCTCGGCTCAAACTGAACCAGAGCAAACGGCGATGATCGTGGGGCTCTCTCCCCCCAGCACTATCTTACCTGGTATTCTCCGGGTTTACTTATCAACTTTTCTGAATGAATCCCAGCGTTAGATTGTAAACAAAAGCCGAGCTCAGCAGCATCGATGGAAGATAGTGAATCGCAGGAATTGATAACGAAGATCGGTGTGCGCCTCTGAAAAGTCTCTGTCTCTGCATCGTCGCTATATATGTTATGGGTTCATCGAACAATAATCCCAATCTGCAATGTGAGTAACAAAGATATCTCAAACAATAACAAATATAAGGAAATATGTATAAACAAAGTATAATAAATAAATAAAATATAAATAAAAATATAATGAATAAATAAAATATAAATAAAAAATATAATAAATAAATAAAATATACAAATATAAAAGGTAGGCTCTTACTATAGATATATATATCTATATAGATATAGATTTATATACACTTATATATAAATATATACATCTTACTATATATTTATTTTTTAATTAGTTGAATTTTTTTAAGTACATATAAGTTGCTAAACTTTGCTAATAAATAATATATATTGACAAAAAAATAATAGAATTACTTTTCAAGAATTAATAAAAATAAATACAATTACTAATAATTAACAATCAGAGGTATTAAAGTCATAACATAATTTTTGCGGAATCAGGAAATTCCAGGACTGTTTAATAGCCTTCGAAAGTAATTAAATATCTTATTTGAATAAAGAAATTAACTTAATTTGTAATGTATATTAATTATTGGAATACGGGATATTTTTTATAATTATTTTGAGAATATGCTTAAACTTTAAATAAAAAAATGGATAGTATTATGGTCAGTGTAATTTGAACTGCTTTAGTCAATACACAAACCAGTGTCTGCTCATCGTAGACATAAACCAACCGCCGACGGAAACTGTGGAAGGTAAGTATGACTGGTAGCTGCCTTGGCTAAGGCAGCCAAGTTTGTTGCCGGAAGTGGAACACATTCACATTTTTGGCGCGAAATATTTCCTGAAAAAAGATTTTTCCCTGAGGTAGCTAGATAAAAATTAAATTAACTCAGTTACGTTAGAAAGTATTAATAAATTTGCTATAATAAATAATAATATATCAGCTAAGGCCGCCACTATTAGAGCTTCTGCCTGTCAAAGTTTTTTTTAGCATAATATCAGCATTATTTAAATAATATTTTATTTATCCATCCCTTTCCAAAATAAATAAATAAATTGTTCTATTAAATTCTCAAATATTTCGAATCTTTCATTTTATTTAGCAATACTCTTAGCCTAGAGGGAAACGCGTGAGACACGTGTTTTCAATTAAATTACAAAAAAAACTAAACAAACAAGCTTAGCAATTCAACTAAGTGTCCTTCAATAGTGAAATCTTAGCGCAACAATTAATTCTTAATTTTCAGATTAATCAATCGAAAGTTTGGCTAACAATAACATACAATATTATCGAATCTATTTGAAAGGCGCTCAAGTCGCGCCCTTCACTTAAACTTAGTTATAAATAACAATTTGTGTCACTTTGTTGGATTTTTTTTATGTATTTTACAAATGTTGCTTTTAATGCTTACGTTTATTGGTATAATTATGTATTTTTTCTTTTTTTTTGTTTATATTAAATAAGAATATATTGCAAATCATGTATAATTAGGAGTTAGGGTTAGGTTATTCCAGTTTGATACGTTTTTTTGTTGTTTTATTACGCGGTCAGTGTGCTTGAGGGACTGGGCGTGTGGTCGTAAGGGCACTTGGGGAGGTTGTTACACTTGAAGAAAACCGAATTAAATACTCTTGCCTTGCCCGTGGACGGAAACCGTTGCTTACAGAAATCTAAAATAATAAGAAAATGCATCCTTCTTGGAAGACAAATGAGAATGAATTTCAATTTTCTGCCTATTTTTTCTTTCTTGTGTAATAATGATCCATTAATTAATATGAGAAACTTTAGTGTGTCTTCTTTTTTTGCTACTGTACACAGTCTTTATATATGATTTTTGTTTTATTTTCTTTTTCGTTTGCTGGTTGCTTGATATTTAGACTTATTTTATAAACGATTGAAACCCCATTATTTCCATTACACCTCGGTGCTGTGCGTTTGAATCCGAACCTTCTTCACACTGCCATTGCGACGCATCGGCGGCGGCGAACTACCGGATCCGGAGTAACCCGGATTCTGTATGCCCAACGTTGGATCCGGCCGGGGTCTCGGCTTTTTGAGGCTCGATCGAAGCGGCGAGCGGGTCACCGAATCGAGAGTGGAGCCATTGGACACACTGGTCACCGTTGTGCTCATGGAGGCCACACTGCCCGCCGTTCCGGCTCCGTTCCGAATGCCGCTGTACGGCTTACCGGAGGCATCCGTCACCGAGACACCGTTGCGAGTGCGTGGCTCCTTAAAACCAGGATTATTGAAGGTGGTGGCACTGCCTGGAGCTGAGGCATCCAGTGCCATGGTTGGATCTCCGCCGGGACTCCGTGAATAGATCATATCATACAGGGCGGCCACAAACAGGGCGACGGTGAGAACAATCGTCACAATCTGGATAAAGCAAATGGGAATATTAGTAATTAATAAGGGAAATTTTAAGTCCATGCGGTGATGCAGGTAACTCTGCTTGATTAATGACTGTATTTGTACGAATTACTCACCTGTATGTAAAAGGAAATGCCCCGCGATATCTTGAAGCCGTAGCGTTCCTGCTCATCAATTTGCAGAGCAAACAATACCGTCGCTATGATGGCCAGTACACCTGTAAAGAAATTCAATTAAATTACGTGACTTATCGTTTCAGTATCTAACCCAACTACTCACCTCCCAGCAGGGCCAGCATTAACTTCACTATAACTAGAGTTGTGTAGGGCATAACCACCTTCTCCCTGGATGAGATCATCGCGTGTTGAATGACCGACAGAATGCAGAAGATGCCCAGCACAGCTGAGCTGCCGATGGCCAAGAGGCCACTGACAAAAACTGCATCTAAAAGGGTTAGAAATAGACATTAGTATTAAGTGAATATAAAAATAAATAAAGAAATAAAAGTAAGCTGGGAAAATTACTATTAATACATGCAAATACCATGCAAGATAGCATCAACAATTGTTTACATTTTCTTTCTTATTTTCTTTATCTTAGAAGAAGAATATATTTGCTTTCTTTTCTTTTCTAAAACTGCAATTATTTAATTAAATATACTTACTGCTTAGCCTAAACTTGGATACATCGTTGCCGCATTTCTCGCGATTATATGTCAATTGTTTGCAGACCTTAAACGGTCCGAAATAGCCTCGATCGAAGTCATAGCCGCCTATATCGATTAAATCCAAATTAGTTTACTTAAATTAAAGAAAGAAACAAAATTATATATAGTACTCACCCGATCGACTATCGTAGTAGCCCCAAATGGGTATGCCAATGGCCACAGATGCCAAGGCGAAGCAAACGAAGCCGAGACAGGTCACACCAGCAGCATAAAGTGTCGACTTTGCCATGTTTTACTGTACAGCATAACGATAGCCAGGCGCAATTGAGGTCCAAAGAACTGAAAATTAAGCGAAAATTGAGCAACATTAGCATTTATGGATAAGAAAATCCCCTGCACCCAAACTGTGCCCCATTGACTTTGAGCTACATTTTGCCTGATGCTCAGGCTTAGCCGAAAATCTTCTTACATGCCTCAGATAAAGAGGGGAAGCTAACCCACCCACCCACATGGCATACTCGTAACCCGTAAGCCATCGTAACCCATCCGAGAGCACTTTGTCATGCTCACATCGAGCCGTGTTCTCATCACGAACAATTAGATCCCATTCATACATAAAGAGCTACTTGCCGCCGACCTTGAGATTGCATACACAAAAAAAAAAAGACAAGAAAAATAAATGCTTACGCAGAGGAATTTTCGCCTTTCTGTGTGGGTCGCACACACACACACACATAGAGACAAGTCTCAATTCAGTTTTTCTCTCTGTTTGCGTTTTTTTTCTTCGTCTCTAAGCGGATTTGAGCCATAAACCGATTTCCTCTTACATGTAATTAAATAGCAATTTATAAAAAATACATTTTCCGAGTATGTCCGATACCTTAAGCCAAGTTAAAACCAAGAAATGTCAGTTATTTTTGACAGACATCGGCTAATTGATGAGCTATTTAAGAACTTGGTGCAAAAAATAGCAATGGGGAGGTAAGTAGCGAAACGCCAGCGGCAAACAGGGCGTATGCGTAATATTTTGAGGTAATGTGGGAAGAAAATATTAAGGAAAAAGTAAATGTTAAATATAGTCTATGGCATAATGTGTTATATCGCAGGGTGTTATTAAATTTAAAGACTTATTTGCGGGGTAATTATTAATAAGCATAAAGAGAACAAGCAAGCTTTGGAATAAGGTTAACGTTTGTTTAATTTAATTACATTTTGAAAGCAAGAAATGTTTGTAGAATTTCTATATTAATTTAAGATTTAATATATTTTATGTATTTGAATTTATTCCTCTTAAATCTTTTGAGTTAATTTACAATCTATAATACATTTATTCTTCAAATTAACGCCCTACATTTAATTATTAAATTAAGATCTATTATAATTTATGTGCCTTTATTTACTACACTTAATATTAATACTTTGTCTAATCATTTTCATTTACAAACCATACAAAAAATGAATTAAAACCACAATTTGTCTCTCAGAACATGCATAAAAGTCTCGTAGAAATAAAACAGAGTGAATGCCTCTTCCTGGTGCTTCCTTCATGCTAATAAACTTAACAACCTTCTCTCAATAAGCCCCCGTCGCTTAATGACACCAAAATAGGTATCACATGCAAGTAAGTTGAGCGTTTCCCGCATGACGGTAGATCGTAGCTCAGCCTGAAACCAGAAACCGGAGAGACACACACAGATACTTCGCTCAAGAAATCCAAAATGAATCCGAGACGACGTTGCCTCATCTTGGGCAACTGAATTGGAGTGGAGAGTCCGATTCTGATGATGTCTGTTGCTCTTAGCGGTAAATAGACGAATGCAAGGCGGGCGGCGGCCGGGCGGGAATGTGTGCCGCCTGGCTTAAATTACCTTTAGCGAATGCTGATGGTTCTGCTTCTTGGCTCGAAAGTTGGCCAAAACGAAGGCTCGACTGGGCTCGCTTGAGTGGAATGTTTAGTTTGCTCTGAATCTGTGGCAACTCACTGACAACATTTCGAAAAGTCATCAAGAATGAATGACGGCAAAGACAGTCTTAAGAGTAGAAAACCATTTAGTAATTGATTTTTTGAGGTGTTATTTATGGCAATTCTAGGCGTTAAGAGTTAGTTATTTATTGTTATTTATGGGGAACTCATTATTAATTTATTCTTCAAGCTCAGAACTAGTTTAAGTTGGCATTTTGTGAATTATTTTCGAACTCTTTCAGTTAATTACCTTTTCTAGTAATTATTTTATTTAAATTTATTTATTTTCTACCATTTCTGACTGTCTTCTTTCATTTAAGAGCTCTCTTTTTCTCTTCTTTTTTATCTGCGCTTGCCAATTCATTCTGCAACTTTGTTGCGCGTCTAACAAATGGCAGCTAACCTCCAAGTCAAAGCCAAAGCAAAAGCCAAATCAAAAGCCAAAGCCAGGCCAAGTCAAAGTCAATGGAATGAACTTTTCTCAATTGTGTCACGATTTTCAACTTGCATAAATTTCCCCACCATCCTTCGATTTCCCCTCCTCATTCATTTGGAGACTCGTCGCGTGGCTTCTTTTTCTGCCTCTTTTTTTTCGATTGTTGATCGTGTGTAGGTGGTCAAAAAGGTGGAGAGAAGGCCCAAAGAGGCGGATTTGGTTAGGAATTGAGTTTGGGGAGGGGAGACGGCAACTGAGACTGAGTTATAGAGCTCTGGGCCATTTTGATTGCCCGGCTAAGAGCGTGATTCAGAGGTGATGTGCATATGTTTATATGATTTACACGACATGCGTTGGTGTCGAGAGAGAGAGAAATATAAACAGTCGGACTTCTTTGAAAAAGAAATTTAAACCTCAAGTCGAGGAGGTCAAATATGTTATTTGAGTGGTAAAGAAATTCAGGCTAAGGAAATCAGAAGATCATATAAACTATAAGCAGAAAATGATCTTATTTTGTATAAAAATAAAGAGGAAATAAAGAATGTCAACAGTTTATAACAAATAACAACTTATTCTTTGATTAAAATATTATCTGATTTATATAAGATATTAATAATTCTGTTATAGAGTGAAATTGATTCTTTTTAACTCAAAATTAACTTACTTAAAGTTTCAGGTAGTCTTTTTAAATTAAATTTAAATAAAATAATACTAAATATGTAATAAAATAACTAAAAATTTAAGAGAATATAAAGAATATCTACTGTAGAGGCTGAGAGTCTGTGGTGTTGCTTATCGAGTGGCCAACACGACTGGCCAAGGCACCAAGTGTAATTGTCAGCGGGCCGTCCAAGCCAAGTTAACCACAAATGGTATTGCCACATGACGGGGCAGCCACATCGTGTGGGTTTTACCAGGTCTCCTAAAAACCTAAAATGCGGCATGTCTGGTTCTAACTATCGGTCTTTCAACCCAAAAGCCACATCCATGAATCAAAGCCGCATTGCAAGTAGAGGTATTTGATAATAAAGTGGGTTTAAAATACTTTAGAAACTTTTATAGAAGACTTTACTTTGATATATACCTTATGTAATATATTATTTAAAATCAAATTCAGACATTTTCACTTATTTCCTTCAATTGTCGTGCCTGAATCCCATTAATAACGGCTCAAGAGAGCCCCGGATTCAACTTATCTCCGACACAACTCTCAACTTCAACTCAGCTTGCAGTTCCATTAGCATTTACATAAAAAAAAACCAAATCAATTAACTTTGGCAACGAAAGCCAGGCAAATAAAGCAATTTAAGGCAGATCACAGGGGAACAGGAAAGGCTAACAACCTTTTGAGGTTTGTCCAAGCCCGACAACGACGACCAAACCAAATCCATTCCAGACCCATTACCTCTACTCACTTAATCAGGAAAATGTGCAAAAAAAAATTTCCCTGGCAAAGGGCCCGGCGCAACCCAAATAAAAGGAGAACTTTGACTAATGAAAAGGCGCTTTTCCGCGGGAAATTGGGTCACCAGTGGGACCAGGAGGTGGACCAGACCCAAAGCAGACAGGAAATTTACTTCAATTTGTCGGCCGGCTTGGCTAGGCTCGCACGCCTGCAAATCAAATGGAAAAACGTGTCGCGGGCTGGCTCTCTAATGGTTGCCTCTCACCTTTCCACCCTCCATCACATTTCCTCACCTGTACTATCCACCTTTATTTTCCTATTGATTTTCAACCGAATCGTGGCCGAACGACTTATTGTTTGATTTTTTATATCGTGGAATGGAAGGGTATACTTAGTTTATGGTATTAAAAATAATAGAATTAGAGCCTGAAGTGTGTTTTAATTTGAAACTAATAGTAATTGGATTACTTTCCATAAATAGCATATTAAAAAAATTAAGGCATTGCTTAAGCTCTTTATATAAATATTATAGTTGTGAAAAATGTATTTTCTTATTATATTTTAGTTATATTTAAAGAACAATTGATTTTTCATAGATTAAAAGGCCTAATAATTTCAAGGAAATAAATGCGATTTATTATTTGTGCTTTCTATGAATTTTATTTGATTTTATATTAGAAAGTTTACATTTATTATTATATATTAAAGTAAATATATTGTTTCTTCATGATAGAGGATATTTCCCTGCCCATATATTTCAACGTTCTAACTGGTAGCTAGTTGGCAACGCGAGTTGAGAGTTTTCCAGGCCGTATTTTCCTCGTTTTGTTTATGTTTGGCAGCACTTGTTGCCATGGCAAAGTGCAAAGCAGGCCACAACAGCTGCGGGAAAAGAAAAGTTTGTGCCGCTTCTGACTTGGCTGGTTGCCTTGGAAAACTCAGTGTGTGTGTGTAAAAATTGGGAACAGTGGAAAATGCAATTTGCTTGGGGCCACACTTTTTCGGGGGTAGGACATAATACTCACGCACAAGTTGAGAGGTTGGGACAGATCAGGCAGCTAACTAAATTTGGGGTTATTCTGTTGGCTTAAATTGGGGTTGCTACGGTTAAGTTCCTTCTGGCGGTTAATCTAGTGGAAAAATCAACCTGTCACGTATTCTTTTTGGAGATAGAGTTCTACAAAATGACCTAATTACCTACACAGGTTGTTATTTAACCTTTAAATAAATATATTTAATTTTAAATTCAATTTAAATTCCAAAGATTTCAATGACATTTGTATTTCTTCCCTAGTACCATGAGATCTTTTACGAAAAGCCAAGCAAATATCCGTTAAGCAAGATAGAAGTCTAAGATACAACTTCCGCTGGTTCAGCAGATCTCTTCAAGCTTTTCTGAAGAAAAGACAGATTCCCAAGCTCCAGAATTCAAAGAGCTGACATGCTAATGCTCTGTTCTAAGACAGGAAAACATAGCTCAGGTCTCAGGTCTCATGGATGGCTCTTGAAAATGGGTCAAACTTGGTCTAGAGAAATGAAAATAAGGTAGTTCGAGCCCAGACTCGTCTTGGCTGGCCTTTATAATTGCTGTTCTTGTTTGATTTGTCGGTTAACACATATCACTGCGGGCTACCAAACGGAAGCAGCTCCCATCTTCTGTCTTTGTCGGCTTCCCCTATTTCCCCTATTCGATTCTGTGGAAGATTTTCACGTTTCGTTTGGGCTGTGAACAACTTTTACTTTGTTGCCGCTTCTTTAAACACTTCATTTTATTTTTCCTTTATTTTTTTTTTTGGTGAAAGTTTCCGCTTGACAAAGGCCCTAGCGATGCGATATCTTCCGCTCCTTGAAGCACACACAATGCACACACACACTCCACAACAGTAAGTAGTTCAGTAAACTGTCGGCGTTGTGCTTCTTCTTTTTCTCTAGTTTTCAGTTAGTATTTATCTATCGTTATGACAAGCGTGCAACATGCTGCAAGTAAGACAAGTTGTGCAAACAACAATCAAACTGCCAACGCCCTCAAAAACTTGTTCTCCGTCCCTTTACACAAAAAGAAAATACAATTTAAGTTGGAAAATGGTTGGAAAATATCCAAAATGCTTGGAAAACTGATACTGCAATTTAATAAGTTTATTTTATAAATTTTTTAAAACTATTTTACCCTATAATTTTGGGAAATGGCTTGAAAATATGAAATGGTACAGTTTACAGGCCACATACCATGGTGCAGCATTCCGTAAGGTTGTTTCTTTAAGAGAAGTTCATTTTAATACCGAAAATAATTACATTTTGAGGAAAATTCCTTTATATTTTATTTATTTATGTTAATTTTTGTATTATTAAAAAAAATATCTTTAGATTTTAATAGAGGTTTACAGGCCACATATCATGGTGCAGCATTCCGTCAGGTTGTTTCTTTAAAAGAAGTAAGTTTTAATACCGAAAACAACTAAATTTTGTGGAAAAATTGAATATTTGATTTATTTAACGTAATTTATGTATTATTTACAAAACATCTTTGGATTTTTATTGTAAAACTTTTAAGTTATTCAAGTTCAGTTCTAAGAAATAATTTCCATGTGTAGACTCCCACAAACTCATCCCGAATTCCCCCCTTTATCATCATATGTGTGTCAGACATTGTCATTAACCAAAAGGGAGAACCGCTGAGTGGAGCATGAGGTGGTGTCCTAGCGTTGCAAACAGTTTGTTCCGCGGCCAGCTCTCTCATATTTTCCCCCCCTCCTTAGTTGTTGTTTTTGCCTAGGTAAAGCCGTTATTTACATAACATGTGCATGCATTTTACATGACACGGTTAACCATCTTCTTCTGGCCGTGTCAAACAATTAAGCATAATTGCTATGGCTATATGAGGCAGACAGATATGAGTGTGGTAGTAAAATGGGGTGTTTTCCCCTGGGGGTCTTAAGTTTTGAGTCCACGAAAGCCTCAAGTCTCAAGCCTGGTTAAACTTTAGTGTTTATAGACCAGACAACATTGTCTCAAAGCTATTCGCAGTAAACCAAGTTAGTAAGAAACAAAACTAGTCGCGTTACAAATTGCCTTCCAGGAACTAGTGTGCATTCATTTTTTATTAATAGTTATCATTCATGAATATCTTGTAATATTATATATAAACATTTTCTTATATTACAAATATTTATTTAAATCAAAGAACTAACTGAGAAATAAATCTAGTCGAGTTACAAGTTCGTGGAAGGCGGGAGTGCCTTAGTTTTTAGTTATAAGTATTTTAATATCACATTTAAACATTTTCTAACATCAAAAATATTAAAATAAATACAATAACTAACTGAGAAAAAAATCTACCTAGGTTAAAGCTTCTCCAGCAAAGTTTAATTTTGTATTTAACCCACTTTTTACTCGTTTTCTAGTCAGAGATACAATTGTATCTGGTGTGCCACCCAAGGCGATGCTTACACACACTGTATAATGATGATGATGGCCGATTGTCGTCTATTCATTTAATTTGCTTGTGCTAATTTCTAGCTTGATACGGCAAAAGTCACACGAAGAGTCGAGGGGCTATGCCTCTCGGTCGATTCAATAAAGTCATTAGCTAAAGTAGCCAATGCATCCCATTGGGAACGGTTTCGCCTTTCGTCCAAGATGAGAACAGAATGCTGAGGAGCGGGATGCGGCTCACTGACTTGGCAAATGGAAAGTGCAACGAGGCAGCGAGTGATGCTATTACTACACAGTAAAAATTTGGATATAAATCAATTTTAATTGCAATTTTTATGGAGTAGTAATAATAACAAGAACAATTGCATTTAGAATGTGTAGAGCAAGCGTCAAAAGATACTATAACTATTCTTATTCAAATATTTATTAGCATCTCTTAAGGAAAGTTATACCTTTTACATAAAATTCAATTGAAATAATAATGCAGTATATTATATAAGTTTAACAACAAGAGATTAACTTTGAATAATCATTTTAAACAAACTATATTTAGTTATTAATTGAAAGCATGGTTATATATCTTCAGTAATTCAAGAAAACTTCAAAAAATGTAATCAAATATAAAGAATTTTTGAGTATCTTCTCTCTGTGTGAAGTTTTGCTGCTGCAATTGTTGCTGATGTTGCAAGAACAAGTCATGTGCATGTGTGCTGCGCTTTGTTAATGGCTGCCGCTGTCAGTTTATAATTCTGCGTGCCGCTCTCCACGCCCCAAGGCGTTGCCAACCAACTAACTAACTAACCAACCAACTCCCAAGATGGTCCGTTATCTGGCTAAAAGACGATTTATGGTCTAAAAAAGGCGGTAGAACGGGGACCTATCAAAACGGAGATGGAGGGAGGTTCCGAGGCAGTAATTGCCATTTAACTTTCATCGAGGAATTAGTTTTGATTTTACTTAGAATGAAAACGATTTGTTTATTTACAGGAAATTAAGAATTGCCACTTGATTTGTTTATTTTAATAATATCTAGCACCTCCCTAGAACTTCTTCCAGACAGATCAGATCAGATTCTATGGACACTCGAAACTTTGCACTGATAAATAAATAAACAGAACGGAACAAAGGCTTTACTGCTCAGATGGATTAGAATGGCCAACTGGCATTGGAGTGTGTCTGGATTTAGTTTATGGTTTGGGTTTTTCGTTAGCCAATGCAGTCGATAAATCACGTGCGCAGCTCATCTTGACTCGACGAGTTGCAAAATTAAAATGCTGTTGCCATGACTCGGGCTTCTCTTCGTCTGGATGGCTAATTAAATAGGCAACTGCTTTTATGTTATGGCCTTTCTTTTCGATACCTAATTAACAACACCTCAGTGATGAGTAAAGGTAGATCTCTTTCCCATAAAGCTTTAATATAAATGACTTCATATTACACTTTGCATTTCAATGTAAGCCATTCATACATTTTCCCAAACAAATCCCACACAACAATTGCCTACCAGACAAGTTTCTCTGATATGCAGATATATTTATATATATAATTCGTATGTATGAGCTCCCACATCAAAATGGAATTAACATATTGTTAACCAGTCGCAGATATTGTTGGAAAACAAGTTTTCATTATCTGCAATGAAGGGGAGCCAAAGGTTACGCGAAAAATAAAGCCTCTAATGAGGCCGACAAGTACTTCAAAGCCCTAAGAATTTGATTAAATAGACCTCGAGATACATCTATATGTATATGTATCTTATAAGTTGAGTCATGCGAATATTTCTGATCATCTTTTGGCCGCTGCCCTTTTAATGTAATTTAATTTGTGCCTCATTCCAGTTGTCAGTTATTGAACCGGTTGGCTATTGTCTTCTCCCCACTGTTGCTCCTCGCTCATTCATTCATTTATTTATGATTTTTTTTACTCAGTCTTTGTAAGAGTTCAAGGGTATATTGGAATTAATATGTTATACCTTTAAATTATGTATTTTGCTACATAAAAGCTGTGGAATCTGGCAAGCTAACTACCTATTTTAAGATGAAAAATAAGTCTCATCTGAGTCTGATATTTTTTATTGTGGCCATATTCCTCGCTTTATTTTTTCCGCCTTGCTTTTGGCATATTTTAATTTAATTTGTGTGCCATCAGTGCCTTTTCTTTGACCTTTTCAGTGTTTGGGATCCATGCGTCGTATACATAATTTCATAATTTAATTATGTCGCAAAGACAAACGTACATTTGTTACGGCTCCGGTTCTTGCCTTTTCATTGTTGCGCTTATAAAAATGCGTAAAAATTAATAAGAATGAGAATTGAGAAAAAAAAAATAAGTGAAAAAGCAGAGGCGCGGCATAGGTTAACAACCTTGACCGCGAATTTCTTGACGGCGAGTGGCGAACATTCTTTTATTTAACTTTTGTTTTACTGTTTTTTGGTGTGGAATTCAGCTGATTCGGCAAATATTTTTCGGGTTTCTCGGTAAAGAAAACCCTAAAAAGTTTTTGGTTTGTTTTTAGCTTTCATATGAAAAGCGTTTGGGTTAATAAAAGAACTTTGAAGATCCCAATGGAAATAAACTTCTAAAAATAAAGTAAATTAATAAGATACTTACTTGAAGCTTATCTTATAAATCCAAACCGACTTTAATCAAGCACACTTTGATTTTTCTTCTGCTACAATCCATGACTCTAGGATTCGTTGTGATTTTATGAGGATTTAACTGAAAAAAGATGAAAAAAGAACACAAGTTATTTAGATTAATCAGAAATAGTATTTTATTCACTCATGTGAAAGATATTTTTAATATTAATGTACTTTTTTAAGGCTGCAAAGCATATATTTATTTTATTTAATTATGAATAAGGTACAAAAATAATTAATTAGTTTTCTATGAATATAATTGTCCAATTCTATATGCTTTTTTTGTTAACAACTCTGTGGAATGTTTGATTAGTAATTAATACATATTTTTAAAACACTAAAACATATGTATTAAATATTTAAATATATTTTAGATATTCTTAATATTAATATACTTTGCTAAAGCTTTAAACAATTTATTTATTTTATTTTATTAGGAATAAGTGACAAATATTCAAAATAAGCTTTCAATTCGGTTTGCTCTTTTACCTAACATCTCTGTGGAATATTTAATTAGTTATAATACCTAAAAATATTCTGATTAAAATCAATAAAACGAATGTAATATAATTACATTTTAATCTCAATAATTCCCATAAATTACTTGTAAGACATCCTCTTCATCTGTCATTAATCAAACCCCCTTAATCGACAGTCATTAATCACTTCCCCTAATTAAAAGATAAACCAATAATGCAACTATGCACAATTGCAACAATTACTTAAACTCTTATCAACAAATAAGGGGGAGGGATTGGTAATCCGTGCCTTGAATCGTCGCTTCGTTGTCAAGACAAAATTGCATGACAATTACCCCAGAGACCCCAAGGGAGAGTCGGAGCAAAGAAAATTTCAACGAAAAATTTGTATGCCAGTTGCGCAGCAATGACAATGGTTAATGGGAACCCGAACCCACCTACTCGACCTTCCGATTCCCCTCCCTCCAAGCCCCAACAAAAATTGCGTGAATCACGTTAGTCGGCGGCGTGACAATGGGTGAAACGCAATCAAAAGTACTTAAAAAAAAACCTAACCGAAAGTTGACAAGCATCCAAACGACAATTCGAAATAGCTGCCTTGATGTTGATGGCTTTCTAATTTCCTCATATTTCCCCATCTTTTGGCTGGGTTGAGCAACAACAGAAACAAGAAGAAAACACTTTAATTAGAGAGACTTGCAGTTCAGCATATGAATTATAATTGACCCCCCAAAAAAACAAAGGCAAATTGTTGTCTCTCTTGTTCGTCTTGTGTTATGCAATTTGAAGTCTCCACTCTAAGTCTTGACCTGTTCAAGCTTTAATTTTTTTTTTGTTAATTGAGCAATTGGCAGAGAATTTTGTTCAATTTGAGATGAAGAATTTCGTAATAGAAGCCCGAAAATGCAATAAATATTTATTGACTTCTTGGTTTGAGAAGAATTTGGGGACTAAATTGAATTAAAATTTAGTTAAGTGATCAAATATTAAAATTTTATTAACTTAGAAGAAATATAAATATAATATAAACTATAAGTACATTCTGATTTGGTTTTTATTTCACTAATTTGTTTAAATTTAACCTTAGCATTGTCTTTATTATTATAGAATTTCGTTCTTCTTTTCCTAGGGTTTTAAATGGGTTAGCATGTTGTAAAGTTATAAAGGAAACATTAAAATTAAATCACCATTAAACCATTTAAATTCACTTTGGTTACAGAAATGAGTTGTAACCTTAATTTAAAGAAGGAAGCGTATAATAACACAAGTAATCAAATGAAAAGAGGAGTTTCTGATTAATTTAAGTGCCTTTTAATACTCATATAATTGCAGGAAAGATTGATACTTTATTTACGCTTATTTACTTTCAACTTGAACTTCAGTTTCAAGGAATACCAAAGGGAGGTGATATAACGTAACATAGACTGATAATTATAATGTGATTTATAAGCATTTGAATAAAATTTCATTCATATTTTGTATACATTTTCAACATATATAAAATCTGAGTTAAATAACACTCTTCCAACACTTATAAACACGTTTAAAAACTTGTATCTTTGTGTTAACATATGTTCTTCCATTCAGAATGTTTGTTAAAAGTTTGCAAACAAAACCCGAATAGTTTTGGTAGTTCATTAAATATAAGTCAACAATAATGTCAACCGAGCTAAGTGCAGCACTTTCGTTGAAAGCCTCGCCCCTCCCATTTAATTGGAACCAAAAGCATCCGTCTGAGGCAGCTCATCTAATTTCCTGTTCGACAATGGAAAAACCGTTTCAATTTCGAATCAATACGACGGGAACTCCCGCTCGCATACACTCGAAACAAAGTATATAACAAAAGAATCTCTGAACCGCAGCCTCCCACCAAAAAAAAAAAAAAAGAGGAGAAAGAGTGCAGTGCACTTAAATAGCTGCATAAATTTCAATTAAAATGCAGCAAAATAAGAAGAACAAAAATAAGAAACAAACAAAGTTTATGCCATCTCCGAGGGAATGGACTTTATATAAGATGAAGCTATTCCAAATCCAATTAAAAGGGCACTTAATTACGCAGTCAAAGTGTGTAAATGTGAGAGTCCAGGAAGATAGAGAGGGAGAACACTTGTAAGAATGATTTAATGCTAAAAAAAAAGAGATAATTTGCATAAGACAAGCTAAAGTTTGGATTGACCATGAAGCCGCCTGTGCAAGCATTGCAATTTTTACAGTGGTTTTATTTTGGCAATTTGAGTTCAGAGAACTTTATATTATTACTACTAAAATTATGTAATTTAAGGAATACTATTTTAGTCTGACATAAACCTGTAGAACCTGCCGACGCACTGCCGACACACGCACGCTATCAATATTCGTGCGACTTCAGCAAAGATCTTTAGGAGGGTTTTTTGGATAAATTTAAGCACAGCATTAGTGATGTTCGATTGTCATGTTGTAGCTAAATCTAGCCGTTTTTAGAGATAGAAATAGAGCTATTTTTGTAGTCAGAGCTATTTTTTGTTCTCATCTCTAAGAACTAAATTGAATTTCTCACAAACACAAATGCAATGTCCGTCATGTGCTTGTAATGGTGCTAGATCGACTTGTCTGCTGATGCTTATCTAAAATTTAAATAAGAAACTCGACACATGGATAAATTTAAAACGTTAGTAACTATTCTGTAGTTATTATGAGGTATCTATCAATATAACATCGATCATCACTTGAGCGATCATTAAGTTTTCCTGTATACCAGAACCACTGTTGCATGCATGCTAGCCTTACTACAGCTCTATATTAGCTCTATATCTTTCTGCCTCGCTCTTGGCAATGCACAAAAAGCTAACCACGCAAGTGTGACGTTGTCAGTAGTATAAGTTATAGTTGTTGTTCTTGTTGCCTTTATCGCGGTTGTTGTTCCTGTTTGCCGATGTTATTTGGCCACTCAACCAAAGCTCCCCATTTCCCACATCCCACTCTACCAGCCCCTTATAGCCGCAACTCAACGCAATGCCGTCGACCTGCCCACATTATGTAAAATTGAAAAATCCGATGGGGCGTGGTCGCCAAACAACACACTACAAATTTTCTTTTACGTGCAACTCACAAAAAATTAAAATAAACAAAAAAAAACGGAGATAAGTAGCATCTCACAGAGGGAAAATCGTTAATAGTTAACACTAATATATAATAAGTTTTTATTAATAAAAAAGAGTAATTAAAACGCCTAGGAAGATGAAATTAAATGTGTTTTAAAATACAATTTTAAGTAAACAATTAAATACTTTTAAATGATAACTATATATAATATATGTTACAAAAATTTAAATAGAAAATATAAAATATATTATGATATATATTCATATATATTTACAACTATTTTCCACTGTGCATTTAGAAAAGCATAAAGTGGAAGAATCATTCCAGCGACCAGTTTTTGAGGGCTAGCGGTGCTTAACGTCACCTACTTTTCATTTTGGATTTTGGTGTTTTTTTTTGTAGATAAAATACCTTTTCTTTTTGTGTGTATATGTGTGTGTGTGCATGACTCTAACTGTTAAAACCGGTTATGTTTTTGGTTTTCTTCAAGTTTTTCGGGCATTGAAAACGAAATTTATTTTGAAATTGAGTTAAGAGAGAAGAAACTGAGAGGAGAAGAGGCGCTACCTGTGGAGTTTTGACCGAGTTTTCATTTGGTGAGTGAGAGAGGAATGAATTTTCAATTTTAGTTAGCAAATTTACATAATTAACTGAAGAAAAACATGGGTTAATACAAGTTAGAGAGAAATATGGTAAGCTTTAACTTTATAAATCGACAGTCTTAAAAAGTTTAACTAAAGACAAAACATTTCCCACAAAGCTTGGAAGTAAACCTTTGTCTTAAAAGTTAGGAGCGTAATTTTTCTTTTCATTATGTTACTTTTATTTCTTTCTTTGAGCTCGGCCCTAACCAGTTTCATATATAAACAGCATTTGCATATTTTAGCCATAAGCCATATAACCACTCCTCGAAACTTGATAAGTAACTTGAGAGATAAGACATCCAAACGTGACCATTACGAATAAAGAAAAATAAAAGATGAAAATGAGGAGAGAAAACGAATAAGAATATAACAAGACAGACGAAAAAGTCATCGGTAAAAAACGCGTGCCAGGGTCAAGTCAAAGTCTTTTTATATAATGCTTTATTATAATGCTTGTTTTTATATCAATTCATGGGATTTGTATACTTAAATATTTTATATTTAAATATTTACAATGTTACATAAGATTAGATTTGAATTTTCATTAAGAACAAGATTAAAAATATAAACGAACTCTTTCTAATATTTTTACTGGTACATTTGAATATATATTTCCCTTATAATATCTGTAAACTCATAAAACCATTAATAATTTATATAACCTAACCAATACTTTACCATTTTGATGTCTAATTTATTCCTAAATAAATCATGTACACTTTAATGTTCCCTTGCATATTTTGGCAATTCCTTTTGTATAAATTTATTTGTCGCTTATTGGTGGTAAAAGCAATCCATAAAAACGTCGCTCCAAAAATAACCCTGAAGGCGAAACCATGGCGTGCCTTAGAAACCTTTTATTATCCTAGTTTTATGGGCACCTAAAATGTTTCCTTGGCTAAGAATAAAATGTTCGCTCAGCGTGTGCCAGCGGGCCAACACTTTCGCTAAAGCCGGAATGCCTTTTCTACTAATTTTACGTAAGCATATATATCCCCACCTCAAATGTCCCCATTTCCTTCCCCCTAACTTGAGTTTTCCTTCGTTTAATAGGTCACTTCAGTAACAGGATTAGGTCACATGGGCTGCACCCACTTGCCGCCGAGCTGCTGCTGTTGGCCAAAAAGGTTAAGTTGGTAATTAAATTTGAGGTCAGTTTTTGCTGGCAGGCAGCTATCTGGGCTGGCTTTCTGCTAAAAGCTTTTATCTGCCAGAACGGAAACGAAATGTAATGAAGTCCCTTGCGTGTCAGATTGTCATCATTTGCCTGAGATCATCAGAAGGGAGTCGTAAATATAGTTTGTCAATCTTTCGCATGGCTGAACGCTCTGATGAAAGGTTAAGATGGTTGAAAAAAAAAAAAAAACAACAAATCATGACAGTAAGCTGGAAAATGAAGGGATTTTCTTAAGTGCTTCGAACCAATTTTATTTCTTGCCTCTAAATACATTAGAATGTGCTTTTGTTTTTATGTTTTTCTGTAATATTACTTCTGCTTTCTGGCTTGGAGTTGATTCTAAGCTAAAATGATGTCAGCACTCGTTGGCTGTTCAGGGTTTTTTTCCTTTCTTTAACTCGTATTAAGTGTGAGAATGGGTTTTATTAGACCTTTTGCTTTAAGAAAATTACATTTGTTTATGAAAAATATATTTTAAATCTTTAGATTGTCCTGTCATCTTATTTCTTCTAGGTTTTCAGTCTCCCCGTTACGCTTTTCCTCTCCTATTTGTTGACAGTTTACTTTAATTAGGTGCCAGACTGCATTGCGACATTTTGCGATAATTATTTTGTATTCACAACATTTCAAAGGGCTAAAAAAAGAAAAGAAAATCAACAACAGTTCCCATTTTAATTACTCCACAACATTTGCTAATTAAGTTTCGCAGTTAGGGCAAAACACTCTTATCACAATTTGCGAAAATTCTCAAAGCAGTGTAGAAAAGTTTGCATATTTAAGTTGAAGTCGGAAAACCTCTCCACCGATTTCCTACCCCCTTTAACCTGACACCTGCTGAGCTGCCGTGACTGAAAGTCGTTTAAACTGTTTCACTTGATGTTTGTTGCTGCCACTGCTGCTGGCATAATTATTTTTATTTTTTTGTGTTCAGAGAGCTGCAGCTATGTAAATATTTTACACTTGCAGAGGCAGCGGTGTTCAAGGCAAAGACTTTTGACTGTTGGGTTGTGCAGCGCACTGCACTGAAGTTGTAAATCATTTTTGAATTTCTAATTACTTTTGATAAGCCAAAGGGGCGCCTATGTTAGCAGTTTTGGTGGGAAAACTTAACAAAAAAGAGGGTCTTTAAATAAATCTTAAGGCTTTTACTTAACGAAATATAGGGGCTTGAAAGAGTTGAAAACGCATTTCAATAAATCTTAAGGGTTATATGAAAAATTTCATCTAAATTAATTCTGGCTTTACTTAAAAGTATACATATATAATAATTATTATATTAAATTAGTCATACAAAAAACACACCTTATATATCTTTCAACAATCTTACATTCTTGGTGTATCTACCTCATCTGAGTCACGTTCTTAGATAGCAAATCTTATCCGATGACCGTCTTAATATCTGTGTAAACTTTTCTGGGAAATGTTATTGGATAAACAAGCAAACCGATCGATTTATAGGATAAGCAGGATAAGGAGCTCAGGTCTCTTCAAAGCACAGAGAAAAATTAAACTTAACTTTCAGGTCTTATTTCAAAGTTTTTAATGAAAAAATCAATGGAATTCTTCAAAGTATAACTACTAATATAGTAGTTAAAGGTAAAAAAACGATTTTTATAAATATTAAACACAAATTAATTTTATTTCATTGTTATAAACAATATCTTTTGTACCTTATGATTGATGGGAAGTTAAAAAAAAAAAAATTTCAAAATGTATTAGGCTCACAAACTCTTATATTTAATAGATTTATTATTTTTATTACTCTTATTAAATTTAATGCATGTAAATGTCAGAAACCAATAAGAATATTACAAATACCATATCTAATATTGATTTTACTATATATTTTCCATCAAATTTAACTAGAAATACTAATTTAAAATTGAAATGTTGTTAATTTAATGATTTATAAATAAAAAGTGGTATTTTAAGGCATTTAAATGCTGTTTTGAGGAAAAAACCACCACTTCCTCATAACTCTCCGATACTGAACAACTTTACCGATTAATTCGATTCTTATTTAATCGATTATTTTCAATTCTTTCTCATAATTTGATCTAAAACCGGTAGACCAAGCTAAGAATCCTAAATAATTTCATGCCCCGAAATTCCCCTATGAAAAGAATAGCGAAAAAACATATGAAACAATATTTGCAAACCGACCGCAGTCAGAATTCCCATTCCAATCAGAGAGGTAAACAAAATTCACAAAAAGCGACAATATAAAAAAATTCCAACAAACCTGTATGAGCTTCTCGCTGCTCCAACCGCAGTCGCGGTCGCTGCTCGCTGCAGCTGCCTCTGCCGATGTTGACGGCAACGCCAACGCCAAGAACTCCGACTTAAAAGCTCTCACGCGAAGTTGCCGTTGTTGTTGTTGTTGTTGCTGCTGCTACCTTTTTGCATGCGCCAACGGTAGGGGAGCGAGCGAGAGGGAGCGATATTCGAGCGCGCACACCAACACACGCGCGTTTCTGACAGGTAAGCGAAACACGTCGCGCAAGCCGAAGAAGAAGAAGCAGACGAAGCGGGAGAAGCAATAATGAATGATCGTCGCTTTAACTTCAAGCTTTAACTTTTTGCCTGCATCGGTATGCGTATGCGTGTGTGCATTTTTTTTTTTTTGTAACTTTTTAACACTTTTAGCCCGCAATTGAAATAATTTAAATAAATATTTCTGACACTTGTGCACTTGTTGTTCACTTGAATGCGGCTAATTAATAATATTCACCGCACCGGCTGCGCAGGCGATTTGTTAAGTTTAAAACCACGCGAACAGAAAGCGACTAACACGGACTTAATGCGGCCAGCGCGGCGTTGAAACGGCGACTAAACCACTGAATCTGAATGGGCAGTTATTTTCCTACCTTCACAGAAAAGCTCACCTGGGCAGAAAACTTGAAAGTTCGTTTCGGTGTGACCAGTTACGAACAAGGAAAAAATGTCAGACTCGAACAAACTTAAGACTGTTTAATCGAAACGGTCACACTGGAGCAGAGTTATCCAACAGCAGGGAGACGACATAAAAATTAGTTTTCGTTAATTAAATCGCTTGAAAAATGCTACGTGCCGGCTGTCAAGTGCTAACGCAAACCGCCCTGCCCGCCGGCAAAACTGGCGGCAATAGTTTTGCGCTGGAATTTGTACGCTGGCGAAGGAAACCCCGTTGGCTGCCGGTGGCCAAAAGCAAGGTTTTCCGCGTGCCGGAACGCAAGAAGCAGACGGAGGAGGAGCGAACGGAACTAATGCGACTGCACAACCAATACAAGTGGGATTCGGGTTAATAAATAACTGCAGTGGAACCTCAATCCAATAACCCTTTCCACTTACAGAACCCAACTCCGTTCGGTGCGTCTGTTTCTGCGGGAGGAAGTCGTTCGGCATGAGGAAACCTCCACGGCGGATCACATTGTCCTCACACCAGAGCAGGAGGAGGCCGAGTTCCAGAAGTGTCTGGATGTGAATGCCGCTTGGAATGCAACAATTGCCAAGGAGCGCGATCAGAGATTGGCCAAGGAGCGCGAAGAAAAGGTGGCCTATGTGCAGGAGCGCTTGGAGGCGCTGCAAGTGCGCGAGGAGGAGCGGCGAGAGCAGGCCAATAAGCGGGTACTCCGCGAAATCGAGCTCTCCAAGACATACATTACGAGGGAAAATCTGGACACTGCTATCGAGACTGCCCTGGCCAATCCCGTGGATCACAACTTTGCCATCGATTTGGCCGGAAATCTATACCGCGGACGGAACACCTCTCAACTGACCGAAGCCAAGCCGGAACCCAACCAACAGGCCCTCAGTAATTAATTTCGTTACATTAAAAGTGCTCTTTTTAGCTTAAATAAGATTCGAAATGGTGTTCCGAATTAATGGTACAAAGTTCTATGTATATTTAGTTCTTTTTTTTTATGCAATTTAAGTGTAGGAATAACTTAGACTTAGGCGCAGCCTATTTACAAGATTACATATCTATTTTACGGGGAGAATTGGATGTCGAGTTTGTTGATGATGGCTGTGCCGTGTGCTACGTGCTCGGCCGCTTGGCTGCCGATTCCTGCTGCTCGAACAGATGCACCCAGTCTGGTGTGGCCTTCAGCTTGGCCTGGATCGGTCCCAAATTGATCATGTTACCGCTGCGCTGTTCACGATTCGCCGTCACAGACATTAGCTCTTGCAGATAGCCCGGATCCAGACCCATATCCAGATCGAAGAGTGTTTCGCCAAGCTGGAGCTTAACCCGACCCGATCTATAGCGCAGAATCTTACCAATTTGTCCCTCTTCCAGCTGACGAAGAACACTGCCTTTGGCGGCATTGGTTGACTTGCTGGCGACCGAAGGACTGGGCGTTTCCGTTTCACTGCCAGCCGTAGACGTGGCCTCCACAATTGGCGGCTCAACATCATCGGGTTCGTCGCTAACACAAGGCAGAACATCGGGTAGCTGCATTAGAAATATCTGCGATTGAGTTGAGTCCAGGAAGTTGGCAATGCTGCGGGGATATCGGCCATATTGTAGGGGTGTTTCCTCCATTTGGGCCACCTGGGCAGCAACATGCAACTGCTGCAGGTGCTGAGCCACCGCCAAAGTCTCTAGATTGGTCAAAAGAAATAAAATAAGTTGGTTAAGTGTTTCCTTTACATGTCCAGGACCTTACCTTGATGATCTGAGCTTGAACTAGGTTCCTCCTGTTTAATAAGCGGTAGAGTCTGGTTGGTCCAAAGACCTGCGAATGTAAGAGATTATAGTACAAGATCCTCTTTCCTTTCGTACCCAATACATACCCTCCTTCAGTAGGATGGGCTTAAGGGCCATCTCAGTCTTATTAGCCTCCTCGTCACTGGGCTCCGCATCGCTGGCTTCCGATCCGCCCAGCAATTCGTTTATCCTCTGGGCCTGCGCCTTGTCATCCTTGCGATCTGCACGTTTCCTGGCCACCGCCACCTCGTCACCTGCTCGTGCATAGGCCGTGCCATTCCCCGTCGATCGGCGTACATGAACATCGCCAGCTCCCTCGGAGAAGAGGCCTTGGGTTTGGATAAGCGTTGAGTTTCCACCACCACCACCACCGCCCGAATTTGCACCACGACCACGTGTTGCTCCTGCGCCGTTGCCACGACCACCCCGACGCCCACCCCTCGGTTGGGTGGTGTCCTTGGATGTTTTTACATTGCTGCAAATCCAAAACAAGGCATTAAAAACAAAGAAACCTGAGGATTAAGCCACAAAACTCACGTATTTTTATTTCGCACGGCATTCAAGTTGGGAGCGAACACCTTTTTGGAAGCCCCCGCTGCAGAGCCACGCCCACCGAGCGTTAAATCCCGGGCGGGCGTCAATCTTGTCATCCCGTTGAGCGTCTCCAGTGGGCGTGCCGCGGCTCCCGGTGCCAGATTGCTGCCATTATTATTGGTAGTAGATGCACTACCTCCAGGAATGGACGATGCTGCTGCTGTGGTGGCCGTCATCCTCTTCGCTGGCATGGCGTTCCATTCGCGCCGCCCTTCTGGTTCACCGATAGTTTTGCAGTTTTTTCGCCTAAATTTCGCTAATTTGGTTTATTTTCTTAAAAATCTGCTGCTTATTTAGAGCGAGCCACCACGTGCTAGAGCTGTGAAAACATTGATGACACTATCGATAAGCCCTATCAGTTGGTTTCACTATCGATATGCACACACGATAGCCAGCTGTTTGAAGAATAAGTGTTTTTCTTTTAATTATTGTTATTGTAAAGAAATTACCAGCAATTACAAAGTAGTGTCAATTTATAAATAATAATAATTCATAATAAATAATAAAATGTCAGAAAGAACTGCAAAAAGTAGAGAACGATCGTTTATTAACGATTTTTAGTCTTTGTCTAAACCAGCAAGAAGTGTGACCATCTGTATTTATTTGAATTATCTCAAATGTAAGCCGGTATGGCGTATTTTTAATTAAGGTCACACAAATCGCAGAAAATTGAATTTGTTTTTATGGAAATAAGGCTCTTAAAGAACCAAAACAAACAAAATTATGGCCTCCAAGCGATTTGGCCCGATGAAGGATTTTGCGAGACCCAAAAAGCCACGCCTGGACGTCAGTGTCACCCGTGGATCAACGCGCCCGAGTCCTCCAAGAAGCATTATGGACTTTTGGGACGACGACGACGATGTGATCCTGATGGCCACCCAGCGTGCGGAGGCGGAAATAGAAGCGGAGGAGCGCAAGCGGGCAGGCGGAGGAGAAGTGGAGGCACCCAACAACATACGCAACGAGATTACCTTCAGCGAATTCGCACCCATGGGCCAGGGCTGCACGAGCACGCAACAAATGTTTCCTCCACCGCCGCCGCCAGCCAAGAAGTCCACCGCTCTGGACGTGGAAGCGATCTTCGCGGACGACGATGACTTCGACTTCCTGGCCGTAACTCTCATGGAGAGCGAACCCCAGAAGCCCGTGCAGGAAGCTAAGCCCAGCACGAGCTGTGCCAGCAGGATAAGCATTCAGCAGAACATCAACTCCAGTACGACGACCATTAATTTCACGCAAGCGCGCCAGCAGGAGCATCAAATCAAGTTCCTAATGGACAGGATTGAGGCCCTAAAGCGCGATAAGTCCAAGCTGGAGAAGGATCTGGGCGACAGCAACGAACGCAACGAAATCAGGTCGGGGGAGGTAAGTAAATGGAATAGAAGATAAATAAGATGATATTTAATTATTTCCTCAGGTCAGCCTCCTCCGCGATGAACTGAAGCATGTACGCCAGCAGCTGCAGGTCAGCAAAATGGAGAAACTTGCACTGGCCGATGAAACGAACCGAGATTGCAACAAAAAGGTGGCCGAGGCGGCCAAACAAGTAGCAGCCAAGGATATTGAACTAAAGATAAAAAACGCCGAATATACCAAGTTAAAGACACAGCAGCGCGCTCACGAGAAGAGTCTAATTATGAGCATGAACATGAGCATGGCACCGGCTGCCCCAGATGCCTCCGAACAGCGCACTCTCCTCCGGCTGAATCGGCTGAATATACACAGATCGGTGCCACGATTACTGCGTGCGGACAGTGGCATTGATTATGTGTATGACGAAGTTCGGGATCGAAACGAAAGGCAGAAGGAGAGATCACTCTTTGAAATGGAACTCAAGCAGCTGCTGGTGCATTATGCCCAGTTGCAGGCGCAATTGGAATCCCTGGAGAATCTCATACCACGAATCATTTTTTCTGTAAGCCGAGTGTTTGCCGAGTTCTCTGCTTATGCGCAGAGCTTGAAGTTTCCGCCCAACTGCCTGCTGTATCCATATAATCCCTACAACATGGACACGGAACCGAATGTACAACGCATTTCCCTTGCCCAGCCGGGTTTTCTTTATAAGAACGAAAGGGTTTCGGTTCTGCGGCGATACATAAGAACCTTGGCTTTGATTTGCCGGCAACACAATGGAATTTGCAGCGCTCTCCTCGAGTGGAAACCTAGTGAGGAGCTGGGTCTGTTAGAGCTGGCTAGTGAGGCTGTTGTCAAGCTGGGACTGTGCAACGAGATTAGCGAGCATTTTGGTTTGTTAGAGGCGTTGGCTTCACTGCTGAATACTCTACTCCTCCAGGAGGAGCAGAAGGATATATTTAAGGAGAAGGAGGAACCCCTATTTGATTTGCTCAAACAGCTTGTGTTTACTCGTCCCAGTCCTTGGGTTTTCAAAGAGCTAAGCTCTTGCCTTTTAAGCGCCATCCAACATCCACAGCTGATGGCCAAGATGTGTGTGAATAGTCCCCGGAATTGCTTCGTTTCGGACCGCGTGCGTTCCATTTATCGCTTTGCACCTGATTCCTGCCTATTGCAAGTCTATGCCGGCCTGCTGGAGCTGTGCTTCTTCAGGGAAACACCGCTGAGACGGGATCACTTTCAGCTACTGCTGCAAATCGCCGGAAATCATGTGCGCTTTGCCTTTGAGTGTTTTAAGAATCCCCCAGATTTTATATTGGAAATGTTGCCTTGCTTGGCAGACGACGAGGATGGGGAGGAGAAGGAGGAAGCTACAACTATGCAGGCTTCCAATAGCTGCTCCACCTCAGCATCTACTTCAAACTCTAATCTGAATGGCAACTCGACCTCGAGCAGCTCCTCGCAACGCAGCAACAGCAAAGTCAATGACTGCGAGTGCTATGTGAAACTGTGTCTTAGCGCGGTCACAATAGTCTTCCAGATGATGCACCAGTGGATGCTGCACGAAAGGAAATCAGGTTCGTGGCATACTTAAAGAAGTTATAGTACCTTTTTATAACTCCCTTTGATTCCCCTTGCAGGCACCGAAGAGGTGGGCGAGATTTCCCGCGTGGCTGTCCATCTGCTGAACCTCATCTTCCATGAGTATTATCTGACCTGCCTTTTTCGCGATTCCGAGGAGACAACAAAGCATTACCTCAGCCTCATTTGCAACTGGTGGCGGGAACACTCCGACATGCTGGGCTTTCAGCACATTCAGTGTAAATTTTATAAATTTATTAACCATTTTAAAGCCGAAACACTTACTCTCTTTACTTTAAGTGCGATTGCTTGGGCGACTGGAGAACGCACACTTTATGCTCAAGCCTCTGCATCAGGAGGCGAATCCTAAGAATCCGGCCAACGATCTCGCCGAATGGAGTCGCATTGTTCGAAA
The DNA here is from genome assembly GCA_008042475.1 of Drosophila kanapiae. Taxonomy (NCBI): domain Eukaryota; kingdom Metazoa; phylum Arthropoda; class Insecta; order Diptera; family Drosophilidae; genus Drosophila; species Drosophila kanapiae. The sequence goes on from VNJM01000232.1 coordinate 213,675, forward strand.
TGCGGACACACAAAGGGCAAATAATTCTACACAAATAGCATATAATTGTAAGCTACTCGACATCGACTTCTTTGCGGGTCTTAAACAAGTGGATTACACCTTTGAATAAAATAGTTTCATTCATTTGTTAGCTTTAGTTTTTAATGTATAAAGTGTTACTTAGATAGTTTTATTAAATTGTACGAGTTTCTTATCTGTAAATGTATTGTAGATGTCCTTAATAAATTGTCTGTTGTCAGGTGCATTTGTGATTTTTTAATAAAAATAAATGAAGCTTTAAAAGACTATTTTTTTATTACGTTTCTGGTAAAAACAAAACAATAAAGATTTAGATCTACAGCAAAGCGGCAAAAAGCCATCATCCAGGATTAGACAGCATTTAAAACTGTAATAAAAATGTAACTAATTTATTGGATCCTCCTTAAATGAATATTAATTAAATACAATCTTCTTTTTCTGAATTAAAAAACATAAATGTTATTATTTTTAAATACCATCGATAGCAGTTCACTTGATCGCTAGTTCCATTCAGTTGATCGCTCTTATCGATAACAATAAAGTGCGAACTAGATGGCTCACCTGTTGATTTGCTTAGTTCAACTAGTTCGGTTCGCACATAAAACGCGCTTTTTCTTATATCCCCAAAGAAAGTTTTCTTTTTTTTTTTTGTGAATTTATTCAATAAATAAGGGGTTTAATCGTTTGCCTGTCTCAAAATGTCGGTTTTATTAATACGCAAGTGTTTTTTTTTAATGTGATAATGTGCTAAAAGTGATTTAATCAAAGGTAATATAACCACCATTGTGATTTTGCCGCCTTTTTTTTTTCTTTTTTTTTGTGCTGGTGTGTAGTGTTTTGTGTTGCATTATATGGCCGCCCTCCGGTGTAGAAGGATGCCAAGCCAATTAAATATTGGTATTACTTCTTGTAGCCCTGACAAGGGCTTGAGATAAATTAAAACTTGCGGTTTGTAGGCTGACGCGCGACGCCATTGTAACGGTTGGTACAGTGCTCCAATGTATGTCTATACATCCATACATATGTTCACAAACATACATATGTACATATGCATATGCGATGCGGCTGAAACATTGAAAATAATAGTTCAGTCACTGCAATATTTTCATTAGTTTAAATAAATAATTGCAAATAAATGAATTAAAAACAATCTTATCTTATCGAATTAAAAATAAATTAAAAAACACATTCATGAATCCGTTACTTTTGAATGCCATCGATAACAGTTAATTTGACAGTTTGACTGTTATGTTATTAACAGTTATGTTAATTCCAGCAGCTGTTCGCTCCTATCGATAACAATTAAGTGATTGGTTTATTTGCGAACTAGATTGAACAGCTGTTGATTGGCTTAATTTAACTAGTTCGGTTCGCACATATGCCGCGAGTTTTCTTATTTACCCAAGGAAACTTCATTTTCATTGTTAATTTATACAATAAATTAGGTGTTTAATCGCTGGCCAATCTAAAAATCGCTGTTACATTAATTCGCGAGTGTTTTTTTTTTAATGTGATGAGCTAAACGTGCTTAAATCAAAGGTATTATTACTATTGTGATTTGCCGGCTTGTTGTTTGTTGGCTGAGGATCGACGCAATTGTTAAGGTTGGTAGAAATAGTTATAGTTATAGTTATATATGTCTATACTTATATACATACATATGTTTGCATGCCCATGTGTACATTATTAAACAATCAAAATGCATCAGGCCTCAGGGATAATAGCAAATAAGCCTGTATTGGGATTTCCTTTCATACATATGTACATACATTAAATATGTATTTACGTATTTCTGCATCAACAATTTGTGGTTTTATTATCTGGAAATGTATTTACCTGTTTTATATATGATTATGTCAATATTATGATGTATTGTGATGTTTGTATGTACATTATAATGTAATGTTTGAAACATTAATTTATCTTATAACCAATTCTTATACTCCCTCGACATTATCACTTTCTTTACGATCCTTTTGAAGGAAATATTATGTATGGTCTTAGGTATAAACTATAGGAATTTACACCTGTGATAATCAGAATGATCATTTACATTTTAAGTATTATCCAGTTTCAACAGACAAATGAATATAAACATATAAATATTATGATCATGAGGATCCGTATGGCTTTTGTGTCGCATTAACCGCTCATATTTAAGGGTTGCAATGTGGGAAACCGATTTACCCCTTTTCCTACTTTTTATGTTTCGCAATATCATCTCGGGATTTAACTTAATATTACTGTTTCTCACTGTGTTTCTTGCCCTCCATTTATAAACAGAATAAAACTAAAATAAACAACAAAATATTAAAAATAAAATGAAGTGATCAAGTGTTATAGTATTATAAAAACCATCATCATACCGTGTATGTGAAAAAACTAACCATTCATCAAACATATCGTCAAAAGATAAACATTTAATTTAAATGAAATAAAATAATTAAACAATGTTACTTGTAGGTTTATTTTTTATATTTTTTTAATAAAAAAAAACGAAACAAATAATTGAACTTTTTATTGAAGTATTATTATTATTATTCTTTATGGAAACTAAACGTTTTATAGAAGAAAAGAAAGAAACAAGAATTAATACAAACTCATAAATATCGGCGTAAATAGCAACTGATGTGGAATCGGTTTCTTTCCGTGTACGTTTCCCGATCAGTGATAAAGCCCCAAAGCTCCCATAGACTCGTAAGAGGAAAAGCCAGAGAAGAATTTCATAACAAGTGCAATGTGTTTTGTTCAGTTGATTGGCGCCCTTCGAGTGGTAAAGACGCGAAATGGAACGGGATAATAAATACAGTGCGGAATATTTCGAAAGAGCTTTGCGGCAAGCTTATAGTTGCGAAAAGCTACGCGTAAAGAATTTCCATATCGAGGCAGTGAACCAAAGTGGTGAAAACTTTTGCAGCGTCATCTATCGGATTGCCTTGCATTTTCGCCGGTCACCCGCTGGCGCTCTGGAATCAGGAAAATATATCCTCAAGGACGTACTCCCAGCGGTGGCGTTGCTGGGCACAAAGGAAAAACTAATGTACGAGGAGCTACTGCCAGGCATGTCGAGAATTCTAAGAAAATTCATCCCAGAACACAAAATATGTGCAGAGTGGGTATAATGTAGTTAAAAACTACATTTTATTTACGAGTTATAATTACTTTTAGCTGCATGCTGGTTGAGGCTTCACCGGGAAAGGAGATATACCTTCTGGAAGATCTGGGCGCCCTGGGTTACAACTCTCTCGATCGATGTCAGGGTCTTAACTTCGAAGAAGCCAAGATTTGTTTAAGGAAAATGTCTCAATTTCACGCTGCTTCCATGGTGTTGTTCCAGGAACACCCTGATCTACTGGCAAAGCTTCCGCCCTCTCATTTTGCCCAGGGATTATGGGATCCTTTTGCCAAGGGTATCGTCCTGGATGGCACGGAATATGCGGCTGATACATTTGCCAAGGAATTACCGGAAATATCAAAGAAAATGAAGGCTCAATTGCCGGAGGTTTATACCCAAAGATTGCAAAATGTGGTTGATCCAAAGAAATCCCACTTTAATGCGATAGTTCATGGCGATCTTTGGCTGAATAATATTATGTTTAATAGGACTAACAATAAGGCAGTACTTGTGAGTTCCAAAGTTGATTCTCTCCTAATTTTTATCTCTTTTTTTAATGGTATTAAACCCTTTTTAGGTGGACTTTCAGGACTGTTTTTGGGCAAGTCCGGCCATTGATCTGCAGTTCTTCTTTTACACCAGCATACAGATGGAAATTCTCTTGACTCAGCAAGATGATCTTATGAAGCATTACTTCCATTATCTTCTTGAAACCCTAACACTTTGTGGCTTTAAGGAACCTTTGCCCACTTTCGATCAATTGAAGGATGAGATGAATCGTTGCTTGTTTTATGGTTATTATGCTGTCACCTGTGAGTTGCCCATTTGTTGCGCCTCAGCTGAGGCAAGTAACGATTTCAATCTTCTCACCCTTGGAGATCCCAAAGCGATGATCCTGAAACGTCGCCAGCTATTCTCTAGCCAGCGAGTGCGGCGAACAATTAAGGCTAGTCTACTGGCTTTTGATCGGCAGGGTATACTGGAAATTCCCTAAAAAAATTTGTTATTTGTTTTTAAGTCGTAACACTTATTGGTATTTTAGTAAATCTTGCCCTGCTCGTATTATTTACATATCTTTATCCACGATTCATTAAGCTATGCTCGCTACAATTCCCAACTCAAGTGTTACTTCTCATGTTTATAAATAAATTTGTTGTCTGCCAAAGTTTCTGGCCAGGCTTTGCCCCGGGTGTGTCAGTGTGTGTGGGTGTGTGATGCATGACCCTCGCCTGGCTGCATTCAATGCGATAAAGTTCTCACCTCCAAGCACCATCCTGCTGCAGGATCTCCTGCCCTTGCAGCTAAATATGCAAATCGCTTTGCAGTTTATTCTTAGGAAAGTTGTCAGCTGCCAACTTGGCTCCAAGTAAAGCCAAACGAAGCGAATCCGAGGAGCATATAGGGAGCAGAATCCACATTCGGATTCCAAGAGGAAAATTCGGGGGGGCAGCCTAAGTGCATTTGCCGCCAATGTTACTACTTTGAACACGCTTTTACTTCATCTTTCAAGTGTTTAAAAAGCAATTTATTGTTTTTGCTTACAAGGAGGAAGTCAGCTTAAACCTTTTCAAAAGTAAAGAAAGGAACAACAGTTCAGTTGTGGCATTTATTTTATATTTTATTAAGCTTGTTTAGTGGCCTAACAAAGGTACTCCTGATACGTTTCAGATATGTATTTTGTACACAGAAAAACCCTACTCCCGCCCCAAACCAAACCTCGCCGTGACAATCCACAAATCGTTTCAACTGTCGCTCAATTACCATAGCCCCCTGTTGGCTGGCCATCCCCCACATAGGTAATTGTAAACCTTAATTAACATTGAAAACAAACACGACGACGTCCCGAAATGCAAACAGAAATCTGTCTAAGGCTGCCAGCAAGTCGAAAGAAAACCATAAATCAATTTTGAAATGCATTAGAGACAGGTTGCATCTCTCCCCCTCTTTGGGGCTGCAAGCAAAAAGGAATAGACTTCTGGAGCTGGTCAGTGGTCAAAAGTTGCAACACAGTCGCAACCCCGCAAGACTGGGGAATATCCCCGACTGCCTTCGGCACCTTTCAATTAATGCGTATTTCTCCAGTGTCATGGACCAAGTTGCTTCCCTTTGCTTTCATCTGGGGTTGCATTTACTTAACGCCTCTCGCCTCAGCACTTAACTTCCGTTTCCTGTTACCAAAGGGTAGAGTTTCGATCCCGAGTCTCCGTATTTTCGACCAAGCAGGCATTTCCAACTAATTGAAAGTGCAATGCGATGCTGCAGAATGCAATTAATGCCCCCCAAGGCTTTTGGCTGGTGAGATGTCCGCCTCACACGCCTACCTTGTGCGACTTTCAGTTAAGAAATTGCATTCGAAATGCACAGAAAAAATGGTAGACAAGTTGCAATTTCTACAGGGGTAAGCTTGGTTTAGGGTGCTAGGAATTTTCAGAACAAAAAATGAATTTTAAGGGAAGGGAATAATTAAAGATTGTAACCTTAAGAATGGATTATGTTTATAATCAAAGAAAAACTGGAAAAACTCAGAGGAAACCCCTTGGGAATGTATAGTTTTTTCATCCATATTGTAAGCCCACTCCAGACCTTTCCCGGCTCCATTTCCTCTCCCAAAAAACCCTGAATAACTTAAGAAACTTTTATCAATTAGCTGCCAACTAAACTACTACTCAGCGCGTGTCCAAGTTCCGCATCTTGTGAAGGGAGGGCACACAATTAAAAGCAATAAATTTGCACTGGCAGCCATAAATCAAAGTCCGATCATAATCTCGGAGTCCAAGCAAATAGCGAGAGAAAAAGCCAAAAACGAAACACACTTGGCTTCCGCTTAGAATATTTCCCTTCCCTTCAGAGTTGCCGCCCGAAAAATTTCAGATTCTACCGCAAATCCGGGGAAATCGTCGCTTCGCTTCGTTTATTAATTGTACAACTGTCTCCAATCATAATTAATGAACTTTCGGCACATCCTTCGCCGCAAAGTTCTACATGGAGCTCATGGAGGGGATATATGTATATTCCTCTAACACCGATATATAAACACAAATGTTTTCCTTGGCACACCATAAATCTTTCGTTTGGCAAATCTCTGTTGGGCTTTTCCGTTCTGCCTTCTTCTTTTCCCCTTGGTCTCCAGATTTAACGATTTTCGTTGCTGTTTTATTTGGTTTAATGGTCGACAGTATCAATTAGTCACATTAAAGGATTTACTGGGCTATATTTCAGTTTTAAGTAGTTGTAATTGTAATTCTTATTGGTGGTTTCATAGATTTTTGATTAGTGATATCGATTTTATTAAATATTTTTATAAATTAAATAGTGCTTTTAACGAAACTTATCGCTTTAATCGTTTAAATATAAATATTATTGTAAAATACCCGCAAAATGTTTCATTTATTTGCCTTTTTCGGATTATATAGTTGAAATTTATAAAAAAAAAAACGTTTATAAATATCGCAACGCTAAAATATCGATGTATATATCGACCTATCGATATATCTATATTTTCTTACTAACTTCTGCAAAATCATTTCATTTAATTTTGTGGTTCCTTTTACTTATTGTTTGTGTAAAAAAACTAATAAATTAATTCCTGAAAATCACGGCTATATAAAATAAATTTTCGGAGACTGAAAACCCAAAATTTTACTAACATCTGCCCAGAAAAAGGTAAAATAACATATTTAATTCCCTTATAATTATCAAAAAACCACACACCCTTGGAAAGCTACAACATATCCTTTCCCATTCGGCAAAGTTTTGAAAGTAAATAATTTTTCATTTCCCGAAAACCTTTCCTTAACCGCCACTCATCGGTAGCTGCTCGTTAATCAATGTTGTGTGAAGGCGTTCAGTCAGTTAGTCATTCCAAAGCCAAATTTAAATAATTTTAAAATGATGACAAAAGCATTTCCAGCAATCCAAGTAATTATGCACACACATGGCATCCACAGAGAAAATTTAAGTGGCAACGGAGACGGCAGGCATTAACACTTTCACAGCATATAATCTAAAGATAAATGAAAGCAACATTAGTCATTGGACCCACCCCCCAGGAAAAGGGTCTAATCATATGTGCGAGTCCTCGACAATTTTTCACACATTCCCTGCCAGAAGGGTTGGGATTATCTGCGATTAAATCCCACAGATACCCAAGTATTCATATGTAAATTCTTTGTGGCAGGGCGTGTCAGGTTTCTAGCTTTTGTCACTAAGTACCGGGAGTCTTCTCGTCTAAAATTATTTATTAGCTCTCATTAATGTTGATTGGCCGAATGCTTTTGGTAATTTTCTAGGCAATCTTTAGGAAGAGGGTGGGATATATAGTGCTTAAGTGCCGATGGAAATTCTTGACTTAATATTCAAGAAGCTGCCGAGCCTGCAGAGGTTAAAGGTTGTCCCAACCTTCAATCGGTAAACTTTTGTATATCGAAGAAGAATATCAACATCATAAAGTCTGATAACAATTACTTCATTCAACAAAATCATCAATAAACCGGTAAGGGACTCTGACCTGGGGATTATCTATTCCATACTTTCACAAACATTTTATTAGAATCTAAAAATAAATAAGGCACAGCTTTAGAAGTTTTACAAACTACAAATAATTGGAAACATCTTTAAAAAATATCTGTTAAATGAGACAGAAGTGTTCTTTATTTTCGCAAATTCTCAATTAAATATAATAACCTTAAGAGTTAATATTCGAAAACTCTTAAGGTTATTATATTTCAAACTCACGCAGATGCAAGACAGATTTATTAATTTAAAATTTGATAAGGCTTTAACAAATTAGAATCCCCCGCCACCGCTTGAAATTATTTCTGTATAGTATAAGAGGTGAAAAAAATCCTATAGATTTTGTCGGTTCATATATTCGATGTCATCAATGTCCCAGGTTTTGTTGCATTTTTCGAACTCATTAAGTGATTCCTCTTCCATTTTCATGGTTTCACTATCATCGCCTCCGGCACGTAGATCCTCCGTAATTTCTGAATGGGCTGAGCTAAAGGTATCATCAGCCGTAAATGAGTTCTTTTGTTCAGTTTTCGTGTCGCACTGATCCAAAGTTTTTTCGTCCAAGTCAACCAATATTTTGGAATTTCGTTTTTTCGAGTTTTCGGTGCAAAAATGTTTGAAAATTAGTTTAAGTTTATGCAAACGAGCATCGATGAGCGGTTGCTTCCACTCATAAATCTTGGGCAGTGTAAAAAGCAGTAAAATTCCTAAATTAAAGAAATAAATATATAATATAAGAAGTTCAAAATGAGATTGATAACTTACCAAATCGAAGCAGAGTGGAGACATAGAAGAAACGCCCGACAAGGCTCATTACACCCAGGATGACCATCACCTTGATCGATTTAAATGGCGACTCCATTAATACTACCGATCGCAGATGGGTGAACAATAAACTGATATTGGTCGCAATGAAGAGAGACAGCCGATCAGATTGCTTCGATGTAATGCTGATGTCCATATCCATGTAGATCTGGAAGGGATTTCCACGAATCTGAGTCCTATTCAGACACTGCAGGCACCACACATAGACGCGATACGCGATTGAAAACCACAAGATTATCTGACAATACACACTGACTACACTGATGGCAGACTTGTAGGTGAAATCATAGATCAGGCCTTGAATGATCACGAATGCCAGGATTGACTTGACCCATTTGCGCCACAGGATCAAATCGGCGAACTCCTTGCGGAAGCAGAGCTTACAATTGGTATTATCCTGGTTCAGCTCCGATTCGCCAGCAGAGTTTGAAAGTGAGTCCTGTCCCGTTGCCATGTTTTCTAAATAGTTTTTGTATTTAATTTTCCAGATTATACAACACAATGTCGAGTTGAGCTCAGTCAGGTTGTTAATGAGGAATTTTGTTAGCTTGGCTCTATGTAGTTTTGTTAAAAAAATCAAAGGTACCTTGATTGGAGTTTATGTAATTCATATTTATCTTCGTTTGATGCTAAAAAGTTTACTTCTTGTGTTACTTTGCATATTTCTTCGACCAGAAATGTCTTATTCACAAATCTTGATGTGGAAAAATCAAACCAACCCACAGAAGTCTCTAAACTTTAAAATGTCAAGAGCATGTGTTACCTAGTAATAGCACCACCTGCTCTTGACTGGCGAAGGGTGAAAAAAAAGCAAAAGTAAAGATTCACCACAAAAAATGGGACAAACTCAACGTTGGGTTCGTGGTTGAGTTGGTAAAGAGTTACTTTCTGGCTTGCCGCATGTAGAAAATGTGGTTTGCATTATGTTATCCCCATTTCCATATATAATTTATTTAAATGTGTTATTATATTGTTAGCTCTGAGCTCATTGTTTGGTTTTTCCTGTTATTTGTTCCTATTTTACATTGATTTTAGAGTTGCCATTATTCTTTCAAAGAACGAAAGTAGCTTTTTAAGTTTTAATAAAATTTGTTATAAGGTTATTTTAATTTTTTGTTAAACTAAATTGTACATTTTTAATTATTAAAGTTAAGTTATTAATTTATTATAATATGAATACACTTTTAAACCACTAACTATTTTATTTTTTGTACATGTCCACATATAAAGTTATTACAAATAAAACTATTAACAATTTCATCGCTAGAACAGGATTTTTAATAGATTTGCCTTTCGATAATTCCCAATAACCACTATTTTCTATGTTAAAAACCACAATTACTGAATTATTTGCACAATATTCAAGGATTTTTAATTCAATCTGAATGATTTTCAATACCACTTTCTCACAGCTTCGGCCGCGTTTGATCCCAACCGTCAATGAGTTCTTTTGTCGAAGGTCTCTATGCCAATCCATGGGCAAATAATTTAGGCACAAGGTGTGACCAACGCCTATTGAGAGTTGTGTCAATGGCACTCAGCCTTCTGTCCACTAACTGAATCGTTTCTCGATTGATTTGTCAAAGGCATTACGCTAATATTTTAGGCAAATAAAGGAAAGCGGCACTTGATCATTGGCGTCAAAATGACATCAAGTGGTTTCACTTTTCCACCCTCAAGATACCGAAAAAAAAATATATTTTTGGGGTGGGTGGGTGAAGAGAAGGATATGCCAGAAAAGGAATTACTTAAATGACTTCCACAATTGTCATAAGGCCTTTTAGATTGGTTTTTTTGTGATTCAAATATGAATATAGTATGCAGAATATGTCTTACTTTTTTAATAAACATAAGCAATTAATAAAATATAGAAATTGTAGTTAGTTAATTGTATTAAAACATTAGAAAAGTTGCTTTTAAAAACTCCATTTGCCCTGTAATGTCAATTTATTAGCTGCGTACAAATTCAGCCAATAAACACTTATTCCTGACATTTATTTTAAAAATTTTCGTACAGGAAATTAATATGCAAAAAGTGATATCTTTGTATTTGCTTTAATTAAACTAAATTCCCCCATGGTGTACGCATAAGGACATCAGACACACACAAATGCCTTCTCTTACAGGATATTAGAATGTTTGACAAGTTGTCAATGCATCAATAGTGTAAGGACAAGCAGAAAATTGTCAAGAAAATAACGCAACGTTCATTTCGAATGTAAATTAAAACAAATACACATAAAATTACTTAAAATGGCAATGAGTTTATTTTTGTCCTGTCAAAAATGCAAAGACATTGGCATGGAATGTAAATATAACAAATATTTCTAGCAATGTCCAGGTCACATTGGATTGAAGTGAAGAAAATGGAAAATTATAGTAGTTTCATGTATATTAAATGAGTATTTATTAACTTGGGTCTTAGAAATAATAATTCAATTAGAATTATAATGTTTAAAGTAGTTTTTCTGTTTCTAACTTACTTGTAATAAATTTCATTTGTAAGTTTGCCTACAAAACTCCTTAAATCTTTGTCAATTTGGAAAATTTACTTAACATTTCCATGTGATACAGGCATAAGATGTCAATGTCCAAAAGCAAGCCGAAAATCTCAGCAAAATATTCTTCTTTCAAGCCGATAAAGTTGTCATATAAGTTCGGCCGCTTCACTACTTATTCCCTTTCGACTTCTTTATGGGCAGCGACGACAATGCCAGGAATTTCTTGTATTAAAATCGAAATTGCCATGGGCCAGGCCAGGCCAGGCAACACAACCCCGGCAATGGACAATTGTATCTCCATGAAGGTTGTGGCTGGGGGTGAATGGATATTCCAACCCCCTCCGACTGCGGCGGGAGCTGTCCTTATAGCTGTCAACATGTTTAATTGAAACTGACACTCAGTGTCATTTTATGGACATTGCCATGCGTTACCGTTACCTTAACTGTGGCTGTAATTCGACTTGGCCAGGCTTGATTATTGGGGAAACATTCCGAAGGAGGGAGCAGCATATCTCCGCTTCAGATACATGTATCCCCATCTTGGAGGTTTTCTTCTTCTGTGGTGTATTAGTTAAATTTATGTCCTTAAAGGAGTTGGGTTCGGTTTTTTCCTATTTGATCTTGGCTAAAAATTACTTAAGTTGTAGGGAACATTTGTCTCTTTCAAAATCTGTGAGCAGACTTGATATTTTTCCTATTGTTAATTCAAACCCCTTACTTGCCCACCTGCGCGACATTGGAGATCTTTTGCCCCGGCAAACACTTGAATGATAATCCCCCAAAGCCCTGGGAAACTGTAATTATTATTGCTAAGCTCAGTCGCCTTTTCCTCAATCTCTGTTTTCCCTCGACACAAGAAAAAAAAAAAGAAGCCCTCATTTAATTGCAGACTAGCAAATACTCAAGAAATTTTGTATGCAGGCAATTCGTATTTTTTCGCTTTTCGATGGGGGGAAAAGGAAAGCGACTGACTCTTGGACTCTTTTGTTTTCGTCACGGACGAGTGGCGAAAAGCAATCACGACGGCACAGCTCCTTGCCGGGAAAAGCAAAAATATCTTTCGCCACATTTCCTTATTTATTTTTTTTTGTTGCTCTTGTGTTTGCGCATTTTTCATAGCCGCCTTTTGTGTTATTGGTGAAATTAGAATTTCTCATTAAAATAAGTGTTGGCCGAGGGAGCCGCTTGACTTGAGACATTCAAGCGGCGTCTACCCAGGGCAAGGTGCTCGTCCATGGCAATGGACTTAAGTCCAAATTTCCACATCTTTTCCCCCCGCAATTTTTGTTTATGCATGGTCACTCATTAGTTGAGCTTGGAATCTGAGTGACGTCGTCTGACATTTATATATATATATATCTATATATCTTTATTTGTTCAACTTTCGTGGGGTATGAGGCAAGTCCAACCCGTACTCCTGCTTCCCATTTCAGTTCCTAATGGCTTTTCAATCCAATTGTCTGACTTTCTTGTGAGTAATTAAAATGGCAACTCTTTTCCATTTAATATTTTCGTTTTTCAAGGACCTATCTTATTAATCTTCAAAAGGGCGGGTTTATTAGAGGTCTAATAGGCTTAAAAACTCTAACACTTGGCGGTTATTTAAGGCGGTTACTGAATTAAATGTATCCTCTTTGAGGTAAAACGAAGTTACGGTCTGTTTAACAGATTAAATCCTTTAATAGATTTATGGTTTTATCAAGTTTCATTTTGATTTTAAACAAGCTGTAACGGCAGATGTTTAAATCTGTAAAATGCGAAGAATTATTGGTGAAACTTACTGGTTTTTAGGTAATAGAAAAGAGGTATTTTTGTGGAGGAATTAATTACTTAAAGTATAAATATAGCTATGTCCCTTATTGTGGTATTTTATAATTAATTAAATATATAATTTATTATAAGGGATAAGGGATACTTCAAGAAAGAAAGTTCGATATGTTTTTTCTCTAATAATTTTATTAGGTAAATATATAATCTTTTTATAAAGTAAGTATACAATAGGTTTTTAAACTAAATATAATTAAAACCTTCGAACAAATTAAAATTCTAGAATGAGCGTTTTTAGCAGGGCTTTCTTTATACTAATTAGATCAGTATTTTCTCGGCTAACAGATTAATTTATTATTTATTTTCATTAAATCAAATAGAGTTTGCCTTCAGAAAACTATTTGCTTGTTTCTGTGCATTCTGGCGAACAGAACTGGCACCTCCCTGCCTTTGTTTTTGACCAAACTTTTCGATTGTCCAACTCGAGAGCCGCCACCCTGACCACACTCAATGCAGCCACTGGTGGCACACACCACATGCTACATCCGCAGATGTTTGATACGAGCGAGAGGCACAACATTGTTGCTACTTCGGAGTTTAAAGTGCGGGCCAAAGTTTGAGCTTTGAACTTTTGGCTTGTTACATTCAAGTGGCTGCCATGTATAAATGTTTGGCTTTCAGTGCCACAAAAACTTTTATGCAAAACACAAGCAGGGAAAACTTTACTGAATATGGGCGAACTGTTTGCCGGTTTCAGGTTACAGGTTTCTGTATTCTGTTATTGTCCTTGTGATTCCTGTGTGTTTTCCATTTGTGCATCATGTGCTGCTGACAAGCTTCCCTCCCGCTCATTCCCGACCATAGATAAAATACAATTTCCTTAAGCAATTTTTGTTTTAATTAATTCAGAAATACTCTTTTTTATTTGCTACTTTTACGTGTCCGGAATTCCTTGCCCTTTAGCTGCTGTTTAATGTCTTTGGCAAAACAAATTTCGCCCCCAAAGCGGACTGCATTTAATTTTTTCCCTTCCATTATTTGGTTTCTGCTTCATTTCTTTGTTTGCTGTGCAGTGTAATTAGCCACCACCTTCTGACCGGGACAGCTCCAGATGCTTCTTTTATTTTTGTATATTTTTTTTCGTTGCATTTTCTTTTTGAGCATAAAAAGTTTAAGTTGACATTTTGCAGCAACAGTTTGTAATTTTCTTACCCCTTTTTTTTCTGTTGGCCAGCAGTTTTTTCGTTACTCCATTTCCTTACTAATTTCTTGCTTTGTGCATTTTCCTTGCAGACTGTCTAATTACATTAGGAAAACCGTTTCTGCTTTTGCATTTCGGTTCCGGAATTTGCAATTGACATTCTTGGGGAGAGTTAAGTAACATTTCTTTAATATCTTTAAGGTTTTAGCAGCTATAACAAATACTTGCAAGTATCTGAGGACAAAATCTCAGGCACTTGAGACAATTAAATCGATTTCCCTTTTTTTTATGACAGACACACATGCTCGATGTAACTCGAAGCCGAATATTGTAACACGTGATTCAATTTCGTTGATCAATTTTAATTGATTGCTTCAAAAGGGCTTTCCATCCTTTCACCAACCAGATTTTTATGTACATAGCCACTTTATTTGCAGTTTGTTATTCCGTGTATTGCTTTTTTTCTTTGATACTCTTTTTATTTGCGCCGATTTTTATGCGTTTTTAATGTGAGCGTGCAGCTACTCCTTTTTCCCCCGCCTGTAATTCGATTCGTAAATGTATTTTCCAGCGAGATTTTTATGTGTTTAGTTTATGGCAAAAAGGGCTCCAGCTTCGCCCTTATTCGGCTCGTTAAGTTTTCCCAATTTAATGCTATTTTCCCCTTAAAGTATGATACACTAATTAGCATATGCAGCTTATCGCGAAATGGTCTCAAACCTCGGCGCCTAGCCAAAGCCAAAAGGGGCACCATCCATTAGCCATTAGCCGAGGGACAATATTGACATAATCGACTTTCAGCTGTGCCGCCCCGGCGACACAATTTAACCACAAATGAGAGGCTTGGCCGTAGGGCAATGTCACCAAACGCCGATTACTTCAAAGTCGCCCACACCTCACAGGAATCTCCAAAAACCCCAAGAGCCGCAGTTCACCTCAAACAACCACAATTTCAGAGGTGGCTGCTTGCATTTGTTTCCCAAAATGGAAAGAGGGGTCTGCCGGTTTACTTAACTTGAAACAATGAGAAATGTGAATTGACCGGAGAATGCGGTGAGGTAAACCACACATTTGGTCGTAACATCGTATGGGGGCAGCAACTTAAGACTTAAAGTAGTTGCAAGGCTTTAAAATTGCACTTTATTAAAGGGAAGTGACAACAGAAAGTGCAGCTTACAAAGGGTGGGGTTTCTTTACTTACAATAAATGCAGAATTCTGTAAGAAATCACTTTGTACTTTTAATCACTTTGTTGCAAGGCTGTTACAAAATATTCATAGTAATATATTTATTATAAAAAGAAAGCCTAAAAGATCCTTAATTATATTCGTACCTTCCTATTACTTTCTTTCATAAATGTATCGAACTTGAATTCAAATTTTTAGCCTTTAAACGTCGTCTAATTTATTTTTGTCATTACTATTTATTGCCAAAAAGACCAAACTCAAAAATATAAACCAAAAATTTAAATAGAACTTGAGTTCCTTCTGTATGTTCCTAATCATTTCTCATCAGAAAATTTGTAACCCAGAACACACTCATCCTCTTAACTTTCATTATAATTAAGAAACCTGGCCCAAGGCCACTAAAAGTTATTAAACATTGATGAGACAAGCGCCGTGAATTATGCTACGCCATAAACTTATGCCCGATGTACAGATGCTGGACATTAAAAATGTTTCTAAATGAAAAGTGTGTTGGCCTGTCAGCGGCAATAAAACATTCCTGTTGCCTGGACCCCTGGATTTTATATCGTTTTAATGAGCAACAAGAAAGCCGTGAAGATCTGTGCATTTAGATAAATAAAAATATGACAGCTGATACTAAAAAAGGGACCACGCACCGAGAATACTCATCATAATTAAGGCCGCGGGGTTGGTTTGTGCAATAAAAGCGTTGAAGGATTCATATGGATAATTAAGTTATGGCGGGTGCCAAAAGATGAAGGGTTACAAATCCAATAAAACAATCGTAAAACCTTGGACGAGCACTTACAATTTTTTTCTTTGAGCTTGTTTCTAAGGCGCATATTTTAATTTTGAGATGGATTTGGAAGGGTTTTTTAGTGCGGATAGGGTGGGGTTTTGTAATAAAAACAATCCCTAAGTTGTGCACTTTAATTTGTTTACCAAATTCAGTTCGTAATTAACTCAGTTTACAGTTTTCTTCTGTTTCTATTTATAAACAAGATAAATGATTTAATTCTTTCAGTCAAATTCTTTTCATTCTTAAATGTACCTAATATTAAATCAAACTGTTTCCTTCCCTGAGATAATACCTACTCCCCCTAATCCCCAACGAGTTCAACAATCTTCAAACCCCTTTTTTTCCCTGTCTGCTCTCCAATATCCCAGAACCATATCAGTTGGCAGATAGAACCAACTTTTATGCTCTTGTTAACAAAAGCGTGAAATTCAATGCCCGGCACGAGATGAAGAGCGTAAAAAAAAAATGAAAGAACAATTTACGACACTGCGAATTAAACTTGATTTTTATTTAAATAAATTGCATTTTATATGCTGCCTCCTTCCGCCCGCTCCAATGCCACCCATGGCTGCCACGATAATAAGCAGGCGAAGCTCGTAATTTGCACCGGAATTCAATGGGACTGGATGGGATAATGGCGATATGAGAGTGTTTGTACATTCCCCAGGATATAAGGGGCAGACCGAGCGACGACTGTTTGGTGGCTGCTTTATGCATTTTTATTTATTACAGCGCCAGGAAATGTTTGTTGATTTTCCGCTGCTGCTCGGGCTGCCACAATAAAAATCATCGCCAGCCCAGAATTTATTTTCTAGACGAACGCGCGTCGCCCCCGTTCGAATCACATAAAAGTGAGCAGGCAGAAAATATTCCCAAATTGTACAGGGATTTCTCTTCTCTTTTTTTTTTTTTTTGTTATTTATATCATTAAAAACGGAAAAGTACGTCGCAAAAGAACGCAACCAATTTGAATAGCAGCGAGTGAAACGAATTGATGAGGTCTCGAAAATAACGTGAGAGTAATGGCAGTTGGATTGCATAATACTTTTGAGAAGGAATAAAAAGAAGCGTTCTATAATAGAAATATATATACATATCTTCTGTAATAACTCATTAATAATTTGTATATATTTTATTGCAGTTCCTGGTTAGGTTGCAAAGAGTGCGCCTAAAAATTCCCAAGTACGACCCTCATTAGCTATTATTATTATATATTTTGTATATTATAGATAGCATTTTTAATAAAACCAACCTGCATCCCCTAGTACAGCAGGCACTTATTTGTAATAATTTATTACATTTCGTTCTAGTGCTACAGAATTATTACATGTCATAATCCCTTGAGTTGCTTCCTAATTTAACCCTTAAGACTTATAGCTTCGATCAAGTTTCTTGACCCTACAAATATATGGCTCTATGGTGTGCAGGGTGATCATAAAGTTTAGCTTCATCTTCACCTGTCGCTCGCCCAGAGGTACGAACTGATAGTTTCGCAAAAGGTGGGCCAGAACCATTTTAATCATGATCATAGCATAACGCTGACCCATACAGCTCCTTGCTCCCTTCATAAAGGGTATATAGGTGGAGGCATCGATCTTAGGCTCTGCACCACTGGCCCAGCGATCCGGATTGAAGACCAACGGATTGGGAAAGAATTCCTCGCAGCGTCCAATGTAAAATGGTGAAATGATGACATCGCTGCCCTTGGGTATGAAATATTCATCTGAAATAGTTAGAAATATAAATATATAAAAGTTTTCAATGCAAGAGAACAGAAAGTTGCTTCTGCTTTAAATAATTCATAAAATTTCCATGCATATTGAGTATTTTTTGAAAATATACAAATTATTTCCTCATTTGATTTTTTACGACCCTTAAGTTCAAGTCAATTCGACTTGGTGAACTTCAAAGAATAGATCGAATATTAAAAGTAAATACTTTACTTACTTATCTCAAAGTCGGATGTGGCCTTCCTGGCTGTGATCGGACCCGAGGGATACAGCCGCATGGTCTCCTTCACACATGCGTCGAGGAATTCCAGCTTCCCCACCTGATCTATGGTTATGGGCTCCTTTGTATCCTCTCCACACACCGACCACACTTCCTCCCGACAACGCGCCTGGTGCTCTGGATGCAGAGTCATGTTGTACATGCAGAACTTAAGGGTGGTGGCTGTGAGATCGTAGCCCCCGAAAATAAGTGTATCGGCCTCCTCACGAATATCCTTAACGGTTAAAGGTTTCCCCTCAGGATCCTTTGCTTGAAGAAGGGTATCCAGACAGCAGAGATTAGACTTATCGGAGGAATTAGACTTCTGATGCTTTGCATCCTGTTGTATCTGATCCATTCGCTTCTGGATAATGCCCTCCGTAAAACCATGGAGGGTTTTCAATAACTCCTCTTGACGCTTAAAGTGTCTCGTCAGGCGAAAAATTAATCTATTTCGATAGAATAGATTCTTAAGACGGATATCAATGATCTCCAGCATTCTATAAAGGGCAAATATATATTATTAATATATTTTATAAGTAAGCAAGGATTCGAACTCACTCTTTAACCGCATCGAGGTAGTCTGACTTTGAATCCAACTGCGCTCCCACTGAAACCCCGAGGGCCGTCTCGCAAATGGTGTCCAGGGTAAAGCAGCTGATAATCTGAAGGAAGTCCAATTCCTCCCCAGACTCCGCGTATTTCCCCAGCCTGGACACCAGAATCCGCGACTGCTTCTCAAAGACAACCACAAACTGCTTGATCATGGTATAATTGAAGGCGGGCATGATGATCTTCCTGCGATGCACCCACTTCTCGTAACTACTGGTGAAGAGACCCTCACTGAGCCAATCCTCGAAGACATTGTAATCGTCGGTCTTCTGCAGAAGCTGCTGCGCACTGCACAGAGCCTGAATATCCTTGGGGTTAAAATTCAGAAGATAGAGCTTAGTGCCCATCCAAATCTTTCCACGGTGATCGGTTAGATGTTTGGCAACCATCTTGGAGGCCCGCCGAAACGGATGCGGGCCCACCAACTTGGCCAGGATGTGCAAATGCCCAATGATGGGCAAGGCCGGCGGACCCGGCCAATTGTAGGTGAGCTGGTCCAACCTGGCCTGGTTCTCGAACACATACAGCAAGTATAAGGATATACAGATCACCAGGAGACCAGCGGCAACCCACAACATGGCGTCTTGGGGTTCTAGATAAAAACTGTCTTACGGCAATGTCGCAGCGATCGTTTTAAGGCAGATATCAGAGGCTACGCCCCTTCGGTCATAAAAAGTTGGCCATAAAGCAGAATTATATCACCCACGCGAATCGCAAGAAAATAATTATAAATAAGCAAAAAGCTATCTTTAAAGTGGGAATATCCCTAATATGAATTCGAGTTGAAAAACAACAAATTATAAAAATATTACGTTTCTAGAGTAAATATCACAGTGTTAGCGAAATATTTAAATAGTGAGACTATAATATATCCCACAGATGTTCTAGTTTGTAGATCTTTAAAAAGCAATAATAAAGGCAATAAGCCACTGACCAAGGCTAGATTAACTCGGCCCGTGATGCTTAGAACAAATACTTATACGTTGGTGTTTTTGAACAAGAAGAAGCGCGGTTCGCGTTAGTTTTATTGTAATTTATTTGTAGATTACAATGAATGACCTAGCTCTTCACAGAAAATTTTCTTGACTCTACAAAGATATGGCTTAATGGTGTGCAGGGTGATCACATAGTGTAGCTTCAACCTCACTTGCCGGTCACCCAGAGGTTCGAACTGATAGTTTCGCAGCAAGTGGGCCAGAACCATTTTGATCATGATCATAGCATAGCGTTGACCCATACAGCTCCTTGCCCCCTTCATAAAGGGTATATAGGTGGAGGCATCAATCTTAGGCTCTGCCCCAGTGGCCCAGCGATCAGGATTGAAGACCAACGGCTCGGGGAAAAAGTCTTTGCAGCGTCCCATGTAGAATGGTGCAAAGACCACATCGCTGCCCTTGGGTATGAAAAACTCATCTGAAAATATTTAAAAGGCACAAAAGGCATAACAGTTAATAGTTTATCTTATGACTTTAAATTAAAAGAGTTATCACTATGGAATAAACCACATTGATAAAGTTCACGGATACTTACTTATCTGACAGTCTTCCGTGGCTTTTCTGGCGGTGACTGGACCCGAGGGATACAATCGCATCGTCTCCTTCACACATGCCTCAAGGAACTCCAGCTTCCGCACCTGATCTATGGTGATGGGTTCCTTCGTATTCCGTCCACATATCGACCACACTTCCTCCCGACAGCGCGCCTGATGCTCCGGATGCAGAGTCATATTGTACATGCAGAACTTAAGGGTAGTGGCTGTGAGATCGAAGCCGCCGAATATAATGGTATCCACCTCCTCGCGGATATCCTTAACCGTCCAGGGCTCGCCATCAGGACCCTTTGCCTGAAGCAAAGTATCCAGAAAACAAAGAGTTGGCTTTTCTCCATCCAATTCTGCATTCTCCGTGGAATTTAAGTTCCGATTCTCTGCATCCTGTTGAATCTCATCCAGCCTTTTCTGGATAATGCCCGCCGAGAAACCATGAAGGATTTCTATTAACTCCTTCTGGCGCTTGAAATGTTTTGTTTGGCGGAAAATAAACTGAATGCGGTAGAGTGGATTCTTGAGCCGCTTATCGATGATCACCAGTATTCTATAGTAGGATATAATACGGAAATAAATATACCAATAATTAGATAGAGTAAGAATAGATAGCTTACTCTTTAACCGCATTGAGGTAGTCCGAAGTCTCATCCGACTGTGCTCCCACTGAGACCCCGAGGGCCGTCTCGCAAATGGTGTCTAAGGTGAAACAGCTCATAAACTTGAGGAAGTCCACCTCCTCCCCGGACTCGGCGCATTTCTGAAGCCTTGACACCAAAATCCGTGACTGCTTCTCGAAGACAACCACAAATTGCTTAATCATGGAATAATTAAAAGCGGGCATGATGATCTTCCTGCGATGCGTCCACTTTTCAGCATTGCTGGTGAAGATTCCTTCACTGAGATAATCCTCGAAGACCGCATAATCGTTGGTCTTCTGCAGAAGTTGCTGGGCATTGCCCATGGCTTGAATATCCTTGGGATTGCAATTCAGGAGATACAGCTTAGGGCCTATCCAAAGTTTGCCGCGATGATCCTTCATATGCGTGGTGATTAGGTCGGTGACATGACGAAACTGATTTGGCCCCACCAACTTGGCTAGGATATGAAGATGGCCAATGACGGGCAACGGCGGCGGACTGGGCCAATTATGGGTGAGCCGATCGAGCCTGGACTGGTTCTTGAAGATACGCAGCAGGTATAGGAGACCGACGAGGAGAGCAAAGTAGAACCAGAACATTGCGTTGGGTGCTTTAGATAACAACTGCCTTCCGCCGATGTCGCATCGAACGTTTTAAGCTGAGCACAGGCAAAAATCCGACTACAGGTCGGGGTCAACACCGTGAACAGGGGTCATAAAAGTTGGCCATAAAGCGGAGTCACACTCGAAAAAATATCATGATGTTGTGGGAGTTTGTACAGGGATTTTAGAAGATAAATATTATATTAACAAACATGTTTCACTAAGTACGTTTAATTATATTCCAAAACAAGAAAGGAAATATAGTCTTTCAGCACTTGTCTTTAACTCGCGATGATATTCTCCTTAGAGCTGTAGATGCACATTGAACACATTTCCACTAGATAAGCAAATATGTAATTGATATTACAAAGACCAAGCTATTTTCTTTGATTCATTATGTTATATATTTATAAAATTTTCCAATACAATTATGAAGTGCTTTCCCTTTTTCTGAGTGCAAAAACTAAACGATCTCTCACTTCGTTGTGCATTATTGTGCAATGCACCGATTAGGAGCAACTGTCGCCTCGACAGCGTAGTTAAGACTGCGAATACGTATTTATAAGAAATTCGTATACCCAAATATGTATATTATAAAGCGTATTCAAATCGATGCGACGGCGAACATTGAAGTGACTCTTTTTGCTCGCCCACAGGGGATATAAGTATAAGTACTTAGAATCATTCAGCGAAAATGTAAACAAAACATTCTTAATGTGAGAATTTTATATTTGCAAAACGAATAAGGAATGCTCTAGTCTTTATTATCTGCTGATTTCTAATGATAATTACAGTATTTACCACAGTTTACACTCTCCATTAGCGTCAAAGCAAATCTGCAAATATTAACTTTGAGCCCTTTGGAAATTGTTCTCATCTCCGAACACAAGACCTTAAGGGTTAGAATTTTATTAAAACAAATACACTCGATTTTCATCAATGTATTAAGTCTGTCTGGCACTTTTTCTGAATTTTATTTGCCAAATTATAATTCCAATTGTGTTTCGCTCAATTGCATACCAATTTCAAAAAGATCGTTAAACTGAACGGGTTGTTGAGTTGAGACAACACCACCCAGATCGTTGGTTGTATACGTGCAGGGAAATTGTGATTTAAGTTGTATCCTGGAATCATAGATTTGCCATTTACCTTGGATAAAATCTAAAAATAACTAATAATGTTGATTAATTACAATTAGGAAAGAAATCTCTCTTATCCAGTTAAAACTAATTTATTAAAGATATCTGTAGGGATTGCAAATTGTATATTTTCTATTAACAAAGTTAATAGTTGGGGAAACGGGCACTGCAGTCCTTTGGTATAAAAAATGATGCAGGAAAAATTGCCGAAAAGTTGATTTTTCATTTCGATTTTAGATTAATTTTGTTGTTTTGTCTCTATATAACGAAATAAATAACGAAAGACCCATTCGGATTACTATGACGTTAGCCGTTCGCACTAACGAAGCTCTAAAAATTAAATGCTGTCTTACTTAATAACTTAATTTAATATGCGTGCCTAAATGCTAATTGTTTAAAATATTGAAAAAACTAGAATGCTTGAACTTGCTCCAGGGGCCAAACAACCTATGACTTTTCCTAGGAACACTTGTCATAAGAAAAAATAAAACCAAAAGATATATATAAAAAATTAAACCTTAAAAAATATATGCCTTCAAATGTCTCTTTACCCAAAGGAATAATTAAAATATTTAAAGAATTAAATTACACGTTATTCCTTCCCCATTTAGAGAGCAAACAAACTACTCAAATAACATGCATCAGTGGACTTCCCACCACAATAAATAAAAACAGTTCATCATATTTATAAATAATATAATATCTGCTTTATTCTCATTCATTACGCATAGAATAAACATTCATTATAAGAACTCTATTTCGATTGTCATTTAATACACTCTTCGTGAGTCTGTGCTGTTGGCTTTCCTCTCCACCAACTGTCATTCAATTCAGTTTTTATTCCAAATAGTGCAAACAAGCCGGCAAAAAAAAAAAACCCCGCCTCATGTTTACACTAATTAACACGAAATAAAAGTTAACAGTCGACACAAAAAAAAAGGAAAAACAATAAGAGAGCAAAGATATGATTGTAATTGCAACGGATGGGACTGATGGGCTGAAAATAATATTTGCTGGCCAACAATTCATACAAAATAATAATTAATCCTTTGCTTTTCAACTCGGAATATATACACATATATATGTTCATATTTGCGTCACTGAAAATTGTATTAAAGCAACTGGACAAGTGACATAAATGTGAGTTTAATTAAAATTGTTTTAGTCAGGTTCAGGTTTCAGATACAGGAACGCCAGTGAGTTAATGGCCCTTCAATTGAAGTTCAGTGAAATATGTTAATTAAGTGCAGATCTGTGTTATTTATACTAATTAGAGGATATTGACTTTAACTTGGCCGGATAAAAAACCTGTATTTCTGTCTAAAGTGGCACGGAAAAGTGTTTGTATCCGATAAAATATAGGAAATATATTTGAAGCATAAATTACCCATAGAAACTTTATTTATTTATGTCTCCATTATACCTTTAACCTTTAACCTGTAATCTTTAAATATTATTCTAGTTAAGCATTTAACTATTCGCTCCCATACAATCCGTATTCAATGCCTTGGCCTAATCGCGAATGCCATTCAATGCCACTAATCAGAACTAACTGGACAAAGTGCTACAATAGCCCTTTGAAGTCGAGGCGAAGCCGAACAATTGCTTTCACGTAAATTCCTTTATCTAATGGATGCCAATAAACAGCGGTGTACACTCACCCGTACACGCACATCCTGGCCAGTATTATGCGGTTTTATAATACAGTTATGCACCTGACAAGGACACCAAGAACATTGTCTCAAATGGAAAATTAAAAGTGATGAGCGGTCAAGAGAAGGAGGATTTCGTGGAGAGGATAGTGAACGACTTCGATGTGTTGGTTTCTTGAGTTGGATGTGGGGAATAAGGCAGCTTGAACTAATTTGAATTTATGCAGCAAAACGTTGACTGTCCTTGGAAGCTATACTTTATATTTGCTTCAGGCAATAAAGGTTTCAATTTATATTAACTATAATTTAAGGTTTATGTTACATTTTGGTATCTACCTTTATTAATAATTGAAATATTCTAACAGGGAAGATACCCAAAGATATATCATCATTCCTCTTGACTAGAGTATTTATCCATCGGATACCGCAGGATCCGATTGTCCCCTCATTATTGTTGTTTGTGGGCTTTTGGTGTTCTGTAATTAAACTGCATATTATCAGCCACGAGACACACACTCACTCTGCAGAAGAACCCACCCACTCACTCGACCCCAACGTGTACCACATAATTATGCAGACATTTCCAAGTCCTGGGGGGTGTCAAGGAGAGGGACAAGGCTGGGCCTGACCGCCCAGCTGTCACTTTGTGTTCAGCTTTTGTGTAAAATTTAATTTGGCTACATTTAATTATTGTTTATGTGCAGGGCTTGTCCATGTCGCTCGCTGTCGCTGCCATCGAATATTGTCATATTATAAACAATGATAATTTGCCAAATGCAAGGCGATTGGCTAATAGATATCTCTGGTAGTATCTCCTTCACATCTTATAGACAAAGCGAGAGATGGCCAAAGGGCAAGCCACAAATACACCAAAGAAAACTAAGGGATGCAAGTTCATCAACAAACTTGGTTTAAAAATAATAAATAATAATAATAATTTAAGTTACTTTTACTAAGAAAGTACTTGCATGAATATCATTTAGGAGTAAACTTGTTTAGCTAACTATTTCTTATTTTTAAATTTTTAAATGAGTTTTAATCAATACAAATACAAAATCGAGTATAATATTAAAGCGTTAAAAAACTTTCATTCACCTTTAATGATGTCCAATTTAAAGAGCACGTTTTGAAAGGCAAACAGTTAATGTTTATGTACAAACAGCTTACATATTTTTTCCCACTAACCTATTATATCTTAAAAGCGGCAATGAGTAACGTTTATGATTTTATACCGTTGAGGCCTGCAAATTATTGGCATTGCATTTTACCCGTGCACTAATCGCATGTTGTGTCAACATTAATCGCATCAAATTTAATTTTACAATTAAATGCAAAGACGCGACGCGTTTAGCATAAATTAAGCAGGCTGTAAATGAAAGCCGCGGGCGGTTGTCCTGCTCGTCCACCTCCTCCTGCGGTCTGGCTTTATTTTCCTTAGGTGTTGAAGGTGGCCTTAGCTCTGCCACCCACTCCTCCTTAAAAAAAAACACCACCAAAGCCTCGGCGGCTGCTTCCGTTTCCGATTCACTTACAGGGTGTGAGCGTAACGTAAGCATTTCGCGCGTATTTATTGCTTCAACTTAATTTAATTGACAACCCAATCTAAGGATTCATTAAGCTTGGGGAATTAAATGTCTTTAATTAGCGCAACGCAGAATCAATTACAGCCAAAAACTCATTTAAGTTATCGAGGGTTTTAGCATGGCTCTTCTAAAATCCATTGTTGGGGAAAGTATGTTTTATTTATAGTTATTTTTGTTAAAAACTGTATCAATTGAAAGATTTACTTCTGAATGGTTGATAATTGGCAACAAATCGAGTTTATTGTGACCAAAAATCGTTCTAAACTGGCCAGTCATTGATCATTGTATATCTTAAATGGGTGTCAAACCAGATATAACTCAATACTTCATGGCATAAACTAGAACAAACCTATTGGACATTAAATGCTATTCTTATAATTTCTTGCCGATGAGCTGGGCTTTGAACCCGTTTATAAAATCTTTTAAATTATGTGCAGACTTGGCCCCAAACATTATTACTTTTCTTCTTTTTATTTTCAAATTTTGCAACTACAGCGAAGGTCATCAACTTTGAAACATAATTAAGAACATTAGCTTGGACAGCGAAACCCACATTTTCGGAATTTTCCAGATTTGCTTACAATTTTGACTGATATCTCCAAAATGCCAGAGAAACCAGTTTCGTTTCCAGATATAAGTAATCAAGTTTTGAGCTACTTTTAGAGGAACACCTCTTCATATACATTTAAATTTCTCACTTCACAATCAAGGACTTAATCGGGATCAGAATGATGTGGCAACATGGAAAACCTTAATCTTAATCAGTCATATCTAGCCCCTAAGCATTCGGCGGCATTAATAAAGTAAAAAATAATAATTTTAAATGACTTTTTTTTAAGCCTCATGCTTGGCTGCCCCGACCCGACCGTCTTTTTCTCATTTTATTTTTCACATGAAGTTTTTGTTGGGCTTTTCGCTACTTAACCTTCGAGGTGCAAAATGTTTTGTATAAACGAGTACTTGTGGATATATCTTTACACATACTCTTCTTTATTATAGACAATTTATATTTACTATAGTATATTAATTACTATTAATAAAATATGCTGACTAGTATATTAAGTATATATTAAGTATAAAATCTTTACTCGAGCACAAACAGCTCTTTCGCTTCTACAGAGTTTTTTTTAGGGTATTCTTAGTATCGACTATTGCTGCTTTGCTATTTCGCGGTGTTGTTTTTTGGACAGGGCGTTGTTGCAAGTGAAGGACAGCTCGACAACAACTACGGCCACTGCAATTTGAAGGCAAGCCAAACAAATGAATTCTGGGAGTCGAAGTCAGAGCGGACTGAATGCTGTTTTTTATGTTTTTTGCAGCTGTTTCTGAGTGTAGTTTTTATTTCTTGGCAATGCACCTGAAATAAAGAAGCACTTACAATAAAAGAATGCTTAATTTTTTGTGTTAATAGTATT
The DNA here is from genome assembly GCA_008042475.1 of Drosophila kanapiae. NCBI lineage: Eukaryota > Metazoa > Arthropoda > Insecta > Diptera > Drosophilidae > Drosophila > Drosophila kanapiae. The sequence continues at coordinate 240,775 of VNJM01000232.1, forward strand.
TAAATAATATAAAAGGTGAATTTATGTTTCCAGTGTCTTTGTATTTCAATGCTTTGTGCTTCCAATTAATATATTGTGAGTTTTGAATATTAAAAACCTATAAAGGAAAGCCCTAAACTGTAGTTCAATAACTTTATTTGTTTTTTATTTGAAAATAAATAAATATAAAAAAGTATAGAGGCTGTGATTAATTATTCTAACTCCTTCTGTGATTTAATTTAAATATATTTCGGTACAATTAATGCTAAATATTATTTATTTATAGTATTTCTATGCAATTTACTGTTGAATCATTTCGATCAGTGACCACCTTCTCCTTGCCACCCGGGGATTAGGATTGGCTTGGCTGGTCAGCCTCAAGTTAGCAGTTAGCACTGGCAGTTGCCTCGACTTCTCGACGGTTGCACTTCACTTGACTGCAATTTGGCCAAGTAAGGCCCGAGAAACAGTTGTCGCTGTTCTTGCTGTTACCTTTAATTTGAGTACGTTTCGGTGTTGTTTTTATCTCGACTGATTTTTTTGTAATTTTTTAAGTTTTGGGTGATTGTTGGCCACGGCTAAGTCACGTTCCGATTGCGCATTTAACGCGTTCCGACCGTCCGGTTTAAGTAAGTTAAGTTTCTTGGCCAAAATTCTCTCTCGATTCGCTGGCTCCTTCTTTTCGTTTTATTTTTGGACATTGCAACATTTGGCTGCCTGTCAGCTGGCAGGGTCAGACGGGTTTTTTCTTTGGGCTGCCTTTGCAGCCTGAGGCTCGTCAGCGCAATCATAAATCAGTCGGCGGACACCCGATGACCTTTCTACCTGCTCGATAAGCGGTCAATTTGCAGCTGTCCTGCGGATCCATAAATAAACGAAAATATAGAAAATCACTTAAATATTTACAGTGCCTCCGACTGACCTACGTGACGGGGCACGCGACAGACTTATCTGCTGCTACACATGATTTCGGTTCGGTTTGTGGTTATTCCGGGGGCAGAGTTTAAACGGAAATTTGTTTCTCATAAATTCCTAAAAAAATATTTTAGTCTGTACATACAAATGTTGAGTGTTCTAAGCAAACCCTTAACCTAGATAAATACTTAAAGAAATCCTTAAACATATGTGTACTGTATGTGGAATAAAGCAAGTGCTATTTATACTTTTTCTGGGGAATATGACAGGTCCATTTAAGATGCTTTGTGTTTGAATTTCAACCTGGAAATCCTTAAAAAAAATTCACTCTTTTTACAATGTAAAATACTGTGAAAAGTTATAGACGAAATGCTGGCAAATAAATAAGATTTTGTAAAGGTTAATCTATTTTTATAACACAATTTGTTTTTATGATAAAAACAAGCCAACATGGGGCAATAAATATTACGTTTATTAATATTAATATAAAGTTATTAGTTCTTAAGTAAAAAATTTTACGAAGTGGTACTAAAATAAATATTTATTACATTTGTAAATGTTTTTCTACGTAGATAATTTTAAATGGGTTCCTAACTATGAATTTATGATCTATTATTATGGTAATAGAGTCAAAGTAAACATATTATGAGGTCGTGGTATAGTATAGTATATATAAAATAAAATAAAACGAATAATATGGTCAAAAACTCATAGCTAGATAATTATATTAATTGTATTTGCAACATCTGCTTAATTTTGTGTTTTTAAATGCTTACCTCCTCATAGCAATGGGTACAGATGTAGTAACCTTTAAACTAATTAATTATGTTATCAAAAATTAATTAATTAATCAACAAATTAATTGTATGTCTCCTATGATCCATGATATTGCTACAGATTAAGTAACCACAAAACTCGTTGCCACAGTGCACAAAACCACATAAGTGGAACCCAATTCCCTAGCTTGGGTCATTAGCCTGTTCGGGTAATCGAACTTGTTGAGTAAGTCGTCCAGCTTAAATCGCTATATATAGTATATATATATTATTACATTATATATGCCTACACACGATCGGTGGTGTGTAAGTAAGTGACTTTGCTTAAATCAAACATTTTTAATACGACTGATGGCTGTGGTTGCTGTCTTGCTGGCCGCAGACAATTAGCACCAGCCAACACGGCACAGTGTCAGCAAAAAGTATATATACCATACTATATACCAGATCGAGAGAGAGAGAGAGAGAGAGAGCGAGAGAGTTGTTGCTCCCAAACAGCTGCGATCCTCTCTCTGAACAGCTCTCTCTCTCGGAACAGCTGATCGGTCGGGTGGGCCTAGCTTTAGTGTTGTGTCTTGGACCCGCTCCAGCTCACTGGCACTGCAGGTTTCGGCCGAATCACACGTACCGCCGCCGTCGTCGTTGTCGTTAGCTCTCCTCATCGCGTGCCTTACCTGTATTTGTACCTGTACCTGTTTATTTTTTATTTGGATTTACAGTTACTAACGAGTTATGTGCGCTTGAATGCCAAATTTAATTGCCGCTCTTTGCATGTTTGCCAGCAGTAATTTGAAAACATTTAAAAAAAAAAAGAAACAGCTACTTTCGTTTTTCTCCCCCCTCTCCACCCCGAGAAACTTTCATTTTTCCTGATCTCGTGACGGCTCGTGTTTGTCATTGAAAAAAGTGTCAAAACCAAGGTGCTAAAAGAAGTTAATACTCATCCATAAAATACGACAAAAAAAAAGATAAAAAATACATAAGAGAATTAAAAGAAGAAAAAAAATCAAATTGTGCAACAACGCGTGCGTGAATTGGCAATATTTTATTGAAATATCTTCATGGCCATCATGGATACCGCCTGGCGTTGTCGCCTCATGATCTTCGGCATCGTCTCCCTGCTGCTGGTGGGCGATCTCTTTGGCTATGGCGGCGGTGGCATTAAGTCCAACCACCCCGATCACCATGCCGTACGCTCCGGGGGCGGTGCGGTTGCGGCCGGAGCACCAACGGGTCCGGCGGCTGCAGCGGCCAGCAAGTTCCAGCCGAAGAATGCCGAAATCGATATAGCCGAAGGTGAGTTTCGCAAAAAAAAATATAAGTAATTTTATATATTTGTTGGCCATTTTATTTCCATCATTTACTTGGTTAACTCGACTGGCGTCAGGGGCAATGCTGCTTAATTTGTTACGGGATAATTAGCCAAATTATGAAACGTGTTTCGTTTTCCATTAATTTCGTAATTGAAAACTGTTTGGTTTTATGGTTAATGAAAGCCAAACATAAATCATAAATACTATGTTGTTTTTCTTGAACGAAAGAAAAGGGAAAATTCCCAATTATTCCACATTTTCTCATAATATGAAAGGAAATGTTTGTATATTAATTTAAACGTAAGAAAACATCTCACATATTTTCAAGAAAAAAATTATTATAATTCCAACAAATAGCTACAACTATTTGCCACTTATTTTAATATAAAACAATTTCTTGTAACTATTTAATGTTCGTGGCAGTTAACAAATTTAATACTCAGGTTCAATCACTCGTTAGCCAGCCTCAACATAAATTTTGTTTGTGCATATTTGTTTGGATTTTTTTGTGTTTTACCACTTTACTTGTGTATTTGGTCGTATCAAGGTTAATTTCGATTTATAAATGGAGGCTTATGTACATACAAATATGTATACAGGCCTGGGGCGCGTGTAAGCTTTATTTCAGGCTTAAATGTGTTTAATTACAGATATTTTGTTGGTAGGTAGAAAACCGGAACCCAGCCGGCGGGGGAGACTAAAATGTGTGATTGTTTATTGCGCACGTGTAGCCCGGCTCAAAAAAAGTTAATGTAGGCGTTTTGGAAAATATATTATGGGTGTCAGAGTTTTATAATTCATATAAAGATGATATACTTGGCCAAATAGGAGTTTTTTATGTGAACTACTTACATTTATGGAACCTTTCAAAGTAAATCCAATTTGTCATTATGCTTTGTTATTCTTCATTATTCCTCATTAGGTGTTATAAAGTAACAACAACTATTATTCTACAAACTTTTCCTCTTTTTAAGAGGTCTAGGAAATGTTAAACAATTTAAGTGGCTAAACATTATCCGAACGTTGAACGTTGTCTGGCATATTAAGCAGATACTTCAGTTGGCAAAAGTTTCCATTAACTACAGGCGGAGTCATTAAGGTTTTATGATCTGACTTTGGAGGAAAGTGACTTCATTGCGCGAGTACATTCATTATTCGTCCGTTTTTTTTAATGATATTATGTATCTGTGGAAAGTTTATTGTTAATCATAAATGTGCCTAAAAGAAAATGTAATAAAAAATAAAGTAAGTGTTATATATTTATATATCACTGCATAATTTATGTTTACATTCATCAAAATTCGCACAACAGTCGTTGAATTATTTAAATTATTATTCAACACATTCGAAGTTCATGTCCAAACCGATTGTTCAAGAGCTTCAAAAACCCAAGTCAAATTCATTTCTTTGACGCCACTTTCTCACTGATTTGCATACACAACAATATCGAACCCTATATCGGATGACATAACGTATTGAATGGAGCATTGCACAATAGATGTAGGAAATACACTGTAACAAATGGCTGTAGAGGAAATAAGACTCATGAAATTAAAGGGAAAGGTTTAATTTATAGGAAGAGGGAGATATACAACAGTAGTTAAGATACTCATATGTATTTAACTATTTTTTTTAGTGAATTTATTAACTTATTTAATAGAAAAAAATAATATAGTCCATATTTCCTGCCTAAAAATAGAATATCTCATTTTAAACTCTCAAAACCCACGATAAATGTATTTTAAACCATCTTTTTAAACCAACTCAATTGACTGTTTCATGAATGAGTTCAAGATCCCCTGCGCAGACCATTTCTCTCTTCATTAAGACGGCTAAAACCAATCACAAGTCGGTGGAAGTTGGTATTTCTTTTGTGGTTTTTAAGGTGAAAGTGGAAAAATGCCAAGCAAATAAACTTGACGTAATAAAACTCCGGGCTAACAACAAGTTTTTTTTTGCTTTGCATGTTGCAAGACAAGAGCTCTGATGTCTGGGAGTGCAATGCAACTTTCCCAGACAGCCGGCGGTTTATTATTAGGAAGGTTTTTCCAAATACCTATAGTTTTTTGGCTCTCAAAATTCCAGTTTCGCTCTAGAGTCTAGACAATTCTGCTGGTCACTCTTATAGAGTCAACTAAGTTCATTATTCTAACCTGATTACTCGAACAGGAAGTGATGGAAACTCGACTTGATTTGTGACATTTAATTTATCGAACTAAGCCAAGACGCCCAATGATTGGGTTTTGGGAAATATTTAGCCAAATGTCTGACCGATCACAACCGGTTCCGCTTCCAGACGTAATCGGTTCCATCCGAAGAAGTTGTCTATGCTCGGAAACGAGTTCAACGGAAATCGAGAGTGAAGTTTTTGATATTTGAATATTCACGTTGAGAGCGGCTTGTAAACGCCATTAAAGCACGTGCCCTTCTTAATCTCGCCGGCTGGAAATTAACTGAATTGACAATTTCGGTTTCTTCTTTCCATAACTCTTCCTCTCTAGGCCAAGAAAAAAATAAGATATAAAATAAGATTTGTATACAAAAGAGACAACCTTTAGCTGATGAATGCAGTGAGTGAGCATGATAAACTAGCGCGGAGTTTGCAATTCAATTTGTATTTATTTCCATTCAATTACGTGCATTCGAACAACAAATTAATTCACTCGAAGACACTTGATATTGCTGCAGGAAATTGCATTTTCAGCAGTCTGCAAAAATTCAAGTTCAAAAGATTAAGCATTTTAAGGAATTCCAAAGAATTAAGTACTTCCTAGCTATTTAAAAAAAACTACTGATACCGAAACTGATAAACTTTTCTGGAACTATGTGATATATTCTTGTTATAACTTATAATATTTTAAAATATTATCTAACATTCCCTAGTTAATAAAGATCTTTTAATATTAATCCGAAGTATATTTTTAATTAAACATTGAGCTTCAAACATAAATTGCCTTTTCATGGAATAAACTAATGACGCCAGCAAAACCCGATACCTGATTAGAATAAATTGTGTTTTTAATTAACTGACCGAGCTGATGATGACAATCTTACTTTTTATTTAAACAAAAATATTTATTGCCAATTTCTTTTGAATATAAACAAGTTTAAACATATTAATACAAGGCAAAATATTTATCAAAAATTCCTTATAAACCAAATCCAACTGAGTCATGCCCGACTGCATTTCTTAAGCAGCTAACTGGATCTCTAATGAGGCCCCCGAAAAAAATGCCAGATTCACGACATAAATTGCCAAATGAAATTACCTTTTATCAGGTAACGGAAAGGTTGGTAGTTGAATTTGGATAAGGTTTCTGCATTGGTTCCGCATTCGGAGTTCAAAGTCCAAGCTAACCAGCCGCCTAAGTTGGCTAAAACATAATGAATATTCCGACTGGGCAGCAATAATTAATAAAAAAAAAACTAAGCGTTGGATGACCGAACACAAATATACCAAGTAAAGTTCAACGCATCGACTTGGCCTTGTGTCCGGGGCATGGGAGTCGTTAAAACAAAGCAAAAAAAAATTAAAATAAATGTTGATAATATTCGCAACAGCTGATCCGAGCCGAACAAATATTTGATGCACTCGGAAAAATCAACATATCCTTATCTCTTTCTTAACATTCCCAATTTCTACACATATTTAACTTTCTGGATATTTACACAATTGTTCACCAAATTAGTTGTTTTCTTGTTGACAAACACACAGCTATTAGTCATTGTATTGTTTAGATTTGCTAACCTTGAGGGGCCGGCTTCTTCCCACCTTCCCTAACCGATCTCCCTGATTCTCCTCTAATTTATTTTTATTTAACGATTTGCGCAGTTCCCAAAAAATCTTAATTTGAAAGCAGTTAGCTATGCAAATGAGCGCCAGCGAGTTAAGCCAAAAATAAATGTCAAATTCTGAAGCGAACACAGACCCCCGTGATTGATGCCTGAATTCCTAACCTTTTTTTGTTGTTCTCCTTTTTTAGAGCACGATTTTAATGAGTTCTCAGCCGCAGCCGAGGCTCTGAAGCCCGGCATGGTGACGGGGGCGAGCCTGAAGACCAAGTCCCAGCTGACGGATACCATCAAGGAGTCGTGTCTGCCAAAGATGCTGTGCGAGTTGGCCTCCAAGCCGGAGTATCAGCTTAGCGAAAAGGAGCGGGAGCTCCTCAGACTGATTAGGTGAGTAAGAAAAAACACTGGCAGAAATAAGAGGCAAAAAGAAAGTTATTATAAAAAGGGAGAATTAATTTTAGGAATTAAATTAGCAAAAGTACTTAGAGAAAATCATGTAGTTCATATATTATAGGGGTACTTAATTCGTAGGAGTTTTAAAGAACTTATAAGCATAAAAATTCTCAAATAAAAAATCTCTTTTCTCTTTGAATTCCTTTATTTTACATCAAAGTTTCTTTTTTAATTAAGGATCTATTTAAAATATAAATTAAATACGATTTTTAATAAGCTGAAATATTTTTCGAGCAACTAAAGCATAAACTAAACTAAAGCCTGCAAAATAAATGAGCTAACATAACAAATTGAATATATATGTCAGCATTCTTTGCAAACGCAAGAATTTATAGAGGTTTTAAGCAAATATATATTCGAAACAGGTTGTGACACTGGCGGTGACTTGCACATCAGCATTTACCAATATAAGTTTTCTATGACAAAGACAATCCCCATTTATTATATATATTTGACATAAAACATTAGCTTGTTAGAAAGACTTTAAAAATAGCAGGTTTAACATGTTCATTAGCTTAAAGAAAATCTAGCAAAATAATACTATTAGATAAGCAAAGAATCGCCTATCTGGTTATATCTTTTATAATTGTTTTAAAAACATATCTAAACCTAATTTAAGCAAGCTTATTTAGGGTCTTTAATTACCTAACAAAATACTTTGCAAATTAGTATGAAACTTGTAATCTTTTAAAAGTGAACATTACCTAGAAAACGTAATTATGTTTGAGCACATAAAGTGCAACTAGTAGAACCAGTTCCAAGCTGATCTAAAAATGATTTGCATAATCAACGGTTACGAAAGTCTCGCCAACCGGTTTCGAAGGGTCTGCTCTCCATATTCTATTAAGATTATTTGCCAGCGAAATAGATTAAATCGGGCAAAGTGCAGTTGGGGTTTAGTCTCTGATGTGACAAATACTTGAGCCACTCGTAACCTACCTCAACTTCAGCTGTAACCTCGCACTTGAGACGAAGGTGAGCGCGAAGCTAATGTAAAAGTTCGGCTTTAGAATCTATACTAAGTCAACAAGGTGAATGGCTGGGGCATTCTGGCCAGAGTCTACAGGCGACCAGCTGAAAGCGAAACCTGAACAAACTCCGGCAAAACGCTAGAGGCACCGGCGAAGCGTGAAATGATAATGACTTATTATAATATTAAACATTTGTTCAGTTGCTCTCGACTGTGGAGAAACTTCCGTCTAATGTCTAGCCTTCTCCCCTTCCTCATTTTATTTATTTATATATTGTTTTTTTTTTTTTTGCAGATCTCCGACAATGCCCTGGATGATGAATATGCCGCCGAGCAAGTGGTACTTCGCAGCCCACATGGGCGAGCTGATGCGGCACACGAGTGACAATCTCAGCGGACCGATGGGTTGCGCTAATCTCTGGCCCAACTGCCCGATCAGCTCCAAGAAACTGATGAAGCTCAGCTACAAAGTTAGGGTCTAGTGTGGTCATCCGCACTTAAGCACTAAGTATTAAGTATTAGGAATAGCCACCTCGACTTTTGTATCATATATGTCTTCACACCGTTGGATCCCCTACCTTGTACATGACCTTAATTTTAGACTTAGACCTTAGTCCCGACACGACTGAAGTGACTGTAGATCTGTAAGCATCTGTATCTACTAGCTGCGAGTCCTAGGTAGATTTTAATTACATACATGTGACTAGTCACGACCCGATTTAGCCTTATGTCTAGTCGTAAGTTCGATGCTCCTGTAATTGTTAATAAATTACACTATTTTGTGCATACATTCACCCTAATGGTCTGCCTTAATCCGTCTTAATTGTTGCTGCATCACCTTCGGGCGATTTGTGAAGCGGTTTTAATAAAACAAATAAAAAACCAAACACTTTTTCAGTCTCCCAAGTGAACGTACGTGCTGTAAGTAATTGCTAGGAAGCGTACAACCTGCTGGCAATGGATTTATATTTTTAGGAATTGCTGTGCACTGGGAAGGTTGCCTTTGGCATCTAAATGCGACAATAATTGGAGATTTTCTCGCTTGACGACGGGGTGAAGTTTAATGGTGGCAGCTTAATTGACATGTTTCAAATAGTAGAAATAAAATCTTTTTAATATAATTACTTGTGCAGTTACTGTTTATTGCGTGTTTTGGGAATCCTTCTATCAACAGCAGTGCCGATCTAGACATGTTCTATATTAGATTGTTTGTTCGCCTTCATTGATGTCGGAAACTATAAAAGCTAGTGGCTTTTCGAGAAGCATATATCATTAGATTGCAAAAACAAAGTAGATTTCCCCCAGAAACTATACAAAGATTTCATATACGGGTATTTTATGGTCAGGGCAAGCGACTTAAGTTCTCATTTTAGGAGTTTTTAGAAGCTTTCTTCATAAAGATTATAAAATCTTCTTTTATTTAGCTTTTCATAAAGATTATATCTCTTCTTTTATTTAGCGACCTTTATACTATTTTAAATACAAAATTAAATTAAAAAAACAATAAATACAAGGGATTTTATAAATATTCTGAGTTTTCTTTGATTACTACTGTAGTAAAAGTTGCTATAACTAGGTAATACAAATAATTGCACACCTTACTTTAAAGTCTGTATATAAATTCTGTAATTACATTTATTATTACCCCAAATCTTCGTTAAGCTACTGGATATAATGTAACTTGTATTAGTTTATATTGCTCAGTTCTGCCTCGAAGTTTGTAGAATGCTACAGCCAAGAAAATCTTTTTAATATTGTAGCCAATAAATAAAATGGTTTAAGACCCTAATCAATTCGTTAAAAAACTATAGTTTTAATCTTATAATAATTACATTAAGCTGCAGTATTAGTAGTATCTTAATATATTTCAATTAAAACCCAATTAAAACTTGTTTTAATTAATGGGAATATATATTTTCTGCATACTTTCGGGGCGCAGTCGAAAAAGCGTGAAATACCTCCCACCTTGAATGCACAAAAAACAAACCCACCAACTTTTAGTGTACACTTTATATGCAAATACAATCGATTCAATGACAGCGGGGGCCAAAATAAAAATTAGAATACTTTTAGCTTTGTTTACAATTGATTCTCTGATTGATCAAGTATTCCGGGCACAATTGCCAGCAAAACAATGGGCATTCGAGTGAAATTGATGGATTATGACAAACATATTGATGGCTGCATTATAAAAATGTACTGGCGAATGAAAACAAAAATAAGAAATTATTTTTAGATTTTTTTCGCCAATGCATAAATCAGTCAGTGACACGAGGCAGTCAATGAAATATATCACGACAGAAAAAATTTAAAAAATCGAATTCCAATTGAAATTCCACTTACACTTGCCGCCCAACAAACACGTTCAATTTGGCAACCATAAACTTTGGCCAGAAATTGCACATGAAGTGTAGAAAAAATACAAATAAAAGTCAACAAATTTGTAATATAAAACTGAAATTGGGTCAAATTCGTCTAACTGTTTGCTGGTTTTTTTTTTTTTGTTTCTGTTACGCTAGTTGCGTGTTTTGTGCGCAACTTTCATTGTTTTGGCCTGGCCCAAATATCGAGTTTGGCTCAATTTCTGCTGCTGCTTTTGGCCTGACGTTTGACAAGTTGTATATTGTTGGCTTATGCAATTTGGCAGGGTGAGTGCAGGTGGATTCCAGGTGCAATCGCATTGTCTTAGACTTCTGCCCGCCGTCGGTTGCTTGCTGTGATTTTTTTTCTTATAATAATTTCCGCATACTTGCCGGCTCCAAAAATGAAAGCTAATTTTGGCGACAGCTATGTGCCACCGAATTTGATATACTCTGGGGATTGTGATGTTTGTAATAAATGTATATTGATAAATATTGCTAAAAAATATATATATATTTTCCTATTACATATTCCAAGAATTCTTTAAAACCTTTTATATACAAAGATTTGATAAATGTACAAGTTTGTGTATATTTTATCCCCTTGAAAAGACTATTTTGACTAGTTCCTGATTTTAAACTGTCTTACGTGACCGGAAAATTAATAATAATAAACACTTATGATAATAAACCAAGCCTTCTCCTTAAGCAAACTTATAGGGTGTAAAAAATCTTCAACACCACCGAAAAAAACACGACAATATTCGCTTGTATAAGTTACATTTCCCCAACCTACTTTCCTGCTGCGCATGAAAATGTATCACTAACTCAGCTCAGGCAGCAAGAAAACGGCAAATTTTCCTTAGCAGCCGTTGTTGCTTTTAACCATCACTTAAGTGTGTTGCTCGAAAGAGTCTTCACTGTGTTGGATTGCATAACTCGACCGCCGGAGTGCCTACGTGAGCTGGCCCGAGAGGTGGTTTTAAACGGGTCCCGGCCAACTTGGCCAACTGACTGATTGAACCACTCTTTGGCCGGTAAATTATTCTTTTTATTGAAACCTCAATTGCATCTAAACAGTTATCTGAAGTGGATTTCCTCGATATTGCTTTCATTTCCTTGGCCTGCACTTCGCTCCGCTTATTTGATGCTTTGCTCGTTGTGTTCACCTGGTCAACGACACGTGCTCCATCTCTCGATAAATGATTTGGTAAATAATAAGCATAAGCAATCGGCTAATATTAAAAGTGCTAATTGAATATTCACATATTTATCTACAGAGTAGTTGTACCCCTTAAGAAATAGTTTCAACCTCAACAGGTTCATTTATTTATTATAAATAAACAACTTCTGATACTCTAATTGGTGGTATTATAATTCTGGCCATAAGTTTCTAAAGAAGTCTCCCTGCTACCTTTATAAGAAACCAAGATAATCCCCTTTTAGAGAATATAAAAAATTCTTTTAAATATATAAAAGTATCTATTAGTTGCTATCTCTAAAAGTGTGTTCCATCTGCGACTCCACTTAACCTGCTTTGACCCACAGCGCCACCAGCGCCAGCTGTGATCCGGGCAAAACCAATTGCTCGAAATTAACCAAACAGCTCTGCCTATATAGGAAATCTCGCACTTTGTACGACAGACAGAGACACACCTAACGGAAATGAAGTAATTGATATGCAAGCCAAAAAAATAAAGATAGTTTCCTAGCCCCAACCGATGCGTCCGAAAACCGAATGCTTGGCCATTTTTTTGGCTTAAAAGATTTCATAACTTTTCATAATTGCACAGACGAAGAGAGCAACCATGGCAAAGAGTGAGATATTGAAACCAGACATACAGGTGCGGTCAAAATAATAGCACTAGAGTTGAAAATATGGTGTTTTATTTATAGTTATAGTTAAAATTTGTATAATATTTTAAATGATATCTTCAAGACCTATACTATAAGACTATACATAACGTACATAATATACATTACTTTAATAAGTTGTATATATTTTTAAATGTACTTTTGTTTGTAATAATTCTATATTTGTAATAAATATTTTAAAAATAAAAAAAGTATTTTTTGGTGCTACTATTTTGAACGTTATTGTGTACAATATATAGAGAGGCGGCATGGTGTTGAGAGAGCGTGGAGCCTAGACTGCTGCGCCCTGCGCTTAGTGGGCCTCACTTTCACTTACTGGTCGGTCTTGTCTTTGGCTTCCGCACAAAACTTGGTCAAAATGCAAAACAAACTTGGTCCGCAAAAAAAAAAAATCGAAAAACCAGGCAGTGGCTTCGAAAAAGAGGATACAAGAAATGGGCCTAAATTTATGTAGACTAAACAACTTCACTGTTCGCATATAAATAAGAATTTTAGAAGATCAACTTATAGTTTATATATAATAAATTGACAAAAAGAAATTGAACTAATAAACAATATATTATATATGGTATACAACTATATTTTTGAGTATTTGTATTGATAATATTTTTTAACATATTTTTATAAATATTATTAAAGGGAGAAGCTTCTGTTTCTAGTAAGAGTCGCTTGCTTTTGGCTTAACAAAATATATAAATAAAAATAATTACATATAGAAAGTACCCATAGTTCTTCCAGAAACGAACCTCATCATCCATAACAAAAAATCTTGCCTTAGTAATTTATAAAAAAACTTAAATCTCTTCCCGTTTTTACATTAAAATAATCTAGTTTTGTCCTGAAAATTTTCATTCAGTAGCAATAATAGGAATCCCCTCTAAGCATTTTCTGCCGCCTTCCCTGTACCCCAAAACACACTCATTTTGGGGAGTGTAAGCTTTACACAACAAGTGATTTCTTTGGGGGGCCTACACTTGAAGTTCGACTCAGCTCTCCGACTGCGTCTCTGCTTCTCTCTTTGTTTACATTTAAGTTTACATTTGGTTTACTTTTTATGCGGCACTTTGGCGGCTTTAACGGGCTGCAGGTCGTTTTAGTCAGTCCAAGACTTCAAGCGCACCAAGTCGCCACTCGCCAGTGCCGCTTCGCCCGTCCGCGGATATATAAATAAATAAATACATAATAGTATTACGTTCGTTTCCCAACAAAATTTGGCGGCCATGAATCTTCGATACATTTGCACGCTGTCGCTGGTGCCGACGCTCTGTGTGCTGCTCGTCTTGCTGCTGGAGTACGTGGAGGAGGGCTTGGCCCAGAGTGCGGATCCACTATTCGAGTTGCCCGTCCAGCTGGTCGGATTTCCCGTAATTGTGCTCTCCGTTCGCCTGTCCCAGTTCGCCAAGAAGTTGGCCTACTCCCTCAATCCCAGTGAGTCGATTCATTTCTTCTTTTCATGCGAGTGAAAGTTGAAAATATATGTTGTGCATAAATTAAGTGTTTTGCATTGTTGAAATCAGTGCAGGAATTCGGTGAGGAAATTTTTTTGGAATGTGAAGTCATTGAAAGTTTCGGAGAGCGTGTCGAAATTGTTGAGGAAATTGTATATATATTTTCACTTTCATATTTTACAATGGGATAACAATAGGCAAGAATTTAATTTTATTTTAATCTGGGAAAAAAAATACAGGAATTTAAGAAAGTATCAAAGTATTTCCCTCTTTGGAAAGACAAGTTTTTTTATTCATATTTAAGTTGTAGGAGAAAACACGTCTTGTTGTGAACTTCAAAAGAACCAAGCATTTTTAGTCATGCCAGATGATACGATCCTCGTAGAATTTGATAACCATCTGGGGCCACTTAATGTTGGCCACCTTGGCCGGCACAAGATCACTACGGTCATCTCCCTTCCATTGTATTAGAAATACAAGGTTGCCGCCCGATTCGCTGACGGCCAAAATCTTTAAAGGCTCCAAAATGGTCTCCGCCGGGTTATCATTCTGCTCCTCGGAGACAGTGGTATCCTCCTTTGGGATCTCCCCGGACTTGGGGCTAATGCCTTCCTCATTTGAGATCTGCGCTTTGCGTTTGGCCAAGGTCGAAACAGATGCCTTTGACTTGTCGTCCTCTATGGAAGTCTTGGCCTTCAGCGATTCCTCGAATCTGGCAATGAGGTCAACACAGTTCAAATGCTCCACTGGCTCCCAGGAGTTCACGATGGCCGGGTAGCCCTTCCACCTTAAGTAGTACTCCCTGCGGCCATTTTCAGTTCGCGCGTCTAATATGCGCTCCACAGTGTACTCCATTTTGTTGTATCGAAAAAAAAAGAGCTATAAGATATCAATTAAAATCCTGCAAGCCGTCGTAATAAGTAAATATACCTTTCAGAGCATTCCACGACAGATTAATAAATCACCACAAAGTTCTCCCTCTCAGCCAGGCAAGAAAAATTAGGAATGTTGTTACGAATTCAGTTATAAAACTTTTGTCGAGAATGAAACGAAAGAGGAAGAACATTCTATCAAGTTATCGGATGGCATATCGATAAGCCGATCAGAAATGTTGAAATGTTATTTATTTTAGTATATTATTATATTACATTGTAATATAAGAATTTTTCGAGTAGTTAATCAGTAGATTTCTTTTAGTTATAATTATAAATAACAATAACAATAAATAAGCGCTGTCCGTTATTTATAATAAACGGCATAATGAGCAAGGGAAATCTGAGTTTCACATCTGTCAAAAATCTCTACCGTTCCCCCGTGATATGATAGGTAAAGGACTTTGGTATTTTTACGTGTATCTGCATACACTCCTTCTTGGAGGAACAATTGGGATTTTTTAAAGATGCAAAACATCGAACGTCAAATAGCCGCTGTTGTCTTATTGAAAACTCAACAGTTGACAATAGGAATTCTTTTGAATTAGTTTATAAATGTAATAAAGCAAAATAAATATCCTGTAATATATGCATATATATTCATGCTATATACTATTAATTAAATCAACTGAGCATTTAAAAATGGTTATGTTTTTACTTCACTAGCTTTCAATATTCCTGCTCTGAATAATAAAATTAGGATATTATGTTTGCAGGAATGAAGAACTTCAAAGCTATTCTATACCCTTATTCTATATATTTAAATTCGCTTAAAAATTAGCTCTTCACAGCACTTCTCTCGAACCTTTTTTTTTAACCGTGTCCATTTGCTGGATGATGTTGCGCTCATTGCTTCGGTTGTAAAAACCTGATCTGCAAGTGCGATGACAAAAGCGGCGGCCAACTGTGATCGTGATCGACCACTTAGCCGACAAAAATTGTGAAAATGGGGTCAAGGCTGATGGTAAGCCAGTAGCTAAAACCATAACAACCACAACAAACTCCGCGCAGCCGGAAATAAGGCATTGGTAGAGCGAGGGGAGACTTTGATGTAGATGTGGACAACTGAGGTAAAGCTATGCATGAGTAATCGGGAAAATCCCCAAATAAAAAAGTTAAACCGAAGCCAACTCCATATCATTTTGGAAGCCGTGCGTATTATTTATTTATTTACTATATTTTTATATGCAAAAATCTATAAAGGTGTATTTTATCCAACTAATTATAATATATTTTAAGTGTTACTGAATACAACTTAGTGTAATTCTACATATTTCGAGTTTTTAAATGTAGGAATAGGTTTCAAAGTTATTTTCCTTAAATCCATTGTTATTTACCTTTATTGCAGGCACATATAGATCGCGTAGTCGAAGGGATACTGGACATCCGCTTTCCCTTGATGCAGAGCTAGCCCAAAAACAGATCCTGCTCGAGTTCGGACCACAGGCCTGCATCCTGGAGGAGCCGTGCCGTCTTCACGCCTCCCGCAACTCGGGCAGCAGTGAACGCCGATTGCCGGGCGAAGGCAAAGCGAAGCCACATGCCGCCTGGTCGGAGGTCTTGAGGTGGGTTATGAATTTACCTCACAAATTTGAACTTTATAGCTTAACAACTGGCTAGGGTACTACTAAAACTTCTTTAAAATATGTTTATTATTATATCTTAAAATATTATATTAAAAGGGTTAATGGATTTATGATGTTTGGTAATTAGTTTTTAATAATTTGAAATGATAAACCGTGTTACTTTACCTTTAGTTTACAAGCAGACTTTTCCTGTATAATCTGCAATTCGGCTGCGCTTAAAACTCTCTTAAATGTTTTGAATTTAATTTGATTGTTAGCTCCATCCCCTTCCCAAAGTATCCATTCATTGCTCAAGTGCAGCCACAGGGCTGACTGATTTTATGGCAACTCACTCGAACTTCGAACTGGCAGTTACAACTTGAACTTTCGGTTAGTTCTGGTTCTATTTCTGTGCTGGGATTGCATTTCTCATTGCAGTTTGGCAAATGAATGGCTTGTTTTTAGCTAAAGCAAAATGTTTTCCAATCAATTTTTATATCCTCCTTGTTGTCGCTGTCTGTCGTCCCATCCTGGAATCGCAATTCGCCCATTGTCATTGGCATTGCTAACTCATCTGTGCATAATTTAATGTCTCCTTGGCTTCGGCTCCCCAGTTGAAAAAGTGCATGTCACGACTGCAACTGCGACTGTGACTCTGACTCTCAGTTTGGATTTCAATTTGTAAGTTTACATAAATTTAGTTTTTCCTCAGAGTTCCTGATGAGTTGGTTGCCCTCGCCGCTCCCCATCACCATCACCATGGCCATTGTCATGGTAATGTTATAAAGCAGCAAATTATTCTTCTCACCCAAGCTAACTGCTGTGATTCATAATTAATGCGCTTGTCTTTACAGTTTCTTCCTCGATTTTTCTTTTTATTATTGGCATTTTATGTAATAAAAGCGAAGAAGCCTGGCAGCCTGGCTGGCTGGTCAGTAGTAGTGGGTAGTAAAACATTTTTATTGTGGCCTGAAGTTTCCATTTTGAAATACTCCGTGTCGATGGAGACACACAGGGCAGGAGGACAAACAAAGGGCAGATTAAAGAAAAGCTTCTTAGGACAGTTACAGCCCTTGGGCAGACGTGTCGTATGTGTAACATTTTCTCGTTTTTCCCAATAGCCAGTCCCTCCATTTATTCTATTTAATACATATTTTGTGATATCGCAAAAAGGTTCGTCCACATGCATCTGACACTTTCACACTTAATGTGCAAAAATGCCTTTACCCTTTGCCCCCTGGCCACCGTAAATGTCCAAAGATGTGTTTGTTTGGCCAACGTGTCAAGAGCAAATATTCAAAATTATTTTTGAAATGTTCGTCTGTCTGAGTGGAGTCCGAGCCACACCTCCATCTCCCTGACCTGGCAGCCGGAGTCTCCGTTTTCGAGTCTGGCTGTGATGTTTTCTCGTTTGGTTTTAGTTTTGTTTAGGTTTCGTTGCGCTGCAAATGTAATTGGCATTAGAAGAAGAAGTTTTCAGCAAACTCGACGTGTTTTGTAATAATAAAATATGATTAAAGTTTTTGATTAAATTTATGCAAGTGCACAGTGGGGAATGGAATGCCAAAGCTGGCTTTTCTCCAGGTTTTGCTGTTTCTCTTCAGTTTTTCCGGAGGGCAGCTGCAGATGTGTTTTTGTTACCGAAGTTGATTAAATTATGCCATTGCAGACGTGTGAAATTTGAACTGTCCGAAGCTGGTCCATAAGTGTAAAGGGTTCTGGGGTACAAAAAAAAGGAAAAGGAAAGGATATCACACAAAGTAATCAGCAGGGAACATTCCAAAAGGGATACCTTTGTAATTTTCTCTAGCAAGATAGAAAGAGAAATTAGGAGGAAATGTATAAAGAAGTTGTTTTGGTTTAAAGAGTTACTTCGCTTTCTCAGTTTCAATAACTTAACTTGTTTTTCTTTATGTTTTACACTTTAAAACTAACAAAATCATTTGTTTTATTAACCAAAAATTATATTTAATTATAACTGCATCTAATCAAAGCTCAGCGGAGATCATGAATATAATCCCAGGCACAATTAATTCACGAATAAACCAAGTGAAACCCACACACTACCCTCACCAACAACACACTCAGACAACCCCTTTGGGGCTGCTCTCAAAAATTGCTTTTGTTTTTTAAGCGGCGAATATGGCTTCGCCGGTGTTTGTTATATATGAGTTTACCTGCTTACTTATAAGTAATTATTTTCTGTAATCCGACTCGCCACCGCCTGCAAAACCTGCATCCACACGAACAACAGGAACTACAAAGTGCAGCCCGGCATCGGCGGGTTGAAGCAATGGTACCTCCTCTCCCTGTTCATCGGCGATGCTGTACGGGATGTGCCGCTGTGCAAGCATTTGGCGAAAAGGATGCCCTGTCCAGGAGTCGGACCACTGCCGCCACCCCAACCACGCTGAAGCTAAACACACTCGCACTGTGGGAGCAGGAGGAGCGGCCTTAGGATGGACACCCTTTTAGTCAGTCACATCGGACATCTTTGTTAATCATCCATCTTCCGGTCCTCATCCATACACTCCTTCTCCGTTCACCTCTTTCATTACGCAGTACTTTTAGTTGCTTTTAAGGGTTTTAATTTAAACGAACGCTTAGATTTATGAGTAAACAAATAAAAATAAACAAACCAGCTGGAAAAAAAAAAATCCAAATCCAAAATTTGTGTGTTCCTATGCCGGGACATGTCTGTCTGGACGACTCCCTCAATTTCCCGCTTGGACAATGCATTTCTCTTTCTCTGCATTTTCATGGCAACCGAAAGGAGCAAAAAAATTGATACGCCAAAGAGTATGCTGTTGGAAAAAACTCGGACTGGTTGCAACGCCACTTGCAAAATGTTGACGCAAGGTATTAAGGATCGAAAGAGTGGGTTTTTCAATACCCTGTAGTTATATTGGAATAAAAGTGAGATTGGTTTTGATTTGGGGTTATTGTAGCAGACTGATTTATTGGTTCTTAGAAAGAGGAACCACTTGTAACCTATTTAATAACCCATATAGTACATTAATTTAACTGTTTCCTGGAAATAATAACTAAATAGCAGCTTCTCTGCTAAAAGACAGTATAGCGCGTTACGCATCTTAAACATTATATGGTATTTGAGCTCACCTTTCAACAGTTACTGTGGACTTAGAGAGGAACGAACTTTAAAGTAGAACTGTCTATACATTATACTTATTTTAAAAACATTTCCCTCAATGAAAACCTTTAACTTACTTAAGTAAGATTCCAAATCACAGATCAACCAATAGTCGTTCCATTTTCCTGACCTTTTCCCAGTCCCAACTGATATTTTTCTTCCATCACCCCTGCACTTTCCACAAGAATTGCAACAAGCCAAAATACACACAACTCTCTCGGGTCTCAGAGCCTCTGGACCCCAGACCCCAAACCTTCAACTCCGTTGCCTCTCTGTGTTTCCCATTTATTAACTCGTTGCATATGGTTTGCATACAAACTGTCGCTTCTGTCGTCGTCGTCGTCGTCGCTCCGAGTGCTGTAAATAAAATAAGACGACAGTTTCGAGCACGGCGGGGAGTTTGGAGCTTTCTGTGTTCCATGTTGGGGGCAACCCTGTCAACTTTCGGTCGGTCAGCTCTGCACAAAAGTATGCTGCACTTTTTGTGCACTTTTCTGTGTGTGCACTTTTCCGCTGACAAAAATTCATACCATTTTCTTTTTTTGGGAAAAAAGAAAGAAATGAAATTGTATGTGCTCCCAAGGGATATGCCCAGTGTTTTCTTTATTTGTCTTCTTCTGTTGGGGTTTATCACATTTAATTTTTCAAACGTTGTATTCCCTGGATGTGGCCGCTTTCTGCTTGCTGAATTATGCGGCAATTTTCGCCTAGCAGCATAGTCACTTGTTGAAACAATGGCCTGCGATGGAGCCCAAGTTTATCTTTTTACAAAAAGAAAGAAGAAACCTCTCTGAGTTGATTGAATTGTGTGTGTTTTATTAATAAATATTTGTTTAAAGCGTTTAATATTTACAGACTTAAGTGACTAAGTGGTGGTGGCCTGCCTCTAAGTGGGTCTTAAATCATTGCAAAAGAAAAGGCAAGGAAAAGCCTTTGGACAGTGTCAAATAAGATACAAAATTAAACAAATTAGATCAGTCATATTTGTCATTTCTTCCTATTTTAGTATTAACATGCATCCCGTCCCTACAAAATTCTCTTAACTTTTTTGAGCAACCTCTACGCATTGATAACCCATTGTACCTTAACTATAGAGTTGGTTAATAACAGTTGAGCGTTTTCCTTTTCAGAATAATCAGGGTTAACCTTGGGTTGAATGCTCTCAGCTATTATTTTCCTGTTACGCTCTTTCAAAAACAACTTGTAGAGAGAGAGTAAGCGCTCGCACATTAAAAAATGCTCTTCTGTTATTTCCTAGCTTTGACTTTAAATCTAACCTGCTTTAAAATAGACCTTTCTGCCATCGGGGCGAATATAGTATTCGTTGACTCCCTGCGAGTTGGTCACATAAATGTTTTTGTCATCCTCATGGATTGAGGGTTTCTGACTTCCGCTTCCGTATCGATTGTCGCTGATGTAGTTGGTATTTGGATAGTTGTAGTGATGGGGTCCTTCACTTGCGGCCGCATTTTCAAACCGTACAGTATTTCCAGGCATAAAATCTCCGTGATTCAGTGAGTTGAATCCACCTTCGAGTCGATAATGATTGCTAACAACCAGGCGATCCTCCTTGGCCTCGCCGAGGTCATTGTATTCGTAGGTGGGCGCATATGTTGGTCGGTTCAGGATCTTGCCCTTGCGAATGTGCTGCTCATAGTGATCGGGGAATATAATTCGAGCTCCGCGTTGGGGAGGAGCTGCATCATCGTAGACCGCGTTTGGAGGAAGTGAGTCCTCTTTGAAGCTCTGTTGGGTTAGTTGCAGCTCACGGAGGCGCTGGATCTGCAGCTGTTCTTCCCGAATTCGATCTTCTCTCAGTTGTTCTTCCCGAATTCGATCTTCTCTCAGTTGTTCTTCCCGAAATCGTTCTTCTCTTAGTTGTTCTTCTCGAATCTGTTCCTCCCGGAATGATTCTTCTCTGATTTGTTGTTCTCTTAGTTCCCTAAGTTCGGCTTCTCTAAACTGCTCCTCCTCCCTAAGTCTTTCCTCCTGCAACCTTTCCTCATCCGGATGCTCGTTGGTGTCCCGAAATACTATTCTTTTACCTCTGCGTTTATCCACACCAAAGTCCGATTCAGCCAGACCATTGGGCAGAACAGCTTTCCAGCCTTCCATTAAGGACAATTGCTTGGCTCTTCGGACCTTTTCAACTGCTGGTTCGTCGTCCTGTTCCTGGGGAAATCTAAGTTTCCGTTGGGCCGCATCGCGATTAAATTCCCTAATAACATCTGCAGGAGTAGCGTCTGGAAAACGGATAGCTGCTCCATCTTCGTGTTGCTCCTCACTTTGGATGTCCTTAAAGGTAACCACCCGACCTTCACTCTCGTTGTCGGGAAACTGCAGCACTCCAATTAGTTCAGTGTGAGCCTTGGCAGCCTCTTCTTCCTCATCGTCCTGGAACTTCACCAGCTGCTGACTGGGCTGCGTGTCCAGATTGTCCTCTTCGTCATGGAAGTCTTCATTCAGATTTAGACTCCTTCTTCGTCTTCGCCGTTGGTACTCCACTCCGTTTAGGTATTCGGACAGCACCTGGGTGAAGAAGCTGCCAATTCCACTGGTTATATCCGTGGTTGGTTGCTGGGTTGGTCTTGGTGGAGGTCTTGGAGTGGTATAAGACTGACCTCCTCCTCCTCCGCCACCAGTCAGAGCGGAGAGAATGCTGAACAGGGTTCCGGTTCCGCCATCTCCCTGAAGAGAGGCCTCAGGCTTCTCCTCCGGTTCACTGAAGAACTTAAAGAAGCCACCGCGATGATTGTTTAGATAATGAATGATTTCCATCTGTCCATAAATTAAATATTTAAATTAATTAATATATTTAATCTTGTAAAACTTAGAAGATTCAGGCATATTCTTACCTCATTCTTGGGACACTTCTCATAAGTTTGGATGCAGCTTCTGTCTCCTCCACTCAAGCCAAGAAGGGCAGCTCTTCCATAAATTAGAGCAGGCGAGGCCACAGGGAAACCAGCCAGGAAACTGTATTTAAAATTAGTTTTAAATAAAATATAATATATAAGTTTTGTGCTAATAAACTAAATAGACAATAATTCGGTAGGTTTGCTAAGTAAACTCCTTGTCTTCCTAATGTAACTTATAATTATAGAAAATGTCTAAAACTATCTAGACATCAAATTTGGCCAACTAATAAACCATACTGTTTAGACATAATACCGTCCTTACCTTCCCGACCTGCATAGATATTTCAACCCTAATCTTCCCATCTAGTTATACAAGTCTTCCAGACCTCTCTTGGCCTGCCTGCTTATATAAAACTTAATTGACTTTGGAGCCAAGAATTTGCCAAAGCCAAAAACAATTTCAATTTACAATGGCTGGTGCTTTCCCTTCTTCATACCTTCCCCCACTCCGGGACGTAGCTCATTTAATGGAACAATCAATATGGTTAGGACAGGACTGGGCTGCAGTAATGAAGTCTAATCCCGGTTAAGACTGCACCCCATCTGCCTCAAAATGCAAATTTAATAATATTTACTACACAACTAAAGCCCCCCCCTTGCAAAATTGGGGCCGTAGTAGCTCTCATCTCTGTATATTCCTCTGTATGTCCCTCTTCCTGTGTAAACTCACTTGGTTATGGCCGGGGAGGTAACGAATCCGGGCAATTGGCCACGTAACGTTTGACCGGCAATCATCTGGCAGAGCACCTTGGGCACGCACTGCAAATCGTCGTTGCGAGCGATGTTCTCCAGTGCCCTAATGAGTCGTGTGTTGGCCGGTCGTCCTCCACCTCCACTTGGGTATCCTGCTCCTTGTGTCCCGGCAAAAGCGCCGAGAAGGCTGCCCAACGGGCTAGCTGACTGGGCGGATGAGGAGGGGGAGCCACCACCCAAGAGGAGATTCGTAAATTGCGGTGCATACTGCTGTGTGGAGCTAAGCAGCGATGCCAGGGTGGCCAAACCGCCACCCATTCCACCAACTCCTCCTCCTCCGGCAACGCCGCCTGGTGACTGACTGGCAGGACGATAGTTGAACTGCTGCTGCTGCGGCTGCTGGAAGTGCTGGGACTGCGGTGGTGGCGGTATCTCGCCAATTTGATACTCGTAGTAATTGTGTCCCGGTCTGGGTCGTTGGGATATACCAGCTCCAGGTGCTGCTCCACCTCCGCCGTTCTGGGGATTGTATTGATAGTGCCCAAACTGCGGCTGTATCTGTACGGAGAGAAAAGGGAGCATAAGGTGAAATCTTCGGTTATTAGAAGCATTTTTATAAATAAATAAAGTAAATATCTAAGGTACTAAGTCTTTCGATAATGAATTGATATTTTTACGTTGCAATATATAAGCAATAAAACTATATTCTATTTAATATAGTAAATGGTGCCTAATCTTATTTAAAACTATAATTGGTTGGCAAAAAAATCAATTATCAAATCAAAGAAATACTCAAAAATGTAGCTTTAAAGAGGTTTTAAATATTGTCTTTAAAAAATACAAATTAAATAAAGAACAGTTTGGTATATTGATCGAAATTATCGATATTTAACGTTAAATGTGTTAATAATCGATATTTTCAATTTGAATATATCTAAATTTACGATATTTTCGGTATAATATAGAGCATGATATATCATATAGGATTTTTCTTTCGATATACATTCATACACCCCTAACCTACAATGTTAGCTAGAAATTCGAATATTTTCCCTTATTAAATCTCTCAAAAAGAGCTCCTAGTCTCTTTTAATTTTTGTTCTAAGTGTACCTGGTTGGGGCTCTGTATTTGCGTCTGCTGCTGCTGGGGTTTTGGCCGCTGCAAATAATTATCAAAGCTGTTTGCATAATTAGACGAGGCTGAAGCTGGCCCTGCCACTGGCCCACCACTTGGTCCTCCTCGATTCGCATTGATGTCTTGGCGCTGGTACAGTGGTCGCTGCTTTGGCTGTTGGGGCACAAAATTGGATGTCTGCTCGGCCGCATAACTGGGCGGTGGGTAATCATGGCTATCGTAGGAGATTTTCTGCGAGGCAGTGGTGGGCGGCGGTGGCAGCGAAGGCGTCGCTGGCCTTCGTCGATACGTGGACGCAACTGGACTCTCATCGAAGACCTGACCGGGTCGCTTTAAATACACATCGTCCACGTGACCAGGACGCTGTTGGTGCTGTTGGTGGTTCCCACCCACCAGCAGGGAGGATTGCACGGTGTAGGCCTGATCATCTTGAGGTGGCTCCCGTTGATACTGAATTATTGAGGGCGGCGTGGGCGTATAGCGATAGTTTTGCTGCGTATACGGGTCCAGATAGCTCACCACCGGCGTTGTGGGTAGCGGAGTACTCTGGAACACTGCCGCGTGGGACTCCTGGGGAAAGGAGAACTGCTTGTCCAGGGTCGACACCTGCTGCTGCGGCTGGTGCTGTTGCTGCTGCTGTCCCAAAGTACTTGGGAATTCGTGCCTGTAGTTGGGTTCCAAATAGCTCGGGGGATAGCGGTTGAAGATCCCGCCCTGCGGCATCACATCCGAGGGCGTGAAATCCAGCATTTGTGAGGGCCTAAATCCTCCGCCAGACGTCACTCTCGCCGAGGTCTGTGGGGGATTCTGGCTGCCTGAAGTAGTCGCCCCTTGAACCTGCACTTCCTGCTCCGAGGGGAAGAAGTTTTTCAGCTTCACGGATATCTGATTCTCTTCGCTGTCAAATTAAAAGATACACAACGTTAATATCTTAAGTAAAAACAATAAAAATGCCTATTATTCCAGCAGGTAATGCTTAAGATTTTAAAGGGAGAAATTAGGCACAAAAAAATCATCGACAGAGGCTCAGGGAAATTTGCATAATTGAGGAGGAAAGTACAATCAACTCACCCGTTGCCATTTCTTATGCACGACACGTCGGCGACTAATGCGATAATTAGAATTGCAATTTTCCATTGCACACTTTGCGGGTCCCATAGCAATTGCATTTTGGCGCAGGATTTCGTAGGTGGATGGGGACGGGCAAATATGGAAAATCCCGCAGCTCACGTCACCGATTCATAAGCTCAAGGCAAGCACAGTCTTCGCACGTCGCCTAAAGTGGGGAAAATGGAATGGAAAACATCATAAAAACTTGCTGTCAACTCAAACTACAAAAGAATTCTGTCGGGTAGCTCCACATTTTCTTTGCTACATTTGCACATAAATTTATAGATTTACCCAACGCCCACTGCTCTCCTCCCGGGAATGTACATTTGCATTCATATTAATGCAATTCTCACGTGCTATCCCGGGCAAAAGGAGTTTTCGTTTTCCCTGACGCGCCGACATTTGTTTAATTCCGCTTTTTATGATTGCGCCGTGTTTATGCAACCGCACGACTGCCACAAATAATCGGAGATCCCATCATCTTCCGAGTTTGCAGTCTCAGACTCAAAACTATACGGATTATTGTCAAGTTTTATTTTGGCGGGACTTGGCTGACTGACAGGCCTTAAAAGTTTAACGCCCCGAGCGAGTTTTGGTATATATTTAATGCCCGGTTTTGTGTATTATGACAAGTGTCTATCCGAGTTCTAACTAGTCTGGTTGTAAATAAACTCTTTAGCATAATTGTCCTTTGTTTTATGATTTTATATATTTTTTTGTGATGCACGAAAGGAAATTATATGGATGGGCACGTAGAGATACTTTTAGCTCCCAGTATTGATCTTTGCAAATTAGCTCCAAGGAATAAAGTTTATGAGAGTTTTTAGGAAAAGAAATGCAGTTCTCAGAAGTACAACCTTAAAACCTCCAGATCTTTGAGGACAAACATAGAAGAGATTATCGTTTTCTTTTTATTATTTTTATCAGTCAAGCTGATGAAAAAATAGTATTTGTTGAGATGCTCCGATCTCTAAATTAGGCGACCATCCCTGTCTTACTTTTAGGGATGTGAATACCATTATAAATACTAGGTTGATCATTGTTCTGTTGATAAATGCTTTAAACAATTATATATTAATAATGATATAATAAATTGTAATCAAGGAAAGCTAAATTGTTCTTTATAAGCCACTAAAAATACAACAATTATTTTTATATTAATACACTTTACACGTTTTCTTTTTGTTTACAGAAAGACTATCTAAGGTAAGTTCTATACTGTTTATACAAATTATAAATATGAAAAGTCACAATGCTTTTAGACTCCTTTTAATTTATACCTCAATTTACTAAAGTATTTATTGACTACAGATGTTAACACTTTTATAGATTTAAGTGAAAGTGTGTGTTTTGTGTTCTATACTTTTGGCTTGCAACTCTTTCTCTTAACGCTTTATTGATTTTGGTTTTTAGCACAAACTTGGCTCATTCATTGGGATAGCAACATTTTTCACCTTTTGTGTCTTGTGTGAACCATCAATTTCACCATAAATTATGCACAGTGTGTCGCCTCATTTAGCGATCTCCTCTTCGATTTGCATTTGCATTTAAATGGAGTCAAGGTTATTGTACGACACAGTGTGTATGGTGTGTGTTTGTGTGTGGCAAAAATGTTAAACACTTTTTAAAGATGACGCACAAGAAATTTCGAAATTGTCGGGTTAAAGTCTCATCGCCGACTGACTGGAGCAGCTTGCAGCATCTGTGCCGAGTCGGAAATAATATATTATTTATGTTTTCTTGCTTTTGTGCAATATAAAAACAACTACTGAGCCAAATGTCTTGTTGAATATAAAATTTAAATTTCATGCAATTGCGAGACTGCGGCGGAGACGGGCAACAGACTTTCCACAGCTGTAATTGCACAGCCAAAAATTTTATGATGCCATCCAAAAAGGGGGATTCCCCGAAGTACTAGAAAACTGCATTTGCCCGGCGACAGAGGGCGCTGCACTAAAACCAAAGGACAAGCAGACGGCAAATGGAAGTTTACAACAAGAAATGGCAGAGCTAATTTTCCCAGTTTTCCAGTTTCAATTGAGGAGGATGCGGCAGCAGGTGCAAGGATCACAAAATGCACAGCAGGAGACACACACACAAACACACTCTGTGTGAACACGGAGGCGGCGACACGAAAGGACACTTTACGCTCGAGATGCGTTCCAAATTGTGCGGGCAAAGACGAGAACACGGATACGGATGTGGCGTGGCGTACGTGTTGTGAATTCTTTGGCGTAGAATCTCTCTTCCTCAGCTTGTCAAATTACATAATCCACTCAACACACCGGTCCGCCCCCAGCACACACGCACACCCCTCCAATTAGGTTTAATGTCCAAGGCGTGCTGAGGTTCGATTTGAGTCTTATTGCTGGACTTGCACCGAGAAAAAAAATCAAATATATCACAGAGGTCCTTCCATTAAATAATTTATTCAATTTTTAGTCCAGTTTCGTTGGATATTTCTGGCTAATTGCTTTCTTTTTCAAATATTTATATAAGTAAACATGTTTTGGGGGAAATTCCACAGTTACCAAATATTTGATTCAATCTTTTTTGAGTAATTTTATTAAGTAAGTCCCTTTGTTAATTTGTTTTGCTGTGCACAATGTGAGTCACTGGCTTCCACTGTTTTCTGTGGCGTTTTTTTTTTTTTGCGCAATTCTCCTGCGCTGTTTGCTTCCACAACTTTCTTTTCTTTTCGCTCTTCCTGGCTGGCTGAACTCGAAAATTACCCGCGCGCAGTTTCTAGACACAATTGCCATGCTTTGTTTGGTTTTTGAATTGCGACATTTAAAGAGTTATTTGTGTAGGGGCCCGGCTTTTGATTTGATTTGCACACTTTCGGTTTCATTTTCCCTCACTTACTGCACTTTTTTTTTAAATAATATTTTTTGGTAGCCGCCGCTGCTGCTTCTTTTTCTTTGCGAGTCGCAAACGAAACTGAAAGCGAAATTCGGATTGAAAACTGGTTGACTGGTGAACTTAGACGACGCAACCGTCGTAAGCGTAAGCATGTAAAGTCTCAAAAAAAAAAGCTGCACATGCGCCAACGATGTCTTTCCGGCTTTGAGTTTGGCGTTCGTTTGACACGCGACGCCGGCGCAGAGTAGCCGCCAAGCCATGAAGCCCATCTCTCTGAAGATAAAGCCAAACTCTGGCGGAATCCGGAGCAGAGA
Source organism: Drosophila kanapiae (assembly GCA_008042475.1). Classification (NCBI taxonomy): domain Eukaryota; kingdom Metazoa; phylum Arthropoda; class Insecta; order Diptera; family Drosophilidae; genus Drosophila; species Drosophila kanapiae. Next base: position 269,336 of record VNJM01000232.1, read on the forward strand.
GAGAGAGTTTCAGATGGAAAGAGAGCTGCCGAGCGGCTACAAGAAAGCAGAATCTGCTTCAAGAGACTGAAGAAAGAGCGAAGAAAGCCTAAAGACTACTGTTTTGATGCTAATTTTTAATCGGAATCAAACAGAAGTATAAAATATTCAATAAAAAAAAAGTATGCACTTTATAAAATAGTATGAAAAGAAGAACGTTTTCACGGAAAATGAGTTTTTAGATACTAAAAATGTTTATATTCGAATTAGTTTTTAAGGGAAAACTCATATAAACATGCTTGACTAATTTTAAAATCTTTAATATTAAATTTTATTTTCAAAAAACTCAAGTAAAAAACTACCAACTTATTGAAGAATTTTCAAAGATTATTAAAAGAGCTCCTTAGGCTTTCCTTAATTCAAATAAACTCAGTTAATATTTTATATTTAACGAGAAAGGTCTAAAGTCATGTAGAAACATATATTAATAGACCTTATTTCTTGTAAAAGTTTAGCAACTAAATTATCAATGTAGCAAGTAATCGGATTTCGCATTAATTTTACCTCTTTGCTGATCATTCACCTCGGGTTACACACGATCTTATCAATCACAATTACGGCTGCATTGCTAACGATTAATTGGAGCATTTGTTACACTTTTCCGAGCGTTAGATGATTGTCCAGCGAGACTGGCAGTTGGCCAACTAAATGGCTTAATTATAATGGGCCAAACGGGCGAAGCGCCCGTCTGAGTGAAAGTTTAGGCCACAGAGAGGAGGCCAAGCAGCTAACAAGCAGCAAACAAGCCCCATCGGACGAACTCAACCCAACTGAAGCCGAAACTGAATCTGAAACTAACTCGAGTTGAGTAATTTTCTGGTCTAGTCGCTCACCTGCGCTCCCCCGCGTCACTGGCTTTCTTTTCCATTCCCGCTAGCAAGCTGTTGGTAATAATAATTTACACCTTTTATCGCCTCTGAGGTAACCCCAGCAGCATTCGCGGGATGATGGGCTGAGAGATATGGTGACGGATTTGGCGGTCAAACGAAAGCGAAACCTCAAAAAAAAAAAACTCCCAATAATCGTGGGCTGTTCCTCGAACTCGGTTCCAAAATCTGTGCCAATGTCTGTCATTCAACTCGCTTCAATTTTTTTTTTTTAGGTTTTTGCTCTTCGCTAGTGTCTCGCAATTTGTTTACATTCGGTGCCTGCCTGCGTTATGCAAAGCTCGAACCGCCGTCTTTGGGTCATGATTGATGAGTGGCGAACCGATGGACTTTTATATCCGCCTGTGGGTGTAGTATAACCGGGGTGTGTTGCCCGGCCATGAAAGGCCGTCAATGAGTCGCTGATTCATTTCCAAATTTATGGAGCTTTTATAAAGACCTAATAAGTTCAATTATTGCATGATCATAGAGCTGGGATTAACCTCGCTGAAATGGGGGGAAAAAATTCAGCAATAAGTGATTATTATAATTATTTTTATTAGTATATTATAATTCATTTATGATTAACTACATACAATATATTAATATTAGTTTAAAATGGCATGAGTTGTTAAATACTTACATTTAATTTGACATTTCTTGACAGAGTACAAAATGTGTGATCTCATTTTTAATTTCTGTATTCTGTTTCTTTAAAATATTGTGTTTTTCTTATTTTTAGTTGGAAGTTATTAGGCTCCCAGTATTCGGTATGCACTTAAAATAAATGGTAAAATTAACGTTGCATGCAAAAATAAAAAATTAAAGTGTTACTTGGCATAGTTTATATATTCCAAATAAGGAATCTTAAACTGGGATGCGATGTTATATTTAAACCGATTTTTAAATTATCTTTAATTATTTAATATGTGTTTATTATTAATTATTATTAAAGTTTATGTGATCATCTATAAAAGATGAGATGTGGGCATTCCAAGCTTTAAATCTTTTCTGTTTCATTCCACTGTTTCTATTAATGAAGTTACTATTACTATTAATAAAATAATGCTTGCTGATTCTACCAGGAAACACAATCACTAACCTATATTTAATTTTGTTTTTTATTTACATTGCCTGCTTTATATATTTCTTCAAATTCGTTGCTTCGCATAATTTTTTTATTGTTTTGTTTTAAAAACTTTACAGTTAAAAACGAGCTCTCTTCTGCCTTGGTTTTCTTTTAGCGCATCCCTTAAATAAAGCACTGCTTCGCCATGAGGCCCAAGGAACATCCCGAGTTGATTTTCGACGTCATTCCTAAGCTGTACGAGAAACACTCAAAGGTGTTTGTGACGCATCTGGGCAATGTGACAGAGCAGTTGATTGTGCTGCCCCGGAAGTTCTGTCGGATGTATACAACGCGTCCGTTGGCCGACCAGTTCCAAAAGTATCTGCACTCCCGCCAGGCAAAGATTTCGGATGAGGATTTTCAGGTTGTGGAGGAGGGCAAACCTTTCCCACTGCACCTTAGCGATGGCAAGCGCCTGGAGGCGATGCTCTGCCGTGGCAGTAAGCTGGGACACAATCTCATCCTACTCATACGGCGGCCAATGAATGCCAGCAAACTGCTCTACTGCTACTCGGCGGTGAGGTTGGAAAATCTTGGTTCCCTCCTAGGCAATTCGGTCTTTAATTCGTGGATCGCTCAGGGCACTGAGCAGTTGTATCTGAATCTCTCGTCCGTTAATCATCCCTTTGCGCATGTGGACTTTGATGAGGTGGCTGCCACCATCGATGAGTATCGTAAAAAGCATAATGCAGTGGTGCTTCTAAGGCTGCCGCTCTTCGGCTACGAGGAGTTTATCTGGCAATTGGCTTACACCAAGCTCCATGGCCACATTCGACTTTTGGGTGACTTTGAAGAGAGCTTCAAGTGCCTCAGTCCCAATTTGAAGGCCATCCCGGGAAGGGTGACAAAGGTTCATGTCTGCTCCATCAATTGCACCACGGAAGCTAGTCGAGTGGAGAAGGAGGAGCCGGTCACTACAGTGCTCTTTCCTTTGGGTTTCCTGCAGTGGTCGCCGTTGCCAACGAGAATGCATCTTCGACAGCTGTGCAGCCTGCTGCGACCGCAACACATTCAGGGAATTGTACCCTACCATTCGGTTGGAAATGTTCCGCCAGTTCCGCAATTTCTTCAATGTTTCAGATCCACCTATTCGGCGGCAAACAAGGAGTTGGAGCCATCGACATCAAAGGCAACGGGGGGGAAAACCAATCCCCCAGTGGAAAAGGGAAAAGAACCCTTTCGGGTTATATATGCCAAGAGGTTCGAATTTGTGGATGATGAAAATGATAGCAGCGAATCGAATTAATGGTGGAAATATTAACTGATAATATAATCATAAGTTTTTGAAAAATAATATTTTGTTTCATTAAAACGATGTATTGATATTTTTTATTTACAAATAAATTAAATTCTTAATAACAATATATTGAAAATGATTAATAAATATAAAATGACAATACAAGATTGGTTTTCCTTAACTGATGGTAGAGAACGAAAAATATCGTACAAAAGCATCGATATTTTCATAATTTGATGTATCGGCATGTCAATGTATGTTTCTTCCCATCACTAGCTCTGTTAGAATAGGAAACCACGAATCTTTTGTAAAATCCCTATTGGCCATTTCTATTCTTACGAAATTTGTTATTACAGAATAAAATTAGTAAGAATGTACATATATAAAATCTACTTTTTATATTTACATATGTACATTTCATTGCAATTAAAGAGGAGTACGCAGAGATTACATCAACCAAAATCAGCTATGAAAATCACAGTGACCACCAGCGATGACAAGCTCTTCTACTTGGACGTGGCCTCGGATTTGGAATTGGGGAATCTCAAAGCGCTATGTGCCACAGAAATCAATGCGGATGTGTCTCAAATAGCCGTCTTCCTCAATGGACGTGAGTTGGCCAACGACAAGCAATCGCTGGAGCAGTGTGGCGTCCGCGATGGCGACTTTATCCTACTGGAGCGGCGACGCATGAACGCCAATCGTCCTGCGGGCAACCAATCAGGATTGGAGTGGCTTGACTTGAGCAACATCGTCGTCCCGGGCAATAGCTCGGCCGGAAATCCGCCCCCAAGGACCGCTCAGCAGCAGCAGCAGCAGAGGCGCCTGCTAAATGCCGATCCCTTCGACGAGGAGACGCAGCGTCTGATCGCCGAGGAGATTAAGCAAAAGAACATCCAGGAGAACATGGCGGCAGCGATTGAGTACAATCCGGAAACCTTTGGCACGGTTACCATGCTCTATATCAACTGCAAGGTGAATGGAGTACCGGTCAAGGCCTTTGTTGACTCCGGAGCCCAGTTGACAATCATGAGCAAGGAATGCGCCGAGCGGTGCCATGTCATCCGGCTGGTCGACACACGCTGGAATGGCGTGGCCAGGGGCGTCGGCACACAACGCATTCTGGGCCGGATACACATGGTGCAGATGCAGATAGAGAACGATTACCTTGCGTCCAGCTTCACAGTGCTGGCTAATCAGCCCATGGACATGTTGCTCGGTCTGGACATGCTGAAGGGACATCAGTGCCTCATCGATCTTCAGCAGAATATGCTGATTATCGGGACCACCGGAACGAAGACGCCTTTCCTGCCGGAAAACGAGCTGCCGGTCGCTGCCCGACTAACGGGCAACTCCGAGGATCTAATGGGGCAGCAGGCCATAGCCGATTCCAATGAACAAAATAAGCGCGGGGTCCAATAATGCATTCAATTATTTTACAAATAAAAGTTCGTAGCTGAACCTATCCAATAATTGGTTTTCTTTAGCCTCCAATATTCAATGTATGTACATATGTATGTATACCCTTTAATTAATAAAGTGTCACATATTTATGTACATACATACATTACGAAAAGAAGACCTTAGACATTTTAAAATCCATATAATAATAATATATTTAATAATACAAAATGTCTTATACCTTGCACCATAGAAATATTAAAAAGAATGGTATCCATAAAATTTTCTTATTGAATTATTTATTATACAAGTATGTACATACATATGTATGTCTATGAACCAAACATAAGAAGAAATGTTCCAGTGAAGAATATTCCAGATTGCCTCTTGGTATGTTGCCTTGACTTTGCGTTCTGTTTCTGCTTTTCCACACTGGACTTTATTACCATTGTAGTTGTGTGTGAGCTTAGTGCGTAGGAATAGTTCGATTCTCGTGAAAAGAAAATATTATTTATTGGTGAGTTACAAATATATTGGTATTATAAAACATAAATTTGGAATATATTGAAGTGATGTAGTGTATTATTTCGAACGACGCATCGTTTGGTAGTTAATTATAAACAAAAATAACAAGTGCTTAAGAATAAGAAAGAGCAAGAAGATGCTTACAGAAAGCCCGCGTTTTATATGTATCTACATTGTATGTATTAAAATTATATGTGCATACATATGTATGTACATATTCTTATTTATGTAAGTATGCACATATAATTTTAACAATCCAAATAGTATCGGTTTTTTTTGTTTGCTAAAATTTTTACTTTATCTCAACAACAAGTTAAACAAAAAATTGCATTGTCGCGGCATTTTTCTCAAACGGATGGCGGCGGCCAAATAATTCCTTACTACCCACGGACAGGACGGTAGCATAAACCCTCAAAAGAACATATTATAATATTTATTGAACTACAGAGATGGCCCGTACCAAGCAGACAGCTCGCAAGTCGACTGGAGGAAAGGCGCCTCGTAAGCCGATGACCACAAAAGTCGCTCGCAAAACCGGTCCAGAATCAACTGGCGGGTTAAAGAAGCCCCATCGCTATCGTCCTGGAACTGTTGCCCTGCGTGAGATCAGACGCTACCAAAAGTCGACCGAGTTGCTTATCCGCAAGCTGCCATTCCAGCGTTTGGTGCGTGAAATCTCGCTGGACTATAAAAGTGACCTGCGTTTTCAGACGGCGGCCATTGGAGCTCTCCAGGTGAGAAGTCAATAAACATATTTCGGTGGTAAAGCTAGCTGATTTCTAAATTAAATCTGAATTACAGGAAGCTGCTGAGGCGTATCTAGTGGGCCTTTTTGAGGACACAAATCTGTGTGCCATCCACGCCAAGCGCGTGACAATAATGCCTAAAGACATACACTTGGCTCGCCGCATCCGTGGAGAACGTCATTAGGCAGGCCCAAGAACTGGATCATCATGGCAAGGCGCCTTCCAAAAATGTTTAAATATCATAAAATTATTAACTATATATGTTCTAAATAAACTGTAAAGATTGTATGGGTGCCTTTTGTTGTCATGGTATTCTGCTGGGTAGGGATGGACACGCTGAAGCGCTATCAGTGCCTCATCGACTTGCAGCGAAATGTGCGGATTATCGGGACAACCGGGAGACAGACGCCCGCCCACGGGCAACCCCCGTGGCCTGGGGAAGCAGGCCATTGCGGATTCCATTTGATATCTTCAGCCCCAAATAATAATAATAAAAAGAGACAATTAAGGTGTGCAATTAGCCATAGTATAATTGTTAAGATGATCGTAACCGTTAATACAAAATTCACTTAAATGAATTCCAATGTGTTTGCTCTTCTATGTCTCGACGCCAAACAACATGTACTCGTAAAACTCCACAACCACTTTTAGACACATTTGTTTGGCCAAACTTGCCGGCACAAAATCGGTTTTAGTAGATCCCTTCCACGACATCAGGAACTGCTTTTCGTCGCCCAACTGTCGGAGGCCTAAAATCTTAAACGGCTCCAGGCCACGGTCGAATCCTGTCTTGCCTGAATCGATGGTCATTTCGGTTGGCTTTGTTTCTCTTCGATAAAATAAAAAAAGTCCTGATTAAATTTATTCTGCAAGCTATCAAGATATGAAAATACTTATATCCTCTGAAGTTTAAACATTTTCGTAGATTGCTAGCTTACCTTAAAACTCCTGATGGCTTTCAGAAAAAAAAAAAAGTTCACTTATGTCTGTACAATGTACGCATAGGAATGAAAAGAGAGGAAGCGCACGAGAGGAGCGCATTTATATGGCAAACATATCGATATCAAATTATCGAACATCCGGTGGTCTAATATATTTGGGGTATTCACTTACTTAAACAGCTTTTAAAATTGCTTTTATAATAATCTATAGAATTAAAAAATTAATGCTTTGTAAATGATAGAAAAAATATAATACATATAGAATATACTTACTAATAGAATATATGTATAATATACAGATTATTTAAAGTTGTTGAAAACACTAATTCCCCGTCATCTGATTCCTCCGCCGAGAACTTTTGAAAATGCGTCTTAAGGTTCCATCCAAGTGGAATATATAAATAATAAAAAAAATATATTATATTAATAATATATAATATATAATTATATTGAATTCATTTATATATAACTAATTTTTTTTGCAACGGTCATTAGATATATAATAGAACATAATAATATATTCTCGGCATAGGTGAAAGTTCATTAATGATATGTGTATTGTAATTGGGATGGTTAACTCTTGTCTTTTTAAAAAACCACTTGCTTATTCTAAATGTTCACTATACGCCTAAGAAATACGCCGAAATAGAGGGTGTGCTATCGACAATAATCAATATGCATCACGTTTGCTTTGTTTCCTATATAAATAAATCGGTAAATCGGCTTGAAACAGCTGTTCTTAAACAAAAACCCAACTCTTTGATAATTTTGTTACATTGTAGACCTTAGTAAATTTAAAAACTATATAGTTATAATAGTAAGCAATCTAGTTTAATATAATAGAAATATTGATAGGTATGGTGTCCCTAGGGTTTTTTTATCATACCATTGCGGGCAAAAAGTAGGGAGAATTTATTTGTAAAATGAAAATCTTCATTTAATCTTCTAAATTAAGTTAAAAACTCGAAACTATTCAAACCGAAGAACGAGTGCAGTTTTAAAATATGTTATATCGTGATGCAAAAACCAAGAGCTTCTGGTCCATAATTATTCATAATAATTTGGCCAGTGAGAATAGTCTAATCGCATATAAAAATATCGTTTAATCGAACGGAAAGTATGTTCCAGATGACTGATTCGTTGTTGCCTTGACTTTTCCTTTCGTTTCTGATTTATTTCCGGTGTAGTTATATGTAAGCTTGGTTCGTTGAAAAAGTTTGAGTTTTGTGAAAAGAAAAAAAATTGATTGGTAAGTATTATGAAGCATAAATGTTGTTCATCAAGTGATCTAGTGAATTATTTCGTTGCAAAGAACAAGGCATCATTTGTTAGTTAAAGCTCGCTACTATCTAAATGCATCATGTATTTACATACATTCATATGTATGTGTGTATGCACATTTAATTTCAATAATGAAAAGTAATTCGGCATTCTTTTTCTGTGATAAAAATGTAAATCATTTATTAAACATCAGAAATGGCCCGTACGAAGCAGACAGCTCGCAAGTCGACTGGAGGAAAGGCGCCTCGTAAGCCGATGACCACAAAAGTCGCTCGCAAAAGCGCGCCAGAATCAACTGGCGGGTTAAAGAAGCCCCATCGCTATCGTCCAGGAACGGTTGCCCTGCGTGAGATCAGACGCTACCAAAAGTCGACCGAGTTGCTTATCCGCAAGCTGCCATTCCAGCGTTTGGTGCGTGAAATCTCGCAGGACTATAAGAGTGACCTGCGTTTTCAGACGGCGGCCATCGGAGCTCTCCAGGTGAGAAGTCAATAAACATATTTCGGTGGCTATCAGCTAGCTGATTTCTAAATTGAATCTGATTTTCAGGAAGCTGCTGAGGCGTATCTAGTGGGCCTTTTTGAGGACACTAATCTGTGTGCCATCCACGCCAAACGCGTGACAATAATGCCTAAAGACATACACTTGGCTCGCCGCATCCGTGGCGAACGTCATTAGGCGGGCCTAAGAACAGGATCATTCATCAGTAGGGTCTTTGCTATGAACATACATTGTCTGAAAAGTATGATAAAATAAACTACAAAGACTTCTGAAAAATAGACTCTTTATGTAATTATTGATCTGAAAGGATGAGGAAGCTTAAGTGCCAAGTATCACCGCCTAATATGGGCACATTTCATATTTAATCAAAGAAGTTCTCCGGGTTCAGGTTTTTGGTAAAAAAGGTTGTTCAAATTATTATGAAATGCCTGTTGGCATGCAGGAAACCCAAACATAACTGGCAACTTCAGTTGCCCCAAGGATAAATGACCACTTATCAACGTGTAATGAAATATGGTGCATCTCTGCTGCCATAAAAGATGGCCCAGCCCCCGCGTACGGTTGGCGCCTTTGTACTGAGTCCCTGCCGGTCAGTGCCTTTTGTCGTCATGGCATGTCGTATGAATTATGCTGATGGCCCCCACACAAGGCAGACACCCAGCCCAACCATCCGTTCATCGTTGTGGGTCTCATTTATTACATTTTGGCTTTTTGACAGATTGCTAAGCGTAGTACTAAGCGTTTCCGCACTAATTTCCGTGTCCTGCAACTATTCGTTGTCTGCAAAAGTTGATGCAGTGCAAGAAATCTTTTGAAAAATGTCCTTTCAATAAGGTTTTATACTATTTTCATAAAATACACATGATATTTAAGTTAAAAAGAATCGAAATAGATAAAAAATGCCTCCGAAATTACTAAAGTTTGTAGATATTTCTCTGGCTTCATATTTATTTTAAAAATGAATATATTTCTGCAAGCACATTTATCAAAGTTTGCTGCTAGTGTACGCTTGACGACTGGCCAACATTAAAAGCCAAAAGCAAATTACTCATCACATCAACGGGGCAGTAAGGGTTCTCCATCCAGCCAGCCGTGCCCAGCTTCCTTTTTATTATGTATGCCATGTACAGGGATTTTAATAAATCGTTTCCTATCCCATCTACACCGAGTATCTATCCGTCTCTTGTTGGACAGGACGACATCTTTTCAGCTAGCACATTTTCTCTCTCTTTGGCTTTTTATTAGTTTGTCAATAAAGTGCCAAAAGACGTTGATTATGATCGCCATATATGTATGATGGCCTGCCTGCTTCTCTTATTAGTTATCCAGCTGATGGCCCCGCAGGCCAGGAAAATTTACGAGCCCCAGCTCAAAGCATTTCCACAGATATATGAGATTGTTTATTTCCTTCCGTTCAGCCATGCTTCTTAACCTGTTCCATCGGAGAACACATAGACTTGTACTTGTGTTTTCTGTATTCCCAGCTCAAACGGAAGGACACTTATCCGTTTTAGAGATGAGAAAAGTTGGAGCTGTGTAAATAGAGGCAATGCCCAAAGCGAGTATAAATGGGAAATGAACAAAACAAAATACTACACAAGAAGTAAGGAGATATCTTGGGTTATTAAATGCTTAGAATATTACTAGTTAGTTTATTATTCACAATTAAAACTTGAATTTATATTGTTTAATGTAAGAAGGTATGCTAAATATTGATTACTAGCTTATGCCATTTATAGATACTAAAATCTTACATATTTGTGGTTCAATCTTGTTACCTTGTTTGGGAGTTACAACGCCCAGACAAACGAGACAAGATTCTTACATTTGTGTTCTTGTTCCAGGAGCTAGGGTGGAATTTGTCCTCTCTGTGTACATTTTGTAATGAATTTTTAATGCATTTAATGCAGCACGTGTATGTATTTCACACACCAAGCGCCAAGCTACATAGTCAGAGTTTGGGGGACATTCGCCCTTAATGAAATTAACTTTTCCTTCCTTTATCTTTCCCCCATTTTTGTTAAAAACTGTAATAAGCAGATGCCTTACACTCTCATTGGGTATTATTTATAATTGAATTACTTTTAAGTGGCTTTCAAGTGGCGAATAGTTAAGTAGAATGCAATTTAATTAAAACATATGCAAATATTGTGTTAGGGAATGTTAAATCCATAGCTATTTCTAATAGTTTTTCTTCAATTTTAAAAAGGGAAAAGGTATATTTGGAGGGGTTATAAATGCATCCTTTTACTTTATATTCTAAGCATCAGAAAATCCCTGCTTCCAATAAAAAATATGGCAATTTGCCAAATACTAAGCACAATTGTTGGGTGCAAATAAATGTAATAAACGAGCAGTTTTACGGGGATTATTCCCTCGCAAAGTGTTACAGGATACTAAATCCTGGGAACCTTTTATTTATTACTGATGGCAGGTGTAGAGGCAACATTTATTCACCTAGAGATGGAAATAAGACTGCGGTTATTGATTAAATTGTAAACCTTTTTTGAAGGGCCTGCTATACGATATACACTTAAGCGAATTGGACACGTGTCTGGCTTGAAAATGGTAATCGCGGTTTCGAATTTAATATCTCGCTTTGATTGACACTTGCATGTGTCCCGTCGACGTGATTGAAGGCGGAAACGGATGTCATGACCGCCGTCGTCGTCGAACTTATGGTTTTCGTGTGGCCAGGTTAACATAATTGCCCGCGTTTCCATTATAATCGTCATCGCCTGCCTAATCCGTTAATAACACATCATACCTCGCTGGTATCCAGTTACCAAGTCGCGTGTCTCTGGCTGCAGGAGCAGCAATTATGGCCATTTAATCCGCGGCCACAAAAACGGAACAGAAACTACAAATTTGGTTTAGGCATTCATTCATTCGTCTGATTATTTGCCGCCTAAGTGGCCAGCAAACGGAAGGGACCCTTCTCACACGCACTCTCAAGTCACTCATCCCCTAAAAATAAGTACAAAAAAGGGGTAGTTTTCGTATTTTGGAATGAGGGGAATAGCCAGCTAACAAGGGTATAATCAGTGATCGTGGTTTTCATAACGGCCTGAAAGTATGCTTTATTATATAGCAGATACTCGCGTAGAATTCTTCAGGGTGTAACGTGTAGAATACAAATCTGTCTAAAGTTTCTCTAAAGAAGTGTCTCTAAAGAAAATTATGGTTTTAATGGAAAGAACTTTGATCTGCTGCAAACATAAGATGCCCAAGTATGAATATATATTTATTTTTTAAAATATAGCACCATTCCTTAAAGAAATGAGAAACCTATCATCATGAATCGTTTTTACCAAATAACTATGGTCTCCCTGTAATTTTTCTTTACATATTTGAGACTGAGATACTTCTTATTCCAAGTTTATGTTTTCATGAGTTTGATTTATTGATTGATCTTTCATTTAGTTATAAGTTTAGAATAAAGTTAGCTAAGAATAATCACTATAAGATATTTAAGAAGATTCGTTTTAAAATAGTTCTCTATAATACCTTCACGTGGTAATATTTAGTTATTAATTAAAATAAATAAACATAAATGAATGTACTTACCTTACTCTCCCTTCTATTTGAAATAAAAATATTAAGTCTTGATTTAAAATTTTTGTTGTTTTTTATTTATTTTTCAAATCTTTTTTTATTTTGTTTTTGTTTTGTGTTTTCTCTGCAAATCTTACATGATATTTATGCGCGTTTTATTTCATTTACACATAGATGTTTTATAATATATATATAATTTTTGTTGTCTTATGAACATATTCATGAGATCATTAATGATATTTATATGTATATATTAAAATATTACAGCATAATATATAAAATGTACAAGTTAAACAAAGATATCGTCTGCTTTCGAACATATAAAACAGAAACAGAAAAATGCTTACAACTCCTCTTAAATTGAATTGACCAAATTCTGAATCAAACTTAGGATCGAAGTTACGATATATGTATGTATGGTATTGTAAAATATATGCGAATACACGATGTCGCCTCACTGTTTTGGCACCAAACAAAAATTCTAAACAACAAATGGCATTTGATTCTATGATTCGAACTGCGCTGCTCTCTCTCTCTATATATTATATACAAAGTCGATACAAGTAACGATGCTTAAATTTAAAATCGGATTAAGTCGCATTGGGTCAAAAATATATATCAATTTACTTTACTGTATGTGTGTGTGTTTCATTCTCTGATTTTCTGTTGTTCCTTTTGCTTCGTTTTTGTTTTGTTTTTTTTCTATAACTTTTTGTTTCGAGTATTTATGGCAAACCAAAAATCGATTTATCGTCGATTTCTGGGCGCAAGGCCACAAAACTTTACCGAGATCATTGTGAAAACTAATTAGCAATGAACCGGGAAAGTAGAGGGTCGAGCCCACATTTCCCGGTTCATTTGTTGCAAACAAATTTACAAAAATAATTTTTCATTGGGTTTTTGGATGTATATGTAGTTGTAGTTGTCTGTGTTTCCTTTTTTTTTGTTTTGTTTTGTGGTAATACAAATAGTGTTCGATACGAGAAAGGTTCTATTGTCTGGGATCTGGCTGGGTTTGGGATTGGCTTGGGTTCGGGTATGGTATGGTATGGCTTAAACTATACAAAATTAATATTGCTTTATATTTATATATATATATATATACAATTACAAACTCGTGTCTCAAAAAACGCACTAAACCGAAACTTAAACTCCTTAAAGAATGTAAAAACTAAAACGCTTGGCGAACTTAACACTAAAAACCTTTCGTTTCCTTTTTGTTTTTCGGTTTAAACACTTTTCACGTTCTGGCTTCTTCATATAACATATTCTTTCTCATTGTAAAAAAACGGTTGATTGTATTATCTGTATATTGTATAAATCCATGAGATCAATGCGATTTTTGGGAATTGTTTTTTCTTTCGTTTCGGTTTTCATTTTCTTTTTTTTTCGATTTTGATTAACTCTTAGACTTTTCGCTATGTTCGCTTTCATGTCACGGTGTATTCGATTAGCATTGGAAACGCCCCGAGGAAATTCCAGGCAAAACAATTATTGAAGTTTGGCAGCTTTTTCCTTAACTCTTTTCATTTCTTTTTTTACTTTGGCTAGCTGAGCGGAGATCAATTTCCATTAATTTCCATTTGTGAGAGATCATTGATTGATTTGTGTGCATTCCAAAAAAGACTGTATAAGAATAACGGGGGAAAACCATATATAACTATATAGATTTTCCTGACCAAATTCCAAAGGGTTTCTTTGCCATTCAACTTCCTGGGCGTGTTTGGAGCTTAAAACTACAAAATTGTGAGACCAATTTGAAGATGATGATGAACAAACACAATGACAAATCAAAAAAAAAAAATTACAATTAAACATAAATCATAAGAAATTTAACTAAAAAATAACACGACATATAAACCGTAGACACAAAACATCACAAAAATGGCATAAAAACTATGTACAAAATTAATTTAATTTCATTTTCTTTTCATTTTTTTTTGTTTGTTTTTCTGCGTATTTTTCTTGTTGTTTGTTTTAACAATTAAAGCTAGGTGTGTGATTTTTTTTGTGGGCTTGGCTTACATTTACAAAAATTCTACTAGTTAAACATATATTTAAAATATATTTTTGTTGTTTTTTGCTTGCAATTCGGAATTACAAATGCGAAGACATTGAAATTGCTGTTGATTATATTTTGTTCTACATTAGAAATATAATTTTTTGCTGTTGAAGAAAATGCAAGTGGAAATGATTAAATGCAAAAAACAAGTAAAGTCAAAAGTATCTCAAGAATTGGCAGTAGTTCGCTTTCTTCTCTCTCTCTCTCTCTCTCTTATTTTGTACTTGTTTAATTTAATTTGTAAATATTTGTAAATATTTCCCTCTTTCCGTTTGTTCAAAAAGTTGTACAAAAATAAGTGTGTGATTTTGAGTCTCTTGCCAGTCTCTATGAGTTTTCACTTTTTTTTTTTTACTTTGAGCAGTTTGAATTGTTTTCTTTGAGGAAAAGTACTGTTTCGTTTTCGTTTTAGATCAACTTACAAAATGCAATTAGACAGATAGAATACATGTATTGTTCTTGTGTCCCGTCAACCTTCTTAACTTTAGGCCTACACACACGTTATATATCATCGTTTCATGTGTGTATAACAATCGGTTTACGAATTAATGACTTTCTGCTGTTCAATAAATTCGTTGCACTTATTTAGGGTTTCGCTATGATGCTTAATATATATATATAGATCGATCGGCATACATTTCACTATAGATCATTCGTTACACACTTCTCCGCGACGGTTTCATCGTGCCGCAAAAAAGCCGCAGCCCATGGCCAAAACGAAGACAGTCACCACGGTTGGCCAGGTGAAGCTCTGGAAAAAGAACAAAAAATAAAAGTTTGTTAAGAAATTGTGCAAATATTAAATTAAATACAAAACTATTACAAGAAACTGTTGACAAACTACATTTATTTAATATTGAACTCATTGGATGGGGAGTGTCGTGGTCTCATTTGAACCTATAGCTCCCTTGTGTGGCATCAAATAAGTATCTAAAACCACACACGTGGCCAGGGTCAGGAAAAACCAACCCCCCTGAATCGTAAATCAAGCGAAACTATTGACTCGGCCCAACGGATGAACTTCAATGTGGTCTGACCCAATCTTTTGTCCGGTCAATGGTGTAATTATTTTTCTATACAACGCACTTGACTCTGCTCCCTCCCGCATCAATGGTTATATAATTTACACCATTTATTTGTCCAATAATCCATGCCTCGATGGTCGTTGCAACCACCAAAAATCCAACTGACCTCACCACACATTTATTATGCAAATTTCAGTTGTTTTTGCTCCGAATTTTCGTTGCTATATTTTGCTGAGGGAACCTTTGCGGGTAATGGCATGTGAAAGACCATCGAACATGTGTCCATATTTTTGGATATTTATTTTAGGGGATGAGTAGTGTGAAAGGAGATCGCTATGTCTGCGAAATCAATGCTCCAATTAAAGGGAAATCTTTAATTAAAAGCTGCCTTGCCAATTAATCAGCCTTTAAGAACAATGTGCGTGTTGAAAAGTAATAATTTGC
Source organism: Drosophila kanapiae (assembly GCA_008042475.1). Lineage (NCBI taxonomy): Eukaryota > Metazoa > Arthropoda > Insecta > Diptera > Drosophilidae > Drosophila > Drosophila kanapiae. The sequence goes on from VNJM01000232.1 coordinate 285,088, forward strand.
AGCCTATGAGAGCAAAATATATAGAACGACTACGTAGGGCTGATAATGGAATTTCTCACGCTCTCATTCAGCAGCTGACAGAGCTGTCTCGGATAAGGTCGAGCGAGCTTCCCGATCGGTCTCAGCCTCCCCAAGGATGAGCCCCCACAAAGCGCTTGGCGATAAGAACTTGCGTTTGCAATAAAAAAAAAGAAACAACAACGAATAAAAAAATAATAAATTATAGAACTGAAACTGTAAGTGGTATCAGTTCTGTGAGTCTGATTCAGAGTCGTTCGTTCGAGTGTGTGTCATGCGATTTGCGATTGAATTTCCTCAAGTTTGCATTTCTTTAAATTGCGCAGGCAAGAAACTAAAACTAAAAGAAAACGCGACGCGTAAAAAGTGGAAGCCCGACTTAAGAGGGAAGGGAAGAGAATACTATAACTACATCGAGTATTTTACTATAGCCTCCATTTATATATATATAAAGGCAGGCGACGGCGCCTGCCACGATTAACATAAAGCGGCAGAGACAGGAGTGACAACAAGAACGACTGACTGACTCTTTCTCTCTGCGTTGCCGCGGCGCTGCGCAATTAATTTTTATCACACATTTAGCATGTGCAAAAGTACACTCTCCAGCACTCCGGGAAAAATGTATCTATGTATCTGCTGGAGCTGTGACTCTATATTTCGCGTGTGGCAATTTGTCATTTTCCCCTTGGGGAAAAAGGTATATTTTTAGCCAGTGTGTTGAGCCTTTGAAAAATGTTTGCCACGTGCCATGGATAGCGAGAGAAGGAAAGCGTTCTTGCCTAGCAGATGTTATGGCACGAACCGAGTTAATGAACTCCCCAACTTAGCTGGGAGCTAGTTTATAATGGGTTCTAGTTTGGGATTTATGGAAAAAACTATATAATCCATTAACTCAGAAAAATCGAATTCATTTCTATCAAATTTGTGCTAAAAAAGTGATAATTTGGGGACTAAGTAACCTAAGTAGCTCCTTACCTTCTTCTCAGCCTGGGTCCTCTGTCGTTCAAGCTCCACCTGTCGCTGCTGCTGCTGGCTGTGGCTGTGGCTGTGACTGTTGCGGCTGCAACTGCTGCTGCTCGTGCTGCTCTCTGCATTTGAGGAGTTGGTGTTGCTGTTTTGGCTGTTCGGATTATTAATATTGCTGTTGTTGTTGGCATTATTGCTGGTGCTGGTGCTGCTGTTGCTGTGACTCTGACTGTGACTGTGACTATGGCTGTTCTTCTTCTTCCGGGGCGGAATACGTCCATTGAACTCCTGCAAACGCTCCCGTCCGGCCGTAAAATTGTCGTAGCGATCATCAAACTCAAACTCCCAACTGCCCTCATGGTCGCTCTGATACTCGCGCTCATCCTCGCCCGTCGAGGTCAATCGCTTGCTGGTGGGAAGAAGAGAAAATGCACTATAAATATCGCTGCACATGCTGTATGTGTGACTTGGGAACGTCATAAGCAATTATCAGTCGGTTCGGGTATACTATATAGATGGGCATATTAATAATCCAGCGACAAACTTGGCGATTTCATTAATTAATAACAACAACAAAATCTTTTGTGTTGTGTCATGAGAATTGAAATGGAAAATAGGAATCTGTCTTTATATATATTGTATCTTCTTTTGAACTATTAGTCTGTGTCTTGGTTCTTTTCCGATTTTCATATTTTATTAAAGATTTAATAGGATTTTTATATATTTTATGTTGAGAATAAAGAAGATATTATAACACATATGATATGCATGTTTTTAGGATATGAAAAACTAATCCATTTTACATATAATGTAAGGTAATCTAGAAACGTATATTTTCCATTAATTAATTTCAAAGGTTAATGCCAATTTCCATATATGATCTGCATTTCAAATGAATATATTTCATATCATTTAACTCGACGTAACCCAACGTAATTGCTTTGTGCTGCCAAGGATTTATAGGCTAATCGTACTTGATTTGTCTGGCGTTTAATTTCCCCTAAATCCTTGGTTACCAGATATTTCCCTGCATCTCGTATCTGTATCTATCTATCTGTAGCTACTCACCGTCTGGCCGCATCAGACTGGCTCCGCTGCAGACGCATCTTGGGCGCCAGTGGCGTGGACGCCAGCGACGGACTGGGGACATGATTGTGCCAGCCGAAGGCCGCCGAGGAGGTCGAGGTGCCCGCACTGGCCGTATTCGGCGTGGGCGGCGGCGTGTAGGTGGCATAGTAGGGCCCATAGCCGGGATGCAGCAGGTGGGGCGACTGCTGCGGATAGCTGTGGCTGCAGTGCATCGGCGGCGCTGACTGCGGCGGCTGCGGTGGCATCGGTTGCGGTGTCGATGGCGCCGGATACGGCAAATGTTGTTGCGCCTGCTGCTGCCGTCGGTAGAAGTTATACTCCTCGCCGGAGGAGAAGCTGACGCTGGTGCGGGGTGTGTGCGGGTGCGGATTTGGGTGGCCGTGGGGAAAGAAGACATCGCCGCCTGTGTAATTGCAGGACGGACTCTGCGGCGGCGGATACTGGAAGATGGGCGGTGCTGTAATGAGGAGAGGTTGGAAGGAAATGATTTAATTACTGATTGAAGAATCCATTAAAGTATTTATTAAAATTTAAGGCATCATTTTAATGAGTGCTCTGTGTGTGTGCTTATTTATGTTCTCGATATAAAGATCAACCAACAATGGAGGGTTTGAGGCAGACAAAGGCGGCATTGGGCCGCGTCTGGAAGCCAGTCAGTCGTCGACTTGAGTCAGTGACAATGTAGGGAAGTGTCTAAGGTCGGGGGCTTTGTCTGGGCCATTGTCTTGCCAACTGCCACTTAGCCGACTGACTGACTGTAAAAAAAAACCTGCCATAATTACAGCAAGAGTCCTCTCTGATCATAAAACCGACCATAAAAAATTATCACAGGTAGCCCCCACATGAGGCGCGCATTAAAAGGGTATATCTTCATATTTAAGACCTTTTTAAGATAAATTTTGCAAATATTTAGAGCTTGGCAAGAACTTAAGGGTGCCTTAATTAAGTAATACTGCTTATGGGGGCATAAAATGCGATACAAAAAGTATCTGTTTTCCAGTTAATATAATTTAAAATCCATATGAAAACTACTGATTTCAGTTAAGACCCCTAGAGATATTTATTCCAATCTGATACATATCAATGTACAATCCTCAAACACTTGTTTTCAGCGTTAAGTACCCCCACACACACACATCACACACCCGAAGTGTATCTGATAGGTTTTAGCAAATAAACGGCAAGAGCGTATCATGACGCTCCCAGCCGAAATCTACTTGAGAGTGGCCCCAACTTGAAAAGTATCTCAACCTGCCAACGGAGGGGATCTCACAGTGCTTAGCATCATTTATGCATGTAATAACGATACGAAGCGTATCTGTATCTTCTGTATTTAACTTCCAGTTGTGTCGTTGTTTCCCCCGCCTGCAGTATTCTTATTGCTTTTTTGCAATTTCATGCAAATTCGAAACAACAAAAGCGTTGATAGGTAAATGCGCTGCTAAGCTCGGCCACTTGATATGCGCATAAATTGCCAAGGAACTCCCCCCATTAGTTGGGTGTAAAATTTCATCGCTATATGATTTCTTAATGTTTATTTACTTATACAAAAAAAAAAAAAAAAAAGCCATTGGCCCTGCGACAGATGATTGATTGTAATGCCAGATTTATACAAAATCGCCAGCAGCAATCGGCGGGCAGAAGTATCTTACAGATATAAGATTTAAGTGAGCTGAGTCTATCCATCTGTCCAATCGGTGGTGGCGGTCAGCGTGCAGAGTGTATGTACATACAATAATGTCACTCACTGTCAACCTGCAGGCGGCGACTAATTTGCAATTTGACCCAATAGCCTTGAACTCGAAACGAATCGAAACGAGCCCACAGCTGTTGCAGTTGCAGTTGCAAGAGCGCAAAAAATCTGTATTTAATTGCAGCCAAGCAGCAGCCGAGCGAGCCAAGAGCCACTCCTTGCCGAAGCCTTAGCATGTGTTTCAGTATCTGTATCTGTAAGTTACTGCCAGGCATTTGAAACTAGTTTGCTGGCCAGCAGCACCAGCAGCAGCTGAGGCAAGACTCACGTGCGCTCACCGCGCGCCATATCGTCGCTTCTAACCTTGAAAATCTGCCAGCTTCAGCTTCAGCTTCAGAAACGAAGCGAAACCAACACGGCAGGGATCATTACTTGCTGCCTGGCCAACTTATATAACTAGCCATGCCATGTCGTTGCTGGTACACAGCGAGAAATCCTATTAAAATTGGTTATCAGTTTGGTATTTTTACAAAGCCAACTGGGCTTTAATTTGTGGCTTAATAATGGGTTATAAAAGTAAAGGGAAAATGGTAATAGTAACCTTTATATGAGTAGAATTTAGTTTATTATCTCAGAGGGAAGTTAGATTTTCCTACACTGAGTTTATGATAATTAAAGCTATATACTTATATCTTTAATAATATTTAAAGGACAGTACTCAGTTCTCTCTGTGTACTGCCTTTATGATGAAATTGACGAGCTATAGCCAAAGCCGAAGACAGATAAAAATGTTATTACTAATTGCAAATTGTGTGGAAAATCATTTACCAACACATTTCGTTTGCTTTCGCATTTGCATCTGAGATACATCATATATGTGTATATATTCTCTATCTGTGCTGGCAAATAAATCATTCACAACACTGTGAATCGTAGGTTATAAAAACTATCTACGTGCGATTTAATCTAAAATCTAGTGAGGCTTCGAGCTGGTTTTAAATTAATTATCTAAACGGTGACTTGATCTAACAATGTTATCTTTCGGAAATCTTAAAACATAATTGTAGAAATAGAATTGTTACGCTAAATGCTTTAATTAAGGCATTTTGTTGCGCTAATTTTCAATTAAAATTAATCAAATTAACGCCTTTTAATATCGATTAGAAGATTTATTTATGGTACCCATCTCAATTCACACTTTAAAGAGGTGATAAACCAGGGTCAGTGCCTCTTTCTTACTTAATTTATTTCCTATAATTTAGTTTTAAATTTCTTAAATGTTTTATCAGGGAAATAAAAGGCAGTAATAAATGTTACTCCCTTTTTCTGTGTTTAGTAAAATATAAAACATATACTGGACAAAAGTAAAATCACAGCCTAAAGTCACTGCCTCCGTTGGCATCTCTATGAGGGGGTTGGGTCCCGAGCAACTTCAGCAGCCATGCAGATCGTTTACGGCACCTCAGCAATTTTTATGATCACAACTCAATGCGGGCAATGCAATTGTTGTTAGTAAGTACTTCGGCCAGTTTTTGTTGTTGTTGGTGACGAAACGTGACCAATTGTTAGGAGCATTGTTTTTTATTCGAACCCCTGTTGTATTCGTTTATATATATATATTTTTTTTTACCGGCGACAATATGTGGAAAATGTTTAATTGAATTACGAGTACCAACGGCTCGGCGCATCTGGACAAAACAGATACCGAGATGCTGGGCAAAAAAAAACGCAATTATGTGTATAATTTACTTTAATTTTCCATCGGTTCTAGGCGATGTTGCAACCAATTTCTAAGGCCGCTGGGCAGCAGCTGAACAGCTGACAAACATCAATCAGGCAACGACAAACAACGGCCAGAGTTTAACTAAGCAGAACGCCTCAGAAAAAAGCCCCAAGAACAGCTCGCTGCGGAAAAAAAACGTGAAAAATGAAAAAATGCCTCGCTTTAGTTGCCACACAAAAGAACACACACAAATCGTCGCCGTCGTCGTCGTCGTCGGCAGCGTTGAAATGCATTTTTAGTTGTGCCTTTGCAGTTGATTGCAGTTGCAGTTACAGTTTGCAGTTTGCAGTTTTGTACCCGCAGCATATGTTGCTCATTATAACCTTGAAGTGCTGCTGGCTTAATGGAAATAAAGAAAAAGAAAAAAAAAAAAAAACTACACATAAAAATATACTAGAGTCACCGCTGGCTGGCACTGGCAAAGTATGAATAAATACGAGTACTACGAGTACGTACGGGCACCCGTAATCGGTATCTCCAACAATTGCGTCGCACTTCAGATCGGCGGCGAAACGAGTTTGCAAAGTGCGAGCTCCATAAGTTGGTCAGTGGAACGGAATGGGAAATGGTCGACCAGAATATTGAATAAATCAGATATCGGGAAAGGACGCTATAGACCAGGTCACAGATATAGGAAGGAAGATATCAGGAAAGGAAGCTATAGACCAGGTCAGATATATAGGAAGGAAGTGGCGGCAGACAATGAGATATGATCAAGGAATGTAAAGTTAAGTCAAGTATTATTAAATGCAATTTTTAAATATAAAGAATGCATTTTATATCTTTATTGGGACAGTATGAATATTTATATCTTCAATACAACTTCAAAAACAAATAATCCCTCACGGAGTTCCTCACCCAATCTCATGTTTCATTCTCCAAGCCGTTGTATCTTTCAGCCAACTGCAGTCTCTGCTGCCAAAATCTCAAGACCCCTCGAAACAAGCGGCAACTTCACTTTGACATTGACATTTATTGATGAATATTTAATTTTAAATTAAAAAAAAAGAAGATACAAGAGAGGAGAGACTCCGAAACAAGCTTAAGAGGACAGAACAAAGGAATACTCCACAGAGCGAATTCCGTGTGGAGGTTAAGCAAAGCTCGGGATTACAACATGAAATACATGGCCGGAGGAGACCTCAATTCGGCCAAAAAGGAAAAACTCACTTTACAGTTACACACCAAAAAAAAAACCGCCCACACACGAAGAGGAAGCACACAAACAGTCATAATGAGACAATAAAAAAAAACAACAAAAATCTTACAAAAATTACATTTAAAGTCGTACATTTAAGGCGATTTGTCGTCTGTCACGATGCGAGATTACTAATTTGGTTGGTCAACTCACATTTCAAGTGAGTTCGTCTGTCACCTTGCTTTAATTAGGCAACCAGCTGCCGCCGCCCCAAGGCAAGTGACTAATTAATGATTCTTCAGGAAATTGATAGAGAATTCGGGAAATAATCACTGGCATCCCCACAGCCTCCTGATAAAGAACACAGACTATGCTTCTTTCTATATAAGTACGATTGCTATATTTTTAATGCCTTTTTGGGGGGAGCTTGGCAATTCGATCAAGTTTTTTGTATTTATTCTCGAATTGAATGTCAATCAGGTGTCGATCTATGTGTGCGCTTTATGACCATATATCCAACGCCGTTGTATACCAATTTTGGTTAGCCGCTAATTAGCCATTTGCGGAATGCGAGAAGTTTGTAACAATATCAGAAAGATATATCCAAAAGAGAACGGTACTATACATGCGGAAGCTGTTGACGAATTTGGTAATTGGGAAAGTCACATGAAAATGATTCATCCAAAAAAACAAAAAAGGAGAAAGTTCTGTTGAAATGTAAGGATGATTCTTTGATCTTCACAAATTTAATTAACTTGCGCAATACCTCAAAAATAAACAAAGAGAAAGTCTCTTTGTTGATGACTTAACGAAGTTAGATGGGATCAATTCCAAATCGTGAGAAGAATCCAAGAAAATTCAAGCTGAGGCCAAGTGCATTAAGTTCTGAGATTAAAACCCATATCATCGGCAATTCTAATTCCCCCGCTTTGATGATTCTTTGATGATTATGTTCGCCCCTCGCAGGCCGATAGAAATATATTTTTAACTGTGCAATTTTTTTATCTTTCCGAAGCAAGGTCAGCGCTAAGTGCGTGTGCATAAAAAAAATAAATTAAATACAAAACGGGGCCAGCAGACACGTAACTTGTTCAATGGAAATAAAGCGATATAATGCAGGAATTTAATTAAGAAACTTTAGGAATTAAATGCCGTTGGGCCTGACTTCCCAGCTTTTGCCGCTTTAAAGAATGAGGAACCCGCTTTTGAGGGACAAGTGAATAGAATTCCGAAATTCTCGTAACCGATTTTTTCCCATTACCATTCCTAGCCAATCTCCATGGGAGCATTTTCTCGGAAAATAGCTCAAACGCTTATCACGACAGCTCCAGCTAAAGCTAAAGCCAGCTCCAGCTCTATAGAATGTGCAAGCTGCTGCTCTGCTCAATATTTTATCAACGACAGACAAATGCAATTTTTCAATTTCCTCTCTTCACCCCGAACAACAAAGGGAAAACGCAGCTTAAAAGGCTATAAAAATCCAAAGGAAAATCAGGCACAAGACACTTTTCCAAGCAACTTATACGATGCACATCGATTGTCAGGAAACTGAAAGACGAAACACAAGTCTTTGGTCTTTTGCAGTTGTTTGCATATTTTCCTTTTTCCCAAACTACTTTCATCCGAGGGGAAATGGAAAAATGGTGAGCATGTGTTTTGTGTCGGGATAAAACATATAAACATGACTGAGAAAAGAGACAGTAAAATATAACTGGCTGAATCAGCTAAAAAAGAACGAAAGAGCTATGATAAATATAAAAATTCTCCAAAGACCGCTGATTGAATATAGAAAACTATTTTCAAGTAAGAATCTTAGAATAGGAGTTGTATTATATATGAATAATAAATATTTACCAGCCGGAATAACTACAAATAATATAAACATAAAACATATACTATAAAAAGATGCAACTATAAATATAAAGAAGCTAATTTTCTTAACTTCCGCCACTAAAACTTTATTTCTTTAGAACGTGGAAAAGGCTTTTAGCAGTTAATTAAACCAAATCTCCGCCCAGTCGAGCTGTGCTGCAATTAACAACGTAAATGCGAAGATTACAATTAAACAATAAATAAAACTGTACGCCACAACCGGCAGCATTCGATCAGATGCAACGCAATTAAAATAATTAAAAAAATAAAGAGAGAGAAAAAAACGGAAAAAACTGTAGCCACAAAACGGCAAACTGCACGTCTCAAAAAGTTATTAAAAAAACTGAATGGAAATTACATATGCGGCCGGGCTCTGCCAGACTGCCTGTCTTCGCTGCGTCACCCACAACCATTCGGTGCCGGCGTGCCCGTAGGGTTATCGCCACTCGATCCCACCAATCTCTGTCGCATTACCCCCCCGAACTGGAAACCAGCTGAGCCATCGAACTACCGAATCCACCCACCGACGACGGACTGACTGCCTTTGGCGTACACAATTACACGAGCTTATTTGTTGATTTAATTGTCGTTTGGCACTTTGTTTGCACATTTAGTAATCGCATTTGATTTGTTTACCGAAAGAAGTGGAAATTGATACTCCAGAAATGGGTGGAATTGGGAGGGGGTTCTTCTCTGAATTCGAATTAGTCACAAAATAAAAGTATCTAGGTGTCGGAAAGGTATTAAATCAGTTGTAATCTTATTTACTGAAATGGGACCACCAGAAATGTTACTTTAAGTTAACCAAAAATATTAAATACCCTAAAATACTTAGCTTTCCTTTGGGGAAAAAGGAGTTAACTTTGCACCTTCAGTATTAAACTGAAACTGGTAATGTCTGGAGCATTTGCCACCTTGCCAATTATAACAAGTAGCCAGGTATGCTGCTGCTGCTGTCTGCTTTCTGTTCTGTTCTCTGTGAAGAGGAGTTGGTATATCCTGTTCTTAGTTTTCCGCCTTTTGATACATATCCTTTTCCACTTTTGCCTGGAGCTCGTCGCCCAAGTTCCTTTGTTCCCCGACTGTTTGAAAAGGACCTGAGCTGTCGAGTTTGTCAAGGATGGATAGGTGGCGTTTGCGTTGGCTTGTCTAGGCTCAATTTCATAACAAAAACTTGAGCACGTTTTGGCGGCAGGACGAGGGACTATCCCTGTCCGCCCCCAACTTAACCCCGAACGAACGCCTCAATGCAAACAATTTAGCACGGCCCCGGCGGAGTCTTAATCAAAAGCCACCACACACACACACACAGGTGAGTCGCGCGTTTTTTATAGTGTCTCCAAAGTGTCAAGTTTATGTTTTTCTCTTGCATTCAGGTGACTTTTTTTTTCTTATTAGGCAAAGTGCCTGCCTGGCGGCCATTTAAACTTGAAAAACGTGTAAAGTTCATTGCGCTGAACGGTGTTAAATGTTTGTAAACAAATAAGTGATGCAAATGGGAAATAGAATAGTGGGAAATTTAAAAAAAATACTAATTAGGGTATGAACTCAATCCTAGTAATTAAGTATTAAAGCCCCTACAAGCACATGCCGACATTGCATTTGTGTTTGTGAGAAATTTAATGAAGTGTTTGAGATGAGAAGAAAATTAGAAGAAAATTATTAGACTTATAGCAATTTAACGCTAAAAACGGCTAGATTTAGTTACCACAATCTGGATAAAGCGTGTGTGTGTGCCGGCAGAGCGCCAGCAGAGAAATTAGCAAAGCAGCTTCATTCCCTTTTAAGAGGAATCACTCTTACAGGTTGTAACCTGCTGTTTACTACTTTTAAACTTGAGTTCTGTCAGCAAACGGTTACTGATGAGGAACAAAGGCTATATACAGAAAAAAGATATATGTACATATCCAAGCTTTAAAAATAATGTATTTCCCACGTGGTGCCAAAAGTATTCAGCTGGCAAACTACTTTCAGCTTTTATGACAGAATAATAGTCTAGTAAAAATTTCCGATTCTATTTATTGGTCACATCTGTTTTTTTTTGGGAAGATCATTAAAAAGAGCTTAAGCCATATTTATGAAGACAGTAAACTCATAAAAACTGTGGTATAAAATTGATAAAATGAACAGAGAGCAAAAAACTAAATTAAATGAAACAATTACAAGAGATCCAAGCTCAATAAAAAACAATTTCCATGAGAAAAGCCAAGGAAATCGAACCTAAAATAGAGGGGAAAAACAAGATTCACGGTCAATGTAAAGGCAAAACCGTAACAACAGAAAAGGCAATACAAAAAAAAGAGGAAAACAGATAAACGAGTGAAAAATACAAAAAAAATCGAAGCGCAGATAGCTTGGCATAAAAAAAAAGCTGCATATATAAATCAGCTTGGCAACAAGCCAAACAAATCGAGATGCAAATGATGATGATGAAAGCAGAGGCGCAACCACCTATCCGCCACCTTACTTTATCCGCCCATTCTCACTCCCGCCTGCCCTCCTGCCCCTCCCCCCTTTGGGATAGGCTGTACAGAAAACGAGGAGTGCAAAAACTTGCGGTTAATCGGAGCCTCTCGCTCTCCCTACCTCATTGGCCCTCAACCACATTGCCCTCGCTCTCTTTTTCTGCGCAGCAGTCAGCTGTGCTTTGTTGTTGCCAGGCAGGATGTGGCTGGAGTCGCCATTTTTGCCGCCATTATGCCGCCTTTTTACCGTTAGCCTCGGCTAACCATCAACGAAGTTGCTGAGCAAAACAAAATGGTTGAAAATGTCAAGAGCGACAGCGACGCCGGCAGCGCAAAACAACGCCTAGCAGCGCATAAAAACAGCTGTGTGTTAGCAACAGCGAAAACAAAGCCAAAAGAGAGAGAGAGAGAGTCAGGCGAAATGATGCGAATTTGCGGGCCAAAACGAAGAGGCCAAGAATTGAGGTTAGATAAGGTTTGTATGTAGGTGGGAGGTCAGTGATGAAAAGTATCTATAGGTGGTACTAGGTACTGCAAATGGAAAAGGTACTAAATATGCCGTGAACTTCAATAAAGGTACAGCTTAACCAATAATTTTTTATTTTATGTCCTATAGATTTTGGGAAGTATCTATAGATTGTATTTGGATTAACTGTGGGTCTTCTAGGTACTATCTAGACAATATATTCGATTAATACCTGGTATTTAACAAAATCCAAATAATGGTACACTTTAAATAAAGGTTGTACCTTTCCCATCACTTATTAGGAACAACTGCTGTCATTGCACCCTTTGTTGGGCGCCGATTGGAATGGGATATGTGGGGTATGTGTGTGAGTGTGTGCTAGGATGCTGGATGCTGTTGGAGGCTTAATCCTCTCCGAAAACAAAAGGACCTCCCTCTATCTCTCCATCTCTTCTTCGTCACGGTTTTTGTCCTTTGGTACGGAAAAGCTCTTTTGGTATTTAGGAATTTTTTCGTCGGGGTTGTTTGCGCCTCGCATTTTTAGGCTTTTAGGGTTGGTAGCTGTAGCTAGCTAGCTGCCTGATGACTAAGCGCTTTTGCGGCCAAAAGTATTCAGTATGCAGAGAGTTAGGGGAAACAAGGAAAAAGGGTGCTCACATCTTGGTTAACGACAGTTTATCCCGTTCTTATTTCAAGTGCTTGGAGCGTGTTCTTCACTAGTTTTGGGACGTGTTACTATTAGATAAATTATCCACTTGAGTGGCTAACTGAAGCACAAGATCCACAAGTGTGGAGGAAAGTCTGCGATTAGGAAGTTTGCTAAGGAAGTTGTTTGCTTCGAAGCGGGGGAACTTACATTAGGAAAAGGATAAACTATGAAATTTAATTAACAACTAGAGATATTAAGAAAGAACAATGGTATTATATTATTTAAAATCCAACTATATAGTAAAAAATTGTATTTATTACCATTTTTGTTTACTCTTTTACAAGTCTCCAAAAAAAATAATTATGAAATATGACATTAAATAAGGCAAAACATGAAACGCCCAAAAAGTGAGTCACTTAAAAAAAAAACCAAGAAGGGAACTCTATTTTTGTAGTATTTTTTTTTTGGCTTGACCAATTGTTGCTGACAGTCGCAAAAAAAGGTAAAGAGCCCGAAAATAAAATAAAACAAAAATTTATTGTTGCTGCTGCTGCTGCTAGACCGCAGCTGGCGATCATCGACAGCGACAAAATCTATTATGCAAAGGCAACACACAAAATTAAGGAACGCGAATGAAAAACCGCAAAGCAAACACGAAAAGCGCGCAAAAATTTGCGATAAAACAAAAGGAAATACAACGAAAAACCAAACAAAAACTGACCGCACTCAACGTGGCCGAGTAAAAAAGCTACTTAAAGCCCCGTTAAGTCAAACACTTTGCAAATGGCCCCCACACCCTCAAACCCGTTTATTTCGCGCGCCGAAAATCGGAAAACAAGCTGCCTAAGGTCAAATGGCGTTTAATAATTTTGGGTTAGCCGAACCGTAACACAGATACGGGCATTGTGATGCAGATACATACATATGTATCCAGCAGATGTAGTGCACTCAAAAGTAAGACATATTCGAGCTTGGCGCGTGCCAATTAAACGTGCTTAGCTCTTTTTGCTCCCAGCTCTCTGTTTTACCTCTTTGCGCCCCTGCCTTATGCTTATGGCCAGGTTGGGTATTTATTTTCTCGCTTTTTGCTGGTCCAGCACCAGCAGCAGCAGCACACGCCCAACTTTTTGCCAAGAAATACGGCTAATATCGCATGACAGCCAAGTTGGCGGTTGTCTTGCATCTGTCTGGGTGTTTGTGCAGAGGCTTACCACCTTAACAGATTTTAGTCGGGATTGGCGGGAGATTTATGCGCCCATTTTCGGTCTGTCCAGGGATATTGATCTTTTCAGTTTTTTAAGGCATATGTGATTTATTGAAAATCAACAGAATGCTAATAAGACTTAATGCTATAACTATAACCTAATCACCTAATAAATCGTGGAGTTGTGATAAAGGTGCTTTTAAGTGTAGGGGTTTTAGTATCCCACTTAATATTTTTAACTGGAAACTGTTCCAAAGATCATTGTAACTTGAACCTCCTTTAAAGTAATTCCTCTTGTTTACATTTCTGCATTTTTGTGTCTTCCCGTTTAGTTGATCAACCTAAAACCCTCCCCCAATCGAATCTTCTCAATTTTCCCCTTTTTGAACTTGATCGATTAATTTTTATTGAATTACCATTTTCGGTTGCGGCTTCCTTTCGACTTTCGGCCAAGTAATTTAATGCAAATTTCGTGTTGCCTTCCGCTCTCCCTTTTTTTTTTGTTGCTTATAAGCTGACAAAGTGCTGACCTGACCATACACAAAAAGACGAGGAAAAAAATAAAAACAACCTGGAATGGAGGCAGTTAACACAGTGGATGAGTCAACAACCTTGAAAAGTGAAACTTGCACGGGGAGAACTGAAGCAGTTAACAAATAACGTCATAACAACCAACTTGGCTAATTGCTGACCCATTTTAAAATGCGAACGTATAACTTTCTTGCCTGTCAAGATACTTCCTTGCGAATTTGACACCCCATTAACTATTATCTTTCGAAAATTATAATTTAAGATATAAAGATATATATTTATTGTATTTCTGTTTATCTCATCTGTGATTGTGCTTCTGAGATTTCAGCTTATCAGCTTGATTTTTACCGTTTTTATAAGACAATCTAAAAGATTACTTTTCTTCGGTTTGACTTAATTATTCTTGGGGCTTTATATCTGTTTAAAATTTTATTAACAATATTATAATGTAAGACGATACTCTTTTAATGATTTTATATTATTTTAATTATAGCTACTAACTTTCTTGACAATTGCTAAGTCTATAAATCTTTTCTTATAATCTGAAAGAGGTCATCTTCTTCTAAAGAATTTTTTACGAATAAACGATGATATTTTATATAATATACCTCTAATAGGTTAAACTCAAACGCCTTAAAAATTCTCAAAAAAATACAATTCATTGGATTTCAGTTCCGTTCAAAAATTATCAAAGACAGTTTATATTTGGGGAATTTTCTTCTGGTGATCTTTGGGTGAGATCTTTTGTAGACTTACCGCTTTGCTGGCTCTGATAGAACCTGACCAAATCGCAGAGAGCGTACAGGACGTCGGTGGGCATTGGCGACTGCATCGGCGTCTGCGTGGCCGAGGATGTGGTGTTTGGTGATTGCGAGGCGACGCTGCTGGCGCCGTCCGACGATGCCGAGGAGGCGGACGATGAGGACGAAACGGATGATGAGGAGGAGACGGAGGACACTCCCGATGACGAGGAGGATGCGCTCGAGGAGTGCGCAGAAAGCGGGGGATGGTTGTGATTGTGGGCGTGTGGGTGGCTGTGTGGGGAGGAGTTGCCCGAGGCACCCGATGAGCTTGAGGCTACGTCATCGGGGCCGCCCTCGGGCAAAAAAAAGGGCACGGCCATTGTAGGTGCGTGTGCGTGTGTGTGTGTGTGTGTGGGTGCTTCCTTCCTTTTTTATCCCGTTTCCTTCCTGCCGCTTCTTCCTGTTTTTCGTTTAAGCTTCGCTCTTCTACGGATTGTTCTTCGCTGGCTTGTTTTTTGTTGTTTATATTTTTTTTTATTTTCGTCTTAAACCTTTCAGTTAGAGTTCACTTTTAATTGATTTTGTATTTCTTGTGCAAGATTTTGAATATTAAAAACTTTCGCATTTTTTGTGCAGTTTTTTGTTAGTTGAATTAGTTTTCGTTGTTATTATTATGTTTTTTAATTTCTTTTATTTCGATTTATCAACAAACACTCAAGTCAAGTTTTCGCTCGTTTTGTTTTAGTTTCTCAGATTCTTTTGCATTTTTCATCAAGCTTTTGCCTCGCGTTACAACTTATTTAAAAACACAAACAATTTCCGACACGATGACTTCTGTTTCCTACTGCTGTTGTTGTTGTTAATTGTTTTGATAAGCACTCGCAGACTCAAAGAAAGAGCGTTGTGTGTTTCTTCTGGGTGGGGAGAAAACACGTCTTACTGGCTCCGCGGCTAAAAAAGAACTGTTCGGTCGCCAGGGAGCCTCAAACTACGGCAGCGTCGCGAGCTGCGCTGCGACAGCGATGCGGCGTAGGCGCAACGTAGGCCGGAGCCAGTGCAGTTGCTCTCCCTCGCTCGCTCTTGCACTCTCCCGCTCCTGTACATGCACATGCATGCAGGTAGTTGATGGATTGGGGGGTCGGGCTGGCAGAGCTGCAACAGAGAGTGAAGGAACAAAAAATTAAAAACAAAAAAAAAAATCTCGCTCTTTTAATACCTCCGGTGTTCGCAGAGTGGAAGGGTATACTCAAAAGTAGATTAATTAATAAGACTACGACCTTTCTTATGAGCGTTACTCATTTCTTTATATTGTCATCAGAATGGATGGTCCCTAATGTCCCCAACTTTCTGCAAAATGTAGGTATTTATAAGTTTCCAGATATTACTGCAAGCGAGCGTGTGTACTGGGTATCCTTTGGTCGGGACGCTCTAAGGCAGTGTTCTTTCTTGTTTCAACTGAGAGTGAGTGGGCAGCTGGGCTGGCTGTGTGTGTGAGTGCACAAAGATCTTGTTGAGCAGGTAAATGCCGAAGAAGAGGAAGAACCAGCAGTGGGAGAGGCAGTAAAGCAGAAGAAAAGGCAGTAGAAGAGGCAGCGACGCCGGCAGAGCTGCTCAGCGAACGTCAAAGCAAAACAAAAACTGCGATTGTACAATGCTCTCTGCTTGTTGTTGTTGTTTTCACTTTATTATTTTTTATTTACAAAAAAAAAGAGAGCTAGCTGGCAGAGTATGAAGAGCGAGCGAGCGTTAAGAGGCATCAAAAAAGCGCAGCATAAAAGGTATTGAAAAATAGGAGTAGAAGCTACCACAGAATCGTAAACTCTGATAAAAATGTAGTAACCGAATAGGAAAAAAGGCAGTAAAATGTTGTAATTAAAATAAAACTACTTAGCAGTTTGTTATTTATAAAATAACTAGATGTTATTTAAGCAGTATTAAATGGCACACATTTTTTTCACTTATTTTTTTAATGATGTAATTAAATAATTTATATATAATTTAACAAGCTTAGGAAATAATATTTACCGGTTATGTTTTGGGCATATTATTATTAATTAAATAATTAAGATATTTCTTTCGCAACACAGTTTGTGAGTTTTTCAGAATTTTAGATTTCGGATATTGGTTTCATTTTCGATTAATTTCACCATATTTTAAAAATTGACTCCAGCATGGAAAACCAGTTCTCAACCTCTCTCTCTCTCTCTCTCTATCTCTTCATACCTCTCCCTCCCACACTTCAAACAGGCCTTCTCCTTCTCTTTCTCGCCTTTTAGCTCTGTCTCTGTCATCCGGCAAGTTTGCGCGCGAAAATGCTTGAAAAAAAATTACGAAATACGCGCCGAATTGTATTTATGCTTTTAATCCAAATTTTATGGCACATTCGATTGTGATAATCACATATTGATGGCTTATTTAATTAACACCGGTTTTGTTACCGGTTCAGGTGTTATTATGCTTGCAATGTTTACAACGCATCTGTTGTTTTATAATGAAGTTAAACTATAAAATGCGTTTGCTTTCGATTCAATGATTTCATTCTTTATTTAATTAGAAGTAAATGTGATTTAATTTGTTTAATACATAATATAACATAAATGTGTATATGTATGTATGTATTTATGTTCCGAAACAAATTTAATTATTGTTAAAATAACCATTACAATTACATTGAAAGCTTAACCCAATTTAAAACCAGAATTCATATTTATTTTTAGGAATTTAGGCAAACTGATTCAGGTTTAATATCATTTTAGAATAATTTATAATATTTGATCTATACACATTTGTTTATCTAATTACAGCTTGTATTAACTAGCATCTATGTACATTGTTGTTATATTTTTTGTTGCTTTATCCCTAAATCTAAGTTTTAAACTGATCACCTAGAATCCCGCTCCAGGTTAATTGAGGTCAAAAAATATGCTGATAACGTGAAATGGAGATAAGCTTACGATACATGCAAGGATTGCTCAACATGATGAAATTCATTAAAAAAGAACCCACGTAGCCCATAAACACACACACACACATAAACAAACATACACATAAAAATAAGAAAAAAAATGAACATGACCGAGCATGCAACAAGCGAAGAAGCAAAGGAAGGAGGAGAGACCGACACAGGGATAACACAGAAAAAGGGGCTCGATTTTTGTGATTTATTCTTTGTTTTTTTTTTTGCACAACTCCAGCTTTGCTTATATTTTTTTTAGATTGTTTTATTTGGTTTTATATATATTTTTTTTAAGCTTTTTCATTTGGAACTCCAATTACTTCTTGGGGAAGGAAACTGTCCGAGCGAAACTGATTAAGCGTAATATGAGTGCCTTTTGTCTTTGAATTGGCTGTGGATAAAGTGAAAAATAAACAGAAATATGATGAATTAGGGATGGTACGGGGGGGAGGGGAGGTTGGTGTGTTCTGCATTTGTCATGATTGTGCAAGGCATCGAAAATAAAACTAAGGGGATAGCGACATAAGATAAGAGGTACTTGAAGTGCTCATGATGAAATCATTTAATGTTTGACGATGGGTTGTAGCTTTTTATCTGAAACTATTTTAAGCTCTGAATAATGAGACAAAAAAATCTGAAACTAGCTGGACCAAAACATAGTGATAGTTTGACCTTCTTTTAACCCTGGAAGCTTTCTTTGTCTGTGTTACAAAAATCAACTCTGTCTGTTTTTGTCGACGGCATTCAAACGTTTGCCCTCTTGGTGTGAGCAGAGCTCGGGCAGGGAAACTCGTAGACTAGAGAGTCTATCTATAGGGCATCACTGCCATAGAGGTTCAACCCATGGAGTATGGAGAAATACAAATTAAAAGACTTCCCCGTTTGACATTTCTGGGTCAGCGACCCAAACAAGCTCTCCCTCTAGTGCACTATGACTATCTCTTTTCCTTTCCATACCAATTCCCCCTTAACTGGCGGACTGCTGGTGCTTTTATTATTATTATTGAATATGATTATGTGGCACGCTGCAAAAGCGAGCGTAAATTATTTATTACACAATTTCTGCAACCCAACAGCAACAACAACAATAACAATGAAAACAAATAAATTTCTGCACTCAACTTGGTTTTTTTTTTTTTTTTTTTTTTTTTGCCTTCCCATTATTCCTTGCTGGCTACGCAAAAAATTGTGACGAAAACGCCGCTGCCGTTCGCTTCAATAAAAATAAATAATAATTCATATTTGCTATAAGTAGCAGTAGCAGTAGCAACAATAACGGGAGCAATCAATTAGGCGCAGGCTAAACAACAATAAATTGTGCGCCTGCGCAGCGGCAACTGGCAAAGCGAGATGTCAAGATGGCAAGATAGCAAGGTGGAAGGGAGATGGTGAGTGTTCTACACAAATTACCGTTAAATTAAGCACTCGCTCATTCGTCACTTAAATCATAAAGTTAACGCAACTAGCACAGACGGCGAGAAATGGAAGTGAAGGATAAAGAGGGGGAAATATTTATAATATGTGAGTTTATTATAAGTAATTATAAGTTATTTTTATATCTTAAAAATGTTGTTATCGTAGCAGGGTTTTATAAATTCGACCAGAAGAGAGGTGCCTCTTTTGGCCTTGGAAATTCTGCTTATTCTTAATCAGTAGCATCAGACGAATAGATCTAGCCATATTCGTCTATCTGATATCTTGCAAATAATTCCCTTTGAGAGTTAATATAAAGAAGCTTGAAACTAACTAGACTTTATTAATTTTTCTTCAGAAATCATAACCGCTTTCGATATTTTAACAAATACTTCATAACTTAACTAAGCCCTTAGAAGTAAGTATTAACCCCTTAAAACCCTCTATTTAACCCCATTGCCAAGTGTTATACGGTATCTTAAACGATTAGAAACCATTTTAATTGGGGAAATGCACTTGTGCCTTGGGATGTGGGATCTGGTATCTGGCCCCAGGCCCCATCTCGCCATCAGATGTGCGTTGGCGTGTCTCCAGGATGTGGATGTCGCTCCCCTATCAATTTATTGATTTAGAGCCCCATTTTCCGCCCCCCTTTGGACTCACTTTTCCAGCAGCATAAATATTATTTTTGCCTTGAAGAAGTTACACTTTCTGTGGCCACCCATTTTTCATTTCCATCAAGGCCCGGGCTCCCGCCTGCAATCAGCATCTGCCATCTCCCGATGACCTGCTCTTGATAAGAGCCTCCCCCCTCGACCATTCCCCCAAAAATAGGCCCCCGTTCAGATGCGCCCATGCCAATTGCAACTGCAAATGAAGCAAGCGCAGGAGTTGCAGGCACAGAGAAAAACGTACTTCAATTGGTAAATTTATTTTTTAAAGTTTACTTTGTTATTTTAAAAAAATTATTATATTACTTGAGCCATTGATTACATAGGGCGATGGGTTTTAAAAGAAGTCTTAAATCATGTTAAATCTTTACTATGTTATGTTAAATAATACAGACAGCGACAGGAAACATGCAACTATGTTATGTTACTTGGACAATCGATTACATAGGGAGAATCATGTTAAAAAGAGTGTAAAATGGAATCAGAATAATACCTTTATTTAGCTGTGGAAAACGATTTGATTTATATATTGTTTTGCGGAAATCTATAAAAAGTTTTAAACAATTATGTAAATAATAATTTCTTCGAGTGTATTAAGAGAAGAGTTCGCTAAAGAGGGCGGTGTGGAAAAGGAAAATCAGCCAGAACCAGAGGACGACCAGATGAGGAGCGAAAGGCAGCACGCGACCAAAGCGTCACATGTGCCGCAATCTTGCCCAGCTCCAAAACGCACACACACACACACGGATATAAACCTATACACACGCCCCCAGCATAGGCCTGCCCCTGTGCCACATGCCCCACTCTCTTTCTCTCTCTTTGCCCCATCAGGGGCAATGGCAAAACGAAGCAGCTGCGAAAACGACAAGAACGTTGACTTTGTGGAAAAGGCAAAAACAAAAAAAAAATATAATAAAAGAAAAGGGTGAAAAAATCGGGGGGAAAAGCATAAGAAGAGAACACGATGATGATGATGATGATGTGGGGAACTTGATGCTGTGCTGAAAGGGGGCGGTAAAAAAAGAGGCACAACCGCAAGTCAGAAAAGGGGGCTGGGCTGGGGGATTACAGTGAGGCACAAACACCTTCCTTTGGCTTTGATTATTTATTTTTGCTAAACAGAATTTTGAAGATACAAAAATTGGCTTAGATATTTTAACAGATATTTAAATAAGTTATAAGTTAATAGTAAAAGTATATAAATATAAGCGGAAGAGGTTTTTAAAATTTTTCTTGATTATATTTAAGCGAAAGATCTTTTTTAAATGTTTCTTGGATATTAATATTTAACTTTAAAGTATATATTAACATTTCAAAGAGGTTTTTCAACTGTATCTTAGATTAGGAAGTAAAGGAATATATTTATATTTTATTTTTAAGTGCTTCCCTCTTTTTAAAACCAAAAATAAATCCTATATTAATTCCTTCTGATATCCAGCCTAAAGACTTAAATAATTAGAGCCATTACCGCTTAAACCTAATCAATTAAATGATAAAGTAAAATAAAGAAGATAAAAATCCGCCCAACCGCCTTGCTTAACCCTTGTTCTGCCTTTGACACTGCCCTAGCGCAACATCATCGTGCGCAACGTCCCCATCTTCATTATCAACAACGCAATGACGATGGTGCACCATGGTGAATACAACAACAACAACACCATCCAAGTGGGTCACTGACCTATCAAGCGCAAGACCTATTGAGCACCGAGCACTGAGCCAAAATGGGGAGCAAATGTTGCCGCCTGCCGCCTGCCGCTTGTCTAAGGGAAAGAGGAAAAACCAAAACAGAAAATCCCTCTTTTCTTTGGCGCGCTCTCGTTGCTGGCTCTGGAAAAACGAAAGCATACAAAAAATTAAAATAAACGAACAGGGGCGCGCCGCATCAAGGGCAGCAGCAACAAAAATTCAAAGGGGGGTATGTGCGCACACTTTAGGTGTCAAAGTGAAACTTGGCCGCGGGCAACAGATTTCTGTTTTCCCCCATTTTCTGTG
Source organism: Drosophila kanapiae (assembly GCA_008042475.1). NCBI lineage: Eukaryota > Metazoa > Arthropoda > Insecta > Diptera > Drosophilidae > Drosophila > Drosophila kanapiae. The sequence goes on from VNJM01000232.1 coordinate 306,737, forward strand.
GCAATTTTATTTACATTTTGTTTCAGTTTTCTTTCCCCCCAAAGAAGATGAAGGAATAAAAGGGTTACGTTGCCCCGCATGGCACCTGAATTGGGGTAATTTTGTGTACCGAAAGGGGGCTAGGGTCCGCCAAGTAGTTAAGAGAGTTTAAATAGCTCAAATAAGGTTGAGAAGAGAGCCAACTTGGAGGGGTCCGGTCCACAGAGGTCTAGTCCCTAGTCTCCGATCAATTGAGCATAAATAATAAGCCTATTTAATGAGGGTAAACTACGATTAAAAGGAGATAACACTTTACTATCAGATCGAGATCGGATGTCCGAAATTAGCTTTGCATGTACGATTAGTAAATTGTGGGGTTTATTAGAGAAACATGGATTTAAACCTGTAAAATCGTAGATCCTGTACATCGGTGTTAGGTAAATATTAGTTGGAAAGTACATAAAACTATACATATATCTTTATTTCATTTAACGTAACTTAACACTAACAAGCACGTGCTTGGTGTCTAAAGGGCCACTTGAGTGTACTGACCGTAGTGCATCAACGTTAGTAGTTTTGTGTTTTATTAAGTATTAATTACTTGAAGCTTTTATTAAGCTACAAATTTGTAATTGGTATTATAATCGTATCTATAGAATTATTATAATAAAATTTAAGGGGATTATAAACATATTAAACTAAAACATCAATTACATTGGGAAAAAATTGAATTTAATATATTTTTTTTGTGGTAAATAAAATATTTTATGCGACTTTAAGTTCGGGAAGAAGGATAGTTTCTCCCCGGTCTTATCTTAATTTTTCTTTAACGCAATGATTGCAGCAGCGTTACTAATCCGCAGCGTGGGTTTCCTCCGTTATACCGTTTGCCCGTGTGTCCGTCTGTTTGTCCGTCAGCCTGTCCGGTCGCCTCACGTCGCCAAATCAAACACAGCGTAACCGGTGGAAACGGTAGCCAGAAACAGACAACATGCCACGGCCAGAAAGCAACAAAATGTCATGATTTACAATAAGAAATCATATACATATATATCTGGCAGTTCTGTGTTCAACTTCTCGTTTATTTTTCGCTTTTTATCTGGTTTCGTTAAAAAACAAAAAAAAAACGGACAGAATCGAAGAACCTGAGCTGACAATGAGCGCCTAAAGGGTTTCCAAACTGGAAACAAACAGAGAGGCAAGGAAAAAAAAATTATGTTACAAAGGCAGAGAAAACCTTAAAACTAAGGGGGATGGGGGTGCACAGAGAAAAATTTATCTGGGATTATATATAAATATTTTCATTATATACAAATATTACATCAAAATATACTAATAATAATATTATTATTATATAATAAAATATATAGTAATAATAATAATAATGATAATAATAATAGAAAACATATACTAATAATAATGATATATTCTATATAAATATAAGACTCATTAAGGTTTTAGACATATAAGAATAATATTTTAAACAAGAGTTCCCAACTTTACCCTTACATTTTTTGAAGATTTCGAATAATATATATTTTTTAAAATAAAATGTAAAATGTGAAACAGAGAATATAAAAATGTAAATACTAAAACTTGATATTTATATATTTTGCCGCCTTACTTGTGTTAATATATTTGTTAATTGTAGTTGTAGTTAATTGTTAATATGTTTGCCTATAAGGAATACTTAAAAAAATTATTCTAATTATATTAATATATTAGCAAACCTCAGACTATTGAGCTTATAAATAGTGCTTTTAACTTTTCTCTCTGTGTACCCTGGAGTGGGGGATGGGGCCGAGAGCTGGTGCGTTTATTTTGTGTAAGACAGGTAGCGAGTCACCGCTACGAGTCGGGCCCCCTTCCCCCTTATTCACCTGGCCCTACCCCACCTCCTTCGGTCCAGTAAAAGTGCGCAGTTAAACAAAAAAAAAAAAGAAATAAATCGGTCGAAGGCAGGCGAGGAGAGTAGAGCGAGGAGCACAGAGCGACAGAGATAGGCAGCGAGACGGACAATGAAGTGAAACGCGTCGAAAAAAAGATCAACATAATCGATGATGTGGTTCCATCTCCAACACCCCTCCGCCCCCTTCCCCAGCCTACCGTAAATGTGTTAAAAAAGCGGCAGTGAGTTAAATGAGCATAAAAAGCATAGCTGCCAAGAAATGGCAAAAAAAAAATATATAGAATGAAAACAAAGCGAATAAATATTTATTAATAAATTCTTACATTTATTATTAAATGTATAATTGAAAAACAAAAGTAAAAATATGTATGAATCTAATGAATAAATAAGAAGCTATGTGCGAAATTGTAAGAATACTAAATTCCAATAAAACAATTTAACTTTTGAAAAAACTAATGAGCAAATAATACTTTTAAAGGGTTTAGTTTACATACTAAGGAATATGAAGTGTATTTATTTAAAAATTCGGCCTAAATTAATACGGATACATATTTTAGTTAATTTAGTTTCACAAGTTGTTGAAGTTTATCAATAGTATGTGGTTTTTAGTATTAAAACTATATAAGTTTAAAAGAAAAGGTTGTAACTACAGAAAAACCCTTTTTAAATTAAATGAAGTTCGGAATTTTATGATATTTTGTTCTTATTTTAAAAGCAATTATACTTCATTTATAACTTATACTTAATAAGTTTGTCACTAACTAACAAAGTGTAGCAAAACCAGTGCATTTTTCAATAATAATAATATAATATTGTGTCTGAAGTTCCTAAAATATTTTCTATATTTCACTTTCTATTTGTATCTTGAACATCTTTTCTAATTTCACAAATTGAACATACCCTTTTCCCTCATTTTGGTGTTGGGTACAAAAAGGCAACCTTAAGATGCCAGACACGAAACGGCGTTCATCAGCGACCCATGTCCACGCCAGACAAGACCAAGACCAAACCCAGACCCAGTCTCAAGCCCAAGTCCAAGTCCAATCCTCACCCTAAACATGTGTGCACTGAGCCAAATAAATAAAAGCTTGCTAAAAACCAAGAAGATACAATATCTGCTCATATTAAAAAACAATCTTTTAGTAAACGTTCAGAGGTTAATATTTTCTTCTCTCTGTACCCAGCTGGATTCGTCCAGCTTTTTTTTTTTGCGTCAAATAAAATAAAATATTCATGCTGAGTTCAACTTTTTGAGGCCCGAGGGGCGATCGCTGTCGCTTCGACTGCTGCTGCTGCTCCCGTGGTGCCTCAGGATACGTAGGGAGAGGAGGATACAGTCCGGGCTCTTCATAAAGTGCAAATTTGTAGCATATTTCCTGATCATACACATATGCAAGGGAGTAAGCAAATGCGCATCGTCTACCAAAAACAATTGAGAAACTGGGGAGACTGATGTCCATGGACGGGGATCCATTAGGATTCGCGCCGAATGTGGAGCAAAGGGGTTCGATCAGGCAGGCAGAGAATACCCTAAAAAAATGATTCATATGTATCGAAAAAGAATAGCTTATATTTGTATTAATATTATAACTTGAGGAAAAGTATCTATAATTTATTTCTGGAGTATTTTTTATAGTTAAAAATATTTATAGCTCCCAAAAATATTCAGAATCACCTTTATTTTTCACACTAATAATTCGAGCTAAAATAATAACTTTGAAGAACCAAACTGCCACACATGCAACCAGGTAGCGCTACAATATCTCTTTTGGCTTTTTGGGTTCCAGAGAAGCAGACGAAAGCCCATCAAAAATTATGCCCCGCAGGCAAATGATGCCAATGAAGGAGCAGGCCCAAAAAAAAACAAAAAAAAAAAGAACTGTGAAATGTATAAAATGAAGCGAACAAAAATGATACGCAATCGAATGGAGCGGAGCGATGGAGCAGCTTCTGTGCAAAAGGGGGCGGACAGGCGAGGGCCGACGAATGGCCGGGACCAGGCAGCAGACTCTCCAGATACAGATACCGATCCGGCAGCAGCCTCTTTTTGGTCCTCTCGGCCAGGCTAACAAATTATGCCCGGTGCGGTCGGGGCTGGTCATAAAACATTCGCGCTGCACTCGGTCAGCGTATCACGATCGAACCTGGGGCGGGAGAAAAGGGGAAACCGCTGGCACACGCATTGGGATTGGTAACAGTTCCTGCACTCAGAGAAAAAAAGGGTATTTTAAGCTGAGTGAAAATATATATTTATAAATAATTCTTTTCTGTATTTATGGTATTAAGTAAATATTTCCTTTTATAGAAATAACTTCAAGTGCAGGGAGTATCTTGAGTTCTGCATCAAGCGGACCCCAAACCATGGATCCAGATCCAGCAACCCTCGTACCAAGCCCAGCCCATCTTCTTCCCTGCTCCACTCCAGCATCTCTCTGTTGCACATCTTTTGGCCAAGTTTTAATCATGCGTTCGTGTTCGCCCAAGTTTTCGTTGCTCTGCCGTTGTGCTGTGTTTCTTATAATGATTGCATTTATCATTTATTCTGCGCGTCAACGAAATTATATGCCTGAGCTTGCCCACGGTTGGTGTGGGTATAGGGATGCGGCAGTTTCAGCTCCGATTTTGTATCCAATCCTGTATTTAAGTGGGACCCTCGATCGATTTCAGCATGTGCTTTGATTTGGGCTATAGGTTATTGTCGAAGTTTCTTTAGAATTTTTATTGTTCTTCAAAAAGTGTATACAAGTTTTAAGTATTAGTAGCTTTAAGATATTCTATTCTATTCTATTGGTTTCTTATTTTTATTAAATATTTATCTATCGGTTATTCTTGTAAAGCCTCCCAAATCTCAGTTTATTATACAAAATTATATTAAAATAGTCAAAATCCAAGAATGGTCACTGCACGAACTATCTGTGGACCGAAAACAGTTAGATCGTTAGTTAATTTTGAATATGTGAGAGCGATGGATCTGTCCAATCGCAGAAAGGCACTGGAGATGCAAGTGTGTGCCTGGGATTACCCTCATCAGAGCATCGCCTGCAGTTAGCTAGAAACTGTGCGATAAAAGTCATAGAACGCCTCGTATATTGTATCTTTTCCTTTTGCCATGGCAGTTAGCGTGTCTATGGGGATATAAAAAGTTGTTGTTGTTATATAGTTACTTGCCACTGCTGGTGGTGCTGCTGCTACTGCTGATTTCCCCCCCTTTTGGGGGCAATTATAGAAGTGGCCAACTCTGCGGGCTCTGGCGGCAGCCATTTATAATTGCGGGGCCAAGACTTTCAGCTACCGGTTGCCGCTGCTCCAGCACGGACTGCAACTGCAACTGCAACTACGGACGAGATTGATCAAAGACAAATAGATGAACAATAATAAGTGCGGCGAGTATCTGCCAGATACAGATACACTGGGCTGGCATGCAGCACGCGCCACATCTGCGCGGTACGAGATACGTTTGCCAAAGGAAAACCGATCGGACTGCCGCATATTAATTGGAATTACTGTAATTGCCGCACCAAGCCAGTGCTTGGTCCCGAAAAAATAGAGCCCCCAAAACGTCTGATCCTCGAATAGATCCGGGCTTGTGCTGTGCTGCAATCCAATTCGAACCCATTGAAATCGATCCGCAAAAAAAATGAAAGCGAATCTCAATCCATGCTCTAGTAACTCTTTGGAGCTTCTCTCATGCTTGGTATCAAAGAGAAGCCGCCCGAAGGGATGGCCAGTGGCTCCTCTCTGGAGCAAGAGATACGCTTGGCTGGTCCCTCACTTCTGGGTCACTGAGATCACCTCACAAATGAGTTAAGACTACAAATGGGACAAAGGTTTGTCTCTTGGAGAGAAATATCTAACACTTATAAATTGTGCATTTATTTCGACAGAGATCCAATAAGAATTCCATTCCTACAAATGTTCTACCCTTCTAGTAGTTAATTCACTAAAATAAAAACAGATCCGTCCCTCTGGAAATGTCCCCACAAAATGCCTATCTTTAGTGGGGAAAAATTGCTTGTGATACCGCAAAGAGTGTATCTGCGAGATATGCGAACTGTGCCTGAGTTTCTGCTTTTGCTTATTTTGTTGAATAAAAATAAATTGTCAACTTTGACAATCGTGCGGCAGTTCTGTATTTATAAAACCGAAAGAATTCTCTCTGCTCAAAAAAGAGGGGAATGACAATTTTTTGTTTACAATATTTTTATCTTTTTTTCATTTTGTTTGTTATTTTTAGATTTCTGCTGTGGCAGACAGCAGGGAGACTTGGTTAGGATTTTTGCAATGAAAGTCTTGCAAGAGGGGAAAGAAAAGTTATTCTCTCAAGAATCATCCCTTGGTTAACCTCATCTCTTGTCCCGGATCGGTGTTAACCATGATTAAGCATTTCCAAAAAAAATTATTAATATGCAGTTTACGAAAGTCACTCCCCGTAAATTTGTCACATGCCGAAAAAAAAGGTAAACTGGCACAGAACAAATCACATAAAACGATGGGAACTTTTCAGGTGGGCTGACTGAGATCGGTGTTAATCCTCGCGATGATTTGGCGCTTTCAACTCGTTAAGGTAACAACTGTGAGCTGCTGATGAGGCAGCCAGCAGTAAAGATTCTTAAACGAGGGCAGAACATTTCATTTTGTACTGTAATTTATATGGTTAAAAAAAAAGAAATGATCGTTTTATGTATATTATAAAAAATACATGGAAAATGTTTTATAATAAAAATATTGGTACAAAATGTAATACAGATAATATTGAAATTTATTTAAACACTTATAAGCTCTCTAAAAAATATTTATTTTCGGTTAAATCAAAGGTAGTTCGAGTAGAAATAAAGGTAATACATATTTCTTTTCTTCAATAAACTTAATTTTTCTCAGCTTTAAATTGTCGCATACATTTACCACTAAATGTGCATCGACATATCCTTTTCCCAGGCACATATCACATCAATTAAGCTATATAGCCCACAAAACTTCGTTCTCATAGATGTCAAACAAAACGAGAACTGATGTATGATATTTGTTAGGCATTTGGCGTATTAACAAAACTTCCCAACACCTCAGAGCGAGAGGGAGAGATCAAGAAACCCATTGGGAGGGAAACCCAATTGAAAACTCATCAAATGGAAATTATCGACGGGCACAATTGTGTGCTGTGGCGACCGTTATTTGATTTTCCCAACATATAATAATCATAACTTGAATTGAAAATCACCACGGCAGTCCGCAGTCCAATAAGGGCAATCAAACAAGGCAAGAACCAAGGCGCACACACAGCATAATAAACTAAATGGTAAACAAATATTGGAGCTGACAAAAAGCAGGGGGAAATATATATATATATAAATGGGGAGTTCTGGATGGGGCCGGGACTGGAACTGGGACTGGGATTGGGAAGGAAGGGGTCACCACCAGCAGAGGGTTCTCGGTGTTTAACCAAAAATGGTCGCGCAAGTGCACAAGAGCGAATTGGGTCATCGGCTCCTCTACCTGATGCATTCACTCCTCCTTCGATTGGCGTCGTATTTCAATAATTCCCCAAGACACTTAATTTGTTTAACGCTTAAGACTTAAAGGCCGGCATGCGTGGGCGGGCGTTTCCTGAGTTTCCATCACCGATAGACGGATGACGGCCGCAGATAGCCATCGACTTGCTTAATTGTCGTGACAAGTCGTGACAGTTCGCATGAAAGCCCTGCCATTGTTCGGTGCTCCTTCTGACTCCTCCTCTACCCCATTTTCGGCAGTGTATTAAATTTCGGGACAAGAAGATCACCAGAAATTGGTTCCATTTATGTACACGGGGGGAAATTAAGGGCGCAAAAGGAGTTATATATAAATTATTTAAGAGAATTAGGAATTTTATTTAATAAAGTTTCACATAAGTCTATATGTGATAAACCCAACCTATAATAATATTTTAAATTCTATTACAATTTCTAAATAACATGGTTGGGCACCGAAATTTTAGATCGGAGCCTTAAAGATGACAGAAAATTAAAGCAGAGCAACACGAAAATCGAAAAACCAATAATAGTATTGTCTTTTTAAGCTCAATACGATCATAACGAACATAGTGACATCATCTAGGATTTATATTCAGAATAAAATTATTTATATGTATTTTACTTAGTAATTTAGTATTTCAGTTTAGTTTTATAAAAACTAAGCTTCCTACTAATACTAATATCTATTCAGTTTAAAAATTAAATCATAATTAATTCTTTGAGTGCATTGTTTAAACAAAACTTACCCGAATTTATCTTGGTTGACCCAATTTCTGGTTGTTTGTCGCCTTTGCCTTATTAAAGCCATCCCCGCCGACTACCGATCGGGTAGCCCAGCGGTCTGGAGCTTGTCCGACTCTTTCGATGATTCACTTCTGCTCGGTTTGGTTACACATTTTTGCCATTGACGAGGTAGTGCCCAGCCCGAGGTCCACATGCCATTCCAAAAGACACCGCGAGTGCGTATGCGTCAGACCTAAAATATGTAAAGCAACAACAAAATTGCTCACAATAAATATAAGAAGCTTTTGGAGGTTGGCAGAGATAGCTGAATAAGTGAAAATCGTTAGGAAATGGAAGGTTAAAAGCGGTTATGTAACCTCTTTAAGGCGAGGGAATTATGGTAATTGAAGTTGAGCCATAAGCGATCGCAAGCTATGTACATATTTGTCAAGTGAGTCATGAGAAAAAGTGGTCCTTCAACGCTTATTATGGGTATTAATCCATAAACCTTTTAGAATTTATTATATATATTTTATTATTACATTATAAACTTTAAATACTCGACTTAATAACTCCTAGTTATAAGAGGCATACGATCAAAACAACAATAATTCAACAAACAAAGTAAATAACATTCTAAACTCCAGATCACCAATTTACATACTTAGCTTCTGTTTATAAAGGGTTCTTAAGATGTCACAGAAAGCTATAGAAAGAGATCATTAAACCTAAATAGCTCTGCTGTTATAAGAAAAGAAAACTCGAACACCTAACACCCCTTAAGAACCTAAGGAAAACCTCCAGCAGTGCTCTACCCCACCAATCACACGCACAATGGCCAAGATGATGTCCGTTTTCCAAGCGTTTTATAGCCCAACAACAGCAGAATATAAAACGAAAAGGTTGACAAAAAAAAAAAGGCTCAGTGATTGATGCACTGCAAAGGGAAGGAGGATGCATGGATCTGCCCGATAATGACTTTTTAAATACGTTTCCAATGCGCTAAAAGGGGGCAATCATCAGACTCGATGACAAAGAACAAAGTGCGCGGAGGAGATGGGACGGGTTTAGGGAACCACTATTAAAGCGCGCTATTGAAATGTAATTTGCATTTCATAAGCCTCCCGGGGGCCAAGGATCACGGAAACGCCAGCAGCGGAAAGGAAACAAAAAAAAAAAAAAGGAAAAACACTGTGATGACATTTGAAAGGAGCGAGGGGCCCCTGAGGCGTTTCTTCCCCTTGTGACGATTTATGGCTATTTGATGATGATGATGATGATGGCAAGCCCATGGAAATTCTGCGCCAAGATGCAGATGCAATGCGATCCCCGATCCCAGATCATGTGCTAATATTATGCAAAGCACTCAGGATCGAAGACGGGAATTCAGAATCAGATGATGGCAACCCCGTGGTGCCCATGCACGTGCGAAGGGATTTGCAGTCACTTTCGGTTCTATAATGTACAGTGAAAGAAATTGTAAGGTTTTTGAATTTATTTACGTTTATCTATAAGGGAAAATAAGTGCTCTAGATATTCCCAAGCCTGGATTCTGCGGGATCATCTACTGATGATGTTATTGGTAAGATTGAAACGGACTATATAAACAAACCTGTTGCACTTGTCTTATGACAAACAATTTTCTAGTTTGACTATAATCATCGATTTAGCAATAATATTAAAAAAGAAAAATTAATGATTGAAAAATCCATGAAATTATTACAAAAATATCTAAACAAAGATATATCTTGTCCCTTTAAGTGAAGAAATCGGATTTGTTTGACTTTTCTTTTCACAAAAGTGGCACCTCCCTTTTCTCCCAGTGCATCTACTTGATATTCAACAATGACAATGATTAGACAAGATTCACCATCAGCAGTTTGTCACGTTTTGTTAGCCCTAAAGTTTTCATCCGTTGATCAGTTTTCATGAGGCAGCAATTGCTCCGATCCGTAACGGTCCTAACAGGCTTATTTCTGGCCACCATCAATAAGAATCAATCAGCGAATAGACAGTAGCTAAGACAGTGTCTGGGATCTTGTATCTGGTATCTGGTAGGGCTTCCTTTTCTCTTTCGTTACGTGTCGGTTCCAACTCATTACGTTCTTCGAGCGCAACGTTTTGTCAACGGCAGCGATCGGAGCGGGAACAAAGAGCTTTGTGCCATAACTGGACGTTAATTTACTCGGTCGGTCGGTCGGTCGGTCGGCCTGCATCTGGACTAGGTCTGAGTTCCTATAATCCGTCATGCCTGGCTGCCGATTTACATTAATGCGCCAATTTCTGTGCGAACAATGGGCCAGATACATATATACGCTATATGTCGAGACATCCGAGCTGACTGTAATTAACATTTCTCGCATTATAATTTGCCCTTTTTTCCGCACATCCAGTCATCATCAGCAGACATCGGAGGCACCAAGAAACACCGACCAGACCGGACCGAGTTGTTGGCAATTTAATGTCCGCACATTTGCGCAACAGGAGCGGGAGGTAGTGATCGCCGGTGGTTGGGTGAACATCGGTTGTTTTTTCTTTTTTTTTTTTGTGTGCCACCACTCTTGGTGACTAACAGGCTTCTGTCTACAGTTCTTTGGGTAATTTTCAGCCTTATATATGTATAATTAACAATAGCCACTTAAGTGGAACAATGTAAACAATGCTTATTTCAATTGTGAACAAAAGAAATCAGATCACTTTCCAATAAAAAATACAAGTGGTTACATTAAATGTGTTCTTGATACTTGAAAACAATCAAATAAATATCATTTAGCATTAATATCATTAGCTTATATTTATTTATATTATTCAAATTCTTAAGTTTTACCATTTAAGATATTTACCATTGATTGCTTGGTCTTCAAACTTAGTTCCAAACTTACCAAACCAAAATTTATTCAAAAATATTACTAATAACTTGACTTCTCTCCCTGGACCACCCTGCTAAAACGCAGATTATGTCAGAGTGCTTTATAGATAGCCTAATCAAAATGCAGTTCAGTTTATTTTCGGTTCGTGTGTGGCAAACAAGTGCTATGAATTTTCGCGGCATCTTATCACTATATTTTCTAAGTACTTGCCTCAATCTTGCCACGACTGATGGTATAGGTAAACAGTATTAAATCAAGAACATTATGCTTTTTAATATTATCCAAGGAACTTTAGCTAATCGATACTACTTGGAAAAACAGCGATTCTTGTTAGAAATCCTCAATCATGTTCGCGAACCTCTCATGAACGATCAGTGGCGATTATTGGGACAACAATTGGTAACCGATAAGGAACAGTACGTGGTCGGTAAAATAAATTTTATAATATATATAGAAACTGTTACAGGGTGCCCTAATCAGTATTATTTTTAGGTTTACAATGAACGCATGACAGGGTTTTATGACGCTTTTCTTATGGGAAAATTGCTATCTCGAGAAGCCCACTACAGTCCACTCAATGCTGATCATTACGAGCAGATTATGGGGCTCTATGACTTTTTCTACAACACCCGAGATTGGTACACTTTATGGCAGAATATTTGTTGGGCCCGGATGTATGTGAATTCGGGTGTCTTCGTTCAAGCCTTGATGCAAGTGCTATTTAAAAGGGAGGATTATCAGGCCCTGATCATGCCTAAAGTCTATGAGTTATGGCCGGAATCTTATCACGATCCTGTAACCGTCAGCAGGGCTAGAAGATTTAATTTTGCCAACTTTTGGTCAAGGCAGGAGAGTGTCAGAGACATGATAGAGGAAGTTCATCCTCAAGAAATGGAACCACTAGTCTTGGATGGAGGTCCGCTGAGAAATTCCCGGGAATGGTTTCAGGCAATGTCTGACGTTAATATTCTGAGATTGCATCAGAAACAGCAGACAAGTAAAAACAAACTTAATCACTTACTAAACGACATTGGATGGCAATCCTACTGGTACTACCTCAATTTGGGCATAGTTTTGGCTGGAGAAAAGTCAGAAGATCAGCTGCAGGAGTGGTGGTATTATCAATTAAGTCAAATATTAGCTCGCTATAAGTTGGAACGTTATGGCCAGCAGATGCCATATAAAAAGTTAAGCCTGGATAATGACCACAAAGGAGCTCAAGGGAAGTCCCGTAAAATAACAAAAAAGTTTGATGAATATTTCGAGAGATTAGAGTCCTCAGTGAACGAAGCCATCTCCTCCCAGAGTTACCTGCAAGCCAATGGCAGCTTGATTAACTTGGCTGTTAACAAAAATTGGCTTATTGGTCTAAGAGAACTTTTCCCATACGATTGGACACAATTTGTAATTGAAGATACAGATGATTCCAAACGTGAACTTTTGCTAGATCTCCGTACTTCTTTGAGATCTGAAGATTTTTATTACTTTGCGGAGCGGTTATTGCAATCATATCATTGGTACCGACAGTCCTTTCAACCTAATAATATTCGTGAGTCCTATATTCCTAAAGATCTTCTCATCGCTGATGTGGAGATCAGTCCCCTGATCACGTACGATCAACCGATGGATGTGGATCTCAGTAATCTGCTTCATGCGAAGCATTTCTACATAGTCGGGCAGTTTATGTGGCCCTTTACACTCCAAAAGCGGGAGTTTAGACTCCAACAAATGGACTTTAACTATACTTTAGATGTCTCAAGCAATAATCGAACACAATCTGTAATTTTTCGAACCTTTCTGACCACTTCAGCCAGCGGATCCCTTCACCGAGAGCCCTTCTATCATCTCGACTCATTCCTAACTGTGCTATATCCAGGATTAAACCGAATAACTAGAGAGTCGAGAGAATTTCCGGGCTTGGTCGGCGATCACATTTCACTCACCGAACTGTATAAGTTTGTGAAGCTGGCTGAAATGGACGAAGACTACGAGTTCCCCTTGAACATTTCCACACCGAATTGCGGATTCCCTAGACGACTGATTCTGCCACGAGGTGGCCGAGGAAATCCTGTGAAGATGCGTCTTTTTATCGTTTCAACTGCCTACGACTTCAAGGCCCAGCAGGGAAACGAACTTCATTGTGACTTCAGCAAGGGCATAACTCGATGGGATGAGCTACCCTTGGGTTATCCCTTTGACCAATTTCTGGATGAAGATAGTGTTCAATCCAACGAATTCTTTGGTGATTATGCGTACTGGAAGGATGTTGTAATCATGCATAAGGATCATTTACCATAAAGATATATTAATAATATTATTCTGACATTTTTAAAAATATTAAATGCAATTTATATAAAGTTTTCTCTCTCACCCCTCTCTAAACAACCGAACCTTTTAAGTTATCGTTAGAGGGCAACTCCATAAATAAACTTTAATTCCACTTTACCGTTTTTTGACTATATCCCCCTCTTGAATCCTCTCTCCGCCACAAAAAACCTAAACCCTTTAACGGATAGTGACGCCAAATTTGGGTAATTACCAGGCATGGGGAGATTATTAAGAAGAAGGGGGCACTCCACATGGGGCCTCCAAAATCCTCAAATCTAACATGTGTATAATATTAATCAAAATCACACTGCAAGAATAGTTCAAGGATGAAATAAGAACATAAAATAATTATATTTGAAAGAATAAAAATGTGCATTTTATTTAATTATTATTAAAATATGTAGCATTTTATTCATCATTTATAAGAGCCATATTAATGCATTAAAGTGATTCTATTATGCGCCATAGTACATTCATCCCAAACAATGAGCTGCTTTCTACATGTATCGCAATACCAATTGGATTTAATTAAAGATATATATTTAATTTTAGAAAGTAATAAAAATATTTATATTTTATCCCACCTACGCATTGATTTTTAATTTTAAAATCTATCTATTATTTTTTTTTCTCTGTACAAGCTTAGAAATAAGAACAGCCGCGTAGAAGAACCAAAACAAAAATCAAAATAAGGAAAAAAAACAAAAAAAAGGTATTATAAGAAGGGGGCTGCGACGACGCGACGTTGCATGGATGCAAAGCACTTTATGTCGAGTCGAAAGAACGGTTCGAAAAACGTCGGACGAGACAGCTAAACTTGTTATACGCAATCGAATCGAAAATATGGGCGAAATAAGGCGGCGAGCGGGAAGCGGCGGGCTGTAAATCTAGAACTAGTTTTGGTTGATTTTTTCCCCCCTCTTTCTTTGCCCCGATGACGCGGTATAAAAAAGAAAATATTGGACACCTGCACACGGTTGCCGTATCTTGCCGGCAAAGGCAGCCCCAGCAACGGCGTAAGAGGGACAAGTGAAGACCGAATAAAAAAATTAAATAAACGCACGGACAGAGGCCGAGTGGCAGAGCGTCGTCGATGGCAAAGCGAACGAGCAGCGATAACGCGTGGAAGAGGAAGAACGAGTACGAAAATGGATCGAGTAGAATTAAAGATACTCTAAAAAGTGAGAGATACTTGCGCCTGAGATTTAGTAGTATTGCTTAGATTAACAAAAGTGTTGCAAGGCACTTTTATCAAGTACTTTGCGGAATGGAAGCTTGAAACTAATGGGTTAAATAGCCAAGAAAATTTCCATACTTATTCTCTTATACAAAAGTATCTCAATATTAATCTGTGAATCGTTTGGGGGCGAAATGCTTTACATGCCATATATATATATCAGTGGTCCTATGTCGCGGTTTGAAAAATTTGTCTGCCCGGCCCCTGCGAGCACATGGACACTGACAATGTTCGTGCGACTTCGGCAAAGGTCTTCGGATACGCAAATAAGATGAACATATTATTAAAATTATCCTCTATAATCTAAGGATATTCTTTAAGATTAATTTAAATTTTATATTTGTACTTTTTTGGTAACTCTTTATTAATAAATAAAAGTATCTTCACAAAAAATATTCCAACAAATGACAAACCGCTTTACAAATTCGAGGCGATGAGTCGTCAAATAAAGAGTATAATTAGAAGACTAGGCAACCTTAACGCGCCTTAGATTTTCTTCAGCATCACCTCGCTCTTTGTATCTCTCGAATCCATCTCACTCCCACTCGTTATCTCCGCTCGGCTCTTAGGTAGCTGCAAAATTTTGCCTGTCCCGAAAACCCAGAAAAAGACAAAAATAATAAAAAAGGGGCAGCCAAGCGTAGAGCGATAGAAAAGGGAAGGACGAAAACTAATGGCCAGGCTTTTATTTCCAAGAAATTTAAAACTTTACGAAGGAGCAAAGAGAACCCTAAAAATGGAAAAAGAAAAATGGTGTTACGGGGTGTTCTCAAAAAAAAAAGATAGGACCGAGACACACATTGAGAACACATGGAGTTTGAGGATCTCTCCAGCCGCAGGTAGAAGATCTAGTAATGGATTCTAATTTTTTTCGTTCCTACTTTTCCCTATAATAATTTATGACGCCCAAAATTAAAGAGGGGAGCGCAAATATATATAAAACAAAAAAAAACTTTGCCCCTTCAAATGGTTTCCGATGAACAACTGTGTTTTTCTTCGTAATTTTTTTTGCCAACTGAGGGATACGCCCGTATGCTCAACGACAAAAGAGACGTGTATCTGCCATTTAAGGTGATTCCAGTTGAAGTGCAGCGTTTTGTCAGTTCTTGGTCAGGCTATAAGGTCTCCGATCCCGGTCTCTCGGTCCTTCTGTTTGCATATGTAACTGTACAATCGACTGAGAACTGCTGTCGGCACTCCAGAACTTGATTGCTTTTTGAACTTTCCGCACAACTCGACTCGACTCCTCCGCCGCCTTGCTCCTCACCAGATCGACAGGGTCTTTGCCATTTATGCATAATTAATAAATTGCCTTTTGTACGCACAAGCCAAGGCGTTGTTCGCCGATTGCAGCGATAAAAGTTGTAGCCCATCCGCTTCAGTCGACTTTTCGATATGAGTAAAGATACTTTATTGCAGATATCGAAGTTTTATATACTCTTTTTCATAACACCAGGGATTATCTATATAAGATGGGTTAAAAATAAATAAAACTAATTGTGTTCGTAATGTAATCACTACATTTTTGATCAACATTGTAAACTAAGCTTATAGCTTATAGTTTTTTATTGTATGAAGTGTAATACATTTCCATAGATTTTCCGGCTTAAACCAAATCATTATTTTGTCCTGTAATTGAATGCAAAGAATGGAAATCGATTTACAGCGTTTGGTGGCATCATAAGATGCCACACATTTTCCTCTTTATATTTTATGGGGATTGGAAATGTAAGCTATTCTTCTGAGTAATAAACGCAAATTTCTGTGGAAATGTCTTAAGGTTTCAGAATTAAATTCAATTTAAGGTAGTGTCAGATAAGAGGGTTAGGCCTTATCAGTCAGCTGCTAAGACCTCGTCTTAAAAGCGTCGCCTAAGCCTAGAGGCGAATCAGTATCAGTTGCCAAGTCAAGCGATAAGCTCGGTTTGAATTTCGTTCGGGCACAATGGACGGGCGAATTTACCTAACATTTCTGCCGGCAGAAGTTCTAGACTTAATATTTCAAGAGCTCAATTTCGATGACAAACTACAATTGGCCCAAGCCGATCCCCTGTTGGGAATGGCTTTTGCTGTGCACAGTCGCAGTGAATTCGTAGATTTATCCACCCGCAAGTGGCCGGTCATGTATTGGCCAATAATCTTGCCACTGTGCGGCAATCTAGTGCGTAGCATTGATGGCACGTGGGACAGCCATAACTATATTCCATTTCAAATAATCGAGAATGAGTGCCCGCTTTTGGAGTCCATAATGTTCAATGTGACCTATGAGAACTGGATGCAGATTACCTCGGTCCTGCTCAACGTAAAAAGTCTAAAATCAGTTCATCTGCATATAAGTGAGCAGTGCGCCGCCTCTGCGAATATCATAAGAGCTCTGGTTCAACTTCCAAACCTAACTAAATTACTTTTACATGGTTTTGCCTGCAGTGAGGGTGAGTTTTACATATCAGATCCAATTCGAACTATATCATTTACTGATTATTTTCAGTTTATCAGATACAAAATCTGAATAATTTGGAAAACCTAAGCCTCAACTTAAGGAGCCATTCCTCGGGTTTAAATATTTTTGAAATTCTTTCGGCTCTAAGAAATCTTCGCATTTTGCACATATCAAACATGAATATAATGGAAAATCAGAATTCGTGCTTTAACGAATTAGTGGATTTGAGTATCTACTCTTGTCACACGTACTCGATGTTGCCGCATGTTCCGAAACTAAAAGCATTGCGATTTAAAAGGAACTTTAATTATTGTCCAGACTTTCGAGTCTTTTATTGGATTTCGGCGCATGCCCAAACTTTAGAGTTTTTGGAGCTGCTTTTTCCACCAATACCGCACACTAACGTCAAGTTTGGGGAACAAGACCTACTCGAAACACTCAACAATTGTACAAATTTAAGAACTCTCCACATGGGCAACTCCATCACCTGGATGTTCGTGGAGCCCCTCATGAATATGATGCAGGCAAAAGGTTTCAGCGCGGAAAGACCATTTCAGCTTGTTTTAAAGAACTTCGAAGAAGTACAATCCATGGTGAGTTTCAATATAATTGAAATATTCACTATTATGATCATTAACTTTTACTTATTATTCAAGTTTTTTGAATCGGCATACCGGGAACTAGTCGATGTACGGAGTCCGAACCCCATTGAGAGATGTTCATGGGGCTGTGTTTATAACAGAAAATATAATTAAATAATACCAAACAAAAAGTACAGCAAAGTATATAATAATAATAAAAGCAATACAATTTTTTTATGAATTAAAATAAGCACACAAATTTAATTGTTTAAGCATATTTTAATTAGCATTATAAAAACTCTCACTTTTTTTAATACCAAGAAATCACTTTCCCTAACTTTACAAATAGATTAAATAATCAACTGATAATCCCCATCAGGTCATTCGCTCATAAATAAACTTTCCATGCCATTATCAGTTAGGTACTAATATTTATAAGGTCATATTCATTGATTATGTTCTGCTTAAATTGTAATTAGGGATTTTGACATAGACGTTTCCCCTCAAAATAAAAAAAAAATAATATATTGATGTCCAAGATAACCTTAAAGAACCTTTAACTCGGGTTCACTTAAGGTTATCTGACACAAATCAATCCCTAATATAATTTTAGTTCAATTTCACAGAAGATTACTGCTTGGTGACTGAAAGAATTCCTGATTCTGCCTGATGAAATCTTAAGGCTACACTCACCAACTAATAAAGTCTCATCACAAATCGTGTTAATCATCGACAACAACAAAACGCATCTTTTGTTCCTCCATAACCATGTGTGGGCGGCGATCGTGCGTTCAGTCCCTCATCGAGAGATCGAGATCGCTTATATCGGAAGTATTCCCCATGTTTGCCGGTTGCCGTCGTCCTTTGTCTCTTGTTTCGCTTTCAGTTGGATGAGCGATGGAGGCGTCGTCTGTCCAGTGTGTCTCCACACTTGGTTTATCGCATCTCTGGGCATGTCTCAAGGGTTGTCCAATATTTCACAGCTTCTGACAGCTGTTCACATTCTCTGGACAGTGAAAGTGGGTCAACGTTGCCACATTGATAATGACATTATTGGGGTAGGTGGTAGGCAACGCTTTTTGTTTCAAAAACGAGCCTGTGATTGCCAAGTAAAACGGGAATCTGAAAAAGTTTGAGGGAATTTTTAGTGACGAAAACCACTGTCAGTTGTACTTTTAATTGTTTGCACAAAATGTATTGTACATAAATAAATACATACCAAACATAAACGTACAAGAAGTTGACATCCTTGGCATCAGTTTCAATTAAGTTTACAACATATGTACATACAAACTTGGCCAACTTGCTATGCAATTAAATACTGGCACATACACAGACAAAAATCGTGGAAACAGCTTTTGAATTATGCATGACGGTCGTGTGATTGAAGGTTTCCAATTTGTTCCTCTAATTGCTTATCAATTTTGTAATATAGTTTAACTTGCGATTAGGATTCAATTTTTGTGCCATCCAGTCGACAGGGCTTTATAAAACAGGGAAAACTAATCGATAATATACCATTTATATCGACTATAAATATCTATAAGCAAATTTTATTACTTTTGGTATAAAATCAATTGCATATAAGGGGAATCCAAAGCTTATAGCAACAGTACTATTCAGGAATTTATATAAATGCAAAGTAATACCTCCCTTGAAATATTTCTCGATAAAGTTTTGGCAGCGTTAACTATTATCAACCATTTTTAAAATTAATTCTGGCATTTGTTGATTATCGTTATTGATTGTTAATTATATGAAATTAAAGTACATTTCCTTTTCCATAGCAACTGGTAACTTAAAGTCGAGCTTTTAATGCATTCACACAGGAATTTATAAACATTAAAAATGCATTGTAAAAACGTTTTGTTTACCTTTATAAGAGACCGCACACAGGCACGCAGCAAAACTACAATATGTATGACGTTCTGCAAAATCCTACTTTGCATTTGCAAATATTTGGACACACCTACGGGACTTAATAAAGTTGTTTTTTCGCTCTTTGTGCGTCACAAACAAAGTAAAAAAAGTAGCTCTAAATATAAAGCATAAAACGAGTACGGAAAATCCAATTTGACAGACAGCAGGCCTGCCGTAAATTGCAAATATTTCTCCATGAATCTATCACCATCAAAGCTAAAAATACATCACTTGCCATCCCACATATCGTCAGTTTTCTTTAGATGTAGATTCTATTTTAATTATATATTTATTTAGCAGAGTTAAGGCTTTTAGGATTGGGTGTCCTGATGCTATTCGCACCTAACTTACTAAAATAACTTACTTTTTACTACAATTCCCAAGGGGCTTACTAACAATAAGTTCAACAGTTTAATTGCCTTACGGTCTTCCCTTAATTAAGAAATTAAGCGACTACCTAGACTATTTCCACTGCTGATCGCTCTCATAATTTCTGCATTTCCGACTAAATCTGGGAACGCTTAACCGGCAATCGCAACAAAAGAACACAAGATTCGCATTAAACCAAAACACAAAAAATATCAAGAGTTAATCCTCGAAGCCCACAGAGGAGATGGCGCGATCTGCGATGAGTCATTCATATATATAGTATATAGTATATAGTAGAGCTCAGCCAGACGTCGGCACGATCTCACTGGAAAAATGTACGAGGTGAGAAGAGCTTTTGGGGGGCAGACAGCAGAGGGCCAGGGCCAGGGTCTTGGTCGCAGTCGCATTTTGGGATCTAACTACCTGAACGTGGCCGAGGAACTTGCTAAACATATCGAGCCACGAATTGTTGATCATTTAACTGTGAGCCAAGCTGCAAGATTTGCTCGGGTGACTCACCCAAAGTGCAGGTAGTCTTTGGTCCAGACTAGAGCCAAGTTCGAGCCATCTCTTTTGGCATGCATACCCTGGCCAAAAAGGAGAAGTAACGGGCTTTGAATTCTTTGGTTTATTTTAATATTATCTTAATCAATATTAAACCTTAATTAAAACAATTTATTCTTTAAATTATGTAAAAAAGAACCGAGGGAATACTTTTGAATTTATTCTATAGATTTATGAAAAATGAAGAATATATTTTTCTACATAAAAAAAGATGACTTGAGTTATCTAGCCATATTTATCTCTCAGTAATAATAATAAAATCTTTAACTTATTTAAGGGTATATACCAAGCCTCGATCAAAACGTTTAAGTGGGGAATTAGATGTGGCAGAGGGCCGGGCCTTTTCAGGTAGATTTATTGTATAAACAACGTCGAATGGGCAAATAAGCAAAGACCCAGGAAGACGGGGCAAGAACGACGAGGAGTCGGCGACGGAGGAGCTACAAAATATTTATATTTGAGCTTATTTATGGGTTTCGGCTTGGGTCTCCACACCAATGAGTCATTGTCCGATCTCTGCTCCACATGTGCGGAAACTGAACTCCTTTTCCAGCAGCAACAGCAACAGCAGCAGCAGCTCTTTATTGTTGTTCGCTTTTATATTTTCTTATTTCTTATTTTTTATTAAAAGCTGATTGATTTTATAGGCGCGATAAGTTTATTGTAGTCGATTGGTTGTGTCTGTCATGCCTCTCACAGATGACTAATGTCCAGGCCTCCGCTTGGCTCTTTTTTTTCTGCAAAATGGTTGTCCGGATCGTTGTTGAAAAGATAGTTATAAACACTTTGAACTGGTCGTTGACATTTGACTTGACGGACTGTGCGGCTTTATTTTTTTTTTTGCAAAGGGCGACAGGCAATGACTATAATTGTTATATTTATGTGTAAATTAATTGCCATTTGGAGAGGGTTTATGTGATTATTGGTTTTATTTTTAATGTGAGAATATACATAATTTTTTAATGATTTTTTTTATATTATATTATCTTTAGATGTAAACACTGGCAATACAATTTGTGAAAGGGGGAAAAACGTGAAAAGTGTAAATTAATAATTAAACTATTCATAAATTTCCAAAGTTAGAGCTAAAAGGTAGTCCCTATTTTCTCTGGCAACCCTTTTTGGTATCCTTTCTAAAACATTCTCGCCCCCTTTTGAAACTCGCAACCCAGCAAAAGACCTTGTGCTATTTTTTGAAACACCGAATGGCTTTATGGTTACTTTGTGTTCACTTATTGGCTGTGTTTAATTAATTTAACAGGCAAATGGCAAATGGAAACCATAAATAAGGCCCACAACTAATTGCTGACACAGTTAGCGAGACAAGACAAAGCCAAAGACATGGGGGATCAAATGACGTGGGCGCTGCTGACAGTCAAAGATCAGAACGTGGCCAAGAAAATTGTGTGGAATAACACCTGCAAATGGACGGACAACAGGAGGGGAGCACGTGCAGCAGGTCGGCAGTGCTCCCAAAAATCCCATTTTCATGGAAATTCGAAACACGGCAACGAGCGAGATACAAATTTTCAGTAGCTGCCACCCAAACCATCCGCCGGTGATAAATCCAGTTTCGAGATGCTGTCGAGATAGAATCGAAGCTGAGGTTCAGGTTGAAGTTAAGGTTTCTCTCTACTATGGCACGAGCCATAAATATTCCAGTCAGGCGGAATCGGCTGAATCATCATCTTCAACACCATCGCGATCCACAATTACAATGTCTGCCCCGAGAAGAAGCTCTGCTGTCTATTTCCCTCCTCCTTCGAAAAAAGAAACACACGCCCACTTTAGGCACCTCAGACTCCGTGGGCACGAGCCCAAGTAGCCAAGATATTTTGTTTCTACCAAGATGTTTTTTAATTAAAAACTCTGCTCACCACCACACACACAAATGTCTGTAGAAATGAAAAAAAAAAAAAACTAAATAATATAAATGACTTTTACTCTAGGGAGCCAAAAGCTTCTTCTTAGTTTTTTTTGTCTTGATCATCGCACAACCCAAAAGTCATGGTCGGAGTTTTTATTCGATTCTTTGGGTTAGGAGATGGACCCATAAGATGTGTACAAATTGTTAAATATATGTATGTACTTTTTTGGTACATAATACTTTGGAAAATACTCGATTATACTGATCAAAAAAGTTTTAGTAAGTGCAACAAATTTTGAAGGAAGCTTAAGTAGTAAAGCTTGGATGTAAGGATTAATGTTAGGCTAAGAAATTAAATGCTTTTTGTTAGGTACACATAATCTAATCTGTACCTTTGTTATTTGTCTGTGTATTATATACGTACCTTATTATTATTATTATATTAGTTCCTGCAATTTATTTATAGCTTAATAAAATATTTTATAAATAAGTTGATAAGTTGTTAGGGCTGTTATCCTCAATAACTTTGAAATATGTTGCTGTGATGTGATTTATATTATTATCTCTACTCTGTTGATCCCTATTTCTACCTAAGATTATTGTATTAATTGTAAGGGCAACCACCATTCGGTTTTTGCCACTCCGCTCTTGGCTAGCTAGGCGTTTTCCGCCCAACATGGGGCCATGTCCAGCGGCAACAACGAAGTACAACTGTTCCACAACTGTTTTGGGCATCGTCATCATCATCATCATCGCTGTTGTTGTCTTGAGTGTCTGACTTTTTTTTTCCTACTCCGAAAACCGAGTCCCAATCCCAAAGTCTTCGCCTGAGCAAAAGCCGCGCGCCGCCTTGGCACGTGCGGTGCAGTAAAAACGCCGAGACCAAAGCGCACTACAAGCTTCATTTGGAATACCCTGTAATTGTAAGGCAGCAGGGTATATGCTTTGAAATGAGTTGGTATAACTGTCCTACTTGGGCAGGCTTTTCATGTAAAATATAAACTAAGAAACCTAGTATTGTATAGACATATTTTCAATTAAATATTACAGAAATAGAAATATTAGTTGAAATTGTTTGTTTAAAACTGGGTATCCAACCGTTACCAACAATACTATAGTCATTATTTTTAACTGATATAACCGAATCAAGACCGGTAACCAAAACCGAAATATTTATATTGGTGGACACAATAACCGCAAGCGATATTCGTTCCAGTTGTAATCCCTGATATAAATTAATAAACTTAATACAAGTTATTTCTTAAAAATTCTTTTAAATATCTTTTGGAAGCGTTTTATGGAATATATATTAAAAATAATAAGAATTTTAGAGTCGAATACCCAAGTCTTTGCAGATTTTAATTCGTTTCGTTTGGTTTGGTTTCGTTTCATTTCTGGTTTTGAAAAATGACATACAATGGGCTTGGGTCTGAGCTTGGATTGGAGTTGTGCGGGGTTTTTCATTGGTGTGGGTTGGGTTTTGGGGGCATTTGGGCTGGAAAATCAACTTGTTTGTGTGCTGGGCTGTGCCTTGGAGCTCAGGTGTTGGATTGGAGTCGTAGTTGGAGTCGGAGTCGAGTGGAGTGGAGTGGAGCCACTGCCACCGTTTGATGACTCTGTTTCGACTCGGTCTCACTTCGGGGCTTGATTAATTTACGACCTAAGGTCAGAAGATTGTGTACAAAGGGCTTAACTTGTCGCTAATCGGTCAAGGTTTCTATTGTCGATTTCCAAACAGAACACAGTAAGACTGCAAGCCATAAAAAAAAAACACATAATTGCGACTGCATTTGGGCCTTATCCACAAGTACAGTTAGCAGATGCCAGCGAGCCAGATTAACAATCTCAGAATCTCGGTTTTTTTCTTTCCTTTTTTTTAGTTTAGTTTCTTGTAATGCTTCTGGTCATGGCAAATTTAAAATTTGACCAGCCGCACGCCAACGTCTCTCCAACACCTGCTTCGGATCTGGATCTGGTTAGAATTGTGTCTTAATCAAAACATTAAACCCTTTTGGCATGCCTGCAAATTGCCAGGAACCGTGCCCCTAATGAGGCTCCAATCCTCGGTAATGAACTGCAATTGCTTATGGTGAAACAAGACATGATCTCCGACTGCATCTAATGAGTCGACTTGGTTGTTCCAGTAATTGATTGGTCAGAGGATGCTGCGGCTAATGAACCCAAGAGGTGTTCGGAGGTCCAATCAAGGGGGCCTTCGTTGAAATCTGGCTTCAGGATCTTTAATAAAATCCTGCATGCAACTCAATTAAAAGTCATTTTTATTGACCTCGATAAGGTGTGTCTGTACTGAAATTAAAAATTAAATATATCTATCTGGAACGTAATAGTTAAATAATTTAATTGTGGAATATAAAGTTCAATCATAAATCTATAAAGATCAAATTTTTATGATTCCCATAAAGATCTTGATGAAGAATGAAGGTATCATAATGAGAAATATAACATTTACTATAAATGAAACTGGTTTTTAAATTTAATATAAGGTTAAGGTATTAAAAATCTTAAAAATGAAAATATCAGTGACTTATTTTACTATATTATTCTACTTAAAATAAAAACACTTAATGAATTATAGAGGCAAAAACCGACTTTAAAAGTTATTTATTAAATTACTTGTTATTGTGGCATTGAACATTTATTTAAAACACTTTAAATAGACTTTAGAAGACCATAGTTTAGTCAGCTCCTATCTTTAAGGCCTAATAAAAAACGGTGTATACTTAACATAAATTTTCCCAAAGATATATCGACAAAAGCCAGGTATTAAACGAGATTATTTGACTACCAGTGTTGAGTCTATTGTGATCTTCGGTTGGCTCAGCTCCAAACAGCAAACACGGCGTCGGCCACAATTTATGGCCCTTAGAACGGTTTTTTTTCTTTTCAGACACGTCGCGACGACAGGCCCAGAATCCGAGTCCGAATCTGAATCACAGGAACTGGTTGCTGCTGATGTTGCTGGGTTTGCTGGGTACTGGCAACCGGGCCTAGGGAAGTGCTACCGTCTTACACAGATACACAGCACACACGCATACGGACTGTCAACCACACCTCGCCGAAGCGCGGATCACCCCAACTGGCTTGGCTCGGCGTAACCCATAATTTTAACACCAATAATAAAAAGAGAAACAACAACGGCGCACGGTGCAGGTGTGCATCAAGTCGCAGTCCGAGTCGCAGTAGCGAACTCAGTCCGTGTATCTTGACATCTCTCGGCTACAGATACGCCGAGATATACACAGTCGCAGCTCGCACTGGATCATAAATTTACGTTTCAAATTGTCTGAAAAAAAAAAAAACAAAAACCAAACCGAAAAAACCAGTTCTCGCCCAAAGTTACACAAAGGTTTTTCCATTAGTTCCCCGGTAGTTCGAATCCATTGCTTCAAGTTGCATTAGAACATCGTTTTTTTCTTCATTTTATTATTAAAATTGATAACTTTTCGGAGAACATATGTAATTTAAGTTTAATTGGGGTGTGAGAGGTAAGACAAGTTTTGTTATTGGTACAACAATAATGTTGTAAGGACGGAAGATGCTGATTACAGGTCATTGTGCTTCGTAGGTTCTATTTGAGGCTTAAAATTTGGTACTTAGGCTTACAGAAATTTAATAGAAATCCACAGGAAATAATAATTCATTGATATCAAATTTATTTATAATTTCGATTGTATATGAAATTTATAAAAGCAAAATGCTGACATGATTTCCCTTTTTTTGCATTGACCCAATTTTGTGAGGCAAATTCCCCGCGACCGCACAGGAACTGTAAAATTCTGACAGCTCAGTTAGCTGATTTAAAATAAAAGCCATAAAATTCCGGGGAGCGTCATCCCCCCAGTCGGACAGTCAGCAAGATTAATTATCGC
The DNA here is from genome assembly GCA_008042475.1 of Drosophila kanapiae. Taxonomy (NCBI): domain Eukaryota; kingdom Metazoa; phylum Arthropoda; class Insecta; order Diptera; family Drosophilidae; genus Drosophila; species Drosophila kanapiae. The sequence goes on from VNJM01000232.1 coordinate 332,920, forward strand.
ATTAATTAACTGACCTGAAAAAACGAAAGTTTTGCCACAAAAATTACTCATATAAGGCTGAAAAGGGAACGAAGTCATTTAATTTTTAGCAACAAGAATCGCACTCTGTAAGAGTTCGTTATTTTTAAAGGCAACTTGCTTAGATTTTCCTTACATGAGATAGGAATCTCCGGGAATGATTTTAGATAAGAAAATATATGATTGTCTGCAGCCTTTTCAACTTTAAAAAAATAGTTACTGACTCACCACACAGCTATGCTAGTCAATTTCTGCTGATCCGTTCCAGGACATCGTAAAACCACTGCCAAAACGCCAAATAAATCAATTGCCTTTATGGCTAGAAGAAAATACCTCAAAGAATAGATGCTGATGCATTTTGGGTTATGGGTAGGCTCATAATTAAAAGTTAATCGCAAAACGACACGGTTAATCAGCGAGTAAATTGCACTCGCCCACGACAGAAGCCGAAATGGAATTGGTCAAATCTATTCGAACAATGCCTGCCGGCCACAAAATATTAATCATGCGAGCACTTAATTTGACACTTGGCCATAATGGAAAGCACTCGACCTGCGGAATAGCAGCAATAGGAGCAAGCTGGAGGAGGAGTCGGTGTCGGAGTTGGAGCCGTAGCCGGAGCTGAAGCTGAAGCCGGAGAGCCGTCACTAATCACCAACGGGAACAACTTTAAAGTGGCCTGTCTGTGACCGTGTCTTATTCTCTTTGCCGGCAGAAAGGTAGACACTGCCACCTGCCTTACGCAATTAAGCGAAAGACATCGCTGAAGGAACACTTAAAGAAAGAGGCATTAGGAAGTAATAATAAATATAGGTATTATAGTAAGGAATCTAGGTAACTAAATCCCTGGTTCCTTGTCGCAAACTTGTAGCTAAAAATCAAGATATGAAGCTGCTTCAAAAACTATCTACAAAAAGGGTTTTATTCGTAGTTTCCTTGGTCAACCTATGTAAATTTTGAAATATATTTACTTGGTTTTATTTTCTGTGTAGGGAACGCATTCGCTCGACAAAAGGTTCACTCTGGACTCGGTCTCTCTTCCGCCGATCCCCTCAGCGGTAATTACTCAATGCCCCGAAACTGGTTCTCCTGTTCTGCGTGTGTAAGTCAAGTAGCTCGGCTCAGCCAGATTACAGAAGACAAACGGACTACAAAAAATATATATAAAAAAGAAGGAAAAAAACGATCAAAGCTTTTGCTATGGCCACGGGAACCCTTTCCAGCAATAACTCCAGCTCGGATAGGGGGCGGCTTGGTCCCGGGTCTAGGGGCAACTGATAAATATTTATGTGTCATTAGTTGGATGCCCGGGCAGTCATCAGGTGGATGCATTGAAATGCCTTTTCGTTGCTAAACCCGCTCTTCTTTAGGTAATTTATTACATGGAAAAATGGAAGCGGATAGGACTATTAAAGCACCAGGTCTTAATTCTTACAACTAATACCAATCAGGACCTAGAAAGCATGATACATATTTAAATGATCGAAATTAGAAAGAAAGAAACTAGTTTTCTTATGTTTTTTTCTTCAGAAATATAAAAAAGAAATATTTTAAGTTTTACCATAATATATGATACGAAAAAGATACTTACATCTGGAAAAAATATAAAACTTCTATAAAGTAAAAGACATTTTCAAGGATAGGGTCTTTTTTTGGTATAAGTCTCCTACTGTGGCCAAGTACCAGGGACCAACGGATTGATTAGCTGCCCGACATATGCCAAATCGGTAACCCACAAATGGTCCGGATTTCAGAGCCGCCTATTGCCAGTGGCAATCCAAGTGGCCTGCCTCAAGTGGATATTATTTTATGTGGCACGGACCAAGAGGCCCAGAGGAGCACAGCCAGAAACCAGGAGGCGACCGGCGACGTCTCATGTGTCGCATGCCCGGCAGAGGAGGATGAAAAGTGAGAGGATGACACATGCCGGCGGATTGTTAAGTACGCTTAGGGCAGATTAACTTAACTGTGCATAAAATGCCGCACACTCAGCCCAAGGCAAAATAAAATGCTGGAAAAGAAACGGACACGAAATGGAAAAAGGGAAAAACGCTGCAGGAATGTCGCCGTCGTCGGGACCGTGAAACAAAAGTAAAAACTGTTCAAACTATGCTGGAGTGGTGGGCTGTCAGGGCAAATATTGCAGGAATGTGTAAAAAGTCATGCATAAAATTAGTTTCAACTTGGGTGACGATGCCCGCTGTTCCTCCATACCCCTCCCCTTCATCCAATCCTGATTTATTTTCCACAAATGCATTTTTAACACTTGGGCAACACGTGCGTTCCCGGAATACTTTTGCCTCTCAAGTGCGCCTCGTCCGATACCAACAGCTGGCCTTTGCAGTTAAAAATCCATAAAATTAAAAACTAAAGCATTTTAAAATTTGATGAATATGACAGGTTCAAGTGCGTTTATCTCTGAAATACAATACGAAAAATATAGCAAGAAAATCAAATACGGCTTTGAAGAAATCTTAAATGAATTTTGGATGACTGTAGGCAGTATTTTAAATAATTTGTTGGCAATTTATTTGTTAACTTACACAAATAAATATAAATAAAATATAAAATACATTGTTCACTTACTGATATTTGATATGTTTTCTAGATATTCAACAATAACTAATTAGATTAGTAAATAAAAACATAACGAAAATCTTTTCATTCCCTGTAATTGCTTACTGGTTCCACATGATCGATTTTCCTAATTAATAACAGAGAGTAATACATGGAAATTCCCACGCAAAAGACTTATATTGTAAATGTGTTTAAGATACAAGTTCTTCAGGTAGCTTCGCATAAATTTAATGATCACCGAAGCTCGACCAATGTGTGCAATCAGGCAAAACGTAGCGCAGGAAACCCATTGAGAGTTCTTAAGTTCCAGACAAGAAATTCGAGAAAATCTCTACTTAAATCATATTTTCTCAAAGACCAAAAAGTCTGCGGTTAAACACACCCAAAATGAAATAAAAAGATACGGAAAAAGTAACCTGCGCCTGCGCACTCATCCATGGCAATAGCAAATTAATTTGTTTTGATGTGCTCTTCTTTTTTTTTGTCTGTGTCTTGGAAACCCCTGTCATGTGCAGTCGATTGTTAAATGAGAATAATGCCCACCAACTACAAGCGTTTTCACGCCATTCTGAGCACTTGTGGGGGAGGTGGGAACGTCTTGAAGAAGGGGCCGCGCCCAGATAGGGTTTCTTCGATTTGTTTATTTAAGAAAATGTGAAGAAATCAGCAATGTGTGAGAATTAAATTGCTTAACAAATTGTACAAATATCATTTGGACCTGGTACTCCCATGTGTGTATATATATTAATCGATTTTTTTTAGACGGAGGGGGACTTTAGATCTTTGAGAACTGAGTCCCATGTCTGGGCTAGCTTCCGGCCATTAAAATCATGGAGTTCTCGACCTAGAGGTTTGGGGTTTCTAGTTAGTCTGAACAGTACGGTTGTTGAAATTATTATTACTCATGATCTAGAGTAAAATATATATTACAAATTTAAATGGTCTAGAAAACATAATTTAAAAATAAACTTTAGATGAAATGCACCCAGCATCACAGACAAAAACAATCCTTTACAAAAAAGGCAACATAATTTGAGACATATTTTATTTTAAAAGCTTAAATCTGAATAGTTAAATACTTTACCTAATTATTTAAAGATATAAAACGATTTTAAGCCTGTCCTGATACTCTCTTGAATCTCTCCCTTAACCTATTAAAATTTCCGCTGGTTTTTGCCTTCTGGAGGAGCCACAACAAAATGGTTTTGAAATGTAAAAAGGAACCCTCCTTCACGCTGGCATACTTGACCCATTTTAGAGACTTTCCTTTTTTCGGCGTTGTAAATCGCAGAACCGCAGAATATGGCAAGCTGGATGCTTAAGTGATTAACACCCGACATCCTTGAGGGGATCATTAAGCAATACATAATCCAATTAGCACACCGGCGGCGAAAAAGAGACGGGAAGCGAGAACCGACAATCCTCCACCTGTTGGCGAGGCAAACAAAGGATTTAATATTTTGTTAAATCAACGAACCAGAAACATTTCGATGACGATGAACCTGCTAAGAACTTAAACAAACAAGTGATCACGATCCCTGAAAGGGGCTGCTGGGTATCGTTGATATGGATCAACACAACATTTACTTTTACTCTCAATTGTTGCCAGGACCCTGGCCCTAGGACCTTTTCTTATATCTGATCTGATCTTGGCGGAGATAAAAGAAATGCCAATTCTACTTAGAAAATGACACGCAAATGGCAAAAACACAAAAACTGAACACTGTAAAGTGGAAACCCAAAAAAAAAAAAGAGGGGACGGGGAAAAGGTCTCGAGGATTATCCCCCGGTCCCGGGCCCCTCATCAATATGTCTGCAATTAAGTTGGGCACGAATTCGTTATTAGGGGTCAGGCAATTGATAGCGATGCACAAATTGCGTGAGGCACAAAGGCAGCAGCCATGATCATTACATGCACAGGATAACCTGCACAAGCTCCTTCTCCTTCCTCCTTTTTTTTTTTTGAGCCTATGCAGATCGAGGAGGAGCCCCGTTGAATTGATCTCCCTCACATAATAGTGGCATATGCATGGATTGCGTTCCGATTGTGTTTACCTAAGCACTGGGAAAAAAGTGTTGGCTTATGTACTTGGCAAAAAACGATACAGAATTGATACAGCAGTTAAGATTAAATTTTTATAAATATTTAAAATGGTTTTTAGTCTAAATTTGACTCTCTTTGATTGACAAATGGAATTCTACATATTAAAAACACTTGATTTGAGAAGATCAGTTCTTATTCTCTATTTTGTTTCGACATAAACATATTGAAATAATTTATTAACAGAATTGTTAAAATATTAATTAGATTTAACAATTTATTACTAGAAGAACCTACTTAAAAATGATTTTAGTTTAGTCAACTGGAAAGATAGAAAGTATTTTATGAAATACTCATTCAATAAACAATTTCTAGCCATAATAAAGCAGATCATTCTCATATTTAGCTTATTATAAATAACAAATAAATATTTGAATATATAACTATATATTTCTGTAAGTGCAAGCCCAAGTTCGATACTGTATACATAGTGCAAAAAAATATAAGGGAAAATTGTTGTGCGATCGTGGAGCAACCTTTCGGTTTTCTCGATGAGCAGGGCAGTGGCGGGAGGGCTTAACCCCCATGGCTGTCATTGTCATTGAATGGCTGACAGTTGCACGAATGTAATTGGCAGTAGGCGCGAAAGCAGAACGCATGAAAAATAGAGGCGTGTGAAAATGATCCACTTCGACAATCCCCTCCACTTCACTTCGTATACCAAATAACGTGAGAATTTCCATTTAAATCTGGTGAACAAAACATTTGCCAGCGCCAAAAAGGGTTCAATCCTCGGGGGTGAGCAACGCTGCGTAAAATTTGATTAGATCGAGGCTCTTTCAGCAGGTTGTGTGTGGTTCAATACCATCGATGAAAGGTGCAATTTGATTTGAAAAATGTCGACATAACCGGCTTATACTTTATACTTTATGTATTGAACAATTTTTTGGTAAGATACCATTTCTAACTGCTAGTTAAATCGTCTACAGAGACATTTTCAAAGATAACAAAATTGCAATATTGTAACTGAAACAAAAACGTAGAATGAATGTGGAAGTTGTATTTTTTTCAATAAATATTATACTATTTGTTTATTAATCGATATTCGATACATGTATAAGCTTCTTAGAAAAGAAACTTCTCTTAATGAATTGTTTCACATAGTGTCTTGTTAAAATTGCATTTCTGTAAGTATAATTAAAGCACATTTTACTTTTAAAAAATTGTTATTTAACTCTGTAAGTCAGTTTATCTCAGGCCCTTTATAGAGCTACAACAAGTTCAAGCAAAATTGAATTGGGGCGGCATTTTCCTCCACAAAAGGAAGGAAGTTTCTTTGTTAAACAATTTACAGTATAAATAAATTATTATACTGCATATATTATAATTGTATATATTATTATTATTATAATATTATTATTATATTTTAATAATTATTAATATTATAATACTGTATATAATACATGTATATACTGTAGCCAATCAGAAGTTTATTTTTTTTTAATCTATAAATCGCAAAGTGAGCTTCTGACATACTTCTTCTTCTGACACTTTCTGGATTCTTATTGTTCCTCCTTGAATCTAACTATTAGCGTATAAATCCCATCGTAACTTTAACTCAATGTTATAGGTTTGTAAGTACAAATAGGCTCCAATATTCCCTGGTATACGACCTTTTAAAATTTGTGGAGTTTCTCCCGGTAAAGAAGCCAGATCATTAGCACTGCACTCAGAAAATGGTGGAGCGAGCCGAGTGGCAGAGGCAAGATAAGCCCGACAGGGCAGGGCAGACACGCCAGACAAACTGGCGACGCCTTGTGAAATTTTCTTTCCTCTTCTCTGCGCACATAATAATAAAGAAAATAAATAAAAAAACGAGAAATACAGCCCAAACGCGCACACTCACACACACACACATCCACGCGGAAGAACCCGAAGGAGAACTACGACGAAATAAGACCATAAATGCATTTTAACAAAAAGCAAACCAAGAAGAGCCAATGAACCTAAAGAGCAAAAAAGAAAAAAATACGAAAACCAACAGAGAAAATAAAAAGAACGCAGGCCCCAAACCAAAGGCCATAAATAAGCCGACATCGGCTTCGCTGCGCATGCGCCGCAGCGTTTGAGGCCGGGTTGCACTTCAACTTGAGTCTCTGTCCGTCTCTCCAGCTTCTTCTCTTGCCACGGCTCTCCCTATCAGTCCCTCGCCATCTGGTCGGCCATTTGGGTGCCACGGATCCAGACCCGGAGCCCACTAAACAGATATTAACCAGCTTAAACTTGGAAGTATGGCCTGGTGGGATCGACAGCTCCATTTTGCCATTACACCATTATTTTTTTGGCTACTGTCGCTATGAGATATACAAATCTGATCCCTGAAAATGTTGTGTTAAAAGGGTATATCATAAGGTATATCATATATCAATCCTTATAACCTTCCTAAATATTTTAATATTTAATTTAACCTTATAGTTTGAACTAGATTTCGTGTAGGACATTTATCAAGTTGGTGCCATATATTGTTATATAGAAACCTTTTACGCCTTATTTGTCGACTTATGCCAATGGAATTTCCACAGTTTCGGACACACTATTTTCTATAGCAATTTTTCACTAATGATGACTAATTCACTTGCTTGGTGGGCTCGAATGATTCACGCATTTGCCGAAAGGTGCGAAATTCAAAACGCAGGTGGCCGCCAACTCAAAAGAAACAGCAAACAGTTGCAGCTGTCGGCAGTGGTCCATGTAAAACATTATTCTTCTGACACTATTTAAACCTATTTTTATGACCATCAGATTGCTGACAGAGAGAACATTCCCACAGAGTGACTGATAAACTCGGTGACTTACGCCCTTAATTACAATCAAAATCCACTTAAAGTTATCAGTAAAAAATCGAAGAGCATGGCAATGTCTAACTTTCAGATGGGAAATTATATTATTTGTTGTTTTACAATTATTTCCAGTCTTAGTTAAAATTACTACCTTTTTATGGAATTAAAACTTAAAGAATTAATGAAATTATTGATTTGTTATTAGTATTTTATTATCGTTTGTATTTTTATTTCGAAAACACATCAACAGTGGCGCCATTTGGATAATTTTAAGTCCCCAATTTGTGCCTTTGCCAAATCAACAAAAAAATGACGAAAAACATGATTTACCTGGCACCAAATAGCTCATATTTTAATCTATATCTCTCATGCACTTGCTGATCCAGTACAATCCTAAATTATATGGTTAGTACCAGCAACGACAAGTGGAACTTTTGCATAACGATTTAATTAAAGTTTTGCTCACTGGCAGGCCACAAAAAAAACTAGTAAAAAAGCTGCGAAAACTTAAAGCGCAAAATGAAATCATAGGGGACAGGACCTGGCCAGGCAGCAGCCCACAAAGTTGGCTTATTAAATAAATAAACTACAATTAAGCATAATGCATGAGTTAGTGGTCGATGAAGTTAGTAGTGAAACTCAATTGCTATGCCTTGGGAAATACCCTAATGTAGGAAAAGTCGTAAGAGAAGTATAAAGAGAAATAGGGGAATAAAGCTACTTCAAGTTACTACTTGCAGGAAGTGTTTTAGAGGTTTAAATATAATCTTTTGCATAATGCCTTTGCCTTTTTTTCAGAATTAAACACATCCACTATAAACATAAATAAAATCTTATATACTTCTTATATATTTAAATATTTAATATTAAATATTTTGGTGTAAATCTTAAGCCTAGTTAAGAGAGTAAGACCCATTAACTTTGTAATCCATTCAGTGTTGCAATCTGAGTCTGGCCAAGTCGATATGTCCACGGGTTTGGCCACTTTTAAGCTGCATCCACGCATTGTCTTGGCTCAAGTGGAAGCCGCCAGGCTGTCTAAGACCAGTAGTAGGCCAACAGCAAAGTAGCCAGCTAGCCAGAGAGCCAGCCAGCGAACTGGCAACAAACCAAACCAAAACCCAGTTGAGGCCAGATCCCAAAGCAGTTGACTTTTTGGTGTATGTTGCAAACAGATCCTCGCCATAATTGGAAGCAGTCTCGCGGAACTTGTTGAGCTGAAGTAGTAGCAATAGCAAATTATAACTACACTGGAAGCAAAACATTAATATGAATTATAAATAGTTTTTAAGAGGTAATATTTCCAACTAAAATGTAAATTAAAATGCACAATTCAAGTAGAAACAGCTGAGTAGAACTAATATTTAAAATAACACATAAAACATAAATTTTTCTATAAACAAAACACAAGCTTGGTCATTAAAATGATGTCATGATTTATATTAGTTTAAATAATTAAAGAATAAATTAATAGTTAATTAGTTAAGTTCTTTAATAAACATAATATTTACCAGTGCAACCCAGTCTCCTCCTCATCGACTTCTGGTTTCTATTGACCCAGTCGATCCGTCAGTTAGTAAGTCAAGTTTGCTGGGAATGCGCACAGGTAAATATATATGGAAAGTGGAGTAGCCTGAGCTAGAGCTGGATGGGATCACTTTTACTTTTGCCTGACGGTTGCCTCCTTCGGGTTTCTTGTTAATGTGACAGGTTGCCAATCGTCTTGGCCATTTTTCCGCGCTCCTCCTTACCCGTCTCGGCCAATTGACACCTGCATGTTAATAGCGCTTACTGGAACTGCGGCGATCGTTTGGCTTAATGCTTAAATCATGTCTGCGCAAATTATCTCCGCAGCTGAAGGATAAAATATATACATACATCCTACACACAGTATCTTGAATCAAGCGTAGTGATCTCTTGCCTTCCCTTAAAAGGTTAAATACAAATTGTGTGACAAAATGCTTATTCCGAGTGGCCCGTTGTCGGTTATTTATTGAGCAATTCATTGGCCGAAAGAGGCGAGTCTTTGTTTGCAACTAATTGATGTAAAAGTCTCAAGAGTTGGATGTTATTTTGTAGTTGAATCTTTTGTTACTTCATTCGTTGTGTTTCCATATTTAAATAATGGCTGTTTGTAAACTATAAATATTATTACAATTTACTTGAAACTTTTAACTCGGTTTCCCTACGAAGAACTCACGATAGATCGCTGTAAAGGACAGTGCCATCCTCCTGGATTTTCTTTTCCACCCTCACCCACTGTCATAACGATCCTAATCCGGTTTAGATTCCCGCTCATTAGCAGCGGGTCACACCTGAATGCCCGCCGGAAAATTTCAGGTGGCAGGTGCTCCTCGGATCGCCAATGAATCATAATTCAGCCCGCCTTTTTTTTTTATTTTTTTGGTAGCAGGGACAGATCGTAAAACTAGCTTCGGACCAGAAAAGAAAACTGATTTTATGGAGATATTAAAAATCGGGGAGACAAAGACCGAACTGGGAGCATTGGGATATGATGCGAATTCAGCAAGAAACCAACCGAATAGGTGACAATCGAGGGATGAGGACAATGATGGGTCGTAAACCCGAAGACAGCGCGATAAATGCTTTGGCCGTGGAAAAGGAAATTAACATGAAATTGTGAGACGAGACAGAGACGATCACAGTCACCCCATAATTGTCGAAGAAAATTGCCCTCGGTCTTTGGCCCCTGAACCTACCCCCGCCGCCGGTTGTGAGATCCCCAGGTTCCAGGCACTTGTGCCCAGCACACTCTGCAAGTGTGTCTCGGGTTCACGTTCACTGAGCTCCGGAGCTCAGCTCGGCTAAAACCAAAACCGAAACCGAAATCCAACTGAACTCGAACTGATCTCAGCTCAGCTACATGATCCCTTTTTCCAGGGCCTTTGTTTTTACAGTGCGATAAGACCAATGGCCTGAAAAAGAGAGGAAAATGGGATGTGACCCCTAGGCGCACTATCGGATACCCTAGAAAAGAATTGGGTTTAATTTGGGCTCTTCGTAAATATACTATATCTTAGGAAATCTTTGTATATTTCATGGTTTATTATATATTATTTAAAGATATGTTTGAAGTATCTAAATACATTTTTATCTGCTCCTACTAGATTTTACGCATTTTCCTTATAAAGTATATTCAGAAAGCCAATCAATGTGATACCCTGGGCGATCGTTCTTTATTCAAGGGTATTTCCCGCTTCGATTCCTCTGTGTTGGCCACTTTTTCTCAGTGGTTTTTCACCCAGGCTCCAGGGCTGTCCCTCTTTTTCAGTTTTGTTTACTTGTTTGTTTGTTTGTTGGCGTAGGACTCGCGACGTCGACCCTTTTTGCTGGCTTGGCCCTAAACTCCTACTCCAACTTCTACTCCTACTCCTACTGCTACCCCTACTTCCAGTTCTTTGCTGTTTTAACCATCCGATCCCCAGTTCGAGTCCCGGACTGACTGACAAGTTTCACCTGTCCGTATTTGTCCATGGGGTGATCTATCATGGGCTGGCCAGACAGACTGAGACCTGTCCAGTGGCTGTTTTTATTATTTCTCTCTCCTGGCGGGCACTGCTATTGGGTTCCGTTCCTCCTTTGAGTTGGAACTTCTTTCTTTTGCAGAGGGTTGACGTTTCTATTGCTCCGGAGATTTGCTGGAGGAACATTTGTTTGACTAGATAATGGGGCAAACGCAAAAGGTAAACACACAGATGCATGTGCATATATGTAGAATGTGATGTGGTAATCTAATAGGGTTCCCCAAACATTGGTTTGGTGGGCCAGAACACCGACTGACCCTTGGCTATGGCTGGATCACGGTCTAAGTACACGGTGAGAAATATTTACATGAAATTCCTGGAAAGAAAGGAGTTTATATTGTAATAAACTTTAAACTAGTAGAGTCTGCCTTGGAAACATAGGAATTCTTAAGGCGAAATATTCTTGTAAAATAGGTTTACATATTAATATAAGTGGAGAAATGCTCTACAAAGACCTTACTTGTTTTAGAAATATTTGATATAGTTTTTAACCTAATAGCATTTATGAATCTACAACTTTTTTAAGGTATACTTCATATAATATTTGTCAGATTAGTTTGTTATTTCGATCCAACAAGGTTTCTTTATGATAAAATAATTCTGAATTGTTTTTATAAACATTCCTGATCAAGAATAATATTAAATTAGTGTTATTATTACAATGCTTTTTATTTATTCGATATATTAACTTCATAAGTATTTTGTTTTAATTTTTGTACCCGTGTATATGGTAAACCGATATCCCGAGGGCGACTGCCACCAATGGCGGCCTCATAACCCCAATCTCCTCCCTGTCGGTCCGGCAGTGTGCAACCCAGGCATTGAAAGTGAAATCATCTGGGGTCCGATTGGTTCGGCTGGGTTTTTTCTGCTCCACGCTCATGGCCGCGCATGCCGAACGGAGCTTAGAGGGGACATGGTAGCCGGAGGAACGTGCAAACTGCGTGCCCGGCAACTTGACATGGCGATAATGATTGACCCAAAAAGCGTGTGGAGTTCTCCCCGAAAAGTGAATGTCATTAGAAACATTTTGAGGCGCGTTTACAGATAAAAAGCGAAACAGAAATAACGAAAATAAAAAGCTAAAGCACACTGCAACAGCTGTCAATCAAAGCTGCAGCATAACCATCAGCGAACAAAAGATGAAACTATCTGAAAGATACTCTGTAGAATGTAGGTGATAGAGTAACATTGTGTAGGAGTACAAACGTTTTTTCTTTTGAAAGATTATCCAAAAATAAGTGGTGATATTATTTTCTAATAAAATGTATCAAGGGAATGCCTATATTTAAGAGAACTCCTGAGATATATTACAACTACTTTATTCATTTATATTTTAATATTATAAAGATGCTTTTAAATATGTTCTATGACTGAAGCATATATACAATTATTTCCTGTGTATTATTATCAAAATCTTATCCAATTAGATACTCCTGAAATTTCTCTTTTAGAGAGCATTTCCTAGTCGATGTCTGGGTTCAATTTCCCCCAATATTTCCCCAGGCTTATTTGCTGGCTGTGTAGTTTTCGTTGGTGCTTCTTTGTGGTGCGTAGCTCGATCTTTGCCACAGCCTGCTTATGCAAGCAAAAGGCCCCCAGCTTGGTTGCCCCAGATTCTGTGCCTCCTCTCAGCCTGCTGCCCTTTTATTTTCATTTTTTTTTCGGTGCCTCTTTTTTTTGTGATTTGAAGCTTGGCAGCAAATGCTTTCGATCGCTGCCCTCGATGATAGAACAAAAGTTTTGTTTACATTTTGTTTTGTAAACAAAGAGAAATTCTACATACATAAAAATAGGCACTGAAAGAAAAGAAGAGCTTTGAAAATGTAAAAATAGTTGAATATGGAAATTATTTAATTAAATAAATAATTTTTTATATAAATTTATTTAATAACTTACATGAATTAGGCAATTTAAGTTCCTAAATCAATAGTTTCATGTAAATAAAATGAATATAATATCAGAGTACTTAAAAGATATATTGGTACAACAAATTGTAATCAAAAAAGGGGTTTGATAACAACGATTTTAATGTTTATATTTTAGTAAATATATAGTCTTTTTTGTACAGTGCTTGTCCATATAGATGGCTGGATAGATGTCGGCGATATATATCTGTGTTTTGAGCAATCGAACACGACCACGACGACATGTTGCATTCTAATGGCCCCGGGCCACAACTCATCTGCTTCTGCTCCCACTGCCGCCTCCTTTCGCTGCCTCCGTTGATCATGTTCATTAATTAATGATCAGTCGTCGTCTGTTGTTGCATTGGGAACTTTATTGTGGCCCATGTACCCATACACTATATGTATTCATTTTTATGATGACCAAGCGTTGTGCTCTGTTTTGAGCGTATAATTTATGACATTTTATTGTGTGGCAAACGCGAATGTGGAGCCAAGTTGGATGGGATCCCCACGACGATCGTCTGGTTATTGGTTCGTTATGGCCCAGAACAAGGGTCAGTGAATTACTAACGAATGAAGGATTAAATGAGTTGGTCTTTGGATATTACAGGGTTTTTGTATGGTCAGTATTTAGGCTCGTTACGAGAGGGATTTTTTTAATTAGGATGCTTAATAGAATAAGTTTTTCTTTGATTTGTTATTTATTAATAAATAATAAAATAGAGCAATGTTTTTTGTAATCTTTATAACATATTATAAATAAATAGATTAAACATGTATATTACAATTACAATTATATAAGATAGATAAGGTGTTGTTGACAAATAAATTGGCTTTCCAAGTCGAAATCATAACTATTTTTAGTTCAGAAAATCTTTAATAATTATTATGCATCACATAATCCCCAAAATTCTATACACAATTCTTAATTTATTCCTAGGGCCTAACCCAAATCCCATCTAATAACTTCCCATTTCAAGATCCATCCCAGTCATCTTCCTCCCTCGCACCTCAGCCACCTGGCGAAAACCCATAGATCACAATAAAGATCTCGGTAACTGTCATGGATTACCATACAGTAGTAGTTGTTGAATCTTCGTCGCTGTTCGCCACATTAAACCTCAAAAGTAGACAACAGAAATAACAACACACACGAAATAAAAAAAAAGAAAATCGAAATTGATTGTTGTTGTTGTTGTTGTTGTTGTTGGTGGTGGTGGTGGTGTTGGTGGTGGTGGTGGTGTTGGTGTTGGTGGTGCACTCAAAAGATAGATTGCTCATAGATTTTCGAGGTAGAGGAAAAAAAGGGAAAATAAAATCGTGTTACAACAACAGGAACGATACGGGTTACCAAATGGGCAACGAAACGAAAGAAAAAAAAAAACGAAGGCAGGCGAGAAGAGAAAGAGCTGAAAAACTGTTGTAAAACGCATTTTGACTGACAGGTACCCATAGGTCTTGAACGGACGGATCCGGACCACGGACGGACCTTCTTCAGGGGCCCAGCTGAAACTCCTCAATTTGATTGCACGAGTCTGAAAGCAGAGAGAAAGAGAGTGAGAGAAGGGGAAGCCCCTTGTGGAAGGAGACCCAGACTTATAGACAGTGCTGACGATCTATCTATTATAAAAACCAATATGGATTTTTATTTAAGGAAAGGTCGCCAAAACCCACCAAATAACTTTAAATAAGTAACGTATAGTTTTCGAGTATAAATAGATATATTCCAAACAACCTAATTGTGACTTAATTAAAAGGGAAATATTTATGGTCTTATCACAGAGAATTTAAATTGGTTGAGACAATAAAAACTCCTAAAATGTAGCATCTTTGTACCTTTTTGAGAACTGTTATACTTATCGATAGTAGTTTATACTACCTTTAAGTAAAGAAGTTTTCCAATCGCGTTATTAGTTCTTCTTATCCAATGTTTAATTATCGGTTTGTCGGAGTACATATTTATTAATCATATTTTATTTATCAAAAGAAGAAATATCTTGAATTATTTTTGTTCACCAAAAACGGAGTAATAAATATAGTAAGATAATAAATAGTAAGATCTTTTATCTTATTTAATATTTTTATTACAAACAACAAACGGCTATTAACCTATTTAAAATAAAAGAAAACCCCGCCAGTTTTTTCCTAGAAAATAGCTAAATTATCAGCACTAAAACAGGGCAGGGTGAGAGTGAGTGAGAAGGGGTGCTGAGACGTTGGCTCAATTTGAAAATCGACAAAACGTGCAACTCACATGTCATACACGCTTACGACGTCCGACTGAGCGACAGCGATCCCCGCCAGATCCCTCGCCCGCTTCTGTCCCGCGATCTTAACTCCCTTTCAAAGGGGACAACAGCTGGGCGTCGGCTGTGTGCGTGCGAGTATCTGTGTGCCTTGAAAACCTCAGCTCTGGGTCTCGGATGTACCTCTACTATTCTTCTTGAATCGCGTCTATAGCTCTTGTTCAGCCACGCACTCTGACTGACACCATCCATCGACCTTTTGGCAAGGGGTCTCTAAGGAAGGGTCTCTTATGAAAGGAAACAGAAGACTGACACTGGAGAAAAGCCTTGCCAAAATAATAGGAATATCTTTTATACTCTGATTGTGAAATAAAGTTGATTAACTGAAATATTAAATCACAACAAAGTCTAAACCAGGCCAACATACTTAAAGACATGAAGCCTAGGTGTGGTAAAGGGTAGAGGCAAGACGCTAGACTTAAAATCTGCGGTTGAAGATTTATTCACATTTTAGTAGCGTTTGTTAGTTTTTTTTCTGGTTGAGACTAATTTACTTTGTTTCTTTATTGATTTTAGCCAGGGTTTGCGTAATAAATTGCGGTTATTTCTGTTATATAGTATATCTACTATGTATCTCCAAATATTGAATCCTAATATTGAATCTGAGCTAAGATTATAATCAGAATAATGAGAGATTCAGCTTAAATAAAACTGAAATGCTAAAGCTTCTTTGGTCATTGAGATTAATCCATTTTTTGCAGTAGTTTAGTGTTGTAAAGAGTTTCCTTTCAAAATGGATAATTAATAGGGGATCATGCTTAAGTTAATGTAATTTCCTAGGTAATCTCTTTGGGAAAAATTAAAATTAATTTTAGATAAACGTCAAGGTAGGTTAGGACCAAACAATCCCAAGATCCTTTAAAGTATTTATTTTTCATACAGATTTCTTTGTACTTCTTGTACTCTTATCTTCTCCAAACTTTATTATAAACAAATTAAAGGTTATCCTTTTCCTCAGAAGCCCCAACTCCCCAATTTGCATCGCGAAACAAGCTCATGGAATTAGAGCTCATTATGATCATTTTGGGCTAGTAAATAATTTCGTTTCGGTCAGAAGCTATTAAATCCGATTTGAAGGAAAGGCAGATCGAGAGCAGCACATGGACAGGGACAGTGGGGACTGGCTGAGGACGGACCAAAGGAAAAATAAAAGAAAAGACGGCACGAGCGCATCAAATTAAGCGGGAAGGAGGAGACCTGAAGACAGAAGATACAGCAGCGTCGACAAGAGCAAACAGCAAATAAAATACATACTAAAAACCCCTAACCGATGTAATTTGATACCGAAAATCATTATGCACAAACATACTACTGCCTACATCTAAGTGCTTATACACATATATAGAGAATAAACAGAGTTCCCTCTCATCGAGCCAGATAAAGAACGAACCGAAGACGACGACGACTAATTGCCATCAATTTTTTGCATAAATCTTGGCAATATTATGCATGCAAGTCCACGGTAGATGGTGGATATATCGGGCAGCTGTGGGGTTTTTCGTATACGATCAGAACATGGCACAGTTAAATGCCCCAACGACACCGCACCCCACTTCAGGATTGCCCACAGAACTGCTCCTCGGAGGGACAGTTTGGTCGGGAAGGGGCCCGAGCAGAACGGAGGGGAGGTCGTGTATGGTTAACCAATCAAAAGGTTCTTCAACCCATCCCAGGGGTCTGGTTCTTGGTCTTGCCGATCTACGTAGCTTAGCCATTGCTAAAGTGGCACGATCACCAACATCATTATCATATATACACACACACATATATATATATATATATATGCACATATATATGGTATATATCTGCACCCATATCCATGCAAACGACAATGGGCCACAAAGCCAGCGTGTTGCCAAATCAAATAGAAAACCAGGAAGAAACCAAGTCGTCCAACAACGAAGCTTGTGACACTCTGAATTACACTATATTTTAAACATATTTTATATTTTTATAAAGGTTTTCTTTATATTTTTCCTAGAATTTTCATTAATTTAAATCTTTGAAAGAAAGACTGTGACACAGAAGGCGATCTCTTGATTTAATTGAGACAAAAATAAATAATATATAATATATATCTAAGTGATTAGTATATACTTGACCCTTATGGCCATCGTTATATCTTAAATGTTTTAAATCCTTATTGGCCAAATTCTCTTCAAAATGATATAGACCCTTGCCAAGAGAGTACCAGCTAGAACAGAACTCGGGGCCAAAAAGAGGAGGCACCACGATCTCATGGGGCAAACACGATTTGAAAATTGCGTACGTAGTACGTCCATATATACATATATGTGTACGTCCGAGGCCCAAAACCCAAGTTCATTATGTCCACGAAGGAGTCCGAATTGAAGTCGGAGATGTCGGATTCGATGTGAGTGTGTGTGTGGGGTACAGCTGGGGACAAAGCCACTTCACTGTGTGTGCCACGGACCACGATCATTATGACGTACTATACTTGCGACCGAAGACAATCATGATGATCACCGTGTTGATATCGTCGTGGAGCCACAGTCACAGTCACAGTCAGAGCCAGAGCCAGAGACAGAGCTAAAGACGGAGTCAGGCTAGTCCCCAGGACAAGTTCAATGACTCTGGGCTAGAAGTTCATTGCAATCGTAGTTGGGACCGCAACCACATGGGTTTCGCCTCCTCCAGCCCCTCGGGCGATCCTCCCGCTTGGCACCGAGAGCGTGTGCTGCACACTTTCTGTTTTATGCCACGGACAGGGACAGTCCCCAGGTTGAGTCCCCGAGACTCTGCCACTTTGCTGCACGGAGAAAAAAGAGAACAATTATAAGATCCATCAGTACTTCATTTAAAATCCACAGAGGAAATGCTGAAGATTTGAAATAAATTGAAAAGGTGTTAAAAAGTAGGCAATGAAATATTAAGGGTATTATTTGATAAAATTATTTCAGTAGTAAATTATAATTAGAGACTTAGATTGCGCTTTAATATAGGAAATGGATATCAATTTTATAAATCAAATAGATTGCTTAAAATATACTACAATTAATAAATATAAGGATTGATCTAGATAGATTTTCATAAACACAAGATGTTGTGAGTTTTAAACTAAATTAAACAAAGAAATCTTTATAACCTTCTAACATATTAATATAAAATTCAATTACCTTGAACTACAGGTACATTTTATATAATTCCTTGATTTAAATAGGACATGGGAGTCCTAAATTTTTTCCCTGTGCATAATTTTTCATCCTCATTTTTCCAGTATTTTCGTATTCCTCCCTACACTTGTCCTAGAGTTCTCTCCTCGTATTATTTGCTAGGATTAAAGGCATTAAAAGACACGAAGTGGAGGATCATGCGGAAGAAGAAGACAACGGCAGGGTAAACATGAGATAGCTCCATCGTTCTGTCTTCTTTTCGTTCTTCGGGTAGCCGATTCTCCTTTTCTTTTGATAGTGTGAGTGCGCTGTGGCAAATAAAACATCTGTGCCGTAAAATCAAAACACAGAGGAACACGGCTTACATACTACAAACTCGGTCCGCAAAATGTTGCGCACGTTGCGAGGGTCCATTGAACTTGTCGAGGGTTTTAAATGAAAACTTGACGATTTATAAGAAAAATATATATATATATTTTTAATTGTAGACACTAGTATTGGAATTAATATGGAGTGTCTAAGGTTATACTTGATAAGGGAGTGAAAAATGTAGGGAAAATTAGACATATTTTTATTATGTATAATAATAAAAATTATTTTTGTTTCTTAATTTTGTTTTTTTAAGCCTTAATCTTTATTTGCGGATAACTTCTAAGAAAATTAAAACTATAGCTTAATGGGCGCTTTGCTACGTAGACCATATGTCCTTTTACCCCTAGATGCAGGCAAAAATTCGATAAATGTTCCAAGACGTTTTTTGATTTCCGGCTAAATTATTCTGGTTACTAAGTATTACTTTCTAAAAGTCTTTGGTCACCCCTCGCCCACTGCGAATCAGTTGGTTCTTCTCAGTCCACAGTTGTAGGCTGAGTTTCTGTGGCTCCAAGGAGAACTTGCAAATTGACGTCGTGGGGCGATCGTGTGGACCCTTCAAGAAACAAGTAACATTGCCTGTTCCTCTTTTTCTTCTCTTCTCAGTTTCCAGCTGGCTCTCCTCCTGTTCTCTCGATTCTTTCCTTTTCGCTTCTGCTGTGAAATTTATTCAACCAAAGGAGTGACAGGGAGAGAGAGGACGAGAGCGAGAAGAAGAAAGGGAGACAGGTCGAGGATCCGTTTGAGGTTATTACACTCTCCGAAGAACGAAGCCTTTTCCTGATTCCACTTTATCTCCTCTCACTTTATCTCACTCCCTTTTATTCGGTTTTTATTGCTTCCAACATAGGAAGGACTATAAATCCACATTAGGACCCGCTTTTTGGCGCGCTTTTTTCCAAGGCTTAAACATGGGGAGAAGAAACTGCACAACGAAATGAAATGAAGATTCTGTTTGACTTTTAGGGGAAGTACTACGATGGGTCTTCTTATGGGATTTTCCTTATCAAATGAAATATTTCTTAAATATACTTAATTGAACGTTAATTAGGGATCAGCCATTGTCACTAACCTTAAGTTAGTGTGGTATTATTATCATATTAATAGTTGTGAAATTTAAAGCTACTACGAGATCCCACAATCTAAAAAAATAATGACATGTATTATTATTTATCACTATAAATATTTTCTAAATGTATTCTATATTTATTCTAAAACTTTTTCTTTGTCGCTGACCAAGGAAAATGTATTTCAAGACCGTCTGAAATATGGTCTAGAGTCCGAGGTCTGCGATTCTTCACCTGCAGCTCGGCAACACTGATCTTGCACTCTCTTCTCGGCTCTTGCAATCTCTTTGCTACAGTCTCTTACATGCATCCCATGGCAAATTTCCTGCTCTTGGGAAAATCTCTGAGAAGCAGCTCTCTTTGTAGAGTGTTTTTTGATTTTGTTGTTCTTCTCGATTTTCTATACACGCCACACACACACAAACACATTAACAGAGCAGCAACAGCGGCTACGCCTACTACAGGCTCCTCCGGTTTTGTCCGTTTTGTTTTGTTCATCTGTTTCTCGACGATCGAGGGGTACAGTAGTCTCCCGCCAAAATTCAGTGGCGCGCTCTTTTTGTGCGTTGATCTTTTACGTTTTTGTTTTGATTTCCAGCTTCTTGTAGTAAGTGGCCCGTCTGGTGGGTTTCCACCGATTTCAGGCCGATTTCCACTGACCGAACCGGACCGAAGAACCGAACAACCGAAGAATCAGGCGTCAGTGATCATGAGCTCGCTGGCTCACTCTCTTCTCTTCTGGTTTCTTCGGTTTCTTCGGCTCTTGACTCTCCGCATTTTCGTTTTCAATTAGGTTTAATCAAGCAAACGATCGATCATATTGACTTGTTTGGGGACTTGAGGTGTGCGTTTCGGCGTTTTTTTTTTTTTTTTTTGCCTGCCTGCCTGCCTGGGTTATTGCTCGCTTTTCATTTTCCTGTTCTGGTTTCATTATACAGTATATCTTTTTTTCTTGTCGTAGTTTTGCATAAAAACTGTTGATTAACTGCTGCCTGAGGGGCTCAGCTGCTGGTTTTTGGTTTGCGTTTCGATTTGGCTGGGTTCCGAGGGCCCCAAGGGGCGTATCAAGGTTTTTTGGTAGGGCCCTCCTTTTAAGCTATTTTCATTTGTGACTTGATTTGGGCCTTACTTTGTATGAATTGCAATTGTAAAGGATTTGTTTTAATGGTTTTTATGATTGCACAATAGTCGTTTGAGAGGTACAGTAGGATTATAATATAATATTAATAAAATAAAAACCTTTTCGTATGGTATAGTCAATTGCTTTATATTTAAATTAATTTCTTTTTACGTTAATAACAAAAAAGAATCGATTTATTTCATCTAAAATAATAATTTTGATTAGGGAAGAATCATAGATACCGTTTCTTAATCTACATATTCTTTTTTCTACAATTAGAGGTACTAACACCAGCTTAGTTGAAGTTTCTAGTAAAAATATTCTAATACAAGTGTGTACACTGTACTTAATAACCTCTGAAAAATCAGAAACTCGCAATCTAAGAAAATTAGGCCCACTTCCTACCCTAGTTTTTCCAGAGGGCTCAGTTGGCTGGCTTTTACTTTTAACCAAACTTCGGCTAATGACCGCCAGAGGGCTGTCCGTTCGATCACGTTCTGCTACGGTTTACCAAAAGCAGCGGGAAAACAAACGGAATCATTTAGCAGCTATTGGATATGGCCCGGGTTCTCAACCAAAGTGTGTCATTTCTTTGGCTTCTAAGACCAAAGTGCCAGGCCCCTTGGCTCCCCGCTTTGCCGCTTCCCTCCCCGAAAGCCACTGAGTCGTCGCACTGTAAGTGTAAATTACATCCACGGTAGCAGCAAAAGGCAGCCAAACCACTTGGATGGCGGCGGGCATTATCATTATGTTTATTACACACGCAGACATCGGGCACAACTCCTCGGCAGCAGCCATACACTTGAAAAAATGTCTTACAATTACATTACATTATCGCAGTACAATTTCTTGCGGTCAGGCTATAGCTGATAGTTAAAATTGAACTTCAATTATTTAATAATAATTAATATAATATTATTTAATATTATTTAATACTATCATTCAAATATTATTCAATAACTATTTAAATAAATATGTTAAGTACAGTTGGGACAGGAATCTTGGGGACATAGAAGTGATGGATCGTAGATTTCGATATTTACCAGCAATCTTTATAATTTTTCAGCAATCAGTCTCAGTTTAATTTATAAAAATTTGTGTCTTACTTTGGATTTAAGAAGAGCTGCTAAAACAGTGCACCCGAGGGCTAAAACCCATTCGGTTTTACATACAGGCACCTCGAGAAGCTTGCCGAACATCTGCCTCGGCTCTCATTACTTTTAATAAATAATAACCATAATTAGAAGGGTTATTTAAATAATTTACAAGGGGTTACTCCATAAACGAGTCTTCGCGTAGCTTTATAGGACCCCATTTAGCTGTATTTTCTTACAGTGCAGTAGCAGCGGGAGCAGCTCATACATATAGCGCACCACTCCGATCCGATCATAATCAGGCAGTCAGGCACTCGAGTCCGTCCAAGGGTATGGGGGCGAGTCTCGACAAGTTGCTGCCTGCACGGACCGATCGCGACTTGGGTTTGGCTTCACTATATTCCCTCAAAGCCTCCCCACCCCCACTACCATATAATCCCCCGCACCACTCCTTTGAACCCATCACGTTTGGATGCTGCTCGGCCCGCATTTAAAGGTTGCTTTTGCTGCCTCGTTCCTGGCACAGATGCGGTCAAGATAGTAGTGCTAAGTATTGGAGGTTCTAAATTAAGACTAGGAATTGTCAGAAAAATTAAATTCAAATTTTGTTTATTAATTAATGAATAATCATTAATTATTATTAATTTTGTAAGATATGTAAGTATTATTTTATATATAAGTAAGAGATTTGATATAATAGTAATCTTAGAAAGTTTTTATGTTATTCAGGTTAGGCAGAACTTCGTTTTTAAGATATGAAATACTTATATTATATAATAATTAATGATTCAGATTCTCCAAAAATATCATAGAGTTCAGCAATTAGATTCTTAGAATATTATTATTGTCTTTTAGAAAAAGAGGATAATATAAACCAGCAGTATTTGTTTTACTACAATAAATTGTAGAATAATTCATATCTTAGATTATTATTAATAAATTTATTTCAATCTTAAAACTTAGATCCTATAACAAAAATATAAAATATTCATATTTACATTAAAGAAGGCCTATTTCCACTGTTTTTCCACCCGCAACTATAGATATTTTCATCTCTTTTTAACTTTGGGGCTGTTTAAGTGCCGTCGACGTCGTTGAATCTTTAAAACTTGATTTTAAGTTTCTTCTGTGTGTATGTGTGTGTGTGTGTGTTTTTTTTCTGCTGGTTTTTTATGTGTACGGCTACGGCTGCTGCAGCGGCAACTGAACACCTGTGCTGGGTTCTATAGACAATATTATTATTTTTCTTCTGCTGGCTCCGCTGCTTCTTCTGCTTCATCGCTGCTTAACCTCATGCAATTTAATGTCATGTTTTTCGTCTTAGTTGCTGTTGTTGGTTTATTTATTTTTTTTTTTTTATGACTTAAGTGCGTGTTTAGGTTTAAAGGTTTATGTGTGGCTATATGTGTTGGTTGCTTT
This sequence comes from Drosophila kanapiae, assembly GCA_008042475.1. Lineage (NCBI taxonomy): Eukaryota > Metazoa > Arthropoda > Insecta > Diptera > Drosophilidae > Drosophila > Drosophila kanapiae. Next base: position 356,363 of record VNJM01000232.1, read on the forward strand.
TCAGCGTTTTATGTCCAGTAAATTTAGCATCTTAACCTATTTATAATGAAATGCATGCTGAGGTGTGGACTGCGGCTGGGGAATCGGGCTCAGGATTATTGCTTGTGTCATAATGTCCCAGAATTTATGGGGCCCCATTAAAGCACAGTTACCGGGATTTGGAGCCCATCAAAACGGGCTAGATAATTGCAGTCGCCGTAAAAGACGAGAGCGAGCATCAGAAATCAGAGGCGATATTTCAAAGCAAAAGTCAACGCAGCCAATAAACTGACGCCCCGAGATGATTTACCGATCCACACACACAATTAACACAAACCCAAATTGATACAATATTATGGTAAGTTTATGCCCAAAGCGATCACCTCAATATAAATAAAGACACAATGGCTGGAATACTCTATGCAGCTCAACGATAACAGCGATAGTTTGATGTGAAATATGTGTGGATTGATAGTTAAAAAGCCGATAAACCCGAAGACTCCTTAATTGAGATTAAAATTGAAATAGTTCTTTAACAATAATATTATTATTATCAGTATAGGTATTAAGTATATTATAATGATAGATAAACATAGCAAAGTAACGTGGAGATGAAAATCTAGTATTATGAGTTGCAGTCTTATTTATGTTTTCAATTTCTATTAAATTTCGATAAATTTCTTTAAAATCGAAACAGTTAAACTAATATACCATCTTCCCTTTAGAGTATAAACATAATTTATAATAAACACACACCAGACACACAAAATAAACATGAGTTGGCTTGGAGTGTGTAAGACAAGTTGTAACCAGAGACAATTCGAAATTTATGCGTGATGGCTGTTGGTTTTGGTTAACAAGCGGGGCTACCGATTCGACTCTGGGCCGATGAAATCGATAGCTGAGCAGCATTGCTAATTAGCTTTATTGGAAATGTATAAGACAAACGTCGAAACACACGGGGAACAAAATGCTGAGTGGTAATTAATAAATATGAACATGCTTTTGCGGTAACTAAGAAACCAAATAATATGGGTTAATGCAACTTTAATAAAACTTTATGGATGCCATTTATGGAAATACGTTTGCGGTATCTTTAATATTATGTTATATTTTTACAACAGGAACTATAAACAATGTGCATAAAGTCGTTACTTAACAAAAAATCAAAGCGCATGCCCGATACTTTGAATAAATATCTAAATAAATATAAAAAGTCACATAAAAACTATATATAAACATGCATTATTCGGAAAGCAATAAAAATACATATAAATTAACATCCTATAAATACATATTGACTCACCAATTTACTCCAAAGTAAACCTACCAAAAATGGTATTAAATTATTCAAGATTTTTCATAAACCCGCTAACTAATCACAGCAAATGAACAAAAACCAACAAAAGGGTCCCCAAACTAACAAAGCGCATTCAATCAACATAACGCAAATAACAACAACAAGAAAAACTGAAAAAAAGCAAAACCCACAGTTGCAAGTCATAATAAAAACTACAACAAAGCCCACAAACCAAAACAAATACTACAATGGGACGCTGCAAAGGGAGGCGAAGATGGGTACACTACCAAAAAAATATATATATTCTTTTAAAATCGAGTAACTATGCCTAGAGCGAAATATAAATGATCTACTTTGAACATTAATCAAAGCTAGTTCTTTATTGTGATTTAAAATCCCTTGATGACTTTATAAAATGATTTAATTATATGATGAAAGGTTTTGTTAAAGAGATACGAATCTTTCACTAATAAAGAGATCTTATTATTGGTTGTGAGAAATAAAAAGGTCACAAAGATCACATCGAGGCAAATTATAGTAATTAATTGTATTAATTATTTCATCATTTTGATATATTTTAATATCTAGTTATGAGTCTAGAAAGAGTTCAGAAATAAACTCTTGAAATTCTCAACAGTTAATGCCAAAGATTACACTTTTAAAATTTCACATAAGAATAGGTTTTATTTGTACTTCGAATCAAAAGAAAAGGTTTAATCATTATCCGCCCAGTGTAGCTGCAAAAACACTTTTCAGCCCAACAGCAGCTACTGGGCATACGCCAAAAAGGAGGCGACCGTCGACCACGCCCCTAAGCAAATAGACCGCGGAGAGTTCCAATATGACAAAGCCTCTTTCGTCTTCGTCTCGAGATCTTTAGCTAGCTGATCTGCAGCTTCCTCATCATCATCATCATCATCATGACGATCTTCAACTCAACTTCACGCCGCAAGTCAAAATGCAATTAAGCGCAGCTACTGGACGAGCCCCAATGGTCGGGGAACATGGGCCTCTATAAACAGGGAGGCTGACGATGACTACGTTGTAACTATCAAGCCAGCAGATTGTCAGAGACACATAAAGAAAGATATAGTGAAGGAGGCGGTGAGGTTTGGGGACGGGAATGGGAATGGGAGGCCCAATGCACTTGGGGCGTTGATGGTTCGGGCGGAGTTGCGCACACACAGATGGATAGAAAAAGATACAAACGTACAGAAGAGATATATATGTATGGGTCCGTGTATCTGTACGTGCACAACAAAACTCGATTTCAGTTTAAGACGCAGTAAAAAGTTGTAATGCAGCTTAAGACGGCAGCGCAGCCGCCTTAAACATAGAGGAAGGAAAAGAACTGAACGAAACAGAAAATACAACAACAAAAGATACAACAACAGCAGCAGCAGCAGATACAACAATGACTACAACAACATGAAACAGGTACAACAACATATGCACCACCACCACCAACAACAACAGATACACCAACAAAAGAAACAATAACAACAACGAGGGACATAACAACAAAAGGTACAACAACACATACATACATATATACAACAACAATTACAACAACATGCACCCCAACAACAACAACAGCAGCAAAAGATACAACAAGCATACAAAATAAAAGCTTTTGTACTGGAAGTGGCAATTACACGCAACAAAATTAGGGGTTCGGGGACCCAGGCCATAATTTGATATATGAAATTTAACGATTTAGAAGGGGCATGGGGATGGAGGAGGTTGATGGGTCAGCCAACTAGTAGCTGGTTAGTTATTATAAAGGCCAAAAGAGAAATTGATGTTGATCAATCAGTGTAAACAAATTGAAATTGGGTTTGGCACAACAACAAGTAGCATATTGTTGGCTATGGATTTGTAGTTGGCAAAATTTGCCTAGTAAATTTGATTTTTAATTTATACGTTTATATTGTTGGTTATTCTGTAGCATATCTGTGATTTTGTATTTTTGAACATGACTAACACTGGGTCTTTTAAGATGTACAGAAATATTTAAAACTGTTATAATATAACAATGTTTCTATGTTAATATACAGAATATTTCTATATTTGGAAATTACATTTTGTAATGAACAAATATACAAAAACTGAAACAAATTTTAAATATATATAATACCGAATTCTATAACCTAACATATTAAGAACTTTCAGTCGTATTTTCCCCAGTGTATCCAACTGCCAGCCGCAACAAAAAAGGTTCTTAAAGAGCTTTATGCAGCGTCGTCGTCTTCTCCGTCCGATCTGTCCGTTGTGTCCGTTGCGTCCGTTCCGTCCGTAAAGTCCGCACTGTGCGCCGAGCAAACCGGTCCTATATCAGAGGAGTCCCAGTGTGTGCTGTTGATTTGTGGCGCGTCGATGTTGCACTGTACAGTGTACACCCTGCAGCGTTGCAGCTGCACTCCACACTCCACGGACAAACGAACGGACAGATGAACGGACGGACAGACGGATGGGTAGTGGGGACCTGCAAGTAGGCGGTGGGTTCGATGGGGGTGGGGAGAGGGGAGGATGAATTGGGGAAAAAGGGAGCCCATCGTTGGGCTAGGGGACTCGAACATCTTGTTGCTGCTGTTATTATGACGCTCGAGCAGCTACTGTGCACTGCTTAACGATCTTTTGCCCGATCATGCTGCAACAACAAACCAAATCCAAAAGCTCTTACAAACGGGCACGTTTTTTGTCGATACCCTGTAATGTTGAAAAGAGGGAGTTATATTTATTAGTTCCAGATAAATCCTAGTGAAGATTTTATAGCGGGCTTTAAGGAATTCCTTATAACTTATTATTAAATAAATAAATACATAAGGAAATAAAATGTATTCCAATGAATACAAAAGAAATCTTTATTGAAGAACACGTAGTTTTAAAAATATGTATTGATTTATTGTTTTTTACTTAATACTTGGACACAAATTTAGTTTCAAAAAAACATTTAAATGGTAACATCAAGTCGTTATATTAATCTAAATGCTCCTTGCTTTTGTTTGGTGCATTGTTTTTATTATTGCTGGCTGGCTACCGTTTGTGGATCGCTTTGGAAACGCTTTTTGGCTCATTGTCAATGTCGCTGCCTCTGGGGCACACGAGCTGAGCTCGGATCTCCATCCACCGATCGGTGATCGAGAGGCAGTGGGGATCTATATAAAGAAGAGATCGCCGCATGATTCATTTGTCGTGCTTTTGACGTTCATAACATTGATTCGAGCAATTGCGAATGCAAATCAGCACTTGGCCATGATTATGGTTTAAGTACGGTCTGATCCAAAAGGTTTTAAGTTCTCAGTTCTCTAGGCTGCACGGGGAAAAATTCAGTCTAACTTTTTAAAAGATAAATGTACAATTTTATTAAATGCATTACTGATTACTTAATTAATTAATTAATGATTTATCAATTAATACTAAACTTATATTGGTCGAGTTCCATTCAATTTGTTTCAATATATTTGTTAAAAGATATGTATATATTTTTCCCTCTGTTCTGGTTTCCCTCTGGTTTAATAAAACCTTCAATTATTTGTCTTGAAGCCATAGTTTCCACCCACTTGGAGGTTAATCTATGGAAAATGAGCCGTGATTAAAATGCTTTGCCCATATATTTGCTTTCGGTCAAACTCTACTTAATCTTTGACTTAGCTAGTGCAATTCCTATTGGCCCCCCAGGGGGTGTGCCCCATTACAATTTCAATTTGATTTCAAGGATGGTATTGCTAATGAACAATTGCTGGAGAAAAAAAAACCAACTGACCCTGAGACGTTGTTGTAGCATCGCCAGATAATCGCAATTATGTGGAATGGTCAAGGTTGGGCCGCGACATCTGGGCTTCTGAGCTAACAAACTCGACTCCATTTATTGACTCTGGGAAATTTAAGTAGCCAAACAGAGGCAAATGTTCTGGTCAAATAACAGCATAGGTAGATATCGTATGGTTGGTTCTAAGCAAATAGAAAGGCACTTTACACTAAAAGTGGAAAGTGGCAGTGCTTATCTTGAGTAAACTCCAAACGAAAGAAAGGCGATTTCACGGTTGGGCTTAGGAAAGGTGATGGATGCGAGTGATCGACAATGAAAATTATGGAGGTGCGATAACCCTGTACAGTCTTTTGGATATAGTATAATAAAAAAGTACAACAAATTGTTGAACTTAGAGAGATGCATAGAGATCAGAATACCTTAAGAAGGTTATAAATTAACTTATTATTAAACTGGAGGATGATCAAATAAGTTCTCTTCGATAGGAACGTCTTAGGCTTTCACAAACAACGTAAAACCTGCTAAAACTGTATATTAGGACATTTTATATTTATATTACCAGATACCGATCTCTAGCGTGCAACCTAGTACATCTGCTTTATAAATAGCCCTGTCCTTTTTGTCACGCCTTCAGTTTGATTGATCATATCCACGCGATCACTAAAAATAGCCGCGCTTACTATGTAGTGCCCGTCCTAGTATAGGATCGTACTGTACCCCGGCAATAATACAAGTACAAGTACAAGTATGTAGGTACTCAGCAATCTCTAACTGGGCAGAAGAGCAGGGCAGCCATCGTGGCCAGAAACCAGATTAAACCGCAGATGCGCTGTCAAAGTGACAGGGGCCACGAGGAACGACTTGATTGCCCATGTGACCAGGGGACAGGAACGGATCTGAACCGAAGGAACCCCGGTGCCTGATCCCCCCCAAAAAGGGGTTTCGAAAAAGGCACAGAACGGGGAGCTAACAACGACAACAACGTGCAACGTTCTAATGAACCCAAAAAGATTTTACGCGCCAAAGACTTTTTTCACGTCGACCATGTATCCACAAGATACTCTCATAGTAGAACTGCAAAAAAAAACCTACAAAAAACGGGGAATACCCTGGAAAAATTTACTTTTAAATTGAAGAAAAATATACTAAGGATAATATTTCATGGAATAATTATAACTATCAAGTTACATCAAGGAAATAAAAACAAAACAGAAATAAACCTTAAAACTTTACATTTTGTTTAATAATTAATACATTAAAGCATTTTTTCCTTAATTACAATATAAAGTGTTGTTTTGACTATAAACTTGTAATTATTTTAGCAAGAATGGTTTCTGTTCTAAAATTAAATTTTAAATGGCAGAAAATATCTTAAATCTTTAAACATTTTTAATATAAATCTCCAAGGTTCTCCTAGGGTATCAAATAGGTTCAGAAAAATAAAGAAACAAAACGCCACGAGTGGCAAGCGTAGTGCCTGCCTTTTCTCTGTTTTGATACGATATAAAATTAAAGACCTAATGAAGTGGAGGCAGCGACAACGCAGAGATAAATATGCACAACAAAAATAAAGAAACAAAACTAAAAAAAAAAGAAAAATAAAGAAAAAATCAACAAGGAGAGAACTCGTTTGACCAGTAACCGCCAGTTGTTTGGGGCAAGAATCATCATAATTTTTACTATCAACTTGCAACATTGGGACACATGCGACGTCCGTCGATTCCTTCGTCGATTGCGTGTGCCCCGCCTCCTTCATTGCCTTCCCTCTCCTCCTCCACTCCCCTCACCAACCGCCCACGCCCCCTTGGGCGAGAACGAGACAAAACAACAACATATAGAAATGATATGAAAACAGGTCATTGCCTTAATGGATCTTGACTCGCCTCCGCCGCACTTCCAGATACAGATACAAATATATCTGGGAGCACGTTGGTGTGGATGCAAACGAAGACTGCGAAAGGAACGAAACGAAACGAGAAACGCTGCCTGCATACATAACTAAAGAAGAAGAAAAAAAAAATATTACAAAACTAAAAACGAGGAAGGCACACACACACAGCCTGGAAAATCAACGATAAAGATTTAAGCAAATAATCAAATGCATAAACAAGAAAAAAAGGGGAAAAATCATGATATTGCCGAGGAAAGCACCTTGGAAATGCTCTTTCTGAAAGGATTTCTGAATAAGTAAATATATAAATATTAAATATATTAAATACTTAATAGTGGGAATTAAAACTTGCATTTCAATAAAAATATAAACTTACTGCTTTGATAAAGATTCCTAGGTTCCCGTGGTTTTTCTCATATAAAAGTCAGTCTATTTTACAATATATTATTATAATTCGATTTTCTAATTAAAATTCTTATTTAAATGAAACCAATGAACCCCGAAATACTCTATCTTTCCTAGCAAACCGATGCACTCCATTGGCTTCTGCGACACTTGAGCAAAGATTGAAGTGCGATCGACCTGAAGGAGAGGTGGAGAAATGTAAGGGGCTAACAAGAAGGGCTCTATGTATACTCTAAAAATCGTACACAATTCAGATTTATTGTTAAGGCTAGAGAGAACAAACTGGCGGGAATCTGTGAGGAACCGAGAGTAAATAGGGTTAAAAGTACAATTGTCATTTAGACTCTAATTGGAGGCGTGTGCGGACCAGTCCGCTGATTGGATTTAAGTCCCCTAACTCTGTCACTTGGCCACAGGCCACAAACAAATCAATTTCAATCCACAAACCAACATGTACATTTATATATAACTATACACATATATATGTCTGTATATACAATGTACAATGGGCTACTGTTTTGGTTTTGGCCAGCTGCTGAAGGTGCACAGGAAAAAAAAATCAAAATCAATTCTTACATATTAACTTAAGGGCAAATTAATATTTTAAATATAAAAGCAAGATTTTTTCTTCATTTTGAGGCATCAGTTGCCTTAATAATCATAATATTTATAGCTCCAAAGAAACTCTAATGGATTAAATGGTTAAAATCCATATTTTCTAAGTGCTTTTCGTTTTGACCAACTCTCAGCTTGACGCGTGCCCGCCTGGAGCTTTTTTTTTTCGTTCTGACTGAGCAGGATCTTGGGATCTAGAATTGGCCTTTCCAGTACAGTGCCGCCGCCTTTTGCCAGCTGTCGCGGCCCCGTCGCCGCACTCCTCCCCCTTTTTGTGGCCACCGGTGATCCGGTGCCACTTGATCTGCTCCTTGCTCCACCAGCAGCAGCCGGCAGCCGGCAGCCAGCAGCCAGCAGCCAATACTCGCAGATAGATAAGCTACCCAACTGCTGTTCGCATCTCGAGTTTGCTTATGTAACACTAGACGAAGACGACTCCGACTCCGACTCTGACTCCTCCTTGGCTTTCCGCCGGAGGGCACTTCGACTGGTTGGAGGAGCAGCAAGCAGCTCGTTGTTGGCTTTTGTGGCGTGCTGCCTTTTGATAAATTGTGTTTGCTCAGGAGCGGAGTTTTGCAATTAAGGGTCAAGCTATTGGGGGTAACAAAAACCACATAATAATATTAGCATTATATTGAAGAAAATAGTTATATAAGTGGGTAAAAGGGTAAGGAAATTTTTAAAATATTTATCTGAAGCTTTGCTTAAAACTATTATAAGTATCTGAGATTACTTTCTAGTTCTTTTTTATAAAAGCTTTAATTATTGTCTAACTGTATGTAATTTGTTACAAAAACCTAACTATTCTGAGTTGTTTATATATAATATAAAAGTGAAGATGATATCACTATACATTTCAAGCCAATTAAAAATGCTTTAAAAATTATACAAAAATATATTAAAGTTTCCAATTAATTATATAAAATTATTAATAAAATATATTGCGTGGGATTTGATCTTTACAAATGCCTGTAATACCCTTAAAAGGTGCTGTACAAATATAAATTAAATTTGCCACCTTAAACATTTTATGGCATACTTAAGACACCATTTAACGTGCTTTTAAAGCGATTTCTAACCCATTACTTATAGCTTTCAAAACCTTACCCATTCCATTGTTATTCCTTTTATTATTTTGATATTTGAATTGTTTAAACTTAAGCCGAAATGGCTCCCCTTTTTTTGGCTTCAACCGCTCCGCGGCTTACGCAACAGCTGTCAGCAATAGGTTCAATTGTATTTTTAGCATTGCGCCTTGGTTAAGTAGGCATTTGCCTCAGAGCCCTGGTGTCGAGGTGGGGCCGGAGTGGCAAGAGGAGGCAGGCGCAAGTGCATGGGGCAATAATTTATTTGCAGAACAGCCTTTTGATGGAGCAAAACAGCAACAGCAAAAGCGGCAGCAACAACAATAGCAGAAGAGCAACAACTAGAAGTGCAGCAAGTGGCGGGCACACTGGGGGCAGGAATAAAAAAAGTTGTACTAGGAAATAATAAATTATAGATATTAAGCAGAGGAGTCGACTGTTTGATATCTGCTAGGCAATAAACAAACGCAAGAGTTAGTTTAAATAGCAGCTACAAGAAACGTATGCACTAATGAACAATTAAAAGGATTTTCTTGAACAAAGAAACATAAAAAATACTTGAAAAGAGCAGCTGAAATATATTAAAATAATCATTAATAGTCAGAGAAAATATTACAAGAAACACACGATATAAAACACTTCAGTTTGTAATCAAAACTCCATAAATAACATCAAGAACTAATATTATAGTTTGCTTTACAATTAATAGAATGATGTTAGTTAATTTAAGCAACACGTGCAATTAGTAGTATGAATAAATTGTGGATTGCAGCTAGGTAATTTAAGAGGACCACTGGTCCGTTTTTATATACCCAAAGTCACCCATTAGGGTGTCCATACATTGTCACAGAAGCCGGGGCGTTTCTGGGTCTGCCTCGAGGGCTGGAGCAGATGGAGCCGATGGACCCGATGGAGGAGCGACAAGTGCAGCGATGCCTGATTACACACATTTGAGTGGCGTGCTGGAAAATCTTCTGCTGGCCAAACTCCCTCTTTCAGGAAAAGAATTACATTTAATGTGGCCCCAGGGCAGCTGAAGAAGCTAAAGCGCGTTCGTTCTCTGGACCCCGGGAAGTGAATCGAAATTATCTAATTTGCAAAAGTTATTGCGATTAATTGGGCGTAATTATTGCGTGTCGTTAGCCCGAGCTAAATGGCGCCTTTTATGCAGCCATCGTAATTATTTTTCTCTCTCCCCAGCCCTTACCGATTGCCCCCTGCACTCTGCTGGCCACTTGTCAATTTTAATTGATTGTTAATCTGGGCAGAAGCCTGATCTCGAGTCTCCTGCAAGCTTGCCCCTTCGATGGGGTTAATCTTATAACGCAGCAAGTTAATTGTATTAAATACGCTCCGCGGCATTGTTGTCTTATTTTTTTTTTGCAGCACTTCGTCCGGAGTTAATGAACCATTGATGATCAAGGATAAGCACCAGCATTGTGGACATGGCAATTAGTTCGGGCTGGATTCGCTTTTTGTTTTGCTTGGCTCTTCATTGTGGCGATATCTAAATATAGACGCCCATACAGAGGGCCCATAAAAATCAGTATGGCTTGATATGTGAAGCTGCCGACATAAACCAATTTATTGCTGATAATTGCAAAATACAATGCGGGGAAATTGTATAAGATTCAGCCTTTTTATTTTATAAAAGTACCCATTTATAATCCAAAATAATAGTTACAGTTCAAAAATTTCGTTATAGGATAATACTATCATTGTGTGTTGGAAATATCGTTCGAAATTCAAATTTAGTTGTTTCTAGTCTTACGACTACGTTCCGCACTGTTTCCTGTTGATCCCCAGAGTTCTTTGGGATTGAAATTTAATTGTACACATTTACTTGCTAATTGGATTTTAATTGAAGAATACAAATTAAGAGAAGACTTCAAGTTTTACAGCAAGAATGTTTATAAAACTTACTACACAGAAGTTTAAAACAAGATGGCACATAAGTCGTAAAATGTTTAAAGTTTAAGATTTGTAGAGAAGAATATTGTTAAGTATTTAAATTTAAATACATATTAATCCTTTTCTTTATCAGACTTGCTAATTGATTAATTAAATTCCATTAAAATATCTATTTATCTTTTTCACATCAAACTGCTTGCTCAGAAGAATTTAGATAGACCCAAAATAGAGAATCCGTGAAATACCCTTCCAAGATCCCAGTTGGGAAACCACTATCCAGTGTGGGTGTAGCCCAAGGTTCCACCTCCTTGTCACTCAACTGACTTGCTTTACATTTGTCTTGGATCGCTCTTGTGATTGTTATTAATGATGGACATAAATCAATTGCCCGTGGAGTGGCTCAATATGTTAGCCGAAAGGTTCTCCCACCTCACGTATCTGACCAGACGGGCCTGGGCCGGGCCGGGCCGGCCAGTCAATTATGCCAATTGCTGGCCCCAAAAAATATATCTACGCGCACATGTGCGCCGAGATACAGATGCATTTGTATCCGTATGTCCATGTCCGTGTGCAACGGTTATTCGGTGCTGCGCATGCGCACCACATGAGGTCTAATAAAAATTAAGCGCGTGTTGCATTTGTTATTGTCAATGTTGTTCGTGGTTGTTGCTGCTGTTGTTGTTCGTTGTTCGCTGGCCACTTGACCAACAAACGAAACAACACGTACAAAGTTTGACGCGTGACGTGGTTGGTAAACAACACTAGCCAACAGGAAAATAATACCATAAATATGCAAGGCTCCTTTTATATGTAAATTATGTATATTTAATGAAATTACTTTTTATAAGCAATATAAATTGAATAAACTTATTATTTCATTTCAAAAGAGTCTCTAAAAGCCAATTTATCCATTTATCGGGCAGATATGCCGTGGGTTAACTGTGATATTTATTCTGTGCCATTCGATAGCTCTTAAAAATGTAAATCATTAAGGTATTATGTATTATGATAGGACAGATAATGATAATAATTACTATTTCATTTTAAAAATGTATCTAATCGTCGACTAATCCATTTATCGGGCAGATAAACCTTGGGTTAACTGTACTATTTATGCTCTGCCATTCGTTGGTTCTTAAAAATTATAATCATCAACGTATAATGTATTAAGATAAGACAGAAAATGATTAAGGCACAATTAGGATACTGAATATCAAAGGCTTAAGCTATATTTACGGTCAGATTAACTTGGACCTGACTTTGAGTAAACCCTTTTGCGAATAATATTTATTATTTGATATCTAGATGCCAAAAACTTTGGGCACTAAGATTTGAAGCTCTTAAAAATCCATTAATATAAAAGACTTGCACAAAAAAGGTTGATTTATTCTTTTTACGTTACTTTTTCTGTATTGCATTAATCTGAAAATAATTTATGTAGGCCAATGCTGGTTGGCACTGCCACTTGTGGCACGAATACACAACGACTGCACACTAACACAAGGGCAACAACTTTCGCATTAGGCCAAACCAACAGCAACAACAGGCCACAAATTTGTTGTAACCTGCCACGGAAGCCGCGACTCGACGCCTTCTTGAATTGGCCTGCAACGTAGGAAGCCAAAGCTGCCGTTGCACGCAGAGAAAAATCGGGCGAAATTAGTTTCATTTTGTTAGCTTAGAAACTGGCATTTATGATCTTCTAAGGATATTTTTTCTGGCTTAATTGAAATGAAATCCTACGAAATATATGCTATTTATAGCTGTAGGAGTTTTACTTGTTCCATTTAAATTTTTTCAAAAGTTAAGCTTTCCACAATCCAGATCATAATTAAAACTGTTATTCTATGGTTGAAACATATTTAAAAAAAACGCAATGCTTTATTTACAGTGTACGCAAAGAGGAAAAAAATGATGTTGGACCAGGCCTTGTGGAGAGCCTTTAACATTTGTGCCACAAGTGTCTTTCGGCCTCTTTGGGGCCCCGTGCATATTGCAGTTAATTTTCGCAACGACGCAATTGAGTTTTCCATCGCCCACGCCACGCCCCCCGCCTCCTTGGGTCCTCCAGCAGTTGCAGCTGGTTTATGACGACGTTTGATGCGGATCGAGTTGCAGCTTTAGTGTCCGACGCAGCCACTGCCGCCTTATCACCTGCTTTAGCCAACATGGACAGCTGTTTTAAGATACTCTATCTATTGGAAGATTATCTGGATTTACAATCAAATCGAAACTCAAGAAGGGCGATTTTTCCACACTTGGGTAAGTGTTTTTTTATTATATTAAAATTTATATTCTACAGTATTTGTTGTTGGTTATTAAACCAAAAGATCCAGGCTTTAAATATTTATTGAAAATTAATTAAGATAAGAAAAGCCATATCTTAAGTAATCACAAATAAAATTATTTACGTATATTTTTGCCCTCCTTAGTACATCCTCTAAAATAGAGTATTTCGAGAGCCAATCTTTAAATTTCGTACTTCTTGTTTTTGTCGTTGGTTTGGCTTGATATTGCATTTTCCTTGCGCGATTTTTTTGGCGCGCAAATTTTCAGGTTTCGTAATGTTTTTGTTTTTCATTCGATTTTTGATTTTCTTAACTTACGTTTTCGTCTGTGCCTGGGCGTTTCTTGGATACTGAACTGCCTTTGGGTAACGACGCCAATCAAAGTGCATTTAATTAATTGAAATACGTTACATTAATTACACTATAATTAAAAGTTTGATTTATACTGCTGGAGCTATCCGTTGGCCGAGGTCCAGACCCCATCGTCGTGTAGGTGTCCATTAATTGTTGACCGACCTGTCCGATCAGCTCGCTTCGATTTTTAGCGATTTCTGCGATTTCTGCGATTTCTGCGATTTATGCGATTTATGCTAATGCCTGTCACCTGCTCGACCACTTGGCGAACTCCAAGACCGCGGAGTGATCATTAATCTGGGATAGAAAAGCCTCGCAATATGCTAAGTTTTGTGGTTCGTTTAATGGTTTCTTAACCCGTTGTATTTGGTATTTCGTCATGTCTTTGGCTATATGGCCAACAACATTGTAAATAGTTTCAATAACTACGTTCTCTGGCAGTCGTTATTTTGTTTTAGGGATCATAAAATAACACCAGAGAACACGATTGTTTTTTTGGTTTTGGGACATTTATTCCTAAATGGTTTAATGGATTTTGAATAGTCTTAATAAATTGAATGATTTACTTGGAGTAAATATAAGAAATAATTTGAGCTTAGACTGTACTGTAAATCATAATTTTCCTTTTTCCCCCAAATAAATCCTCCTCTATCTTTTTTGATTGACAATGCTGCCGGAGTTGGGAGAAAGACCCCCTATTCCTTGGGGGTTTTTGGGGTGCTGATCCGAGTCAAAGCATCATCTAATGTCATGCCTGGCTGAGGACAGCGAACTGTCACTTGACGTTACGTTCGTGTGCTGCTCCATTTGACAAAAAGGGAAAACTCCCTGGCACTTTTCCTGTTTTCCTTTTGGGGCACATGGCACGGGGCGCAGGCGCAGGAGCACACTTCCCCCACGGGCCATAGAACATGTGTTGCATATTACTTGGAAAATGCCCTGAATAGTTTGCGGCTTGCAGATGGCTGTCTTCTGGGATACCGCTTAATATTATGGGGAATGATGGGACTCTGGCATATTTTAGAATACAAAGTTTATAAGGAAATGTAATCTTACAAGAATATGTGGTTATATTTGATTAATATTAACTATCTTCTAAGTAAAGATAAAATATTCTCAATATTTATAATATTATTTTTTAAAAGATCTTCCAGTATCTTCCAATATTGAAATATCCAAAATTTATTAATTATTTACCAACTGATTCAACAAATAAGTCTACGGGGTATATGAAGTTGAGCCCTTTTTTTTTCAAACATTTTTCGGCGAGGAATGGGCGGCGCGGCCCCCTTGAAAAGCGGGCAATGCCAAGTTGAAGTGACGTTTTCATTTTTCGGAAAATCCCCTCTCATTTGACTCTTCCTATTTATAGGTTGTGGCAGGCGCGGGCGCGTGTGTGTCCCCTATTTAATTTTTTTTTTTTCGTTCAGTGACTCCGCCGCCCCCCGAAACGTGGCCAGTTTTCCCCGTTGGATCTTGAATGAATTTGTTATAAATATAAACTAACGCGCCCCTCTGCTCGGGCACACACACTTTCTGGGGAAATCCATCCGTGAAAATGTAAAATATCTCCTGCTGAGTTTAGTTTTTCTGGCACTGCGCACTTTTTGAATTGTGTGTGGATTTCTAGTGTCTTTTGTCTTCGAGTTGCCGAGTTGTCCGTTCGCTGCCAGTCTTTTGTTTATAACTTTTCAATTAATGCTTTATTATCGCTCTTTTAGGGGGAATTTCCCCCAAATGCTGATGATCTGTTGATGGGACTTCGGCTGAATTTTTTGGGGGCCAACATCTGGCCGGGGGTAGGTAAGCTGGCGGTGATTCCAGCAAATTGAATTATTATAGTTGGATTTTCAACAACACGACAGAGTAGGGCTGAAATTGGAAGGTGTTTCATGGGCAGGAATGTGATTGATTTGATTGTTTTAGTATTTTACCAACATAAGAATTGTTTCAATAAAATATAGATTTATTTACAAAGCTATTTGTACTATAGATCGATTTAAATGATTAATTATCAGTGAATAAAGGAAATTCTAGGATACATACATTACACATATTGTTTTGTTAATTTACTTAACTTTTTTTTTGCCAATCAGTAATCTCGCACATCATCAAATTAATACAATTTTAACAAGTTATGAACTAGACAGAGACATTTTTGGAATGGTAAGATCACAATCGGGAAAACAATGTTGCCCCGAACAAACACGAAGATCGCGTGACGAAAGTGAGCAAAAATTTCCAATAAATAGGGCTGACTTTGTGAAGGTGACGAACAGTTCAAAATGAAGTGGGTTGTGGGGATTTTGCTACTTCACTTGCTGCACAAAATAAAGGTGAATATGGATTAATTCCAGTTAATATAAAAACCACCTCAAATAATTATTTTGAATAGTGCGAGCAATCCTATGTGGTAAGCAATGAAAAGCTGGAACCCTTTGAGGGCGATGACGAGACCTTGGTGATCTTCAATGGCCTGAAAACTGTGGGCCGAGAGAGGGCCCTGAACGGATCTTTTAAATTCCTCGGCGAGATGAACAACGACGACTTCAAGGTTTCCGTGGAGCTCTACTCCAGTCCCAATGGCGATGGCGACTTCAAGCGAATGGTCATGGACGTTCCTCAGACGAGCATTTGCGAATGCTTCAAGAAGTTCTATGTTCAGTTCGTCCAGCCTTCTGTGAAGCAGGGAGAGACCACTAACTTCCCGCTGGTCGATGAGGATACCTGCCCCATTCCCGAGGGCGATTTCTACATTAAAAATATTCTCTTCAACACCGAGGACTGGCCGAATCAAGTGCCTCGGGGAATTGTCAAGGCGATCATTACGTTCTTCAATGCTGGCAAAAATGTTGGGGGTCTGATAGTAGTCGTCAAAATTGAGGATCGACAGAGTTAGAAAGTTCTGGGAAGGTAGAGTTTTTAAGGTGGGTTTTTATCTGTATAACGAGATGATTTATACTATTTATATTACGCAATTATATAATTATATGTATTTATGAAAAAAATATAATAACTTTGAAAGCGAATCATAACCTAAAATTTTGTATTTTTCAAGTGGGTAAAAATACCTTTTAAAAATTCAATGAAAAAGGAGTTTTTAATCTTTTTTAAATCGTATTCATGTAGATCACATTATCAATAATTTTTACATAGCAAAAAACATAAATAAAAGGTCTTTAAAGCACTAGGAAATATAATTTGTATTAGTTACTTCTTTACAAAATAGGAAATGTGTTCAATAATCAATCTTTTATGTCATATAATAGGCAGTATGGATCCCGAAGTATGAACTCATAAAAAAAACTCATTTCTGTATGGAAATAAAGTATGCCCAAGAACATATTCATATTATATATTTACCTAACAAATAATTCAATTGTCCAATAGTTCAACTCCACCACCTGCACGACCTTAGGAACTACGACCCAATTGTGTCAGAAAGACAACCACAAAAGATCAACAATTTTCAATTGTTGAATCGAATCAATAAAGTTGCAATCCACTGTGGTCACCTGGTCACCTGGGCCGGAGTTGTGGTAAAGTGTACGATCCCTGCAGACCCGACCCCTGCGGATCGCAGACAATGAGAGACCCGATCAGGCACAACTGACAGGCGACTCCATATGCGGACACCTATGTCACGCACCCACTCCCAGAACGGATCGAGGAGGCCTTTCAATTTATGCAAAGCACATCGAGATCGATCGGAGTTACTCAATTAAGTGCCAACAATTTGCTGCGAAGTTTTCAATTTCAATTGCCTGCCCAGCGAAACGTGCCACATGTTGCGAGTATTTTTTTTTTATTTTTTTTTCTTGTGGGGGACGCCAGCAGCAGGTTTTCGGCTCTGCATGCGCTAATTTGAGCAAATCAAACAAGACCTCGGCAAAAAGATTTTCAAAGTTGTTTTCGTAGTCGAATCCAACCAGTTTCGATTGCAGGCTGCGTGCAGTCTTTTTTTTATGGCAAAATAAAAATATACAAACACCTGCCACAATTGATTAAATCACGGCAATTCATTACTACGAACGATGAACTACAAACAGATACAAGTGAATACGGCTTAATACAGTACAGTTTATGGCCGTAAATAATAGATCATTCGATTTTGTAAAATAAAAATGAGTTAGATTTAAGCTAATAATTTCGAAAATAAACTAATAAAATAGTATAACACTTTTAAATGTTATTAAGTTGAAAAAATTGAGTAATAAAATGATATATGTTATAATAAAAGTAGATGATACTTACATTTATTTGCTTTTAATAATGGCAAGGCATTATTTGGTTAAAATTCTCTTCATATTTGATTTTTGCACTTGACTGTAAGGGGGAAAAATTCAAAATCGAGGTTGATTGATTTTGTGGGTTCTTGTGATTCGTGGGTGTTCGCTTTGCGAACGTGAGGGTTTCCATTTGATCAAGCAAACTGGCTCAGACACTGTGGCTACCAATCGATTTCCCTATCTACTCCCCGTGGTTTTTTGCCGCATAAATCAAGTTTTTTGCGCAATAACGTTTTTGGCACGTTCTAAAAGTGTTAATTGGATTTTTTTTTCTGGTTGCTCTAAACCCACACAGCGATTTGCATAGAGTAACATTGCACATTGTGTGGGTTCATGTCGATCAATGATTTGATCAATGCTGAAAGTGCTTCCATATATTTATCCTAATAGGCGTGATTTCGTCAAATGCAAATGAACCTCATTACCTAATGGCTGGCAGTTAAAGCTAAATTTAATTTAGTTTAAGAGGTGTGATTATCAGAAGGTATTTCAGAGAATAAAGAGAAGAATTTTAGTTAAAAAATCAATATAAATAATAAAGTTAAGACTGCCTTGAATAGCATATAATAAAGGATATTATATTTAAGAAATATATTAAATAATAAACATAACTATGTTCTCAGGGATAATGTTTATTGAATAGAGCTGAAGATCGTTAATAATTCTTTAATTCAGGGTTATGATCATTCATTTTGGAATCGTTTACACTGAAGTGATAAATAAAACAAATTTATATCTCAGAGATATTTCCACAGTCGACCAACTGATCTTTGCTCTTGGTAATCTATTATTTTTATGACTTCTTTGGGAGTGTGATCTGTATGTCGTGGTTTTATATCAGTTTTTGATTATTTCCAGAATTTACACAATCGGTTTAATGGCAGGCAAGGCACAGGGTCATAAAACTGTTCGAATCTCTGACTCCAAGCCCGCAGCTGCCTTTCCAGAATGAAATCAACTTGTACAAATTGTTTTCAACAGAATTATTATGGCATCTATCCCAAGGCCCCAAGTATGATAGCCCAGCGACAATGATTAAATATTTGGGACTTCTGTGTCGGAGGAAAAGAAAATATTATGGAGCGACGCGACTGAAACAATTTTATTAATGGGTCGCGTGATTTAATGTGCCCTCCGTTCGATATGGATATAGCCATAAATCTGGGGGGAAATGTGTGCCGCTTAATTGCGTAATGATTGAGTTAGTTGTTGGTTTCGGCTGGTTTATGATCCTAACCGCTAATTGGAGGATCAGAGCGACTCCCCACGGTGGAAATGATTACGGAAATTGAGCCAAGAAATGAACTTTTGAACCGGCTTGAACTTTAATTAGATATCTCTCAATTGGCTTAATTTGGGCTTAGATAAGGAAAGAGTTTCTCACGTTCTGGATTAATTTGAAGGGGTTTCATTGGCGTTTGAAATTAGTTTCTTATTTTTTGTTGTAGTTTTCTAGACCCTGTACACTTCCATTAATTTCTCATTGTGCCATTAAAGCTGTCATCAGAATCTTACAAATACATTCGCGCTTGCCACTTTCAAAAACAGTGTCATAAAAATCTGCTAATTAAACGAGAGCTGGCTGACCCAAAATCTGGGCATAAATGTACAAAGCCACAAAACAAAAAACAATAAAAAGCTGAAAGATTTTTAATGGGCGATTCGAAAAGAATATCCACAGATTTTCCACTTGAAAGTTTTCGCGAACAAAAGAGGGAAAGAAAAATATTGAACCTAAAATCCGCTACAAATCGCTCTGTACTTCAGTTTGAAGGGGAATATCCGCACTCGTGCCGCGGAAAACATTCTGACTAAAAAAAGGAAAACGTTTTTCAGGATCCATCGCTTTTAGGGGGCTTAATTATGATGGAGCATATGGAAAAAACCTTTTAAAGCCTGAAAAGAAAAGCGAGTAATTTGAACAAGCCCCAAAGTATGCAAAGGTAGTTGTGCCGGAAAAAAGGTCCACCATCATCATAGCGAGAGGGGACAAAACCAATTTATAGATAATAAAATAATTAATCATGCACTTGTCCAACTGAAAGTCCGAGGACACGCAAACACCCAGCCCATTATGGCCAGGATCCCTTGGCCATTAACTCGGCTGTCTGAAGGGACTTCGACTATGATTGATGTGTGTGGAGTGACTAGACACAATTTTCCAGTCAGTCTGTGTGCGAAAATCACGAAATTTTCCTCTGGCCAGCATGATTATGATAAGACAATTTCACTTGGCTTCTCACTCTAATTAAACTTGTCTCGCTGAATATTTCTCAATTCTATTCTATTTCAATTTTTTTTGCGGCATCATGGTAAATAAGAAGCGTTACTCATTAATGCAGGCGCAGCCACTCAGTTGACTCGATGAATTATTCATGTGGGGTTTAGACAGCCAGCCCTCCCGAGATTTCCACTGACCTTATAATTTACTCGGTTTCCCTTCCGTCCACACAAGTGGCACACTTATTTCTGCCGCCATTCGGACTCATAATTGCTCTGAAGGACCTGGAAGAAGGGTGTTCCCTGGCACATTAAGTGATTCCAAATGGTCAAATGACTTGCCAAAGGATGAGAATGAGGGTAAAAATATAACAGGTGTCAGGATATAGTCAAAAACTGCCGAGTTTCCACAGGAAATATAAATCAAGTAACAGATTAGGGAGGCATAATTATGTTATTTTTCATTAAGGATTATTCGGAAATTGCTCTTATATTTTAAACTAAATAGGAAGCATTTTATCTATTTATATTATTTAATTTATGCTAATGTAAAGCTTGGCTTAGTATTATAGTTCCTAGCTTTAAGCTCCAACTCAACCAATTACCAAAAATTATCCCTGCTTAGCGACCGCAAGGCTCTAAGCCCTCGGCTCTCGCAGAGCAAAATGAACATTTTGCGCAAAATTGCATTGCCGAGTTGAACAATGATTTATGTGGCAGTCGGCCGCACCTACATTTATGCCACCGCGTGGCCATAAATCACACCAAAAACGCAAAGCTGCGATTCTACTGCAGACCTGGCTAAAAGCAAGTCAAGTCGAGCCAGCCAGTCAGCCAGTTGCGAGCGGGCCGAAGTGTCTGTCAGAAAGTCAGAAACGGGCAAAGTCAGAAGTCTGGGCAGACAACAAATTGATATTTTTAACATGCGAGTTCAAATAGATAAAGTCAATTGATGGACGGACCGAGTGCAGAGTCGCAAATAAGAAGAAAAATCAGTAGCGGTCGCCAAGACAACCGCTCGAGAGAAGTCTCGCATGGCATGACAATTAGCCGACCCACAGGGGCCCAGCCTGCCCACTGTGACGCCTCCTTGGGACAAAGAGGCCAACACCAACGACAGTGCACAGTGGGAAGGCTCTAGGCGCAGGACATAGCCAATAATAAAATAAAATAAAATAAAATATAGTTCCATTGATTCTCCATTCATTAGATTATTTTTTCAGGGAAGTAATTGATAAGCAATGTATTGTATATTAATATATTAGGTTTTGCTACCTTAAAATAGGAATAATAAATTGATCCTGTGGTATGATATTCTTTGAGAGTTCAATAATATAATTATATTTATTAATACTTATATTGGTCTATTAATAATTAAATTGATAATTTTTTGGCTAATGTTTTGTTACTTCTTACAGCCACTGTGCATTTTCGCTGTCAATTTGTTTGTTTCCCCCCTTTTTCGCCGACTCTAGCCCCTTCCTCTAGCTTTGCTCGCACTCTTGTCACAAATTGTGCAAATTTATTTTACGCGCTGAATGCAAAACGTGCCCGGCCAGCTAAATGGCTAAAAATTACAACTCAAAGGGAATCTTTGCTTAGCCTTCCATCTATTGTCAATAAAAGAAGCTGTTGGCTCCCCATTTTCTTTTTTTTTTTTTTTAAACTGCCGCTCTTAACTTCCTTGAACTGTGGGGCCCACCCACAAATTCTCTCACACGCACAGTGTTGGCAATTTATAATTTAAAAGAAAATTGGACATTTATTAAAAGTAACTAGTGTGTCCTAGGCATTGGTACATAATTAATTTTAAATAATGGTTTTGTATTTATATTTATATATTTAATAAAACTCGAGGAATGGGATTTGTGATATTTTAAGTTATTTAATGCATAACTTAGCAGTACATCCTTATTTAAAATTGTTCTCGAAAGACATTACTGTTTTTTTTATTTCTTTATTATAATTCCCTGTTCAACTGAATTATTTTTATTAAATTTGATTCCTTAATATTAAATAAAAATAAATTAAAAAAAACAACTTGATTAGCTAGAAAAAATCCAAGTTAGCACCACTTACCACACACACTTTTGAAATCAGCGAAACTTTGGCCAGGCTTTTAATTTGCGAGAGCCCCTTCTTAGCTTGGCCTGCCTAACAATGCGTGAAGTTTGTCGCCGCTTTTGATGGATTATAATGGGGAGTTGGTAACTTTTCTTTTAGGATGGGGCCTTTATATTATGCCCTAACACTTTTGCCCTTTGTGTGCCTGTAATTATTAATGTATGGCAGGCATTTTCTTTTATTTTTCGGTTAAGCATTATGCAATTTGTTTCAGGTCTGGCGCTTGACAAGTTTTCTGTACATTATATGCCCCGATGGACAAGCCTTTTTTGATTAATTAGGAGCTTAGAATGTGAAATGTTTAAAGGGTTTCAAAAAGGGGTGTTTAAATTATTAATTGCCATTAAGTGGGGCTTTGAGACAAAATACATTATTTCAACTTCTTCGGGTCTTTAAAAATCTGATTTAACTTGGCCACATATTTATGCAGACAAACACACACATGGGCACCAGCTAGTAGGGCTTAAAGAGCTTATCTCACTTTTCCTCGACCCTCTTCAGTTAATATTTTTTCGTCTGAGCTTACAAATGACCGGTGGCTCCTGTCTTTTTTGTTTGCTTTGTACTGGCTTTAGTTTTTATATTAAATTCGCTGCCCCGTCTGGACGCTGGCCATTAAAAGCGATGCTGCAGACGGAACGCAAAGGGAGAAAGGATACCTTTTACGTAAATCCCAGAAGGAAATTAAAAGCCAAAATGAAGTTGCAATGGGAGTAAAGCACAAAAAAAATAGAGCAAAAGTTCCGACAGTGGCCATCGAGAATTTATCGTCATATTTACAAACCAGCAGTCCACTTGGGTCGTCAAAAACACCTTATTACGGATAAAATGACGAGAGCTGACAGTCACAGAACTTCAGAATATCCAGTAAACTGATAACTACAATTTAAGAGTAAAAATAAAATATAGTCATCTGTTGTTTACTTATTAGTAAATTTAAAAAGCATTTTACTTAATTATGGAACATGATAATACTGCTAAAATGGATCTAAGTTTTTAATTTAATTTAGACTGGTCAAATCTTGAAGTTCAGTCAAAATTAAAAATTATTGCAATGATTTGAAGAAAACAGAAATACCCAAAAATGTACAGGATAACCCATAGAAGGAGGCAGGATGGCTGGAGTATAACGCGACTGACAACTGAGTGACGCAGTCGCGGGTGTCATGTCCTCAGTATTTGTTTTTGTTTTGCTTTTACTTTATTTTTGCCTTTTATTTACCAAAAAGTCAAACAAAGCACACAATTAAAATGGATCTGGCGGCAAAAGTCGCGAAAAACCCACTCACATCGTTGTTTTTTTTTTCGGTGATTAATGTGTCTTTAGCGTTTTCCGTCGCACAGAGTTATGATGATTACTTTGACCACTCCCCCTGACACCTAGCAGACACCTGCCTAAACACCTGAATATTTAAGCATTTAATTCGAAAACTAGACAAAAATAAGAAGTGAATGTTTGACTTATTTGTTGTTATTGAACTAAATTTGCAGATAGCGATAAAAAATATTCTCTAACTTATTCGATTTCCAAGGAATAAGAAATAATAAGAAGAATTCTTTAAACTGTCTTTTAAAAAACATTTGTTTACTTTGTTTCCCATATTTCTATTTCTTTTCTCGCAATATTTTTTCTGACATTTTTTGTAGAACAAATTACATTATTTTTCCATGTGACGCTTTACATATAAAAGTCATAATTTTTGCCACATTTACCCCCGTTTTTCCCAAACTTTGGCAGACACTTAGTCCGTTGGCTAATCATAAAAAATATTAAGCGCTGATTTTGACGCGACATTTTTAACGTTCGAGCGTGCTAATGAGTTTTTGTCAAGTTATTCTGTCTGGGTCCGAGTCCAAGTCCCCCCAGCTTTGTTAATTAGTTCTTCCGCTCCAGAAGTATTTAGGGCTTACGTGCTAGTGTAATATTTTTCCTCCTTTTTTTTGGGGGTTTGTCCCCCCGACATGCGATTAATAAATAAATGCTCCGGACCTTGCGTGTCGGTGTCCCGAGAGCTCCCCAGTCGGTCCTTAAATGCCTTTTGTTTGTAATTTGTTTATGGGTTCATTTCCCAGCGGTCAATTGCTCGGCTCGTCTGTGATTTTTTTTTGTTGGTTTGTTTTGAATTTTTCTCCACCTAGCTTGCCCCTTTTGTTTTCTATATATATTTTTTATTCGTTCAAACACCTTTTCAATTAGCCAGGCCGCACTTAAAATCCATTTCAGGCGTTAATTTCTGATGGCACAAAAAGCGTTTAAGCTTCGCTGAACTGGCAAGTGACACCTGCCACCCAAACACCTTGAATGGAAAGCCCGTTCTTTGAATTCCCTCATTTTCCGGAAGGGTTTTTCCACATGCCATCTGACGATTTTTAATTGAGCGCGCAGACGTGCGACATTAAAAAAATGTGAAGCTGATTATTTCATTGGAAAAGGTCTCTGCATTATAATAAAAAGGAAATACCTAATAAGGTTAATTTTAAGTAAAGTGCTACAAATTGATTTCGGGCAGAAAAAAGGTGTAAATACTTATTTTATGACAAAAACTGGAGACTCTAGAGGGAAGTTGAAGTGTAAAAAAATAGGATTGACATTTAAGAACGTTGTTAATACTAATGAAATGTTTTTAAAATTGTTATTTCATTCTTTGTTCTAGCTAGAGCAATATTTTGACTGTAGTAACATAAATTCATTGAATTTTACCTTTTAACAGAGTTCCTTTTTCTTACTTAGTAAGAAAATAAAGATTTAACTTTCAAAGCAACCTTCTTGTTAAGAACAAACACTGATAAAAATTAAATTAAACCCACTTAAAGTAGGCTTTCTTCTGATAAAGCCCCTTCTCAATAATGTCTTTATTTTGCCGAGAAGAGAAATAAAAACAACTTTCAGGTCAATGAGTACTTAATCCTTATCAGCAAACCGTATAGTATGGTGAAAAATACCTAGTAAATGTATCCCCCCACATATTTTCCGGCACCAAATAAATTTCCTAATAAAAGAACGGTAAAAAGCCTGGCGATCATTTGAAATTCACACGCCTCTGAGTCATCCCGGGCCAGTCGATCTCTCCCCCCAACTCCTTCAGCCAATTAACAATGCAAACAAATCATTGGACCCAACAACAAGTTCAGGAAATTTGTATTTGTAACATTGCCACAAAAAAAAAGAGACCGGACAGAGAGACGAATCCGAAAAATGACAAACATATCTATGGATGTATATCTCTCTTTATGTTGTATCTTTGTATCTGCTGGCTGTATCTGCTGCACGTCTCATTGTCATTAACCCCGGCCAAGGTATGGCAGCAACCTTTCTCTCAATCTCAACTTTTGCGCCTGTGTCATCTAATTGACATTTGTTAATAGTTTTTCTTTCCATTTTCCCTTTGGTGCGACCATAAAAGGCGTTTGTTCATGAAAATTGTCTGTAATTTTTTTTATTGCCAGCCCATCTCGTCAGTGTTCCGCGTCTGTATTGTGTTGACTAATCATTTTCAGTTCATCGTTTTGTTATTGTTCCGATTCTTATCTATTTTCCAAAAAGAAGTAAGAAAGTAAAGAATCTACGCATCCAAAAACCTTCGACCATCGATCAGAGTGGTGGCCAGTGTAGAAATGTCCAATATAATTGCTTACAATTTCAGAATTGTAAATGCAAATGGCATAATTGGAGATATTCTCTGATTTTCCTCTCCTCTCTGGTCAATCCATAGATCATTAATCACAAGTGACGATCGTTCATGGGCAGTTGTCTTTCGATTGGGCACAAAAAGAAAAACAGTTAATGAGGATCAGGAGGATCAGGTTTACAGTAGCGATACATTATTTTAAATATACGGTTTTTTTGGGCGAAGCGAGTTAATTAAATCAATGCTGCAGGCTGTCTGTCTTTAATCACTATTAAATACCTTTAAATATTATTATTCTTTTAAAGAAGTTACCAGTATTTACAAAGTACTGGCTATTTTGGATTTTTGCAAGATTTTGATTTTTTGAGAATCTTCTGCCTATGTTAGGCGTAAAGAGGACATTCTAGGAATATCAGGAATAGGGTCAGGGTATGATTGCATTTTTGGCATGTTGAATAAAAATAAATCACTAAAAATAGTGATTTGCTAAAATAGATTTATTAAAATCATTGCCGCATAATGCTAAGGTTTATTTTTGGCTTCTTAACATTCTATTTTTGTGTCATTTATATTATTTTAAACCAGCCAAAAGCAATTAGGACCTAGCTGAGAGAAGAGCCAACTCAGTCCCAAAACGAGATGACACCCAAAAGGAGGGTAAATCTAAGCAGCTCATTGCTCATCGTAGACGGCGGCAATCAAATCAGCCGAAACTTGTTATCGCCTCCTTTGACTGACACCCCGGCAAATTAATGGGCCTGCCCCATACCCACACAATCACACACGCACAACCGCACACCCGCACACACGAGAAATGCATTTGCTGCCGGCGCGCCGGGAGATTGCAACTGACTTTCAGGTGGCCCTCCGATTTGAAATATGTAAAGCATATAAATTATGTGACAGCCCAGAGACCGGGCGACAAACTGTGAATGAATCAAAGGATAATCCAATTTATTTTACATTATATGCAGCTCCGAATGCAGCTGCAAGGCCCAGCCCTGGCTCATTGTGCCAAGACGTAGATACAAAGATACTTCAAAGGTGTCAAATGAATGCAGCGAGGGGATCCGGGGATCTGCGACCGGAGATTGGGGATTGCACTTGCAGGCAATCAATACGTTTTTGTCTTTAATGTAATTTACTGCTTATAATTTGCAGCATGTGAAAGCCAACTTGGAAAATGAGGATGATTAGGGTAAATGATGGGTTGAAAATTCATTCATTCGGGAGATAAGAAGGATATACTTTGTATCTCATACTAACTAGTAATACGATATTAGAATGCTTAGACTCAAATTTATCCGATGACTTTTTACCTAATTGAGATAAATTGCAATGTTTAAGAATGATTCGTGTATTTAGTTATTGAACTCCTTTGCCTCAAGTATTTATTTAATTATAAATATATTTATACATAGTTTCCGTTTTCGACCCCTTAACTCATAAAAATATGATGACCTTAAACATAAATTCAGCTGCCCACAAGTCACTTAACGAGTGGTTTTCCACCCAAACCCCTCTTGCTACGCGTTTTCTTCTGGCAACCTTTGTATCCCTTTGAGAAAGAATATTTACGCTCAACTAACTTTTTTGAAAAGGCAATAAGGACGGGCGAATCTGTGCAAAATCCTTACACATGTCAGTCACACTTAACCCCGCGGGTCCAAGGAGCTAAATCATCATCCACGACAGCAGGAGACCGACGTTGAACCTGGATCTCAAACCCAACCTGATCCTGATTTGCTTTGATTGCCTTGCGGCTGAATTATTATTTTGAAGTCAGCAACTGTTACGCTTACCACTTTGTCTTGCCTTTTTATAATTTTTTTTTGTTCTCATCTATACATGCATATATATATTGTTTTCTGCGCTGCTCCCCAACGTTTATTATGATTTTGCGGAAATGTTTTAAGGCAAAACGGAAATTTATGCACATCGCATATGTCAACAGCTCGCTAGCAAAAAAAAAGGAAAAAGAATCAAATAAAATTTGTACAAAAGAGAAAAGAAATTTGCATATTTGCATTTCAATTTTCTGTTGCTGCGTCCATGGTGGTTAGGGGTGCTCGATTTGTTCTCTGCTTTCGGATTTAATTGTCAATAAAAATTCGCCATGCGGAAAATTTGTTGGGCAAACAAACAGAAATTGAAATGTTCAGTTTATGTCTGGGAAAAGTCTGGGAAAAATTTCGAATTGCATTCAAAAGACAGTCGATTGAAGATCCCATTATGCATTGGAATATCCTTTAAGCATTCTTTTTTCCAGTTTATACATTATCGAGAGAAAGAGAATCAACGGATGTTTAAATATGAATATTTCTAAACCTAAGGAAGTTATATATTAAAATAATGATTATATTTCTTAGCCTGCCTTGAACACATCTTTCGTTTCTGACTAATGCTGGACAGGGAATGAGATTTATCTGATTTGGGGGACAGAGCTCTCTGCTCGGTTCCTGTTCTTGTAATTTTGCAATTTACATTGCAGGCTTGGAATTTACACTTGCAGGCAATTAATAATGCTGCATTAGGACCATCCATAAAGCAGACAAGCCCCACTCACATCCCTGACAATTAAGCTGGATAATTAAGTTTACCGTTCATTGGCTTCGGCCAAACACACACACACACTCGAGCCCACACCCACTGAATCTCCACATCAGCCCCTTAGTGGAGATTCTATGACGGATTACTACGAATGCAGGGGATGGAGTCCAGGTTCCGAATATCCCCCAACTATCGAACATGAAAATCGCACACATCATCAGGTCACATGGAGATGGCAAATAGAAGCCTTAGATTTTGAGTGCATTTTCAAATCAACCAGGACATTCGCACCCGAATTTCTTCCTTTTCCCAGCGTTTTGCCACTGGACATGTGTCTGCATTAATCAACAACTGAACATGTTGCTGAATTTTTGATGGCAGTTACAAAACACTGAAATGCATTTTCTGGCCGTAGTTACTTTGAGGGGAAAATGAATTGATTGAGATGTTTTTAGATATAAAACATGAACAGGAAGTATAACAAATAACATATGAAAATTTATTAAAGTGGCAACAAGAATTAGAAAACAATTAAATCAAGAATATATCAGTAATATTTTGTATTATGAAAAGCATAATAATATTATCTACATTTATACAGAATCAAATCTTTTCTCCTTTAAGATAACTTTAAATCACAAAATACTTCTCTTAGCTTACCGATTTCGATCATAAAACAGTCTCTTTTGACATTAAAGGATTACCCATCCAGCACACCTCAGCTGACATTAAGTTCGTGTCCTGTCATCAGTCATTAAAGATGCCATTGCTAGACGCAATTAAAACCATTCAGAATGAACATTTCATTACCCGAACTGAACAGGAGGACTCCTCCTGTCACTCACACTTTCCCGCCAGCTCTGTTTTTCCCCCGGAAGTTTTCGCCAAAAAGCGACAACAGGAACAACATTGTCGTAAACCTAGCTGACATTAAGATAACTTTTAATCATCATAAAAAAAAGATGCAAAAACGAGAGTGCAAAAAACGAGCCAAAAATCAAATCCTGCCTGCCGTGCAACGTAAGCGGCTTTTCGTGTTGCCGCCGGTGCAGTGTTGCATGATAAAAACACCGAGAAAAGCGAGCAAAAACACAAAACAAAACTTGAAAACATTTCAGCCAAATATTTTTACACGGCCAAACAAGAAAATAAAAGAGAAATTGTAAATATCTTTGGACGGACTTACCGACTCCTGATTCCCAGTTATTAAATTGTTGTCGGTAGCTTTGCATCGGTGGCAACCGTCGAAACGGAAATGTAATGAAAATTCAATTAAAAAATGGCATTTGCCAGATTTAACTTCCTGAGTTTTCGGTCTGCCCAGGGGCGAATTCCATCGAGGGGATGGACAAAAGGGCTCTGATGAGTTACAGTTTGGGGCAATTCAATGGGATTGCAAACTCATTTCGGTTTGGCGAAATGGGAATGCAAGTGTTAAAGGATTCAACGTGGAAGTAATTGAAAGGGTAAAACAAATTTAAGAAGAATTTTTTAAGGGACTTTAAGTCGTTTGATTTGTTTCAGAATTTTTAGTAGGACTTTGTTTTATCTTTGTAAATTAAACTAAATAAAAAATGCTTTTGAAAATGTAAAAAATCCACTGAAATGAGAAATACAAGTTATTGCATTTATTTATAACAATTTTTACAGCATGACTTGTAATTATTGGATTAAAGTCATTTAATAAAATATGATTATGTCACGAAATACAATTCAATTCGCAACAAAATTGTTTATTTAAAAAGTTGAATATCTGTAATAAAAAAAAAATAGCTGGGGTTAATCATAATATATTCCGCATGTTACCCCAAGCCCAAAAATAATATAAAATCGCTTGTAAAAAATGTCAACATAACATGTAATTTCACTTATCTGACATAATGTCATCGGTTCGGAAATCGTTGTTACAACACACGCATTACCCAAACCAAAAAGAGTCAAATAAAATTTCACATATAAATTACACAAAAAATAAAAAAAAAAATTGAGAGAGAGAGGAACACACAACAGGCACAACATATATCCTTGTGTAGAATTACCCCTTATCGCATGCCGGATAGGAAGAGTTGACTTGTGTAACGAATAAAAGTCACTTGATAAGCCCTATAATGTGCCAACCCCTTCAGAAAAGGGTGTCATGCAAAACTGCGTATGCTAATCACACGCCAAAGAAGACACCCAATCCAAATCCCATTCCCGTCCCGGAGTAAATCGCTTTCAACATGCTTAAGCACCAACCAACGAGCCAAAGATACATTCCTGCTTTCTTCCTTTTTCTTATATTTATAAATTGTTTTTTTTTTGGCTTGCCTTCCTGGTTTTGTGTGGGTTTTTTATAGCCTGGCGCCGCTTGAATGATTTTTATGGGTTGTGTGTCTCCTGGCTAGAAGGAAAAGAGCAAAACTGATTTGCATGTCTTTTTTATATTTTTTTTCGAATCTCTTTCTCTATTGTGGCATTAGAATTTTGTTTTCATACTCTGAGAACCAAGGGTTAACATTGATTTCAGGTTAGATTGGCAATTGGAAAGGAAGAAGTCTCAAAATGGGGTGTATTTTCCCATGAGGTTTTTCTATATTTTTATTCAACAGAAAACATGATAAAGTAAACATAAAGATTAATTTATTAATAGATTAGCTAGCAGATATAAGAAAGAAATATCAATAAGCTCAGCCAAGTATTTTCACATTTTACAAATTTCTATATTGTTTTAAGAAACCTTTCCTAGAGTACACAGATGTTTGCCTTTAACAAGAAACAAAAACCTGCCAAGCGTCAAACAATTTCTTTTTTCATTTTTGTATATTTTTTGTTCAATTTATTTAGGATTCAATAATTTACAGACAAACTTTGGAAATGCAAACGTTTCTCGCTTTTCTTTTCAGGATTCCTTTTTTCATGGCTAGTTGAGCGTTGCCTATAAATATTCGACACTGCACCCTTTGAACGAACATTGGAGTAACATTTAATAAGCAGTAAAACTCACTTGGATCTTGATTTTATTCCCTCTCCCCAAGGAGAGATTTCTTTTGTCTTTTTACCATTTTCTGCTTTTATTTTTTTACTATTTTCAATTTCAAGAGCCATTAAAGAGTGTGCATGCAATTAAGTCGAGTGAAAATTTCATAAAGATAACAATCGACAAGAACAAGAAATAAACATGGCAGGCAGATCGGATCAGATCACCGCTGGCACAAGACCAAGACACACTCTGCAGTAGGGAAACCTGCCTATGCCCCAGTCTGTCCCTCTGTCAGTCAGTCAACACTTCAAATAAAAACTTGGACCATGGGGCCCTACATTAATTTGCGTTTAAAAACAGTTTTTAGATGGCATTAAAAGCAAACAGCACGAAAGGGAGGAGCCCCACTCCGATCGGGACTAGAGACCATTAACAAAGTGTCTCCAGATGTGTGTTCGCATGCGGAGGATCGGATCGGATTGGATCCACGGCAGCATCTTGTATTTAACATAACATAAAAAGATGAAAAGTTTATTATGATTGTTGCCGGTGGTGTGGTGGCTGAACTGTTGTTATTAGCTTAAAGAAATGGTTATGGGACGAGCGCACGCCATCAAATGTCAAATGCCAACAGTCACAGTCGTCCGTCCCAAAGGCCGACAATGATGATGATGATTATTATTATGCCACAGAGTGAAGCAAGCCACTGCGAGGGTAGACTGAATAATTTAATATGTTCAGGAATATATTAAGTTTAAATATTGCAATGTTATAAATAAGTTTACAAACTCTTACTAAAGAAATTCAAATAGAACAAGGGAATTTGTAACATATTTATAATAAAATGACTTCTATATTTATCAGGTACTTCTACTTTATACTCTATAACACACATCTGCTTACCATAGAAATAAAGTCCAATCGTTACGATTGGGGAAATATAAATAAAAAGATATAAATATGGACTCGATAACAAACCATAAAGCGGTAGTGGGACAGTTAGTTTGACAGCAGCTAAACTAATGGCTTTCTTTGGTGATCACAATACTTATTGGGCAGAACGGGAGCTCATGAGGTCTTAATGAAGCTTAAGCTTCAGGGAATATGGAAAGTGGAAGTGGGGTTTAGTAGGTATTTCTAAGAAAGGCTTTCTTTATTTAAAAGATTGTTGAATGAATCGTGGTGGAGAAAGAGTAGGTTCTTAGAAAATATCTGGCTTTGATGTAAATAATCTTTAACCTTAGTCAACCTCATTATTTATTTTCTGGTAAATTATTATTAAAAAAAACAAAATTACATCAATTCTTATAGCAAGACAACTTCCTTCAATAAACAGCCTTCTCAGCTTGATCTTTCCATTGTAGATTTATAAATACTTCCATTTCCATCTCAATCGATTGTAACCAAATCCGTGAATGTGTTGTGCCATCACCCGATGGTCTTATCCCCAAAAGATCATTTATTGTGGAGGCAAAACACATTTAATATGCGGCTGGCTTTTTGACAAGCCGAAGAGCGCCTCGAGTGTTGTCACAGAGGGCATTACATGGATTTATTTTTCCCAGTTTTTCCCCGCTCTGTCTTGCTGTGTTTTTTTTTTTCCCCTGGTGGCCAAGTGGCATGAAACACTTGACACTTGCCGCTGACTTGTGGCATAAGCCCCTGACATGTGCGCTGCCTTGGATGCTCCAGCTCCAGCTTCAGCTCCGGCTTCTGTTTCGGTTTCTGCCGCCGGAGATCATCTTATTTCAAGATCTTTCCACGGAAAATTTGTTTGCCGCTTGCTGATTGCCTGTCGGTTGTTAGAAAAATATTACTTTTCCCCATGTACTCATATATGACCATATCGGGGGACCGAGGGGACTATATAGAAGAACCGCTGCCGCTGTCTGTCAGTCGGTGGTGGAGTTCTCCTTGAGTGAAAGTTGATGTGCATGAAAAGTTTTAATTGCGCGTCGAGTTTTGCCCAACATCTCTGGGTGGCAGGGTTTTACATTATTTTCTTGGGTCTTGAATACCCTGTAGTACCAAAAAAAGTGGTATCTCTGGTCTTTAAATCTTGTTAAAGCGTTTGATAAAGAAGTTATTAAACGTCACTAATATGAGGGTTTTAACAAGATTTGTAAGTAAGTAAGTATTTTCCATAGATAGAGCTTACGTAACAAAAACAGCTTAAAAGTAGGTAATTGACAATGTAAATACCTTTCAAGAAATCCAAAAATATTAAGAAATTTAACTTAAAAAGAATGATAAATTGGAAACTTTCTTGGTTTGTAAATAACTACATTTCATGGGTATCTTCTATTCCATACATCACCTTTATCACTTTTTATTGAGAATAACATTAAAGCTAACAGTAATTTTCGGGGTCATTTTTCGACTAATAGCCTCAAAACGATAAGAGCAATCTTCCAAGTACAGACAAATAAATAAAAACCCAAAAAAGTGAGGCAGCATCTTGGCTTCGTGTCAAGTGAAGTGTGGCATGTGCTGGGATGTCTCTCTGAAGATGAACTCTGCGGGGGTTGGAAAATTAAAAAGGGCACGAGCTCAAATCATCTGAAATATATGCTGCGTAGGGATACAAACCCAAAGTCGTAGGAGTAGCAAACAATGATCTAAGATACAAATCGAAAGGCTACTTTCTCCTTTTTTTGTTAATCATGACACGTGCCGTATGTAGGAGGGTTTCAAGAGCAAAAAACACATTTTGATAAACCCATTTTTAAAGAGTTTGATTAATAGTGGAGATATAAAAGAAAAAGCGGGGGAAAAAATGATTCAATATAAAATATAAATTTTTTACTTTGCTCTATATGTACATATTAACTTTATTGAAGAGTAGAATTTCGCTTAAAGCCTGGTGGGAATGCAATAAATATAACACTATACGCCGCTCCCCATCAATTTCTTACTAACATTTCCTATATAACTGCCTTAAAATAATCAAATTCTTTGACTGTGATCATCAATTTTCGACACAAGCACACAACGAATGGGAGTTTTAACTGCTTACAGGAAAAAACCATAACAAATTTATAAACTATTTCCATTTGAGGTAAATTCTTTTAATGGCCTTTACCACACATTAAGGTGGAACATCAAAACTGAAGTGGAAATCGAAGAAAAATGCCAACACGCAGGCAAGAACTTTTGATCGGCTTGATGATCAGTAAACTGAGTAAGACAAACTACGACCGACTGAGTTCAAATGGTCAAAAGCTAATAAATTAACCTCTGTGGCACCTTCTCTACTCCGAGATATCATACATCTATCAAATGTAGATCAAGTTGTGGTGATAAAAAGATCGCCTCACATTAATTATAACTTTTTAAAACAACATTATGACCACGAGAAAGAGCGTACACATTTTGATTGAATGCATTCCGGGAACAGTTTCCATTATGTTAAGCTAATTCTGTTTGTAGATCATAGATTTTTATTAAAAACCATAGCCCACTTCCATTTGTGTTTCATTTCTTTCTAAAATCACCTTAATTGTCTTCAGACTTAGCTCCATAAATTTAATTTTCTTCGTTGTGTGGCTGTAATAATTTTTACGATTTCATTTTCCTTTTTGATGTCGTAATTATGTCTTTCTGTGGACAGAGTTTTATTTCCTGGAATGATTTTTCTTCTTATTTCCACTAACTGCATTCCTATGATGAAAACTGGGCAATAATTTTAAGGTTTTTAATGGATTACTTTACCTTTTCCATTACCTTTGAGTGATATCTGTTGTGGACAATAAAATTTATGACCGGAGACCTGCCAAGGTAACTAGGTATGCCTAACCTTAAGAGGAATTGGTTTTATTTTTTGCTCTGTCTGATTTAATCCCACAACTGTGCAAATATTTTTGCACAAATTTCCAATATTTTGCATTCAGAAAAAAACTACCAAATTTCATTTAAGGGGACCATTATCCCCAGAGCATTATCTCCACAGCAATGAATAAAAAAATACAAAAAAATCGAACCATAAAGTTTATTTGACAGGCCAGTCGAGAAGTGCAGCAGAATTCAACAAGCGAACCCTAACGATTTCATTAAAAATGCAGTCAACTAGAAAGAAACTCAATTAATTTTTTCATGTAAAAAAAACTTCCCCCGCTCATGTCCCCGCATCAATGTTGTCCAATATGCAATCCGAAAAACAAATTTTTTTTGTGCAAATCATTCGGCAAACAAACACAAATGTGCATAAAATGACAACAAAGCAACCAAATTGAGGGGATGCAAGAGATGACCATCAAGTTCGGTTTGAATCAGAAAAAAACTGTTTGTCATACAGTGCGTTTCGCTTCTATAAATCGATAAAAACATGCTTATATTTAATGGAATATAGTTCATAGTATCTAGGTTCTAAAATCAAGCAAATGCTGTTCTAAATAAAAGTAATATATTTTTATATTTTTGTTTATTTAATAAGTAAGAAAAAATATATTAATAAGAATATTTGCACAGCTTAACTTTAAGTATTTATAGTATTTAAAATAATGACCCCAACTCAAGTGACATTTCACCGCTGAACCGCACTGTACTGTTGCATACATCAAGGGTTTCCCCGACTGCAAAGTGCAGTGATATATATACTGCACTGTCATTGCGTTGGCAACGCCGAAAATCAAGGGATGGGGACTGAGAAACCCCATAGAGCCGGGGTTTCCCCCCCTTCCTTTTTTTTGTATGTAGTTCAACAGTTTTTTGTTGCTTAAAAAATTGACAGCTTGACCGCAGAGGGTGTGTGCGTGTGTGTTGGTGGATATATTGTTATTACATTGCTGTTGCAATTGCAATTCAAGCGCGAAATCATTAATATCCTTTCGTCCTTCTCCCAGCGCGAGCTCAAACCCCCAAAGAGTCGGCTCTTTTTGTGGTTGCTGCATTTCGAGTTGCAGGCTTGTTTTATGAGGCTTCCGCGGGGTCCGAAGGGTCCATTGTTTGTCTCTCGAACTTTTGACGCACTTAATGAAGTTTTTTTATGGGGGAACTGCCTGCAAAGTTTGCCGGTTGGGAAAAGGTTAAAGTTGAAGACGGTTGAACTTTACCTTTACTGGATTTCTTCATTTCAGTATAAAGTTACAGGTTTATTTTGTAAAAATTAACTATAGATATTAACATGAATCTAAACTGATTATTTTGGTTAAGTTTAATTTAATAATATTTACACAGCTCGACAAATACCACTGGGAGTAATGATACTGTCAACAAAGTTTCATATGACACCGAATATCCCATCAATCCAAACAAGGCTTTATTCTTCCATCGAATTATCCTTATCCAGAGCACATCGAACTATAATTAAATCTCGAGGACTTTCTCTTCCGCCTAAACACTTTCTCCCTGAAAAGAAATCCTGTTTACTAACAACCACCCCATATCCTGGCATCCATCAAAGTCAGGTTGCTGATAAGGTCCAGCCGAATCCGCACTCACTCTCTGTTGCACTTGCCCCGTAATGGAAGGCGACCCCATTACACCTTTCGGATGTTTCAGCGGCAATTATGCTCATCCACCCAGAACATCGACCTCGCAGATCTCGGCTCGGCTCAATAGTCTAATGAAATTATCAATGTGGCCTGCAAGGGCCAGCCGGGATGTGTGAGTCATCGCTGTAAGGCGGCACACAGTAATCACCTACTGATGTAAATACAATATTTTCAATATAACCACTTAACGCTTAAATCCAGCCGAAACACACAGACAAAAAGAGCTCGCCCAGCCCTCGTTCTGAGGGGTAGCTAAGTTCTTACCCCACACAAAAGCATGAACAACACGGGGGTATTAACTACTGCGAGGGCTGCTTGAGGAGTAGATAGCTCCTGTCAAATATTTGTATATTTTTATATGATATGCTGACCCTATAAAATTATTAAATCGATTTAAATTCTTGTCAAAATTCCATCTATTATAAAATGTAACTTAAAAGTTTTCGCCTAATATATTTAATATATCTTGAGAGTACTTTTTAGTATCTAAAGTACTTTTACTTATATTATATATAAGAATTCATCAATTATTAATTCATATATTATTAATATTAATAATATTCGTTGTATGCCTTTAGAAACTTCTTAAACCCCCCTCTCTCTGCTCCGAATCCAAGAGCCCCTGTGTTTTGTCATTCAGCCAAGTGGCATCGCCGGCATTTGACGACCACCACAACAGTATCAATGCACAAACTGTACCCGTCACCATCATCGGTAAACTGTCTCTCTTGTGGCACGGGGGTTGGGGTCGTGGTCGTGGCCGTGGTCTTGCTCGGGGTCGGGGTTATAGCCAACAACCCCCAAAAGGTTGACGGCGCAACGAGGGTTCAAGATGCCGCGACAGCGACTGCGACTGCGAGTGCGAGGGAATTGTCATATTTGTTTAGTGGACCCAGAAGCAAGCTCGAAACCCAAACCCACTGACTCACAAGTGACTGAGTGGAAGCACTGCAAAGGGACTGAACCGAACTGGACTGAGTGACTGACTGACTGACTGACTGACGAACTGCCAACACGTACACGTGTTCGTGGTGGTTGATGTGACTTACCAACTGACCATCTGTCGTGGATAATATTGAAGGAAGGATACGTTCGCTAAACGAATCATTGAATACCCTTGAAAATGAGGGGATTCTCTTCATTTTATTTATTAAGTAAAAGAGGATAAATAAAACTATATACTTGTATATAAATAAATTGATACAGATCCATTTAAGGAATCTCCAGATTCCTTTCGATTAAGAACCAATTAAATTAATCATCAATGGACATTTATGCTTTTAACAAAGTATCTCCAGCTAGTAACTCTCAGCCTGATATAAATACATATAAATTCATATGAAATGTGACTAGGAACTCTTAACTATTTAAGGGGTATGCAGTATTCGACTATCCTAGCAAATTCAACTCGTGGCAATTCAAATGACAACTGTACTGGGCACAAGTGGCATACGCTTCGCTTGGCCTCGGCTCTTTTCTGTTTTGTACTTTTGAGCTGCAACAAATTCGGTTAGATTTCTTTCATTCCTCCATACATAATTCCACTTTTTCTTCATCCTACCAGTCCCGAGAAATTTGCATAACGCGCAGTGGCGGCAAACACTTGAGAAATTCCTTTAGAATCTCCCCTCGTATCTCACTTTTTTTTTTCGGCGAGTCGAGTCGAGTGTGTCGGCATTTCCATAGAGCAGAGTTGCATAGATGGAAAAAAAGGAGTTTCTTTTACTAAGGGGAATATTGTCAAGGATTGG
The DNA here is from genome assembly GCA_008042475.1 of Drosophila kanapiae. Taxonomy (NCBI): domain Eukaryota; kingdom Metazoa; phylum Arthropoda; class Insecta; order Diptera; family Drosophilidae; genus Drosophila; species Drosophila kanapiae. The sequence goes on from VNJM01000232.1 coordinate 394,980, forward strand.
TTTTCACAAATGCTGGGCTTAATTGTTTGGAAAGATTTTTAAGAGAAGGGTTGCAGATCTCCTTTTATGTGAGATGTTAGTTATTTTAGGTAAGCTGTTTGTAGGGATAGGACCCTAAGCACTCACTTTGAGTTGTAAATGCTTTTCAGGGGTAGACTGTTTTTTTATGGCTGTGGGTAGAAATATTTGCTTTGAATATTAAGAAAACATTAAGCTTAAGTAGTTAGTTTGAAACGTTATAGTTAAGAAAATTATAAATGAGAAAATAAATATTAAAATTGAATTTGTTTATGATTTATCATAAATTTAAGGTAATTATTTCAATCGTTATTAAGCATCTAAAGAAGCTTATTTCACAATGGCTTTTCAATGGCTCAAACAGCCAATGGTCTGAGCTGAATTGAATAGCTCATAAGGCAGCTTAACCCCTTTTGTGTACCCTTGCCCTCGCACTCGTGAAGCCTAAGCAAAGCCACTAACTAACCACAAAATCCCTTTTGTGGCAGCCTCACAATGATAGACGAACTAATTGGCAGAGTTCTCTGTTCGGGCTACTTACAATGACCAACGGATCCCAAAGGAGTTCTCCGAGCAGGCTCAATAAAGAAATCATTGATGTGGCGAGGAAAGAAGAAAAGAGGTGTATGGAAGCAGTGATGCTTTAAAAATAAAAGATTCTTATTTTAAAATTGGTAAGGTACTTATAAATAACTAGAAAACAAAATAAGTTAAAGGTTAAAACATTTGTACATTATTATTAAAGTAAATATGTAATTAGATCTCTCTTCTCTTATATATGTTTTCAAACCAAAATGATTTAAAATCATTTTTCTTTTATTTTAAAGTGACTTTAATATAAGAAACTTTAAAAATACAAAAATATTTTACACTTTTTCGCATTCTAAAGATAAAAAATAATTCCAAATGGGCATCGCTATTGAGAACCACTGTCCTTCGCCACATCAATAGGCCGCTGGATGCATCAACACTTCAGTGAGTGCGACTATGGGCTTGAGGCTGTCTGTATGAATGGGGATGAGCTTGGTCAGCTGGGGAGTAGAACACTCCGGGCACACAATGAGGAGCACTTCGTCTTCTGGTCCTCGGACTGCCACCACAATTATTTCCATTTGATTGGGCAAAGAAGAGTGCGTTTCTTCCTGCTTCGGGTCCCTGCATTTATGTGTGGTCATCGTTTGGCCGTGTTTATTGCTCTATATGCTTGAGTGCATACGGATGTGCCATGGATGAAAATGATGATGATGATGCTACTGGAGAGCTTTCTTTTTGGTCCAGGCAAAGCATGGAATTTACATCACCAGTTAAGGGGGAAGTTTATAGGGAATGGTTGGAATTGAAAAGGAAGAAAATACATTATTAAAGAGAAATTAAAGTGCATTTCTAGCAATAAACTCTTTAAAATGGATGAAGACTGTCAAACTATTGAATTCCCTTAAGTATAATTAAATTAGTTTGATTAAACAATTTTAAAAATAATTATTAGTTTGAAGTGCCTGCAAGTAGACATAAAATAACCGTTAAAACCTGGAATTACGCAGCTAAATTCCTGAGAAAGCTGAAGTAACCCAGGAGAGCCAAGGATAATTGCCTTGAAATGGCGGCGAACAGCAGCGAAAGGGTGACTAAGCACCAGGTGGAAGCACCTCCGATTATAAGTCACCCAACCCCCCCACATCCTTGCACTATTTGCGTTACTTTTCGCAGGATGCGGGTGCCTTTAACATATACAAAATTGTGGGTTGCAAGAGGGAAAGGAGCGATTAAACGGGCCAGGGCTAATGGTTAACCGGTAAAAGGGTTACGCTTAACTTACGGCCAAGTATTCTCAACTAAGTTGGTTAGGGTTATTAACATATTTGAAGTAGCGACTATTTCATATAATGGGATTGGTTTACAAAGCATGTGACAGCCAGTTTAATTGACTAGAAATTCCTTTGTCAATAAATTTGAATAATTAAAGAATATTTACTAGTTCTTATAATATCCAAAAGATATGTCTTGAAACTGGATGGTATTATAATTTTAAAACAGCCCCAAATCATTGTGATAACTCATTCCAAGTAAAAACAAACTATTTATCCGCACTCGCAAGCTCCAATTAACTTTTCGACCCTTTTCGCACCTCTTTTTCATGAAGCCTTTCCTTCCTTATTGGCCTGGCCAATTGTCGATGATCTGTGGTGTGTTTTTGGCACCCAATTACGTGCAGATATCCAGAGAACTGACAACTACAATCAAAAATGCATCCGATCCTCGTGGTCGTTTACATCTCATTATCTGCTGGCTGAAACTCTTTGCCTTTCACCTACTGACCATAAAGTCCTACCTGACAATTGCCAATCACAGCACGCAAATATAAAACAAAAGCCAAAAGCCAGTCGAGACGAGGCAAACGTACCCAATTCCATCCATCCAGTCAACAGAAAAATCCACAAAAATTACCATTTTGACCGCAGACAAATTAGTGTTATTAACACTTTTTTTCTCTTCCTCCATTTGCATATCCTGTAATTGTTCGTTAAAAAGGTATTTTGGGTCTTCCATTGATTACGATTTTGGGATGAATATGATAACGAGTTGGCTAACTGTACTCACTATAATCTTTACTAGTATTTTAAGGTTGTTGGAAAGTTAATGCAAATTTTATCTTCTATATAAATATCTCAAATAAAAAGTTCACGTGGTATCTTTAAGTCGAAAAATAGTTCAAATTTACCTGTAAATTGTATTTTTATTTTTGTATTTATACTTTTTTTTGTTGCTGTATTACCGCTTTTTGGCAATGGCAAAGAGCACTTTTCACGCTTGGGCCACGCGCAGAGTTCCGTTGGATAGCCCCATGCACTCGGGGTTCCTGATGCAACTGATGCAACGACAGCCACGCCCAGTACCAGATTCAGATTCGGTCCACAGACCTGACCGCAGGTTTTAATATTACAAAATGTTCAGCTTCTCTTTTGGAGCCGTTTGTTTGGTTTGGTTTTTGGGGTTTGGGGTCTGGGTTTCGGTTCGGCTTGTGGGCTGAGCTTCTGTGAAAACAAACAACAGTAATACCCGCATAATACCGGCACCTTCCTTCGCCGCCGCCGCCTCTCGTGTCACCGAATCCATTCGTAAAAAATCCATTAAAAATGCGTTGGGATTTTTATTTCTTTCAGGTTGCATTGGGGCAAGGTGTTGACTGAGTTTCATTTGGCTTTTTTGCTGGTTTTATGTTAACTGGGGAGAGGGAAAAGTATTGTTTGTTGTATGTTTGATATAGAAAAGTACTATTGGAATTTGTATTACATTTTTAAACTAGAAATGGTTACTAAAAATAGTTATTTTTACTGATAAATAAAACTTAACAATAAATATGATGATATGATGTAAGTTATTATTATCCACCAAAAGTTGATCAAGTAAATCGTAAAGTTGGCTTGTGTATTCCTAATTTTAAAATCAAGTTAAGAAATTATCATTAAATAAATACTCCCTCTGAACATATACAATATTATTACATTCATTTTATTATAGTATTTAAAAATATATTTATTTATTATGGAACATATTTATATCTCTTTAAAGTATTAAATTTATTTTCCACTTGAATTCTCTTTTCAAAACTCTTGAATCTTCCCTTTTAATCCGACCCCTTTGCAATTTTTTGCATAATACTTTAATGCATTAACCGGTAGCTGCTGCTGCTGGGGATACATATTTTTTCCGATTGCAATTTTCTCGTAATGATGCCGGGTGAGATGAATATTCTTGCATTGGCAAATCACAGCTAATTAACTTAATAAGTTTATATTAAAGAGCGAGAAAATGCCCTCCGAATTACGTCTCATTTTTTGGCCCTCGGTCGATATGGATTGGCATCGTTATTATCATTGAGTTATTTGTGCCCGGGCCCTTGTTTACATTTGCTAATTGCAACTTTTTGTGTCCTTGTGGCCCTTTTTGTGTCTGTCTCAAGTGCTTTTCGGTTGTCAACTTCCAGTTTTGATTTTGAATTTCGCACAGTTTGAGTTTTTGTCACTTACAGAAAGAGCTACGATTTATTCTTTCGACACTTGAGTGTACTTTGCATTTGACAACAATATCCGAAGTGATAACAATAGGTTGTTGTGGGCCTTAAAACACTTTTGAGTGTTTTTTGTTCACACTAATTGCCGCAGAACTTGATGGCTAATGTATCTGTTCTTAAGGGGCTACATTCTGGCATTGGCATTGAAATGTTTACTCATAAGACTGAAGTGGACTAGATAAATGGAACCATACAAAGGTTTCTATTTAACAAAGAAGATGTGTGAAATTAAAACAAAATAATTAAGAACTCCCTGAGATGTTTTATAAATGCATTCAAGCTTATGTGAGGTTCTTGAACCTCACAATGGAACTTTAAACCGTGTTTTCTCTGCCCAACCTCATGCACATATATTTCCTATCCTCCATCTCATTTAATGTATAGGTTCGCCATCAGCTAGCGCCAGTTAATTGCCAGAGAAAACCCAAGAAACCAGAACCCATCACAGAAACTCAAACACAATCTCCAGTCGCGACATCGAGAGCGTCTTGTGCATTATTTTCCCTCTTCCGTCTGCGGTTAATCATGCATCATGCTAATGGAGAGGGGAACTCCTCTTGGGTGTACTTTATACTTAATTTACCAACAAATTTCGGGCCTCAATTTTGTCCAATTTACTTGCCGTGATTTGCAGCAATTTTTTTGTCGGGTCAAAGTGTCTAAGAAGGTTCTAATGTGATGGCTCTAAAATAGTTTTTGCCTCCTAATGCATTTTTTTGTTTTCTTTACCTTATTTTTCGTTCGTTTTATTCTACGGTAGCCGATAAGGAAAATTGTTTATAATGGGGTTCTGTGGTCGACCAATTGAGTTTTCCCCTAATTGCCCGGGCCACTGGACTTACGCCGGCTAAGAAGTCAAAGGAATCGAGAGGAATCTTTGTGGTTGGGAAAAAGGGGTTTTCACCAAATGATTTTCCTCCTTCTGGCTAATGCCTAACTAATTGAGTAATTTTTGTGTGACTGCCGGGTATCAATCATTCATCCCTTCGGTGGGGATTCTATCTAACGCCAATTCGTTTAGCAAGTTTCCGGTTTCCTTAACCCCTTTACTGGGCGTTGCGAATTTCCCAAAAGACGCCTAACTTTACGCTTTATTGTTACAAATTTGCCTTGGCCTGTCCGGGGCTATCCTGTCCCTTATCCTGTTTACGGCTGGACCAAGGCGATTGCTGCTCAATTCCTTTGGGTCTTCGTCTAGCTTTCTTTCACTGCCGGCCAATATGGGCAATCAATCATTTGCCTGACTTATTCACTGGCTTCCGCTTCCTGGCATTGTCCTTTTATCGGCACATCGGTAAATAAATGTGACTATAAATCGAAAAATTATAAACGCTTAAGCAGTGGCCACCGTTTGACCATTTGACCATTATTTGCCAAAAAAGAAAGAAAATATTGCCAACTAAGGAATGCTCTGAAATTGTATTTGTTATTTTAAATTTGATCTTGAAAAGATTTTATGGGAGAAAAGTTATATTTTATTTTAAGTATAATTAATGTTGATTATAGTATAATAAAGTTTAATAAAAACATACATAAAAAGGAAAACGATGTGATATAAAAAAGAATGAAAACTTGATTAAGTTAAGCTAGAAAAATCAAAGTATATTAGAATAGCTACCACTGATTGAATGTTGTTTATATAATCCATATTACTTAACAATAAAAACATATGCATATATATTAAAAACAGCTTCATAACATATATACAGATATCTTATATTTACGATTCTTTTAACTCCTGACAACTAGCTTACATTTTCAATATACCCGAAACAGAAGCATCTCTAAGCCTTTAACAAATCCAATTCCCATTGGGATAAAACTAACCATTTCAATTGATAAAGTCACTTTTTTTCCGTATTCCCCTTTTCGCAACCTGTGATGGTGATGCTATAATGGAAGGCGAAAAACAGTTGGTAAATTTATGCATTTATTTTGACAAGCGCCATGATTTATTGACCGTACGTAATTTGTACTGTCTTTGACAGAAGTAGTGTCCTGAGAGTGGACCAAGGAACAACCCCACATTTTATTTTTTGAAAAATTTATTTGCATTGACGCATTTGTAACCGCAACGAATTTGTTTGTAATAAAAATGTAAATGTTAATGTCCATCGGATGCCACTTCAAGGCGAGACGAGTCTTTGTTTCTCTGCGGAACCTCAACCACAAGTTGACCAAGAAAAACTTGACCAAACAAAAAAACAAACCGAAAACGAGTTGGGCAAAGAAATGAAATATGACCGCAAACTGACACTCGAGGATGGCAAAGGATTGGAAATGGGATTGAGATTGGTAGAGCCTGGGGTTCCCAGCCTGGACAACCCTTTCGGGTCAAGGGATTGCGTGGCCAAGTGGTTTGGCAGGTTACAGGCGGTTGCTTGACCCACTTGGTTCGTTTTTGGGGAGTAAATAAATTTGCTGTCCATATATCAGTGGGAAGTTTGTTTGATTTACGACTTAAATATGGTGATTTCGATGTTTCAAATTGATAAGGGATTGGATTGCATTAGCTTAATAATGCAAAACCAATATTATTACGCTTTAAAATTAGGTGTAGGGTATTATATCTATAAATGTTATACATTAAACTAATGTTAATACGATTTATAATTGGACTTATTTAAAATATATACATAAAATCATTTTAAAGTCATCAAACTTGTATAAAAACATAGACCATACAACACATTGACTTGTGGTGTTTGTTTTACAATCCCTTCGCCGCTTTTCAACACATTTTCCCATAAATGTCAATTAAAACGCTGCTGGGGAGCATTTTGTTGCCCCAACAGTCTAATTTAAAAATCACCTCATTCAGAACATCATTCCAACCACCTTTCCTCCCTGAGTCCCCAAATGCGTGCCTCAAGTGGGCGTCCAAGAATAAAACACATTTACCCCGGCCCTACATCCATTTTTTCCCGCCGCCACAAGCTGAAAGCCATTTGGCAAGGTGACGCCTTTTTATTGCTCCATTTTGTTGTTAAATTTAGAAATGGGGAAAAAAAAGTGAGAAATCTCTTAGGGGAGTCAAAGAAAGTGCAACAAATTTTAAATAATTAGAACTGATGAGGGAAGAATGAAAGCTAGGAAGTGCGGAGATCCCCGAATGACTTATTCGTATTTGTTATCCCGATTTTTCAACGAAATATGTTAATTATTAATTACTTTATGTTTTGAGGGGGAGTTTTTTTTAGAAATAAATTTTCCAGCAGCCAACAGTGTTGACAATGAAAAATCTACAAATAAATCTTCACAGAAAGAACTTTTCCAGAGAGAAATAATATTAATTCGAATAAGTATGTGGAAACAAATCAAGACTAATGCCAGATAAATTTATTTGCCGTCTAATGGCCAAACCGCACCCATTTAATTACCATCCCTCCGGAAGGAAAAAAGGAAATAAATTAAAGTTAGTTCTCCGCTGGCCACGAGAAACTATCAAAGTCTACTTAATAAACAAATTTTCACATAAAATTACAATACAGGATGAGCGGAACGAAAGGTGTGCGGAGGGAGGGGAAAATGAAATACACTTGGATAAATTTATGGGCAGAGGAGTGGCTTAACTGCCGAGGATTCTCAACCACACACACCGAGGTGGCGAGGGTGTAGCGGCCATAAAAACCGAAAGATAAACTGGAGTCCGGATCCCAGGATCATGGGAACAGACCATAGGTGGGGCGAGTAGTAATAATTATATTTTTATTAGACATTTATTGCCAGCCGCTGGCTACCACAAACATTTTAATCAAATCATTCCACACACTGACTCCCAAAAGAAAAGCACTCTTATTGAAACAACAATGCTAGATTTCCCTCAATAGTTTCAAACTGAAATTCAATAGGCAAAAGATAAAGACTGGGTGGAGTAAGTAAACCGAAAGAGGAATCTCAAGCAGCCCAATAATGAGCAAGTCAGCCAGATAAACCCACAACAGAACAAAAGTAAATAAATAAATCGGGCTGCTAATTAAAGGCAAAAGGCGAGGAAGCCGGCGGACATCAACCCAGAGTCGCAGGCGGCATGTGTGTTTGAAGCACAGCCGAAAATAAGAGCACACATCTAGAAAATCGGTAGGGGAACGGAGTAGACTCAGCACTTTATAGCTCTGAATGCAGAACGAAAAAAAAAGAAAATAATACAAGAATTCAATTGAAGGAAAGCGGCGACATACCAAATGACACGACATGAGTGTGCGGCTAACAACAGGAAGGGATCTTGCCCCTACGTAAGGTGAAGAACAGGGAATAATAGATGCTCTTTTCGGTCGAGTAAAATAATTAGATCATTCCACAGGAGTTCAATAAAAAATCAATAATGGGAAAGTAATGAGAGCAAGAAGGTTCTAACCTATTAATAATTTTAAAAGTCTTTAACAATTTATAAAAATAAAATGGATTTTAATACAAAGGGTTCAGGGAAGTTATTAACAAGTTTACTATATAAGCTAACAAAAAATGTAATAAGAGTATATTTTATGTAGAAAAAGACAATCAAATTAAATTACTATTTAATGGGACTCCATTCCACATTAGAGTATTTTTGTGTAACCAAAACAGTGGAGCTATGCATTGCATAGAAAGAGCACATAACCGAATAGGGGACCCCCTGGTGCGTTTTTATATAGAAAAAGTTGTACTTTGATGTGTATGAATGTGGGGTTTCTCGATGCATTGGATTGCATGTCTCAGTTACATGCCACATCCAGAGAATCCAGAGACCTGGGATGAATGCCGGCTGACAAGTGTTAAACTGCATTTGTTTGACTTTGACTAGAAATTACATTTTGACTTCGTTCCACAATCAGGTGCTGACAGGAGCAGCGAATTCGACGACGAGGACGACGACATCTAGTCTAGTGGATATTACCTTACACAGTCGTCTGACAAACCTGACAAATGCAACTGGAGCGGTTCCTTGGAGTGGCCAAAAGGGACTTCATATCTGTCGGAAAATTGCATTATATCAAAAGCATTCTTGTGGCAAGCACAAAGAATCGCCCGAATAGCTCTGACAGCATTGTCAATATGCAAATTGTTCTGTTGCCATCGCCGACGCAGTTACACGCACGATTTCCCCGAGATTCTTCTGGTTTTCTGTCATCTGTCGCTGCGTAGCTCAAGTTCAAGTGAATCTGTCGTTGTCTTTTGATTGGTTTTTTATTTCTAGCAGACTGAATATATGCGATGTAATTTTCCTTGATTTCTAAGCACTTTAAGCCTTTTTATGGGAATTTATGACCTCTGAACATACATGTTTTCGAAATCGGCACTCGGGCGGGAATGCCAATGTCAAAGTCAAGTATATAGGGGATACATTAAAAGGGAACTTTGCTCTTATAATGGGGTATTAAAATAGGGCTTACTTGGCCCTCAAACAATCTTGAATAATAAATATATATGGAATCGATAAAAGAAATATATTTAGAGCTTATATTTATACTTAAAGATCAGTGGAGCTACTCATTTTCAAAGAATCATCTGCATTATCCGCCAATATCTTCCGCTTAGCTTAACCCTTTGATCCGAAACAAAAAGTGCATTCATTTGTAAAGCTCATGAATAGCGAGAAAGAAGCTGCGGAGACATGAGATCACATCACACGCACCCGAAAAAAAAAACAGAGAAGAAAATTAATCAAAGCAAATTGCGCACAAAAACTGACCAAGCCAGTACCGAAGGATTAATCATCCTAATGCCCAGAAGGGGCTAAACAAAAAACTTGAAATTCGTCTTGGCACTTCACAGGCAGTCAAAGAGATGAGATACCCTGGCAGACAGAGTGTCTGGTCAAGGTGTTGACTGACTGCTGCGGGAAAGGGGGCTACAAAATGGCAATTAATTGAAACATGAATTATTAACGCCGCCCATTGTCCATTGTCCATTCGCCGTGACATGACCAAGGTAAATTTCAACGGATGCTGCATCTCCTCTGACTGACTGACCGTCTCTTCGGTTGAGTGATGAGACCGAAAACTTTTGATGTTGATTTTTGGCTGCTTTTGTTCTCGATTTATGTAGAAAACTTCATTAATCTTGCCGAAATGTTTCGGCATCTATTTCCCTCTTTTCATTCGGCCAAAGGTAAAAGCGCAGCGCTTGCATTGAAAACTTGTTGAAGTTTTGTAGTCAAAATTCCAGTTTATCTCACTTCTTCTTGAGTTTACATGATTAATTAACAAATTATTCAGTATCGGTGAAAAAAAAGAGGGAGCATCATGAAGATGGATCGTGAGAAATAAATTAGTAAAAAGCTGATCAAGTAAATGTATTAATTTCTGTATTTAAGATACTTTAATATATTTTTTTTTACCAAACTAAACAGCTCATAATTACAGCTTTATATAGAATTCTAGTACAACAAATATATACAATTATCCTGCTAATGCCAACACTGGAAAACATTTCCTGATCCCAGCTAAATATCTCAGCTGTGAGCCCTTAAAATAAACATGTTGCCAGTCCCCCGATCATAAATCATACGATCCATAGACCGGAGCCAGTCAGCCATGTGGATCATGATCAGAACATTATGGCTTGTCCTAGGAATCAATTGGGGATTCCGGGTGTGCTGATTGGAATTTGTAAAGTCACAAAGCCATGGCTGGCACTTAATTATGGGATGCAGGCGGTGAAGCATGCCCACACAGTGGTGGAGACCCCGAATCCCTTCATAAATCTTGACAAAAATTGTGCTGGGCGCCCCTCCAAAAATCAATGACAAGTATCCTAAAGAATGTCAAGGGTTCCCTGGGCGACACGCGCCTCTTGTCACTGAAAAATTGCTCTAAATGTTGGCACAACTATTCAAATTAATTGATTTAATGCCCTGTCTCGTGCATGTCCCCCTCTGCTTAGTAGTTTGATTATTAATGAGGACTTGAGAGAAGTTCCTAATTAGAAAACCAGACGAAGTTTTGCTTTTGGACATTAAAATCTCAATTATTTAGCAGTCGGAGCTGCCTCGGCTAGAATATATTTTAATAATCTACCTGATGCACTCCTTCACGTCGCCGTTTTACTGTCTTACTTCAATGACACCTGGCGCAGTCAAGAGACTGGAGTAGTTTTATTTTCATTGCAATTTTCCTCGCTCGCAATTAAGTTAAAGCGCATTAAAGCGAATTTATGGCAGCTTAATTTCATATATTAAGATTTTATGACGGCGATACGGAGCTAGGGGAAGGTGTCTCTATCCACCCGCCATAAAACGCCGCTCCGCTTCGAGGGGTTTCTGGGATTAGCTGGCGGATAATCAAACTATATGGAGCTACCGCAAGTTTCCCACACCACGTACTTCCCCAATTCAGCCATTCAATCAGAGCAGACAGGTGGAGTATCGTTGGTAGTTGGGCGGCCGTGGGTTAAGTCATCCATTCACCCACTCAGTGACGGACGACTTTATCTGGGAACTTGGCCAAGACTTTGCCCGGTAATCGTCCACTGAGGAGGTTGCTTTAGGAGTTTCTGAAGTCTCAATAAATGTGAAGATATAGTTGATTTAGTATATAAGAAAATAATTACTTTAAAAGTTATTGAGACTAACAATAAGGTATATTATAGCTTAGATTGTGAGTTAATTTCTCTAGCTTTTTTAAGACATCTTTAAGATACATTTTGAATCTGCCCTCGTGCTTGCAGCAAGTTTCTTTATGTTCTGCTGCTGATGTGGCCGTGTCGTTGCGTTGACAGCCAAGTGAAAAATGCATCTTGCCCGCCGGCAATCGGAATGTGCAAGTCCCGAGTCTCGTGATGGCGATGGCAATGGATGGCGATGGCGATGATGATGCGAATGACGTTCCAGAAGCCAAGTCCGGGCCATTAGCGGGCAATTGCGCATAAAAGTCACGGAGACCCGAGACGACAAGAGACGTGGCGAGGCAAGGCGGGTGTAAAAGCCATGACACCTCGGGGGAAGATGGGCTATGATACTCGGAGGGATTCGAAGAACGCTGATCAGCCAATATTAAATAATGTTGTAAAATGCGAAACATTGAACCGAATCGGTTTTGGCTGTCATGGCTAAATAAATAAATAAAATGAAATTAAGTTTGTCTGCTCTGGCATTCGATTTCCCGGTGACGTGCACAAAAGGTGAAATGACGACGCGGCAATAAAAAATCGCAGCTCATTTGAGCTTTTTTCCCCCGCCGATTCTCTGTTCAATCGCGTGCGCTGGCTCTGGCTTTGTATCGAGTTAATTTATTGATGACAGACGCACGATAAACAAAAACAAAAAATGAGAATTGTCATTAGAAGTCATAAACGTGATTGACAGACAGTGGTAATCTTAGTGCAGCTATTAGACCGGAGGGTATAATGAACCTTTTTATTCTTGCGGCTAAAGTTGCAGAAGTCGAGCTTTGTTTAATCGGTTGCATTGCCTTTTGTTCAGGTATTTGCTAAGGAAAACCTTAAAAAAAATAACCCAATTCATGGCGAAATAGATAATAAAAGTTGTGGTTTCCTTTTGGGATCATTGTTGAAAAGAAGTATGGCAAAAGTATAAGCTTGAAGTTCTTTGTTACAGAATCTTATATTTTTAAATGCAACTTTCTTGTATTTCCTCTAGTTGTAGTTAAAATGGTCATATTATTCAAAAAAGGTTACCCATAAATGAATAAAGAAACAAGTTTAAATATTATTTAATGGCCTGAATAAAATCCTGAAAAGAATCATACAAATCAAACTAAATTTGCTATGAGACTTTAGTGCCAGGTGGGCAAGTGCTGATATATTCTTTACCCATTCAAATCCAGTCGCCACTCCCAAGACCCTCGAGCAGTCCCAGCCGCGGACATTATTCCAACTCATTTAGTTTGGAATAACTCTGCGGAGGGCCCTTCAAGGCCCTCAGTGCAACTTAATTAAATCAAAACTCAGCCAGAAAATTGCAATTAATGAACCGAAAATAACACCGAAAACCGCAAAAAGAACAAGAAGAGCGCAACAAATAAATTCTGTAGCAGCGAAAAAACGTAACCCTTGAAAAAAGTGCCATGTAAATTTCTGGAATAAATCTTAAGCAACGGCAAACGAGATGGGACAAGAATTTTGGAGGGACCAAGAGTACTGGGCATTAAATTAAATTGCTCAACAGTTTGTAATGCGGCACATTAGTGTCAGGCGATGACAAGGACATCCCGAAAAGGGTTAGAATCCATCGGCATTAACACGTCCTTGCCGTCCTGGGAACAGAGCAAAAATAATTTGAAAATTTATAGGCAGGACACAGGACCAAGCAGGACGATGACCCACCACCGGCATGGGACAGTTTTCCCAAAGATTTATCTCAACGTCCTGTGAATGAGCATAATTAGTGGTGGCGAGTTCGGTTCGTGGGGGAAAAACTCCATTTACATGCAATTTGTTGCGTTTAAATGCCTTTTATATGCAAATACATCCTGGTCAGCTGGGCAGGATATGCCACTGAAGACACACTGAGCTACGAATTCCCTTTTATGATTTTTAATGAGCCTCCTTTTTTTCGGGTTTGCTTCATGATTGATGCAAGTACTTGGGATGCTGCGTCTGCTCGCGTGAAATTTGAATATTTATGACCAACGGTCATGTATATATGGTGCGGAAATTTTTATGATCTTGTTGCATAAAATTATTTGTTTGTCCTTTATTTTCTGTTCGTCCAGTTACATCCTGCTAGATTTCCGAAACTTGTTTCTTAAGGCGAGCATCTTTTTTTGTCGTTAAATTATGTGCTTTTAAGAGACATAATTATGCGCCGGATTTTGTGAAAATGGAAAAATTATGTAAATTCTGTTCCTATTTATATTAAATTTTATAGAGTTGTTTTTAGCAAGATTTTGTCTAATATTACTGGAGCTTTAATTCTGTATTCAAGAAGTTGATAATTGGCTTATATACTTTGGGATTGGGGAGCCCTAGAAGATAAGTGTTCTTTTATTATTTTTATAGTTTGTAAGACGTTTTCCATCTGCTTAATTTTTTATTAGAAGTTCCTCTCTCTGACAAATTGTTCGAAATATATATTAATAAGCACACAACAGTATCCCGATAGTCGGTAATTAATCAAATTCGCCACACTTCCTTCGAAGTTACTTTGAGCCAGAAAACCATTGGAGCGAAAGACGTCCGACTGTCACATCATCAAAATGCATTAGACGGAAGAGTGAATGGGGAAAAAACTAATTACGAACCCACAACAATCCTTTAGCTTCTTCAACGGAGCTAATCACAAAAACGTGACATCATTCGCCACGCCTTTATTATGATTTTTATTAATGAATCATGCATGCTATTATACTGTATATATTCTTATTCCATTCTATTCCAATTTGTCGGAGAGACGACAAAGTGCGAAAGTCGCCGTGAACTCGGTTTCTGTATTTTAATCCGCGCGTTTAATTGAAATTGGCTGCGAACCCGAGCCCCGAAGGCTTTATGCGGGTCCCAGAAGTCAAAGTGGTGGCTTAATGCCAACAAGATCTCTCTGGTAGCAGTCTCGTCAAAATCTTATAGATATTAATGATGTTTGGACACACAACCGAATTACGAAACAATTAATTATATGATTTATCCCCCGTTATTCTCCGTTTTTTTCGCGTGACTTTGCGCTCTGGTGTCAAATTTGCGGCTTGATGGGGTTAAGCTTAAGCCAACTGTTTATCTACCCGCATAATTCATTGTTTTCCCTTTTTTTAGACTGTAATATATTTATAACATTGTTATTATTATAAATTATTAAGGGGAGAAATGAGTTGCTAGAAAAGAATTAAGTTATAAGAGAGAAAGTAATTGAAACACAATTTTGACATAACAATAATGTGTTTTATCTTAGGCCAATAAAAAGAAATCGGAATGTTTTCAAATATGTAAAGTTTTGTTACGTGACTGTGGCAAAATATATTTTGCAATCTGCAACCCCTCTAAATAAGTTCCTTACTCTCCATAGTGTTTTTTATTGCCCGCTGCGTTTGCCCCCATAACTCAGGATTTATCTGGGGAAAACAATCTGCGACAATAATTCTTAGGCCCGACATAATGTACCTCAAATGTTTTATTCGTGTTTATCGCTGGCAGTTTTTCCACGTCTGCCGCCGCAGCACTTTTCGCCAAACTTTGTTTTTCTTTTCGTTTTGATTTTCCCTTTCTTTTTAGCAATTGCCGAAATATGGCATAATATTAGAGCCCACTTATTGACTTAATGGCCATCTTGATAGGAGGCAAAGTAGCAAATATTTGATATATGAGCAGGATTTCCCAGCGGGTTGGGGTTTTTTTTTTATGGGAAAGGATAGTCATGGGGTGGTTGCCAGTCAGGTTTCTACTAATTAAAAGTGCGGAAAAAAGGCTTCGCCTTCTGTGTGACATCGGCAAGATCATTAATAAGGATATCTGTTCCATTCTTTCGAATTCTTTTTGTATTCATTTATTGCGTTGCAAAGGAAACTTCGTTCTCATGGTTGCCGGCAATGCAAATATTTATATAAGACAAAACTTTTGGCGGCCTGACGGGTTGAACGAACAAAAGGGTTAATGAGTTCAAGCAGCTACTTAGACGACCTGATTAATGGATCGGCAGTTAGCTGCCAACACATGTATGCAAAATATAAAAGACTCTGCTACGAACTTTGCATAAAATCATTAATTAAAGCGCTCACACACGCACGCACACAAGGATCTGCTAAAAAAGAGCGAAGAAATATGTAAATTTTGTAGGCAAACGGGAAAAAAGTAAATCCCGAATAGAAAAACTCACATAATTCCCAATTATAAATTCATTGAAATGACATTTAGGCCCGAGAGATCTCTCACCTTGCCTCGCCTCGACTCAACACCCCATCATCAGTCACCTCACCTTGGGCCTGTCAGGCGAATTAATGACTCTACCCCCTGGAAACCACCCAAAGGGATTTGCAGTAAGAGCTACAACAAAAAAATCATAGTTAAATGTAATAAATGTTTATTTTTGCCCGCTCTATGCAAATGCCCGGCTCACACTCAATTAACTTTGTTGTCAATCAAATGCAAATATTGTGGTTCCTTAGAAAAAAAAAAGAAAATAAAACTCCGTAGATCCATTGGCAATTGCAATTTGTTCGGCTCTTTTTTTTTGTATCGTTGCCTTTCTGGTGTTGTGGTTCATTAGAATTGCTCAATTATTCCATCAATATGCATTTGTTGTTAATCGAATTTTCGTTGCCTGTGCCTCATGCATATTTAAGTGGTTCGCCGGATTTCACAGTCGGTTGTGTGAAAGCCAAAAAAGAAAGTGCCAGGATTTGTGTGTGGATTGCTTGTAAATTTCCCTGGGAAAGTTTGGCTAGCGTGACGCCCTCTAAATCGATGTCTTCCAAGAAGACAACATTTGCATAAATGTTTCCAAAGGACTTCTGTTTATTTGGCAAATGAAATTAAAGTTCACCCATGACTGAACCTCTGGCGGAGAATTTACAGATTCAAGGAATTTATGTACGAATGCAAATGCATTTAAGAAATTAATGCAGTGCAGCTGGAAGTCTTGGTTTTTAATTTTTTATGTGTGACGAAGAATTCGAAAAGGATATGATACAAGAATATTAATAGCTTAATTGATAGTTTTATTTTTAAACAGAAATATATTTATCTTTAAAAATACAAATAAATGATAAACGAAAAGTCGCAGACCTTTAAGACACATTTCAAACAATTTTTAAATATCTTCTTAATATTTAAACTGATTCGTTTTTATAAAAGGAATTAACATTCTTGTTAGACAAGCTTTAAGCAAATAGCACAGTTCCCATTTGGACCTTTAAGAATTCCTACTTCTCACATCCTTCGTCTAAAGTCCTTTCACTCAATACATCCCTGCACGGAAACCACTCCTCCTCTCTCTCTTTCTCTAAATCGCTTCAACCAGAATGATCAATCAAAATCTGAATTTTAATGTTATGCGGTGCATGAAACCCTAACAACGGGAATAAGAATAACCATATCCTGTGTGTGTAACAACAGGCGAGGAAAAAGGAAAACAAAAGTGTAAAAGAATTTCCATTGCGACACAGGGATGCTGAGCTCTGTTGGCATTTTTCTAACCCCTTTTTTCTATCCGGTGAAAAGGCGAAATATTTGGAGAATTAAAAAAAAGACAGAGAAGAAAACATGAAGGGATGGAGAGAGACTGACTGGTTACCAGTAGCTGCCGCAGAAAAATAGTAAAAATTGTAAAAATCCTATTAAGCATTTTCCGGGCACACAGCTCCTGTTCAGCTTTTGCTTTTGACACTTTCATTTTACACCCATTAGTGTTGAGGCTTGACTGAAGCATATACGGTTTGTGTTACTATAGAATGCTGTCAGAAGAGGTTTTTCCGAATTTTTCAATAAAATAAAACATATAAATAGCAGCAGTATTTTCTAAAGAAATCGTTCGTTTCTATGTCCCCATATAAGATTGGTTTAATAATAAAGGGTACACAGGGTATGTTTCAGTCGTGTATTCGCGCATAAAACTGCCTTATTTCAATTTAAATTTTGGGGGAGTGTATTTTCCAGCGGGGGAGTCTGCCTTAAATGTCTAATTTAAATGCATGTGCTTTTAACAGCAGCAGACAGAGATTGATGATTGTTTTTTGGTCTCTTTTTCGCCGCAAATAATTGCTTACAAATTTCTCGGCACAGATTTCGCTCATTAAATGATATATGTATGGATTTTGGGAATGAGTCCTTCAAGCAGGTGCAGTCATTCCCTTCATAAATCTACCCTCATATCACACATCCAACTCCTTCACATGCGTGGCAGGAACAAAGGCCTCTCCACATATGATGTCATCTCATCTATTTTCATTCTGTTTGAATTTATGATCTTTAACCAATCTAGTTAGCCATGCTCACTTAACGTAAAGTGAAAAACTTCTACGCTATCTCTGTTATGTGTGCGTCCATTGTGCATTTGAGGTGTATAGAATTTTTAAAGCATTTATCGTAAATTTTGATCGAATCGGAAGGGATACTTGGGCCACTTGGCCAACCCTTAACCGCACACATCCTGTCCTCTCCTGTTGTCCTCTTTTTCCTCTTGGCCCAAAGCCAAACAAACAATATAATGTACTGATTAGGAAGCGAAAAACAATAAATGGACCTTGGCTGCCACAGGGGCAGATGACTAAATGGATGAATGCCACATTAGACGACGGCAACGGATGTCATTAGGGATCATTTTTAAATAGCCTTTGGTCAGGCGAAGGATAGACAGCAGGGAACATGAAGGGATACGACTTGAAGATACTTATTTTAACATTATTCACTTCTCAATAAAATTAGGAATATGTAGAGTAGTTATTTATGTATTTTATTAACACTAAATATTCAAATAAAATAAGATATATATTTATATATTGTAAATTCACTTTATATTAATATTACTTCATTTTCTATTTTAACAAAAACAAAAGAAAAGGGAACTTAATCTGTCAAAATTAATTTCAAACAGATATACCCTCTCAAAATCAGAATTGTTATATTTTAAAAGGCTGATTGAAGGGAAAAGGAAGTCGTACACACCACAAACAGAAATTTATCACCACAAAGAGGGGGGGCGACAACAATTCGTTGCGCCTCTGAAAAAGGGTCACCTCCAAATAAATATGTCAAAATCGAAAGCGAACCCAACGCCGACGCAGTCAATGATCATGTCTGCTGCCTGTAAAATCCCAAAAATTAGTTCCAACCAATTGAGTTTCGTCAAATGCAATTTCTCTTTGAACTTCGGTAGCATTTAAGGCAGTTCACGATGCACGGCTATTAGTTCAGGCATTGCAAAAGGTAGTGCTGCAAATCGGTGCCAAATTCAATAGGAAATAAACAAGTCACCGTAAAAAAGGGTTAACAAAGCGAAATAATAATTTTAAAAATAGAAAAGATGTCTAAATAACCCTATTTTTATTAAATTTTATTATGAATTTAGAAGATGACTCTAAATATTACATTTTCCAAAATAAACTAATGATACTTCCAATTACAATTTCGTCAGTGAGTAACAATTGGTCGATGGGAACTTCAAAAATGAAGTTCAAATTTAGGTCTCCGACAGAAACTACTCTCGTAAAATCCTCTTCCGAACTCCAGGCTCCCTTAAGGCTTCAAAATGCACATGGCAGCCTTGTGGATATTCCGGGAGGAGATGCCGAACATGTCGAGGAGGACGGCGGATGGACCCGATCGAGGCACAGTGATCACATACAGGTGCTTAACCACAAAGTTCCGTTGGTCGGCCAGGGCACTGAGCACGGCCTCACCGAGACCTCCTTGCTGATAGTGGTCCTCCACCACAACGACCCTGCCCCGGCACAGCTTGCCATGCTTCACAATAAGCTGCACATCCAGCGGCTTCACCGTAAATGGATCGATCACCCGGGCCGTAATGCAATCCTCCTCCAGTCGCTCGGCGGCGGCCAGGCACTCGTAAATGGTGACCCCGGCGCCGATCAGCAGCACCTCATCCGACGGTTTCTGGCGCACGATCTTAGCCTGGCCCACGGCGAACACGTCGTCGTTGTTGTAAATAACATCGGTACTTGGATAAGTGGTCCGGATGTAGCAAATGCCCTTCGTATTCGCGGCCAGCTCCACGGCCCGCTCTGCGCTCACGGCGTCCGTGGGATAGAAGACCGTGCTGCCCGGTATGCTGCGGAACATGGCTATGTCCTCCAGGCCCATATGCGAGGGCCCGTCCTCGCCGATACTGCAGCCGCAGTGGGAGCCCACGAAGTTCACATTGGTGTCCGAGATGGCGCCCATCCGGATCTGGTCGAAGGCGCGCGTGAAGAAGGTCGCATACGTGGACACGAAGGCCACCGTCCGACGGCGACAGGTGGCGCCCAGCGCCACACCCACCATATTTTGCTGCGCGATGAAGCACTCGATGAACCGATCCGGAAAGGCGTTTCGCATCCTGTCCGCATACGTGTAGTTCTTAGTGTCGGCGTCGAGTGCAATAACTCTCGGATTGTCCGCCGCAATCTTGGCCAGAGCTGAGCCATAGGCCAGCCGGGTGGACACCGAGTCGCCCAGGCGGTAATTGGGAGGACTGCACAGCATAATGTTGGCGATGTTCACATCGGGAGCGTGGCCGCATTTGCTCATTTTCTTTGGCGACAAATGCACATTGGGATTGGAGATCATCATCTGTCCAATGGAGATAATAAATTTTATATCTGGATAATGAAAAAAAATATCCAACCTCACCTGCAGATTTTTGATGGCAATCTCCGCCTTTTTGCCTAACGGCTGTCCGTGCATTTCGTCCAAGCCCTCAATTGTTAAAAAGTCTTTGCCTTTGGTAGTTCTGGCCAGAATGGCTGTGGGCCTCCCCTTGGTGTTGGCCGCATTGTGAAAGGCCTTGACCAGCTCATCGATGTCGTGACCATTCACCGTCAAAGCATTGAAACCAAAGGCTTCCAGTCTCTCCCGGTAGACCTCAATTTCAGCGTTTATATCAACTGGACACATCTTGTTCATGTCAAAGATGACGCACATGTTGTCCAGACAGTAGTGGGAGGTAAAGTGGAGTGATTCCCAGACGGCTCCTTCGTACGATTCCCCGGTCCCCAGGATCACGTAGGTCCGATAGTCGGCCTTGTCCAAATACTTGCCCACATAGGCCATACCGGCGGCTATAGCAACGCCCTGTCCCAGAGAGCCAGTGCTGACGTCGATAAAGTTCAGCCGCGGCGTGGGATGTCCTTCCAGATCGCTGTCCACCTTGCGCAAATTGCGCAACTCCTCCACCGGGAACAGACCGGCCTCCGCCCAGGCGGCGTAGAGGATGGGGGCAGCATGGCCCTTGGATAGCACCAACCGGTCGCTGGACGGATCCCGCGGATGCTTCATATTGAGGCGCATCTGCTGGAAGAATAGTACCGCCATGATCTCCGCCAGAGAGGCACACGACGTCGGGTGGCCGGACATGGCTGCCTGGGTCGAGGTGATCGAGTGGATGCGCAACTTGTGGGCCAAGTCCTTTATATTCTGCAGCACCTTGCTGTCCAACTTCGTGGCTGCCATTTTCCCAGCTTTCTTCTGCTACTCACAATTTTAATTTCCGAATTCTGATTGATTTTAACCTAGGGCTAAATGACAAAAAACTGATTTATCATGAGACTACTTACTATTAAAAAGGAAGTCAGTTTGATAGAGATTCCTAGGGGTAAGTCTTATACATTATTAAATGCATTTTCTGTTACCTTTTACCGAAATAAAAACTAGAATCAGAAATATATCTGAAGTCACATAGTCTCTGTAATCTTTAACGATGTTTCCTTATGTGATATCAATAAAAAGATTCCTTATAAAGCAAGGATACTTTCCATTTCCGGTTCCCTACCGCCCCTTTTAAAAAATTCCCACAAAAAATACTTTTATGTATTTCTATTTTTATTTTGTTTCTTAATTGCTTAAAATTCGCAGCAAATTGGAAGCAGTAATCCGCACATATCCACTCGAATCAATCAAATCGCTGAGAAAGACCATAAAAAACCGAAAGTCATAAATATTTTGAAAGACGCAGCTCACAATATATATTATAAATATTCCTGAATGAAAATTAGTCGAAATTGCAGTGTGAATTTACGGATAAAAAAGTGCATTTGATATTGTGCGAAAAAAAAGAATAAAAATAAACCCAAAATGCAGGACCAACCCCCGGAACCGATAAATGCCCATCAATGAGCCCGCGAGAGGTGCAGTTTTGAAAACAGTTTAAATTTGATTTGGGTGCAAACTCTGGTCTGCGAAGGGTTGCTCTGGCCGGGCTCTGATAACCCTTTCCCTGGGTCACCGTTCCGTCTGTCCGAGCGCTAAATAAATCATTTCTCTTCGATTAATTCGCTTGCTGACATGTGCACACTCACATGTCCCGGGCTGAAGGGGCTTGGCTTGCTCTGAGCGTATTTTTTTTAGAAGGGGTTACACATGGTCTCAGTTCTGCGACCGCTACTCATGTCAAATTTTGGCTTTTTGCTCTCCTTTGTAGTGGCATGGAGAATTGTCCATGGCCATGCAGTCATAAGTTATAAATTAGTTAAGAGAGTTCCCTTCGAGCACTTTAAAGTCACCCAAGGGGGTTGCTCACAAAAAAAAAGGGGTTCCCTCCAGCTCTCGTCCCTTTCCCTTTTCCACGTCATTGAGTTCGCTTCCTAATGTGTGTGTGTTTTTTAAAGTTTTAAGTGCATTGATTAATTTTTATTTTGATCGCTTCGAGTTCAATATTGTTTGCAAATTTCTTGTAAATACCCAGCGGAAGACACAAGGCCCGCCGCCAGTTGGTGTGTGTAATTTGTCGTCATTTGCAACGCCCCGCCTGGTTCCCCTGATGTTTGCCACTTAGCAAAAGGGTTCGTGTATCCTTTTTGGCAATGTTTCCAGTACGAATTCGGGTGAATTTATGTAGTGGAAGTGTGTTAAAAGTATTTTCTGAGCTGATAACCGTGAGAAAGAAGGTCTAAGGGATTGGCAAATAGAAATAGGATAATCGTGTTTCGTTGTGGAGGTTTTTATTAAGTTTTTCATTGCCGAATATCGTGTAAATATGCTTTAAAAACAATTATTTCAATACGTATCACTCTCCAGTATTTAGTTCTTCACTTCCTCTCTTACTTACAACTTAATTAACATTCCTCTATTCTGACAGATAATTGTACCAAAAAAAATCCAACCTTTCCCCATTTCCAGTCAAGAGAAGCGTGGCAAATCGCCTTCCGATCCGGACCAAGCATTCCCAGGCTAAGCAGGCACTCGACATCCATGGGACATTTGCCTAAGTGGAAACGATTGACCTATGTCCAAGCTCATTTATTGAATTCCAGCATTTGCATAGACGGAGGTCGCCTCGGCTCTCCATCTCCCTTTGATCTGATTGCGTCGCATGTCCGGTTGCCCGATGCCAATTGGTCACACCCTTCGGATGTCAAAAGATATATCGATGTGGAGACAACAAATCGATTTGCATGGCAGGCAACTAATAATAATAACTTTTGCCCGGGGTGACATTCATACAGACCAGCTTGACCAGCCGGCGTTCCATCATAACTCAAAATAATGAAGTGCGAATGCCTCTGTGCGTCCCTCGGCCTAATCGGCTTTCAATCCAAACAAAAGGACTCTGGCTGAGAAGTCGCGTGCCTATTAATCCGTGTCCTTTGCTCTCCTTTCTCCTTTTTCCCTGGGTGAAAGTCCTGCCCCTGGCGAATTTGTTACGCTTTGATTTCTCCGTTTTTGGCTGTGATCCCTTTTCGCTCCTTTTTATTGTCTTCATGTCTGGACAACGAGAGCGGTACCTACTTGAAGTCGTGCCCTTGATTAAATTATATACATTTATCCCTGGGCAAAAAGTGAGCCCTTCTCATGGCGGAGATAATGATAATGTTCTTTGTGGGTTTTCGATTGAGTTGTTGGGCTGGAAAAGGGTTAGTTGAAGCTCGAGTAAACTCTTGGCAACCATTTGATGTTTAATTTTATTATTTAATAAGGTTGTTAGGTATTTAAACATTTTGAAACTTATTATATCGGATAATTAGAACAGAAGTTAGTATGGATATTTCAAGTTTTATTTTTAAAATAATGATAGAAGTACTTAGGCAATATTTTCGACTTAAAGTTCGACTGGAAAACCTTCAATTACTTTGTGTACTCAAGCTGTATTCATTACCAACTTACTCTAACTGATAAATCGTAGGTAAGCCCACCATCTGCTCCAGATCTCCCAGGGAGAAGTTTAGATTTCCCTCCCGTATGGACTCCCGACAGTCTGGGCACCGTTGGTGTCTAATGGTTGGTCAACTACCAAAATAGGTGGCACTGATTTTATAGGAGCTCGGTGGTCTCCGTTTTCCCATTTCCCCGATACGTACATATACGTATCTCCCCCACTAGCACTCCTTAGGTCCGTCTCTATTTTCAATTTCGTTAATGACCCAAAAGTGGCGTAAAGCAATTTATACCGACTCGAAGTCTCGCACACAAGACAAATAATAGCGCAGCAGGACATTGACAACAACACCCGAACAGCAGGATGAGGGGGTACACTGTGAAAAATTAAGAAACTCAATTAAAATAACGAAAATGTTATAGAATTCAGGGAAGTTATTTGAAAGGCTAAAATTTAGGTACTGTTTTGTAAGGCTTAAGAACACGGCGTTCCTATATAAATAAGGTGACTTTCCTAATACCTAATATTATCTTTAATATGAACTAAAACTCATTCCCGACTTCCCTCAGTGTGAGGCTGATTGGTAGGTAGATTCGAGCAACAGAAACGAAACTGTCGACCGGTAATTGACTGCCGCTGATGGTCACTGGCCAAAACGCTGATAATGAAGCGCAACCGCTGGTCAGAAACAAATTTCGTTTTCGAGCCAATTAATCATATTCGGAGACTGAAGGAGTTACGAACTCCAGACCGATCTTTTCTACCAAATTTAAGGTGTTGCCTCGTACAAATAAATCATTTGGAAATTCTTTCATTCGCGTGTTGTTTGTGGGTCCTAGACAACCGCCTGTGGTTTTGTGGGTGTTGACACACGAGTTCTCTTCTTTTTTTTCAAATGGAAATTGTTTAGATTTTATTCAACTACGATGAATCATGAGATTAATGAACAGTCGGCAGTAAATGTCAATAGGGAAGGCATTGCTTAACTTCATTTTTCCTTGGTCTTTAACATCAAACAATTAACCGGCCAAAGCTTTCTTGGTCGGCACTTTGATATTTGATTTGGCCCTCTTGCTGGACAGGCCAAGTGGATATAGATACAGATACGGATACTGACATGCCATGCCAAGAGCCTGGCTTCGTTTGTGGTCATATTGCGTTTCACTTTCGCTCCACATTCAGCCATTTCGCATTCGGGGGCGTTGTTTGCCTGGCCCCTTTCAGCTTTTCCACTTTTCCGCCTTAGTTTTTGCACGAAAACTGGGTCACTGATGTCGCCTCATGTTTGTATAGTGCGAGGGTTCCCTCACGGGTTAGTGTACTTTACGGCTAAAATCAATAGACTAGCTCACTGTAATTAGCTTTGACTTAAAGTGCATGCCGTGCGAAGTTCAGACTCTGGCCAGGTGGAACGCAGTCTATTGTGAGTCATTACCATGAGGGGTTAGTGGCTACAAGAGGAAGAATTCAAGAAAATAGGTTTCTATTTCCTTGAATTCTTCCTCTCTTTGAAAGAATTTAGACTTACCTTCAGGCTTCCATCTCAACTTATTAATTAAAATAGACAATAAGTATAAAAGTGCTAGTAAAATAGTACTATTTTATTTAATTCTTGCGTTGAACAAGTTAATATTTATTAAATATTATTTCCACAGTCTGTATTCGGCGCTCACTCGTTCAGCTTACACTGTGAATATAAAATAAATATTTAAGACATTATTTTATAGATGCACTTACTTGGAACTCCACCATTAGCCATGCCCATTCCATGATGGCCTGAAGATGGTGAAGCCATTTCGTATGAATAAGGAGTTGAGTAACTGAAATATACATTTATTTATATAATAAATCTTTTGCCATATATTCATTAGTACGTACCCCACTTGACTGAGAGGATAGGAGCTCATGTTCATTTCACCGACACCACCCATCCCATAGACTTGACCACCGACGCCCATCTCGGCCAGGACAGTGGATCTAGTTGGTCCATAGCCGGGACAGGATTCGGAGGCCAAGCCTATGTCTATGCCATTGGGGAAATGGTTGAAATGATTCCCTTCATTGCCAAACGATTTATAATCCGACGAATAAACTGTCTGAGTGTGCAAAGTGTCGCTGATGAAGCCAGAGTTGTTACCAAATAAATTCGATGCAGGCATTGGCATCGAAGGGGTTAGATATGATTGAGCACCTGAAGGGAAGTTTCTTTTATTTACTGAATTTAAATCAACCTTATGGTTTACCAAGACTAGATGTGCCATAATATTGCTGGGAATTTAGATGAGAACTATAAGCCGGTTGCATTCTTTGATAAGCTAAAGATTGTTGGGCTTCTAAAAATCAAATTATATAAATAAAAAAATGTAAATATATATTTTAGGATGTTGCTTACCTAGATCGGTATTGTCATAGTATTGTGGAGTTGCTGGTGTAAAAAGAGAAAGAAAAAAAGTTATTAATATTATTTTGATTACAAGTTTAGCTTACCATGGTTAGAGCCGGCAAACATTTGTGAAGGAGTACCTGTGAGTGTGGTAAGGAATTATTTAATATTTTTGTTAAGCTTTGTTGAATCGTTTTCAAATACCTTGATTGGAATGAGCATAATATTGTTGATTTCCCTGAGAATATTGATTGAAATATGGATATCCATTGGCAAAGGTCTGTTGTAGTCCTGCAGATTATGGATTAAAAATGGTAAAAAAATATCGATGTAATATCGATAAATACCTTGTTGGGCGGTAGCATAACATTGCTGAAGACTTTTCTGATACTTGTGCATAAATTCTTCCATATCGAAGCTGTTGGGATTCTGATTATTAGCCCCGCCCTCCATAGATGGACTGGCACATCCCATAGATGACGATTGCGACCCAGAGCCGGATGATGTGCTGACTTCTACGTTGTGTTGACCAGCGCCTGCCCTTTGAGGTTGATCCACTTCCATGGCTGGCATGGAGCACATTCCCATGCCGGGATAGCTTCCGGGTGCCGGGTAAGAATAGAAGGGATACCCGGAGCTCGGATCTACTACCATAGAAGGCATGTGGGGCATGTGCATTATATGCTCCTGGCTAGGATTTCCTCCATCGCAGGCATAGCAGGCAGTTTGCTGCTGACCAGGTTGTCTCATCGGACAGCAGAAGCTGCAGGAATTCGATGAGCATCTGAGATTTTCTGCAGCCGCAGCCGCCGAAGTCGATGCTCTCGGTTCATTAACAATGGTTTCATCCGATGCGGAGTGGGTGGCATGTCCATAGCTGTAATTAGACATTTCTGGTGCCATCTGATCTCGTCCATAAGGAACTCCTGAATTAAAATCCTGTCCATTTCTGGCAGTGGGTTGCCAGCAGCATGAGCCTGTACAAACGGGGTCTAAATGGGCAAATAAGAATATTGTCCAAGTTCCTTAAAGATTCCAAAACTTTGGCCTACTCACATTGACTGTGGTTGTAGTCGTGATAATCCATCTGCTGACCGTTTGATTGCCTAACTTCACCCGGGTCCATGCGATAAGTGGAGCTTGAGCTTGGTTGAACACAAATTAAGAAAATAACTTTTTGAAATTGAAGAAAAACTCTTAAACTCACTAATGGACACTCAAGTGTTTCACGGATCTAGTGTACAAGCTATCTGCATCCGCTTCCGACTTGAATGCCTCCGGTTTTGATGTAGAACAAGAGGGCTGGTTGTCCTCCTCAGAATTATTGTTGATTTCTTGAGAACTCTTCGACCGCCTCATCTCGTAGACATCCTCAAAGCTTTCGATTGATTTCAGTGTTTCGCTGGTCTCATCATTCTTTTTGTCGCTTAAGGAATCGGTATTTTCCTTGCTACTATCTGAATTGGTCATAATTATTGCCAGATTGAAATCTTTCTCGGCTTCTAGGTTGTGTTAGGACGAACAAGTATTTAGCTCATACTTAAAATTTTTGAAATTTCGTCTCACCTTCCTTTTTTTGTAAAATGACATCAATTCCCCGCCTGCTTTGATCAGAAAATATAAATGATTTAAGATAAATATGATAGAAAATATAATATAGTATCCTTCATTCATCGAAGTTTTTCTTCTGTACCTTTTCTGTTATTTAAAACTATAACCAATTTCCACCTCGCTCTATCAGCTAACATATGTGCCACTAAATTAAGTAAATTAACTAGAAATATGTTATCATAAACTGTCTCTCCTGCAAATTTAATTGAAGGCGCTAAAAATGAATTCCAGAAAAAAACGTGGACCTCGAACTTGATCCAGGACACGCGACCAACACTATTTGAGACCATTTGCATACCCTATAATTTTCCCCTCGCTTATCATCGCCAAAAAATCAAGCCACACGAAAAACACACGCGAAAAAGGATATACAAAAAACAGGAGAGCGGAGGACCCTAATTTCCAGGTCGCTTATTGTCATGTCACGACAATTAAACAATTTTTTGTTCGCTGGTTCCAGTGCGCTTTTCAGCGATTTAAATTAAGATAGGCGGCAAATTAGCGGCCCGAAATGTTTGCATAATTATTATTTGACTGGCAAACTTATCGGGCGCCGCTGATCGCTCGCTGCCACAGATGTTACACTTTTTTTTTCGTTTCCACTCCTGGGGTTAAATGGGTTCTCGGGTGCGTTAAAAAGGGTACACCCCCTTCACTTCTGACCCCGGTGACTTGGACATTTGCGGCAGCGGGCTGAGATCTGCGGTTAGGCATAACCTTTGCTTTTTTTTTAACCCTTTCGCCCGCGGAGTGTGCCCGGCATGACACAACGGGAAAATTCCCAGCCCTGTCTGCGTTTAACCCAAAACTGTTTTTCCCTTTCAAGGTGACATATTGGTTTTCACGATAAAGATCACCTAATGTCTGCTTCCTCCTGCTCTTCCTGGCTGTGAAATGGTTTGTCCTCTGTCATTTCGTTGATCAAAGGGTTAAGTGGGGATGGAGTTAAAGGGGTTTAGTGCAATAGTGGTTGACTTCAAAGGATTGAGGAAGAAATTATTTTCAGTAGCTTAATAAATGTTTAAGTTTCTGTAGAGAAATTTATCAGTGGCTAATTCGGTTCCAAGTAATCTATATGAATTTATATTTTATGACTCATTTATTTACTTTTATGTTAATAAATAAAATAAAATTATAATCACAATACTTGTTGTATATCACAGATAAAATGAAAATTAAACGAGCTTGTTTAAACAGCTTGTTTTTAATATTTAAATAAATGTTTTTAACGCAAAAAAAGTATTTCTTTCTTCTGTAAACTGATATAGTATACCTAATGTCCTTGATTTACCAAAATCTTTGCATTTATAGATCTCTGAAAAATAGAATAATAATAATAACGCAGATAGTATTTTTTTTATAAAATTGTATTTATTTTTTCCTTTGTTTGTCTTATAAAATGTTTCATTGCTTACAAAAGCTAACTCTTTACATTTGATTAATTTAAATATATAATTTTGTTTTGTTTAATTTGCAATGCCAAAAAGGGAAATAATATATTTTGAATTTTGCTAAAATCAATAATAATTGTAAAATATATTTCGACCTTTTTAGTTATTCATTAATTGTATCAAAATTGCTTAAATGTGTTGTTTGTTTTTCTCAATTTATTTTGTATTTCTTGTGGTTCGGCGGTTCTTTGTATTTCCTTTTTTTTTGTAGCTAGATTATTGACATTGTATTTTTTGTATTTTCTCTTTCGGTTTTTTTTTTTGTTGTAAACATATAAAATTTACTGTCTGCTTAGAATCTATTTTGTACAATTGAGTTGTTGTCTTTTGTTGTTCTTTGTTTATTTTGTTGGTTCTGTATTGTAAGTAGTTCGGAATTATTTAGTTAAAATTCTATATATATTTAAGTAGTTGAAATGCAAAAATTTGACAATTAGTTTTTAGTTTAATACGTTACTGGTGGTTTTAGCCATATGTATAGACACTGATTAGGTTTATGATAATTTTACACATCTCTGCCTCGGAAATAATGTTTAGGAAATGATGTAAGTAGTTGAACCAACCGGGAAACCTTTGCTTGTGTTTGCTTGCAAAAATAAATCATTTTCCTCGAACTGAAAACGGTATCAAAATAAGTAACCAACAGTCAATATCACTTTCAGCAAATCGATGACAAATTTTGAATTTTTCCTCTGCCCTCTCTCTCTCTCTTTTTCTCTCAAAAATTATTTAAAAATATTTTTCTTATTTTGTGGTGGAAATATCCTTCTATTATTACAAAAACTCTTCCCTTCTCGTGTGTCCATACCCAAAAAAGAAATCACAATGCGCTTTGATTGAGCCTGCCTTCCCCAGAGAATCCCAGTGATTCTCTCTTGCCACCCAGGTGAAAAATTGGGAACCGAATTTTAGTTATCCTTGGAGGTGGTGGCATCGGTGACATCATCGTCGGAATCCTCACTGCCGCCGCTGATTTCGAAGGATATCTGAATGACCGTCGGTCGTCGCTGGCTGGAGTTGTAGCTGTAGATTCTCAGTGCATAGCAGAAGATCTGGGCCAGCAGATCCCAGCATCCGAACTCCGACATGGTCATCGATCCTTGCTGTCTGCCCAGGGGCACCGAGATATTGGCACGGAACTGAGGACGATGTGGCTGCCGCTGCTGCTGCTGTGATGGTTGCTGTGGTGCCTGTTGTCCTGGTTGTGGGGCAGGTGTGGCAGATGTGGCTGATGATGTCCTTGGGCTGGTGGCTGCCTGCTGGCCAGTTGGCTGATAGCTTCGGGCCAATAGTTGGGCCTGGTCGGGTATGAAGTATGCAATGGCCATTGTTGTATTTTATTTTATACAAAATTCTAATTTTGATGACTTTGTATGATTTTAAACAAAATATATGTATTTTGTTTTTAATATATTTGTTCATAAAGTGTTTTTTTTTAATATTGCTGGAATACAACTATTCCCTTCTCCGCTTGCACTTTTATAGTTTTTCTTTTTGTTGTAAGTCTTTAATTTTCGTTTCAAGCACTTGGATAATTTCTCTGACTCATTTGGCGGGAAAACGTACGAGGAAAACTTGTCGCATTTGACGAACTTTTGTGGCTGTGCGCTTTTCGCTTCCGCTTATTATTCAATGTTCTCTGTTCGAGGTTTCGGCGTGGACTGACTGCCGATATCCTTGCCGCAGTCACATTTATAAAATCGCGTGCGCTCTTGCTCTCTCTGGTTTCCTGCAGGAAGCGAATGTGCTCTCTCACGGCCACCCTCCCCATTGCTGCCACCACCCCAGCGGGGTGTGTGTGTGCTTTGTTTATGCCAACAACCAACCAATTGAACCACCAACCACAGGGACTCACACCATCGGCCGAGTGCCGCCACCCTTGCCACCAGTTGCCACCCCAAGGAGCACGGCTGCCTTTGTTACCTTTACTGCGGACTCGCTAAGGGGGTGGGGAATGTGGCAGAGAAACCGCGAGAGAGCACGGGAGAGAGCAGGAAAATGAGTGGGAAATTGGGGAAAACACACTTTACGTAGCTGCCTTACGTCGAATGCTACGTAAGCTCTTTGGGAGTTCGCCTTTCGAGGGGTGTTTTCGAACTCATTTCGAATTTCAGGGGCTAGGCTTGGTTTACTTGAAATTTCTGTGTCTTTTGGCAGTAAAGGGGAAATTGTGTGTTTCGAATTTCGAAATAATTTTTGGGTATATTTTTCTGTGAGTTCTTGCGAGGAATGAATCAACAATTGTTTGTGAGAGAAATTGCTCAATAGAAATGTCTTCTCTAAAAGAATACATTTGAAAAGATTATTTGTAATATATTTTTTAATTATAATTCCTTAATAATATTTTAATTTGTTATTTTTGGCAATATTACTGAAGACCTCGATTAATGAATTAAAGTGTTTGTTATCCCTAAGGATATTCTAAAGCCGGAAACTATTAAATGTGTGAGTCTCCTTCGACAAAGACCCTCCTTCAACTTAGACCCTCCTTCAACCACTAACCTGCTTTCTAGAGAAACCTCCTTCAACTCAAGAACCCCTGCAAACTAAAACCTTAAACTTGAAGCCCTGCAATATGGTCCTTGAATATTCTCCCCCATGACAACCTTAAACTTGACCACCCCCAAGGAACTCCAAATGGCTTGACCTTCAAGCAAAATCAGTTCCAGCTCCTGCAAACATTTTCTGCTGACGACAATTTTAACCTTGGAAAGTGTGTTTGATTGTGCGTTTCCAAGCTCCCCTATTTTTCTATGGGAACCAGAGCTCATCCATTATGATAAGCTGTTCCTGGATAGTTGCAAAAGTCAGAGGAGCAGTGGCTGGGAAATTAGGGAACTTACTAAGGAGGGGATAACGAAAAATAATTATGAAAAAAGTGCTAGTGCTGAAAATGTTCTTCTGTGAAATAAGGAACAAAGAAATAATTTACTGGACTAATTATTTTCTATAACTAAAATAATATATTACGTTGAGGTAGCTAGATGCAATCCTTAGATTAGTTTCCTAACATTATAATATAAATTCTCCTGCTTAAATACTTTTATATTAATATTATGAACTAATATTTAATAAGTAAACAATCAATATTAATTTAAAAATATTCAATAGAGACTAAAACAATCACTCAATCCCCTTTTACTCTCCTTCCTTGCCTCTCATGCTCAATAAATGTCATTAAAGTGGCAACATTTTAGAAAAAGATTCCCGGGGTGCAGGAAGCAGAATGCCAATTGAGCTTATTTCCTTCCCCGATGTTACACATTTGCTGGGGGAGCTCCTAACAAAGTTTCAAGGCCATCGTCAAGGCCAAGAGTCTGCCATTTGTGGGTGCTCCTCTGCCAGTCTCCGTCTCCTACCGGCAACAGCTTTTTCCTCGCTCAATTCCAAGGTCGCGCCGGCCGGCTTTTCCTCCCACATCCAATTTTTCGACTCTCCCGTTTTGTGCGTGCGACCTTGACTTGAACTGGAACTCGTTTAGGGAGCGCGGCTCCTCTGAAGAATTTGTGGGTGGCTGTGGGCATGCTCCTCTTGACACAGTCGACAGCACGTGCTCGTTGCGTTCCTTTTTGTATATATAGAAATGTCAAGCTCAAGGCCGCAGGATATCGATTTGCCCAACTGGTAGGGAACTTAGCATAAATGTGGGCACTTTTTGTACTCGTTTGGCAGCTAATGAGGCGGAGGGTCCTTAAATACTACATTTGGCAGTATATTCTAAGAATAAAGGACAAAATTAGATAATTAAACAGATAAATGAAAGATCAATTACCACTAATTACGTACGATTATTATTCAAGCTTATTAATGTTTCCTTTACCAATAATACTGTGCTTATTATATAGATTTCCCCTGGAGAATATTATGACAGATGTTAATAAATGAATTCCGCATTCACCTTGCCCATCGGCCGTGAATCACTCTTGCCTCTTCCCCCGCAACATTATTTATAATTTCCGCAACAGATTTTCATTTTGCAATATGCAATCAGAGTAATCACTGCCAAGAAATATCATCTCTCGGAGGAAACTCTCCCCTAGGCTAAACCATGTGCACGTATGGACAATATGTTAGCATCACTTAAACCCCAACAAGTCCTTTTCCAGGACACATACCTAAAGAGTCCCAGCCGAGTTGTGTGTGTGTGTATGACTACTTAAGCCTCATCATACGCGTTTTAATGCCCATCATCGGCCAATATCCAGCGGCCCGTCATTATGTCCCCCTGGAAGGATCTCTCCTCACCACTCCGCCCATCCCCTTTGAGCTCTGCAGTCCGGTCTGTGCAATTATTTCATGCATTGTTCAAGGATTGCTAGCAGAAATTTTCTTTTTGCACAATGTGAAAGGGCCAAAGTGTTGTCAGGGGATTTCCAGCCCATGGACAATGGGCTCCATGGAGAGAAGCGAACGGAAATGGCAACAATGCCGAGCTGCGAGTTCAGTTCTGTAAACAATTGACCATGCACTCGAACAAAATACGAAGTTTAAATTGTAATTAAATAAAGTTTATAGTTTTTATTAATAATATTAATTAGTAATGAATTTTTCTGTATGGAAATGTAAACATGTTTATATTAAAGAGCCTGCGTTTGTTTTTTGGAAAGATTTTTGTTAGTTTTTGGCATAATAAGTCCGGATTTATGTGGATTTAAATAGCAGAAAAATAAGAAGAGACCCCTAAATAAATTTTAAATAATCTTAATATGTTATTCTTGTATAAGAATAATTTTATTTAACTCTCTCCCCTTTCTTCATTTTTATTTTCATAAATTTATTTCAATATTTTTTGTTATATCCAGTAATAAATGTTTTTTTTTTTTGCTAAGTGTGCGCTACGGTTTTGTTGGTCCTGCAGGATTACGCACCGGTTTACAAGATGTGGCCGGGCCACTTAATGATTTCCACTTATGCATTGCAGACATCATCATCATCAGCCGGCACCATCATCCTCGAAATCGGCTGAGGGCCGAGCAGAGTGCATTCAAGACTCACATCAAGTGTCCGTTCGTGTCTCTCCGTCCTGTTGCTAATCTATATGTAAATTTTTGCAACACAACCGAGGCAGCTTGCCGCCCAAATCGGAGCTGTAAATACCCTATGAAATCTGCGAAGA
The DNA here is from genome assembly GCA_008042475.1 of Drosophila kanapiae. Classification (NCBI taxonomy): domain Eukaryota; kingdom Metazoa; phylum Arthropoda; class Insecta; order Diptera; family Drosophilidae; genus Drosophila; species Drosophila kanapiae. The sequence continues at coordinate 429,303 of VNJM01000232.1, forward strand.
ACTCCACACCCACATGACGTCATGCCAAGTGTTTGACAAATGGCTTAAAAGGGCTAAGACAAAAACGTAGAGAGAACCCCGCCTGGAGTGGGAAATGCTGACAACATACTAAAAACTTGACAAAGTGTATTGGCAAGTGTCAGGCCCAGGACCCACGTCCTTTGCATGTCTATATTTGTGTGTGGGTAAGTGTGCGTAAAAGATAAATAATCATGTGATATCATCGCCGAGGCGTCGGAGTGAACTTTTTAAGCCCAGTCACCGACGAACGACGCCAAAAATTAATTTCATACATTTTAAAATTTCAATTTATTTCGCTTTGCACGAACGCGCAGCGTCTTCAAGCAGACAATGGTTTAAAAAGGGACACCCGGGTCCCGTCTTCCTGCAGGAAAAGCCAGCACAAGCCCCCATCCATTGGCCATGTGTGTCCGCATTTGGCTTTTGTTTTTCTTCAGTTCGTCCTTTTTTCACACTTGTCACTTGCATTTTTGACATTTCAGTTAGCACAGGGTTGGGGGAAAGAATGATGATGGCTGCGCGAAGAAAAGGACAATGGCAGGGGAGTGGGAGTGGGTGTGGGTGTGGGTGGGTCGGGTGGTGTTGGCCGGGGGCGGTATGTGTCAGGTCCTTAATTAATTATGTGTACTTGTATGCACAATTGCAATGACAGTTGGCTGTAATGTGCAGAACTGAAACGATATTAAAACTTAAAGCAAGTAGCTGGAAAACGATGGAAGAGTTAATGTAATTAATTGAATTGATAAGGAATCTGATATATATACAAAAATATAATTTATATAAATACAAATTATATAAATTATAATACTGACTCTACAAAAACAATATATTTACAAATTCCAGTAGTTTTTATCTTTATCCTAATTAAGACAGAAATAGTTAAGGAACTCTTCTTAGTTTAAAAAAGAATTTTTTCCTAAACCGTATTAAAATTATTAACGTAAATAATTTATTTAATACAAGCAAACAATTTAATTTCAATAAACTGCTCTAATTTTTTATGATACATTAAAAACAAATGCAAAAAAATATATTCAAATCTTGTGTGAATATTTTGCATTAATTATTCTTTAACAAAACTCACTCTCTCACTATTTCCTGTATCCTCAAAGACCGCTCTAAAATCTTCCCAATTTGTTACCGTACAAAGTTTTTATAGCTTTTTGATTAGTTTCTGACCCGACCAGGCAGTGCCGAAAAAATCCTCTGGGAATCGCCGTGTCCTTCCCGAGAGAAGTCAATTTAAATTAAAAGTAGCACGCGGAGCTGCATATTGAAATGTCCTGAGTGAGCAGGACTCCCTCCTGAAGGGAGTTAGGCTAAGAAGCGGGGAGGCAGATGGACGATACCCGACAAAAGTTAAATTGCAGGTATTTAAGCATTTTATACAAAATTCATCATCATCATCTGGCGGCACTGGCGGAGTTAATGAAGAACCGCTGCCCCAGCTCCTGACTTAACCCCTGGACTGGCTGAGCACTTTCGTGTGCATTATTCAGTACCGTGAAAAAGTTCATAACTGCGCTGTGCGCTCGTGAATTGTAATTTTTCTTCAGCGCTTTCATTACTTCATCACTCGACGACGGTGGCAAGGAGGAAAAGTTTTTCGCATCGGTCTGCGAGCCATTTATTATGCCATGAAATTCGCGGCAAGGCAGAGGCGTCTTCCCACCCAGCAGCCACTTCACTTTTATTATTTTCAAGTTAATGTTCATTTATGCTGGTTACACCTCGACTTTTCGAGCTTTTGTTTAATTAGACGGTGTGGATTTTATTTAGACAGAACGCAGAACGCGACGGAGTGGTTAAAAACCGAGCGGCGGAAGACGACGACTCTACTAGCTTTTAGCATTAGGAACTTATCCAGGTTGTTTGTGTTTAATTGCGGAAAATGGCAGAGGAAATTCGTTTAAGCAGCGAAAGGGGTAAAGTGGAAGATTCAGGTTGAAATTTGGGAAGAGGGAATTGAAAGGACTTTAATCATGAATAACTATACGATTTCAATTAAGTCTTGGGGCTGGGTGGGCAAGGATGATGGCCAGCTTTGGCTTATTTACTAGTATCCAGCTTACTCCTACTTAGATTTCAGATCTCCTTCAACACCCATTTACACACTTCCATTATCCTTTAACATTTTCGAAAATGCAATGCCAAACAGACAAAGCCATAACAAGTGGCGAAGCCAAAACAACGTGACAACCGAAAAAGAACAGTGACATAAACATAAAATTTTATGTTAATGGCCGATGATGAAAAGTCCAACAAAATGGCAACGGCTGTGGCAAATAAATAATTACCATAAACAGCAGGCTCGGCAGCCAGCAGCCCCTTCCTTCCGCTGTTTGAATGCCACAGGATTCACAGGTTTATGCAGTTAATGTCATTTGGCATTTATCAAATGAATCTGCTGCCGGTGTAGGAGATTTTTGTTTGGGGAAATGGTGCTCAGTTTCGGGCAGCAGGACGTGCTGTAATTACGTTTTCACTGCTCCTGATGCCACTCCGATGTTAATTCAAATTTACGTTAATGGAAAATCATTACGCACAAATGTGTAAAGTGCACTTTTCGGGCCCTGTCCCCTCTATCCCCAGCGCTTTTGTCACCGCCGGTGTGTGTCCTGGCTTCATCCTTTTTAATGCGTTTTTCCTTGATTCGACCAAATGAGACTGAGAGACTTCGATTTTAATGAGCTGCAAGTGCAATCAGAGGAGACTGACAAACGTGTCCTCAGACTGATAAGCTGCAAAAGGCCGAAAAGTTCATTAGTGATTACACAGAGGGAAAATAGGGGAACCTAAGCTGAATATATTAATGTTGAAAGATGTTTTTAGAAGCAATAATAATTGTATACAATTTTAACACTCAAAAAACCCGTTGGAAACAATTGGAAATAGTGTTTTATTTTTTCTATAGTATTTTATAAATAATTCATTAAGAATTACTATATAAAAATTAATTTTAAACAAGATTTATATTTTCACAGTGCTTTAAATCAAAAAGAAATTAAATTTCTTCTTCTTTACCTTTCCTGAAGTCAGTTTAAGCCAAGTAAAGGTCCCAAGTATATCAGTTAAAAAAGTTAATCCACTCGATACGCAAAAGGATATCTTCTTAAGCCAGGGATCCTTGGGGGTTCATAAACTGAACTCAGCTCCGAGCACAACTAACTCGACTCGACAGCAGCTCACGTATCCCATTTTCCGGGAAATGAAAAACGGAAAACCACCGAAATAGTTGACTTGTAAAATTTTACAACACCGTAGCGTTTCCGTCAAGTCTTAAAGGTTTTAGTAGCTAAGCCATCCCGAAGGATTCTGGCCAACTGCACCTTTCGCTTCTTGTGGCTTATGCCATTTAATATGCATTTTGTGTTATATTTAATATGCACACAGAGCTGAGAGAGAGAAAGCCAACTCAAATTGCAGTTCTCTGCGCTCGTCTTGGCCTTAATGTGCTTTTGGGAATACGAGGTACGAGGCACGGTTAGCAGACCGAAAGACGTTGGCAGATGTGTCGATTCCGTTCCCTTTTTGGCATTTCACTTTGGGGCATTGTTACATGCGAATTTGCTGGGCTCATTAGGAGGACTCGGTGCACCAGGTTGGCCCATCAAATTGCTTGCAAATTGCCTGGAAATTGGTCCCTAGCCCTACAGTCTGCCTCGCTCCCTAAAGCGAGAGGAAGACTTTAACGAAGCAATCGAAACGGGACAGTCCCACACTCGCATAATAACCCTTCTTTAAGATGGCAAAACGCCCTTAATCAGCACAGCGGGCAGTTGGCATCGGAATCAAGATGGTACACAACTACCCCAAGCATAAATCTATTGTCCTAGGTCATTCAACCTCGGTGGCAAGTAACCTCAACCTCATTCCCATCCTCATCAGCCGCCTCAACCTTCACAATCCGGCAGTTGCAATCTCGAAAACGCATGCGAAATGCCATTCTGCGTTTCTTTCTATTTTTAAAAGAGCGGTGCAACGGTATATATAATTTTCTAAGAGGTTTGTAACAGCGAAAATTATATTACATTATAACAATATAGTTTTAATAATACATCTAGTAAAAGTATGAATTCCTATGCTGTAAACTTGTGTTAATTATCAAAAGGAAAACGTTAAGAAAATATATTTTTAAAAAAGGGTCTTTCTTTTACGATATAATACTATTTTCAGGACTTAGTAAATTTTTTTAATAATGACTTGAATACAGTTAATGAAAGGGTATCTCAGTGTCATAATAAAAAACGAAACTTCCGTCTTGTTTTTATTTCATATCCGCGATGCGATGCAGCATAAAATGAGCAGAGTGACGCGGAAAGAAGGGCAGGGGATGTGGAAACTTTTCCGCTGCAGCATAAAATCAAATAAACGCGGGATGAGAAGTGCCACCGAGATGTGGATGTGCAAGCATAAAATATATTTTTATGTCACGTTTTTAATGACATTTGTTGCATTTTGCACTTGGCGGGGAAAATAGCAGTGGAGCCGTCAAATCCCTACCCTGTTATTCTTTCTCTGCCACAACCCCCTATTGTGCGTAGGCGTCTGACCGTATGTGCGAAGAAAAAACACGTGGAAAAGTGGAAGTGCCAAGTCGAGGTGAAGGCAAGAAAAAGTTGCTCCCGCCTGGCACTGAAACTGAAACAAATGGAAAGCGCTGCTGGCGAAAGGCACCGGAAAATCGGAGGAGAGTCGAGCAAGCAACAGGCTGTCAGTTTGACAGGCACTCGTTGATTGCGAAAACGCCACTGACAGCTGTCATTCGCACGGACTTTTGCACGCTTTTAGCCAAAACAAAGGCGGTGGAAAAGCCAACTCCACATAAAAGTGCAGAAAAAGTATTAAGCAAAAAAAAAAAGTATAAAAGGAACCATTGACAGCAAGGTGCAATGGCATGGCAGAATAAAGTTGCTAATAGGCTTCTCCGTCCATTAACTAGGCTGGGGCCTTTTTTTGTGCTAGCAGGTAAAAGGGGTTGTCAGAAAAATGCGGAAAGTTCAAGAGCGTTTAGCAAAGCCTTTAGGAAAAGGGAAATTAATTATATACATAAGGTACTTCTTTATTTTAAACTAGAAATCCCCTTCTTAGTCTGTTCACCATCTCATGCTCAGGCCTCTCCTTCCCCCATCAACGATTATCATCTGCCATTAACTATTAAAATTGACAGACTCTTTCGTGCCTGTGACAAGTTGTCAATACTTTAGAGACTTTCGAGCCTAATTAGCAGCAATTGAAAAATCAAATTGCCAGCGCGCGCTTCCAGAAAGTGACTCAATTCTGTCTTGGGCGACGCCTACGAGAATGTGTTTATGCCTCAGTGGTTTTCTCAGGACCAAAGGACTCGAATGTCCTGCGCTCCAGCGATTGTCCATCGTCCGGTGGCCACTTGAGCAGTGCTTTCTGGTCTATTGGCTGCCATTTGCGACACGCTCCGATGGATTCGAACGGCGACCGCAGACTTTGGGGACTGGCCAGGACTGTGATTTCCAGGAAGGACCTTCAGTTTGGGAACTCAATGATGTAATTAGGTTTGAAAATTTGCTGATTGTTGATTTGTTGTATTTGCGGTGCGCACGGACGGAGCAAACTGCAATTATATGCGCCAATTGTCAGTTTGGTTACTGCTCGTTAACTTATTTGATTATGGGCTAATTTTGCCGACGAGCTCCAGAGACTGTGGGGAAAGGATGTCTGCGAAGGGTAGCAGCTTTATTGGGAAGGGAAAGTATTTAGCCATTTAATTATGAAGATATAAATTATATTTATATTCTTCCACTGTTGATGCTCATATTAGAGAAGCAGAAGATCCTTAAATTTATTTAATCAAGACCCACAAAATAAATATAATCTGCACAATCATATCTACAACATGTTCTTCTCTGATTTAGGTGGGCCAAATAAATATCTTGCAAAAACTGAACCTAAATAAGCAAAAGTAATTTAACTTTTCCCATTTTCGCTGTAAGCTAGCCAAATTCAACTTGGCCACAACTCGCTTATCGACTGGGGACAAGGATCAGCCAACTGAAACAGGAGCAGGGCCAGAACGAAGGCGATTTGATGAAGTGCACACGAAGTGTGTGCACATGTGGCATATTGACGGACTGGCGGACGCTCGGACGGATGTGTCCAGGGACCCAGCGAAAACTATGCAAATAAGGAAGGATACGTCTGGATGCAAGCCGGGAGTCGGAGCCGTCTCAGTCTGCTGCTTGGCTCAGGTTTGCCTTCATTTATCTTGGCTTATTAAATTGAATATATGGCTGAATATACTAGAAATACACACACAAGCGAAAACATTCGAGTATCCTTTTGCATGGCAGCATTGTTGTGGCGTCCCTTTCGGGTCCTTTTAAATGCAAATTAGCTTTTTGACTTTTTGATGCGACCCAGACTCGATTTAGATTTATGCGGCTTGATAAATTGTGGCTACACTTAATGTGCGCATACGGTGTGACATGTCCTTTTCATGTCACTCGCCAAAAAGTTGCCCAACTCCCCCACCCGATCCTTTGCCGTTTCCATTCGAGTTGACATGTCGAGTCGAGTGGTTTCGTTGGCTTTTCAGTTTTCCGCTCTTTTGGGGTCCTCGGCCGAGGTTTTGCCTTTAACTTGCTGACATTTTTGCACGCTTGACAAAAACAGCGAACGGAGTTGGCAATTTTTTGGACTGCCACTGCCACTGCCACAGTCACGGATTCTCCTTGCTGGCCACGATGCTTTTTGTGGTCCAGCTTTGTAATTAGTTTTGCCCAGCACGGTGAGTTGGGTTCATAACGTTTGATGAGGGTGGCAACCTGAAGGACTGGTCTGGGTGCTATCCTTAAAAATCGGGTTCAATTCGGAAAAGTAATGAGACTTTCGATGATTGCTTGGCTTCATAAAGAGACTCAAGGTTTTGGGGAGAAGTATTGGAATAATTGAATCTGAAATAGAAAGCATACTATTTTTGCATAAATATTTAATAAGACATTAGTTTAGTAAAATTTGCTGAGGGTATGCAGTCGAAACTAGCTTTCCTTTAAGGTTTACTTTAGGGGAAAACTCTTTTTTGAATAATCAAAATAAAGAAAAATTAATTTAAACGTGTATAGCATTTCTCTGAATTTATTTCACTCCACTCAATCACTATATTCCCATTTAAAATAATTTAAATCAATTTCACAACTTTAAGAGTCACAGAACTATTTCCAAAGCGAATCGAAACCAACACGTTCCCACCAATCCCACAGATTTCCCCTCCTAAAACATCAAGAGAAATCAATTACGATGCCTTTCTCATTTAAATTATAACACTTTCCCATGAAATTCCTGACCAACGCTCCTCCTCGATCAAATTCTCTCGTAATCGCAGTTGAAAAGCGAAAGGGCATTTCGACATTTTAAACCTTCCCCGAAACGGAAACAGCAACCGAGATTTCACCAAACATTTTTGAGTTTAGAGATTGATGAATGGGACTTGGTGGTGGTGGTGCTGGTGCTGCTAGTAGTTCTCCTGGTGGCGGGGGAGTGGTTTTTTTTAAATTTTTTTGTCAGGCGTAGCCAAAGGCAGAGATCCATTGAGTAATACGTCACTTGAGTTGTCAGAAGAGCGACGCCCGGCGAGTAGAAAAACGTGTCCGTGTCCCGGAGTTTCCTATCCGCACAAGTTCCTGTCGATCAGGCGGGCGGGTAGCAAGTTGTTACATTTCAACATGTTTCGTCACGCCTTGGAATTATTTTGATACTTGTATATCGAAATTATTTAAAAAATATATATACTTTAAGCAACGACTTAGTTGAAAAGTACGTAATGGGGGAAACTATTAGAGAGGTTTTTATCAGGGATGTACAAGATTTTCAATGGCTGTCAGTCAAATGTAAATGTCAAAAATGGATTGCAAAATTTTTATATGATTAATTTTTCATGGGAAGAACTTAAAAACCTTGAATCTGTAAACTTTGAAGTCACAGGAGATGCCAAAAAATGTTTGTGGTAATTATTAGCCTTTTACTTATTTCCTTGACCTCCTTTCAAGTCACATCTCTTACAATTAATGAGAAAATTGTTTACTAAAAGCATGAAATTGACCCAAACATTGCCATAATCCCATTAAGTGTAATAAACGAGTCAGATATATTTTTCAATAAGGGCCAAGTCCGATTCGAACCTCTGATAAAACCGGAAAGTAACTTGTCAAATTGATTTAAAAATTCATAAATCAACAAAAACTTGTTCTATTCTCCGTCAAGAGAGGAAAATTAAATTACGGAACGAGAAAGACAGCAGGCAGGGGGACACCACAAAAACCAAAAACCGAAAAATGTACAAAATGTTAAGCATAGCATAAAATTGTATCGGACAGTTTGGGGTGAGGGGAAGATTTGGAAGTCGGAGTCAGAAGCCTGCCCACTTAGGACACGAGTGTATTCCAAATATAGCCGCCTGTTTACTTTCATAATAATTTTGACTCGAAGTCATCTCTGCTCTCCACCCCTCTTGGAGTTTTCTGGGTTGGCATGTGTGCGTGTTGTCTGCTGATGCAATTATAAATTGTTGGATAACAAATTACATGGTTGCGTTTTTCGGGATCGGACAAGTTTAACGCCCTCACGCACATATGTTCGCTATCCGAGGGATGCCAGCAGCTTCGAGGGGAGAAGATACAGATACGCGTGGATAGTTGGGGGAGTGCATCTGAGTCGGACATTGATACAGGTACTGGGTGCTGGGCCTTTGTGTTGACATCTCAATGCCCTATTGCCGCGACATATGTCCAGGTGGGACTGTACCCAAAATCATTCCACATGCGGGTCGAACCAAGGGACGTCGAGGACAATTGTCATTTGGCATTAGTTCTAATAATAAACAGACATTTTCTATGCTTTTTAATTGCCCTCAATTTCCTTTCGCATGTTTGTTGCGCATCAATTTCTGTGGATTAGTATTGTTTTGTTATCCTGCAGCTGGAGAACACTAGGAGAAAATAATATAAATTTTACTACACAATTTGGGTTAATTTTTGTATAAATATTTTATAATAAATCAAATAGCAGCATTATAATTAAATTATTAGTATATTTCATTTAAGAGCATTATTAATTCAAATTATATGAAGTATTTCGCCAAGTGCACTTCGTTTGAGGGTTTATTGAACTCTCCTACTCCAATCCCAAGCTCACACTTTCATTACGCAAATGTTACAGGGCAAACCGAGGAGGTGGTCCCATTTCTCACCCATTTCCCGGATCCTTTGTTTGCTGCCCAAATGCGAAAAGGGTTCATAACCGGCACTTAGCTTCATTGGCCCTCTGTGTTTGGCTCTTTTGGCTTTATCGCAACCGGCCCAGACTCTGGCACTTTGGCCACTCGAAATTCAATTCAATTCGCTTGGTACTTACTGTACGCAGGTTGTGCAAACATTAAAATTAATGAATAACAATAAAACCAGCTCCGGTAGTCTAAAGTGTTGACTGTTTGACGTGATCTCTCTGCGGACAACGCCTCAGGGAATGGGGTTCGACATTCTAGAATACCTGTGTTAAACTAGATAAATAATTAGATATTACATCAATATTTTTACTATATTTTATGATGTTAATAATAAAATAAAATAATAATATAAATTAAAATACATCAGGATTTTCGATCAATTCTACCAAAGTTGTACGGGTCCCGTAAATTATATTTATATTTAATTAGATTTTCAAAGTTCAGAGCCATTTTTGAAAGAATCAAAATCAAAGAAATTTAATCCTTTAAAAGAGCTAAAACTTCTGACTCTGCCCACTTCAATACCTCCCCCCAAATTATGATTTAATTATTTATGTTGCATACCAAACAGCCCCAAAAACTATTCGCAGAGACAGCAATTAAAATGCCAGAACAAAAGTAGAGTTATTTCTCCAATTTTAATGATCCCATATAATGCTTTGAAATGTGTTCTATGCCGCTCATTAGTTCCGAGGCAATCTCCGAATTTAATTTCCATTTGAAATTCCCGCTTTCCCAAGCCATTAAAATTGAGCCATGATGCCAATTTTGGTATGATTAAATACGCTATTCCCCCCCGGGGAGAGCGGGAATTGCATACGTATATGCAAATTAATTACGAAATTTATGATTTCATTTTGCCAAAAGCGACGAGTCCCCATCATCATCGCGGCTAGGCCGTCGTCGAGCCTGTGAGCTCCATAAAACTTGCCTGTCAACTGCAATCATTTAGAGCGAGGGTGGAGAGTGGGCCACGGTAGGGCACATGTGCAAAACCGTAAAATGCTTTGGAAAGCCGAGCAATTGGAAATTGAAGTCAACATTTATGGCTCTATCCACATCCATATCAGTGGAGGAGACGAGACCCGGTGGCAGTGTCATCGACTCGACGTCTTCCCGCCTGTGACTGTCACGCACATAATTCTCCGCAGTGCAAAAACATTAATTGCGCAATTGTTTAAGGACGGAGGTTGGGAAAAGTTACAAGGATACATAGAGGAAAATTCTAAAAACGAATTATAAATGAGAAGCCTTTAATATCAACTTAAGATAATAGTTTGTCTTATCGCTGAAGATTTTTATTTGGTTTTTTAACTAAATGTCGTCTGGGGTTAGGATTCCTTTTTGTCTAGCGTTCGCTAATTATATTATAATATATATATATTATATATATTATAAATATCTATCTCTGGAGCATCCTTTTTATATAAATCTTGTTTTCTAGACTGTTTTACTATTTCATTTTCATTAAAAATCCTCAATATTAAATACCTCGACACACTCTTCTCAATTTCCTTCCAACTTCTTTTAATGATTATTATTTCTTATTATCCATTGTTAAAATATATTTTATTTTATTATTTGATGATAATAAATGTACTTTAAACTTTACTCTATTTTCCCAGTGCAGAGAAAGACAAGCTGAAAAGTTTTAGTATCCCAACAAATGACGTACGATTTGTTCTGCACGAATAAGTCAAATTATTTGTAGACAGCACTTTGTTTTATGGCCTGACAACAAGCCACCTCAACTACTTCCCCAGCCACCTACATATATCCTCCCACTGCCACCCCCCTTTGAGGTCGTAGTTCCTTGGCCAGCTGACGCATCGCACTTCGCCTTGAGCCTGGAGTTTTTTACGCAAACTACACACACATGTAGAAGCCACCTCCCGGCTCCTCAATCATGGCACTTCCACCTGATGCCAGTATGCGGGCTAATTTATGGCCTTGTCATATGTTTGTTTGGCTTTTTTATACTGTTTGTTGGTTTTCCTACCCTGGAAGTCATCATTATCATCCTCAGCTCTCCAAACACACACCATATAATATTCCATTTACTGTTAAGTGTTTCTTCTGGGCCTGCCCCTGCCGCTTTTTATAATTCATAATTTTCTAAATGACATATTTCTGTTGACGCTTGAGTAGTTTTGTTTGCTTTGTTTATGTAGATTGGTTGGGAAATGGAAACAATGGCTAAGGAAAGAGGTGACTTGTAGACATTGCGTTGAAAATTAAAAGGAAATTATTCGCTGGCTGTTATGGTGTATTGTTTTTTTTTAAGAGGCAGAACATTTGTTTAAATCATTGCAATTTAATTAAATACTTTTAGTTTCCCATCTCCCATTCAATTTGTAACACAGTTACTTTAGTTTATTTTAAAATTGAGTTTTAAATTGATCTTTAATCTTTATCATAATGGGAACGTTTCTCTTGATCCATTTAATTTTAAACTTTGACTTCTCTGTTAATAATTATGCTTATTTGTTGTTTCCAACATTATTAACATAATAAATATGATTTATAGATTTTATAAAATATCTGAAACATATTTTAAATATATTTTCTTTTTTATAATAAATAATAGATAAGATAAATTTAAATATAATGATTTAATAAACCTTTTATAAGTTAGTGCCTAGCCAAGCCAGACAAATGAAAACCAAATGTTTGCATAAACTGCCTGCAGATGATAATAAATTCAAGACATATTCAAAATTATAAATAATTTATAGAAATTAAGGCATAATAACTCGTAAAAGTTTTACAAGCATACAAAATGTGACGCGCACGGGGCCATTAAAATCATTTTTAACAACTTTTCCTTGCATGTAAATTACGGCAGACACCGTTTCATTCCTTCCACAGGATAAAGCGCGCTTCACGCTTCGTTTGATTTATAGGCAGGAGGCGCAGGGTTAACTTTCTGAATGAAAGCCGGATCGGATCATATAGCGGGTGGAGTTGGAGTCGGGATCATGGACTGCATATGTGTATTACACTTGTTATCGGGCGTATCACATCGCATCCCATCAGAGGAGACGGCGATGCGGCGTCGCACTTTATGTGTTTATTTTAATTTTCAATGTTTCGTCGGACATTTTATGGGTCTCAATTTTTGCGCTGCTTTTACGAGGGCATTAAAATTAAGATAACGGGCCACCAACCAGGCAAAGCCGAAACAGGAACCAACTCAATTAGACAGAGAACTCAGTCCAAAAAGGCGTCTGTAAAATACACTTGGCTTCACACACACTCCCACTCCGACTCGAAGAAGAAATACACAAATTTCTGGAAGCGTGTTAATTTCTTTTTAATTCCTTCTGCACTCTGAACTGAAAGTTCCCCCAGTCTGTTCTGCACTCATAAATTAACGTTTAGTTACGCTACATAAAAATCTGTCTGGGACCAGATCTATAGTAAATTTCTGGGGGTTAGAAGAAGGTGGAGTTGTAATCTAGTTACTATACTTGTAAAGCCTTTGTTAGAATTAAATCTTTTATATTTAAGTTTTCTTTGGATCCCTAAACAGTTTCCACTTATCGCCGCCTAACTAAACCCTCTATAAATACCCAACACTCTCGTTCATTTTCTATTCTCCATCATTAGTCCCCTTTGGCAGCACTGTCTGTCATTGGCATCATTAGTTTTATTTAATTATGGCCTTCGTATTGATTGCTTTGTTAGAACATATTAACCCCCTCTGACCGAATGGAAGAGAACTTCCTACGCTCGGGGAAAGTTCAATTAAATATAGCCCCCTTCACCCCTTCAAAGAATAAATCCAGCTGTGAATTCGGCATCAGTTTGTGTTAACCGCAAAACCAAAAAAAAAACGAGAGAGAAACCGAAATATATTTGATAATGAATAATGATGTTGATTTGACACTCAAATCGAAATCGTCACGGTTTGGCAAGGGGGATTCAAATAGAGAGGAAGATGCGGGGTCAGTTGCTACTTGGGCAGAGATCAGATTCCGAATCCAACAATTTGATTTTAATTTAATTAGATTTCTCCTTTTGCTCGGGGATGCCTATTGAAATGGGAATCGTATGATAATTTAATGGAGCATGAAATTTGGGATTTCTCTTCCCCAAAAAAAATACTTGATACGATTTCACAGCGTTGCAAAGTGGCCGCTAATGACAGGGCAGCCTAATGGGAGCAAGAACATCCTTTGATCGGGATCCCAGTGTGTGGTCAAATGGTTGGCTAATAGCCGTGACAAAGGTCATTACGTGGATCGTACACATCAGGTGTCTTAGAGCAGGTTGCTAGAATAATATATTTATTGCTTTAATATATTCCTCAACCTTATCTTCAGTTAAATACAAACAAGATCTGATTAGAGTCGAAAACGCATTGAATTATTTAATGACATTCTCAGCGCTATCTTAACTCCGGCATTATTTATAAACTTGTCTGCATCGTGTCGACATTCATCAACTCGACAGCTCCCCCTTCTTGCCTTTGAACAACTTCATTAAAATTAGCTCATAAAATTTGCAGCAACTTGTGCTCTCTGTCGCTCCTTTTTTGGCCAAAAATCTTGTTTAGTTTTCATTTATGGCTCAATGGCAAAGCCAAAAATCTTCACCAGCAGCCGGAGGATGTGTTGCCGCCAGGATCCGCCTCGCCTCGCATCGCATCCTGACTGACAGACGCACTTCAGCATAATTTGCTGTGACAGGCTTGAGCATTTCCTGGAGCTGCGCTTCCTTAATTCCACTTTACCGAATGACATTTAATATGCAAAGTTTTGCCAGCCGCAACCGAAACTGCTGCAAGTTGGTGGCGGCATGGAGGCGCGCATATCTTTTGATGACTTTTGTTGATTTTATGCCAACACATTTTGCGGGGCAACTCACACGACTCAGATGGATCTGTGCATGTGCACTGTGCGAAAATGTTTGCTAATTTGTTTATAAAGAAAATATATCTCATTAATATACAACGACTTTAATGTATCTTTAGTATTTCTAATGAAAAATACATAAGTAAAAGTATTAAAATAAAACTCCCAAGGAACTTACTGAGCAAATAGAATACTTGTAAAATTTTTTTTATCCTTATATGAGGCAAAATATGGCCCGTTTTTCCAGTGTATCAAGAACAGGAGCAGTCCAAGCTGCTGCATTTTGCCACTAGACCGGGGCAAAGCCAAAACAATGGACCAGAATCACAAGTGGCGGGCATTTTGGGCAAAAGGCGAAGTGTCTGCGGAATACCCTTTATTACAAAATAGCTGGGCATAGCTTTGCATACTTTACGGCCCCCAAGCATCGTAAAGTTTAATGGCGCCGTTCGTAGCAAGGTTTCCCAGCCAGCCGCGCTCAAAGTTGGCTCTTTTGAAATATGAATAGACGCAGGAGCGGCTCTTAGCCCTCTAATGCTCGCCTTGTTAAGGAGATTAGTTCCAGGCCCCCCATTTCCCCGGCACTGTCGTCAATAAAATTGGTTTATTCAAGTAGCTGCTGGCCACTTTTCAATCGCTATAATTGACAATCGAAGGGATCTCGCCATGTCTTCCAACTAAGCCAGGCACGTACACAAATTAAGCTCGTAAAATTTAATATTTTCGCCGAAAGTTTCAGTGGTTTTTTTTTGTTTCTTTACTGTAATTTATGGCGTGGCTTAGGTGTCTGCATAATTGGTAAAGCACTTGTAAGGACAAATCCTTGTAAAGGATACATAAAATTTTACAACAGTTGTTGGGAAAGTTCGCTTTGTATTTAGATAAATACTTTGCCTAAGATATTTTTTTATATGACAATTTATGGTGGGTGTATGCCGTAGCTTAAGGTATTTGTTAAAAGTTAACTATGTTCGTGAAAAGTAATTTAAAATCCATAAATATGAAAATTATTATTTAAGTTTCATGATCTCAATTTTTATAACACCCCACTTAACCTTTCTGTATTGATTCTTCCCTGATTGTAAGCGATTAGGTTATAAACTTACCTTTGGTTTCGTCGAATTCCCAAAACAAACTCAAACGAAAACTCCCCCCTCGATTTTCCCATAACAAAACGAATCGTTTTGTGTGTTCTGTTGAGTTCACCCTTTCGCCTGGTGGTAAGTGCCAATCAAATCGAAAAATATTTGGAATTTTGACAAAGGGAAAACCGTTTCCCAAGGCGAATTGCGTGCGAGGCAATAGAGGTGACGTGTAGGTATGGATACCAGCATAAAAATGCTGACGATTTATGCCCCGGGGGGAGATTGAAAGGCGGACTTGGGAAGAGGTCTCAAGGTGGGCAAGTCGGGAACAATCCATCAAACAGAACGCTGCGCTTTTGATAAGAACGCATCAATAAAGCAATAAAATGTCTACAAATCAAAACGATAAGAACGGCAGTTTTGCCAAAGATTCGCTGGCCAGGAAAGGGTTCGGTGGAAAAGTCACGTACAGCACGCACAAGACTATTAATATTAATGGTTGGTTTTAACACATTGGGCGTAGCGTTCTCTCGGATCTGGCCTGCCTGTCATTTCGTCAAGAAAGCTGTTCTCCTTGAGGAGAGACACTGGAGGAAAAATGTTAGGAATATAAGGTAATCTTTTGTAAACATCATACCACTTTAAACACAAATTTGATATTATATATTGGCATTTGAATTTGTTACCAATTATTATAATAAATATACATCCGGTAAATGTACTTTCTTGTTTTCCCTATTTTGTCATTGCTCTCTTCTCCTTGTAGTATTTTCCTACAAATTTTCCTCAGTGTCCTCGGGGGGTTTTCCTCAAATTGACATGTGACACCGAGCGAGACCAGAACTGAGCCCAGCCACAGACACGGGGACCCCTGTCAAAGAGTTTGCCTTGTGGCATGACGAAAAATAACAATCCGGGGCCGCATCGGGTCGGGTCGTTTCGGCTGTGATTGGGAATCATTAACATTTTGATAACTGTCGGGCCACTGTGATCCATTAGTTAGCGATAACGCGGCAAGCTGTGAGGCCTTTAATTGATCTCGTGATCAATTCGCTCTTGTGGTTTTATGTTAATGAAGCGTAATCTCCGTGCTGTCTCTGATTTCGTTTCGGTTTCAGTTGGGATTCTATTTTGCCCTTTTTTCTTTTTCATTTTTCATGCTTGCTTTTCAATTTGCCCTCCATTATGTTTGGTTGGTTTTGTTTAATAATAATACATGGATAATTGTTTATTGAGTTCGTTTTGTTTGGGAGAAAATTAAACAGCAGTGTTTACATTCTATATTTTTTCATCAACAATTAATGAAGTATGAAAGGAAACTTCGTTTTTTACAAAAGCTTGATTAAATGAATTTTTAAATAAAACTATCATTAAAGCCCTTACGCTTCTAAAGTTATTATTTAAAGTACCAAATGACGCATTAAATACAAATGCCCCCACCCAAGTCAAATTCAATCTCCTAGGACAACAAACTACTTGACGCCGTCTAATTTGGCCAAAAGACCAAGGGACCCACCCACAAATCCATTGCGACACATTTCCGCTTTGACCAAAGCTGTTGCCGGTGATTGACTTTGATTTTCCACAGAGGAGGGCCAGGACAAAGTCCACGGACAAGTGAAAATGAATTTTCCTTTGACGATTTCATCAAAACATCCCAACGACGCAAAACAAAAACGAAGAAAAACAGAGGCCGACTAAGGAAGCAAAATGTCTTATAAAAACTAACGATTGGCAATTGGTTTTTACTGCTATTGGCGCGCCCCATTTGCCTGCCTGGCAGCACTTCCGTCCTGGCTAGAAGTTATGGGCGTGGCCCACTCTCCTCCACAATGTGAAATATGTTAGGCCGATCATTGTTGGCTTTCCAACATTCATTGTCTTTCTGGGATTAATTTCCTTTCAGCGCCGCCGTGGACTTTCAGGAAATTCATAAAATTTTATTTGTACAACTTCCTCGGCTTCGCCTTTTGTATTGCGATCTAATTTTTTCAGTTTGCAAAGACTGTTCTATGATAATATTATATACGGGAGTTTTCATTTCTTTACCACTTTTTCCGTGAGATGTCTCATTGAGTGCGCCTTAATTTCTGCGCTTTCTGCTGCCATAATTCCTTCGTTCTCCTCGCTGCATTAATTTTTAGTAGCCAGTTTGTCCACGGTTTGGGGCTGGGCAAATATTTTGGCCAGCTGCGTGTGCTGCCAAATTTGTTTGCCGAGGTAAATGCAACCAAAACGCCGCGCGTTGGCGGTGCGTTAAGGCAAATTTGTAGAGCGCAAATTGTTTGGCCAATGCAAAGATTTAACCCTATTCCGAGGGGTGTTTCTGGTGAGGGAGGAGGCTGGTGACGACCAACGTACATTGTTTCAACTCCCACGAATGACAATTTCTAATTTATTGCAATTATGTGACGCACGTCACACTCAACTGACCAGGCCACAAATACAACTGACCAGCGGCTGACACGTGACCAATGTCCTTTCGGGTATCCCTGATTGGAAAACACTAAAACAGATACGTAGAGCGGTTGCAGGGACGCCGACTTCCTCCTTGACCATTCCATTGAGATTTATTTTACGCCGATAACACGCTTAAGTAAATGCTGTTCATGGCAGTAAACTTTCCATTCGCATTTCTCGTGCCGGGTGCAGTTAGAGAAATTGCTGAGATTTGAGATATTTATAAGGCAAAACTGTATACATATTGTAGTTAATTGAGTTCCAGATCAAGCTCTACTTGACAGAGATTTTCCTTATGCTTGTTATTAATTATTTCTATCATTAATCAATCGCCATATCCTTGAAGTTAGTTCATGCATAAATTATATGTATTCCTATTATAATTCTATAATTAAACTTTTTTAAATTTATCAAAAGTACATTTATTCTCATAGAGAAAACTATTAATATTTCTCAGTGCCTTCCCCTCGTACAATTTAAATGGCGATTAAATCTGCTGGCATTGATGGATGTGTCCAAGAGTTCGGCCTGCGTACCGTGTCCTGTGGTCAGTCTGTTCAGGATGCGGCGCCATGTTAACACTTTTGTACAATTGCCAATTTTTCGCAGGCCATGCTTGATGAGCTGCCTCTGTGTGGGAGTGAAGCGGTGGCTTTTGCGGTGCTGTTGTGAGTGGGAGGGATGTGGATGGGGTTTTTGGGCGGATGTGGGATCGGTAGGAGTGGCCCTGGCATGCGGCTACACTTCAATATTCATTTGGACGCATAATTGATATTGACGAACAATGTTGCCGGGCCAATGCCACTACAACAATGTGGAATGACCAGGGAGTGGGAGGGTATTCGAAAGTTAAACACTGCCAGAAAATTTATTGGTATTTGATTTGGGGTGGGTTTGGATTTGTCATTTGTTTGATATTGGATTTGCTTCTAATTAAACTAAAGAAGGGTGTTCTGCACAACTATCTAGGTGCATATGCTACTAATTAAATGTTGAATAGTTCGAGGGCGTTGGAATATTATTATAATGGTTTTTTGGAATTCAAAATGGGTAAGAAGAATGTCTATAGTCTATCTATTTTAATATTTGGCATGACCACCTATGTTGTCTACAATCAATTTAAGCCTTTTTGGCATTAAATCGACAAACTTTTTGGTTACTTCTCGCATAATATTTGACCCCTTCTTGATTATTGCAACTTTAAGGCTTTAAATAAAGTGGGGAGGTCCACTAAAATAGATGGATAACATATTAATTATTAAGAAGTATACAAAAATCTTTAAAATATATATACAATAGTATATTAATTTCCGTGAAGTATGCACATATATATTCTTTAAGTTACTTCAATTCACAAAGATTTATGTATTTCCCATAGGTATTTTTCCCCAAGTGCAGATTACATTGTTGCGACTCTGCCTGCGCGCCTACTTGGGCCAGTTAATTTTATAAAAATTACCATGTCGGACCCCTTGTGTTCTACGTGGCATGCAACATGTTTGCCATTTTCATTTACGAAACCCACACGTATACAGTCTCTGTATCTGATATCTCGGGCTTAATTTTCGGGGGGGGACTACAGGATTGGAGTTCCTTCTCTTCGTTTTGCATCTGTCAGTGTCATGTCACGTTCGAGGAAAATGCATCCGATGCCCATTGTTGTTGCGTCGACATGGTAGCTGCCGCTGCTGCCGGAGTGTAAATTTAATTTAGTTAATTGAAACAATTTGTTGCATGCGACAAGCGGCAACATCACATCAGCAGGAGGGAGCAGTACAAAAAATACCAAAACTCCAAGAGCTGATTTCCCTGCTTTTCCACTGATTTCGTTTGAGGATTTTTCTTTTAAATTTTTCTTGTTGTTGTTGCTGTTGTTTCCTTTTTTTTTTTTTGGTGGGAGTAAAATAAAAGCGGTGGAGGTGAATTCCATATGAAATACAATATACTCGCCCCGGAAACATGTCAATTTGGGTGGCAGTCGTGTCGGTTTGCGTCTGGCAGCCCTCGCAGCGGGGATCTCTTTTCAATTTGATTGAAATTGCACTCAATACACTTTGTATATTGATATATTAATTTGCTATTCTTGTTTTTTTGCCTCCGCTTCTGTGTTTTTAAAAAAATACTTTGGTTAATTTGCGTACAAATTGAGACAAAGGCTGACGAACAGTCAATGGATTTAATTAACAGGAGTTTGAGTTTATGCACTTTCGCTGCTGTTGCCATCGTAAATTCTTTAAAATAAATAAATCTAGGTACGTGAAAAATATATTTAATATTAAAAAAGGTAGAGAGGCCTTTAAATATTCCTTAAAACATACAACAGTTTATTATAATCACCGCCAATTTATCTAATTTCCAAAATTGCAAAGAGCAATGACCAATTGAAAAGCCGATTGGTCCAAAAAACCCATCTAAGCGTTAAAATGCAAATCACAATAAATGCCTTTCCTCTCTCCCTGCCCCTGGGCAAACACTTGATGAATTTACGTAAAATATATCTCGTATTTACCTTGCACTTGATGCCAGAGCAAACTATAAGATACATTCGGAACTCGCAGGATGCCTCGCACTCCCTCGAATGGCTTCGTGCGTGGCTAAATAAACATGGAAATTGTGGAAAATAGACTCGAGTTGCACATTTTGTTGTTGGCCCAGTTCGGGGCGGGGGCCGAGGCTCTGAATGACAGCCCAAGTCAAGTGTTGTTTTGGCCATTGTTCGTTGCAGTTTGCAGTTTGCTGTTGCTCGGCCCGAGAATGTCGTTATGGAAAATGCATAAAAGCAGAGACAATGTTTGCTTGAGCTTCCAAACACACTCCCTTTGCCGTTGTCCTAGGTGCTAAAATTTCATGGCACGACCCCGCCCCCCTAGGTTCTTGTACCGTTTAATTTAAATGCAAACTTTCGGGAGCGGTGACTGCAAAATTGTCTTTGCCAGGACGAGGGACCCAAACCAATGAAATTGGGCCTCACACCAACGGTGTCCATCGACTTGGTTGCAATTTCGAGACGCATTACGCATGCATGGGTGCCTAAATAATGTTGATTTAACATTATCACGCGCAGTGCACCGCACATACGAGTACGAGTGCAGAGAGAGAAATTTCAGGGGAAAATAATTTATCAGCAAATACTAGTTTTTACTAACAAGTTTTAGCTTTAAATAAAATTTATAAAATGCTGAGAAATGGGAAAAATGTATTACAAGTACTTAAATATTTGCGACATCCTTGAAACAATAAATTACCATATTTTTATGTAGATTATCAATCATCAACAGCGTTCGCATTTAATACATTATTTATTTAAATCTAATTTGTACATAAGAAAGGTATTTGCATATTTTTTTTAGTGTTAGTACGTGCATTCCATAATGGCGTCACTTAGGCGTAGGGTCAACATTGTTGTAAGCTCCCATCAAAAGCAGGAGAAAACCCCCTTTGGGTTGGGGGCTCTGGAGACTGGGAAAACAATCGATGGTTCAGTTGATGAGAGGCACTGATGGGGCGGCTAATTGGCAGTAAAGTTGGAAGATCCTATAGGCTAAGGAGCCGGAAAGCAAGTAGTATTGATGAATAAAGCGTACATATCTAAGCACACTGTTGTCTGAATCGATTCGACGGCTGATGAAGAGTATTTATACTCTTTTAACCAAATTTAAAGCATATTGATGAAGATGTGTTTGAATAAAAACCATTTCTAGCCCTGAACTTGTATCAATCAATCTTTTCTTCATAATTTCCTTCTATTCTTCCTTCGGATTTCCATTCCATTCTCGACTGAAACCTAATCAGGGGCCACGCCCCATCTTTTCACCAAAACATCCACACACCTCAGCAATTTTGGAGTGCTTCAGCATTAACAATAGATCAACAAATCCGGAGTTATTCGCCAGAGTGACAACAACAAATCGGAAGACACGCCGACAAACGCGTGGACACGTGACCAGCAATGAGAGAATGCGGGGGAATCCTATCCAGGCACAGAGAAAAAAAATGTATAGAAGTAACATAAAAATTGTTAAGAAATGTATTTACTTATTAAAATAATCGTAAAGTTATTTCATTGATTATATACGTACTTATATGAATGAAAAATACCCTACCATAGTATGAGATTACTTCAGGTATAGGAAAACATTTGAAAGAAAATATGCCAAACTTCATTAATAAAATACCATATTTTACGCAACATTTTTTCCAGTATTGCTTGCAAAAGAAATGTCACTTCCGCTGGCTTAACACATTTAATTCCACTGGCCTGCAGGACTTTCACCATCCTCCCCCGCTTTTCCAGCCTCCTTCGGGCTACTTTCTAATTTATGTTCTGTCAATTCTTTTGTCATTTTTGGCGACACAGTGGCAAGGACAAAGAAGGCGGCCGTGGTGGGTTTTGTGGTCCTCGAAGGCGTCGGCTGGTCGGCCGCACTTAATGAGACTTAAGAAAAATTATTCGCAATTAATAATTATGCTCATATTGTTTCTCGGCCTATCGGTCCATGGTTACTCCACTCAATTAGAGGGTGGACCGTCGCCGGATTTTCACAGGAGGGGGTGGCAACTTGTTATTGCAGTTTATTTGATGTTTGCCATTTAATCATTTTGAAGGAGACTTATTTGTTGTCATTGAGAAGCAGGCCAGGACATCGAAATGTATGGGGGAAGTTGTTGAAAAAGAATGGGAAAATCATTAGAGGCGGATTGATTGGAAATAACCTTATTTTAAGCACAAGTTTGTGTATTATTCTGTAGTTATTTTATAGAATAATGCTACCTTTTAAATTTATTAAGCTTTTCACAAAAAAACGCTACCAAAAACTCACTAGCAAGTAAACTTTATTACCTAATAATTTCTTAAGAAGTTCAGTTACAAATAAAGCCGACGCCAACGGTTTAACAAATTGCATCCGCTCGTAAAAACAATTTTTACAGCCGAATGTCATAGAATTAATTTTTATTTTTCAAAATTAAAACGCATAAAGCAAAGTTTTATAGTTAGTTCCGAGTCACCTGGTGCGCCTTATGGCTTTTAAATCGACTAATTAACGAAACACCTTGGACCGCTGGGTTCCTTTAGAACTCCCCCCACAATCGGGGATCAAAAATCGTAAAAATCGCGCCAAGGAACCCACTATTAAAAAACCGTAAACATTTCTTTTACAACTCAGTCAGTTTTGTTCCCAAATATAACCGAAGAAGTACCCAAAATTGAAATGTGGAAAATGCAAATTGAGTTGAAAGTTTTACGCCTAGTTGCGCGCCTAAACACTTAATTATGGGCCCGAAGGGAGGCACCCTCTTGCCTTTTTTTCCTGACACCTGACTGACCATAAAATGTAGTCTCAAGGCGTTAAAAGGCTGTGGAAATTAGCATACTAACTGGCCAAGACGAGAGGGTGCCAGGGAAATTACAAAAACTGAAAATGTACGTTATCAGAGATCGTGGAATAAATTTTCTACTCGGTTCCTCGGGAGGCGTTGAGCTGCAAAACTATTTTCGACCACACCAAGAAATATAAATAAAACGGAGACATTAATGTCGGAAACTTTGACTAATTGCCCAGCTCGGGGTTGCATTTCCCCTTTATTTTTAGGGAACAAACACATCGAAACAAAAAAGGAAGCGCGCTGACCACGACGATAAGATCTGAAAACCGGGGGAGAACAGGTAACAAGTGCCGTTCCTTTGATAAATTGTGTGCTAATGGAATGTCATGTCAGCGTTCGTTTTGGCCGACTTTTAACCGAGGAAAATATACAACCAACCAGCCAGTCAGCCTGGTCGATAACAAAGCCGCAAATTGGCGGCGTCAGGTGTCCAAAAAAACAAAATAAAAGGTGAAATATCGGTGCCCACATGTGTCCGACACAAAAACAGTAAAAAAGGATTCATTCGTGTCACGATGATGTATTTGTTCGGGCCCAAACTAATGCACACTTCCGCCCACGGCAATCCTTGCTTTTTAGCTGATCCTTATCTGCCGTTGGCCAGGAAATATTAGCAGGAAATATAGCAAAGTTCAGTTGCTTTTTGTATTTTATTCGTTGACCATTATTAATTGCCCAACATTAGCGCCCATTGTTTGACGAACTTTTGTTTTGTTTGGTTGAACTCCGGAGCTGTGAGCCCAAAAGGATGTGTTAATGGCGCCTAATTCTGATCGGTTGCTAACTGATAAGTTGATGGGACTCCAACTGGAATACTTCCTTTAAATGTCTGCTGTGAATTTGGTTTTTCAAAGGGTGTATTGTGAGGATATTTTATATTGTGGGAAACTATAGTATGACTACAAATTATGTTCTATATTTTTTCTTCTCGTTTTTTTTTAACTTCATATAATAATAATATCATAAACTTGAACATAATAATATAGCAATAGTAGGCTTTTGATCATGGTACTCCCATTAAAGGTCTACCCACTCATCCTCACTCTATTCTAACCACTCCCTTTAGACCTCATACTCCCAAGACATAATCGCACTATTTATTGCCATGATACAACATTATTTTCCACTCGCCCGGCTAGGAATACCCGTAAGATACCGAAATTGATGATTAGCATCCCTCATGGCAACATCTGTTACATTTAAATACACCTAGAGAGGTCTAGGTCTAACCAAACTAACCCCCCGAAAAGAACCAATGAAGTTTTTACGTGTTGCCACATTGATAAATATTAACCAAAAAATGGAAAGGAAAAAAAGTGTAGTCAACGGGGGGTTAAACACAGAAACTACCCCCTCAGACGGTGTTTTTGGATGGAATTAACTTAAAAAAGGAAAAAAAACCGGCAAGTCATAGAGCAAAATGCTGCACGTGCAATTTGTGCCCGCAGTAAGCGCATTAGACCCTCAGATCCTTTCCACGGCGGTCCTTGGGGTTGCTTATTGTTTGCATATGTGCAACAATTAAACATTTTCCTCAGCCAGACATTTTTTACGAGCCTCCTTCCATATATATGTATATGTATGTCATTAACACCGCCGCCAAGCAAACCGAACCCAACAAGTGCAAAATCTGCGAGTGTTATCGGCTTAATTATTATTACGAGTCCCAGGACGATGACGACGGGTGCTTTCGATGTCCTCTGTCTCTGCACTTGACTCGGTTTCCTTTTCCTTTTTTCCTGGTCTCCCATAAACTTGGATTTGAATATGTTTGAGTTTTAAATACTCTCGTGGCTGATATTTTTCGGGCTTCGCATTTTAATCCGCTTAGCCGCACATGTTAATAAATTTATTAGCTCTCAGTCTCTTGACTCGGGGTGCTGACTATCGTTTAACTTGTCAGCTGGGGAAATATATACACAGATCAATTTATATTGCTCTTAATTTATGCAGTTTTTTATGAACTGAATGCCAGGGTTTCTGTTAAAAAAGATGTAGAAAATAGCCATAAACATGTAGAGCAGCAAAATCTATTACAAATAGGCTGATGCTATATTTTATTACCTTTCTTATTTTGATTAAACTTCAATCCGTTTAAGTTCAATTTATTTCTGCTTAATTTTCTTGTAGTTACCTATTAATAGTTGTAAATCCCCTGGTGTAGTTTAACAATAATGCAGTACGACAGTTCCGCAAACATCGCCCGAGAGAGCAATTGAAAAACTTTTCCAAACCGTCGCCTAATTGCACCCAAAGGAGTTGGCCAAACTCTCGCTCACGAGAAGTGCAGCCATAAAACACGCTAATTACATAGTTGGCAGGGAGGTGTTTTTTGTTTCAAACGAAACGAAATAAAAAACTAATCTAAAACTGACCCCGGCACTTGACTCCGCTGCAGCAGAGTAAAACGCAACCGCATCTGTAAATTAAACGCTGACAGTTGGGTGATAGTGGCTCACCTCACAGGTGTGGTGTCCTGGGTATCCTGGCAGCTGCTTTCATTAGGTATTATTGACAGGCCCGACTAACGGCACTATTAGTCGAGGCGTTGACATTCGTTGCCCAACTCAAAAGTCCCCCGGGGTCCACAGCGACTAATCAAAGAGGTCATTAGATTTGACGCCGTTATGGTTTCGATAATGGGGTTCCCCTTGACTTGTGTGACAGCAGGTGCCAGTGCCAGTGTCCTGGGTTATGCGTTTTTCAATGGACTCATTTGGGTTATGCCTAATTAAATTACTTACCTATACCAAGGGAGGGAATGTTCATTAACCAATAATATTAATTATATATTGGTCAATTAATGAATATTTCTTTACTAGCTTTTATTGAACAATTAATTTATTATCTTAATAATATAAAACCATAACAAACGTTTGATTAAATTTACCCAAATTTAAATAAATATAATTCTTATAAGAAAATTTTATACATTTCAAAGTATGCATAATATAAAGGCAGCCAGTACAAGACAAGCGCTGCGAATTGACCAAAAATATTCGAAGGATTGGGGAAGGCTTGCTGGAGACAGGCGGGCGGTCAAAACTCAGATGCAGGATCCAGCCGGCGGCCGCTGGGCGTTGCCGAAGCTGAGCTACAAATATGCAAATAGACACAATTTTTAATTAGCAGCGATGCGCAAATTTACCCGAAAAACAAACCGGAAACAGACACACCAAAATGGGGAGAGTGGAAAAAGCGATGTCAGCAACAAAAGAATGCCGCGAATGGCGTGAAGAATGGGATATAAGATGGGATATGGTTATAACTCACATATTAACAACAAATTCATTAAAATGCGCAACCGAAAAAAATACACCAGCAGCAGGGAAACATGAAGCAGTATGCGGAGTTAAAAAAAACAACAGAGGCTGCTGCGAAAATGATTATTAAAAATCTAAAATAAATAAGAGATGAGAACTGTTTTGCCTTTGGCGAATGACACAGAACAACGGCGGGACACGGTTCGGAGCAGCTGTTTGCATATTGTAAGCGCTACTCCCCACCCAAAAGGGATCAAGATTTATTGCGTATACGTCGCGTTGTGCAGCTCAAAAGGTAGCTGTAAAAAAATGCAAAAAGGAACGAAATTCATACAACATTTCTGTGCATAATCATTTGAACTGCGCGCCGCCGTCTGCTGGAGCAAATTTGCTGCCGGCATGTTACCCATCAAAGGAAAAAAATACAACTAGAAATGTTTCAGTTCTTATATTGAAGAAACAAATACTCTAGGAGTTTACGTTTTTAGTATTTGTTAATGTAAAAATATTTGTCTAATGAAAACGAGTAACATAAGAGAATTAACAAGGTTAGCACAAGAAAAACATATCTCATTTCAAATTAAAATTAGTTTAAAGGCATCAAACATTTCATATATACCTTAGAATTATATTTTAAATTATATATTATATATATTAATATACAAAAGATAGTCTTCTTCTTCACATAGTCATAATACCCCCTGGGAAGTGTGCTAAAAATATACAGAATATCTGCAACACAAACCAACAGAAGCCAGACAAAGAGAAGTTTCAGTTTGGCTCAGGCCGTGACTCCTGCTCCGCTGACTCCTGCTTTGCTGTTTATTCGCGCATAATTCACTCATTAATCATAACGTTTTGCGCCAAAGCGTCAGACTTCTGACGTATGCCTCCAGACCCATTGCCATTCCTATTCCTATGCCGAATCCGTATCCGAGTCCTCAGACCCATTCGGTGCAATGTCGCTTTGTTGTTTGTTATTTGCTCGCTGGCGTTTCTGGGGCCCCCACCGAAAAGGTGAATGGAACCTGGTAATTGGTAGTGGGCGATAATCGGTGGGTGGGCTTAGAGTAGTCGCCGGGTAATTAGTCAAGAAATAAAAAAACAAAACAAATAAGTACAGCCAGCAAACATGCAAATATGTGGAAATATTGTTTGTTTCTAGATTGAGGAAATAGGAGTAAGCGGTCTTTGATAGCCGTCCTGGATACCGAATCTTTTTTCGCCCTCGATCTCAGCGTCATTGAGATGTTGATATTGAGACTGAGGACGCTGCCGAAGGAGTCTGTGATTGACTACCGGGGAGCTGTAGGTATTCGCCTATCTGCGGGGATAGGAATGCCAATAGATCGCCAATAGCATTTAACTTTTTGCAGGATTTAATAACGCAGACAGTTTCCCAATAAATTCAAACTACTTATTACTGTACCTTTATTATATATAAATATACTGGTAAAAGATATTACTAATATACTTTTAAAAGATACTACTTATATACAAGTAAAAGATACTACTTTACTACAGTTAACTATTGTAATATTAAACTGCAACAATATAACAAATAACTGAAAATCCCAATGAAATAGCCTGACTGTTTTAATTTAATTTTGCAACGCTCAAAAGCTCCTTTTTTACGATCTGAAAAAATGTTTACTCAATTGAGCAGAGAAATACGCATATTTTGTCAATAATCCCTTCAATCGGCAAATGCGCAGCCAGAAAAAGGACCAAAAGGAAAGCGGATACGATTTTGCATATCATTGCCGCAGCAGAGTTGATAAATTTCAAAGGACACGCCCTGTTTTTTGTTGTATTCTTTTCGGCAGTGAACCCCTTAGGCCAGGCCCGGGCATGATTTTAATAATTTTAATGGTTTTGGCAATTTACAATTTTTGATAAATTCCTTTTTTTTCAGCTTAAGCGTCTAAAGAGTTAATTTGATTGCAAAATGTTTGCATTTTCGCAAAAGGTGGAGGAGAGGGTCGTTGACGGCTGCGGGTAATCAATCATTTTATCAATGCGTTTGCGAAAATGATAACAATTCCTCATCCTGCCGCGGCTGGCGACTGGCGGCTGTCGGCTGGCTTCCTGGCGCGTAATCAGCAAATTGTTTGCCCAAGATCGTGACTCTGCCAAAAACGAATTTGCATATTTTTCTTATTTTTCTCTCGAGTCTCTCTGGAACAGTTGGCGCTAATGAAAAGTCACGGGCAAAATATTCAAATAGTGAGGCAGGCCAACTAGAAAAATTGGCAATGCAGACGCAGCGCTGGCTGCGTTCTTTGTATCTTGTTTGTTGGTAACATTTGTTCGCTAACAAGGAAACTTTCCTGATGAATTTGTTCTCCGGAAAGAAATCAAGGAAACTGCAAAGAACTATTTGTTTTGAGGGGTAAGGATCTGTGGTTGTCGAGAGAAATTTAGGAATTATCATTCAAATAAATTTATTTAGCGGGAACTTTCGGATTCTATCTTAGAGATATTTTCACTAAGCAGCAGGTATTAAAAAATCCCCTCAGATAAATCACTTAATCTACAATGTAGCCAAAATACCCTTAAGCATAATGATGTCAAAACTGAATGCTAAATTGATTTTAATATACCTATAAACGAACAAAAACTATTGTTCGCAAGTTACAAAGTATGACAAATGAATTTTAATTACCACACTAAAACGGATTTCGAGAAATATGAATCCAACTGATGGCAAAACGGAAACTTTTAATAGTCGGGGCTTTTGGAGGACATTAAAGAATGAATTCGAGTTGACCATTCGGTACAATTGTTCGCAATCTCAAGTTTCAAGGGGTTTTTGGTTTATCTTTTGACAGTTTTTTCCCCTCATTGGATGGGTCATAATTTTTTGGATCGCTTTTGGCTGATTTGGTTTTTTCATTGCCCCGTTTCGGGGTTTTTATGGTGCATACTTGTGTCTCTAATAAAAATTCGTAGCTGCGTCTTCCACCCATCTCACTCTCGCTCTCTCTAGGACAATGTAGCTGCTGCCTAATAAATTTGCTTTGATTGATTTTAATGGTTAAGCGCTTCATTGAGCTTTCGAGGATGAGGTTCTACCACTTTGAGTTCGCCCCCGCAGCCCCACCACCTTTTGACATTCATTTCGATTGTTAGCGAAATTAATTTCGAGCGTTAGGCGAATAGGTCTTAAAAATTGTGTGCCGGATTATATTCTCGGTGGATATAAAAGCATTTCTTACGATTAAATGGCTGACATTTCGAAGGGAACGGAGAGGTACTGAAATGGGAAACTTTTTCAAATGAATTGAAAAGATGTCGTCGCGATTTTGGCGTTTTTAATAGCTGGATGGATTTAAATGGAACAAGTGAACAGTGGTATGAATAGAATAATTTGTTTTTCATAAGTAATGCACAAATATTTGTAAGAAATAAGATACTTCTTGAAGAAATCACAGAATAAATAAGTAAATACAAATTTTAATAGTGGTATGATTATGAGGTATGAAAGACTGATGGTTTATAAAGTAGTATTTTAATTATTTTATTCATTTAAAAGTATAAATATGAAAAGTATTCTTCCTAAACTAATATTACTATTTTTTATTAGTCTTTAGCTGCTTAATCAAATTGTAGTTAATTTTTCTGTTTTTAGCTCTTTTCTCTCATCATTTTAAATTGTTAAAATCTTTATTTCCTTTTCATTTGTATTCCACTGTTATCTAAGAAGGGCAACTTTTGCAGAACAAGTTTCATCGCAGTTGTCATGTTCAATTATCTTCGTGGAATTCGACTTGTCATTGGAGTCGCTCTCGGACTTATCCACCACCCCAAAAAAATAACTAAGAACTAAGAGCTTTTTTTTTTATAACTTACGGAGAATAAAATTCATAAATACCCATTCATAAAATTCAATTTTGTTGCATGTCGCTCAGTCAGTCATAAAAGTGCTGCTGCTTCTGCTGGGCGGCTTCTTTTGTTACTTTCCGAATGGAAATACGAAATCTGGGCATTACTTTGCTGGTCACGAAGCAAACTTGGGCAGGTTTTTCAACTGATGGTTAGGGGGGATTGAGGCGGAAAGGGGAAAAAATCAGGGAGTGGGCATAGGGGTCGGCTTATGATTTAACTGCAGTGTCGCTGTAAAAGTTATTGCCGGGGGACATGAATTGATCTTTATTCAGATTCAATGCGGAGCTATAATGAAATGTCCACAATGAGGCAAAATAAATTGTTGCAATTATTTTTAATGGTTCAAGATACTACTCGTATAATGCGGGTGTAACTTGTCCGACAATCAATAACTCTTGACAATATTTATAAGCCTTTTTCCACTCCTTTCCTCCTTTATTTATAGTTGTTTTTTCTTATCATTGAAATTTATTTTATATATATATTTATGGGAAACTTAAATCTTTTTGAATGAACAATCTATGAATATAAAAATGCATTTTGGTTGGAATTAAAAAAAAGAAACAACCAATTTAGAATGAATTGTATTATTAGTAATTTTCAAAGCTAAATGTTATTTAAAGTAGAAAACTAAATGCTTCGGCAGATTCGTTACTGTATTGTTGTTCGAATTTATATATTTTTATATAGCAATCCGATATCATTTCTAATCTCTTTCCAACTCATCCCAACAATCACCCCCCAATTTTCCAAAGGTGTTTGAATGCATTTCGTTTCGTTTTACAGCCAGTCACTTCTTGGCTCTGGACGGACATAAAGGCGGCTGTGTAAAAACCATAAGATAAGGCATTTTCCTTGGCCACATGAGTCCTGGACAGGCGATGATTATTCCACTCCTTGGCTTACCTCGGCACTTCTCGTAAAAGTGCAGACAATTAAACGCAAGTTAATGGCGCCCCAAGTTAGAAGCTGTCTCTGGGATCTGGATCTGTCAGGATTTCATCAGTCCAAAAGTCAGTTTAACGAGGCCATTACGTGTAAATGCTGCTGATGAGGTGACGTTGAATGCCCCCGAATGGAACAATTAAAACGCTTCTGTCCCGTGCCGTGCTTCAATCTAATCAGCACAAGCCATCAATGCCAAAGCGCCTTAAATTATGCTACAGAAATCGAATTTATGACACTAGCCCCAGACGGGCGACTGCCTCCTGCCATTTCCCCCGCCAAAATGAATGAACTTCCTAGCCGAAAGTCCAAAAACCGAAACCGAAAACAATAAAAGTTACATTTAGCTCTAAGCAAATAAAATTAAAGAAAATCCTGGCCAGGATCACGGACACACAAGCGCTTAGACACTGTGATACAAAAGGTGTACTGGGAATTATATTTTAAAATATTTCCAAGGAAACTTAGAAGCCACATATCATTAGGAAATTACAATAACATATTTAACAGTTTATTTTCTAATAAATTATGAGTTTTAAACTTAAAAACAACCACTCTAGATATTAAAACAGGTCAAAATCTTTATAATTTTTATTAATATATAAAATAATCTCCATTCATTACTTTGTAAACGCATTAAACAAAATAAAAGTCAAATTTATAGTCTTATTTAATAATAATGTAATACTTTACTATTTAAATATGGGAAACTTTTCTCCAAGTGCACACACCTCGTCAACGTATTGTGGACCAACTTAGTGGGGGCTTTGGGCAAGGTTTTAGGTGGGGATTCCTCGAAAGGTTGGACTGCCGAAACCGTATCGCAACCGCTGTAGGTTTTAATGTCTATTTTGTGTGCCATTTAAGGGCAGCACACACGCGACCATCGCATCCAGATCTCTCTCTCTCTCTCTCTATCTCTGGGCGTATCCAGGGGATACATCTGTGGCAGCTGGAGAAGTGAGACTCAGACTAAATGACGTCGTCTTTTAATTTTTATCTCAAACATTGCAAACGGTTTTTATTGTTGCTTTTAACTGCGCTGGCGTCTGTTTTTCGCCCCGTGCGTCTGCAACTTTTGCAATTTGCCGAACGGCCAGCACGGCATCTGGAGCCGGAGGAATTGTAACTGGCACTTTTATTTAGCTGCCGGTTTTCTTTAATTTGAATGTCCATTTATTTATGTTATTTATTTTCGAGCGAAACTCTGGGGCATCCTGAGGTGTCTTCTTAGTAATGAGTAGGAACTATCAAAGATACTATCTGCTATTTGCTACTTCCATTATTATAATTAATTAAATTAATATTAGTAATCAATTAAATAAGAACACTAGTGCATTCACCCCCGGAAAATCGGATAACCTTAAAGACAATTACGGTTCGGTTGAATTTCATGACAAATTCCCATATACCCAGAAATGGAAACACTGTCACTTTATTCCATAATGCAGTCGGTCGACCCTCCGCCAATTGTCAATGCCTTAATCACAGGGATACTGAGGACGTGAAAATCCCCCGCGAAGAGGGCCGTAAAGGACAACCAACTGAGAGACGAAGACGCTGACTGCAGACCACAAACAGTGAATGAAAATGCCAAAGACGGCTAATAAATCAATGGCCAACTGTCAGCATTGTGTGAGTGTAATAATAATCCAAGCCAAACTGGTCAATAATAAACCGAAACAAGGCCAAGGAAGGAAGGGCAGGGCAAAGAGAAGCGGCAACAAATGTCGCAGAACAGGAACCCCAAGGCGGACAGAAATGAACCGAGTTGAGCTCTGGTCAAGCGAAAGGACATTTGAATTGGTGATGACGCTCACACACAAGATTTATTTCGTCCTGTTCGTCTGCAATGAAATAAAACGTATTAAGTCATAAAAATATCCGAGGCAAAAGCGGATTACCAAAGTGTGAATGAAAGCAAAGCCATCTGAGCCAAAAGGAGTCCCAGGACCAAATGAACCGCGGGACATCAAATCTAATTATGCCATATAAAGGAGCATATAAGATACTGCGACTGAAAGTTTTTACACTTAAGATTTTCTCGAGAGAAAGATTGCACTTTAAAGATAAGTTTTTAACACGATAAAACGAATCCTTAATAATTGTTTTCAAGCTTCACAAAACTATATATATATCTTAATTTTGTATTAATTTTATTCTATTATTTAATCAATTTATCAGTGTATCGGTGTATAGAACAGCACAGCGGGCAGCTGAGCAAACGATATTTGCGAGAAGATATTTATGCAGCTTTTGTTTTAATAAAATTTTTATCATTTCGTGTAGAGACGTGGAAATGGACCAAAGGATGTGCGCATAAATCTAGGGGGAAGCAAAGCAATTATATGCAATTTATGCAGCAGCTGGGAGGAGCTGAGGGACTCTGATATTCCAAGGAAACTTTGGCTCGGAATTTGTTCAATTGAATGTCTTAAAAGGAGGCAGACTTCGTTGCCTTTTTATCAAGTCCGAGACGACAAGAATTTATCAGCTCAGCCAACATAAAGTTTTCTTTTCCTTGCCATTCATTTTCCTTTTCCCAGCTCCAAAAAATCCTGTGGCATACCACAAATTTATATACGAATATATACAAAAGATAAGTTTTCTTTTATTGCAATTGGTTGCAGCTTGGGAGATGCTGAAGAGAAAGAAAAGTTTTATTGTCCCGAGTAGGAAATTTCCTCTCTGCTTAAGGAGGAAAATTAGAAAAGTGCAGAGCAGCAGAGACGCCTGCTTGGTCATTCAATTGTGGGTAGTCCGGTATCTAATTTAAGATCCGTCTGCATCCTCTTGGCCGGGACAAAACTTTTCTAACCGAATTAAAATAAGAAAACCCGACTGTTTTGTATGCAGCTGTTGCTCGACGGTGAAGACGGAGACAAATCAATCGGAGTGTTTGGTTTGAGGTGGAAATTAAATGTTCAACCAGTTAGTTTAGCTGATTAAGTTTCGAAAGGATTGGGTATTTAAGATGCGTTTAATGTCCCGCACTTTTTGGGAATTTAAATTGTTTGTAGCTATTTATTTTCGTTCTATTGTTTTTTAATTAAAATTAATGTCTTTCCAATGAATAATGATTATAGTTAAATATATTATAATTAATTTTTAAATGTAAACTTCACTTATCCATTAAATCTACCAAGCAAACAAATAAAACAATAGCAACAGAAAATGTAATTCCCCATGACACATGCTCTTTTCCACATCTCTGTCCACTATCCATTACATTTTCCTCAACCCACACAATCAGCTACCATTTCAATTCAAACACTTTGCCAGCGCTAATTAAATATCAGAAAAAAGGCACCCACAGAAAGAGCAAAAGCGAGAGAAAATCGCAAAAACTAAATCAATATTCGCTGTACTAAGCTAAGTGTCAGCAGAAGTCCTTGGAGGTCTTTACACGCGCACTTTTCGCCTTGACTTTGACATCCAGCCAATCCCACCCAGCGAGAGGGCGAAAAGGAGAGCATTATCGGGCTTGTCCTTGGTGGCTGCACGCAAAATGCCAAGGACGAGGCAGGATTACACGTCAATTGAGACTGAAGCGATGAGCAAGACCAAGGACAGACCGAACTGGGTGTGTATGACCAGCTTTGATTCTGATTTTATTTAAAGTTAAGGGGGAAGGAGCTTTTTAGGTTGGAATTTCTTTTTTTTCGAACTACTTAAAATTTTGTTGTATGCAAATTTCAAGCACAATTATTGCTGACGCTGGCAAGACCCGGGCCATAATTGCAGCCATAAATTTGAGCCAGGGCAACTTGAACTGGTCTGTGGTCGTGTCATTAGAACTGAAGTTGCCGCCTATTCGAGATTTCCTTATTACTTATGCCCTAAAATAAGGTCAATGCATTTTAATATTTAATTTAAATTTGATTCTTTATATATTTGGAGACAAAAGCTTATTTAGAGATAAAAACAACCCATGGTACCAAATAAAAAATTATGCATTTTAACGAAGAACTTACAAATAATAGTAACTATATTAATAAGATGGGAACTAGGTATATTGACCCTACATACTATCTTGAACTATCTATCTTGAACATCTTGAAATATTTTAGAACTCCTATTTGTACACATTTTTAAAAGTATTTAAATTAATTCCTGGCTTTCTAATGTAGAGTATTTCTGTGTTCGTTCCTTTTAAAGAGAAAACTTCCTCCCTTTTATCGCATAACCATCCTCCCCCGCTCCCAAGGCTTTAATGTTTTTAATTTTTCCGTATCATTGCATTATTTTTTATTCAGATACTTCTCTGGCATCATCGCCGCCGCACTTGACACGAAGCCAAGGTGCAGGAAACAGGGATCCTTGGTAGGATTGGAAGGGGAGCCCTTCAATTTCCATTACATTTGCAGCTGTGTTAGCCATCGATGTCCTTTTGTGTGCGGCTGTCATCTGCTTCTGATATTTCCCTGGATTCTGTGCGCCGCTCAACTTTTCAGTCTCCAACCTCCAGCTCCGACTCCTGCTTCGCTCCTGCTTCTGCCGCTTTTTACCCGGCAAGATTTGAAATTTATGCAAAGTACTCGATGTCGTCGCCGCCGCACTCAGCGCAAATAATGAGCAAGCCCGCATTTCCTGCCACGTTTTTTGCTCCTTCTCGATTATTTGTATCTGTATCTGCAACTGTATCTGTAGCTGTAGCTGTCTATCTGGGGTTGTAGCCACTGTTGTTGCCCCCTTAGATGTATGTATGTATCTCCTTGCACTTTGGTAAATGGCAAACAGTCTGGTTTGGGGTGAGGTCAGAAATGGATTTTATTTTTGTCAAGGAAGGGAAATGAGGAAAGGTAAAACCATTCTTTGCTTGTTGCTTTTTAGTTTCGCCTGAAACTGATATCTTATATAAATTATTTTCGATTTATCAAGGGGAAATGAAGAATGATGTTGTGATATGTTAAAGTTTTGTAAAGAAAGTAGAAAATATATATATATTTATAACAAGTAAAAATATGCCAAGTATTTGCTTACCTTCTTAAGATATTATTATTATTTCCTCGCTTCAATTATTCTTCAGCAACCCTTTAAACTCTCTGTAAAAAATCAAACAAATATTTCTGCAAAATTGGCTCTGTTTGCCAATTCTTAAAGATGCCATTTAACCCCCGGGGGTCTGGGCCACAGAACAAAGTTCAAAAGGAGACAAAGGCATTTAGTCTTAACCGACGTCCAATCTGGTGCAAGTGTTATGTCTTAAGGACGACGGCAAATCGCGTACAATTTGTAACAATATAAATGACTTATGTCCGCGCTGGCTAACGAACAGCATCTGCTGTGGCAAATAGCAACAAAGTCGTAGTCGTGTCTAAGTCTCCCCGCCCAATTTAACCCTCATACTTTCCGATCATTTCAACCATAAGCATAATAAATTTTTACGCTTGAGTGCCAGAAAACTCACACCCCGATGTTCTGTGAACCAAACCAAAGTAAACTATAAATTTATAATGCGCGAAAGTAATTTTATGACTTTGTGGTTTTAGCTTTGGGCTTTTGGCATGCGAAACACATCTCTATCTCTCCAGAGAGAGTGTTAAAATACACAACTTTCAGAGAAAATACAGTGCGTCACATTAGTAACAATTACAAGTTATGAAATTATAATAATAATAATCAAATAATTTGATTAATTGGGTAATTAAACGATATCACACATAGTTTGTGAATTAAATATTTATCTGACAATAATCTTAACTATTTAACAACTTAAATATCCAGGAAAATAATATAAATAATAATAAAAAATACTTTTTGTTTTGTAATAATGAATTTGATGGAAACCCTATAGTTCTGCAACGCACTGTACTACTAAATCAAAGTGCAAGTTGTTTGGGAGCCATGTTATCGCAGCCGAGGCAAAAATAATAAGCGCCAAACGACGCCCGACGTCGCCATATTTATATGATTAACTGCCTTACCCACACACACCGCCAGACACAATTATAGATACACATGATTACAAACAATAAATTGCCGCTTTGACACTTGTAATGGCCTGTTCCCACTGCTGTTGCCGCTACTGGAAACATTTTAACCACAATGTAGTTATAGCCTCTCTCGTCTGCTGGCCAGGAAATTCCCTTTAAACTTCAATTCTGGGACAAAAGCCGGACAATTGCCTCGGCTTTGCCATACAAAATTGTTTTATTGTCGCCACAATTCCAGCATGAAAATAGAATACACTGTGTTTTTTTATTGCAAATTTATTCAAATCATTTGTAATCTGTTCGCTCCTCCTCCGTGGGCTGTGTAAGGCCATTAAAGTGTGTGTTCGTTCCTCCTGTGCAGTTGCCACAATTATTATGATTGCGATTGTTGCTGGACTGCCAACACTTGGTAAGTGGTCCACTGTGAGCATTATATATGATGAGCAGAGGATGGGGAACGATTATTGTGTGGGCGGCGCAGGAACTCCAATTGTCCTTAGGTTACGATAATGGTTTTATGTAGAAAACTGGCCTGAGCAGGGCTGGGGGAGTTATTTTTCTTTGGTTAATGCTGATTCTTCCTCGAGAATTTATTCATAAAAAACAAGATTAAAATAATCAGATTTATCTTTATCTTAATTTAAATCTAAAAGTAAAACAGGACTTCGTTTAAATCAATCCCTAACCAGGCCCAACAAAAGCACAAGAAAAGAATACTAAACTCTAGCATTCCGCAAAAGCAGGAACAATAAATGTGTAAAGATTTTTATATTTATTGCCAAGGACTCTTCTTTTTTCCATTGAACGCAGTGCATTAACCCCTTTGTGCCCCCGTACCCCGAATGCGATGCATAAAACCCCACGCAAGCTGCAACGGAATGACTCATCACGGGAAAGAGACGGCGGCAGCCGAGGGAAAAGAGATGGAAGAGTGCTAGAACTCTGGTAACGGCAAAATGTACAACTTGGCATTTTATTATTATGATTATTTGTAGTATTTGCTGTTGTTCCGGCTGCTGTTTCTTCTTGAAAAGCAAACTGAAAACTCCATAAAAAATGCGAGAAAGAGCGATAGGGTAGCTCCTAGCAGGACGGGGAAAGTGCAGCTAAAGGCGCCGACAAAAGTATCCCCTAATCAGTGCTGCCCGGGTAACCTTTTAAAAATAATTTTAAATAATTAATTGAAAATATTTTAAATACTTTTTTACTTCGAATTTTTATTGATCGTGAATTATTGTATATATATTTAGTACAATTTAACTACTTTGTAGTATTTATTTGTTTTATTTAAGCGAAATATTTACGTGGTCTCCTCCTCCGTGCTCAGTTTGGTGAAATTTCGGTAGGGCCTACGCCATCTTGGGATTTCTCGTAATATATTTTAATTTTACAAATATTTTTAATGGGACTTAGGTTAAAATATCTGTCACTTCTATCAAGCTTCGTATTTCACATTTTCAATATGCATAAACATACAAAATCGCTCTCCTTCTTCAACAGTGATAAATATTTTTAAAATGCGATACAAAAAAGTTATTGGTTTCCTAAAGAACTTTAAATAATGCTTGTTATTTATAGCTATTTTTGCATTTCTGCATCTAATGCTGAAATGGTATGCATGGACCTTCAGCTGGACTTTTGTTTCACTTCATTCCCCGGCTTTACTTCCTAACCCGAACCACTTTTATATATGTATATTAATGCTCTCTGTTTACCAACTGCCGCGAGCAGAAAATGCACTTTGTGATTAGTTGGAGGGTGCCCTTTCGCTTGGGGTCCGTGTCCCGTTACGGGAAAGATTTCCATTGTTTGCATTTAGCTTCGTCTTTGGCAGAGTGGGTAGGTAGGGCACTGCAGCTATATCCGTAGCTTATAAGCAAATCGAGCAGCGCGGAGCACTTCATCATGTTTGAAAAGTTCAATAGTCATCATCAAGGACATCAACGTGCCGATCCTCATTGTCCGCAAACTCAACTCGAACCCCTAAATGCAGTGAACTCCTTCTGCTTAATGCTTAATAAATGCGTAATGCATAGGGAAAGTTTTGTTCCTTGGCATCGGAGATGTTGATGTTGAGGTTGCTGTTGCCCCTTCACCCTGAAATTAAATATATTTTTTGCAACGTGACTCATAAACTTGTTCAGTTCATTGGAATGCTAACAGTGAGCTGGGAATTGCTTAAAAAATAATATACTTAACGACACTTTTAAATTATATTTACAATTTACACAAAATACACAATTTAAAGAATTAAAATATATATATATGTATTTATTTTATTTTATTCAAAGTTATTTCTAATATTATTATTAGTAGCAAAAGGAGTATTATTTACATCATTTAAACCACTGTAACTAGGCATCCTCCTGCTCGGTGGTTATCCCCTTGTAGTCGCTTCTTGTTTACTGTGCTTATATCCCTGCTGGCAGGAACTTAAAGGAATATTTGCATGGCCCGCTTCTCATCGATGCCAGATAAGTGTATTGGCATTTTAAGGAACCCGTGTTTTGGTTCAAGTACACACAACGAACAACAAAAAGCCGAATACGAAAATGTACATAAGTATCGAACAGGGAACACCTGCAAACTTTTCAATGAGCTGCAGAACTCGCCGAAAAAAAAAAAAGAAAACACTTGAGGGCTTTACACATTTTTAGGGTGGCCTACCCTCAACATGTTCAAGTGTGTTTAACGAAAAAATTTCAAGTGCGACGCAGTAGCAGCGAGGACGATCGAAAAAATAAGGACTATTTGAAGTGTCCCACAACTTTCCCATGACACACATGCAATTTGAAATTGTTTCCCTTTGTCAGAGCATTTTGTGTCACTTTTAATTGAAATCGCTACCCCTCAATCTCACCTGTTGGCAATGCATCAACGTAAATCCTGCCTTCCCATTGTTGCTTTTGTTATTGTAAATCATTAAAACTGCATCGGCATTTCCACTCTCTGTGGGAACTTTTCAGCGCTTTCCCCAATTTTTTTTTTTGGGTTATGTAAACTTGTCGCGACGGAGGATGGAGGGAAATTTTGCCCCCATCTATGTAAGTACTGTGAGAAAACTGAAACTAAATTGCGTCGCAATCGCTTCTGGAGTGACTCATTTGTGTACGGTGGTTGGGATGGCATGGCTTATTGATGACTTAACCCCGTTTCAATCGCCCGGCAAAACACCTGGCCAACCTGCTCTCTGTGAGCTCAAAATTTAGGTGTGAAACTAGGGGAAAGAACCTCATCGAGATGATCGATCGATCGTCAGCAAATGTTTATCTTTTGGATAATGTAAATATTTGTTGATTCATTCACGAGCAGCATGCATGTATATGAGATCTAATTGAAAAATAATGCCATATGACAGATCAATGTTAGTTTTTCTTGTTGTTTCTGTGTTTAGTTTACATATTTAATCCCTAAATGGGATGCAGTTTTCTTGAAAAGATTATAGGGTTTGTGGAATTAGCTGAGGAGGGTAATTTAGGGAATTAGCTTATGGGGAAATTAGAATTTTTGGTAATCAATTTATAAACTGAGTGAAAGAGAATGAAGTAGTTAGGGAGTTATAGCAAGTATAAAGGAAATATGCAATTTAATTAGAGTAAACTTGAAAAGGAAAGATTCTTAATTTTCTAAAATACCTTTGGAACATAAGGAAAAAGGACACCGTTACAGTAGTCCGATTATCACCCTTCTAACAAAGTATTCCTTTATAAAAAGCCATAATATCTAGACAAGCCTTATAATAAAAGCTTCAACAAATAAAATACAATAAACAACTTAGTATCCACCTTTTATAATATAAACGCAACTAACGGGTGATAAGAAACTTTGTCCAAATCATAAATTTAGAGTGAATTCATTAATTTACACAACACGGGCGCGAACCCGGGTGCGAGGGACACGCGACAATTATTAATTATTTAAAGCAAGCGCATTTTATCAGCCAGATAGGCACAACGTGGAAATTATATGAAAATTTCATGCGATTAATTAGAAAAATATGCAAATTTCGGCAAGACACGACCCGGACACGGGGGACACGTGTAATTGTTGATAGCCGCCGTTGGTTGACAATATGTCAAACGACAACAGTGAACTGTGACACTCTTGAGGGGGTGAGAGTACCCTCAAACTGGCTGGTACAGTCGTCACGTGTTGCACGGACCGGACAAAACAGGGCAAAACCTTCGGATACGATAAGCCAAACACGAGAATCCACTTGGGAAAGTGGCGTAAAATAGTTTCGCCAGCGATAAGTTCATTTAATGGTAATTTCGTGCCGGTGGTTGGTGCTGCTCGGTGGTCGGTGGGTGTGAGTAGTCCTGATCCTAAAACCCACACCCGGAAAAGGGATTCACACGCCTTTTCCCACAGAAAGGAAACTGACAAAAAGCCAAACCAAAACAACAACAAACAGAGACAGTCAGAGATGGATTCTCCAGGACTTCTTCCACGGGGGGATTTTCGGGTGTGCGTGTTGAAACAATTAAATAAATTTTATGCACTCAAAAATGGACAGTGGTGCAAGTCTAGGAAAAAAATAAACACTTCAAAAATAAATATATACAAGCATGTATATACATTTTAGGAAATAGAAAAACTTAACTTTAAAATAATAAATAAAACGCATCTAAATAAAATCTATAAAGAGAAGAATTAATTTTTAAAAACGAATACATTAAATACTTTTTCAAATATCCTTAATCCATATTTTGCATAAAATAAATTGTATATTGAACATATTTTAATGCAACTTTTTATTTATCATATTGTAGTCCTATTATTAAAATTACTTAATATTTTCCGCCACATATTTAAACAATTTAAAACCACGGTGCCCCTAGGCGCGTTCTCCTCATGTAAATTGGACGCACCCTTGCCCTAATGGCCTCGAGTGTAGTACCTGGCCGGGACTTCCGCGCCGACTGGATCAGTAGGCAGAGTACGCTAAGAGATACAGATACAATAGCGACCCGCATATGTCACCGTCAATCGGCGTGACCAGGCGCAGGATGAATAGATGGAAGGACCCTCGCGAGAACGCAATTTCCAGGGAGGACGTCGCATGCAGCGTTAATTACTCACTTCATTCGCGTTTACTTCTTTCGCTTTTCGCTCGGCGTTCTCACGCCCCGCCGTATTTGTATCTGCATTTGCGTTCTGTGTGTTGTCGCCGCCCCGTGCGGTATCTGTATCTGCAACTCTACATCTGAATCCGTGTCTGCATCTCGATCCGTGATTGCTCTCATGTTTTGCCGCTTCAATGGTTAGGCTGCTGGTTGATTTCGGGCTACCGTATGAGTACACTTCGAAAAAAACCTTAAAGGTACATCCCGTATTCCGTGATTAGGGTAACATTTAAACAAAAAATATTATAAGGTTGTGAAAAATGTTTGTGCAGTTAAAATAAGAATTTAACTACGAAATATAGAAGTAAATATTAATAACAAATACTATATATTGATTAAAATATTCTTGTAACTCTTATTACTTAATTTTCTTTGAGTGTAGGCCATTCAAGAGGGCTCGTCAATAGAAATTTGTCACACTCCTTTGCGAGTTGCGAGTTTAATTGCGCGTGGCGACTCAATCTCGGTTGTCAGTGGTACCCGGCACCCCCTCTGTCCTGGTGGGATCTTGATGAAATGTCACACTGTGCTAATGCAAGTTAAACTGCATTTACTGTCTGCTAATTTCTGTGTGAAAATCCCCGATCGCAGCGAATCATTTTCGTTGTAACTCTAACCATTAGAGCAAAGAAAATTGTATACATCGAGGTCATGAGAATATTTCAAGTGGTTGGGTTTAGGGGTCGCTTGGGTTTCCTCTCAAGGTTAAGCAGCGTGGTGAAAGTTATCCCAAATGGGAAATTTGTCAATTTCTGATTTGATTTGGATAATATATTTTATGGGTTTTACACACACGTATTAAATACAATGTTCTTTTGTAGATCGACAAAGGGTTTATTCTGTGGGAAATAGTAATTGAGAGAGGGGAACGACAAGGCTCTTAGAGTATGGGATATATATTATAAAATATATTTCTAATTTGGTTTATTATTTAATTACCTATTAAAATATATTAACACCAACAAAAACTCTCCTTATTTTACCACAAAAGCATTCAGGAGCATATTATCCTCACACATTTACGCCTGAAGTCGCCAGGCCACGTGTTTCG
Organism: Drosophila kanapiae; assembly: GCA_008042475.1. Classification (NCBI taxonomy): domain Eukaryota; kingdom Metazoa; phylum Arthropoda; class Insecta; order Diptera; family Drosophilidae; genus Drosophila; species Drosophila kanapiae. Next base: position 472,575 of record VNJM01000232.1, read on the forward strand.
TTTAGCGTCCCAGTCGTAACCTCAATACATCATTCATGGACTCGCCTAACGACAGCAAAGAACTTCAAGAATTGCTTATAATTGCCATAAATAACATTCGGGAACACTTGTTCCTCGCCCACATGAGGATATATGTATATCCACCCAGTGATCCATCCACCCGCATTCAGTGAAATTGAAATGAACACGCAACGGAATAGGGATAAAATGTATCCCTCAATATTTGAGTATACAAATGTTACGATTGTCTGGCAATTACCAAATTATTGTTATGTATAACTGTTCTTCGGGCCCACAAGTATCTCCGTTGGCCATTATAAATGTATCTTTTATGAGCCACATGCGTGTACAGTTGCACCCTCGCAGGTTATATGGCTTTCAGGTGTGTCCCAAGGTCCGCAAACCCACCCCTCGCCGCAGTTCATAATTCACGGATGAGGCAACTGTACTCCGCTGGACATATATCTAATCAACACTCGCAGCGGGAGGAATAATGCCTTTTGATTTCAGGACTTGCATCACTGTCATTAGCCAGCCACCCCCTCTGTTCCGGGGTCAACGGGGCTGTTTGTTGTCGCCTTTAATTGTCCCCGTTCCTCTCAGTGTTTGGGTAGTTTTTTCTTTTTTTTTTGGTTCATGTTATTGCTCTTTATGTAGATTTTGTTCCCGTTTTTTCGCTGTGAATTACCGTCGATTGTTTTCATCAACAATTGTAATGAAGTAAATTATGAGCAGTCCCCCCCTTCAGTTGTTAATTAGCGTTAATTTGATATAGAAGTTGGCAAGGGTAGGTGCGGTACTTGGTTTCTTTTATTGATATTTGATTGTCAGGGTGTGATAGATAAATATACATTTATTAACTTAGTTTGTAAACTATACTATGAAAATGTACCTTTAGCCGTTTCCAATTAAAGGGTTGGAAGCCTTTCCAGTCACAGGTTACGGTCGTAAAATTTCATTAAAGTATAAAATACGTTTTTAATGGCATTATTCTATTCTGCACTCACCACACTTTACAGTTTAAAGCATCGATAAAGCCATTAATATTCCCAACACATCCCCCATCCCGTACGCATAAACTGTCACAATTTAATGAGAAGAAATTAACTGATATTAGCAGCGTTTTAATTAAACACAAGTTTGCAATGACAAGCTAACATTTTGCATAAGTGCCCACATGTTGCCACATGGGATATGCCACCCCCAGTGAGACCGGGACCTAGACCAGCCCGACTACTAGTCCAACTCGAACCCACTTATTGCAACCCATTTTCCCCCATAAACTATGATATTTTAGCACAGTTTAAACATTTCCCGAGGGGCAGCACGCGCTGCCAAAACCATTAAAATCTCTCGCAAACTTGCAATTATTTTTAAGCAGATGTTACCCAATATATATGTAAGAATATATTGTACAGTGCGTAGCAGAAACTATAAAATAGGTAATTAATAGTACAATTAATTTTATTATTATTTTTATAAGTTGGTGCTATGTAAATTTCGAATTAAAATAACTATTTATAGTAAGATTTTGAATGTAGCTCAAAAAAATATGTTGCAAACTATATTTTTTTATTAACTGAACATGTATATAGTTTACTATATACTATTTTTATTTTTTTGAAGAAAGAAATAGCATTATGCCAAGCACTGTACATAGTCATCTCTATCCTAGAATAAAGTTTAAATACAAAAAAATGGAAAACCCGAATGCAAATAGAAGACACGCAATGACATGACATGATAATTTCCCCCTTTTGTGGGCGACTAGAATGTGAAGGTGAGCATCGAGAAAGGGAGTGGAAGTTTCAAGTAGGGGTTTTTATAGGGGGGTTTACTCCTTTTGTTTTTAACACTTACCCTAGTAGGGCACCAGGGGTTGATACGCACATTTTAGCAGCTGTTGAGGTTTGCCATGCAATTGCAAATGCAAAAAAAAATTATAAAGAGGCGAGTAGTCCTTACTTCGTATACTGAACAAAATTAGATTGAAACTCTGCCTTTAATAATATAAAATACAAATTAAATTCTTTAGAATTATAAAGATTTTTATTACTATTTAGAAATTGTAAAATGTTCAGGTACATTTTGATGTTATCGATTGCCACTAAAATATATTTGGCACAACCGAATACAGTAGAAGGATAGTTTATAATAATTAATATATAATACAGAGATACATAAATACTCAGCCTTTTCTCTTAGAGGAGGCTTCTTCTTTAGAGACTAGCCTTATATTACACTAGATTTTTTACTACTTATTTTTCCAGTGCTTTTGGTTAACCCCAACCTGCATCTTCGCAGCATTTGCAGTTGACAACAGAGCAGGCAAAGTCAGGCTGAACCTCGGCTTTTGTCTTGCCTCTTTCCCAGTTCATTGACCGCATTATGCGTTACTGCGAAAAAAGTGCGTAGAACCCTTTATTGAGATTCAGGATGCGGATGCTTTTACATTATTTGCATTCGGCGAAAGTTGATTTCCTTGAGGCCGCCTCACGATGCTTTTTGAAGTTACCAGTCAGTTATCCTTTTGCTGCAACTGCAATTGCTGATGAGGCCAAGACCGTTTGCCCTTTGTTTTTAATCGGTAAAGTGCAGTCAGGGATTCCTCTCTCGAAAGGCAAACATCTTTGGCTTTCGTTTCGGTATTTGCATCTGCAGGTTTTTGCGGTTGAACTTTTGTGGTTGCTTGAGGGGCTTGCCTGCTACTCGAAAGATGCGAGTTTGAGGAGAGGATTATTTTTGTAGCATTAAAGGGTACGTCCTGTATAAATAAAATGTTCCTGATTAAATTTGTAAAATAAAGGTTAAAGGAGAATTCTTACAGAGACTTTAGACCAATAAAAAATGATGATGTGCTTATATTTTAACAAACTGTGATTAATTTACATTCAAATAATATCTTATTGGCATTAAAGGACACAGTTTTTCTGGTATATTTTAAATAAATTACCTTGGAGCCTCTTCTTTAACGTTCTCTCACTCCCTGACCTTTCCGCCTTTAATAACCCATTCACAATCCTGTAGCAGTACTTACCTTATTTTTGTTGTGTATTATGAACAGCATTTACTTACCACTTGATATGCATTCTTAATCACAAAAGTCTCGCTCTCTATATTTCTCCGAGTCCCTTTCCCCAATCTTGCCTTCGTTTGATGTATATCTGACACTTGAGGGTGGACAGAGAGACATTTCTAAATTAATTTGCATAAATTGTGGAAGCCTTAGACTTGCCAGATTTTTATTTGTCGAGGGGTTAGGTTAACTCTCTTGTCAATTGTTCTGTCAGAGGGTTTTCCCCTATTTAGATGGAGAGAGAGCCAGAGTCCCGTTGAACGAAGACACTTTTGTATTAATTGAAGCGTAAAAAGAAAGAAAATTCAACCGACTCGAGATGGGGTTAGAATACTTTTTTTTTGTTCCCTACCTTTGCCTTCTCTACCTTGTCCTGTACCTCTCATTTTAATCCTTGTGCCTGCTTCAGGGAGTCAATAACCCCTTAATGAGATTTACAACTGTCAGGTTGGCCGAGGAGTTCCCTTTGCGTGTGTTTGTGAGAGAGGTGTGTCCCTGTAAGATTATTGAGGTATTACAATGTTGACTGCATCTGGGAAAAAGGCCTTTCCCCCCTCAGCTTCTGTTTGCCCAGCCGCTTACCGAAAATTAACGTTTAGTTGAGGCTTAAATAAATTTGCATATCATTTTTATCGTCCTGGTGTTGTTGGTGATGCCGATTGGATTAGTGTCGGAACGTTTCCCAGCTCATCCATCCATCATCTCTGACCCGTACATATCCAAGCACTTAGCAGGTAGAGCTCACGGATAAGATCGATTGGTAACGAAACGTTTGAGTAAGGGTTTCCTTCAGAACAATATATGTTTCATTGAGAAATGCTTGGCAAGTTGTAAAGAATTATATTTTAAAATATATTATACCATTTCCTAATTATTGAACGACGCTTAGCCTCAAGTTGCGTATTAATTGGTAATTGTGGTCGAATTTCCAGATATTTTTCTCACCGTGCCGTTGGAAAACTCTTTGAATTTTCACCAAATAACTGTTATTGGGATGATTGTCACCTGGCGTTGCCTGTAGGCATGAATATGCCTTACCTAATGACGCGTGACTCCGCCGCCTCGTAATTCTGTCAGTAGCAACCAGATATTACGAATATCAGACACACACAATGCCATTGACTTTTTTTGCTGTCAGCCACCGCATAATCATTGTGGGGGTCGAACGGTCCGTCTTCCTGTTCAATGGCTGTAATTGTCACTTTTGATTATGTCAAGATGACTTTATAATTGCCGCACACCCGCCTGCACGTGTGACAATTTAAGTGGCGGTTGCAACCACACACGTAGGCGGCCAAATAATTTGCAAACCCTCGGCCGAAAAGGGAAAATTACTGTAATTTTGAGTAGCTGCCAGATCCGGACACGTATTTTCCATTTTTCCAGCGGAAATGCGAGACAGAAAGGAGTTCTGGTGTCCTTTAAATTGGCAAGCGATAGTAAGTGAGCTGGTAAAAAGGCAGAAGTTATTAGAAAACATTTATATTTTTAAATTGATGGAATAGTTTGAAGAATAGTATTTTTAAATGATGTGCGATTTAAATTGTTTATTTAACATATTAACCTAATTAAGTTCCTTGAATATATTATATTTTTGACATTATTTTCTTCAAAAACATATAGATCCGTGCTAATTTCTGCATTAGAAAGGTGCCTAAATACCTTAATAAATAAAATTCTATGATTCATCTTAAAAAACTGGTCCCTTCAACGATCAGTAACTGATCCCATTTAATTCCGATAATTATATCCACGATCTCAACTGCCCACAGCAGGGGTTATCTCAAAAATCGTTTGCGCCTCTACGGTTCGCCGAGCTGCCAACGAAACCATAAAAACTCTGTCAATATTATGGACCCAAAAAAGAGACTTGACCCCTCATAGATCAAAAAACCATTTAGTGCTGCTATAATACCCAACAAAAGGAGCAGCGGGAACTAAACTATCGCCCTTTTCGATTGACACTTGTGATAATCCGATCGAACCGGCCGATGAAGAGACATTTTAAAAACTCGTTACAAAAGGGTTGTCAAAGGAAAATATCATTTTACAATTGTTTGACCAACGCACTAAGCGCGAACAGCGACCGAAAAGGGGAAAAACCAATAAAAAATCATAATTAAAACTCCAATATGTTTGACGGTATCCAGCTGCGAAAGGACATACACACACGACCCAACCACCAAACTGACAAAACAATTTCAATTTTGGTTTCCAACAACAGCAACAAAAAAATCGAATTTTCCTTTTTTTACAATTTGAAAAATGATACGAAAATGTCATTATGTTATCGACGAAGCGAGGGAGAGGGCGCTGGCAGCTCTGACATTTATTTACCGTGTTCAACAATTGTTGGCCAGGCCGAAATTTGGCTGAAAGGATGTGCCACGTTAATTGTGCCATTTTGTGGACAGTCACAGCGGGAGGATGGAAAAACCCCAGACGGAGGGCCACAGTAGCCGCTCATCGATCATATTTCATGTCCTTTCCTATGACTGCTGCCTTTGATTGCCAGCAGGGGAACATCCTCTTTTCGATTTTTTTATTTCTATCTATTTTTGCGTGGGTTGAAGTCACTCATAGAGGAAGGGGTTATTTTAGATTTATATTTTTTTTTGGATAAAGGCATTCCACATACGATATATGGAGGGTGTGTTTCTGCACTCCAAGTCCCAATGATTTTGATGTATGACTGTCTGGACTTTGGGTACATTTCCCCCTTTAGTTGCGCTTCACATAAAATATGTATTTCTGTGACTTTTGGCAAGAAGGCGAAATTCGCCGGAATTTTTCTCCATGTCATTAGATATCATCAATCAAAACGGAATATTTCGGTGTGCTATTTGACAACACATCATCAATTTCTATTGTTCAATATTTTTATGAATATTCATAGTTTTTTAGCGTGATGTCCTGCTGTCCGAGCATTTTTTCCTCTATTGTATTTGTTTATTCGTGATATGTTATTTATGATTTTTTTCACTTTCTTTATTGCTGAGTCACGATTTTTCGGCAACTTTTTTATTTGCCGCAAGCTGGCGGGGCAGGAGAGGGTTAATGGTGTCGAAATAAAATGGTGGTGCCATAGGTTAAGAAGATATAGGGTATAGGTGATATCAAGATATAGAATATAATTAAAAAATATTAACAAACATTTTAAAATACAAGTAAATGGGAGTGTAAATAAGCAACTGCACGTATTAATTTATTTATTCTTCAAGATCATCCATTTAATTTATTTATTTATATTAAACACATAATTTATAATATATATATTATTCTTCATTCTTATTCAACTTACATGGCAATTATATTTTTTATATTTAAATATAAATATGTTAATAGCTACCGCAATAGAAAATGGTTCCACGATTTAAGCTCATTAGTTAGCCTGCTGGCATGTCAGTGACTCATACCAACTTTCAGAGGACTAATTAAGCACCTGACCAAATGCACAACTCCCAACTTCAGCTGAAAATTTGGCTCAAACCAGGGATTTCAGAATTTCATTAAGCCCCGGGGCTGGCATCACTTCCCACCATAAATGTCAGCCGCAAAATATGAGCTGGCAAGTGTAGAGCAGAGCTCCCTATACGCATCATAAACTGCGGCAATAACAACAAACGATGGAATATATCAACTAATCCTCCTGACCATGCACAGAAAGAAAATATTTAACTCTATATTTAATTAATAAAAAGGGAAAGTACTTCAGTTTAAAGGAAGTAAGAATAAATAGCTGGTTTTCGGTTTATGAAATACTATATAATGCACCCCTTTACCCAAAATACCTATAATTTTTCCCTGTGCAGCGACGCAAACTGCACTTTGCTAACAAAACAGGGTAACAATAACAGAGACACACCCAAAAATGCAATGAAAATATTTTGATAGAGACAGACGGAATGGAAACAGGGTGACAAACCGAAGGAAGAGCCCGAAGTCCTGCCTTTGATGTCCAGGGGTTTTCGGCCGTCACGTCGATTTTCCGAGCCAATTAGCAGCACGCCTTGAGAAAAACACAGGTGGTGGTCCTCTGGATTCCCGCTTATTTTATTTTTTTTATCCACTAACCAAATTAGAGACAATTAAAGTGAGAGTCCACGATTGTTGGGATACGATAAGAGATAGCCCCATGCGTGACTGTGGAAAATTATTTGCATAATTTGACAGTTCATCTTTTGATTGGCCTGCGGCGCGCGGGAGAAACCACAAACAGCAGCAGTCTGGAAAAAATATTCGTTTATTTGAAAACATCAAAATTAATGCGAAAATGTTGTATGCAGAGTTCAGGCGACAATAAAACTACATAAATTCAATTAAATGTGACAAACAAACGAGACCGACAAACGACAAAAAATGCACACACGAAATGAGAAGGAAACCAAAATTATAAAATGGTGAAAAAAGAAATAAAAAGAAATGGCAACGACTGCCGGTTAAATTACTAAAAATGTAATAAAATGTTTGCCGTAAATAATTAAGTAGAGTTCGTTTTTTTTTTTGTAATTTGGCGGGAGTTTGACGAGGACACACGGCGAGACGATGACAGGTCTGCATGTCAAATTAATATAATGGGAAATGGAAGTCTTTAAAATTGTGGTTTGGGAAATTCACTACTTTAAATTTAAATAAATAATTGTATGTAAGAAAAATAGGTATTTCTCAAAACGGAGTTTAAAACAAATAACCCTAAATGTAAGGTCCCAAACCAAACGCATTTCTCCTGTTTCTTTTTTGGTTAAGATACATTTCACTACTCACAAAACACGCCCACAGGGGATACATACTCAGCAGCTCCGGCCATGGAAACGTTTACTTTGTAGAGGGCAAAGACGAGTCATAAATAGTTAATTACACAACATTTCATAAATCACACAAAGTGACAAAGCAGCAGTCAACAGCCGAGACTCAATGACTCCTTGCTGACAGAACAGAAAGGACTCCACACTTAACCCTTGGCATCCCACTCTTCGGACGGACTAAAATTTGAAAAGGCAAATCAAATTAAGCGGCAAATAACTTGCCAGAGCACATACGACACGAGTTAATACACTAAGAGAAAAACCATGCAGATAAATCGTATGAAACTTTAAATATAGGGGAGATATATCTTGTCTGCTTTCAAGAACAAATAATCTGATGAAACTTAAACTTAAGAAACTTAATTCATCATAAAAGATTTTCTTCTTTTATATTTTCAAATCCTTTTTGTTAATCGGAAATTTTTTGCCAGTGCAGCTTTCGCATAGCAGACAGACAACCATCGAACTATCAAGTCAACTCGGTTTATGAATAGTTGAGCAGAACCGAGGGCTTAGAGATGAGAAGCGAGAGTTTAGCTGAGCTGTGGCTCATTCGCATGCCGCCTGCGGTTGCACTTAATTTAATTGGTAAATTTTAAAACCACGTCACTTAAGTGAATGCCATACCAACGGACTCTGGAGCAGAGAGCTTGTAAATGGATTAATGTTTACTTTTATTCCTATACAAAAGTTACAGGAAATTGCCATTTTTCTACCCAAAATACAACCTAAAAGGGAAAGGGAAGCGGCAGACAACAAGTCAACAGATTGGACTCGGCAACCTCTTTTTGGCCTCTGGTTAATTGACTGCACGAAGGAAAAAGATACAAAAAGTGTAGGGCTGGGGGGTAGGAATGTTAGATATTAAGGGAGATGAATCCTTTTTGGGCCACAGCTAGGATTACTTATCGGGACTTGGAGTAATGAATGAAAATGAAGCCCCAAAAAAGGGCAGGATTAACTTTGTGGTACTCAGTATTTTTTTAGATAGAGAAAAAAATATAGAGAAAATATAAATAGAAAAAAATAAAATATTATATATAATATTACTAATTTTAAAGAAATCTTTAATCACCTAATTTACTAAACATTTCCTCAAACCATTATACCCTTAATCCCTTTGGTTCCAATGGGCATAGGCGTCCAGTAAACAAATACCAAGAGAGAGCAATGAAATACAAACAAATATGTTCATGCATGGGATATAGATATATGAAAGCCTCTCGGATTGCGGGGATGTTGGGCAATAGACTCCACTGCAGAGATAGAATAAATGAGAGACGGAGTAGGTCCAGATAAATAATATTAATTAAGTGTCTGGGCAGACTATAAGCCGCAGAAGAGTGTTGTAATCATCGGCTAACAACGCATCCATTGATTTTATCAACTTGAAGTGAGTGGAATCCTCAGCTCAATTCAATTCAATGAAGTGTTGAACTCTGTCCGGGGACCCCAGAAAAATAAAGGCAATCCAAAGAGTCCTGCCCTTGAGACTCAAACTCCACTTATAAATAAACGTTTAAATCCTCATGAATGCTTACAGTTGGCTTTATGTTTTCTGGGGGCAAAAGTTTTGCGCTTTTGTTTTTGGCCAAAATTTCTTTTCGCTTCTCTTGCCCGGAGTGGTTGGGTCGTAAGTTTTTAGTGTTATTGCCTCCATGGACAACTAGCGAGGCGGATTCGGATTGGGATTCCGAATCGGATCCTTTCCGTTCCAAGTGCGTTGTAATAGTTGTTGCCACTTCATCTGCTTTATCCCTCTGTTCCAAAGTTCCTCATCTTGCCTTTGTCTTGCGTAATTATCATTTGAACGCATTTGCCTTAAGTGTCCTTTTTGACATGTTTATAAGATGAGGGCTTGGCCTTTCTCTCTGTATATGTTTATTTTCGATTGGCATCTTGCAGGAGCTTCCGATGATGATGACGACTATGATGAGTCCCGACGAGTCCCCGGAATATTTTGGCAGCACGGTTATGACCCAAGCACTTTGGCAGATCTCTGATAGGATTGAGTGGAGCAGGAAAAGTTAATGAGTTGAGAGCAATCATCGGAAGGGAAGTAACACATGTCCTTGGATGGGGGTTTGGGAATGTTTGGGAATGGAAAATATTGTAACAAAGAACGTAGTTAACTAAATTAATAAGAATGCGGCTTGGTTTCACTGCCTTAATAAGTTGTACGCACCGAAATAACTTTAAAATTGCTAAATTAAAATAATAATTTTGTAAATAAATGGTTGCCCTGACTGAAGGCAATGAATTACATTTTTCTGTCATTAAAGAAACTGCAAACTCTCGTTTTATGAATTTTTTCCGGTCAATTTCCTCTGCAAGAAACGTGCCAACTTTTTGGAGTCGCAAAAGGACAAGAAACAAAAGAATTTCTACTGGCCACTATTAAAGTCCAGTGGTCAGTTCGGCATAGCCAAGAATTAATCCTCTGGACTGAGGAAATGGGCAGGGATCCGGGCATAAAATATCCTTGTTTATGATCTGGTTTAGACGATTTTATTGAACAACTTCCCTGCATATAAATCTGCAGATTAGCGGCTGGCAAACAAAGAGACGAACAGGAGATGGACTCCGACTCCTTCTGTTTTGGGGTGAGAAGTGCCATATAATTTTTAGCATAATTATTACGTTTGTTTTCTTTACGATGTGAGCCAGACATCAGGAACTCGCCTGGGAATATTGAAAGTTCCATCGCACTAAAGTGTATCTTCGTGCATTAGCGATGTCCATAAACCAGAAATAGTGCGTAGACAGTGTCATCTAGCCACATTCCATCAATATAACAATTATGGTTATGATTATTATGTTGTATTATTATTATTATTATTATTTTTTCATATACGTTGAGGGGTAAATGTCTATGAAATCATCTTTTTATGGGGTCACAGCGACAGAAGTATCCCCTCAGCAGGCCGCTTGCCATTATGGTTATGGCAATTTGTCTGTAGACATAACGACGACTTGGGGTACTCGCCGCCTCCTCCGCCTTTGGGGTCTGGGTGTAAAATACTCGGTAACAGTTGCCCAACACGCATCGATGAGTTATATACGCAGGAGCCGGGACCCGGAGTCACCCCGACATTCCATGTAAAAGCTTAGTGTCAGTTGCTTAGCCGGCCCATAAAACATGATATACGGTGCAAGTTAGTTGGCCAAAAAGGATTAGCCCCATGCCACCGGTGATAAATGGCCATTGCAATGTTGTTATTTACTTAGGTTTCGCTCAAGTTTATTTCGGGCATAAAATCAACCAAAAACATTTGCTTTTAATTAAATATTGTGTGTGCACAGGGGGTCAGAGAGGGAGAAATGGGCACCTACCATGGCGGAATGTCTCAAGCGTGATGAATGTAATCTTTGTAATCATCATAAATAAGCGTTGGCCTCTGCTTCATATTGTTTTCAATGGTGTAACTCATATTTTGGTGTAGTTTTTGAGGTAAAGACGAATGCATTATCACCGGATGAGCATATCTAGCTAGACCACATCTAGGCCAGGTCCTAATAAGTTAGCAGAAGGTCGATCATATGTTTTTATAACAATTTATCTCTTATAACGCTCTCTAACAACGACGTCATTGAACAGATCAACGGCAGCGCATCATCTCTCTTCTGTTTTAAGTTCGCCTGTTCCGCTCATAAGGATATCGGATAATTCCATTTCCCAAAACGGGATATAAACAAACCATAGTACATCTGCGGCGCAGCCTCCCAAGGAGCAATAGGATAACCATAACGAATCATTTAACAGAAACACACTCATCGCTACCTAGGAGCCACAAAAGGCGTTAGCGGTACAAGAAAATCTTCCAAAATTGACTTTGTTGCGAATTTTATGGGCCCAGGAGGAAAACCTTAGAAGGACAATGGGAGCACACAAAGAAGTCTGTAGGCGCATTGTCAAAATATGCAACAAAAGAAACAAAGGTGCCATAATGTATCCGAGGGTTGCATGTGAGGATACATCTATTGGGTGGAAGGACAACACCTTGAAAGCCGACTGCCAGATTAGTGTAAATAATTGCCAGGCCTTGGGCTCTCCTAATAAAAAGAGTCAACAGCAGTCCTTTGTTCCGCTAAACTGCCAATAAAAACTAAAACAAAATTATTTCCATAATAGCCAGAAAAGGAAACAGAGCACAGAGAGCGGCAGGCACTCAAATTGTCACAGAGCGCGTCAAATTAACAACAAAGTTGCCTTGAGCGATCGTAAAAAGAAACAGAAACCTTCAGAGATCCTTGCGCAGGCGCAGCGAAGAGTGAGAATCCTTTTGCGCAGCTGTCAAAATTGACATTATCGCATGACAAATGTAACAAGTTGCTGCCCATCGCCTGCTATTTGTACTTTTCCTTTTTTTTTTGGTAAACAAAAGGAGCAAAAGGAAAGGGTTTATGGCAGGCTAATAAAGAGACTTTACTTGGATATTTTTATTACCGCGCAAGAAAAGGGAGGAAGTCGGTATAGGCTGTTCCAGCAGGAGCTCTTCCTTAGGAGTTCGTCAATTGTCACTTTCGCGCGCATAAATTAGGGTTAAAGGATGCCAAATTTTGGTTGAAAAGTCAGGGCGGGCATGAGAAAAATTTTTATTGATACGGTGTGACGCAGCAAAGTTGTCTTTTATTTGGGAAAAAAACGGGAATTGGAACAAAAGATGTGAGGATGCGTTAAAAGCAATATAATGCCAGATCTGACCTCCTTAAATCCAGTCTAAGTTATGATTTAGTTTTTAGAATGCTTATGATATTTTTTAAAATTATTATATTAAATATTCTTACTCCTACTATTCGGAATACAGATATTATTACAGATATCCCTCATTACATCTATATAAGGTATAGGTTTTTTCATCCCCTTTCGATATTATTTTTCGCCCAAAAAAAAATAAAGAAAAACTAACCAAAAAGTTAGCTTAACCTTTTTGGAATATCGATCAATCTTTATTAAACGTTAGCCCATTAACTTGTAGAGGATACAACAGCAGAAACGTATCAGCGGATGGGAAAAATGATGCATAAATAATCCCATGGATAAGTTTTTTACGGGCTCTCATCGATTGATTTTCCACGCGGCTGTTTTTCGTCACTTATCACTCAAAATTATGGCAGCAATAAAACATTTTTCCGGCTGGCCATCCGCCGCCCATCGCTCTCGATGATTTCGTTTTCGTCCTTTTCACCCATCCTGTCATTGCCGGCACACTTTCCCATTTTTTTCCTGTCACTTTTCCCCTCATTTCTTTTGTGTTTGTTTTTTGCGTCGCCCAGTGTCTGTTTTTTGTGTTTATCAAATTTGATTTGAAGCAATTTCTTTGCCATTTTCCATGTGTGTGTGTGTGTGTGCCGCCCTCATTGTTTGCCCTTTCCCCCGGCCATGGATATTTTCCCCAATCCTAATCTGTTTAGTTTGTCAGCCAGACTCGGCTAATGTTAAACAATTTATTTAAATGTCAGGAAGTTTTCCCCGCTTTTGTTTACCATTTGACTGCCTTTTGTGGCTTGGCCATAGCAGATGGTGCATTAACTTATCGATAACGTGATCCGTGTTGGGAAGTTTACGGAAAGCGTCTTCTTTTTCGGTAAGTGAATAATTCCCATTAATATTTTACGTGCTTTCAATCGAAAGTATACTGGATGTGTAGCAAGGAACTGGCAGCAAACACAGTACCCATATAAATGAAGAAAAATCCTCAGAAAAATCTTCTATTTTTAAACTTTTTATATGTAACTAGAAAGGAACCTAGTTCAACACAAATCATGCCATGCATCAAATATTTATTACAAATTTCTTCACAAATAGAAAACGGTAACTTTCCCAGTTTTTGCCCTCAAAAAGAACAGGTCAATTGAGAAGGGAAAATAATAACCAGGACTTTGGCAACGATTGTCGTCAAATATTCAAATTGCAGTATGCCAGGACATGCCATTCCGGCTGAAATTATGGCCAATTGAAAATTTTCTGACCAAAATTGCTGGTCAAGCACTTTAGGGTATGCAATTTGCCAAGAACTGATTAAAGGATTTTTTTACTTAGGACTAATTGAAAAAGGACTGCGCTGGAGTCAAAGTTATAGCGCTAATCCTGCAATTATGCCAAGTATTTCTGCCAACATCATAAGTCTTTGGGCTGAAAAAATACCAGCTAGTCACGCCATTTCTTTTAAATTATCTAAGAGCTTAGCAGCAGATGGAAAACCGTAGACTTGGATATTGGTTACATAAATACCCTTGAAGTTGGATTAAATATAAGTTTAATTTAATTCAAATACTAATACCTCATAAAGATTGAATTGGATTAAAATAAAAATGAGTTAATATAATTAACTTTTCATTTTTAAATTTATTTATTTGTTTATTGCTATAGTTTCGAAACTTTTTAAAATGAATTTAAGATAATTTTAAAACCGCTGTAAAATAAACTCTTTTTCCAGTTTTATTTAGTGGTATAAATGTACTTACCCTTAAAAATTACCCAACAAGAATAACGAAGGAAGAAAAACACTTTAACTAGACGATAAACAAGCGCAATTAATAAACTTACCAGCACTGACCTCCCACCCGCCAGAAGTCAGGAGTCAGAAGGTCAGTCAGCAGGAGAATTTACAGCACACGCAGCACTAAGGAATCGGCAAAAGGACACACATGGCCAGGACGCGCTTGAAAAATTGCACAGAAGGCAGCACCGAAACAATGGCATAGAAGCAGCTGAATTTATGGCCAAGCATTCGGGCCAAAAAGGGAATGCAGCGCATGACTAACGCACGTACACTTATGAGATTAAGTTCGGACAGAGTCCGGAGTCCTGTGGCCGCGCTTGTTGCCATGACAGTTAAGGCCACAAAGAGTCCCGAGTTTGTTTCAATTAGCGGCGACTTTGGCTCTTCACAGCTATTTGCACAAAATATTCATCGAACATCGTTGGCGGCGGCGGTGGATAAAATGGCAACAGATTTCCCTAAGCCGTCAAAGTTGCCACCCAAACGCAGACAGCTCATTGAACCACAAAATAAAGCATATCATAATAATCACATCGTAATATGCAGTCGTGGCACTAATGCGTATTACCTAAGCCCACCCACAACTGGGCACACACAGAGAAATGTGGGTGACGGTCGGAGGTCCTTCTCGGTAAGACGTCGATGTCGCCCGGCTGCTTCGCGGAATTTTCCCAGCGGGTGGGCGCCACTTTCCCATTGTGACGAGCGCCTCACGTTCGCTTTGAAGCCGATCCTGCACAGCGTCTGGCAAACAAAAAATTAGAGAAGAGATTTCAGCGAGGTTTCTGATGCTACAGTATCCCAAAGGGTACATGAACTATTGGAAAATTTGTTTATTTTCATACTTTATATTTTACTTAAAATATAATAGAGTAAATTTATATTTTAAGGCGCTAATTCAATCAATAAGTTCCGGTTTGAGATTTAAATATAACAAATCTTATTTATAGAATAGTTATATTATGTTGTAGGTCTTTTAAAGGAAAAAATAGAAATAAGTAAACTAAAATATTATATTATTAAAAAGCGCATTCCTTGATCGTTGTGTGAAAAGCTGTCATTCCAAGCCGCCTTGTTTGTCGCGCTTAAATCCGTCTAAGTATTTTCCGCAGAAAAAAAAGGAGAAGAAAACAAAACCAAACCCATTTTCTGCCTGCCGCAACACAAGATGAACAGAGAATTTCCGTTTCAGCTGAGCTAAGCAGAATAATGTTTCTACTTTTACTTACTTACACAGCCAGGCGATTCTCTATTATTATTAAACTGAAAGGCGAAAAAAGAGCGCCTGGCAAATGCTTTGATGTGTGGGCGAAGCTAAAGAATTCGCAGACTTGGAGGTGGAGAACTGTCCAGGAATATTCCTGGGTAGTCCATGGTACGCGTATCTACATCTCATTCTGTATTCCCCAACGTTGCCTAAGCCAATTTAATTCGCAGCCTTAGCGGCGCCAAGGATCGTAAATTAATAGAATCAGAGAACGAACTTTGAATCCTTTTTATATAAGCACATATTTCTCCCGAGTTGACCAGGGCGAAATGCTTATAAATTCCTCTTATCGCCGATTTGTTGTTGTGTTTTCGTTTGGGGGGGAAATATGACCAAAATGCATGCAACAAAGCCAGGAAACCCAAAACTACAAAACGACAAAACCCGCCGTACAATTTGTAGTACGTAATTTGTCCTGTCTGTCCTTTACGTCCTATCCTAGCCTGTTTTCGTAGGCAGCCAGGCCAGGACAGGCCAGGCCACTTTATGCACTTGGCCCATTGTGTCTGCATCGGCGACAGGGTAATAAACTTTTGCCGCGACAAATTTAACAAATTATAGAAAAGATTACGTGTCCCGGATAGTATTGGATTTAGTCGTTGTTTTTTTCCTGTGGCTTCTAGGGAATGCTCAGGACTTTAAGGCAATTAAAGGCAATTAAGGTTGATTAGGAAATATATATATTATAATTTATTTAAAAGGGGTTACTGGCTTAGTAAAGAATGCTTAAAGGATGCTTCTATGTCTTTATTAAAGCAGAGGTTTTTTATTATTAGAATCCAGTAAGCTATTCATAATATTTTCCTTCAAGTTTAAGTTTCCAGATTTATTTTCAAGTTACCCTGGAATCTCCGCTTGATTTATCCTCATTAAGCACAGATTTATCAACTTGCAGCAGTCACCACTTTAAATTTAACTCAACTACCACAGCTTGAAGTGGCCAATTTCGGTGGTCATTAGTCCGATTTTGCTTGGCTTTATTCCCATCTTTTTAGCTTCACTCTTTCGGCTCATTTGCGGTAATTAAAATTTCATTTGGCTTTCGTCGTCTGTTCAAATTTAATTGACATTAGCGCAGGCATTGGGACAGATATCCGCGAAAGGGAGGGAGCTAAGGAAAGTGGCAATAGAACCTTCTGCAATCCGTCAAGCCATAAAAACAAAGGCAACGCCAAGTAAACGGCGGAGTTTGTGGGTGGCTTGAAAATGTCGCCGCAGCAGGGCATAAATAAACCTGCGCCCATATTTTATGAGCAACTCCTCCCACTTTTGCTACCATAAAAAACTATAAAAACTAAACGTAAATAATTCTATCTCGAGGTTGCAAAGGCAAGCCAACGGAATGCTCCTGCACTTTTTCCCTCTGGACCTTTCGCCGTTGTCTTTGCGCATTTTTTCCCCATTAATATTATTATTTTTGTCTCTCTTTTTTTTGTGTTGTTTTCCTTTATTTTATTTTTTTTTTTGGTGTCCGGGTCGGTGGAACTTTGTCTTTTGCATGTGTTGGCATTTTGCTGCGGGAAGCGGCGAAAAATTTCGCGTGACAAACGAGAATTTTATGGCTTCCGTTGACCTGAGCCATATCCTGCGGTTCACTTGCCGAGTGTCCTCCATCCTTTGTCCGCATGCATTTTTTTCCTTTTTCCTCTTTCTGAACTTGGCTAACAGTTGTCATTGCCATTAAAGCCATAATATGAGACGATGTGATTGCACTCGTTTCGGTTCTCGAGCTGATGGAAATGCGGCTGAGTCCTGTTTTCTGCTCCTTTCAGCTCCCTGCCGCCATAAAATGAAGTGTAAATATTTAATGTGCGCTTTCGTGCATGGCGTGCAGAGTTTCCTGGCTTCTTTTTTATTATTTTTTCCTTTGAATAATAGTTGGCAGAAGTTGAGTTTGGAACTCCGAACAATGGCAGGAGTAGTATCACTTTTAATGGACGCTATTCAACAGTTGATCGAACTCTACTAAGGAGAGAAAATACTCCTGGGAGTTCCATATAAATGACCCAACATTAGCAAATAATTTGGTTGATAAAACTGCTTTTGTCGACGTATTAAAAATAAATAAAAATATATACCTACATCAAAATAGTTTTCCGCATTTATTTGCAAACCTTCTAGCTTTATTTATCTTTGAATTGCATTAGTGAAACAAAGGCTTCACATAACATGTAAAAAGTAATAACAATTTCTCCATATTCATTTCATTCTTTGTCTAGGGAAAAATGAATATAATAAATATTGGGCCACCAAAATATTTAGCTAAAAATCACACAGATATCATCAGCACAACTCTGCCAGGAAAAATATTATTTTTCATATATCGCACATTTATGGCTATTTTCCTAGTGATAGACCATTTTTTATGTTATGGAGGTGGCGGGTGTTACCCCCAAAAAGAGGGCCTGCAAAATGTTTACTCAACTGTGTTGAAAAACAATTTGGCCAAATGGCTGTGAGGCTGAGAGGGGAAATACGAGCAAATGTCATGTGTCAGTGTCAAAAGAATTGCCCGAGAAGCGAGGCAGAGGCAGCGGGAAGGGAAATGTCAACACGAGTTCATCAGTCAAATGAGTTGTATCTATGTATCAGCCGGGGTTGTCCTGATCTCTCCGCCAATCTGTCGCATGTGAGCATGGCCCTGGTGCCGAGTTAAGTGAGACTTTTTGGCGGCAACCCTCCTCCCTCCATCTTATCCTGTTTCCCGGAGTTGACCTACATTTTATATACACTGGGAAATCTCGGTTTTAACTACAGAATTTACTTAAAATTAATGTAGGGTTTCTTTGAACTAAACAAATAATCTCTACTATACTTTTAAAAGTAAAATACCTGCATTTATGTGTACGATAAAGAATAAAGTCGTGTACAGAAGAGCGAAAGCAGCAGGTAGCATTAAATAACTTAAATAACTTATAAATAAATAAATCAAAAACTAAAGACATATTTTCCTTTCTTCCTGTATAATTTCCCGGCTTTAATCTGGGACTCTAGTTTTTCCCAGTGCCCTAACCCACATGTGTTTTCTTTTTCTGAGCTCTTCCTTAATGCTTAATAATGCGTTTCACCCCAGGGTTCATGCTTAGATGGAGAACTTTTGCTACATGAAAACACTTTCGACACGAAGGTGGCAAAAGACAACAAACACACTTGCCATTTTGATAAAGACTTCCAAATTGAATCGTTTAATTAGCCTGATGGCATAGAAAGCAGATTTAAGAGACAATTGATGAGCTGACAGAGGTTGGAAAACACACAAAAGAACTTAAAGTTGGCAACTTTTAATCAGAATTCGAGAATCTAACCGAGCTGAACCACCGATTTTCATTTGTCACACCTCAGTGAACGGGTTCAGCGATTAATCGAAGAGGAAGTATTTTTCCATTTAGCTGGCTACCTAGGCCCGGACTCATTTTAATTACAAAACCAAATTCGCCGACTGGCTGGCAAACGAGCACCGAGGAGCACTTCAAATGCTGCGCTTGATGGGCACGATGAAGTTGCAAAATATTTGATCAAGTGTTTGGCGTTTTTGCTTTTTTTCCTTCCTTTACATTTTCTCTCTTATATTTCCTTGTTGCTGCAAGTGAAAGCCGAGGCAGGGATGAGGGAAATCCGAGGACAACAAGTAACTTCTTTTGCGCGAATTCATTCAGTCGAAGCTTAATGAACAGTCTTGGCAGGAGGGCGTGGCAGGGCGTGGCACCCTTGCCTTCTGGCCCAGCACTTGTTGTTGATACAACTCATTAGACGCAAGCGAATGCGTACTCAAGTGGGTCTGCCCGTACAGTCAGCCCTCGCTTTGCCGGTGTTTTTTTTTTTTTTGCAACTCGATGCTCGGCGATCTGAGCCGGAGCCGTGGGATGACGGAAAAACTACGAAGGATGGGACAGGCTGATGCTGTTCAATTCAAGTTCCTTAAATCGAGAAATTAAATTTTAGGGAGAATCGGTCTTTGGCGGGCCTCTACTGGAATTAAAAAGAAATTGGTAACATTTTTGAGTTAGTAACTTTAAAAATAAATGAGTAGTCCTTAGAAAATCTTAAAGGATTGAGCTCCATAAAAAAAAGCATGAAGGATGATGATGATATTTTCAAAAGATTATCAATTTCTATCATCCTATTTAACTTAAGTAAGATTTAATTTAAATCCAGATCTTATTAGCTTCTATTTCCCTATTAATATTGAGTAGGGGGATGCCTACTCAATTTTCTTCTCCCCATTTCGACACAACATTTTCCACACCATTTCCAGAACAAAAATAAGCAGAAAAATATTTTTTAATTGAAATGCGCATTATGGCCTAAGTAAACACACTCCCATTCTCCGGCGAACAAGTTCATTACTAATCCGCTGCCAAAGATAAACTCAAATATTGTCTGCTCGAGAAAAAACCAACAAATTTTTAATCAAAACAAGCAAAAAAAATAGGAAGAAAAAAGCATTCAGACAAATGCGGCACTTTGGCAGCTTAGCGCGGCATTTGGCTAAAAGGAAAACAAACAAAGGGGAAAATGAGGAGCGAAAGCCAGCGAAATTATTAAGCCAAAATTAAAGGGAATGCAGGAGTAAGAGCGTAAAGAAAGGATAACAAAAGCGCGTCAAAGGATCAAAGGTAGGAAAAAATAAAAATAAGAAGGGGTTAAGAAGACCACCTCAAACCTAAACAAACATGGCTAAAAGTGAGCTGCGGCGAAGAAAACTTTTTTATCTGAGCCACAGAAGTGCCAAAGCAAATTTAAGCGGAAAATTCTAATAAGCTCGTCGCTGGTCAACGAGGGGGACGCGGACAAATCGCGTTGTCAAGGGTTAAAGGGTGCGTGGGTGGTGCAGCAAAGTTCAACCCTTTTTTCGGTGACTGACAGCAGACCGCGGAAATTTAATTCACGCGTAAAAAATAATACTTTCAATCATCTCCCGATGAGCCACAAAATATTTCAGCAATTTAAGCCGCTTTTGCAGGGGGGTTCGTGTAAAATTCTTAATTAATAATCTGTGGCAGAGTCGACCCCGCACAACCATCGAGCCAATGTGTAGTCAATTGAAAATTTTGCGTTTTGGCAATGAGCCGTTCGAAATCGCTTTTAAAGCCGTTGTAATTAAGCAGCCTTAACGGTGCAGAGGTGGGGCCCTTTTGGGGGTTCGCGGCTCTATGACATGATTATGAATTGCTCTCCGCCGCATTATTCAGAAGGGGTTAACGAAAGCCGCAGTCATGGCCAGAACACGGGGACCCCAGCAGTCAAAAGTCAATAGTTAACAGGAGGGAAAGGTGGCCAAAATCCATCCCCGCAAAAGTTTGATGCTCGAAATTAAATTTGGAATTTCGCTTGAATTTAATATTAATTAGTTGTGCGTTTGTGTTTCGGTTATGCAAATTTTGTTACTCATTTCGTTCGTTTCGGAGATTGTATATTAATTAGTTGAAAACTTTGGAATCGGAGCCTTCAGACACTTCGGGGATTGTTTTACATTTGCATGCTTAAGTTTAGCTTTGGATTTAATAAGAAATTTAATATTAAATATGATTTAATGACCATGTTTTGAGGAAAATATTCTCAGTTTACGTTTAGTGCCATAAAATAATGAGTAAATAAAAGTTTTAGCTATACAGCAACTTTCTTTTAAAATAATAACTTTAATAAATTGATATCTGATCCTTTCTTTAGTGTCTAAAAATATAAATTCTGCACCTTGGCCTTAAATAATATTCCCCTTTAAATATTTATTAGAAACCACTTTAGTAAATCAACTGTAATCCTCTTAATGAAATGTATCAACTACTTCATTTAATAAGTTACAAAGGCTTATGGTGTAACCCTTCCACTGCTGCCGTATTCCAAATAATAAAAAGCAGAGAAAAAAATCCCTTTAAATCGTAAAGTCAATATGCATTAATAATTTTAAATTTCAGCTCGACACTTGTTACAATTTTTAAGGCTAATTTATCGGGAGGGAGCTTCCGCGTCCAGATACTGATAATCCGCTTATGAATTCAATTTTTCCGCCAGCCTTTTAGACGGGATTTTTTCCACATTTTCCACATGATTGCCGCTTTGAGTCCGGAACTATTTCCAGGCCCCCGGGGGTGGTAATGATTCACAAATATGTATCTGGAGACAATAGACGGCAGCTAAGCTTGTTAATGGCCAGGGGATATAAGGGCGAAAAAAGAGCCAGTGGTTAATGTGACATAATTGAAAATCAAAACTAAAGCACTTAACTCCGAATCCACACAGCGAAATGCACAAAAAGTTGAACATATGTGGAAGACCCTGAATGGATTGGGTTTTCTGACAATGTCGGGGATGGGTGTGGTGAGTGCGAACCCAAAATGACAATTTAACTGTCATCCAGTTTCGGCTGCATTTCCAGTTTCTGTTCCACTGACAAGTGTAATCGGCCATAAGGTGGCTGGGTTAATAGAGTGTGGTTTCAATTAGGCAAATGTCACCGGGGAAACTCCTTTTTCGAAACATTGATTGATCGGAGGTGTGTGCGGGTCTTCTCAATGCCAGGCCAACTGTCAGAGTTCCTCGGGTTACGAACTGGCCCAAAAAAAAAACATTTATTCTCAATGCTAATTGCTTATGATCTTTGCCCACATTTAGGTGTTGTATAACCAATTGAGGCGACTCCCCTCGGTCCCCTGGAAAATCTAAAATGACAATTGGCACTGTAAATAGTCTCAACTTTCAACAATTTCTCCTACCCTCTTGTTCGGTGCTCTCTCCTATTACCTTTCCATTAAACTGTGATATAAACACCCCAATTGTTGTCCTTTTTTGTCATCCTTTTCCTTTTCTTGTTGTGTGTAATGCGAATTGACTTAATTAGCATTCGGATCAAATATCGCCAGGGGTAACACAACAGTTTTTGGGGCGGTAAATAAGGTGGGTTTAGTTGAATTCGCTGTGGGTAAGGTTTTGTTTTGTAGTTTGGCTTAAGAAAAACCTATATCATTCTTTTATTTACTGTATTTCGTGTATTTTAAAGCTCTACGATTTTTCTGCAATATTTTCCTCAGTCTTTAAATTGGAAACCTGCTAATGCTAATGCTTCTATGTTTTATTCCATTTCATTTAACCTTTCAAGCCGCCTGGGGGCAGCAAGAAATGCCAGAAACATTCGGAAAATGGATGTGGAAAAATCCTCAAAACTGAAAAACGAAAAGCCTCGCCCACATATGCCCATTTATCATGTCAAACCTGACATTTGTAATTGTAAACTGATACGCCTCGAAGGCAATACCGAATGATGGGAAGGGAAAAGTTGTCATATCTATTTCCTATAGCTTTTACCAGTATCCCCAAACAAACATATGCGAACATTTTTACGGGAAAAGGGAAGCCTCTGCCCCTGAACTTTACACACATGAGATAATCCCCCGGCAAACAGAGAAATATTTCTTTTAAAATTTCAAGCTATTTTAAAATTCAATTAAAAAACCTTAAATCATTTCGGGGAACTTTTTTGTGTGCGGCCGCGTGCCTGGCGAAAAGTGCAAAAACCACTTAAATGTCATAAGTGTCGCTATAAATAAAAAGAGGCCCGAAAATTTCCCTAAGCAACCCCCATATGGAAAGTGGAAAAGTGGCGAAGCACGCGACTGCCGCTGATGGGAAAAGGCCCGAGGCGGATTCGCCAATCTTGTACTTGAAAATTATGCAGAAATCAAAGAGATCGGACCCGCATTCAGTGCATTTATCACTTATCACACGGGATTGGGTTGAAATTGAATGAGGGATGGGACTTAGAGAGAAAATATTGTAAAGAAAAGTAAACCTATGTAATGGTGGAAAGATATTTTAAGGAAATTAGTGTCCCTCTTAACTCTTTAGTGTAGTTTGTATTAACCTTTTAAATAAATTTTGTCCGAAGAATATGAAACGAATATTTAATTGTATAGAAACAACAAAAATTTATTTTATAAAAATATATCAGTACGGACAAATCCATTATTTATTTGTAAACGTTTTAATTATTTATTCAGCATTGTGTGTGTTGACTTACAACTTCTCCACTTGCCCTCGAACTTGGTGCTCCTTTTGTCTCCTTTTTTTCGAGCCCGAGGTGATGTCTGTCCAATGGAGCAGAGCCACTCCTCTCAGGCTCTGACTTTCTGATGGTCCATTGAGATGCTCGGTTGCTTTTCCTCATTTCCCTCCTGACTGTCCCCTGTCCATGTGAGCCTTGCATTTTTCCATGCGCCTGTCAACATTTTAATTAAAAAAGGTTACGGGGACCCATGGCTACGGGAAGTTCAGAGAAACGTTCCCAGTCGAAAAGCCATATGTAAAATTTCGCGATTTCTTTTCGGGCGGTGAGGACAGACTTTTGGGGCAAGGGGAGCATGGGCGCGTGGCCTCTGTGAAAAAGGGTGCCAAAATAATAAACTCGTTTCGCAGTTACAAACAATTTCCTTTTTCAATTTTGCTCGCTCCCGTTGTTGGTCGTCCTCGTATATTTTTTTTCCCTTAGCCATTCGGTGTTTTGTGTTCCATAGGTCATTACGCGGAGTGTGTGTGTGTGTGTGTCGCATTACGGAATAGTCAAATAAGTCCGGACCCGGTCTCCGGTTCCACTTTTGACCGTGGTCCAGTCCAGTACAGGCCATTGTTTGCCATCATTTTAATTTTATTTATTGTGCGACTGCCGGCCAACCCCAAGCTAAAAACACTAACAGAAATTAAATAAATATTTAAAATGTATTATTCTAAAATGATTGTTAAACTGTTAACATTATTCTTTAAATTATAAAACAGTTATATAAATTATTTAAGAAAGACTGAGGCTAAAAATATTCTAGAAACATGGTTGGCTTCTTAATATAATTTACAAAAATCCAGAGAAACGTTCAAAATTATTTATTTTTGCTTTTAAAAAGGGGTAAACTTATTATTTATATATTTTAATTTAGTTTATTTATTTCCCAAACAATTATAAGGAAATTCCAATCTTTAAAAATAAAACTGATACAATATTAACTATAAAGTCTCCTTAATTTCCAAAATATTGCGTTAAGTGCACATATAGGAACCCCATCAAGGCTCATGCAAATTAGATGAATTGCTTTGCAGTCCAGGTTTCGTCGACTTCCACTTCCATAATGACTTGGCCATTCTCTGACCACTTCCCCCCCTTGAATCTCATTCCGATTCCGAATCTCATCCACTTCCTTGTTTTTTGGCCAACCCCCACTTTCCAGCTAGCCGTGTCAATGGTTTTGCGGACATTTATTGTTTGAAAGCTATTACCCCTGCCCCCATCCAGAGGAATGTAAAGCGGAGACTCGACACCGTTTTTGATTGTTTTCCGTACGGCGAGGGTGAAGAGTAGTCGGATGGGGATCTGCCCATCTAGGATTGCCATAATGTTTAATTGCTTTGTCATTATATTTGCAAGTTATGGCTACTTGTACAGCGCTGTCGAGGACTGCCATCTGAGTGCACTGAAAATGCACTTGAGACGACGAGGTGTACAGTTGCCACTGCCGTCGGTAGTTGAAGCTCAAAGGGGAAAACTCAGGAGAGGTTCAGCATTTTCCAGACGTGTTCAGTGCTTACTTGAATTTCCAGAAGACTAATTACACTGTGTTAAACCTTTTAAACAGGTACAGTTTCCAACCAACTGAAACGCGAATCCCCTGAGTGACAAGCCACCGAAACCCTAACCACTTGCAGTTCATTTCAGCTTGACATTTTCATTCATTTGTCTACGCAATGCCTCCTGAAAAAAAAAAAGAAAACCCAAGCAAAGGCCAACAAAAAAAGTGGACGGAATGCTACGAACCGAAATACATTTCAAACTCCTCTGTGTGGCATCGTCCATCGGAGCGTTCCGCCATTTATCCATTCACCATTGTTCGATGGCCGAGTGCAGACAGCTGCCTGCTGTGATGTTGGCCAAAAACTTCTACGGCTGTCAATATGGCCAGCTCGGGAAGCGGAGGGCAAACCCCTCACGAAGGAGTGGAATGGAGCCCGGAAAATGGCTAGAGATTGGCGGGCATTTTTTCACGCCACAAATGAAAGCGCGCTGGCATTTTAATCAACATTAAGCAGAAATGCTTTTTGCAAACATTTCTTTTGCCCCAACGTCGTCTGTCCATCAGACTGACAGAAAGTCCCGGCCATTGTCATTAATTTTACGTATGTGTTTTGGTCATTTATAACGCCGAGACTTGCAAATTAAAAAGTAGCAACCGTAACCGAAACAACTGCAGACAAAACAAAACCAACAAAAAATCAACCTGAAAACTTTCTCGAGATGCGACAAAAATTTCAATTACAAGCCGTGGTAAAAATCTCCAACCAAAAGCGCAGGAAATGAACCAAAAAAAAATAAAGAAGTGGTGACCCGATCCCTTGGGAACGCAAAAAAAAAACCCTAACACTTCAAAGTCCTGAGCTGCGCTGGGAATTATCTCAAGCAATTTTCCTTGGGTGCTAATAATTACACCCCCAAAAAAGCGGTGGAAAATCTAAAATGCAACCAAGTTTATGATTATGAAACGGCTTTGACAAGATTTTCGAAAATGGTTTTACGACTTGACCCCGGCCAACTTTCCCGGCTTCTGTAAAATATTTCATTAATTTTAATTGGAAATTGCTCTGAGACGTCCAGCGGTGGTCGAGTAGATAATTACAAGGACGAGACATCCCCTCTCAGACGCGGGGCTCTTCAAATATTCACAGCCAGCGGAAACAATGCAGCGAAAATGGGAAAGGGAAAGGCGTCTTTGGGAAAAGCTCCCTGCTTAATTTGAAACAAATGTCGTAAAAATGCTAAAACATAATTTGATGCTTGACTGATGGCGGGGATTTAGAGATAAAAATATTAGAAATGAACGAAAAAAAGTAGCAGAGCGGAGAGACTTTCGAGGCGGCCAATAAAATAAAAATAATTTTTATGGGAATATAGGGAAGACTGTAAAATATCACCTTATATTTTATATACTAAGTCATATGAATAGTTGAATGCTCAAAAACGATCAAATAATTAAAATTGACAAAGAACAAATATTGGTTTTAGGTAATATCTTTATAACAAGGATATTTTAAACAACTTAACATTAAGACAATCTTTAAAGCTTTCCAGTTAACCCAAAAAAAATCATTAAATTAGATTTCAAATTGGATTTTAAACAAAAACCAAAATTTGCACTCAACTGGCTACATGACAACATCGAACTCGTAAACCAAACTTGTGTCCAAACATGGACCCACAGATTCTATTCGCATCCTGCCGCCGTCGCTGCTCGGAAAAACAACTCTCGTAAAACAATTCAATCAAATGGTAGCTACAAGTTCCTAAAACTAATTAAAATGCCATCAACGCGGCTCGTATGTGACAGCGGGGAGGGAATGGGGAGTGTATTATGTGGGAGGAAAAACTCGGACTGAGTCGCCGCGGGCCTCGAATCCGCACAGATTTCCCGAGGAGTGAGTGTCGGGAGGTTGGACCATTTGGAGCTGCCATTTACGCGTAATTTGACGGGCCTAAAAGGCTGCAAAAAAAGAGTAATACACTGTAGAAAAATTGAGAAGAAACTTATTTAAATTTACATTTATAATACTGGTCAATCTCTTAGCAGTAACCTACTTACAATGGTCTTTTTCTACTAACTGCAGGTTGATCTTAGCTCTAAAACTATTTATGTAACTTATTTATAAGAAAATATAATTTTAAATCCTATTATACAATGCGAACGAAATTTCAAGACCTTTTTTGCTATGAATAATGAGTAGTTGGAGTGTCTTTTCTCTCTCTGTACAAAACAAGTGGGGTTTTTGGGGAATTCCATGAGCCTGGGCAAGTTTGTCAACGCGGTTTTTGCGAAAGTGCCAAACAACCGCGTGATTTATGCGCTTTTAAAGCACTTAACGGCGAACAGGTCTATGAAGTCCTAACCCCAAGTCCGATTTCCTCGCGGACACGGTCAGGACTTGCAATAAATTTGCCGCGAATAAATCTTTCAACTACATAAATCTCACGCGCCGAATTTGAGCCGCTTCTGTTTTGGGTTCGCCTTGCTTTTCTTTTTTTTTTTGGCGGATTTCGCACAAATCAAAGCGTAAATTGCTTTGATTTGAAAGCTTTTTATGTGTAAATCCTCGAGGGCTGACTGTACCCAGCGGCAGCGAAATGCGCATAGAAATGGGGTGAGTAGCACCAATTAAAAATAATTCCACATATGGCATATGGCCGCATTTTTTCCAGCCCTGGAGGAGAGTTATGGGCAAATATCGTAAAATTTTATCTTAGAAAAGATTAAAATAAAGCTGAAAATTGCGCAAATATCCTTGGCCATAACTTAAAGCCGCAGAAGGCTCCACATGTGCAATATTCGCGGCGTTCACAATTAACACTGGGCGGTGGGTGGCACAAGTGGGAGGATGGGGGCGTGGCAGCAGGCAGCAGGCAGCCGACTGAAGGCCAAGTCAAATAAACATAAGTTTTTATGCGTTTGGTAATTTTTGAAACGCGGGTGGTGGCTTCGGTTTTGAGTTTGCTGTAAGAGGTGGCATTGTGAGGAAAATTTTAATTTAATTTAAGGCTTAAAAAATTTAAAAAATAAAGGTTAACTCAAGATTAATATTTTAAATAATAGTCTTTGATGTTTAACAAAATATTTAGACATATTATTAATCAATTAAAATTGTTTTTGGTTGCCTGAAAACCTAAAATAAATATTATCGTGTAAATCCTGGCTATATCCCACCATCTACTCCCTTTTTTACAACTTCCCCCTCACGATACCATCTCTAGGAATTGCTGGTATCATATGCAAAATGCAGCACATGTGTAAAGTAAATCTTCTACTGCCTAAACCATAATCATAAACATTTATAGCCGCCGCGCGTTCGTCGTGGCACAAATGACGAACCCCTCCGGACATATCCTTCCTTCCTGTCACCCTCCTCCGGCTGCTACTGACGCTGCCGCATCACTTTGACGAGTTCAATCCTTTTTCCATTTCCACCTACCCCTACAGATACTTTCTCTGCTTCTTTTTTTTTTGTCCTCTGTAATATGGCGCACATGCAAAGCCGCAGGATTAGGCACAACTGTGATCCTGTACGCTCCTGTACGTGTTTTGTTGGATTCAATTTGATTATGACTTGACAAATAATTGTCATT
Organism: Drosophila kanapiae; assembly: GCA_008042475.1. Classification (NCBI taxonomy): domain Eukaryota; kingdom Metazoa; phylum Arthropoda; class Insecta; order Diptera; family Drosophilidae; genus Drosophila; species Drosophila kanapiae. The sequence goes on from VNJM01000232.1 coordinate 501,373, forward strand.
TTGATGTGACGCGGCGACTTAAAATGCTAAGTAATTGTAAATATTGAAAATTCGACGATATGAAACGGGGTTTCGCCCTGAGTTAACCCTTTAAAGTTGGCCGGAGGATGCTCTGGAAATTTTGGCAGGATATTTAAGTTATGAGATTGTGGGGAGATAGGGGTTTTATGTAGCGTCATGGTTTAGTTAAATGATAATAATTTTTAAGCCAATGCATCTGCTTTCATAAATTGAAATTGAAAAAAACCATGATAGATATTTTGTTGGACTTGGAAATAATATTTTCTATAAATTGGTTTATTCTAGAAACATCTTTTCTAATTGTAATGTGTTTTGCCTTACTATGTAAATATTTCATAGATATTTCTCTTACCAGAGTTTGAGCTGAAATTTTACTTCGTAGATCTGTATGTCCATTTTTCCTTTATAACTATTAATATTAATTTGCGCAGTATTGATTTTAAAAACTACTTTTTAGGGTTACTTACAACTACATCGTGCATCGCACTTTTACCCCTCTACCAAAAAATCAAACCGACTTCCTCCTTCTCTATGAAATTCGTTGATTTATGGCTGACGCTGAAAACTATGTCAAAAAGCATTTCCTGAAACGCAACTTGAACTAATTTAAATTCCTCATTGTGGGCATTTCCCCAACAAAAAAGAAAAAAACTGTCAACTCCGCTTTGCTTTTGGAAAAGCGAATGCCGAACAAATGAGATTTCGGCTAAAGCAATGTTAACAAGGCGTTTTACACACAATGTACAATGTGTGGTGTGTGTGGATGTACCAACCCCATCCTGATGGCCTCCAAAAATTTGCTACCAAACACGGCAGTCGCCTCTTGGCTTCCCTGCGCTGACAGCTTGCAAGCCATAAATCAACAAGTTAAGTCAAACCGTGTGCTGCAGACTCTGAAAGCCAAGCAAAAAAATGTTTTTAAAAATATTCTTCCTCCTCACGGACATATGCAGAAGCTACCGAACAAAGTGGAATTGATTTCAATGTTTAATAAAAAATTCATGAAAATTTGTCAGCTCAAGCTTTTGTGTGTGTGGGTGTGGAGGTGGGAGTCTCGGTTTTTTGGGGTTTCGTTCGCTATTAATCACAGTTTGTTGCACTCGCTGCGCCATCAAGTGATTCATGTGTGGAGCGGAGCATCATCAGGACCCAAGCGCATCCTGTCATGCCTCGGTCTATGATTTATGTTTGCGTTTTAGACCACTGACAACTGTAAAAAGTCCTGCCCGGCAAGGGGGTTCAATGGTGATCCGGGGATTTGGTAAAAAACTTGCCACAATCAGCCTTAATCAGGGAAATGTCGTTGTACATTTTTTTGTAGAATTTTATATTGAAGCAGATACTGTGGGAGAATGCTGTAGAATCTAAACATGGAATTAGGTAACAAAAATTAATAAATAAAATGTCGTACTTAAAACATTCATTCAATCCTCTTCTACAATGCTGTAATTTATAAAGAATACTATCTGCAACATTCACTCTTTACTTTCCAATCATCCCAAAATATTACTAAACCATTTATTACAAGTTCGACCATCCCCTTGGCCACCAAATTGAATTATCCATGGTGGCTAAATATATTATATATACGGTTCGCATAATATGTTCGCCTGTCGAAAAAGTCAAACACAATAATGCAATTGATTTTGGTGATAAAAATCGAATATTTTCGCCGGAAAAGGGATAAATAAATAAAAATAAAAGGGTTCATCTATTGAAGGACCAGCCCAAAATATGAGGGTGAAAGGTGTCGTGTGTGTGTGGGTTCCCAACCCTCTCAGTATTTTGTTTTTCCTGGGGTAACCCGAAATAAATGTTTGCACACATGCGGTTGTTTCATATTTCATAAAGGAAAATTTCACAAAAAAAAAATAAAGGGGAAAAGGCAGAAAAATCAAAGCATAAAGTTGTCAAGGCGTAGCGAACTCTTAACCCTCGTCGGCTCACACCGATTTGTGTGTGTTGCGTGTTTTGTGGCGCTTTTTTTTTTTGCCTGCCATTTCTTTCTCATATTTATGAAAATTGAGTTATAATTGGTAGTGCATTAAGTCGTCCTGGTTTCTCCTTGTGCTCCTTCACTCTTTTTTTTTACTGCTACTGCTGCCGTTGACGCATTTCTGCCTCAATAAATACGCAACTTGAATTTATAGGCTGGTGAGTGCTTTTGCTGCCTTAAAAGTGCCACTAAATCAAAATCATGTGTGGAGGAAATGCAGGCGGCAATAAGGGGTTAAGGAATGCACAGGGAGAAATGTGATCAAAGATTATAGCTTATAATATTTATTTATAAATATATTTGGCTGAGTTTTTGAAGATAAACCTGTTTAAAAAAATGAGAAAGCTTTAAGGATATTATATCATTAATTCTATTGAGTTAATTATTATAATTGAAATTAAATCTTATTTTATTATAGAGAAGTTTTAATTATAAACTGTATAAGTGCATGTAGTTACATAGATTTTCTAATAAAGAAAATATACCAATTATTTCTCGGTGCATCTCCGTATGAGTATGAGTTCTTTTTGCATACGGTTTCCGCACCGCTTTTTTGTCCTGCTATTTTGCGTATCCTTCCGTTTTAGTTTGTGCTTTTTTGCATTTGCTTTGCCGTTGCGCTAGAATGAATTTCATACAGGAAACATGCGTTTCAGGTTCGCCATATGTGTAAAGGAAGAGGGGATGGGTGCATAGCGGGCTGAGGGGTATCCGTGTCCGGAAAACATGTGTGGAAATATTTTGACAGTTTCGCGGTTCGTTAGCGTTTTTTTATTAAGAATTTTTCCAGCGGGGGTAAAGCAAAAATATTTACAAAGTAAAGGAAATGCTTCATTTGATTAAAAATTAAATAAATATTTAATATTCACGTAGATATCAAGAGTCAAGGAGTTTTTAATATAATAATCTAAATAAATCAGAGTTTTAGGGGTTTATTATTAATAAGCTACATGTATTTATGATATTTTTCTATAAAGTATATGTATTCCTTTTTATATAGAAGAAATAGGCTTAAAAATATAACCTTTCTTCCGCTTAAATGACGCCACAATTCTTTTCACGCTTCTGTCACAACAACACTAATTTCGCTGTTTAACCCGCTCTTATCTAGCTAACCCCTTAAATGGCTCATCCCAGCTGGAAAAGCCGAAAAAAGCGTTTTTCCTTTGACTGGCCTCTCGACACTTCCACTCTTTCCTCCTCCGAATTTTCCTCTCCGCTTCAGCCACTTTCTTTTGTCCATTGTTCAAGTGGCTCTCCACTGTTGCTGACCACATGCTCAAATTCATGGCACAAAAGGCTAACCCGGTTGCCACCCAGCGAAAACCACCCAAAGCCACCCACTTCCTTTGCCCAGCAGCACGCCTCTTAACCCTTTTTTTGCTGCGGCCACTTTTATGTTGTCCCGTTAGTGGTCATTCCTCCTTTTCTTTCTGCTTTTTTTTGGCACTGACCCTTGGCGGAACGAACCCTTTCTGGGCATATAAATTATATGATTTTTGCATTATTTTGGCATAATGTGCACATTAATGACACTCGAAATTATGTTGTTAATAGAAAGGGGGTTGGGCCTGAAATATATTGGCACACACATCGATGCCGATATATATACATTTATATATATTTCGGTGCATTTATTTTGAGCATCAAATTTATTGCCCCCTTTTATTTTTCCTCTTTTTTGGTGGCTTTTTTATGTTATTTTTGCGTTGCATTTTTATGTCGCTCGTTTTTTGGGCAACATTAATTTCACTTCGGCCCCTGACAGACGTTTGACATTTTTATGTATATCCTATCCCATGCCTGGTCGGGGGAAGGAGAGGGTTAAGCATTAGTAAAATTACTTGTAACCGGTGCGACGTGTGGAATTAACGTTCCATGAAATCAGATGATATATGGGTAATGAAAATGGTTGTCCCAAAATTGGTAGGTACGATTTGGCGGAAGATAAAATTTGGGAAGGAAATTGTTAATACAGAAAAAGGAAACGTAGAAGAAGAATTTGATTAGACAAGAAAAGGCTACATATTGCAAGGATTATATAATAAATTACTAGAAACAAATTAAAGTTTGATTTTAAATTATTTAATCTGTTTTATTTTATTAACAAGAAAATACTTTTAAATAATTGTTCCTTCAAGCACACAGTCCTTAAAAAATCCCCAGTCCTTGCCAATAAAAAATCTATATGTACTCTGAACCTTAGCCACCCGAAATCTAAGCATTAAATTGAGCAAAAATTCACTTAAGTCCTGATTCGAACAAATCAAATCAAATCCCCAACTCCTGGCATTGGCAAAAAGGTTCCATCGCTTTTATAACTTTATTTACCCAAACGATAAGCGAAATAAATCTCCGAATGTGGCACCGAGTCACAAATACATGTGTTCGCCGGTGACAGCCTGTCACCCAGCTGGAAATATTCCTAAAGGAATAGTCAAACAATAACAAACTGTACCTTAATTTAGGATGTGACCAGTGGGGACCGAGTTCAGGATATAGTACAGGATGAGGGGGCTCCGAGCAACAGTAAAAATTCGCCAAGATTCCACCAAATATTGCACAATGATGGATCATAAATAACTTATGGTTGCCAAGGAACGCACCAAAAAAATCGTTTACACATAAAGAATTTATAATTTTATTCTTAGAATAAAGTTTTAGATAAAAGTTTTTAAGCGGAAGATTTAACAAGAACAAATTTTGTACTATTATCTCAGGAAATGTGATCGAAACTAGACTAAAAATGGGAATTTAGAGCCAAATCTCTTGCACAAATTTATTGTGATATATGGTTCCTCCATATTTTTTCTTTAAGTGTCGACAAAAATCCAAGCTGAATATATGGAGAAAACTCTCCTGGCTAGCAGTGACGTAACACATAAGCCTCTGACCCCGGAGCCACACACACAATCCTCCTCCCTCCAACGCTCTAGTCCCAATCGCAGTTCAGCCCTCGTGATCTGCCCTGGCCATTAAGGACAAAAGGATGACCCTTGATGCCGTAAAAAAGAGCGAACCGAACTCACTGCCGGACAATGGTCACTTGATGATGCGGGCGCGTTCGCTGTCCTGTCCAATGTCCACTGCCAGTCCATTTTATTTGCCGCCTTTTTACGGCAAATGAACGGAAGCGACTCGTAAAACTAGCGAATTGTGAATTATGTTTGCTGACATCTAGACCGAAATACGGCGACGACAGTCGTCGATAGATAGTTGGCAATAAAAAAGAGCGACAGAGGAGCCAAACGTGTGCCGATGGTCAGCTAAGCTCATCTGAAACTCCAACTGGAACTGGACGGACCTTCACTCCATGGGGTCGCCTGTCATCGTCTATTGAACTCGTGTTCCGACCAATAAAAGATGCATTAAAACACTGAAATATGGAGTGGGAAATGAGTGGGGAGAATAAATGTGTATGCTTAAGTATTAAGGCACTTCAAGGATACCCTAAGTAGTTCGAAAACATTGTCGTAAATATATTTTATTGTAAATTGTGCAATAAAATTCGTTGGCCAAAAAGGTGTGACCCATTGGGGAGGAGAAAGAATTAAGGTCACAGCTTAAAGGTACTGAATAACACTCTCTAAAAGCAAGCCAAGTTCTATAGAGAATTACCTTGAACTTAAACTATCTTTACTTGTTGTTTATATAAGCTTTTTTCAATTATTAAGATAAGTATAAAGTCAAGTGAAATTACCCATTAAAAACCAACTAACCACAACCAAAAAACCATGTTAAGAATGAAGGAAACCCTAACATTTTCCAAGAATACTTCCCAAAAATGTGCTTTTAAAAAGTTTGCAAGCCGAGGAAAAGAATTCCGGCAAGGATAACACAGGAAACGGGCGCAAGGATAACGTGGCGAAGGCATTCAATATGCACACGCCATAATCACATTAAAGCGTAAACGATATGCAAATGGAATGAACTGACAAGGAAGCGAAGGCGAACTTCTTTTCCGCAGGCTCAGGATCCTGGCGGAGGTTCATCAAAAATGCACAAACACACACACGACAAAAAAAGAAGGTGGAAAAGAAAAGGCGAAGGAAAAACTACATGGATAAGTTTTAAAACCCAGTCCTGCGGCAGGAAGTGGCTTCCAACTTCAAGCACAAGTTGCTTTATTTTTGCTTCAATTTTTTCAGGTAATCACGTCGTCACTTACAGTTGCAATTAAGGCGGGGACTAAGTGAACGCGGAAATTTTAATTCAATAACAGTCAAACGAGGCATTTCCCGTAAGTTTTCCCGCACTCCAGCCATTTGTGGTCTGTTTTACTTAAAGTCAATTAAAATTGAAGTGTAGAACGAAAGCAGCGAGAGTCTTGTCATGTCTTCATCTGTCGAAACTTTCAACTGGCTGACGGCGGCACGGCTCATGTGGAAACGCAATTTTCCTCCTTCGGACGCAACTAATGCAATCAAAGGACATGCGAGTGTGTGTGAGCCAGCCCCCAAAAAGTTTGGCCTTTCACTCAACCAAAACTCCCGGAAATGTTTGGCCAGCTTGGGTGCAGTGTAACTGGGAAACATGTCAAAAGGGTTCTCGAAGTGTCGGCTTACGGATAGAGGTAATGCTCAAGAGCATGGGTTGATTGAAGGGTTGTTGGAACCTTTTTGACATTATATTTATTTTATGATATATAAATTATCATAATTAATAGAAATTAATTCGAAATAAATTCCAAATAAAGATGTCTACCTCAGAAGATTATTTTTAAAGCAATGTAATCTTAATTCAAGGAAAGTTTTAGATAAGTTCTCTATTTCTTTTATAATAAGTTGATTGAATAGATTTCCTAAAACCACACTTAACAAATACTCAATCACCTCAACTCTCTATCTCTTTGAAAATCAAAACCGAAATAAACACTGCATTTCCATTTGCCATTTGCAACCGCCTGGCTGCTGCCACTTCAATTAAATTATCAAAACAAGAATACCTTCCCATAAAAGAACAATGGGGAAAGCCAAAGCCCAAACACCTAAGTGCGTTCTGCATTCTGCATCCCAGAATCCTTGGATACCCCAAAGCCAAGCCCGAGCAAACACACCTAAGTCGTCTTTCCATTGTCACTTGGCTTGGCATTGTTTTTCGGTCTTAAGTCTTAAGACTCGGCAACTTCATTATTCTTGTGGCCAGAGACCTCTCTCCGATCCGCAGAAATGACTTTTCAATGGCGCTGGGCGTAATGAAACCGAACGCTACACAAAATCATCCCAGACAATTTCATATGCAAATGACTAAAATGAATTTAATCAACAATTGTTTTGTCCGTCTGCAGTCGCAGCCACCAGCCACCAGCCACCTGACTTTGCGGTGCATTATTCTAATGAGATTCTGGTGGCGGCAGTTTTTTATGGCCCAAAGGGGGGGTCGAAATGGAAACAAAACTGGACCCGGGAAAACCTCAACGTTGTTGCAATCGCTGCAATTATTTTGATAACAACTTTTCGTATTAAATGGCGAGACATGAGACAGATAAAACATGGGGAACGATTGTCCGTAACGGTGTTATTACGCATACGACATGGCTAACAAGGAAATGGATTCGAGGAAAGGCTTTCGACCAGGACATGCTGCTTAAGTCAGATGAGATGTGTTGATCTCTTTTAAGTACACTAGAAATTAGGAAATTAATTTTAAGAGTTCGATTCATTAAAGTATCTAATATTCACATAATAAAATAACTGATGTTTCTTCAAAGTTCTTCTTTTATGCATCATTTTTGGCTGAGTACTTCTTTAATTACAAAAACTACAATATCTGGTTCCTATATACCCAACATTCACCCTAGAATTCTGCTCTCTAACTGGACATTTACGGTATAACTTGAGTATGTTGCATTTTTGACCGCAGTAAACGTAATTGTCTGTCCGGCGGTGGGCAGTCAATAAAAGCCAGCGATTCCCGGCTCCCTTACAAGTGGCTCCATGTACTCTTCATGTCCTCGGAATGGCCGTTGCTTTATCTTGTGTTGCTTGGGTCCAAAAAAAGACTTGTTCTCCACCCATTTTACATCGCTCACAAAAATTGTTCCCGCCACATGTTGCAGCAACAATGTTGGATGCAAAAAACGGCCAACAAAGCTTTTTGTTTGATTTCCATATGATAAAAGCGGAGAGGCTTGGAGGATATGGAGATGGATTAAAAGGAGGGGGATTGGGATGAAGAAAGGGCAGAGGAAAGGGTCCTTTGAGTGGGAGTAATGCTCATTTTGCTGCTGCTGCAAATGACCGGCAATTATATTGTTGCGTCGCTGATGTCGAGACCTCTCAAAGGGTCCTCAAATTGTTCGAAAACTTTTGCAAAGTAAAAAAATATGTTTCGAGATATTTAAAATTCTTTAAATTAATTTTTCTTGCGTGTAAAGTTTACTGGAAGTGTAACAATGATGAAATAAATAAAGGTACGTAAACCATATTAATAATTTTGTATTCTTTTAAGTTATATTTAATATCCTGTATTATTACCATTTTTATTTTATATCCTTTAATTAATACGATTTCATATGAACTGTTCTATGTCAGGGTATTTAATATTCCTGCACTTACAGTTCATATTCCTCTCCAATTTATAGAGTATGTGTGTTCTTTACTGATAGCCGTTGAATTCCCAACCTTTTTTCTACTTTGAGCTCAAACCCAGGTCCACTCCACATGTCCGTGTGCAATGTGTCCTGTCCTGTCCAGCTTGTTATGTGTCCCTGACAGCCATCGTCATCCACATCGCATTCTTATTGACTCCCAGTGCCACTTCGACTGCAGTTGCCGTCCAAGTCCAGTAATTCCCTGCAATCCTCCCGGAATACATACCTCTTTACACACTCAAACTCACATCCAGGACCTGTGAAAGGGGTGCAGAGCAACATTGTTCGGTGCTAGCTTTTTATTTCGACCATTTGGGTTGTGTTCGGTGCGGTTGGGCATGCAAAATTAAATTAAAACGCATTAACAGAAAGACCCAGTCGAGGGGTACTTAGTAAGCTTAGGGAAAAGCATAGGAAAATCATGGGGAATGAAGGGGATGTGGAGCCAAATGGAATGTTCAATGGATAAGAATTTTTCTAGCTTGCCTACAGTAATATTTATATTTGGATCAACTATCTAGATTCGTATATAAAAGACTTTAAATAATTTAAAGTCCATAACAAATAAATTTAATTAAAAGGAGAACCTCAGTTCTGACTCTTTTAAATCCCACAAACCCTTCGCTTCCTTATCAAAGGTCCACCCCCATTCCCCACGTTTGTAGTTAACAAATGACTTACAACTTGTCCGTGACATCATCAGCAAAGCGAAAAATTGATTTTCCACTCTTGAAAATCGTCAGATAAGCCCAAAGTAAAAAAAAAGACAAAACCCAAAGTGAATTTGAATAAAAAATGAGCCCCGCGGCGGACTTTGGATAAATGCAGTCAAGCCAAAGCTGAGTACTAAATTACAACGAAAAACAAGAATTACACACTTCAGTCCACAAAAGGCAGCGAAATACCGCCTGCAGTGGTCACCCACCCACTCGACGACGAAAGGACCTCCAAACGAGGCAAAAGGAAACTAATATAAATAAAATTTCAATTACTCAACAATTAATTTCGTCTTGTGTGCAATCGGCGAAGCGTTAAAAGGCCACGCAGACAGCAGGACCAACGGTAAGGAGGCGGATTTGAGAAAGGACATCCCGGCGCACTTCCTTGGGAACTACTCAGGCGAAAGTTGGGAGCATGTGGAAAATATTTGAAAAAGTTTTCAGCTGCACTGAGACAATTAATATTAATTTTTCGCTGTATTAAAATTGTTACCCACTTTTGGGTTTAACTAAAAGTCGTAAAAGACCAGTATAAGGTTCTTAACTTAATTAAAAACTATTTTAATAATATGTAATATATATTTAATAATTCATAATAAATCAACATAAAACTGATTATATTTATACTTTTAAATTGAGTATTATATGCTTAAATTTCGAACTTATCTATAATTTGTATTATAATAATGTTTTCTCCAAGTGTTCGTCTTCTTCCTTGGCCAAATAGCCAGCTGTGCTTAGCTCAGACTTTGAATGGTGGTTCAGGAGAGAAAATAGAGACCCGAGTTGCTTTCCAACTTTTTAGTTGACTTAAGTCCTTTCGGCTTTTAATTGTTGGGGCACACAATTAGATGGAAACGTATTTGTTTCTTGCTGATTATGAAGCGTTAAGCAAAACTGTCAACGTGCCACCCGAGAAACGCAATTTATTGGCAAAGTTTCGCAAGTTCCTGGCTCCGTTGACACTCCATCCTCAGCCCGCCCAAGAAAAGGATTCCCCATTTTTCCGAGGAGCTTATCTCTAGCAGCTTCGTCACTCGAGTGAAACGAGCTGCCAAGAAGTTGATCTAAAGAGGAAGATAGTGTCTGGCTTATACACGGACAGGCCGCCAACCCCAACTGCGAGTTGTCACGCACAAAAGGAGTCTGCCTGCAAATTAGCAGAAAAATCTGTTATCCTTTCGTTTGGCTTGCGCTTGCGGGCGTGTTAATGATTTTTCTCCCTCCGTCCGCCCTGGGATAAGTTCCACTTCCACTTCCTTGGAGGCAGGCAAAGTTTTTCGTGTTCGTTGCTGTTTCCTTACAAATGAAGTGACAGAGCATATTTAAAATTAAACAATTTAATCCACCGAGACGATGTCGAGTCGTCGTCTCCACGTGAAGTGAAATGTTGACACTGCCGCCGGAGTTTTGTGCCAGGAATACATGTGCTAATTAGCAAACAGGATTCCTTATCCTGCCGTCCCGCCGTCTGCGTGTTGCTAAACAAATAAGATTGTCCTGTCTCGGTCTTATCGTCCTGGGCCCATTGTCATTTTCCAAGTGGTTGATTGGCACGTAATTTAGCCGGGATCTCACTGCGGCTTGTTTGTCCTCCGTTGGGCAATTGAGCTTGTCGTGAAGTTGGGGTACGGGATTATCTTGTGTCTATAATTGGCAATCGCCGAACGAATCCTTCAATAGGAAAACCTCTTTCACAAAGTGGCACCTATCTGATTAAATTGGAAGTCATACATATTATATAAATTATCCATCGAATTAAATTATTATATGTTATTGTACTTTTGTTTTGGTACCCAAACTGCCTGTCACATCATGGTCGGAAATCTGTCAATAAACAAGAGAGAAAAATGTTAATTAAATTAGTATATCAATAATTATGGCTAATGGGCTGCTGACAAGTTGCTTTTGCGAATAAGTACCACCTAACTGAAACCCAGGAAATAAATCCATAAAATATTTCGAAATTAATCAAGCAAAAAGCATAGCAAAAGCCACAACCATGTGTTGATTACAAACCTTCAACGCTGGGCGAACACAAAAATTCAATCGTTACCCCAATATCAATTTCAATGAACAGAACAAATAACCGCAATGTAACACATTTTCCCCGCATATTTTTCCCGTTGAATTGATGGCAGCAATTGTTTGCCAGAAACCATTTAAACCTTTATTTGAAAATTACACATAAACATATTGGAAACACCGCCTAGCAAGGGAGAGTGGGAGTATTTCCTCTGTGGCTGGCTGGACTTCAAATCGTTGTGAAATACCCTCCGATATCAAATAGGTTCTAGCTGATTGTTTGTTAACGCCATTTTTAAAAGGATATTCATATATATTACTACAAGGAATCCTTTTCCTAAAAGAACACTTACTTAAGGTTAAATACAATAATTGTATAGGGTCTTTATTATAATACTTATTATTATTATTCGAATTTTATAATAGTGAACTCTTTCTTAAAGATACAAGTCCAATTAATTTTAAACAACAATCTGCACATCATAAATTAACTATATTAATAAACAACAAAGTTTCGATGGCCAAATCTATTTATTTATCCACTTAAGAGTATTCCCAATTCGATTATACATAAATCCTGATCCTGTCCATTTGATTTTCGCTGGAATTGCGGAACACATATTTGCCGATGCATTTTGGAAACATCATTAAGCCGAAAATTGTTGGGCCGAGTGCAACGGCCTATGAAGAGGCTGGACCTTCTGCCCACAGCATTTTCCCTCGATGAATGGACGATGCCAATGAATTTTCATGAATGCAGTCAAGTCTATAAAAATTAATGCATTGCAGTTGGCTGCAGTCGCTGTTCGTCCGCACTTCACTCACCGAATGCATTTTAAATATGAGTTAAAAAGCCTGGAAAATGGCTCCAGCAACTCTCCCCCTCATAAAGAGACCTCAATACGAGTTCGACCTTATCAAATGGTCATTTCTGTTTGCATTTAATTAAAAATCAACCCAAAAGTAAAGCTGGGAGAGTCACGTGTCCTGGTAGCGGGGCCAGGCGCGATAAATCACGCTAAAACAGAGCACAAAGTGCCCGAGTAATTTATCATTGTCAACGCGGACGGGCCAGGACTCAAAAAGGGTGACAGGATCTGCTGCAGGACAGAGATCGAAAGGATTAACACTTTAAATTGCCTAGTTAAACAAAAAAGGATAATGTCCAAGGCAGCTTAATGCCCAATGTTCTCGCCCAATGTTTGCCTTACTCCCAAAGACTTTTCCCCACATTTTCCGATTTAATTGCTGAAATTCAAACTGGACAACACGGAGGAAGGACAAAGCTTTTGTATTTACATAGCGAAGGGAATGGAAAGGACTTTGGGTACACTGACGAAAACTAAAGAGAAGGTAATGCAAACATAAGTCATACACTTATAAAATTTTGAGCCTTCTTTGAGGCTTTAGGAAACCTTTTTCGATCACTGTCTTATGACTAATAGTAATAAGTATTTAGGGCTCATATATAAGTTATTAATTTCTCTCGGTGCACTTAATAAGGTCTGTGGTGGGGGGTAAAGTTCCCTAAATTGCATTTCGTCACGCAATTAGTGGTTCATTTGCTGCCTGGCTGAGCCTTCTTGGAAGATCCTTCAATTCTGTTTGCTCAATGCTCCTTCGCCCTCCTATATTTACTCTGGGGTCAGTCAGTGTGTAAAGGATGTGGGAAATGTGTGTGCGTGGCTGGCCAAAACTTCATTTCATCTTATTACGATGCAGAAATTTTGCAATTTCCGCAAAGGTCCACTCCTAAGCCTGGTCAATTGCGATTCGGCCCTGTTGCCCTCGACGGCGGAAATGGAAAATGTTTGTGGCAATGACTTTGGTTTATTAGTTTATCGGGATGTCCATCCATTTGGTTAGTTCAATTACGTTTGTTCAACCACAAAATTATATCAAAATACTATCTATTCAGGGATTGAAAGTTTCTTTAAAATGGAAAAAATCTTTAAGCACAATATCTTTTATATATTGCCAGCCATTTAATGGCCTACAATTTGTTCTATCTGCGCCTCTAAATGTAAGGAACTGTTCCTAGAAGATGTTATATAGTTTCCCTAAAATTTTCCCAGCTTCTGACCGGTATATAAAAAAACCTTTTACGACTGACATGCAATTTTCCATTGAGTAATACCTAATTTTTGAGCAATTTTTCCTTTATTTTATTGCACAAATTTCGGTGTGCCCATTGAGGAAGGCGATGCTAAGTAGCCTTTCCCAGTCTTTGGTCGATGTTTTTATGACCACAAACCAGAGTCAAAACAGAGCAAAACAACAGAGGATGAAGCATTAAAAAAGCTAATTTAATTAAAAGAAAATGCAATGAAAAATGCCATTCAGACAGGGGACAGCTGACGGGAGTGTGGGCAAAAAAAAAAGGACTGCTGCATTTTCCTGTGCGTGCTGCCTGGCAATTTCGCCGATTTTTTATGACACAACCGAACTGAACGGAGCTGAACTGCAGGCAAAAGTGCAACGGAGGCGATGACGAGAAGCAGAATTCTCCTTGGCGCGATTTTATGCACATTTATCATAATTTCACACGCAGCCAAGGATTCCGAGGACGAAAAGGGAATGGGTGTCGGGTTGGGTTCGGTTTCGGTTGCACACATAAAAAATAATCGCAGGGCTGGCGGGGGGATTTTAGGGCAGTTCTGAAGGGGCGTGGAAATTGCATTTTGCCTTTTACGAGCAATGACATTTATGACAGTTTTCCTTCCGCAAAATAAAAAAGAAAACCAAGCTAGAGGATATCGTGGAAGTAAAATGAAACAGAGAAATGAGAAAGCAGTAACAATGATAACCCATTAAAACTATTCGTAAACACACACCTTTCCGGCATTTTTCCCTTTTGAGTGAAGTTGCAGGCAGCGAGCTCCTGCTGAGACGTATGCAGATCCTTTATCCTTTTGCCGACAAAGTTGACTGGCGTTATTAATATTAATGTGGCTCTAAGGTAAAAAGCAGTAAAATATATAGTATGAATATGGGTTAAAAAAGGAAGGAAAGGGCTTGGACGAAGCGGAATTTATTTGATTAAAAATTCGGACTTAATTAGTTCAACAAAGACATTAAATTTTTGTAAATATTACTTTTTATAATCATTAATTATAAAATATGCTGGGATAGAAATAATTAAAATGTAATTTAAATATTTTTGAAACAAATATAACGTGAATTATAGTTAATATAATATAAAAAGTCTGTCAAATTCTTTAGTTTATGTGTATCTAATGTATTTTCCTTACCTTTTCAAAAGGTTTTTCACAGTAAAAGTTCACCCATAAAAAACCCTACAAATAATAAAATTACTTCTTATTTACTTTCTTCGCTAGGCTGAAATCTTGGAAGGTATTATCGGAGACACGTTTTCCGGTAATTGAAGTGTTTGTTGTCGTTCCTATTCCTGTTGATGTTGTTGTCCTTGGCAGCTGCTCAGCTGGATGTCCTTTGTCGTTGGCGCTCATAATTCTACTTGTGACAAATCAACGCCCTCTTGTAGCTGACTTCCTGTGGGTTATGTGTAGTTTCGTTTGTTTTTTTTTTTTTGTGGCTGCTCTTGGAGAGTCCTTGCTATTACTGTTTATCAAAAGTAATTTCGCTTTTTTATTTCCTTCGACTATTGCCAGCGATTTCCGCCGCCTTTCCGCTCCTCTCCGGCTCGTCAATAATTTCATCTCATTTCATTCTTTGTCATAAAAATGGTCAACATTCATTCCCCTGAAATGTAACATGGCAAAAAGTTGTTGTTGTTGCGGGAAGCATTTGATGCATGCAATATGCAGAAAGTTTCCTATTTCAATAAAAAGCAAGAAACGACGTCGAATTGTGGATATAAATCTATAAAAATCTCAGCATTTAATATCGTAAAAAATATCATCCCTAAGAAGTTGGTCGCAAAGGGAATATGGGGAGACAGGGAAGATATAAAGTTTCTTCAGTTTTCTTTTTCTGGTTTTAGTTGCTCTATTTTGAAGACAACAGCTGGCGTTGATGCAACATTGTCACAGGTATAAAGTTTATGCAAGTAAAGTGGAAAATGTTCAAGAAAATTATTAAATTTGTTTAGAGTTTAAGATTCCAAATATTTTTAAAGAAAATGAACATATATATGAGCATTTAGGAATATTTTAGATCGTAATAAATGTTGTCTGCTTACTCAACATCATTCAATTCATCTCCAACTGATCTTCAACAATGCTTTTCAATTAGCACCTACATAAAACCCAATTAACTTTGCTGACTCAACTCGAATCTTTAAGAATCTGCTGCCAAGATAATGCCAAGCAACTGAAAGAAAGAAAATACATGCAAAATTAGGGAAATTTATTTAAGGGTTGGTGGTTGGAGCTGACGTCTCATAAAGGTGACAATCAAACCGCAGATTTTATTAGCTGACATATTTATGAATATTATTAACATTTCGTTTGGCAAACATTAACGCGAACAAAAAGAGCCAGAGAATGCGAAGTGGGAAATGCGCAGAAATGGATATGATATTTTTTTGCATTGCCCAGGATCCCGGATCCCAGACTCCGGAATCCCGATCCTGAATGCGAATTTCCAAGGGTGCGCGCCTCCGTGGCTCATTAATTTTTATACGCGGTGCGTGTGTGTTGCATTGCAATAAAAACATATTTTATTAGTTGACGAAGAGCCGGCAGTCGGAGCCACCACCACTGCCCAGCCTCTGACGACTGCCTGTCGGCATAAATTCATTATTTATGGTGCAATCAATGGAGCTGCCGAGCGTATGTCAAACCCATCAAACTCATCAGTTCGCAACGGAATCATCATCGCCGTCATTTGCCAGGACGATCTGTGTCTGCCACATAGCGGAAGTTTGTTTATTTTATAGTTTCTGACGCCTGTCGTTCGTCGCCCGAAGGCGCGAAAATTTTATCCAGGACTTTTGGTTATTTCGATTTTAGTTAGCGCTGGGAAGACTCTATATTTGAGGTTGCACCTTAAATGGTTTTATCAGGAACTATTATTAAAGATTCAGGGTACAGGATAACATAATACAATAACGGATTTCTATTTAATATAAAGATAGGTAGGATAAGTCTAAATATAATGTAGGTATGGCCTTCTGAAAGCAAAAACCTATCTTCTAATATTATTTTCTTTAAATATTTTAAGCTACCAAAATAATCATATATATTTCTTAAGTTACAATAGCTTCCAAATGAGTGATTTTAACCAGATATACATTAGGGTATTTCCCCATTCGATGTATAAAATATCACTGGATTTTCGCTAACAATTTGCGGCACGGCGGGTTGTCCTTTTTGACAGTTATGTGTCTCAGATTCTTTTGGCAAATTTGAATGCATCCTTTTTGGCGGTATGGGGTGTGGATGGATGGTGTGTGTGTTTTGATAGAGGGTGTGGCCGGTCGGGCATTACCATAACTCAGTTTGACTCGGAATAATTTGCCTTTTGAGAACTATTAGGTCGTAATCTCGGGTTCAAGCTGCCAACAGAAAAACTAATTAAAATGTTCGACCCGCTTGATGAATGGTCTGGGACTTCCTACGAACCGACATATATCCTGATAGAGGAATCCACCCTGTAATTAATGCGATTCGAGTGACTATGTTCCATCATCGTCAACATCATCTTGCGTGATTCGCCTCACCACCGTTAGGTAAGAGTTTTTCCTTAAACGCACATCCTGCGACTGTGAGGGGGGGCGGTCACGCATCGCCTTCTTGTCATAATTTTCTTATTTCGTTTTTCGGATAAAATTTCCTATTAAATATTCATGCGAATCTGGAGGACGTCAGTTCGGGTCTTCCTCTTAATGACATTTCAATAATTAATGTATTTTCCCTGCTTTCTTTTTTTTTCGGCGCGCTCGCTTCATTTCATTTCGCCTCGTTTCCTGGCTCGTGTGCGTGTCCTTTCGCCTGGACTTCTTGACTCTGGCTATCTGACTAGATATCATCAATCAAAGTATATTTTTAAATGTTTCGGTTTCTTTTCGGGTAGCTGCTTGCTGTCGCGGCTTATAAATGATGTTTTTGTCCGAGCACTTTTTCCCATTTTGATTACATTTTTCGGGGGCGCTTCTTTTTTGTGTTGATATTTTTCCAGAGGTCGCATTTTGATAATTTTCGAGCCACTAATCCAATTTCCTTTCGTACAATTTTCCTCCATTTGCACAACTGTCATAATAGCCAAGGTGAAGGCAGTGGTTCGGTGGAGTTTTCCAATTGATTACACGACACCCACATGCGCACGCCTTTGGCTAATCCTTGCTCTCATAATTCCATGACAAGAACATTTCTACTTTGCTGCACAAAAAGTCTGAGCTAATGACATTAGGCTGCCTGCCATTAGTTCAGGCCTGATTCGATTTGATTTCATTTTATTTCTTTGTCTGCTTGCCAAAAAAAAAAGGTAAAGTAAAAGGAAGAACCAAAAACAAACGATATAATACAATTTTGGGTTATCCACGAGGAAGATTAATTTTTCGGCAGAGTATATTCAAATATGGTTGAGGTTTAGGTCTTAAATAAATAATTAAAAGAATAATATATATAATATAAGCTAATATATAATTCATATTATAAGCCAACTACTAAATTTATGTAAATAGTAATATTAAATAAAGAATGGAATCTCTGGTCTATTTTGCCTGTTATTGTATGTCTATCCTTACCATCTATCCCGACCGTTTCTGTCTATAAATAAATTGAAAATGCATAATCAATTATTATTTTGTATTCCTTATAAAATAGTTTCGAAAAGGGCAACCCAAATTCAACTCCATCCCATTTAATTTTCGCCTTTTGTTTGGGGATTTGGATCCTTTTTTTTTTGGTTGGGTCTTCATTTATTTCTGCACGAGCATCCGCAGATCGGTTCGATTGTATTTCTACCTTTTTGGCCTGTTGCCTGTCTAGGCCATTCAAACTAATTCGTTTTTGAAATATAAAGAGAATGGTGGAACAAAAAATTGGCCAACATGTCAGGCAATTATGTGGAAGGTAGCCTGCAGATACGGATCAGTCAAGGTTAAGGACCATAAAAATAGAAACCTATATCTCTTTTGACCGAAAAGAATTCCTGGAAATTTATGGATAAAGTTTTGTTTTGATTCGAGTTCACTTAACTCTAAGCGATCTCTGCGCGCTCCTTCCCCTTTCCCGGCATTAGAAACACTTTCCGAACTAATTAAGGAAGGAGAAGTTGTGGAAGAATTTCCTGGCAGGGATTAAATGCTTTCTGTCTGTGATTTTTACAGCTCTTTTCGCTTTTTGCTTACAAATCGCTCGACATTTGGCGCAGCTTCAACATAATCATAAACTTGTGTTAATTATTTTTCATATGCCAATCCCGTTCCCCGTGGGCAAAACTTTTATCTGTTTAACGTTAATTAGTTTTGTTTGGCGAAGTGAAATTTCGGATTTCTTTTTGCTCGCGCGCGCTCTATTCAAACTTTTATGAACTTTTTTTCGGGCAATCAAAATGAATTGAACTGCAGGATGTGCACGGATATGGCAGCTGCATAAGTGCAAAAGTTTAATTAAAAGTCCTGGTCTTGTTCGCGGCGCGAAGTCATATCCTTGGAGCTGATGACGAGACCCGCAAGGATTGCATATTGAGCTTCTATTTTTTTCCTGCCAATTGCCTTGCTTGCAAAAATTAACTTAAAAATGCAAATTGTTTTGTTAGCACCTAATTTTTGGACATTATCGAGGGCGGAGAAGATGGTAATATTCCCTTCTTTTGGTGGAAAGTTTCTGCATGGAAAAATCTTGGAAAATATTTTTGTATTCCTCTTTTTTGCATAATTGAATTTTCTTTGTGTGTGTGTTTGACTGTTGCTGCTTGTCGAACAATGTTGTCAAAGTGGCTGAAAAGTTTATCCTAGAGTGGAAAACTTCGCTTGCAAGAGCTCATTTTCCTTCAAGCTTAAGCATTCCCAGAAACATCAGAATTTATTTATTGGGAAGGGAGAACATCAAGGACAGTGTACTTTGTATGTTTTAAAAACAACTAAGTCATGTTATTCTATGTTTTAAAAATATGGATATTTGCTATTTGAACTTCGAAACTGAAGATGTCCTTATAATAAATTACATTTCATTAATAATAAAGTTTGCGGCATTTAAATTATATAACTTGATTGAAGTTCGTTTATGTTTAAATGTTTCTAGAAAGTTCGAGTGCCTTCTATGGGTTGTAAATATAAATTTAAATAATTGTAGTTAAACAATTGTAATTACCTGGATTAATAAAATTATTATAAATAATATAACAGAAGATAATTATGCACAATATCGTAGTACCTCTAATAAATTGATTTATTCAAATAATTGTTGAAGGATGTTCCGTCGGTAATCTGTCTTGGTAACAATCTTCTTTTAGGATAATTCTTAACAATGATTATTGTTAAAACATTTTATTTTGAATTGAATTTGCTCTTGAAAATGTATTGGCATTCAATCCATATAGACAGAGCCGTCGGAAATCGAAGAAATGCTCTTGATTGATTTCTAGAAAGTTCGTTTTTGCCGTCGGTGACAGATGAAATTTAAAAAAATGTGCGTATTCCCACCTTTGTTTCATCTGCGTCATCTTTCTTTATCTGACGTACGTTTTTCTGTAAATAATCTGAAAAGTGACCCGCCATCAATAAATGAAATATTCATGAGATATTTATGTTTATAATGTCTTTTTTTATTGACTTTTTGTTTGACAAAAAATTGATGCAATTTCTAGCCAACTACAATTCATTTTTCATTCTTTCTGTGTTTTGCTCTTAGGAAAAACTTAGAAGAAAACGTCGCTTACAAAAGAACTTATACACTATTACAGTAGTAATTCATTTAAATTATCTTTACATTTAAATTATTGCTAATCAAACTATTTTTTTGTGGTCTTTAAAAATTTGCGTACAAAAGTTTTTGGGGACATTTTTTCAAAAAGATTTTATAAAAGATTTTAGTAGTTTTTGTTCTTTTTTTTCTTCGATTTTTCAATTAGTATTTTTTGTGGAAACAAAACCATTATCACAATCGCTTTGATGAGTAAACTAAAAAAAATTGGGTGGGCTTCTTCCTGGTTGGTTTAGAGTAGAAATCGAATGCCGTCGGCTGTTTGCGTGTTGACTGATTTTCGTTCTTGGCTTGGCTGATGCTTATTTTCTTTGTACTCTGGATTTTGGACTGGACTATAGTTTTCCGCTGTAGCTGTAGTTGTGGTTTACTCCCGCTGCCGCTGTTGCTGCTGCTGCATCTCCTTCATTGCGATGGCTTGCGATATTTTCCGGATTTTCTGCCCGACTTCGGGAGGCATTGGCTGAACTGCTGGAGCGTTTCCAGGACGATGGTGGTCAGGAATCGCCATTGGGACTCCCGCAAACGGAGTATCTGCCGCTCCTCCTGCTCCGCTTTTCGCAATAAGGTCGCCTGATCGGGTATAAAAAATGCCACTGCCATTGTTGCTGCTGTTGCTGCTGCTGCTCTTTTTTTAACTCCGAATCTTTGTCTTTAAATTGATTTCAAAGGGGGAATTGCACAAGATGACTCAATGACTTTCTCTTCGGCACAATGAATATTTATCAAGTTTTGTGTGTAGTTCTTTGTTGTTGTCGCACGCGTATTTCTTTCGTATTTTTTGAGTTCGTTCACTTTGTTCTTGGGTTTCTCTGTATCTTTCGAGTTGTCGTCGCCTCGCTGGATAATTTCCAACTGAATATATTGAGCGCTGCTCGCTGGCTATTTATACCCAGGGCTCTCCATCGCCTTGGTTCGCTCTTTCCCCGGTGGTTGGTGCTCCGGTTTTCTCTCTGCTGTGCTCCGGTGGCTCTCCTCTGCCTGAGGTTTTTTTGTTTTGGTATTTTTGTTGACATCGCCTCATTCGCAGCTCCCAAAAAAAAGAAGGTAAAAATTTGTTGTGGGCGGGAGGCGGGGCCACCTTGCGCCTGTTGCCAAGCGTGCTTTGTATGGGCTTGTGTGTTCGGTGTGCCGTCGCCTTTGTTGTAACTGTGTGCGGCGAGAAGTACAGTTAGCATATTAATTGTATTAAATCGTCAGGGCATGACAAACGCTTTCAGCCAAGGAGTAGGACAGGGACAGAGACAGGTAGAGAAGGAGATGGAGAAAGGCTAGCTTTGAGTTCTACAATTTGGAATACTCTTTGGGATATAATCTATCCTAGATGGGCTTTGGCTTCATATAGATCAGCCAAACTCTACACCATACCTTATTATGTCATAATGCAGCGATATATACACTTTCAGCTCCCTGCAGTTAAAACCAAGGAAGCTAATAAACTCTTTATTTTGAGGTATTAAATCGAACTAATCGTACTACAAGTACATAAAAAGGCAATCAGCAAACTTATTTAAAATTGATTTTAATAAAAATAAGATAAGATAGATTATAATATAAAGGAAATAGAATATATATATTATTTCATGATTCCGTACCTTTACTTTTATTTATAATACCTCTCGGCAAGTGTATAAAAAGAGAGCGTGTGGGTGGAGAGGCTGCCGCTCTTAAAATATGGGCAAGTGGGCAAAGTTGAGTTCTCATTTCTTTTATTTCTGTCTTCGACGAGCCCACCTGTCATCCACATCTACATATACACTCGATTCTCTCTTTATCAGAATGTCGCGATCTACAAGTGTTTACACAATCATTCGAAGCTTCCGACTAAGAATTATGACAATCTGCCATAAATTAACGGTACACAGTCCCATACAGGGTATATTGACGACAATGGGCTCGTGTGTGATATCATATTTTTTATATTTCGCCCATTAGAGCGGAACAAGTCGGATATGAATTTTCGCTGGAAAGCCTTTTTTGTTTTTGTTTTGTACGAAAATTATACTCGGGATTAAAAAATTATTAATTAGCCTTCGGATGATTATGATATACGAACAATAGCTTGCGTTTCCTAGCACACTTTGATCAATGATCATTGACTTTCTTTTATAATTTTATGAATGAAAGAGTATTTATTATGATTACAAAGGATATATTATATTATAAAGGAAAGGTGTATTTTAAGTTATCAGAAATAAGTTCTTTGAGTCTCTTATCATTATACATATGTAAGTATATATATTGTGGTTTCTTTATCGAGGAAATAAAATAAATCTCGCATTGTTTTGTTGTCTAGAACCAGAGCTGGTTAAAGATATTAAAAACTTTCTCCTCTATGATGCAAACTCATATTTTCAGCTTTTCCAATGAATATTATCTTATCGAAAAGATGAGTAATTAATTAAGAAGATATTAATGCAGCATAAATGTAAGTATCTGATGAAACAATCAATCGATTCATTATATAATACATAGGATTTTATTTCTTCTTGAAGATGTATGTTATTTAATAAATATTTAAACGAGTTTAAATAGCCCATTACCCTTATTTAGCCGAGTACTTATAACATCAATAATTAAATAATTTAAAATAAATTAGAAAGATAAATATATCTATTAATTCTTAAGAATATTCGATTTATAATAAAATTATAAAATTCATGCATAATGTTAAAAATATTATTGATCTATCTAAAGATAGCTACATTCAATTGATACGTTTTTACTGAAGGTATAGTACATCCAATAATATTGTAGTTATATGTTCCAGCTTAAACTCCACCCACAATGCCGTAGGACTGTACCTACACACACACACACTTACACTTGAGCACACAAAAGTATCTTACGGATTGCGTCTCAAGTGTTTCCACTGTGATAGAGAATAGCTGCCACTCCGGGGGTTGTTCTGCGTCATCGTCTGTAGCTACTAGCTACCGCTTCTCCATCTGCGATGTCTAGGTCTATTGTTGAACGAACTACTCTACTTTTCTCTCGCTCTTTCCCTTTTGCTGCAACATCCATACATACATAGAGCTGTGTGTTTTTTTTTTCCTTCGTCGGTCTTTTCTTTCCGGGTTCGCGTCAACACATAAATCCGGGAAGCCTGGGCGTGGCTTATTTCCTAACAGCGTTTTATGCTCCGGCGGGCCAAAAGAGGAAGCCAAAAAATAATGTTCTTCGCTCTCTTTCAGACTTTTTTGGGGGGACGACCAATGTGGTTCAAGTTGGAAATATTTTGTTTTTGGGTCTGTCTCGTTTTCTGGGGCGGAGCTTAGGTTGGGACCTTTTTTTTCTGCCTTCATCTCAGCAAAGGTGGAGTCTCGAAGGGTCTCATTTTAACCCAAAACATGGCCAGCATTATCCCTTAAATAGATTCAATTTGAACTCAACCTGCGGCAATTTGCGCATTAAACATAATTGAGGCTCTCAAAATGTCAATTAGATCGATGATTTGACCTCTTGAAGACCTTTAGCGCAATCTTCCCAATGTTATTCTTACCCCGAGATAATCATCTATGTAGTTCTCTAATTGCCCAATGAAGCGAAATCTTTAAACTGCAATATAGGAATCGTAAGGTCTTGTTTACTCAATATTTCCTTCAAGGATTACATGATTTTGAATTCCTGCCAGTCATGCGGGTAATTATTGGGGGTTTCTATTCAAATTAGTCATGGTTATGATTGGGTTGCAACAAGTAGGGTTGCCTTTTGGGAACCCATATATCATTTGCATATCTAATTGTCTGACTTTCCGATTAGGCTGTGTCTTGTGGCTTATTGAATTTGTCAAATTAGATATTATTTTCATCGATATAGAGTTCTCAATCTGCATGCTAAATAACCCACATCATATTCATTCCTGAGAAGTGTGTCAATCGAGTCGTCGATTAACCCGGAAGTCTCCTGGTCCCGTTTTTAATTCTGATCGGGATTCCAGAAATTCACTTTACACATTTTGAGCGGCTGCTTAACGAGATATTCCCAAATGAAAGCAAAGTTCCAGCCGTAATTTCATCAGTTGCTTTTTTTTTGTGGTCAACTTCTGACGTGTCCCGCTGTCTTTGTCTGGGACTGCCTCAAAATGTTATATCTTACACGCACTCCCCAGATATGTACGAACGGGTATAGTATGTAAAAACATTCGTAACATTCGCAGATGCTAATGAGTAATATCAACAATGCGATAAGTTGCGGATTTTTTCTCTCATCGTATTTGATTGTTCCGTTATTTAATATACGATATAGGGCTTTCAAATGAGAATTATTTAAGATTAATAATGACAAGATAATGATTCATATTTGTAAGGCATTTTTTTCTGAAAATGTTTCATTTTATTAACAAGTTTCACTGACAAGTTATCTCAAGTTACTTGAATCATTTGAAAATATATATAATATGGGAATGCTCTACTTAAGCGTCATTAGCAATTGGTTCCATTCAATCATTAACTGATCATAATGTATAACTTTCTCTATTAAGATTCATTTCTTGGTTGTCGATTTGTTTCGATTATCTTTTTCTTCAGTTTGTGTATCATTATTGTTCCCATTATATGCATTAAAATCTGTTCAGATTTTTGAGATATTTCTAAAATACATTTAATAAGCAATTGTATTAGATATGTTTTTCTTTATTTTAATGTAAATTATTCTACAATTCTACAATACAAAGCAGAATTACTTGGGATTTAATGGCATTACCGAGGTCTGGTTAATTATAAAATTAAAGGATGTCGTCTGTGTTAATAACATCCCTTTTTTATCTATAATACTTGCTATTCCATTAAATCTAACTATTAATTACCCTACAATTTTAATAGTTCAATTTAATAATAAGAAAACCGTTACCAAATTAGGTCATCTTTGTCGCCTTTATTCATTCATCAGAACTCTCATAATTATTCCCTCTCAGTTTCATTTCCTCATACAGGTTGTTGTCTGTCTCCCGCCCTCTCGCTTTGTTAATTCTTTTATTCCAAGAATTGCGCAATATCGGTCTTCATCTTCACCCCCCAAAAATATTGTCATCTCTTTGTTGCTCCCGCACTCTTTTCAATCTGAAGAACTCTCAATTTCTCAAGCATCGCTGTTTGTGTATCTTTTTCTGCCTTGGCTCCGTATTCGTTTCGTTAATTTGTGTTAATTTTTCAAGATCCCAACTGGTGGTCTGGTTGGGCACCGGTCCGCATTTCGATCTTGTCAGAAATGTATGTATGTATATTTTGGGTTTATTTGATTTCCCATTTAGAAAGCCGGGGTGGAACGGGGGACTGGGAAGCGCAGACACAAAGACAATTGCCAAGTGATCCGTAGCACTCGGGTCATTAACTCATTCTCCTACCTTTTCTTTATTTTTTTCCACATTTTGTAACGCCTGTCATTGAGGGCTGCTTAGGCAGACGAATCCCAGCCGATCGGAATCGTTCGCTGCGGAAGCTTAAAGCGGCGACCACCGCCCCAGGCAACGACTTTCAGCGATTCCCAGACCCGAGACCCCAGATTCTCGGGATGAGTCATACCCTCGTCGTACTCCTCGTCGTACCCCTGAATGGTTCCGAGCACGCTCCCATTCCACAGTACAAAAACGAGACCCATTTAATGTTGTTTAACGAGTGTTTGTTGCCTGTGTGTTCTCCGCCAGTGATACCCAGGGAAGCTAAGTTATCTGGGGTGTATTTATCTATAAAGAACAATGGGTTGTTTAATAAATATACCAAAAACATAAAATATATAATATATATTATAGAATTTATATTACCAGAATACTTATCGATCTTTAAATAATAAACAATTGATACAAACTTATGCCACTTCTATAGATTCATACTTTGCAGTAAATTTCTCCTCAGAGACCTTAATAATCAACCTCTAAATAATTAATTTGGCACTAAGAGGTATCCCTTAAGTCGTATCACAGCTTAACTCCAATCTCACTTGATTTTCGCTGGTGAATTCGAAGAGGTTGGGGTTTTTCGAGGGCAGTCTCCGTTGGTGGGGGGCTTTGATGATCGTCGCGCCGTCTGGCGGCTTGGGTAGAACATGTGCATAACTGTGTTCGGGACTCGGACACTGGTCCTCGACCCCTGCCCTGCCCCCGAATATACATATCTCCTTTTTCCCACTCGTATGTACACCCGGAGCAAAAGCAGAAGAAACAAAACCGATCACAAATGTGGCGGCGACGGGAAAACTGATATCCCGATAAGATTGCCCTCGGACGTGCGCGATCCACTTGGAAGACCTTCTTCTGCACCGTATCCTCTGCCTTTGTTTAATTTATTTGATTGTTCTTTTTGTTTGCCTACCGAAGATTTGTCCGTCCGTCTGTCCGTTCTTTGGTCTTGTACAAACATGCCAGTTGATTCTTCTCCTTTTTATTTGAGTAATTTTCGCCCCTTTTTCCATAGATTTTTATGGTTAGATAACGAATTTTCGGTGTGGGTCTTCTGATTTCTTTTTATTTTTTTCTCGACACGCATCGACGTGTTCGGGACTCTATTCTAGGGTCTCTTTGTGTGTGTCCTATTTGCTTTATGTCATTATTTGTCTTTAGTCTTAGTTGCACTAATATTTTCCCCCTGGGCAGTAGTCAAGTGTGCAAGTGTGTGGAGTGTGGGGGCTTTGAAGTCTCCCTTTTCCCTACATTTTTCTTTTTTACATCATCTATGAGTCATGCTGCGAGTTTTCATTCCGCGTCGCGTGTGTTGGTAAATGTGTGGAAATGGGAGTTTGGGTAATAAAAACGGTGGTTAGGCACCTACTTGATTGTCTTGTGGAGGTTCAATCGTCATGCAGAAACTAGATTTTCGAGGGGACAACTGATGGATGGCTGTGCTTGGGCCAATAAGATTAGTCACCGATTTGAGGAATAATGAGGGGAAAATTCCTAGAAATAATTAATACTTTTAAGCAGAAATAGTAGAAGTAATTGTATAGTATAATCACTCAATGTTCTTAAAAGTTAATCATGAAAAATTCAAGAATTTGTTAAACTTATTAAACTTGTTGAACAGATTTACCCCTCCCCAAATGCAATGGACTGAATTTATTGACCAAACGCGAGGTTAAGCATTCTTAATAAGCCCAACCAACATCAATAACCCGAGCAATTAAATTTAATTTCATTTCGGTGAACAACAAATTATGATATTGATTTAAATAAAAGTAGAAATACATACGCAGGCAAGGAAAATAACGATAATTGCTTCCGTGGGCCAGTTGAAATTGTTGAATTACAATAAATTATATAATTTAATTTATATTTATGAGTTGGAGTGCCCGTCATCCTTCCCTCACATGCATTCGGCAATAAAACATTTTCGGATTGTATCGTTAACCATTTCCTGCATAGATTATTCGAGGACATGGCAGACAGTCCGGCGTCCCCTCTCTCTCTTTCTGACTGATTCCTCATCCTCTTGATCCAATTCAAATTTCGTCTTTTATCTATTTTATGGCCAAGTGTGTGAAGAAATAGTCAAAAATGTTGGTTGCAGGAGGGGAGCCAGTTTTTATATACTTTGATTTCGACGCTTTTCTCCTTTAGTTTTATGACTATCTTTTACGACCTGCCACTGACAGATGTGCACGGAAAGAAATATATATACAAGTCCTTAATATATAAAATATAAAATATTATAATGATATAAAATAAATAATATAATTAAAATAGAAAATAATGTTGCAGATCAATTTGTTTTAATATTTTTTAAGTTAGATTGTATTCTAGAATATTGTGTTAATTTTTTTCCATGTATTGGTCGGAAGGATACTGAGACTGCCAGCATTGATAAGAGAGAGTTTCGCATACGTGACATTTGCAAATTTTTTAATGCGCCATTTGCATTGGCACAGAAGCTCAAAACATAAAACTCGACTGGTAAATGCAGGCGATAAGGGAAGAGAGGCGTTCTTGTGGGTGTGGCAAGTCATATAAAAGACAATTCGAGGCGCCATGTGTTGCATATTTCATGGCGTTTTCACGCAATGCATTAAAATCCCCAAGAAAAACGGCAAATAAAAAGAAAAGAAACTAAAACATTGCCATAACCAACTGAGTGAATCAAGATGGAATACGTTTTAAATGCTTAAGTGGCCGTAAAAAAATTATTTCCTGCATAGCCAAGTGACTGATATGACAAAGGACTCAATACATTTTTCGAGGCAATAAAAAGGATAAGAGAAGCTTTCAGTTTGGTCTTTATTTCTCATTTGAATATGAGGCTAAAATTGAACGTACTAATCGGAACTTTAAATATAACTAGAGACTATTTAAATTTAAGCTTTAAAATACAAGAATTTCCTATAAAAAATGTATGGTTAATATAAGGGAACTAATACTACTTAAATACTACTACTACTACTTCCTTAAATACTACTCTATCTATACTTTCAGCTTACATTACCTTTCTCTATTCTAAGCCATAAGTTTTTATATATTTTGGATAAATATTGGACTCCTATTTTCCTTCCAAATCAGCCATTAAATTAATTTTAATTATCCTCCCCAAATTAAGGATTGCTTTAAGACTTTTTGGCTCGAGAATCAAGATAGGAAAGGAACTCCTATTTTGGCCTATAAACTGCTCCTGGTAATTAAGTCCCGCCCACGGCGATAAATGTCCAGAGCGTTGACTAATAAAGCGCCAAAAGAGACTGTCCCTTGAGACGGCCGGACAATAACTCATACGGGCGTTTTAAGTGCCGCCCAGGCTAATGACCAGATACTCAGCTATCCGCACAAATTGCGCGCAATTAGTGTGCAATTTTTGAACGCCAGCGACATAGGTGCCGCGCATCTGTGCGCTCCATTCGCCCACACGCATGATTAGCACGGAGTGCGTGTGTGTGTGTTTTGGCCTTGTAATTGCTTTTTGTAATTTATGCCCGCTACTCTGGTGCCCTGATGTTCAGATACTCCAATGTCGATGTCGCTGCCAGAGCTGGGTGTTGTTGGGTTTCGCGGGGTGTGAGCCATTCTTCCGGGGATTCCTGCCAATGGAGTCGCGAGAGTTGTCGGCTTTTGGTCACCATGTGCGCGATGGAGAGTGGGGTTTTTTTAAGGTACCCTGTACTTGAAGGGTGTATCTGGATACTATGGTAAAAAGGAACTCTTTATGGCAAGCTTAGGACCTTATTTTGGTAGGTGAGCTCAGAAACTTTGCTGAAATATATATAAAAATATTATTTAAAGAGGTAAACAGAATTGATTATAGATTTCTCGTAATATTTATGAATTCTCTCCTGAAAGAATCATCTTAATTTCTGCATTACAATTATGACAACGATTTTAGACGTTTAATACTTTTTAATTCATTTAAAATAAGTATGTATATTATTTTAAAGACAACTTTTAAGTACAGGGTATTTTAAGGTTTCCAAAAGGTTTCTTATTGCTATTTTCCACCCACAACATAATGTCGCTGCTCTGCCGCTGATGATGCACTTTGGTCCATCATTATGACAGCTGCTTGACGACCAAAAAAGGGTCGACTTCGTCATATTTGGTGGGTTTTCCAATGGAATGGGTTTCGAGGTACGTTTGCTGATTGTGTACATTTTTCTTACTTTACTGAGGCTAATTTTTTTTGCCTTATGAATGCGCTTTGTGACATTTGACATGTGTGTAAGTACCGCCTGTACCCGACCCGAAGCGCAGCTGATGCGTCCTCATTTCCACGACTTCGGGGAGTGCGGAATGCCTCGTCATGGTGATTAGACCTAGCCTCTGGTTTGAGTTATGAGGTTTTTCCACTTTTTTCGCACTCTGCGGAGCTATAAATTAATTTAAATGGGATCAAGAAGAGGGCTAATGTGAGTTTTTGGAGGGGAAAGGTAAGACCACCTTTTAAATGCAGTAAATAATTGATACTTCCAATTATGATGCTTATTTATCGATCTCAAAAGAATTTGTGGCTTATTAAAATATACCTTTAATATAAAGAATAGAATCCTATATCTAGCAGAATGTTTTCAATAGCCAGGGTTCCGTGAAATAAATTCGAGGCCAACATCCTTGTTGGTAATTGTCGTGGTCATGTCCCTGGACAGGTTTATTCATGCAAAAATTGTTCAAAGAGAAACTCGTTGCCGGCTGCATTTGTCAGTTTGTCCTTTTCCCATTTAGGTTTGAAAATGTTTTTTATTTGATACCCTAATATAGAGAAAGTGAAAAGGTACATATATGTTCTGACAGGAAAGAATTTAAATAATACAAATATTTCCTATTTTATCAGACCTAAAACAATAATCAATATAATATTTGTATACTTGCATCCATTTTTTAAATAAAATATATAATTGGTAAAGGTAAATTAATTGATGAGTTATTGTAAAGTTTTTTATGGAGATTTTATTTTAGAAACAATATTTGGAAGCTATAAATCGAAAATAAGAAAGTATCATTTGTTTTTACAAGTTAAATATTTTATTTTGCAGTTTTTTAGAGTATATAATAACAGCTTCAAATTCCTCTGTTGCTTTGTTGTTCACAAATGTTGCAAATGCGCTTTTACGCTTTTGACTTCAATTTTCCCAGGCCAGCCCAGCTTTTTTGATATTTCACTTTGCAAAAATTTATACACAACATTTGTGGCTGTTCCCGTTCTGCTGTTTGTGTGTATTTTTTTTTGTAATCGCATTAAGTGCGCTTATTTAACGCAAATCAGCCCGAGTTGAGCCAAGAGTCGCCGGCCTGGAATCCTGGAATCCTCGAGCCTTGATGCTGCCCAAACGCTAATGATGACTAATTTGTTTGCTTTGCCGGAGTCCTGCCATCTCTTCCCGCTGCCGCTTTTGAATTTGAGTGGGGGCACATGTGTGTGGCCACAAGTGTTTGCCAGGGACTTCAATATCCTCCCCCGGCATATCCTTTTTTCGGTTGTTATTTTTGCAACATTTAACGCCTATTTGGGCCCTGCTTGCTAAGCTTTTCTGACGCAGGCTTTTCACTCTCTGTTTGTTTTTCTTTTCATTTTTTTGTTTTCGTTATTTAGAAAAGGCTTTTCAATTCTCGTGTTCAGTGGAGTTTGTTGTTTTTAGATG
Source organism: Drosophila kanapiae (assembly GCA_008042475.1). Taxonomy (NCBI): domain Eukaryota; kingdom Metazoa; phylum Arthropoda; class Insecta; order Diptera; family Drosophilidae; genus Drosophila; species Drosophila kanapiae. The sequence goes on from VNJM01000232.1 coordinate 532,624, forward strand.
CAGCGCACAATTAATTTGCAATTAGCATTTTGTTTGTCTCTCAGCCAGAGATTGGGGTGGACAGCCCTTCATATTTTAAAGAGTATTCAAAGGGAAGGTAATATATTCACAATAAATAAGATTAAAATATTAAGGTCTTTATTGATATTTTACTTCCTTTATTCCTCTCTCCAAAAATGTTATTTAAAAATTTAACCAAAAGTGGGATCTCCTTCAGATTTGATTTCCACAAAACAATTCAATCCGATTAACTAATTTACTCGCCATGCAAACCTTCACCCTTGTCTCCTGATTTCATTAATCGGACATCCCAAAAGTGGACAAAAAATGAGGGAGAAGAGAGGGGATAATAAATAGGAAGACAACCAATTGCTAAATTAACAAATTATGCATCAACCAAGCGGGAAGCAGAAAAAAGGAGCGGGAGTATCAAATAAGCAAAAAAAACGAGCACTTAATTTAGTTAATGTAAACGCAGGACAATCCCAGGACAGGATGGATGCTTGACATTTGACAGATGAACTTGGAGGAAAAAGAAAGCAACTCGGAGGGAGAAAATAGCAACGCTTTAAATCTTGATGCGACTCAATTTGTTAGTTGCTACGAGAAAAGACAAAAAGGGAGAGGCCAACTCCTTGGGATTTAAGTTACTCCCTCGTAATTGTTACAAATAGTGGCTGAGAGGGAATAAGGACGAAAAATGCACCTTTGAAGAGTGCCTTCTTTATAATCCCATCCCCCAATTGGACACTTAATGGACGTTCGTTTGTTTGTCTCGACTCAACATAAAAGCGCATTAAACCATTGCAAAAGTTGATGAACAAATAGAAATGGGCATTATATAAATAAATACAAGCATTAATGTTGCTCAGCTGGTAAAATAAAAAGATAATATAACATATTTAATACCCTTTAAGCTAAGTTATGTTTAGAAATAGTTTTCAAATAGGAAATTCTTGAAATCCATCAATAAGAATACGCAAAATAATTCAAGGTGGTCTAGGAAACAAAGAAAAAAATATTTTTTACATTACAAATATTTTTATTTTCTCAAAAACTAGTTTCTTGTATATTTCAAAACATATTTATGGAACTATTATTATTTTATACTCCCATTATTTTTAACGATTATCCTTTAAAGCCCAGCTGTGTACAACTTTCCAATAAATTTTAATTCAACATTTCCCAGCAAAAGAGCATCCAAGAGCATTTGAACCAGAAAGGACAACAGGTCCTGGCGAAGGGCTGTCTGTCAGTCTGCCTCGAGGATGGCCTTCGGCTAGAGCTAAGCTGCTTTTGAGACGTTCTCCTATATATATTCTACAGAATCCCCACTGTGCCCTCTGATAATAACAATAAAAAAGCGAAAACTTAATGATTTTATTGCTTATGAAGATGTAATTCATTTTCGCCAACCCCTTCAACAATTATCCTCTTAGATAAACAATTGCAGACAGTGGGCAGTGGAGACGTCAGCACAAAAAATGTCGTAAAAAATTTACCCTTTTCTCTGGTCTCTCTTCCTCGAGTTTTGTTTTCTTTTCCGCGCTTTTGCCACACTTTTTTTTTGGGTTGATTTTCCTTTTTATTTCCTTTTGTTTTGCCGTGTCGTAAAACGTTTATTTCATTTATGCGGCATATTCCCTTTGGAGAAGTTGTCGTAAAAAAATTCTCCAATAAAATTATGCAAAAAGCGCTGAAAAGGATTAAAAACATCCACAGGAAGAGTGGACTGTTCGGCAGCTGTGTTTGTTCCTCCTTTAATTACTCTCTGATAGCAGAAAACTATAAGGAACGCTTCGGTTTTAATGGCGCCGATCGTAAATGTAAATGTCTGGGGACTTGGCAGAGGAAAATATTTGTTCAGAAGGAAGTTTTAGGCATCGTAAACTGGCAGACTGCTCCTGGAAACTGTCACTCATAATCTTGGCTTATAAATCTGCCAACTCTCACTCCCATCATCCCTCATATGTGACTCACGGCCATATCTTAAATCGAAATCAGGTCTCTTTCGCACATAATTCAGGGCAACTGGACAACAAAAGGATATGCCCAATGGTTAACCTATGTAAAGTTCGAATGCAATTAGGATTCGGCTAGGACTCAAGGGTTACAGGATTTCAACAACCAATCAATTCAAAAATCACGCACCAAAAGCTGACCATAGAAATTTTCTAAAAAAAAAAAAATACCGCCTTAAGCTGCTCACCTCGCCGCTGTCAGAAACGTCAGCCACGCAATTATTTCTAATGACAGGACAAGATGATGGCGGAAAAGGACCTCACTCTTCAATGTAAGGCAAAACGTATGTCAATTTGTCAATTTCGCATATATTTTGCGGCGATTTCTTTTCCCCATAGTTTGGTTTTCTTTTTTGCCAAGCAACGACGGCCAGGACTTCTTTTTATTGATATCGTCCGGGAAACACGTGTGAGTGTGCGTGAAGGATGGGAAGCTTGCCGCCACAACAATGTAATCTGATGCCTCTGGTCCATATGTGGACGATTCCCTTTGGCTTTTGGCCATAGCTTTTGCCAAATCATTATGCCCACGAAAATATGCTTTCATTTCTGTACTATTTGCCATGGTTTTGTCAGTTATCCTTGATGGTTATTTGATATTTTACAGTTGATAATAGTCAAACACGCACAAAAAGTTTTCAGCACACAGTCGTCGTCACATATCGGACTTTTATTCCTGCCAGATCATTATAGTTGATTGATGTGAGTGCTGGTTTCATTCGTATTTGTGCGGTTTTGAATTACTCTGCCATTTGGCGGAACTGTACTTTTTTTGGGGCAAAGCTGAAAGGTTTGTTGAAATTTCTACGAGAAAGGGAATGCAGTAAAGTTGACTATTTAAATAAGGTTTCCAGCCATGGGACTTTATAAAAAATGCAATTATGTTGTTCAGCTTCTAAATAGTTCAAAGTATTTCAATGATAATAATTTAATTAACTGTTTATAAATGCTTTTAGCTAAAAAACCAACTTAGTTAATTCCAGCCAAACTGTACACAAAAGCAGTGAACAATCACACACTTCACTCCCCGCCGCCACCGACAAGGGTTGAGATTTAATTATGGGAAAATAAAACACAGCAGAAAAAAGTCAACAAACTTTTGGCCCGCTACACGTAATTAAGCACATGGACAGGGTCCACTCAGAGCCACCACCCTAAACCCTAATTTCGTAGCCGAGTTGCAGTCTCAGATTTTGAACAGGAACAAGAGCAACAGCGACAATCGCCGCCTGCATTGAATGCATTTAACTCTTTCAGTCCGCTTTTATGGTCATTAATATGCTTGATTATTTCCCTTGACTGGCCTGTTGTCCTTGTGCCTGTCCTGTCCTGCTCCTTCGGATCCTTGCCCTCTGATGAGGCTGACGAACTGACACGTGGCCGCGCCGCCGTCCAGCGCCCGCATAAACATTTTCATCCTCAAGTATCAACTTCCTGTGTGTGCCGAGCATTATAAATACCAAAAGCATTGTGATGAAAATATTTTTTAAAAATACAAAAAAAAGAAGAGAAATAAAGCAGAGTAAGAACTGTGGCCTCACCTCAAGCGAGAGCAGATCAACCACCCCTCGTCTGGGTAAAAGGGTTAAGTAGCAGGCGGAGATGCTCGCTTCGGGGGTTGGGCCACGCCCCATTATTAAGGCTGATTGACGCCTGTTTTTGTAATTTTGTAATTGAAACTGAAGTTGGCTCGTTGATTTCACTTTGCTTTTTTTTTACAATTTTTCCGCTCCTTTTATACGAATTTTTTTGGTGCGCCCGCAATCATTTGTTTGTCATCCTTTTGATCTTTTCGCTGCTTGTCGGCTGCTCACGGGACATAATGCGCTTTTACATCCTTTTTCATTTTTCTAATGAAAGTTGACATATTATGATATTGTCACACTTTTGTCTGTGGAAAAATGGATTTAAGAGGGGTTCGTTTGGGTTGATTTTGGTGATTTTGGAATTTCTAATGTCCGTGAATATCTGTTATCTCCCACCCAGTCTCAACTTTCCTTTAAGATTTCCATTTGTGTAATTGTTTCATAAATCCTAGACTCCTGTCGCGTCATCCCTCAAACACTCGATTCACACCCGAAAATGGGAGGACTGTAGCCCGGCATTAACCTCTCAACAAGCGACCAATAACTCATATCAAGAAATATGGAAAATTTCAGCAGTATCCTTCCTGACTTGGCCATCAATTTAGGAGGTAGCAGCATAGCCTCGCTATAATCTCGGACTATCGAAGGGTCCCCAGTTCCAGGACCTGCTCTGGTCCACCACTTTAACCGAGTTCCAACCAAGCGACAAGCCCTCAATTATCAGATTTGCATGAATGATACTCGGCTACGCTCCTGATGCGGCTGTTTCGTTCCTTCAGTGCTGGTCAGGATGGCCGGGATGCCAGGCGGATACGGCGGATACTCCATCTCCGTGCAAGTCTCTTTCTCTCTATGCCGCAGCATAATATTTCAAATCAGGCGAACCAAGGCGAACTGCTCTCATTATCAAGGCACAGCATGTGGTTAGCAGGGCAAAACTTCCTGAAAGGAAACAAAGGAGGCAGGAAAGAGGGCATCAGGATGGCTGAGCGATAGAGAAAACTGTAAGGGAACCCAGTCAGGAGCCATGTGGATCATGCACTGGGAAAAATTACCTTAATTGGGATTAAGTTTGTAAAATATTTATTTTACTAAATGAGTATGTGTTCCTTGCCTCTTTGGTTAAGTCGGAAAAGACGACTGACTCAGGGGCTCGGAGGTACTGATTGAGCACTTCTACCTTACACCAGAAAAAGATGATAAATAATATAATTCAAAGGATTATTTTAACATAAAACTATATAATAATTATTTTGATGCAAGCAAATATATTTTAAAGTTTAGCGATTGATTTCATTTACAAATTTATCTTGGAAGTGCGTTTTCCTAGAGTTTTTTGTTCGAAGTGTGCGAATGATGAAGCAACACTGCAAAATTTCAGTCAATTTCCTTCGAAATTGTTTTTTGTTTGCCAGACTCCGCTTAGGCTTCCTGTCCGCCCCTCCCCACCAGTCATCCCAGTGTCCTCAAGCCCCCCCGTGTCCTCCCAGCCACAGCTCCAGCTCTGGATATATAGTACGGCTGCATTGTTCCCGGCTGCCTTACAGGCGACAGTGTTAAATGGTTGCAATATGTCATCAGGTTCGCCTTGCGCCGGTTACTAGATGGCAGCCATGATAGACCAATCATGCCCAGCAGTTGCTCCGTGAAGGAGCGAGATGAGGAGTCCTGGCTCTACTGGGAGTCCTTGTTGGCCTGGTCCTTTGCTTTTGGGTTTTGCGACGGCGCCATTTGTATGAAAAATCGCCAGGATGCTAATACGTTTGACTTCCGTTGACGGATTACCGACTATTTTGGGGTTCCCCTCGCACTCGGTCTTTTGCGAGTTTTGCGAAATTGCTGCGTTTCACATTTCATTTGAATATTTTACTCGAATGTTTTTTGTGCCGCTTGTCTTTTTGGCTGTGGCAGGTGGTGGTGGTGTCGGTGGCGGCGATGTCGGTGGTTGTGGGCTGTGGATTGTGGGCAATGCTATCTGATAATTTGCTGTGGTGCTGCTGAATGGCAGCAAAACAAAACCTGATAAGTAATAGGGCGGACGCGGTCGGATTGACTGAAATTTACACTTGAGGAAATTATAGAGAACATTTATTGATATAATAATAATTAATTAATAGATAAAGGGTTTTTTTTGGGTAAAAACTTTAAAATTAAATTGATATGTTGAAGTATACTTTTAAGGGAGAAAACTTGAACAGTTTTTGAAGTGAGTTTTAGGTTCGCCAACATGTATTTGTTTCTTAAATATCTTGCCTGTTTCTTAAGCATTTTTTTAATTTATATTTAATCACTTTCTTACCCCTTTGTTTTGTACAGTACACGGCTTTGTTGAACGCATTGATATGCAAATTTTCAAATACGTTTCTGCATTGCTCGTTTCGCCTTTTTTGCAGCCCCTGCCCCCTGTGCTTTGTGCTCCCTTTTTGGCCGGACTTTTTTCTATTTTGGCACCATTTTGATTGCCATGAATGAGTAACGACCGGAAAGCTGTTTTTATGGCCAGTGATAGCCCAGGAACGAACAGTGGCATCGCATCCATTCAAATTGAAGGTAAGCCAGACGGGAAAGGACATAAAGTTGGTACCCATTCTCCATCCTCAGTTCTCTGAGCTCTCTATCAGTGGCTGATAAGCGCGGGGCAAATTGAAAACGGCGTCAAACATTTTTTGAAGTCGCTGAAATGACGAGTCGACGCTGATTTGGCTCTGGCAATTTCGTTGATGGATTTCTGTTAATGGACCTGGCAAAAATGCCAAATTACTTCAAAGAGCGGAGGGCTGTGGCAATGCTCTTGCAAAAAAAAATTTAAATAAATTGCTGTCATTTGTTGGGTGGTTGCCTTCCCTCAAACGCAATCATTGGGCTACGTTTTATTTTGTTTCTAAATTGAAATTGCAATGCAAACAATTTAAATGGGATTTGCATAAATTTGTGACAATTTCGGCATTGGTCAAGACCAGAGAGGACGAGGACAGAGCATGCAGGACCCAAGGACCCGGGCCTGAAACTAAATCGGTTTTGTGTGGCGGCCAGGACAAATCACTTGTAAATTGAATTAGTTTGCCTGCAACTTGCAACCCTTTCACATCCCCATCCATGATGCCTGCCACTCCACAGCTTCTCACTCTGCCCCGAATCGAATTTCACGCATATGTGCGTTTATACAATTTGGCCAATTTTCAATAATAACCGAACAGAACTCACACAATCACGCCGGTTGGGTGCGAAAAGCGAATCAACATAAAAGTTGCCCATATAAAATATGATAAAACAAGGAATAAAAGATTGAACTTTATGGCAACGAAGGATATGCTCTTCTTTTTATATTAAGAAAGAAATTACGGTTTATTTGCTTATAAAATTAGTTATATTTATTAAGCAAATGTCAGATTATTAGTAAGATTAATAATTTTAGTAGTTTTAATAAGAGCTGCCGTGTATTTTTATATAGATTATAGAATATTTGGTATAAAATTTAATTTATTATTTGTTTCTTTTATTTGTAAAATAAATATTTAACAATACTAAAATTAATTTAACGTTTAAATACCGCTTTTAACTGGAAGTATTTCTTTTTGTTTAAACTTTAATGGATTTAAAAATTGAAAAAGACAGCTTCTTAATATTTAATAATTTCTCTAGATGTATTTAAGTCTAAATCAATTTTAGTTTAAGCCGAATTCGATGCCTAATAAATATATCAAATATAAAATGATCTATAAGAATGTAGAAACCCTTGTAGAACCTCCTCAATCTCATTGCAAATATACCCCAACTTCTTGTACTTCCACACAGACTGGGAACAACAAAAAGAAGGGTTAGGTGGGAAAGACTCGGAGATTTTTAAGGTTTTTTCTCGCCAGCAACAACTCAATTATGGCCGGGACACACAGCCACCCAGAAACACACCCACTCGACCGCCGAACAACGCACTCACATGACTTGACAGACAGCCACACAAGGTTGGCATTATGTTCGTGTTATTTTTTCTTTTTCAGCTCTTTCTGTTTTTTTTTTTTTTATGATAAGTAGCCGCTGGCTATGAAAAATCCTTTGAAACCAGGGCACACAGGACCCAATCAACACCCCTTTCCCCCACGCTCAGGCGAATCTATCCAAGTCACGGGAATTTCCATCATCAATTTTCGTACATAATTTGCGGGAAATCGGATCGAAATGAGAATCGAAGCCGCTTAAAGTCGATGTCCCTGCCATGTGTCGATTATTTCTTTATTTTTTTTAATACCCGTCACATGTTTGGACGTGGTCAGAGGATAAAAAAAACAACAATATTCGTTGTTCTCCTTTTTACAATTTTATGGTAATGCTGTAAAAAACATATTTTGTAACAGTCCGCCGGGAAGAGAAATAAAGGATAATAATGCAAAAACGGTAACCAGAATCAGGCCCAAAACAGGTTATATTCCGCATTCCCATTCCCGCCCAAAATTGTTATTGAAAAAGAAGAAAAAATTCACTTTGATGTCATTTTTTTTGGCATTTTGTCGGGCCCGTCTCTCGGCGACTTCAACCCATTAATAAATGCAAATAAAATATGTTTAAATTGCATTATTAAAAAAAGGCGCATTTTTGGGATCGTTAATTTATATGCAAATACATTTTTGATAGCTAAAATGTCACTGCAGTTGCCGCCAATTTTATTTTACTTTTTTTTCAAGTATTTAAATTTTATTTCCCTCATATGTGTATATTTTTTTGTACGGTTGGTCTACGAAACGAGCCCCATTAATTTTGATAGTTCCCATATGCCAGGCAGATATCCTTTGATGGACACGTTGCGGTCAAAAAGGACAAGCGGGATGGATATTTACCTTGTCATTTTATGGCGCTACCATGGCAATTTCTGGATGCCTATATTTTTTATTATTTTCCTCGCTTTTGATTAAACATAATTTTATTAGTCGAATTTCATTAATTCGCAGCTTGCACACAATTTAATATTTATAGTTGGCTGACCTCGGTTCTAATTAAGTGCAAATATTTCCATAATTAAATCCGCAGAAATTAGGTTGATTGTCGGGAGGTTTGGGGCTTGAAATTTATCGATATGAGGCGTGAAAAATATGAATGGACGGGGATTATCAATGGGATAGGGGAGTATCATATTTTAAATGAAATAAAAAATACTTAAAGTACTTAATCAGTATTTTGTAAGTGATATTAATATTTCCTAATGAAGAACTCACCTCTGTCTTGTGGTTACCTTCACATTTATCAGAGAGCGTGCAGCAATTTAAGCCTTTTAGTCGGATAAAGTCGAATTTCAGCCATCTATGTCCATGTCCATCCCTTCAGATACGATTAGAACAAAATCCCGGCAGTGAGTGATTTTTGTTGCTGCCGCACAATAGCTCTTGCTGCTGCCTAATTCACTTTTAATTAACAAATCCCAGTCAGTTCACTCCGTTCGGTTAGGAGCCCGAAACTTTGTTAGCAAATGAAAAGAAATTCAATTAAGCTTATTTGAGCGTTAAAAGCCAATCATGTCATGGCCCAGGCCAGTCAAAAGCACAATGCAACCAGACAAAAGCCGTGCACAGGGGCTGAGCAGGCAGGGTATGCGGCTGGATGGGCCCAGGATCAAGGACGAGGCGACACGGGAAGGGGTTGCAACTGAAGGTGTCGTGACGTCAACACATTGCACTCGGATTTGGCAGAATGCAGCAGGAGTTGGAAGGAAATCCTTGCAATCCGTGACTTGGAATCACTGTAAGCCGGACGGATTTCGGCCGACGCCCCTTGGGCCTTTTAAAATGACACTCCTCCTTTAATTGCACGGCGGTCAACCCCGTCGGTCACAGTGAAAAACCCCTGTTTTGAGGGGGTGTATAAATTGCATTCGGTGTGGCCGGCGGTGGCCTGATGATGATTTGCAATTTGCATTTCGCAATTTCTCCAACTAGTCCGTCGCTCGTCTCTCGCTCCTTTAGGCCCTGGTTTTTGCATACCAATTAATTAGATGCGAATGCAATTTTAATTACAGTCAACGCCGATGCCAATGCATTTGCCAAATTGAAGTGCGGAAATTTATGGACAACAGTGTTCCGGGCCATGGTGGGATGAGCCTCGATTAATGGGAGGAATGGAGGAAGAACGAGGACTGGAAGTTGAAATCTACTAAGGTTTGAAATAAAATGGTAGATTGTAAGAAGTGTTTATATATATTAAATGTGTATTTTACAAGTAATAGTTAACTGATAAATATTTATATTTAATATTTCTTATTCGTACTGACTTTATACTCACTTTTCAAAGCAAGTGAATAAATATGGCAACTGTACCTGATTTCCCAACTTTGCATTGTCAATTGGACCTTGATTGATCGCCGTAGCCGTGGCTCATGGTCGTCCTGCTCCTCCTCATCCCAGTGCCGGGTCTTCATCATCGTCATTTACTCGTACGTCAGTCAAGTCAGTTGTGAATGTGAGCAAACATGATGGTGGTCACGTGTCCGGGTTGTAAGCTCCCAGAACGAGACACGTGTTCCATGCCGGCGTCGTTGTCTTGAACATTTTGATTTTTTTTCCGCTCGCTCCTCGCTGTTTTTCAAGTGTTCTTCCCGGGCCGAAGGGGGTTGAAGCCGAAGGATTCTTTGTTTGCTTTGTCATAGTTTATATATTTTTTAGGTTTTTTTTCTCCTGCCGAAGCTAAGCCTTAAAGTATGATTTGATTTTCGCTTCTCCTGGGCCTAAGCACATTAACGCTTGTTTTCACTCATCAACGCTTTGGTAAGTGTTGGATTCAATGATGGAAAGAGATTCTATATTGGCTTAAATAAGGACTCGTATTTTTTAGGGTGTGGCCAATCGAGCTTGGATCTCAAGGGAGTTATTTTATGAAAATATTCCAAAGCGTTGGTATGCTGAAAATGTATTTATTATTCTTTGACTTTTGCACTTTCAGTTATTATTAATATAAGAATAAATTACCAAAATACTTCGAAATAAAGGTTTAGATTTTATAAGCTCTATTGAAGTGTGTTCTTTGTTTTTTTATAATATAATAATATTCCTTTTCTATAACTAAAATATTTAGGTATATTGGTTTTCAAACCCTCTTTATTTCCCTAATTATTGCTCTCAAACCACGCTACCAATTTCTGTCAAATTAAACCCATTATTATGACGCACATAGAGTGCCATTATAAACCCACCGATGCCACGCCCGTCGCTAAACCACTCGAGATCTAGCGATCCCATTTTGCCATGATATCGAGCACAGCCCAAACCCTTGCCGGAACGGAACCATTGAAAACATTTTCAAATGACTTCATTTTCTAATTTCCAATTGAGAAATTGCATCAACTTAAATGGAAAACGTGTCTCGTGCTTCGTCTCCCATCCCATCGGTGGCTTTTTTTTTATCTAGGGTTGGTGGAAGCAAAGGTCCTTGAAAGTCCCGAATCCAGTAGAGTGCGTAGATTGCGTGAGGCACACGCACAAATGCCAACAAACAATTGCAAAACATTTACACGGACACACGCCAGGGCAGTAGTCAGACAATAAAAAATAACACAAATTCGTCAAAAATCAAAATCGAATCACACAAAAATAATAGAACCCACTGAGTATCTCGGCAGTGGGATGACTTTAACACCCCCAGGCGCATTAGCAGGACACGCGCCTCAGTCCAAACAAATCCAGCCTGAGAGTGGAATTGCCAAGTAGAAACAATCACAGTTCGGATCTAAAAAGTAGTGGCGACAAACATTAGCAGGAAAAACAGCAAATTGCCCGAATCCATGCCGACGGACGAACGTGCCGACAGGACCAAAAGCCTCCTCCGACTGCCGCCAGTGTTTGCACAGAAGTTTGCCCGAACAATTATTACATTTGTTTAACTTTGTTCAGGAAGAATGCCGGAGTGGTGAAAGTGGGAATGGGAGTGCAGGCAATTATATTATTCAGTCATGAAATAAAGTATATCAGACTATAGTAAAAAACAGTTGAGGAACCACAATATCTTTGTTTGGAATATTTAATGTATATTTTATAAAATATATATCTAATATAATATTAAAATTTTTATTGCTTGGATTCATACTGAATTTTTAAAGAATTTATTATGTATAAATTAAGGAAAGGTCTAGGTTTGCTTAGGAATAATAGTTGTGTCTCGATTTATGTAGATTAAATCAACATACTAGAGATCTAGTCAGCAACAAGATCATATATTTCCTATTATTTGTAAAAGGCTTACATCAAATCTATAATACAATTATATGAATTAAAACAAAGTAAATAAATACCATAAATTTATTATAGATTTTCCTATATAGTATAATCTAAACTACCCTCCTTTCCAGGGTATTAAATTGTACCATATCCCTGGCAGCAACAACTTTTCATGTTTATTGTTCTTGTCGCTGGCACTCGCAAACGGACGCCGTCGGCTGTCAAGTTAATTCAAGAAAAACTCTCAGCGAAAAAGTTGAGAAGCTGTTGCTGATTCCGCTTGTGAGAGCAATTCGGTCTCTGAAAAGGATTCCCAGCTGCAAATCCTTTACGTGTGCCGGCGCCGCGTCTTTGTTTTAATTGCCACGTGAAATTGCTCATACGCTTGATTGCGCCGTGAAGAAGTCGCGGTTCCGGCCGCGGATTTATCCGGACATATCCCGCTAGCTGCCGGCATTTGTTTGGTTAGTTGTTTTCCTTTTTTTTTTTTGGCTTTGGCTTTGGGCCTGAAGTTTTGTTTTCGCTATTGTTGAAGTTTGTTCTTTGGGTTTTTTGGGCGACCGAGCTCAGTGGCGATTGTGTAAACATTTCACTTGCAGGAAACGCCAAGGGCGGCTAAAGGATTCTAGATTTTTGAAGGGGTTAATCCGTTAGATCTAACCCAGACTAAGGCATAGATATTTCAGAAGAATTCGGTATTTTGTAGTAAGCTATTTTCACACCTAACAAAAAATATTTACTTTAAATTACTTTCTAAATATTTACGATCTATTTTAGCTGCTAAAGACACTTCGAATTATTTTCTAACTATTGCCTTTAAAATCTGGCATTCCTACCTAAAGTCTTATAGTATTTCCTGGGGAATCCTCCAACTCAAACCCCAAATCCTGCAAATCCTTAACCCTTTTTCCTGCATTACCCCAAACTACTGGGCAAACCATTACACTAATTGCCTGGCCAACGCCAATGGCTCATTCTTGCAACCCTTTTGATAAAGTAATGAGTTGCAACTGGCTTAGACCGAGGGCACTTCATAAATCATCCTCAAACGCGCAATTAATCATAACCAAAACCGAGATGTACGCATATGTATCATATGTGCACAATGTACACATAACACCTGAGCAAAAACCGAAACCAAAACCCAAATTGAGTACCGCAAAATGTCAAAACAAATTCCACAGAGGGAGAAGAGTGGAAATACAACAAAAAAATTATGCAAAGCAAATAAGCCGCAAAACCAAAAATTGGCTGCCAAAATCTGGCACACAGCGTCCTAATTGATTTATGAGGGTTTCCCTCATAAACCCTCTAAAAGCCCCAGCCATCGCCTCGAACTCTTTTCCGCTGGAAATTAAGCTGAAAATTACGCAAAATAAATGATTTACGCAAATAAATGGAAATTTATTGAGTCCGAATGTGTGTTTGTTTTGTTGTTTACTTCTTTCCATCCAATATGTTGCACATAGGCCCTTGCCCATATAGAAAACACATACATATAGCTGCATCCATATCGGTGGTATGGGTTTGTTTTTTTTTTGTGTTTGGCATCAGCTTGTGATATGCAAATTCCTTTTTTGTGTGTTGCATACTTTTCCGGGAATGGTGGGCAGAATGGAAAACACATTGCTTTGCGGATTTTAATTAAGCCCAAAAAGGTTACAAACATGTGAAGGAAATGAAGGGAAATGACACTTTGATATCCTGTAGGGTATAAATACTACAAAACATAATAATATCTTATTTACAGAGAAAGGTTTCTTGCATTTTTTGATATTATATGGTTAATTATGGATCGGTAACTTTGTAGTTTAATAAATGTGTTTATCCTAACCTCAAAGTTGTTTACCAAAATGTTTCCTATATTTTTATTTGTATAATTAATAACCTAATTTCCTTTATAAAATTATAAAACAAAGCATAGCACTATTAAAATCAAATTTAATTGTACATTTACCTTAATCACTTTACATTTCCAATCCTATTATGCCTTTAAATTACCCCGTATTAGGCATTTGATAAAATGGGGTATCAGATCACACCACAAACAGTCGCACTCATCTTTCTCACACAATTTTATAAAGCCGCCACGGAACATGAACGTGTAACAGGATTAATGCAGTGTTACCCCCTTTCTGGCCACGCCACTGCCCCCCCTGACATCTGCCACAGATTGGCTTTCCATTTGATTTGCATTGCATTTAATGAAAAATTATTTTCAAATTTGTCTGTTTAATTGTGTGACAATTGGTCAAATGGTCCGTTCTCTGACCCTCATTGGGAATAAATCAAAGGAATTTTCAGGGGATTTTTTCGTGTGCGTTTTGGGTTTCCCCGTTTTGGTGTTTAATGATTGGTAAGCTTTGCAATTAGGAAATTAGTTTGATTTTTAATTAACATGCGGTTGCCATCCGCTATTTATTTTTTGCTATTTGGTTTCGGTTTACCCTTATTTTTTTTGTTGTTTTTGTTTTGTGTAAATTACGCAAATCATTTAATGCGTTTTTGTGGTTAGAATTGTTTTTCTTTTTACGCCATTCGATTCGGATTTTGTGGCGTTTTTTTCTATGTTTTATTTGACCCGTTGTGATTTGCATTTAATGAGCTTCTAAGTGGATTTTAATTTAATTAATGAAACACTGATTTTTTGCTGCCATTCGGGTTTGTCCGGTTAGATGTGTTAAATTTAATTGTTTGCTCTGCTGCTCATTTGCTTGAATTTAAAGCTAGCTTTAACTTAAACGTAATTAAGATATAACGAATAATAACAATAATAGTTTTGTTTTAATTTATTTAAATACAAATACAGTTTTAAATGGATTTTAAACTTTGTTAATTACATTTTTGATAAGCTTCTTTTCTTTCGTCCTACTAAATGTCCCCACTTCACCGCTTTCCAATTCCTTTCGAACTCATTTCCCATAAATCTCCACTTGCCACTTAAGCCTTTTTTTGCCGCTTTTATCCCGCCGCCGCCGTCGCAGAATTCATTTGCCGCATGCATTTAATGAAATCTTTTTTCGCCTCGGCCAAAATCTAATTAGCTTCTCGGAGTTTAGCTTTAGCAAGAGGAACTAATTACCAGGATGCAGCAGCAGCAGGAAGCGACGGAGAGCAGCAGACGACGACTTTCATGTTTGATCCTGTACAAATTAACAAATTGTATACGTTTATTAAGCGAGCAAAGCAAACGGAAACAACACACACACAAAGGACGAACGGACAAAAGGAGCGACGGCAAAAAGAAACTGCAAACGTCATCGAAAAAGTGTTCCTGAAGGGATTCCCCCATGCTGCACTCAAGTGGCTTTATCAGTGGTGTGTAACCGCAGGATCCTTTGCAGGACGTGGCTCGCATATCCCCTTACAATATTTTTAGGAAAAAACAAAAAAAAAAAACGAGGAGAAGCGAAACCGACGAATGAAAATTGCATTCAATTGAGCGCATTTATTGTTTAAATTAAGTCATGAGGAAAATTCCATTAGAATGGCAGAGAAAACTGCAGTCGATGTGGCTGCTGTGGGTGGTGAGGTGCACAGGGAAAAATTGGGCTCTTAGGAGCCATTACAAGGGTTCATAAATTAATAGGAGTAGGGTATTATTATTTATAAAAGTATTTAGAAGAAAGAACCACTGTTATGTATTTAAATTATAGTAAATTGGGTTAGGTAATAAATTAAATAAAATCTTAACATGTCAGAAATTCTACTATTAATTCTTCTTTTTACATTTAAAGTACAATTTGTATAATAAAATATATTCAAGTGTATGCCTGAGTGGTGCAGCGGCAAGCACATGTGACTGCTTGGCATTAAATGGGATTTTATGCAATGTTTGACTGTCAAGGACTTCGCCGCTTTTTTGCGCCTTTTGTCTCGCAAAGCAATCAGCGACATTTAGCCAAATGCCTTGAGTTCGGGCGGATCTTCCTACCTACCCCCCTTTTAATGGTTAGCTCTCAGTGCACCACCTGCAACAGTCTGATTGACAGCTTTGGGAGGTTGCAATTCGGGCTGCACATGAAATTGAAGGGAAACAACAAAATGCTGCACTTGATTAAGTCCCCCGTTTTTGAATGAGTTCAATAAATGAGCTCAAGGGTTGAGATCGAATTGCAGATGCTCTGGAGAACAGAAATGTACATAAATATTTTTATATCTTAATAAGAACTGAATTTAATGTTTTGGTTTGAGAATAAATAGAATTTAAGAGGTGGCTGCTTAAAAAAATACAATAATAATTGACCAGTCAGTTAGTATATTTTATATTTTTACATTTTGTAATTCCTTAAGGAAAGGAATATTAATCAACAAACTATATACATTTCTCCTAAGTTTATAAAATTTTGAATACCTTTAGCTTGTTTTTTTCCCAATTCCCTTAGCTAATGAACTCCTCACAGCACCTGCTAATGGAGGCTTTGAGTAATCTTGGAAAAAAAATTGTCAACACAATGTTATGATTGGTTTTTGTTGACTTTTTAATTAGTTAGGCCCAGATAGACACAGGAACAGAGGCCACAAAGGAGCCCGAAAGTAACATGGCCCGCAGGGTTCCAATATTCCGCATTGGCCAGAGTTAATTAATTTTTGGGCCAAACTCAGGACTAGAAAAAGCCAAAGCGAAATGCATTTATGGCAGGAGACAGACCAGAAACCACACAGTAGAAACCAAAGAAAAAAAATCATGCTGAGAGGCATTGAGGGGAAATACCGAGCACAGTTGGTGTTGGCCTGTGAAGGACGATAAAGTTTGTCCAGCAGATTTGAGGTGCTCCCTATCCCTGGACTCCTCGACCACATTGTTTGCCATACACTTCATTTATTTGGAATTAGACCGGCCACTCCACTCTACTCAACTCTGCTCCGCTTGATGCACTCGAATTTGAATCCTTTATGAAGCGTGGCAGCTACGAGAGGACCCAAAAACAGGACACGGCACACATGCCCATGCATACACAGCGTCGCAGGACTTCAGGAGTAGCCTCGACTCCTCCGACTGCGAGTTTGAGTCAAGTTTTGGGTCCAGTGTGTGCAGCAGACCAAAAACCATTGATTGTCATCGAATAGCCGCCTGCAGAAGTAGAAGAAAAAGCGACAGGAAGAGGAAAGGATTATGGGAGCGGGCTGTGGAAAGTTCAAGAAGGACAATCCATTACAACGGCTGGATATCTCGTAAAAAATAAGTTACCTTAATAGAAAACTTAGCACCTCGTAACATTTTAAATATAATATATGTTTAAATACATGAAATACTCATATATAATCTCTTTTAAAAAAGGTTTTATTGGTAAAAGCATACTTTTGTTTAAAGAGACCTACTACAAATAGTTAAGATTATTAAAATATTGGCAATTATTGCATATCTTTAAGCTTTAAAGTTTAAGCTATTTGTAAGTAAGGATTATTTGAATTTAAAATAATAGCAATTTATGTTTAGTTTAGTTCCTTTTCCACGAAACTCCACATGACTCATAAATTACGGGGTATCGAATGTGAGGAGCTCTCAAGCTGCTCCTGCTACTGCTGCTCCTGCTCCTGTGTATCCTGTATCCTGTCGCTGCTGCTTAATAGTCAAAGTGTCCCGGCTCCATTTCCACGTTTCGCCTGCAGTTGGCAGCAACAGAATCCTTCGTATCCAACTCTGTCCTTCCATCGAGTTTACGTGTTTTTGTACATTTGTTACGCTACACGTAATGCAATGTGTCCGTGTGTGGAGAGTGTCCTTTCGATGGGCGGGGGGTTTCGGTAGAGTGTGGAGTGTGTGTTGGTGGGGGGACTGTGCATCCTGTGACTTAGTCCATGCCACGTCACGCTACACTTGATAAATCTCTAATGCCACTTTGGGTGTGCCAACCACACAAACCGGACTCCACCCTAGCCCACGATACCTTACTTCACCTCTGACCACCTCGATTCAGTCCACAGAAGTTCATGGTATACTGCAAACAAATGTGGATGCTCTCTAGTCTACTTCAGATTAAAAATTCTTTGATTATAAATGAGAAAATTTATGATACTTTGAAATATACATATTATATATATATACATTCTATAACTAATAAATTTTGTTTATTTATATATTTTATATATATATTTCTTTACTTTATTATTAAACATCTTTGCTTATTTTTGTAATCAATTATTTAGCTAATAAATTCTTTTTCAAGTGCACAACTCTCCTTGCTGAGTGGCTCTCTCCCATTGCCTCTGCTTAACCCATTCCATCCTTGCGGACATTTTCAGCATTTGTGTAATTTCTGTTGCTGTCGTTGTCCGCCCCTTCCTTGGCCCTTCTGCCCCTTGGTCACCGTTCCCTTTTCCAGTTCGATTATTAAACGCTGGAGATTTTGAACAAATGCTTGGGCCACTTGGGGTATATGCTTTTGTATGAGCTTGTGTACTCCCAGGTGTTTTAGCCAAACCCGAAGCCATTGATGATCCATTTGGCCGATGTTTAATCAAAGCTAATTCGAGGTCTTGTTGGTCAATTGTGTGGTTTCCAGAGTTGATCTAAGTACTACTAAGTAGGTGGAGAGAAGGGTTTTCGGTTAGGTTTACCTTAAGGATATTGAGAGGAATAGCTTTTCAATAAGTCTTCTTATTAATAATATAAGTTTCCTATTTTTGGAAGTGTTCTTTAATTTGTTAATAATTATGTATCAAGCTTAAAAATAAATATATTCATAATTATAGGTAGCTTGTTTGGAATTTACTTTTATCTATGTTTTTGTTAACTTCTTACTTATATTTAAATGACTGGTTTTCTTAAATGTAATTTAAAATACACCTTCTACGTTATATTTAAATCGATATTTATCTTCGGTTTTGGATTTCTGGCTTCAACATTATCTGCTTTAATTTAAAATCTCCGCCATGCCATTCCGCACAGTTTTAACTAAGTTTGATGCACCCAATCCCTGACATAATCCCTCCAGCCTCTCCGGCGGCTAATTTCAATCCAGTTCCGAAGGGGGACTCCACCCTAATGAGCTTTTCGTGAGTGTCGCCCGCCTCTGCTCATTTCACGTTCGCTGTGACTCTGCCTAATTCCTTAATTAAAATCGAAGCCTACGTACTGAAGGACGACATCGGTAAAATCCATTGACTGATTGCAAAATATTTCACTTTTAAGTCACACGATGCCGCAGTCCATTTTCCGTGGTGTTGGGACCCTCAACGAACGAACAAACAAACAAACAAACAAACCGAACACAACTGAACACGGGGGCTTAATTTGTATGATCAAGTGAATCGGGAGATGGCTGCGAGGCAGCGATTTCCTGGCGACTCCTGCCTTTATTAAAAAGGACACTCTCTGACCACCACACGGACACACAACTGTAATCTGTGCAACGAAGTTGCAGCTGCCAGTGGTGCACTTTTCAAAAGGGTTACATCTGCTTTTGAAGGACGTTTCCATTCTATAACTTACTTAAATTATTTGGTAAATATATATTTACTCTTTCTAGGGTAATAATAATGAATCGATAATGTAACCTATTTTTAATTAACTTCCCTGCTTAATATTTGTGATATATATTGTAATGGCATCCAACGTTTTACAAATTTTTAAGAGTCAAGATGATACCTGCAAATTCTAAAACTATATATAAATTATTTACCAAGGCTGTAAATAATTCCTAATATATATTTTTTAAATTACTTATAAATAACAATCTAAGACTATGCATAGATTTCTTTATTAATATTATTATTTTACCCAGTTTAGATTATAAATATCTGGCATCTAAAAAGGGCTTTATATTTTTACTTTAATTATTTTAATACCCAATATATGTAGACCAAAGAGGTATGCTTTATAAAATGATATCCTACGTCTACTTACCTTTTTCAATTCCCCTTTAAATATTCTTTAGAGTATCCATAATTCGTTGAGACCTCAAATGCCCATTACTTTCTTGTTTCGAAATGAGATTTGCGTTAGTCGGAACCACTTGACATGCAGCTGGCCAAATGAGCTGGATGGAAAATCCGCAGTCTCCCAATCTCGAAAAGGAAACTTTTGGCATCTTTGTGTGGGTGGGAGAGAGGGTGTGTGTGTGAGTGAGTATAAGTGAGTATCTGTGTGTGGGTGTGCTAAATGATGCCGAGGGAGTCGGGTCAAAATCGTTGCCTTTTCATCGCCGTCGCCGTCGCCGTCGCGTCGCTTTGGCATAATAAATTAACAAATTTGTCGGCGTCTCTTTTCGAAATTCGTGGGCCGATGACAGGACACTGGATCCATCCACCTGTGTCCCTTCCGGTTGGGTGTCTGTGTGTATACGTAGGTGTGTGTGTGTGCGTTGTCCATTTCGTTGCTGCCAATCATGTCGGATTAATAACAAGCGCACAAGGATGCTTTATTCATGCCAGCCGAAGCATTCAAGCCCAATTGCAGCTGCTCCTCTACCATCGTTCTTGGTCCTTTGTCCACAAAATCATGGGCGGCCAAATGACGCGTCGCAGGTTGTCGGGTATTCCTGCCAGCCTGCTGTCCACTGCATTACATAAGAGAGTAATGTCCACATCCCCCACCGCCTCCATATTCCAACTCATCGTTCCTGTTGTATCCTTGCAGTGGACTTTAATTGTGGGAGGGAACATCAGGAGGAGCTATTGGGTCTGTTTCGTAGATATTTTTTATCGGAAAAAAGTGGCTGATTTTTATCGAGAATAACATACATTTTATTTAATAAATCTACTTGTAAAATTAAAAAATGTAAGCAGAGTACATATTTTTATATTTACCCATTCATTCACAGATCTGTAACTTTCTTTTAAATATCTATCATACGCACCTTAGTCCCTCAGTTCCACTGTGTGTCCCCAACTCTCTCGCAGGACTTTAATTGTAACAGGCAGGCAAGTCGCATGTTGCAAGTGCATTTGGTCCGACTTTCCTGTGTAGCTGCCACTCTTTCTTTTAACCAAATACCCTTCCCTTCTGCCCAATCATCTGGACTGTCAATATTTTGCGTATTTCATTGTTGCACTCCTGCATTGCATTTGCTGTTTTCCCCTTTTTGTTCGCTGTGGGTGTGTGAGATTTATAAGCTCCACTTCACTTTTCCATTCCCCAAGTAACCGCAGCATGCTGCGGCGTCCATTTCAAGCAGCCACCTTTATACCCACCCAAAACACCCACAAAACCACCCATTTATTCACCCTTCCTTCCATTGAGAAACACCTTTTCACCCGACTTTAAAAACAAGGTCTGACCAACCTGTGGCCAAGCCTCAGGTTTGCCGCACATTCGTCAAATGTTGGACTGCCAGGGTATCCAGTTCATTTCACTTCAGTTTGCTTTGCTTTTAGTTATTGCTGTTTTTTATTTGTGATGCCCAGTATTTATTGAAGGTTTTAGGAAGTTAAGACTTTAGGAATTTTAAGCTCAGGCAATCAGCTTTTTTTAGAAATATATTTATAACATATACAAATTTTATAAAAGATAAACAATTAATCGGAAGTATATTCACAAATTATTAAAACCTTTACCAGATTTTACTGAAATCAACGTAAGCTTTTTGAATTAGTTTAAGAAATATAATTGTTATGTTAATTTAACTTCTCTAACTTAGTGCGAAGTATATTTTAGTCCAAATAACTAGTAGTTACATTTTTTAGAGTACTTTTGTGTCCTGTCCCCTTTATACCTTTGCCTTGTTTGAGTGTTTTGGCCGACAATTTGGCCAGGCGTCAGTTTTGGCACCTGCTGCTGGTCGCCTGTTCCTCAACTTCCGTTGTCTAAAACCAAAAACTGACCAACAAAAACTGGACAATATACTTGTTTCTTTTTTTGAGCCACATGTGTGTCTGGTTGCATTTTTGGTACTCTTATTTTCTCTCCTTTGTTCGCTCTTGGGGAATTTAATTTCGGCTTTGCAGCGCGTGACGTTCTATTTGCGTTTATTTTTTGGCTGTTGTGTCCGGGGCCATAACACGAATTTGTTTTGAAAATTGAATTAGATTGGCCTGCGGACCGGCAGCTGATTTGATTGCAATTTCCCCTTCGAACGCGCCATGGATGCATGCGGCTTCCAAAGGAATTTTTCCAGTACTCTGCAATTTGATTAACTGGCGGCCGGCGCGTTGCATAAATTATGTCAAATTATAGCGGATGGCGAATTGTTTTCGATACAAGCTAGTTAGTGGCTTTGTTGGGTTAGACCAAACAAAATGTTGCAACTTGCAGGAAATTCTAATGATGTGGAGAAAAATTGAACACACTTAAAATATAACTAGAGTACCCATTGACTTAATAAAGAGAATACTCTATTTTTCTTTAACTTTATATTAACATTCCTATTGTTATTTATTATAGAAAAACAACTATATTCAAATCAAACAATCAAAAGTACTAGGAATACATTTTAAATAAATCTTTCCTATATTTCTAAGCTTCAAAATATTAAAGCTGCACAAAATACGTCAATTTAGATTTTTAAAATTGGTTTTCTATTCATATTGCAACACCTTGTTTGCATTTCCGCACCGGTAGACTTTCCAAGGGATATTAGAAAAAATATATCCTTTAATTTTCGGTATAACAAAGGCTACCTGCAAAGTCTCACCCCTTTATGCAAAATAGTTTCCCTCCCTGGCCTACCATTTTCCTGACCCATTTTTTTTTTACAACCCGTTTACATCAATTTCCGCGAGCTCGTCAACCCTGTAAAAATCAAAGTGAATTTTTTATTGCCAGTCCGCGGATTTTATTGAGTTTTTATCGCGCCTGCAGCCAAATGGTAGATGCAAAAATTTGTCACTCAACCGTCACTAATCATTTCATTTAACTTTAAAAATATATTTATGTATTTTTCTGCCGTTCGACATTTATGACATGGGCCGGTTTTTTGAGCGGACAGATGGTTGCAAATTATTCTTGCCCTGCACGTGCCTACAATTTTACGATTCTTCTCGGATATCTGCAGTCAATATAGCTAATTAGGGTAGAGTCGCAAATTTGCCTATTGGAAAGTCGTAAAAATGTTTTGCAAATGTTTTTTCTTCCTGGCTCCAGTCGTAAAATTTGTTAATTTGCATAATTTTAGCCAACACACAACAGGATCAGGCTAATTTTTGTGCACCCGCTGACAGTTTTTTAGGACTCTACAACTTAATGTCATAAAATTGCAATGGCCTGTTTAATTTTCTGCAAATTTACATAATGAGGTGAGAGGTTAAAAGTTCACACAATTTTTTACTACTTTTAAATTGGCAAAGAAGCCAAGAAGCTTAGAGGGTAGATGAAGTCTAAGCTTCAACTTGGGAGTTTTATGTTTCTGAATTTAGATACACAAAATACTCATTACTTTTATTAGATTTTGTAATTTTTACTGTGCCAAGAAAATCATTAAAAAATTCTTAAGAAGGCAATGTTTAGTTCAATTAACTAGGATCTTTTTCATATGCAAATTGTTCATTTTCGTTCTAAAGATTTCCTTTCACAAAACACTCAAGCAGAGCAAATCAAAATCCCCACTCATATGCTGGCCTGATGGTAGGGAAATTCACTTACCCTCAGTTTCCCAAATGACTTTTCCAATCTGTCCCCGTTTGTGCTGAATTTTCCAGTTTATTAATTCGCCAATTGACAGACTTATTGCAAATTGAAAACAAAAGCGCGAACAACGCACCCGAAGAGAGAAGAAAAAAGAAATCTGCAATTCAAAATTCGTTATGCATCCTGATGCCGCTCCTGAAGTGAAAGGGAGAGAGGTATACAGGGAGTGAAAGAGAAGGCACATGGGATGCAATAATAAAAATCAAGCCCGCAACGAATTTGTGCAATCAGCTGGAAATTATTTACATGTTTATACGAAATTGAAACAACAAACAAAGGCGCACGAGCCGCGTTTTTCCTTTCGCCTCCGCACGGCGACAACGACATATGTGCACTGTAAAAAAATACATAGAAATATATATTTTCCGAGGTGTAGGATGTTATAAAATATACAATACCAAAACTGAAGTATTTTATGTATTTTCCGAGTATTTTACAGTAGTAAAACCTTTTTGGTTTAACCTCAAACGATTATAGCTTGCGCGCTCAAAATTGTATATTCAGTTCTTGGCATATTATAAAGGAAATATTCTAAATTTAGTTAATGTATACTTATTTAAATGTAGTATATTTTTCAATGCATTCCCTTTAGTAGAGTTTGACACCTCCAGCACGTACATACAGCTCAATAAAAGTCGCACAAATTTACATAGAAAATGTCGCTCAGATCCTCCTACCCTTGTCTGCCTTTGGGTTTTGGCGGTTCGAGTCATAAATATCGCAATTAATGATGCAAAAAGTGCGAAAAGAATTTTTATGTGTAAAATTTGGCATTGTCCTGGGTCTCGTGGCGGTAAAAGGATGCGATTGGGTGGAGTGCATGCATATATTATGTGGGTTTCCCTGAACATGAACATGAAATGTGAGCCATGTGGTTGCCAAAGTTGGCAAGGAAAATGCGGAAAATGTCGAACGGTTAGGGTATAGTAGATGGCTTTGAGTAGGGATATCCTTTAAGTTATAAATAATATATTTAAAAACGAATTTGAATATTGTATCGGTTAATATTTATATTTAACGCTTAATATTTCTCAAATAAAACATTTAAAATAGTCTAAGCCCCATTTCACTTATTTCTCTCTCTCTGAATATTTTAAAATATTTATTTTGGCAGCCGCTCCACCTCCGCGTCTGATTTATATCGAGACAATATGTGAGGCTTTTCTGAACCAAAAACTAAAAGAGAGTTGGCCAAGAGAACGAGCAAAACAGGAAAGAGAACACATCAATTCAGGCAATTTACTGCCTCCTTGGCTTTCGTTGCATTTTCTCAGAGCTCCGAGCTTGGACCAAAAATAATTTGAATGAAAACTCCATTACGGCTTCCTGGGAAATGTGTGGAGGCGATCGTGGTCGATGGAGTCTGAGCGTCGCCAGTGATTCACACAAAATGACCGCAGAAAAGGAAAAGAGGAACGAAAGCCTGAGGAACTGCAGCAGGAAGCAATCCTTTCGACTGCTTAAGTGCACTTTACACATTTTTCTTTTATTCGTTGCCAACTGGACCCCATAAATCTCATTTGGACCAAATTGTTTTTCATATCGTTTCGCTCGTGTATTTATTTTGCAATTTGCATATTTAATGACACTTACATGCATGTACTTCGTCCATATGCAAATTCCCCTGCATTTGCCCTTTTAACCCGTTTAAGCCGGAATTAATGTTAACAGTCTTGACTTTAAATATGTTGGATTGAAGGTTGTCTTACTCTTTGATCAAATTATACAATAATTATTAGTAAAATGCCTATAAAAATATTTACATTCTTAATTACTTGATAGAAAATAATGTAGTCTTAAAAATTGATGAACTAATTAAGTGCTCAATCTTATATTCTCTTCACATAAATCATAATTGACTAAGACCCTACTCAGCAGTGGTTCTTCGTCAATATAGTTTTAAATAAAATTGTATAAGATTGACAAGCCTGGTCTTTAAGGGGTTAAGTGTGAGTGGCTTGGCCCAATGAAATGCGCATTAAGTTGGCTTAATAGTATTCAATTATGCCCTGCACTTTTCACAGACATTCCCGGCTCATGCTGCTGCTCCTCCGATAAGACTTCTTGCGAAAACTTTGACGCTTCGCTTAATTGCTGTCATTAAATTTATGCAGCTTTGCCAATCTTATCATAATCAGTATGAGCCTGACACACACACACTCACGCACACACGCACTTATGTGCGTTGCCAGGAGGCGTAACTAGCACTCACACACCCACGTCCATGCCCCGCCCCTTTATGGCATTTCACAGTGCACACTTGAATAATTCCAACGCGGATTATACTAATTAAGCGAGCCAATAGTCAGAATGGAGGATGGGTGTGGGTCAATGGAGGTGGGGTGGGGCATGATGAGAGGTAGGCGATCAGGGGTCAAGCGGTGAGGTTTTCAAGCATCCCACACATCCTTGCAAGATTTGCAAGCCCACTGCCATAAGTCCTCTTGCCAGGGGCTTATTTCGCCGTTCACGAAGATCCGCTGCAAAATTCAAATTAATTAGCCGCTTATCGAGCCACATTGATTATAAAATAAGGTGTTTAAAAATAAAAAATCATTACTGTTTTATTTGGACAATAATAGATTTGAAAGATGTATTTGTAAATATTTATTAATTAATTAATACAAATTCTTTGTCTAAGAAATATATCATGGATATATTGTAGTTGCAAGTCAAGAAAGATTTTTTTATATAATGTGTTGTATTCTACATTTCTTTTTAGTTTTATAAAGTGCTGAGTGCTGATATAAGTTACTTATTATTAACATTATTTAAAATATATTTTTAACACATTATATATATGATAACTACTCCTTATAATTTCTTTATTAAACCCTACTCAAACCACTGTCGATCGCCTTAGTTACCCCAAATGAAGATGCTGCTTGATTTATCCCATTTCGGCATTGCCCGGTCCCCTTTGCCAGTGTGTGTCTGTCATGTTAGCTTAAACAAATCATTTATATGCAGCGCTTGCAATTATTTGCACTTAATTGTGTGTTAAGTGCCCCAGACTGGGATGTACATACATATCTGCAGCTTCGTTAATGTTGTTGGTGTCGTCGCTGGTTATTGCAGCGGAAGCGATGTCCGTTGATTGATATCGCATTCAGGCGTGTTGAAAATTATTTGCATTGATAATTCGCTGATTAATGTTTGCCACCGAATCATCGGCAGCATCATTCCCCCATTCCGCACTCCTTCTTCCAGCCACTCGCAAATGCACAGTGCCCTCACACTCATCCAGGATACATCCTGTCGCCGCGATTTTGGTCTGACTGCGTGCTATATGTGTGATGTCATGTTGTGATGCAATATTGATGGCCTGTCCACTGGACTGCTTCCTGGATCCGTGATTTCGAATCGGCGGGAGTGGGAACTGTTTATTGGATTTGGCGGAGGTTTTTGCTTTAATTCCGTAAACAATTAAGCGAAGCGTATTAAGTCGGATTTGGGTCGGAGCCATCAGATTATAGCACTCGACACTAACTAATTTACGTGGGTTCGTTAGAGGGATGGAGTGTATGCCCTATGGCGGCTTTAATTTGATTTAATAAATTATTATTTAAAATTAGTTAATCTTTAAGTCCTTAATTTAAGTGGTGTGTTTGTGTGAGGAAGTTAAACTTCAAGAAAATATTACCATACAATTCCTGGCGTTCACATAACTGCCTACTTTTTGAGTTCTCCAAAGTTAAACTCACAACTATTGTATATATTAAATTAGTAATTATTTTCTACTGGAAATTATATGAATTTCGTGCTGCATTTAAGCAAATAATTATCTATATTTACTCCTAAAGACATATCTTTTGACAGCACCCTCTCGCCCACAAAATCATTAGAAAATCATTAGGAAAACATCATAAATAACAAATCAGCTTATTAAAAGCTTCTGCTGCTTTTGACTCTGCTCTCCGTTTTTCCATTTAACATTTTCCATTCGGCTTTGAATTAATCCACGACAGTCGGCGAGACTTTGAAGCATTAGCAAGTCAAACAAAAGCTTCCTGTGCGCCATCCTTCCGCTTCCCCACAAAGGACAAACAGTTCAATTGGCAAAAACGCTCCTTGCTAATTTATTGCGTTTTAATTCATATGCAAAATGAGCGCGTGTGTGTGTTGGCTGAATTTTTTTTTTTCAACTACCTTTTAATGCTGGATAAATAATCAAATATGTATATATTGAGACATGAAAGGCAGAAGACTTAAACAGGAAGAGATGGAGGTCTTTGGGGGATCTTGGGGTTGCACATATGAACTCCGCTTCTGGTTGGAAAATCCAATAAAACTCCGCAGCAGGATGTCCTCGAGAATTATTTTTTATTCATGCATTAAATTGTTTTGACTTTCGCCCGATAGAGATCAGCATGTCGTTTCTGGATTTTCTTTATGATTATTATTTTTAGCAACCCCAACTCCCAAGCTTTTCCTACGTTTTTCCACTGCTGCCACATGCTAATCAAATTACAAGATATGTGCGTCCGGAATCTCCTTGGTTACCCTCGGCAGCTGAATCATTTCCCAGACAGAATCACCTGGCAAATGTGTGGAGGAAAGGGCGGTGGCCATCGCCTGCAGCAGGAATATCAAAAATAATTTGTTTGACAATAAAAGACGATAAACATTAAAATTATGTGCAAGAGATTTTCTTTTTTCTTCGCTTGGGCTATGCAAAATAAAAATTTTACGAAAATCATAACAATAAAAATGAGAAATGTTAATATTTCAGAGCGGTTTATGAATACTCTTACCAACAGAATGTAAGGACTTTTTGGATAACTGTTATTTATTTTAATATTAGTTAATAAAAGCAAATATCAAATTAAATATGAAATATAACAAATAAACTTAACAGTATTCCTCTATTTGATTGTAATTTAATTCTATAATTAAGCAATTAAACTTACCCACCGTCTTAAGTTACCTTTTCCCGTCTAGAGCATTTCCCAAAAGGGAAAACGTAGCACTGAGCTGCAGGCAGAAATGGCAAAAGCGTTGTCAACGCAGAGGAAAGCTTTCTACGGCTTTTCGCCGCTTTTCCTCCCCATGCAAGCCTCCAACCCACCTTGTGTCTAGAATCTGGCCTGCGGGTGGTTACTTTTGAAGAGGGGAAAAAGAGATATCTCTAATGATTAGTCCGCTAAACTCACTCGTAAATTTGTCAAATCGCTCAAGTTATGCGAATCGCATTTTTTCCTCTTTATCTGCGGCATTTGCATAGCTTCGTTTTCCCGCTTTCCAATTTGCTTTGCTTTTCCCCGGGGACCGCTCCCTTGACCAGCTTTTATTTGATTATTAAATTAGATTTTTTTTGTTTGTTGGGTTTTGGTTTTTTTCCTTCCTTTTTCTCTGGCACTCTCTGGCCTCATTAAATATTTCTACGCGATTTTTCCTTGTTATTTTTGCACTTTGGCCCAAAGGAGAAACATCAAAAAGCGCGTGAAAAGTTTTGCTCAACAGCGGAAAATATATTGCTTGAAAATTGCTTGCCAAGTTTATTTTATTTTCCTGTTCCTTTTTTTTTGCTTTGACAATTGTTTGCCATATTTTTGCTATTTTTTATGCATTACATTTCTTTTTTTTTTGCTACTGTTGCCAAGGCTAACGAAGACTCATTGTTTCTGTGACTCTTTTTGCCGTTCTTGCCCCCCTCTGTCTGCTGTTTGTTACAACTTTTCAATTGTTTGGCTTCTGTCATTACCTTTGACATGGCACTGGCAACTTGTGGTTGTTGTGTTTCTGCCTTTTGACTGTCGCCGCCTTTTGTCTATCGCGCCTTTTGTCCGCGATTTCCCATTTTCCTCCGCCGCCCAGTCCACCTCCCACTTTGCATTCGCACTTTGATCTGCTGCATTTTCTGTATTAATTGTAATGATGAAGTGCAACCAATGTCAGTCCTTGAAACATGAAGGGGAACGATACAGCCTGCGGTGGTTTGAACTTGCCATTAAATGTAATTGTTAAGGGGGAAAAGGAGGAAAATTCGGAGTGAAGACTGATGCCTCAAGAAATAAGGAAACAATATTTATTTGGAGGTGAAAGAATCGCTCGATAAAGGGCATAATTCAGGAACATTTTCTTTAAATTAATTTCTTTAATCTAGATTTTATAGAAAACCTTTTATTAAAATGTTTACAAATAACTCCATCCTTGTTTTAGGTAAATATTTAATCCTTTCCAATTAAAATATAATTTTCTGGCATCTTTTTAAAGGTACTTCTCCTCTTTGCTAATAAACCATTGACATATATTCCAAATTGCCCTCGTGTGAAGTGTCAGGAAACCAGATGCAGTTTCACTTTCAACTTGAATGCACTTTACCGAGTGCACTTTGGAATGCTTCTTCACCTTGACCCAGATTTGCTCAGTCAACCCTTTTTGCAAAAGTACATAAACAAAGATTTGCCCCCGATTCCAGGTCCCCCTAATTGTTACTTTTCTTGTTTTTCCCGTTCAGCATATGCATTCCACAGTCGAAACGTGCTCAAAGATGCAACATATGCAGTGTTCTTTGCTCAAAGGACGACCTTGAGAGTGGGGATTAAAGATTTCTGCGCTTAAAGCGCTTCTCCAGAGTTTGCTACTTCTATTTCCACTTAATAAAGCACACTAATGATGACCACAAAGCCAGAGCCCCGACGAACAACCAAATTGAAATGAATCCGCACTTAAGCACGTTCCTAAAAAATAAAGAAGAATAAATAAACCTGAACCACCGGTATCCACTTCCATTAGGGCAAAGCCAAACTCTAATTTATTTTTAATAATCTTGTTTCATAGCATTTTCAAGTTCTCTTTGAGTTTTGCAAACATTCTTTGCCCCGGGGACTCAAGCGAAAAAAGTAGAGAAAAGCAATTGATTTGCTTAGTAAGTTTGTGTACTTTCAATTAAGTTAAAAAATGCCTCGAAAGATACTCAAATAGCCAAATAACTAAGTACATGCTTGATCATACGAATGTTTGCATAAGGAGATTTTTTTTTTATATTTATTTAAAAAGAAAGAGTAGACTGATTTATGATATTGAATATTATTATCCGACGGTGAACTTAAGAGAACTTACCCACAAGTTTTTAAGTTGTAACCAAATCTAAACCATACAATAATATTTTTTTAAAAATATATTAAACATCTGAAAAAGTTGTAGCATAAATACATAAATCTATACAAGGCTTTATTATTATTAAACATATTCTCTTAGCTTTAGATATTTTCCCCAAGTTATATATACTCCACTATACCCTCTAAAAGAGCCCCTTAAATCTGTTGCCTATGCTGCAAACAAAAATCCAAAACTGTTTGTTTACGGGTCACTTTACCATCCTATCTACATCCCCATAGAAAAATCCCAGCTGGACTCACGCAAAACCCGCACACATGCACTTGAGGCTTTCACCGCTTTCTCCCGGAGAAAGGGTTGCTGAAGGATGAAGGATACGATATCATGTGTGGACGCTAAAGCAAACAAAAGTGCAAATTCCCGGGGGGACATTTGATTGAATTCAGACAGTTAACCGTCCTTATAATGCGCATTTTTTATAACAAAATAAAAAAAGAAGCGAAATCCTTTGGCTTCTGCTTATCTGCCTGGAAGAAAAATATCAGAAAAAAATTTTAAAATCATCTTCAGGCGCTGGGGGGAACAGTTTATTTGGCAAATGGTATTTGTTCTTTGCCAGTTCTTGCCCTGATTGATATTATTATGGATATGTCCATTCGCTGATTGATGGCTTCGGTGGACGGCGCTTAAACCGAATTTTCTATTTGTATTTTAGAAAATTAAAAAAGCAGCTTAGCATCTGCCTTATATAAAGCGTATTAAAAAATCGAGAGTTGAAAGATTTCGGTTGCCTCTTATCTTTTTTTTTAAATACAGCCCAAAGGCAGATTTTGGAATACGATGGGAGGCGCCACGCGACATTTTTCCGGGCCGATTGTATGAAACTTAGAAATTGGGATTGGGAAATATGAGGAGCTATCGGCTGTCCATTGTCTGTGGAAGTCTTTGATCTGCACCGCTAGTAGCCATTCACAAAGGATTGATTTAGGGATACAAAAAAAAAGAAGAAGCTTCTTAAAGTGACTTGGGAGTATGGGATATTCTTTGGTAAATTCTAAAAATCTTATCAGTGCAGGATTTGCTCAAGGTTGATATATACAATTAAAAACTTCTGATTGATTGTTTAAGTCGGAATTAAATAAGAACGAAATCTATTCAAGTTTAACAAAATCTAATTAGGATAACATATTACGTTCCCAATTTATTACCCCAAAATTAAACAGAGAAAAATAATAACAAATATAAGCCTTTAATTTGTTTCCAAATAAATAATGCCACATTTTTTCCCAGCTGAAAAGAAAATATTGAAATATCTTCCGCCACAAATGAATTAAGAAATGCTTTTAATCGTGTTCATTGAATCATATTTTATTTATTTTTATTTGCATAAGTTTTAGTTTACTTAGCTTAGTTTACATTTAAATTACTTAAACAATAATTAGGTTGTGTTTCTTGGGTTATTTATGGATGTAAATATTTCTACCTTTGAACTTGTACTATGTTTATGCTCGTGACGCCCAAATACGTCTCTACTCCAGATTTTTTTCCCATGCTGAGTCTTAGTCACATATATTGCTTATTTTAATGATCTAGTAACTAAATTGACATTGACACACACACAGCTTACATATCGATGGCAAAGTAAATATAAAAATATATGCTTTTAAAATATATTTCCATAACTATTCGCTAAGATGAAGAAGCATTCTACCTAGGAAGTTGAAACATTAAAACTTTACCCATAAATAGACACCAAGAGAGTTTTGTAAAAAGTCATCGTAACTATTCGTAGATATAGATATAGTATATAGAAAAGTTTGGCTTATCCACTAAGTTGGTTTCTGCTTGAAAACTAGCTGCTGCTTACAAAATTTAGATTCTATATCTTTTTAGATTTATGCCAGAATATTTTTTTGGGGATCTTCGGTTCGTATTCCTTTATTCCTTTGCACTGGGCCGACCTTCTAAGAGAACTTGGCTTAATCAGTTAAATTAAATTAACTTAAATTAGGCTTACTGAACAAATACTTGGACTGGAAATATTTTTAGCAAAATTATTTATCACATTTGCGCTTATCCAAAGTTTTTGCATCGCGACGGCAATTTAGAAATAATTGGCGGGAATAATTTCCGACAAAGAAAATACTGATATAAAAAATGATTAATTTTTTTTTTTGGGTTTTTCCTTGGGAAATTGATTCACATTTCTCTGTCACTGTCTCGCTCTCTCTCTCGTTCGGGGGATTTTCGGGGGGGCTGCGCTAGTTCTCACCAACGTAAAGTAATCACAAGTTGCGCTTTTAGGAGCCTTAGTTGGTGTTTAATATTTTTTTTTTCTGCAATTCTGTTCGTTATTTTTTACTGCGCCTGCGGCTGAACCTGAACGGTGGCCTTCAACTTGCTGGATTTTCCCGCCGCCTTGTGCTGTTGATAGAACTGCTTCAGGACTTTGCACATGGCGATAGCCAGGATTTTCCAGGCCAACAGTTGCTCCTCGGCACTGGGAGCGGCCACTGGTTCACTTGTTGCACCCGCAGCGGGCACTTCCTGTGCCTGTGCTTGAGTTGGAGGTCCTTCGAAGTCTACTTGATCATGGCCGGGATCGATGGAGTAGGCCATGGGACTGTCCACCTGATCGCCGCTGGGCTCGGACTTTGAGACATGCTCGTCTTCGTAGAATGGAATTGCCATTTCTTTGGGTCTCTCGAAAAGTTACGTAAAAATCGTATTTGATTTCCTGGTACGTTCTATATGCGGGGCTCTGCCTGCTCTTCCAGTTCTGAACTCTTGGCGAGTTGGTGTTCGACTGAGGAGCTCAGCCCGCAGGATACCCGTATTTATACCCGGGAAGCGGCGCCAGAATTAGCCACCCTTCGCTCTCGTCCGCTCTGTTCTCTCTCTTTCTATATCTTCCTATCCCTGTCCCTCCATATCTCACCCCCATTTTGCCACACTCTCTCCCTGTTGATATCTGTGCCGTTATGTCGAGCTACTTTCATCACGTGCAGTAAACGTTTCCTCAAAGGAAATCCAGAGAGAGAGAGAGGGACCAAGTGTGTCGTTGCGAGAGAGTCACACTTGTGGCATGTTACGTATACGCATTACGTTTTCCACTTTACGTTTTTATTCCGAATTTTAAGGGGTGGTTTTTTTTCGAAATAGAGCAGAGATAGGTTTTCGTTACAGCCAGCTTTACGCGTTTCGAATTACGGAAGGGAAGTTTTCGAAATTGGGGAAATACTATGAGTTTCGAAATTCGGTTGGCAGTTTTTAAGGAGCATTAAGTTTACTTCTCTTTGGATTTTCATTATATATATAATTTATTATATGGAATTTATTATTATATACTTTTATTTATAAATTGTAAAGCATTTCCCTTACTTGTATGAGATCTGATTCTTAATTTCCGGTTTCGAATTATGAGGGGAAGTTCCGAATTGAGTTTTGCTTGAGTTTAGTTTCGTTTTCGACTTTTACTTTTCCTTGCATTATTTTGCCTCAACTTAGACATGTCCTTGACCAATTTTCTTGGGGCTGTTTCGCTCTCAGAAATTTTTGTTGAAAGCCTGTGAGACTGTGTGTCTATGAGTCTTCTTATCCTTGGGTAAACTGCTTGTGTATTTGTTTTGTGTTCACAAATGAAATATAGTCTGACTTTGGGTTTTTAATGTTTTTTAATTTTAATGTTTTTAAAAACTTAAAATAATTAGATCTGTAAAGATTTCACTAAAAATAAAGTTCTTTAAAGAAGTTACAATGCCCTTAATTTAATACCAGTTCCCTTACAACTTTTTTCATCTCCATTTAGTTGAAGAAAACTGTTAACCCTTTATCCTCAACCAACCAATTTCCCGACTCAAAACTCCACATGACAGCCAGAACAATCGGTTAGCATTTTGCCACATGCCACGAATATTTTATGGTTAAAAGGAGTGTCTGCCAGGGTCCCTTGCACTATCCTTGCAGTATTTCCCCTCTCCTTGCTGGCAAATCAATTCCACAAATCAACATAATCAACTTCTCGCCGTAAGTCCCAAATATAATGCACTCGCCGTCAAAAAACTTCTTTTGTTATCCTCAGAATAAAATGGGTAAGAAGAGAGGAAAGAAAGCTAAAATAAGTGCCGTAAAAAATGTAAAAACTTTTTTATAGTTGCAGCATAAAAAAAAATGTAAAATAAAATCCAACCGAAGGACTTTAAAGGAAAATATTCGAAAGAATGCACAACAAAAGGAAATTACCCTCGAGGGCGTCCAGGTGAGTGGGCGGCATCCGATAATGACATCCATGCGATGATAACCCCCAGAAATCAGAGGAAAAATCCATGATCTAATTTGCTAAACACTCGAAGGATTTTGGGGAATGGGGCGTACAACTTACACACAACCTGGAAAATTCGCAGCCAGGGATTCTCGAAAGCAAAACAAAGAAAGGAATTGTTTTCGCTTAAAAGAACATTCAAATGGAAATGTTCTGCTTGGCTCAACACAAACAACAAGTGCAGGCGCACACACAAACTGCATTTATTTCGTTGGCAAACAAAAAAGGAAGAGGAAAGGAAAAAATGGAAAAGCAAGCAAAAAAAAAAGGAATACAAAAAATGGTATCCAAAGGAAGAAACGCATCGCATCGAAAGAGTAGCATTTGAGTGCCTCCAGACAGACAGACAATGCATACTACGTATAAAAGTGAAGTTGCCCACGAACGACACAACAAGATGGCAGGAAAAAAATGCCAGGGGAGTGGCAGCAGCCTGGAAAGGGTATTGCAAGGAAAAAATGACAAAAGGATACCCTATACTCATAAGGGATAAAAGGGGAAAACACCTGACTTCGTTTTAAATGAATTTAAAGTCTTGTCCTTTATTTTATCCACGTTATTTTAAAAGAAATCATATTCTAGAATTAAGCCGTTTGCCTTTTTATTTATTAAAATAAAAGGAAACCCCGTTAGCATATAATTTTAAATAAAATAAATTAAATTCAATCTAAAATTATATAAAGAATTAATAATATGGCAAAGACCAAGTATAAACCCCGCAAACTTTAAGTAACTTAAGCTTCCCAGTCTCTACACATCCCGATTAATTTCCTCGCTGCTCTCCCTTCCTTTACGCTTATTACCAATCGATATCAGCACATCTCTAATAGCTATTAAAGGGTATTTACCTTACTCTATCTTTACAAAGAGAACAACAAGAAAAAAAAAAGTGGCGCAAAAAGCAGCGTCGATTTCGTCGTCTATGCACTTTGTTGCCTTCTGGCTGTCAGATTGATATTAAATTATATACCTTATTATCATGGCAGTGTTTGCCTTCTTTTTGTTTATCTTGTGGATGGGGGTGGGCGGTACAAGTCGTGTTTATTTACAGCTGGCAACAATTGTTGCTGAAATGCATTTCACTCTGGCGCACTTTGGAGGATGCAGCTCCAAGGCAAGCCAAAGTCAAAGTCAAAGCCAGGGCACTTCACATGTGGTTCCCCCATTCTGCATTTATGGGCGGGCTTCTGTTTTGTTTTCTTGTGTAAACTGTTATTTTTCAAGCAAGGTGGAAGGATACAAGGGCTTTATGCTTGATGGTTGACATTAAATGGCTGCCACATCTTCGCTTCCTGTCTCGTCCTTCCCAGCCATAAAGTGGCTAAAGTGCCAGCTTAAAGTTGCCGGCAATTTAAAGCTCTTCCTTGCGGATGGCAAATAAAATACTTATATATATTTTCCAGCGATTCACGCATTTTTCCTTTATATTGTCCATCAAAATAAATTGAAGTAATTTTAGTTCGATGCGCAAACTAAATGGGATTAAAGATTCGATTGTTTGATTGCCTTTATTTGTTTATTAGCTTTGTCTTTATGGGAAGCAGAAATTCCCATAAAGAAGTCGATACTGCCAATTTTTCCCTGCGACTTATATACGCATCGGGTGATCTGAATAGGTTTTGAGTGAATTATGTGCTGTGTTTTGCTGATAAAGTGAATTGAAGTATTCAAGGATTTAGTAACTAATTGTTACTGGAATGCAGTTTAGAGTGAAGTTATGGAAAAAGCGGAATAAGATTTGCAGATTTTAATAGTCTTTTATGAATATCGAAAATTATAAATTGGAAATAATATAAATGATCGAAAATATGCTTAATAATTATAAACCATTAAATACTATTTATGAAACTTAATTAATTAAACTGTTGACTTGCTTAAAATATATCCAATCTACACTTTCTTATAGCATTTTTCTCAAACTAATTAACCCAACCCATAGAGCTCTATAACTACCATTCTCGTTCTATGGAAACTGATGGCTAATCGACTACATTGTCTACCACTAATTAACAAATTGATTTATGGAAATGAATGAATGAAAATGACAAATCTCCAGGGATAAGGAACCCAATCATCGGGGTAGACTCAAAAACTCTCATATGCAAAATCATTTTTGGCAAAAAAAAAAAACAAAACACTGAGGGAGAACCACCCCCTGGGGATGGTCGAAAAAGTTTGACTCTGCGGCTTGAATCTGGAACTCATCCGCCGCAGACAGACATTTAATTAAGGTGTCTTCATGGTAACAATCTCGGTCTGAACTCGAATGGCAAATGAGTCTAATTAATAACGAGGCATTTGCCGCATAATTCATTTGGCAGATCCAAACATTTCTTTTGCAAGCCATATTTGGGGGGATGAGTAATTATGGCTAAGGTTTTGGGTACAGTTATCAGTCAAGAATTAATATTAATACGTTTCCCTTTTATTTTAAATCCAATTCGAGCTAGAAACATTTTCAGGTGTTTTTTGTTTTTAAATTATGTTTACGGCCACATTTGGTCACTTGAATTCGGCTTATATTTTTTTCTTTTTCCTTTGTGAAACTTTTTTACCTCATTTCGCCTGTCCGGCTATTTTTATTTGCCATTTTGATGACTTAAGCCTGGCGTCTGACTTGAATTTATTGCCGGGCTGATATGTCCCTTGAACCACCATAATTTATGCAAATTGTTTAGCACTTTCCCCCAGCTGCAAGCCCCTGGGCAGCGCAATTAATTCCAGGGTTCAATCACATAGAACTAAAACCACCCGAAAGTTGTATTTATTTTGTGTTGGTTTCCGTATAATCGAATTTTAAGCATAAACTTTACATTGTCCGGAGAACTAAAGTAAATAAACATTGTGGCCCGGCCAAGACATCAAAAGCGTGTTTAATTTATGGTTCGTTAGGTCAGCCATTTGCTGTCAGCAAGTTGAAGGAAAGAAGGCAGGACCTTTTGTCTGGACCTGGGCCTCAATGCCAACCGTATGCAAATCAAATGGAGTATTCATCTTCGTCAGTCCTTGGACCCTTTTTGCGGGTCCTTTGAGGTGTTTGGCTTAAACACTAAATGGGAATTATACAAAAGGCGAGTGTGGAAACACTCCCAAAAAATGCACCACCCCTGCAATGGGCCAGGAATAATTCGTTTTTGATTTCCCTCCCCACCGCGCTTGAAAACTGTGGGAAAGTGGTCCCAAAACATGTGTGAGACGAAAATTTATGTGTGTCCAGTTTGGCCATAAAAAAGGGACAACAAACTCGAGTCCACTTCCTTCGCAGGGAATACAAAAGAAGCATTCGAAACGATTCGGCCAGGAGATCCTTGTGCGGTCAGTTCAAGGAAGCATAAAAGGCGACAAAGTGCCACTTTGGTGCTTTAAACTTTCTTCCCCACTTGTTACTTTTAAATGATTAAATGCATTCTATTGCCGAGTATTTCTTTTTTTATTTTAAACTCCCAATTCTGGGGGTTGTTCGGCGATGAAATAATGTCTGCTGGGCATATCAAAAAGACCGATTCGGTTGTTATTAAATGTTTTACGGCCCAACCAGACCGAATATATATACAAAGGCCATTTTTGAATTGTTGAGCTCCAAGGAGAGTTAATGTTTATTGTGTACTTTTTATTGTCAGCTCAGCTTTTAATTTAAATGATATAACACAAAATGTTTGACTTTATATGCAACCCCCAAGCATGTTTAAGGGAATAAGATATGTGAGATGTTTTTTTAAGCAGGCTGGAATCCTTAAAGACTTTTAAATCATATGGAATACCCTAAAAACGAGATCTAGAGAATGATTTAAAAATATTCTTAAAACTTCATAATATTTTATTGATAAATTTGAGTAGAAAACCTTGGAGTATATCTTGCCTATTAGATATTTTTTATCTGTTAAAAATTTCGTATATTTCAGAATAGAGTATTATAAATTCCTCTAGTTATAAGCTATATAAGATCGTTTTTGCGAATATGCCCTTTAAAACCATTCGAAGTAAAAATGGCGCATTAAAAATAATTTTTTATCGCCAATTTTATTTGAAAATTTCTTTCGAAATTATTTTTATACTTCTTGCAAACCTGAGGGTTGTTTCCATTCCCTAGTTTTTATAGGCTTATATTTATTAGTTCTTAAAAAATTTGGCTTGACTCGTTTAATTTTCTCATTCGAAGAGAGCGTGTACAAACCGTTTTTTAACAGGAGGCATAAATTTTCGGTTTGAAGGATTTTCACGAGGCAGAACAATTGGAATTTATGAGGGCTTCGTTTCGGGGGCGTGTGCATCAAATAAATTCGGCGATCATAAAATTGTCTGCCAGCCAAATCCGTCCAATATATCAAACATATTTGACTACCAATTACGGACACCTTCTCATCTGCCTTCCGGAGGTGGGAAAAAAGTCGAGCTCAACACACACGACCAGGATAATTTATCGCACATGCCTACATGAACTTGTCACCCCCTCGGCATCCGATGCGAGGGGGTGTGAGTGCCAGTTCTCCAGTGAGAATTCGAGTATTCGAGATATTCATATTTTCCCCATATGACCATTGTCTTTATCCCTTTTCGGGCTGAGACTTGGGCGATGATTTGCAGCCGCTGCCAGTAAATCAAGCATGCAGCATTAGATCAGATCAGCAGCCTGCAAGGATAATAAATGAATTGTTTATGGACCGACCAAGTGGGCAAAGTGTTGCCCCAGCTCCTATCCTCATTCCTCCTTGATATATTGCGTCTTACTTTGAGGATTCAGAGCAACCTAGCTGAATGTGATGGAGTGGATTGAGCCAGATGATTGCGAAAGATGGCCTGGCAGGTGATTTGAGGTAAAGTTCCTAAAGAGGATATTTTGTATACATTAAAATAAGGTATTTCAAAGGTTAGTACTAATTAATCTCAATCACGTTCAATAAAATAAAAGTCTCTGTGTAATAAGCCTTTGTATCAGGCCCTGTTTGCCTCGAATATTTGTCATCACCTCTCCTCCCATTTTCAAATTGAATTCCCATCGAAAGCATGCATCCTTCTCGCAGTTTTCGGTACCCCACAATCTCCAATATTTGCTGTCCAAAGGACAATTGTCAGGCGTTGGCTGTCATCCGTTTGTTGTTGTTGTTTGTTTCTGGTTGCTGGCCACACGCCGCCGCCGAGTTCCTCAATTAAAAAGGGTCCTTCGGCGGTGGCATGGGTGGAGTTGAGGGCATGTCCGGGCAATTCGTCGGAGAAAGAAGCTCAATTGATGGCTGACATACGCCTTTGTCCGTGGCACGCGGGGGCGGGTCATGCAAATTGTCGAAATATTTTCAACTGCTGACCAGCCATCGAGTGGTCGGAGCTTGCCACCTTTTCACGCTGGTTGTGATTGGTTTTTGTCTAATGGAACTCGAGCGTGGCAACAATTCCATTGAATTGGATTTCAATATAGCAGAGATCTATGTATATGCGTGTCTGTGAGGTTGAACAAAAGGAAACGCGTTACTTTCGATACCCTGTAATGGCAAGGGTATGTTGTAATTCTTAAGAAAGATATTGGGGAATATATTTTAAACGAATATTAAGGGTAGCCATTGCAGATTCAATTTAGGTTCTACAAAATAAGTGATTTAAAATGAAAGATTAAAATTATAGGGAGTTCTATATGGATCTACTGGAAATATATTTATATATTTATAATATGTTTATATATTGTTTAATGCAAGAAAACAATTAAATTTAGTTAAAACTCTATATAATATTTATCATTAAGGCACGAAATATATTGAAACAATTTCATAACAAGTATCCTTTAGTCGCAATAGTTGATTATAAAATATTTACTTTTGATTTTCCTTTTTTCGGGCTCTCCGTCCGCGAGCGTGTGTATTTTCCTTTCACAATTCGCTGGTCATTAAAAGGGACACGTGCAATGAGGCACGTGACCCGGGCCAGGTTTCCCTTGTTCTCCTGAAAACGAAACTCCGAAACTGGACCTGAGATCCCTGGAATCCCGGCTGCGAGACCTCGTCCATTGTTTTCGTCCTCGGCCTTCTTTCCTTCCGTTTTGGTTTACTGGGCACTTGAGGAATATGTTTTACAATGATTAGTGTAAATATTTGAGGGCCAAACTGCTCTCACACAGAAGAACACAATGCCAATGTCCGGAACCCAAATTGGGACTCGAACCGAAAGGCATTTGTCGCTTAATTTTTATACAAATACATTTCATTATATTGATGTTTTGGGCAGCGCGGTTTTGGTTTCACTTCCGGTCATGCGTCCATCGGAGAGACCCCATCATGTTAATTTGTTATTAATTGTGGCATGTTGATTTTAGTTGTGATTCAAGTGTGGCAGTGTCTGAGGGGGAAGTAACAATAAGAGGCGTAAAGATGATACTCTGGGAAAAAGGTTTTTATATCAACTTCCTTGGGGTTTTATTAATTTAATCATACAAATTTGAGAATATATTCTCCAGCTTGTCACATATAATATTTTCAATTTAAATTATAAGATAAAGTTCAACACCAAACTTAAGCCTTTGAAGCATATTGTATCTTTCGCTGTCTCTGGTTACCATAACTTTGCGCTGCAAATGACTTTAAAACAATTTTAGACCATGCGGGCGCATCGAATTTCCCGCAACTTGCATAAATTATAAAGCGGAAGGAGTGGAGGCCCTTTTAGATGGGAGCAGTTTAATCAACATCAGACACACGACCCATGGCCGTAATCCCTTTACGATGAGCAGCAGATCGAGCTGAAGAAAAAGGGTTAAAAACGTATCAAACTCTGCAAAAGGAGCGGGCGTGAAAAAAGAGCAACAATGTGGGAATCCCCCGGCCACACTTGGCTGCGTGTTCTGAAGTATCTGCCGGATTCGGGTCGGGCCCATCAATGTCAGTCATAAATTCATCACGCAAATCTGTTTTGCATTCGTGCGGTCACGTGACTTGGTGTACTCGGCATTAGATAATGCTTGACATTCGGGCATATTAATTGTTCAAATTAAATGGGTCTGCGGCGGCTGCCTCTTCGGAGTGTGAACAAAGTGATGTTGCCACAACAACTCGAAGCCAAACTGGTAGCAGAAGTGGGCTCACAACTATTGGCAATTAAGTTAATTGTGTAAATTTCAATATGCAACCAGCGCCGCAGGACATCGTTGCTAGCTAAGTCTGCAGGGTAGTTAGTATCGAGGGTAGCTCATAGATTTCCTTGGCTCCATAAGGAATTAATGTCAGAATAACTAAATCTCACC
This sequence comes from Drosophila kanapiae, assembly GCA_008042475.1. Lineage (NCBI taxonomy): Eukaryota > Metazoa > Arthropoda > Insecta > Diptera > Drosophilidae > Drosophila > Drosophila kanapiae. Next base: position 574,600 of record VNJM01000232.1, read on the forward strand.
TCGGTTCTGTCTTTTACCCAAAAACAAGCTACACCTCATTGCCTTCCGTGCCGCTCCTCTTACATAAATACAGACAAATTCAGGAACGACAACGGCAGGACCAACGACGGCATCGGGGCATTATCGTCATCGTCAGGACAATGTCAGTCGCAGCTTAGGCAAATAAATATATATCTATATATATATATATAAACCTTTATAAATAAATCCTGGGACAAAGGACATGGCGCAACAGTGTGTGTGAGTCAGACATACGAAAACAAATAATTACAAGTAAAAATCGCTGCGAGTATAATGGGGCAGATAATGAGGTGAGGCCAGGGGTTCGAGGTCTCGACCAGACGATGCCAACTCCCCGGCAATTAAACATTTTCAATAAAATTTACACCTGAGCTCATTTTAATTGAGTTGCAGGCAGCGAGTCTGCACTTGAACAAGGGATCGGCAGGAGCAGATAAACTTGTACTCTCGCCGGCAGTGGAGTAGCACTCGAATCCTTCAGATATAATTGCCCGGCCACGGCTTGGCAGGAGAATTTCGAGTCCTGTTCCGGGACTGTCTGTCTGGATGCTACTTGAAAAACTCCCCTACCTCTTATTCCAATTGATTTTTGCTTCAATGTAGTGGAATTGATTTGTGTACGAGTAGCCACGCCCACTCCACCAAATTAGTTGCCATAAATATAAAAAAAATAAAGGAAAAGGAAAAACCAAAGCGAACACAACACGAAAAAATTAAATAAGAAATTGGCAAAGAAGAACGGAGCGGACAAGTGAAATATTTTTCTTATTTGACTCGGAAATTTGCATAAATAAAGTTGCCATGGCATCGCCGGGATATTGATATGATATGGAGAAGGTAGCCGCGACTGGGAATATTTGCATACAATTGCGGAGATACTCTGATTTATGCGGGGTATTTCGAAAAAGTAAAGGAATATGAATATGTTAAGAAATTCTTTAAATGATATTGGTAATTATGAATGTCCTCTCATTAGGAGCATTGCGCTGATATTAATTTTCAGTTTATGGTTGAACATTTTCATTGTTAATAATATGGCATTAGCGTTAAGGAGAAAACTCTTGATTAACAATAAGATATTCCACATTTTTTACAACCAAAACTCTATATATTAACATTATTCCTTTGCCCTTCTAAATCTAAGCAAATAATACTGTAGGTATAATAAGTCTTAGTTTATTGTATATCGAATTTTCCCTTGTAGAGTATTTACTATTCCTTGTTTCCATGCCCGCATAAACCAACTCTTATGACATCGTGAAATTCTTGCCTCAATAAACATAAATTTGCACTGGCATTCTCCCCGATACCCCAATAATACACACACCCCAAACCCCCGGTAAAAATGTGTACAACCCCTCACTGAACTATAAAAATTGCCAATAAGTCGATCCCCTTGTCCCCTTTGCGACGACAAGGACTCGGAAAATGTTGTCGCATGCAAATTTGCTGCCTGATTTGTTCATTTTGTTTCAATTTGCGCTCCGCTCTATTTCCTTTTTGCGCCTCAATAAAGTCCTCGGCGAGTGCATTCCGCAAATAATTGCAATGATTCGCTTTCCCCAAAACAAATATTTCGGGGATGTGTGTCCTGCTTCTGGTATCATTTCCTTTTTTCTGCTTTCGATATGGTAATTTCGATTTTTTTTTTTCCTGTTTTTGCCAAAGGCCGCCTTTGGCTAAAATTTGATGCTCGACCATGGAGGTGGGACTGTGGCTGTCTGGGCTTCATTATTAGTATTTGACTCCTGATTGGGTTTTAGATTACGCCAAATTGTTGCCAAATTGAAAACGAAAGTGGATATTGTTTTGTTTTCGGGAAATTCGAAATAAAATCGTGTCAAATGTGTTATTTTTACTTAGTTGAAGTGATTGTGAGAGGAAGATTCAGTATTTGAAAAGAATCCTAATATTAATTGAAATTTTGTAGAGATTTTTCCTAGTTTTATCCTATCAAATTTTCATACATAATTTATAGTGATTGTATAATGAAAAATAAAATATTTTATCAACAAGAAGTCTTTAAATTTGTAAAAAGAATATAAATTTAAAATCTTACTCTAGAAAATCTTGTATTTTTAATGCATTTATTGTGTACCACCTGCTAATCGAGGCTCCCTCTCCATTTATATATTTTTAATTTAATCTCGACCCTTTTTTTGTGCCAATGGACACCCTTGTCAGTTGTGCAATTAAATTCAGCATGACTTTAATTATATTTCAACAAATTTTAATAAGGCTCCTCGAGACCGCTCTCCTTCTTCTACATACAAAATAAATTCCTTCTTTTTTATAATTGCTGAGGCAAAAATACGCAAAAAATTGTTAACAACTTCAATTAAATTATCAACTTTCAGCACGTAGATGAGACTTCGAGCGATGGGCGGCGGCGAGGTCGCAAAAAATTGGCCGCTGAAAAAGTTTTGTCCGGCGAGTTTTAACTCAATTTGACTGCGGAAAAGTTTTTCCTTGGAAACGCTTAACGCGGCTTAATTGTGGTCACAGGTGTTGAGGGCAGCATTTTTATCGTTCTGTTCACAGTTTACAAAAAATAAAGGAAAAGAAAACTGGAATAGGGAGGGTGGTTGTGGAAATGGAATGGGCGGCCAAAAGGGAGGTTGGCTCATTTCGTTTAAGACAATTTTTATGACCTTTACGACTATTTGCCGAGTCGTTGCATTGGATTGGCTTTGATTGCGTTTATGGCTCTAAGCTTCTTGGGCCAAATAATAAAAATCCTCGATTTATTTGTTTGTCTTAGCCGCATAAAAAAGTGAGACACCACTTCTGCTGACTTTTCCCTCTATCTCTCGCGGTAATTTGATATCCTTTGCAACCCTTTTTTATTCTTTTTGGCTAGAGGCCAGAAACCTCAGAATCCTTAGCGGGTTTTTCAGCGTTTCGCATTTTTTAATTGCTTGAAATTTAATATTTTTCGGCGCGTCTCGATGTTTGTTTTATTTTATGCTAATTATATTCGTATGCAACGCGAAGCAGTCTCTGTTTTTATCTCTTCTCGCCGTTTCCTTTTTTCCTTTTTTTGGTTTCCGAAAAGCCAATTATAAAATTTCATTTTTGCACTCTTCGGTTTGCAGTTTGTTATTGAAAATAGCTTTTGGCGTTGGTAATCCGATAGGCGCAATTAGCGAGTCGAGCTCTGGGAGGTCAGATGAGAGTTTAATAACAATAAGCAGATTGTCGGATTAACCTCACATAAGTAGAAGCAAGAAAATGCTGTCTATAACAAGCTTTAAAATATTTAAATTGAAAAGGAGAATATGTGAGAATTTCAAAGTGGTATTCCTATGCGAAATTAAGGAAGTTCACAACATTTTAAATTTGTCTTTTGTTAACAATAAATTTCGTTGCTAGCCAGTGCCTTCTAAAAACAAAGCTTGCGGCGAGCGTCAGACCAGCGAACTCGTTCAAAATGCACACACCTATTTATATTTATGAGCTGACCCCGAACTGAACACTCCAGCATCGCGTGTGCATTATAATTCAATAATTTCCACAGTCGCTTGGTAACTGGATTTTTTAATTGCTTTTCAATAACAGGCACGAGGAGAGGAGCGGCACGTTGTCCTGCGCGGAGCCTGTTCAGGCGCTGATAAGCCGCAGGATAATCATCGGCTTTGGCCAACACGTTAAAATCCTGAAAAATTCATACATATGAACCTGAAATATTTACGAAGCGAATTAAAAAGCGCGCTAATGCAATTCACTCGGCCAGCGCTAATTTAAATTTTTAAGTGGTCCAACAAAATGCAAAAATACAAAAAAATATGTTAAAAAGAGCAACGAGTGTGGCTTTTTAAATATCCGAATATGGAATTACCTACCTGAAAACTGCAGTAAATTGTGCTTATAAAGTCAGTAAGTTCCTTCTAATGGAAGTAAGAAAAATCATAGGAAATGTTGTGTTGTTTTGGGATATAATTTAATCAAAGTTTGGGGCATGAGAGACAGATATTTCTAATGAAATATAATAATAATGTATTAAAAATAATATTAATAATGTAATTTTTAACATAAGAAATAATTGTCAGACTTTTTTTATTAAGCAAGAACATAGTATTCATAAAACCTTGAATATTAATCTATTGGAACTTCCACTATAAAATGTGAACTATTAATTTATTAAAACGTTTTATAAAAGCATATGGTAACTAGTTTAGTTAACGGAAATCGCAGAATTTATGTTTTATACCGGATAAAACCCTTAACCAACTGTATAAGGCAATTATGATTCCCTTTTGGCCATACTCTTCATGTCGTCATAATAAAAAGCACAACGCTTGGCTGCCACTGGCGCCGCGTCGTGTGGTATGCAACAAATTGTTGCACGGCCTTCCAAACTAATGTTCTCTGGTGTCCTGCTCTCTGTCTAACCTGTGTTGCTCTCCCTTTTTGGCCCAGTTGGTGGGCGGGAACAACAATGTTGTGTTAATGTTTACACATGTCCATGACACGACCACAATGAAGAGGAGGCCAGGGCAAGGCTCCATTACGAACCCAATTTCAGGCCAGACCAGACCTTGCACTGATAAAAATAAATTGTAAATAATTGGATACATAAAATATACGTAAACTTAAGGGAAAATATCAATAATATTAATCTTAATATGCTAGTGAAAAGCCCTTTGTTGCTAAAGACAAAGTAATATATATTCGAATTATTAATAATTCAAAAAAGTTGTTGAATTTGTTCTTATGTATATCATAAATTTATCAAATACCATGTACCTGTTTTAATATTATCTTTCTGTGTACTCGGTTTAAGCCAATTCAATCCAATCCAGCCGGGTCTGTCCATAAAGTGCATCAGTTGCGCTGCATTGCACTTTGGAGTAGAGTTGCTGCCGCATGGAGTAGAGTGCCTCAAAATGCATCGTGTCTGTTCGGGTGTCGATAGCAGGCCTTAATTAAAATTAACATTTTTTGCACAAAACTTAACTGGCCTTCTACCCGTTCTCCCCACACACACTCTTTTTACATTGTGAGGCTACGCTTTTAGGCCAGAGTTAACTCAATTTGCCCAGAGCCGGCTGTACATATACCTGTGGAAGTGGCATATGCGGCAATGTGGGATTTGTGTGCTTCGGGCCTTGGATCCCTCAATCCCCAAATACCATATTTCTATTGATTCTGATGATGGTTATTTAATTTGGAGCGTCAAGTGTGCGTTATTGATGCGAACCGGAGGGGGCCCTTTGAGTGCATTTGCCGTTTTAATAGCCTGCGGCTGTCAGGAGGGATTTTATCCTATATTAGATGGCAAGGGAGTATATCCGTAACGTGTCCTGGATTTTGAAATAAAATGCACGTATCGTGCTGTCGAGAAAGTATGCTTTGATAAGAGCGGATGAATGGATCGTTTTCTTATAAATTAAACAAGTCTTGGAAGGGTTAAAAGAGGATTAAATATTATTTAAATATTTACCATGATATTTCTTACAATTTCTACTAAATAAAATGAATTTATTTCAGGAAAAGTATAACGTTTTTAATGAAACCCAAGTTATTACTAAAAAATAGTTTTCCCTTACATTTCCAACTCACAGCGAGCTACTGGTTTTCCCAAATAATACCACAAAAAACGACATTATCTACCGAAGGCGAAACCCGCATATAACCGTATTTAATAACCAGCTCATATTTCCACATAGTTTATTTGACTTTTTGCGAAAATGCATTTCCGCGGCAGTCGCCAACAGCCGCCGGCGCCGAGGGAGGGGCAAAGAGCCGTGTGCAGGTCTGCGTGGGTAAATATCAATATTTACACCTTTAATTAAAAACGCTAACAAGGTTATTTAGTATGTTGTAGGGCGAGAAGCGAAGGGGTAGTGGGGAAATTGGCCCGGAAATCTGGCAGGAAGTCAGCCGTGGCCAACCAAGTGAAGCTTCGCCTGCCACGCTGCTGCACTCTCCTCTGTTCGTTTATTTTTCCGTACCCCGTACTGCCATGGCCAGGAAAAGCTTTTAAGCGAAAATGCCAAAATGAAAATGTAAAATTTATTTTTCATTCACTTGTTGAAGTTTAAATTAATGCACTATGCGCAACAGAGGCTCCTTTGGGTGGGATGTTTGCAGAAAATGTAATGTGTAAGGGTTTTTTTAGAATAACTCGCTGAGTTTTATTATATTTCGGGTTAAGTTTGAAGTAACTGTTGTTAAAAAAGGAACAGCATTTATGTAATCACTTTTAATACTTACAAATGAGATAGGAAACTCAAAAACTACTTACTAAATTTAACTAATTAAATACAACAAATCACATAACTTCATAATGATCTCATAGGATCCATAAAATGCTTGTATTAAGATATTTTTGATTTAATTAAAGTGGGACCACATCCAGCCCAAGAAGAATTAGTCATCCTTTGGTCAGCACTCCACTCTGGTGACCTCCAACTCCTCCTCCCTGGAACTACAATTGTGTGCCTAAAATATTTGTCAAAGTGCACGTGCCACCAAAGGCGATGCTGCTGCATTTGCCACCCACGGCGCGAGGTGGTGACATTAAAATCCTAACTCCGCTGCATGCCGTTTAATTAAAAAATGCCCCAAAAGCATTTACCCAACCCCAAAAGGTTGTAAATGGACAAAAAAAAAACCAATGCAACAGCCATTGATGCAGCTGGCAAAGGGATGTGTGCATTTTAATGAAAACGGAAACCAAATAATCAGCAAGTGACAATCTCCCAGGGTGGCGGTCAAGCTCAGATGAAATAATACCACACGGTAAGAAATAATACGGAATTTGATGTGATCAATAAATAATATTGACTTGCGTAACCATTAAAAGTATAAATTAAGTCCCCTGAAATGTTCGTAGTTTGCTGTTCTAAATACTGATTAATTATGGCTCTGCAGAAATATATTTTTAGACTAAGAACTTTAAAAACTTCTTCAACATGTTCCTAAAAATATATAGAATATATTTTCCCCGTGTAGACCTCTATAAAACGGCAGTGCCAAATGGGAAAAAGTGCAACCCATGGAGCGTATGAATTTAATGATTTAATCGCAGGACCTCGTCCTTTTGATAACCGCCACGCCTTGTTGACACTGCATGCGTGTCGGGCGAATTTGTCAAAAAATGCAACCGCCGCTGGCAGCCTCAGGGGAAATTGGACAAAGCCAAAGTGGACTTGGAGTTCCGCCGAACTCTGAAGCTGAACCTGGGAGCTGGAGGAGGGTTGCACTTGGCCAAGTTATTGACTTTGTGTCTCTGTCAAATCCTGGCATGTGGTCAACATTTAAGTGTAATTAATGCCCGCGGCCAGTTGCCAGTTGCATTTCATTCTCTCGTCCTCCGAGGATCGATGGAATATGAAAACCAAATATTGCGCTTAATTTGATTAGCGTGTCTGCGCCGCCCAAATTCCGATTGCATTTTTCGGTTTTATTTGTGCATTCCAGCCGGAGGCAGTTATCCCAGCCGCAGTTGTTCTTATCCGGTGAAAGGTTTTACTTTATTATTTTCGCAATGACCAGGGGAGATTCCATTTAATACTTGAACATTTTGAATTTTTTATTTTTAAAGGTATACGAAAATTAATAAAGAAAACGCTAACGACATCTATCTCTGCTTCGAGTTTTTAGGAACAATTAAGCTTTGTTACCTTTCTAAATAATTTATCAATCTTCCAGTTTATTTTCTTTGAAAAACTGATTAGTTTTTGCCACACTTTCTTTCCAATATATCTTTCACAGTGCTTTGTAATTGCGTATTCAATTCCCTTAGCTAAGTAACCTTTACCAATATCTTTGAATGGTCAAGTATTTAATTTTAAGCCTATTTTATCCTTACAGGATCTTGGTCCAGCCTTGTACTATGCTCCCCAGAGATTATGGTCCCCATTTCCTGTGATACATTTTCAATTTCCATTTTCTTTCAAGGAGTTTGCTAATCGAAAGCGTTGCCACATTGGTAATTAATAGTTTTCCATCATTAGAAAGTTAGAAACCCTTTGAACTATTAGAAACTATATGCAAATAAGCCATCAAGTTCAGTTCCTTTTCTCGTTTGGATTTCTTAGGCGAACAAATTGAATTTACCTTGGGTCCATTGAAAGGTTTTCCTTTTCCATTTCCAGAGTTTCCATTAGCCCCTTCAAGTCCCGCGTGGCCTTTGACGCCTCATGTGTGTGGCATAATTACAGGGACTAGGCAAGTTCTTCAATTAAAATTTATTAGGTTTTCAAGGCGGCTGGGGTGTACTTTTATGAGTGTGAAATGTAAGGGGTCCTTTTTGTAGTTTGCGACAGCGAACTGCTGGAGTTTCTGACGCGCTTGGCTGCGGTTTGGTGCAATTTTTAATCCTTTGTGCCGCTGACAAGCCAATTAATGATGATTTGTGGTCGCTTTGTGTAAATGAGTGTAAATTGTATTTTTCACCAAAAGATTGAGGAATATATTTACTATTAAAATATTACTGTCGCACTTATTGCTATATGAATATTATTAAAAAAATATTAATTAACTGACACAGCAGTGGGTTCGTCTTTGAGTCTTACTTATTTGGTTTAAAGAACGCTTTCAATTCAAAAGAGAATTATATTAAATTGGTATAGAGACTGTTTTGGCCACCTTACTGTTATTATATTGATAAAACCCCAGGCTAAAAAACAGAAAAATCGAACTCCCTCACACACTAAAGGCTCCAACAAAAAAAAAGAATAAAAAATGTAGCAAAAACCCCATGGCAGTCATAATGATGACACACTTACCACATAAACCGCACGCACCACATATAACCACCACCGGATCCAGCCGAGAATGGTGCAAGCACAGTGTTCGGGGGAAATCCCAGGGCACCCGGGGAAAGTCCCGAAAAAGGGTTGGCAATATGGTAAAGGCTTTCTGCTTTCGGCTTTCGGCTTTGGCAGCTCCACAATTGCCACTAAAATGCACGCTAATGAGTTTCAATTACGACCAACTGACAAGATGAGTTCGTCGCCGGAACGCTGCGTCCCATCTGAAACAGTTTTTATTTTTATTGACATGGAATCCTCCCTGGCTGTTTTTGGTGTCGTCGCTTCTGTTGTCAATTTGCGTAAAATTTGGTGTCCTTTTTTTTGAGTGTTTGTTTGTCGCTACTTTGATTGAAACTAAACGACGAGCTGAGCTGCAGCTTTGAAGGTGTGGCAATGGTCCAAATAAGGGCTGGGGCTCTAACTGGAGTGCTTGATTTTAATTAAATTCCCTTGCCCGCAAAATGCGACAAAAGCAGCTGAGTCCGTTCTAGGAAACGTCGATGTCCCTTCGTCCTGTGGCCTCAGTTCCGGTCTCTGCTCGGCATCTGTTCGTCACTTGTCGTTGTGATTTTGGCGGGCACTTTACTCAAAAGGTATTTTGAATAATCTAAAGGAGGTTACCTATTAATATTACTTTAACAAAAAGATTACCAAGAGATAGTCACGAAAATATAAAACATATTGCAATAAAGACTCTTAAATTAATTAAAACTTATACCTGCCTTACTTATTAAATTATCTAGAGACTCTTGTAACTAATTTAATACTCTTAAATGGTATTATAAAAATATATTAAATAGTATTTTGTAAAAACCTCGATTTAGTTCTTTAAAATTCATTTAGGGCATTGCAAAATTCGACTTTGCGTTCCATTACTTTTTTGTAAATCGTTAACTTTTATGATTACAAGGGCCCTGCTACGTTCTGTTGTTATTTGTGTTGCACCTCCCCCGTGCCATCTCTTACTTTGTGGCCTGTTGGCACATGTTACTGGCGAGAACGAGAACGATACTCTTCTAAATGGTTATGGCGCCGTGCATTTTAAATAATTAATGGCCAAGTTGAGGACGAGTGCAGCCAGGCTCGAGCTCAAAGTCAGGAGTAGACCAACACGACGACGGGGGCGGCGCCACAAATGTAATAAAAATGTTGAGCCAAAACTTTGGCCAAGAAGCAGAAAAGGCGAAGCAGAACTTTTCCGACTTTGGCCAAAAATCGACTGCGACTGCATTTCAATTCCCAAACGATTATAAACTACCGACCGTTTGCAAATTTAATTTACAACTGCACAAAGTGAACAAACCGCAACAAGAGCCCGAGCTCGTAGCTAAGTTTTTACTTTGTAAAAGTCGGCAGAGGGCAGACTTTTATTTGCCACCTACACTTCAGGGTCGGCAACTTTGGCAACAAGGGTCAGCTGGTGCAGATGGTTCAGATGGAGCTCCTGGAATTAGCTGCTAACTGGGGAATACAAAGGCACTTGGAAAAATATAACAGTGTCTGCTGAAATAAATTTAGGAACAAGGCTATTAAAAATTGTAGTAATAATAATAATAATAATAATAATAGTAATAGGAAATAATAATAATAAAATAAATGGGAATAGGAAATTGAATCGGGAATTGAATTGAGAATAGGAATTGGAGTAGGTAGTTTCTTTTATTAAATTTCAGAAACTCAACCTTCGATTAAATCATTGTATATATTTAATAATATTAATATTCTATAACAGAGTTACCTATTCAATTAATTTTTTCCAGTGCCCTGTTTTTGAGAAACACTACTGAAACAGGAAATTATGTTTATTATTACTTTGGCACACACATTTTGGACGCCGAGTGGCCAAGTGCGTCGCCCCGAACAATATGCAAATGTTCAGCAGCCAAAGGAGCCTCAAGGAGACTGTGAAAAGGTGTGAGAAGTTGCCGAAAACTTCAAATTTAAATTAATAAGACAGGAGCCCGGAATCGACCAGCTTGAGATGAGCTTCGTTAGCCTCGTGGAGCATCAGCATCATCGGAGTCCTCCTCGCCTTTGGAGTGCACACTAAATTGCACTTTAATTGCACTTTAGGCGAGAGCCCGTCGATGGGAAAAACTCAAAAGTTTTGTTTCCTCTTGGAAGGCAACATTTTCGGCCATTGTCTGAATGGGGTGCAGACGGGAAATTGGTGGTAATCATCATAAATAAGTGATTCAAATTAATTAAATTCCGTTTTGGCGACAAAAGTATTTGCCGGGAGTAAGGTAATCAAAGTTTTCACCAAGAGCTCAGACTTCGGAGTTGAGCAAAAAGGTTTAAAGAAGTTAAGAGCGATAAGAAAAAAATCTTAAGAAAAATATGATATATTTAATAAATTAAATAATAAAACACTCTACTAATAAAATAACTGTGCAATTTTATTAAGTTTGTACATTTGTCGGTCTTAAAAAGTTATTTTTGTTAAAATTTGGTCAAATTATCTGAACTCCCAGAATCGTATCACTATAAACTTAGCTCTACTTGGTCTAGTTCCAGCTTGTTCTCCATTGCCGACACCTGATTGCCGTTATGCTTAATGCCCCTCAGCCACTTGACGTAATCCTCGGGGATGCCGGTTTCCCGGGCTCCTTTCACCAAGACCTTGAGATATGTTTTCGAGGGCTGACGATCGTGGGGAATGTTATCCTGGACACCAGTGGCGTGAATCTCCGACTGGGGCTGATTTGTAAGGTGGTAGGCGCGACAGGTAATGCTTGTGTCGGTTGTCAACGAGTGAACAGGAACACTGATTGGAATGTAAACGCCATCGGGCACACTCTCCTGGCTGCGGGGAAAACAAGAAGAAGTTAAAAAAAAACAACTAAACCGTATATTTTAACTGCCTACTCATCCAAGTCCTTCAGGTTGCACATATCAATCTCCCAAATGGCTCCGTAGACATGGTCTCCCAATGTGGGTACAATGGTGGCGGGAGCACCCAACCAGTTCTTTGATCCTGTGTGAAAATCCAGGCGATAGTTCTGTTTAAGAATAACAATGATTAATAACTTATAGAATTTAGTTTATAGTTTTTACTTACCTCCAGCCGGCCGGCACCTATTCTCTTGGCAGTGGGATTTTGTATGTGAATGCGACTGGCTAGCATATTGCTGCCAAAGCCGAAATAATAAAATTTATTGGCCATCCTTATGAGGTAGTTGGATCTGTAAATAAACATAACAGGTTTATTAAATTATAAATTTTAAATATTAAATTTTTTTCACAGTTTGGATGCCATTGCAAGCATTTCTTTTACCAATGCATGCCAAACTGGCGCAAGCTTTTCACAAATCTTGTTGTAAACTCGAATATAAACTTCTTGTATCAAAATATAACTTATAAATCCTACAAAAAAATTAAGTAAATACTAAAGAATAAACAAACTTCAATAAAGAATTCTTTTTAAATTCGTGAGTTTCATTTAATTTTTATGCTGTTATCTACAAAGCCAGCTGTTTGAAAAGCTCTCAAACCTTTGCAGCCACCTCTTACACTGAGCTTTTGAATTGTAAATCAAACCAGCTGTTCGTTCGCCAAAATATTTCCCACACACGTAGAAAGTTTTTGTTTATAACAATTACCTACTTTTGCATTAATCTTCAACGGTTTTCGCTTATAACTTGCTTTTAATATTTTTATTTCGGTATTAAATTACAGACGTGAAGTGTCAAACATTATTTTGTTCACTCAACTCGGGCCGACAGATGGAATAGTACTGACATCAGTTCTGTCGAATACGCTTTGTTCCCGTCAAATCAAGCTTTTTAAAGCCAACCAAGACAAGCGGGAATTTTGTATTTTTCTTTATCAATGTTTTAAACTTTTTTGCCGCTCTTTTTCACTGATGTCGCAAAATGTATTAAAATTAAGGTTTCCCCTTGCAAAGAAAAAAATATACTTTTATATATGTAATCATTTTTAATAAGAGCTAAAAAATATTGTTTATTTTTAACATTGATTGATTTATTTTTGTTATACTTATTACAATGTTGCAATCATTTTATTCCCCTTACAATATTAACAAATAAAACATTTTTCAATATCTAGTACAGTTTTTATTAAGCTTTAATTCTATGGTCACACTACAAATGAAAAAAACTTTTAGAACATTTCAGTTGCAGAACCAACGAGCACAACGCCACTGGCTGTCTGCGGCCTACACTTGAGCTTTTATTTGGCGACTGTGTCGCCAGGTGTCGCTTTAGCAAGAGAAAATATTCCGGATGCTTTTTTGTTTCCGGAAATAAACTTAATAAATCTTTAAATGCTTTAAAAAAAAGTTTTTATAAGATTTAATAGGCTGTTTATATGAATTATCTCTCTCAAACTTATTATGTGGATCCTATTGCTTTCATTCTAATCATTAAAACATAATCTTAGCTTGATTTTTAATACCAAACCCGCAGGTCCTTTCAACTTCACCTACTTGTATTTACATTTTTACAAAACGATATCCTTGAGCTCCAGCTGTTTCTCCAGTCCCTCGGCGACGCGACCATTGTGCTTGATGGCCCTCAATCGTTGAATGTAGTTCTCGGGCACGGAACTCTCGACTGCCCCCCGAACCAGGCACTGGAGATAGGTCTTCGAGGGCTGTCGCTCCTCTGGAATCAAGTCCCGGGACAGATCGTATAGATTGCTATCCGGCTGTTGGGTCAGCAGGTAGGCGCGGGCAGCAGTATCCTTGGCTTCGTTCCGTAGCTTCACGTAGACCGTGCGAGGCTCATAAATACCCAAATGAACGCCTTCCTGGCTGCAAATATAATTTAGACATTAAGAATATAAAGTATTTTAAGTATTAAAATAAATTTTTGTTTACTAATATTTACTTGTCAATGTCCGCCAAATTGCTGAGATCAATCTCCCAAAGGGTGCCCCACGCCTCGTCGCCCCGAGTGGGCACAATGGTGGCCACCGCTCCGTCCCAGCGACTCGACTCAAAGGCGAAGTCCAGCCGATAGTCAGGGAGTCGGGCTGGTCCTATTCTCACCGCCGTGGGATTCTGGATATGTATCCGCTGCGCTAACATGTTGCTCCCAAAGCCAAAGTACAGGAACTTGCTGCCCCTCACTTCGGGCAGGTCCAAGGTGCCATTGCAGTTAATGCCATTGCAACTAAGGTTGCTCGTTGCACGAACGGAGTTCACGCTGCCGACGCTGTGGCCCTGACCTTTGGGCAGAGCTGCCAGCAGGCAGGTAACAAAGCCGATAAGGCACCGCTCCCGTTTCATTGAGAATATATATTTCGATTTAAGAATTCCGTCGAAGCGATCTGGCGGACGATTTAAGGTCTACTGAGCATTCAATTTGATTGCGAGGCTTCTGCGCCTGGAAAGATTCTCTACGTTGTCTCGGCATTAATACAATCAGACATGTCGTTTGTTGAATATTTAACTCATCCTCTCATTTATTTATTTACATAAAGAGCATAGCATGTTGGGCTTGAACGCAGTGTAGCGCTTATCTCAAATGCAAATACGCAATCTTTTGTGCGTTAATCATTCTTTCTTATTTCATTTCTTGCCTCACATAAATATTTATTAATACAATTTAAATATTTGAACCAAAATGAAAGCTAGTAAATGACGCAATCTCTCATGGTACTTTGATAATAGAATTTGTAACATATATTGATTTATTTATTGTAATTTAACTTAAGGCAAATCAAGCCCAGCTTATTTTAAAATCGGTTACAATTCGCAGGTTTGTGTTGATAAATAATGATCGCACTTATTTCCAGCTGTCAGAATAAATACTTCAAAAAGAATAAAATATAAAAAATACCCAGTTAACTTTGGTAAATAAAATGTAACTAAAAAATATAACAAACACATCTTTTTTATCTTCCCCAAACGAGGCTAAAATTTAGACAACAATTTCGTGTTGATAGCAAATGGTCTAAATGGAAATACAAGCAAACAAATAGACAGCGATGGTCTCTAAAAACCGATACGCCATGGCTTTCCGATTTTAATATTTGCCGACATAGTGTGACAACATATCAGGGGGAGGGGAATGGGGGATGGAAAATCGGAAAATCTCTGCGTCTGTTTGTTCGGTGAGCCACAGTGACAGGCGTTTGCTCGGCGAATATGTACGGATATATTTTAAATGATTTTTGCGTTTCATTTTGCGGAATCCGTTGCATGTTTTCGGTGGATGTTTGTGTGGCTTGCGGCGGGACTTTGGCCAGTTTGCCATGGTTTCTGGCCAAAACCGAACCAGATCAGAACAGGACAGCATAGCGACAGGGACAGCGACAGGAGCTGAATGCGTTAAGAGGCCTGACATGGTCGGTATGACAGCTGCACTTTGCGGTGATTTATGTGTGTGCCTACGAGGGCCAGGTGGAAAATTTGTATCTGCGAAATCTCTCCTTTTCTCTGACAACCTGTAAGGCGGATAGCGGCAGTTTTTTTTAATTAAGATAGAGTAAATACAAAACTCATTAAAAAGATATTTAATGAATACACAAATAAAAAGTAAAGTAAAGGCAATTAAGTAAAAATAAGGGTTTATATATAACATTTCCCTTGGTTGAAGTAAGTAAAAGTATTCCACAATTGTGCTCATTTCAGATAAAGACCGAGTCAGCCACTCGAGGATGTCACTTAACTCGTTTAATTTATGACCCAACTTGCCGCAAATCATTCAATTGGCTGGGCCATCTTAGACATCAAGCGAGAAACAAAAACAGGCGCCGGCATAAATATTCATACATGCGTAATGCTCTGCCCCGCAGGAAGGTCCTTTCCCTGGGCAAATCCCTGTCATTGTCCTCGTATCTTGACTGATTTTCACGCACACATGAGCACATGCAGAGCACAAGTGATCACAGCATCATCATCATCATCATTCTCATTATCAGGGCCATGTTTTGTCGTCATTATCATCGGCGGTATTCGGGGGAAAGCGAAGGCAAGCACATAAACACACCCATATTTGCTGGAAAAACATTACTATACCGCCAGGCATATTCATAGATACGCGCCATCGAAATGCCAACTGTGGAGTCATCATTTATGTTTGCCACCTGCCGCTAGTTTTTGTCATGTAAATATCCCACATCAAGTGTCTTTCGTTACAATTTCAGCGAACGAACAAAAAATATGGAAAAGAGAGGGGAAAACCCACTCACAAACAGACAACAGCCATATGATAAATGGATTTTCCAGCTCCGCGAACTTTGGATGTCGCAGCCAGCACTTGCCTGCCATTCGCTTTCGCTTCTTCTTTCCTCATTTAAAGTTTCCCGCGCAAAAGTTGAATGGTTTTATGTGCGCCATACACGGCGTATACGTATTGGAATATCTGAATATCTGTGTGAATACGCATACGTTATGCATCCCGATTCCTTTGTGCTGCGAAACGGTCATAAGTTTGATGACATCGCCAAATAGATGATAAATAACAGTCATTTCGGCAATGAGTTCTGATTGCAAATTTGGCCAACGGATTTAAAATCAAGGGGGAAATTGTAAAGCCTTCAATATATGGTTTAATGAAGTGCACATATTCTGGAAAATTAAAATAGCCTTCGTTATATATATTTATATGGATATATAACTTATATAAAGAGGATAGCTTTAGCATTACTGGTTGGAATCAGTTTTAAAAATCATAACTTTGCTTATTCAGATTATTATAATTAAATGCCTGCTCTTTAACTTTGTGTCCATTTAAAACACTAATAAAATTGCAGCTTAAGCAAATTAAACATTTAACAAAGCGTAAATTGATCAATTAACTGAAATGCCGCAGTGGAGCAAATACCAAACAGATATTTGCATTTCATTTATTTGTTTTTTGGCACACTTTTAATTAATTTTTAATGTTCAGCAAAGACAGCAACAAAAAAAAAAACAGAACGCAGCCAGAGCAGCAGCTGAAATCGTGGAAATCGCATGCAGATTTATGGCCAAAGTGAAATACGCAAAAGGATTCAACACCACGTGCCCGTATGTGGGTGTATCTATGAAATGAATTCCCAACAAGGCCTAACACGAGTATGCCATTAAAATGATTGAGCCGCAAACCAAAGAATCCACAATAAACATCCGCCCAAATTGCCAAGTAAACGGATTAAATTTCCGATTTCCGATATATGCAAAGTTGGGCCTGACAAAGGCTTTCGAATGCTCTCAGCTGAGCCAATAATTCCGTTTCATTTATTTCGGCAATTTGCAAGCATTTCGTAATAGTTTTGCAGTAGAGCCAGTGATAAAATATAAATTTATTGTCAGCTTTGCTCTGAAGCTGTTTATGTATTTTAGGCGCTTTAAAAATCAGCTTTGTATACTTTTATGAGCTTCTAATATATTGTAAAAATATAAATATTGTCTTTATTCAACTGCATTGTTTGTTTTAGTAATTTTTCAGAGTTTATATTAGAATGTTAATCCACATCCCATTATTTTTTTCCCCTTTTTAATTGAATTAAATCACAAAATTAACTGCTGACCTCGGAAAATCCCTTGGTTAGGGTATAATTATGAGCGGAAAGCACTGAAAGATTTCGTAATCAATTTAAGCGCTTGAAATATCAACAATGAGTGAAGAACCTTTGGCAAGTCACGTTGTTTGATATCTTTCGGAACACGCTGAAGCTCCTTGATATGTGGTCTTGTCACAGGGAAAACTTTTCGGCAGGTTCACATTCCAAATATTTGCTTGGGAAACTCACCAAGACGAGGTAGCGAGAAGCAGCCACACAGCCACACATGTGACAAAGAAAATATATATATTTTTGTGGCTTAACGCAAAATATTTCCTTTTTTTGGCCAAGAAAATCCACAAAGATACGGCGGTGATGTAAGAATTCAAGTGTGTGGCGTATGGACATGACCTCAGCTGAACTCAGTTTGGCAATCAACGTCACTTCAGGTGAAAAACGAGTGAGTGTGTGTGTTGCGTAAGTATTTCCATTTTTTTTATTTATAAATTTGCAATCAATAAATTTAACATACCGGCTCAAATTGCATTTTAACAAGCGTGATGGTGAAATATAGGAATTTCTTGTTAGAACAGTTATCAAATGGAGTTAAATTAATATTTGTTAACTTTAAGTGCTTTAAATGTCAAAAAAGAACAGACCGAACTGAACAATAGAAAGTCTTTGTAGTGGTAGTTATTCTTGACACAACCACAACTGTTTTGATTGCTATTTCTGTGCGAAAACTATGATGCACTTGAAATAAAATTGATTTAAAGGGGTATTTAAAGGATAGAATTATTATTATTTTGTTGTGATTAGAAGCAGAGAAATTTGTGTGACTTTTAAGGAATTATTTTATATTCTTTCTCTTAAGTTGCAATGCGGTTTGCCCCTTGTATTAGTTAGTATTAATACCTTTTTTTATACTTTTGTCATAAACCTCTCTTGACTTCAAGATAAAACCGAATAAATTATATTAAAGCACAGAAACATTCGATTTCTTTGACATGTATGTACGATATATTTTTGCTTAGTCTTTGAATAAATATAAAACGTACCTTTATTTTTCGTTACCAAAACAATTGGATAAAAGCCTTTCGCTATCCGAACTACCACTTTCTTCAAGTGAAACTTGTACAAGGGAAAAGTGCTGCTTTCACAAACGGAAACTAAATTAAATTCAATTTAAAATCAAGTCGAGTTGAAAGCATTACGCATACGCAGTGTGCGTCAGATTCAGACCTGGCCGAGCTCATCAGGATGAGCATCATGCTCCTCGCATCAACACCATAATCAGGCAACTCATATCGAGGGCAGCTCCATTATTAGCAGCACCGTCGCCAACAACAAAGTGATAAACTGCTCGACAGCCAGGCATCAGGGAGTCAATTATATAATGATGCGTCGATGCCGATGTCGATGTCGAGGTTGTTGTTGCTGCTCTGCCAGTTTCCCCTGACAAGCTCGTTACAATTTATGTTTTGTTTGTATTTCTGGAAACAGAAGAGCTGAGAGGGGAGTTTTGTTTGGTGGGTGGGGGGTTCAGTTTCAGGACGCACTAATTTGTAACGTCGTCCGCAGGACTAAACGGCATTCAAGGGGTTGCAACTCACTGCTGCCCAACCCCAATTGGTTTTGCTGCCTGTCACAATAGCTGTCACAGTTTCGACATTTGTCGATGGCCATAAAACAGAAGCTTAAATATTAGATCGCTTGTTGACCGAACCATTACGGAGTATCTCCTGAGGTGGATAAATGGTGCGCAGGAAATTTCAATTGGTTACCTTCCAATAAGACAATAAGACAATAGTGAATAGTTAATTTCTAAAGAAATTAATAATTAATTGAGAATAAGACAGAACAGTATATTAAAATTCAGTGAGGTTTCATTAAATCAAATAAATGAAATTCATATGTAAGGTTCAGTTTTTCAAATGCAAAAACCTTTCACTTCCCTTGACATTTACAAAAAAGCGCACTATGACAAATGGCATTCTACAAACTATAATGGAAATGTAATGGAAAGCAAATATGGAGGACGGAAAAAAAACCAATAGAAACAAATAATCAAGCGGAAAGCCCACTCAGTAAATAAAACGTTCATGCCAGTGGCAAACAGAAAAAAAAAACCTTTTTATTGGCTGTCCGTAGATTGCCCACAGGTGATAATAAATATTTGTAATAAAATCTGTGTTTGTCGGCCAGTTAACTGATTGCATGCAGTGCAGAACCCGCAGTAAATCTGGCTTTAAGTATCCCATCTTTTTCTGGGTTCCTTCCCCTGCAATCGCGAAAGAAGGCACCCTTGAATGTCCGTGTTTACATGACGTTGGCCTGACTGCAGTCGCGGCTGCCTGCAAAATTAATAAGCCTTAACAAGTTGGTTTATGCCCCTGCTCCCGGAAAGCCTGAGCTGGTTGGGGGTAAATTAATTAAGCGACTGAATGGGAAGCGGAAGCATAACTACAGCCAGGAAAACTTGACTCTCTTCTACGGAAAACCTATTCCTGCACAACGAAAATTAAACGTGTGTGGTAGTGGTAACAGCAGAATTTTATTTTATCTTTAGTTAGTTCTTATAAACCTCATTTTCCCTTATTTCTTATTTCCAAAAGATTTCTGTAAAGGAAGAACCCTTTTGCATGTGAATTCATGTGAATTAAAACCAATTTTTTGTTAAATTTGCTTTAAATTTATTAGAACAATGCCATTACCATCTTCTGTTGAATTCGCCGAACCGCCTTACCAGGGCAGGCAGGTATGACGGGCTTCATTGTAGTAACGGCCAGGACCACAGGCTTTGTCCCTGCTTGATTCTTGCCGGGTGGGAACTTGAGCATCAACGCTGGCGAAGATGACGCCAAGGCAAATCAGAATACAAGCTTGGAATACCTTCATGTTGTCGGATGTCGGATGCTGATCTGTGGCGTTGGACCCCTATTTATACCGATCTTCCATGTAATGGATTCTTAATGGATTCGTCAACGGCCAACGGTGAAGATTTAATTTATTTGGATTTTAGCAAGCTAATGACTTACGTAAGCCTATCGAATTGGTTTTACTGTTGACCTTTTCCTAGGGCAGGGCTCCCTTGGCGTATACGTAATGCAGAAGATCGCCAAAAATAAACTCTACAATTTTCTTCAATTTCCTGGAGAGTATTCATACACTATTTTTACACACGAATAGATGCGAATTGAAAACATATTTTCCGCTTTAAACTTACGACTTTCCCGACAACCAACCGCTTCTTTTGAGCCATCACTTCGTGAATATTTAAAGTTCACTTTTCGGATGGAATGAAAGACGCAAAGGATATCAACGGCAAGAAGGAAGGAAAATCGGAAATCTGTGGAACTCAGCTGACTGATTACTTCTGCCAGGAGCTTACATGGGGACATAATTACCCGGCACAGTGGTTAACGACAGTCGGCGAAGGCCGAACGGGACCGATGTGGGGCGTCGAAAGTGGGCCATTATGCGTAAGCCGATAGCCTGCTGTGGCTCGGCTCTGTTTGGAAAACGAAACTTAAACCTTAAGTTTTAACTTTAACTTCGGCCGAGTGAATAACATTTGTTCGAGCCAACTTTTAGGGGCTCCTCCGCTCCGAATTCAATTAATTAGGCGAAAGCGTGGCCAGGGAAGCGGGCGGAAGTTGCTTTATTTCGGCACGTGATAAATTAATTTAAGCCAGAGTCGAAGCCGATGCCAAGGCGTTCCGTGTAACGTGTTTTCTTTTTTTTTTTCATATACATTGCGAGGCGCCATCAGGTGGCATAAAGGTGGATCATCTAATGGGTGGTGGGGGCGGCAGCTTAGCTTATCGAAGTGGGCGTGGCAAGAACTTAATTACGCTACGCACGGCAGCTAATTGAGTTGGTAGCCTGGCGAAAAATAAAACGCCATTTGCCTTGGCATTGAGTCGGGGTTCCGCTATTCGGTTTCGGCAATTACACGCAATTTTCATGGCCGAAAAACAGTGGCTTAAATGAAATATAGAAATTTTAATTAAAAATCTAGAAAATCACTTGATATTCTTCAAAAATTCCTGCATTTTGGATAATTTATTTCCAGTAACAACCGTTTTAGAGGCTTGACAAAGTTTACATATTTTTTTAATAGATTTTACTTCTGTGAAAACCACTGTAGTATCACCTTTGAGGACGTGCTTCATGTTTATGGTCCTCCCCAAAAAACAGTTGCTCTAATTGCCCGAATATTTGAATGCCGGAGCAAACAGTTGGCCAAATCCATTTGGCCAAAAGATGGTAAACTTTAACCTGACCCAGACCTCGGAGGAGCGACCCGAAACGAACCCATCTCAAGGTCCGCCTTCACTGGCACTCCTGACAGCTCAATTTACTCGGCTCTGCTACTATTTTCGCTGGCTTTCGGCTCAGTAATTATAACTTGGCCGTAATCTGCGTATTAATCTCAGTTTTCGTTGGCCACGACACAAAGACGGTTTTGCCGGCTGTCGGCGGCTCAGTTTTCAAATTTTTTCTTTTGCCCCGTTTGAACATGAAACAAATGCCAGCGAATTTATTTGCCTTACTTTGGTTTGTGGATATTTTCGCTGGCTGCTTTTGTCTAATTTAGCACTTGACACGGAATATTATTAATTAGTCTAGACCAGTGCGAGACAAAAGGCACACAACTCCTTGCCAAAAATGGCCTAATGAGCAATAAAACTACACTCAGAAATAATAAATGTTTGGATTTTATGAATAACCATGGATTACATTGCTTTAAATGTGTTTTTATGGGCACCATGGAATAACAAATTGAACATATAAGTTTTGATTATACTGCATACTTAAAATCTTAAGTTGGACATATTTTAAAGCAGCCAATATTCATTTCGATGTGTAATAAATTTAAAATTCTTATACATCAAATATAGATATTACATTAAAATCATTATACAAAAAATCTAAGGTAAAATGTACTAGTATTTTATATATATATTTCGTTTATAGTTTTTTATCATAGAAACATATATAAATAATAAAAGATTGGGTTTTTTTCGAGGGGCCCTTGGAGATTTTCTTTAACTCATACACTTTTACTCTTTTTTGCAACAACAAGATTGCAGAAATTGCTTAAAATTTGTTTTATTATATGACAGATATATGACAGATTAATTTATAAGCTTACAAAATACGATTCGCCACAAGAAATGTTTGAAATTAGGCAGAAAATCGATTTTATTGAGATTTAAAAGAAGAAAGTCGGTCCGCAAATTAACATTTACCATATATTAAACTACAAGCAAGCTTAAAGTAATATACAAAATTACACAGAGTGTAGAGTACTGGGTATGTGGCACATGATAATGGCTATTTAGTCAGGCGTATGTAAATCGTTCCGACAAGAGTCTAGAGTCTAGACCCCAGACACCACACGTGTCAGCCACGCACGAAGCGAATTGAAATCAAGTCGCAACAGCTTATCCATCCGAAGTGGCATCGGTTCAAAGGCCAGAGCCATTGGCCAAGTACTTAATTAGCCAACGGCTGGGGCTAACCCCCTCACGAGGTGTCCCGACTTGACTTTAAGTTCGTCCTGTCAAGTTCAGGGCTCCGAACTCGGCTTGACAGGACTAGCACGGCGCCAGACTGCACCCATGTAGCTTGACAACTGCAGTGACGCCCAGCTGTTGTCCTCCCATCCGTAAACATACAGTCCCTCCTTGTAGTGCACCCTGCCAAGGATCCTGTCCATCAACGTCAGCTAGTGAGCCACTTGACTTCAATTTCATTATAATAAAACCTTAAAATGTTGTTCAGACTGATGTATGGCGGCGTCAGGTAGATTCTTACGTTCTCAGCTTGTTTATGTGCCACTTCATTGGACAAGTTTATGGGTTAACTGTAATGCTTAACAAAATATTATTATTTTTTATTAAAATTTAAAGAATAATATGAAACGGTGGAAAGTAATAACTAATTTAAAGATTCGCTGTGAAAGGTGAGTTTTCAACTGCCAAAAAAGGTCATGAAACACACTTGGAAAAACAACGTAAGCCTCTTAATTTTCCGCCCGCCTTTGCCCAAATGTATGCTACACCTTTTGCGGAAAAACCATTTCGTTTATCAAACGTGTCCACACAATGCCCCATTGACAAGTGGCATGCCCCGAATTTTCGGCAATTTGGAATTTCAGCTCGTTTCGGGTGCTGTTTGCTTGAAATATCACAGACAATTAAAAAGTTGCTCCCATTAAAAATTAATGCTTAATTTTAGTGAACAACTTTCTGCCTAATTGTTGTTGTCGCTGCGCTGCGGACCCCGCTCTGCTAATTTATGCATCACAAAATGGACGCAGTCGGATATTCAGGTGACATCTAATTGCATTACGCAATGGAGTCGTCCGAAAAATATCCACATAGAACGTGCTGCGGGCTGTCGCAACTTTGTGCCAGCTCTCCAGTTTTAATGAGTTGAAGTTGCCGCAATTTTGCGGGTCCACGTGAAGTGGCAGGTGGGGGCTGCTGAGTGGCTGCTACCAAGTTCACCTGCGTGGCATGCGGAAGCCGCAAATTGGCTCGTGTGGTCGGCTTTGTTAATGTCTTCTGTCGCCGTGTTCTGTCAAATTGAATCTTGAATGGCCCCATTTTATGCTGATGTACTTTTCATGGCATCGTGCGATACGCTTTTCCCAATTTCGTCATAGGTTTGATGCCCTTTTTCCTAAAGGAATTCCTATATGTGTGTGATGTTCCTAAATGTTGGGTAATTTGTGTCTTAAAGAAGATGTTAAAGTCCGGTTAATGCAGGGGAAACAAAGGGGAAAAGAGGAACTCCTTTATTACAAATTAAATCTTAGCATACTATCAATTTATTTTAAAGCGGCATATTTCTCTCAGGTCAGTTCAAAATCACATCTTAACCCACTTTTCTCAGTTGAATTGTCTGCTAAACTTATCAGTTTTGCAAGCACTCAACGTGGCCCCATCGGCCACTCGTCTATTTATTCTCAATTATTATTTAAAAGTTTGCCAACGCCAGCTGCAAATGTTTGTCGAAAAAGTGCACTGATATCGTTAGAAAAATCCAGCAGCAATGACTGCTGGAGGGAAATAAACTAATAAAGCTACTCTGAGTGGGATTCATATAGTTTTTGGTATTTGGTTGCCACCAGCGGGTTTTTCTCCATTCAGTTTGTTGATTTAATAAAGCCAAAAAGCTCATTAGCAGTGAAACAACAAGCAACTTCTCTCTCGGTGGCTCCCTTTTATTTGTATGTTTCAGTTTTAATTCCAAAATGTTTACCTTTGTTCGAGTGGGCAGCATTCTGCTGATGCCAAAGGCAGAATCCTAATCCTTTTTACCCGAGCAAAGAGCGAGTATCTCGACTTCAAATATTTAGCCCGGGCACTCCTTCAGCTCTTCATTCTGGCATTAGATATGGTATTTGCTTTTGATTCCCTTAGTTATTGTGATTTCAGAGCCGCCTTCAATCGACCGCATTCTGGTTTTGTCAGCTTCAACTCGAATGTGTCCCAGGCAGGACAAGAAATTTATTTCGCATCACATTTGCGGGTAACTCGTTGAAACCCCATATCCATGGATTTGCGGAGCA
This sequence comes from Drosophila kanapiae, assembly GCA_008042475.1. Lineage (NCBI taxonomy): Eukaryota > Metazoa > Arthropoda > Insecta > Diptera > Drosophilidae > Drosophila > Drosophila kanapiae. Next base: position 599,422 of record VNJM01000232.1, read on the forward strand.
ATAAAATTCTCATCTTGTGGCATGCAACATTTGTCAGGCCAGAATGCCGAGTACCGGAGTGCCAAATGCATTTATTCAGATGGCACACAAGGCATACCAGACAATCCCGTAAATTGCAGCAGTTCAAACTGGAGGTGCTTCAACATTGGCAATCACAATCACAACAATCACAATGTGATTGAAATGGATCCCGTGTTCTGTCTCAAATGTACTGATTTTCTGGGGAACAGGACCACGCATGCCACACAGCCAGGATATTTGAATACCTCTCATTCGGGGCGCCTGTCGATATAAATGGAAATATCAGCTGAGAAGCATTTAATTTGAACACTGAGAAATAAAACTATCAGTATTTTATTTATTTTATTTTTAGTTTTACAGAACTTGCTAAAAAAAAAAAGGAATTAAAATATATACTGATAGATTTTTAAAAGTAAAATTGAGCATTTATAAAGTCATAAGTTCATTATGCATTTAATAGCTATAACTAACCCAATTCTTTCTTTCAGTTTAACCGCCACAGAAATATTTAAAATAAATAGTTTATCTGCCACAGAAATGCTTGAAATCGAAACGGAATTTATTAAATCTGTAGGAATTATCTTTGATTTCGATTCACTTGCCTTAATGCCTGTATGAAGAGCCAATTTCCCCCGAATGCCTTGAAGTAGAACCGTGTCCAGACTCTTAGACTCCCCGTAGACCAAAGACTCCTTGACTCTGGAGTTACTCCTCTCGAATTTCTCACTGGCGGCCGAAGCAATCAAAGGAATCTCCGCTTGCGGCCTTTTGACACCTGGACGCCTTCCTCCGTCCGGTCTCGCACCTATTTTCTAATTTTCCTGCTGGCAAATTCAATTAGTTCTGCCTGCCTCAGTCGGTTGGCTGCCGCCGCCCCCACCCTTGCCCCAATCAATTCCCATTTATTGGAGCAACAATGGGCGAGTCGAGTGTAGGAGAGGACCTCTCATTATGCTGTCCGACTTAATTATTATTTTGACATCGCCCCGGCTGTGCATTTAATTACTCGAAATATTTCCATCGCAACGCGGCTACCGAAAGTCGCTAACCTGGCCAGAGGTGAATCCCAGGTTGTGCCCCTCAGAGACGCCTCCGACATCCAAATAAAACGAGCTGAGCAATTGCCTTGGTTTTGGTTTACTTTGCAGGACTTTGCTGTTGTTGTTTACTCGGCGGTTCCTTTTGTTTCCCTTTGATTTTGTTGAAACGTTAAAATTTGCGAGAATTCCCCCTTGCCTTGCACGGCTAAGCCTTTTTTACAGTTCGTATTTATTTTAGTTTGAAGCCCCTGAAAACATGCAAAAACTGTGTAGGTGGAAGTTACTTCCTGGAATGCGAACAACTGCCAGAAATGCCGAGGCAATAAAACAACAGGGGTAAATACAACCCTAAACACAACTTTCGGGAAATCTGAAGTAACGAAAAGTTTGTGGTTCGCTAAATAAATAGTATAAAAGAGTGAATTGAAAATAAATAAATTGGAAATAAATACGGTCGAAGCGGAAACACAAACAATAAGTATAAATTGTTAGTTTTAATTGTTGTTGGCCGGTTTTAAAATAAAGAATTATACATTACTCACTTCTAACGAATTTAAGCAAATGGTTATCCTTGAAAGGATCTAAAAAAAACCTCATTAATTAGTCCTCATTTTCCCTTGTACTGCTTTCCACTAGACTTATCACTTAGAAGCGTCTGAGTATCCCCTAGTCCACAGATCTTCTTCATTAAGAGTCCCTTGTCTCTAGGAGCTTGTAAATTAAACATCAAAAGGCTTGACCGCAGAAAAGAAATAAAATGAGTAGCTCCACGGCTCCACCTTCTGTTTCTGTCCATTCATCAGGATGGGCACTTGTGTCCGAGGCTGCTGCCGGCGTTGTTTGGCAAATTAACAACATACATCATTGACCTGTAATCCGGCGAGCAGCAGACCCGTAGTCTCATCCGTATCCGTACTTAAGGCCGGGCTCGATGCCAAGTTGTCGGCTCGCGTCCGGCGTTTGTTATATCCAGCATTTTAGTTGTTCTCGGATGTTTGGCAAAAGCAATAGAAAAACCTAGATAAAATCGGCTTGGAAAATACCCTTAAGGAACTCTATTATAGTAAATACAAATAATAGGATCGTTGAGAGGCTAAAAAAATGTTTCCAGGCTCAGGGCAATTAATATTCAAGTCTTAAAAATAGAAAGAAAATTAATAATAGTGCTTCGAACAAGTTGAATAAATTACAATACGTTCTACAGCCTTCCCTATGCCCAATCTACCCCGAAACACTCAACATCCGGAGCTGTGCGGATGAAAAACAAAAATGTTAACAATATGTTAACCCAAGCGGAAATATCACTTAGGAACAACACGAATTCGGACATTGACAGCGAGTGTCTGACTTTCGTTTTGTCCGACAAATAAAAAGGAGGAAAAATGAGAAGAAATGAGAAGAAATGCTAGAAAAAGCAAAAACGACTTTGAGCCCGGGGGCAATGGCTTCAGATGGCTAGAAAAAGGCGGAAAGAATGTGTCAATAATGACTAATGGCCAAGTTGGATCCGGAGCACGCTAAGCCGGCCCCGTTCTGGCCGGGACCTGGACCTGGAATCCCTGCTGGCCGTCGGGGGACTCCAGTTCCTATTTATTTTTGCATATTTTTTGCGGACTTGCCATTTGGGCGGCTCATGATGTCAAAATGATTTGGGCGCCGCCTCACCTTTTTTTTTTTCATTCATCGAGAGCCGCCGTGGGACCCGGTTGGGCTTCGTTTTTAATTTAAAACTCACAGAAGACGCACCGAAACTTTTTCCGGAGCCGCGTGTTGACCCAATTTCGATGCGGATTCATTTGGCTTTAAGATAAACTTGTTTTTGTTTTTCTTTTTGTGAGAGAGAGAGAGCTAGCATTTAATTAATTTAAGCTTACTCCACTCAGTTTCGGTTGACGAGGAGATTTCGACAAGTGCAAGTTTGGTAATGGAATCGGGTATTAAAAGACCGAGTTTTTTACCAAGCCAACTTACCGCAAAGTGAATAAAAGTTAAAACATGATGCGACCTACAGTGGTTGCAAGCAGCACATTTTTTAGGGAAATTGCAGCTAATGTGTGGCTTTCGCCCACTGTAAGTAGCTTCAGTTGGATTGGAAATAAATCTAGGGGCTCTTACCATAAACAAACTCACTTCCTTCACTGATTCCCACTCCAGGCAAGCCCTTTTAGCGGTAATTTAAATAAGGCAAGTGCCATTCTTCCGGGGAAACCATTTTGTGATTGCCAATGTGACAATCATTGGTGCAAGCACAAACACATCATTAGAGGAAAAAGTGAGCCACAAATCGAAGCTCATTATGGGAAACACTTTGGCGCGAAACTCTGTGTGTTTCCCTTGGAAAACAGGAAAACACGTGCCTGTTTTCCCTCAGTTGTTCCGGATAAAAATAAAACCTTGTTCGCCGGCCAATTGGTAAATTTTTGTGGGCTGTACAGCCGCACAATTATGGGCAGAAAATGAAACGCTCTTTGGTTGTCGCCGAAAAAAGCAGAAGAAAAATGGCCCAAGGACCCCAAAGAAAATTCCAGGAAAAAAAGAGAACTGAAACTAAAGAGGGAAACAGGAGTGGACAAGATGAGGAGGCATAAATAACTATGTCCGCACAAAGTAATCAGAAATAAAAGCGAGGCAAACACAACAAACTCAAATTACACACCGACATACTGGCGGTTTGGGAAAGGTTGGTTGGGTCTGAGGAAGGAGGAATCCCGAAAAGTAGGCAACTAATGTTCGCAAATGTTTGTCTGGGTTTGACCAGGTTTGCGTTCCATTCTACTACCTAGTCCTGCGGACTATGCAGGTGGAGGCTATGGTCCTTCCTTCCCCTTCCGTTGTGTGTGTGCTCTGTGTAATTAATGTTTTCGTACTGTTTCGAAAGGAGCAGCAGGAACGGGAAGTGTAAGCCCAAAAAGTTTGGTCCAAACAGGAAATTGTTATTGTTTTGTCGCCTTAAAAAAGCAAAGATATGTAGGAGCAAATATAAGGAAAGACCTAAGAAGAAGCGTACTTCAGATACCTCGGATTTCTCTTTATAAATATTCCCAATGTATTAAGTAGTCATCTCTTTGCTTTTATATTTCCCTTCTTGATCTATAGTGCCATCATACCCCTCAAATTAATGGGTGTGTGCGCACATGAAAACCGAAAGTGAGAGCAAACAGCGTTTGTGTGTGCAATACTAAAGCGAAGCTGACCGCCAGCGGGTTATCCCTGCCAGGTCATTGACTTGTCTCCACGTCCTTCCATTTTTCCCGCTTCCTGTGTCTGTGAGTGTGTGTGGACGGGTAATTAAGATGCTATCTCAGGGCGTTGAAATTCGAGACGAAAAACGATTTCTTGTTTGTCATTTGGCTTTCGTGGCTTAGGCAATTCCTAAAGCCCTGAAGTTTTTTTCCGGGAATTTCCGGGAACCCGGAACTATGGCTTAAAGCAGCGCACTTACAGAGGCCTCTTTGGGGTGATTGCCTATTCCCGACAGCGTGCCATATTTTTCAATAAGCGCAATTGACACCCACTCGACCAGGGAGTGCCGCTCACCACTTGATCCAAGCGGCTACTCGGCCTGAGTCGGCGGCGGAGGCTCTCTGACAGTTTCCCGGGCAGGGGCTAATTTACGCCTTCAATTTGTACTGGCCGGGCACTTGTTATAATTGATGGCCAGTCCGGGACAGTCGTTCACTGAGCCAAAAAAAAAAAAGAAACAAGAAAATTCTAGGAAATAAAGTCACTTGACTAACTAGGCGTATACATGATATGTACAAATTATGAATTTAATTCCTTTAGGATATTATATATTAGCTTTTGTATATTTTTTCAGTGCATCTTTGGGGCAACAGAAGTAGCCACCGGAGAGCAGGCGAGACACGCTTTCCCGCTGGCTAGCAATTTACTTGTCCTGCCTGGGACGACTCTGTTTTCCCGCCTCTTGGCGAGGTAACGCCTAACAGCAGACCACTGGCAGGACACTCCATACATTGTATATGTATATGAGAAACATATTTCAGGCATTTTTATGGCCAAAGAGTCGAAGCATAAATACGGGAATAGAAGGAGGAAAAGGAACTGAATCCTCGGCATGTGGCGTTGTTTACGGAAGCAATGTCCTGACCATGGGGGTGCCTCATCTACTTGGCGCCTGCCTGCTTGCCCTTCTCCATATTCATCATCATCATCTTTGTCGAGAAAAAAATGCTACAAAAATGTTGATCGATTCGAGTTTGACTTTTATGCCCGCTGTGTGTGCTTCAAAGATAGCTTCATCCGAAGGGTTGAGTTACTAGAATAAGCAGCTGGAAATGGAATCGAATGAGTCCTTATTTGTATTTCTAATATTATTATCTGATGATTTTCTAAACTAAATTTATTTAACTAAGTTATTATTTTCTTTTATTTACTTATTATTATTTAATTATCTAAATTATGGTGACTTTAATAGAAACTATATTTATTTTCGAAACTATATCAAAAGTTTATTAAACGAAAATATAAATCGAGATAAAGAGCATCTGCGAAACGTCTTGGTATTTCCACTGTATGTCCCTTCTATTTTTTATCCTTCACTGTTAATACTTTTTCGGAAGCTGACTAAATCATCAATCATTCGGCGGCCGTCCTTCATCTCCTGCGCGATGTCGGAGCATTTTTCTCATACAAAGGCTTATCAAATTTGTTTCAGCGTCACTGGAAGTTTCCACGTCCTGGCCCTAAATCGAAGCCAAGGATTCGAAAGGAAAGTGCATTTCGAGCCCCAATTACTATATATATATATATATAACTAAAGAATCAGCTCCTCGCAAATTTACGGTCCAACTCAACGACTTTGGACTTTTCGGCAATTTGCAAATGCCACGAAGTGGGATAAGAAGAAAGGGGGGCTGGGCTCTCCATGGAAATAGTTTTAGTATGCGAAAATGCCAAACGCTCGAGTGGCCGCAAAACAAAAATTGCGGAAAACTTTCAATTTGGCCAGCCAAGTATCGGAATCGTGGCAATCATCAGGCAGAGCAACAAAAGGGGAAAATCATAAAACATAAACCAGAAACGAGAATGGTGAAACGAGAATGGTGAAACGAGAAACGAAATGGAGTGGCAGCGGGGAAGTGGCTGAGAACGTTCAAGAACTTTTCAATTTGGTGGCAAAATTTGCGCAATTTCCTTGGTGGCTGTTCCGGGCAAGAAAAAGGGTTTCCCTACCCCATTTTCCCCGACACCACGAAAGCTGCAAGTGTCAGTGGGGAAATTATGGATTGCTTAAAAGTTGCTCAAACCGCTTCGTAAGCGGGTCCTAACGATATTATTCCTTTTGTCGACTCATTTGAATTAATTGTGTGGGGATAACCAGCTTAATATTAAGTTCTGTTAGTTGGTGTAAGTAGAAATATGGATCTTTAAATATATAATTTATTTGTAATTCCCAAGCAACAAAGAATGCCGAGTGTACGTGCCAAATTTCGCATTTGATCTACCATTTAATTTTCACATTTATGTTTATTTTATTTGCCGTTTAGTTATAATATTTTCTCGCCTGGCACGATCCACCTGGTCTCCTTTTAAAAACGATTCCCATTTGGGTTTGTCTGTATACTCAAGCCAGGTATTTATTTGGCCAACGTCATTATCGGACTGATTGAGGTGCTAATGTATTTATAAAGCGACCCGACTGTATTTTTAGTTTCGAATGAAATTCGCATCTACCGCAGCTGGGCGCCTTTTTATCTGTTCATTTTCAGTGTCCGATTTATGAAGTGCGAAGCATTAATTTGATTTCGTATATAGCCAGGAATAAATTAGGTCAGACTGTGCACGATTTACTGGGCGATGCTTTGAAGTCTGTTCTGGCTACGTCTGGGCGTTCGTCTATACATTATCCCGCCCCACCGATTGACTTTGAAAGTGCACAGAGAGCGATCAAGGGTGCAGGGGGACTCGTTTTCATAATTCAACTGACAGCCGACTTTCCTCCATCAATATGGCAATAAGGTGTCTGTCTACCAACCCGTCATTGGTGGATAAGTGCTTTTCCAGCTCAGGCCTGACCTTAAACTTCAACTTGGTTGCCTGCAAGATATGGATGTGTGTTTGTCGAGGGCCAGGGGGATTTCCATCGGTCTGCAATTTTGTCTTGCATTAAAACCCTGCAGGTTCCCGGGCATATGGCCGGGTGCATCAGCATGCAGCTCTGGATCCTGGCTCCAGGATCCCTGGTCTGCCTGCTAATGAAGTTCGGGTGCAATCAATATGCCACCTATGTGCACGACCTTCTCCAAGTGCAACTAAAATCGAGATTGACTAGAAAAATGATGGGAAAACTTGTGCACTGGAAAAACAAAGGTAAAAGAATAAATAAGCGAAAGTGTGAGTTGTTCCAATTATGCAGAATATAACTTAGTATTTTTTATAAATTAAAACGATTATAGTTTCTTTTAAGTATTGTAAACACCACTTTTTTAACTTAAAGTAAGATGATGTACAATTTGTGGACAAACGACTAGGAAGCTTAAAAATGTTGGCCAATATTTAATTTATATTAATCGTTTAATTGATTTTCCCGCAAAATAACACCATTTCTTCCAATGGGTCAGTGTCCTTTAATTAGTTTTCCTGACTCTTCCTTTATGCCTGTCTATGTCACTGCAATTTCCTTGCTTGTCAGTTAAAGATTTTATGCTGCTTCCTTAACTTTGTCTCTATTTCATTTCGCTGTCCAGCTTTCATTGCATTTTTCTTAGCAATTTCCCAGCTCCGAGTGTTTCGTGTTCTTGGACATTTGTTTTATATTGCCTTTGCATCCTGTGGATGTTGTGAATGGTCAAAAATGGTCGCACATTGGGCGAAGCATGAAAATTCTCTTTGTTTTTATGTTGACAATTTTCCTGTTGTTTGTCACAATTTCAAAGCGAAATCTTTATACCTATATTTGTATCCATCACGCACGACCAAACAAGGAGGAAAGAATGGAAATTGAAGAGGGTCGAGTCGAGTTGGGTCGGCAAAATATAAAATCAAGATAAACAAAAATGCTTCTTATGGGGAAAAAAATAAACAAACAATTATATTTTATACTCGTTTCAATGAGGCAAAAAATGCTTTTGAGTTGTGTGAATTCATTTAAAATATTATTTATTTCTGTATCCATTTTTGAAGCACTTAAATTCCACTTACATTTATTTATAGCAAGCACTACTTGCTTCCAATCAAGTTAAACTTAAAATTGAAGTGTTTACACATAACCGTACTGGGTTTCTTACATTTTCCTGTATTTCTTGGACAATTATTAAGTACACGTTTTGTTAAATAGTTAAATGTAAGTACTGATTAAGCCTAGGTTTACTTTCAAAAGTACAAATACATTCGGGGGAGAATTGTTGACTTCCCAAATTTGCCAAAGATAATTCAGGTTATTGTTTACAATAGCCAAGTCAATGATAAGATCTGGCCTAAGTTTGTTTAAAGGGCTTTGTTGTTTAACTATTTGGGGTTACGCAAACAATGGGGAAGAGAGAATTCTATTGTAATTGTATTTGTTTGCTGGCGGCTGCTTATCCCTTCGACACTATTTAGTATTTATGACAACAATTTAAGTGCATTTTTTATTACTTTATTAGCATTTATTGAATTCGATTACCGTCTCATTGAATGCACAATTGAGTTAAATACACGCAGATGCTCAAAAAACGTTTGGCTCGATATAAATTAAAATATACACGCTTAATTAAGCTTCATTTGATATTATTGTTATGAATTGTTTTGCAAATTTGCCGCTTTTTGTTTTTCTATTTTCCAATACATTTTATTTTTATAATCACATTGCGATTTTAATTCGATTTGTAGAGTTCATCTTTTTTTTCCTGTGAATACTTTGCTCGTTTTATTTCCAATGGAATTATTTGCCTTTCTGGAATTATTTCTGCATTCTATTCGTGGTTTTCATTTTGGTACTCGGTTATGGCGACATCTATCAAGCGATATTCTGTTTGCCACTCCTCAAAGTCTTTCCTTGAACTTTAAGATTAAATCTTTGGCTTATTTTAGTAGCTAAACTAACGTTCCCCGCCCAACTTTTTCTATTATCCAAGTGCTCCACAACCAGCCACACCGACTTATACTAACTTTTGCAACTTTAAAAGATTTCACAAGCTTATTCTAGCGGAGTATGTAAATTGGAAAACGACAATAAAATTATGCACACTTAATAACACGGAAAACTTATGCGAAGGCTTATCCGATTAGCATACCAGTGCGAAAACGGAGAGAGTTTCCTATATTTCATTGGGTTTTCTTTTTGTTTTAATATAATTAGATTATAAAGTAATTTTAATTAAGGTTTTAAACAGGTTTTGGGACAATAAAAGTTATCTATAAACCTTTTACGGGTTAAAAAGATCACTTGAAATAAAGAACGAAGTTTACATAAGATTAATCCTCAAATCTATACATGTCCTCTACATCCGACGATGTGTAAATTGTATAACACATAATTAGCAAAATATTATTGGTATTATTAATAAATTCAATTTAATTTGTAGAATTTTTCTTTTTAAAAAGTTTATTTATTATCCAGCTTAGAAAACCAATCACATTTCTAAGCCAAATTTTATTTTATTTACTTTTCTTTTTACCCATTTTTTATTTAATATATTTTCTTAAAAAAGTGAATGGAAATATTTGTAAAATTAATTCAAACTGAGATTCCATAACTTACAAAACCTACTACTAGTCCCCGTTCTCGCATAGCTCTTTCTAATCCATAGAAAATATCATTATCCACTGGAGGCTTAACCTACAGCAGGCACTCCGACTGCCTGGGTAGCAGTCGACGATCCAGGACCGTGTCCAGCTCCAGTTCCAGCTCCGGCTCCTGATCGGCCTGCACTCACCTCCGGGCGATGAACACCACCGTTTCCAGGGGCATCGAGGAAGCCCGCTCTTATAAGTCTGTGTGCAGCACCGGCGGCTTACAGGTGTTCGTCTCCGCATTGACCACCAGCAGGGTGGCCGGATTGCCTCCTGCCCCCACTTGGATCTCGGCTGGAGCCTGGTGAACCGACGGCTGGACACAGGTCACGGCATCCGTGCCCGTTGTCGTAGTGGTCGTCGTTGTCGTGGCCGTGGCCATCGGAGCGTTGTTGTTCCGCGCCGATGCCAGAGCCTTTTTCTTGGCCAGGGATCCTCGCTGGGCGTTACCCTTGCCGCCGCCGCCGATAAGACGCTCCGACTGCCGGCCCTTGCCGAACTTGGGGAAGAAGCTGTTCTCCAGCTGCAGCTGTGCGTTGACATCCTTGCGGGCGGCGCAGGTGCAGGCCTTCATGAAGCTCTTCTTGAAGTTGTCGCTGAGGAAGGCGTACAGGATCGGGTTCATGGCCGAGTTGGAGTAGCTGAGGCAGCCGCAGGCCAAAAACACGGCCAGCTCCAGGCGGGAGGCGCAACGCTGCGGCGCCGAGCTGATCAGGGCCACCTGGGAGATCCAATGAGGCAGCCAGCACATGATGTACACCGTGATCACGGTGAGCACCAGCTTGGTCACCTTCCGATGCGAGCGTTTCTTCTCCTTGCTCTTGTGCTTGGGCCCGACGGTGTGCAACTTGCGTATTACAAGGCAGTAGAAGACCAGGATGAAGGTCAGCGGCGTGGCGAAGCCCAGGACCAGCGAGTAAAGGATGAAGGTGGAGTCCGTGTGCGAGTTCTGGGTGTCCGGCCATTCGATGTTGCAGGACACATTTCCGTTACGCGATTCCACCGTGCTGGCGAACAGGATCACCGGCAGCATTAGCAGCACCGAGGTCATCCAGGCGAAGGCCGACACTAGCTTGGACACGAACGGTGTGCGGTAGCGCGGCGAGGATATCGGATGGCACACGGCTATATACCGGTCCGCCGACATGATCAGCAGGAATATCGAGGAGGTGAACGATGTGATCGAGGTGCTCACCATGTACGCCTTGCACATGTAGTTGCCGAAAGACCAGTTGCCCACCTGCATGGTGTACAGCAGGAAGGGTATTCCGATCAGGAAGCACTCATCCGCAATGGCCAGGTTCAGGATGTAGATATTCGTCACCGTTTGCATCTTGGAGAAGCGCAGCACCACATAGATTACCAGGGTGTTGCCGAACAGCCCGATAATGCAGACCAGGGCATATAGGATCATGGTGATTAGCTTCAGGATGAAGTTGTAGCTATACGAGCAGTCCGGTCCCACATCGTCATCGTAGTCGGGATACTGGCTGCCATTGTCTGTCGGCGGTCGCAGCTTGTGGTTCAGGTGCAGACGCGTTGCGGGCGGCATTGTTCCATTCAAACCCGACAGATTGCCGTTTATGGCTTTGTACAAGTCCACAGCCAGGGCCAGGGTCTCCTCCAGCTCCAGCTCCTGTCCCTGAGTGGTTCCATTTGGCGCCACTGTCAGCTGCTCTGTGGGCGTTATTAAGCTCGTTAGTGTCAGCGCTGTCAGCACAAATAACAGCATGCCAGAAAGGACATTGCCGTTGGTCGCGATCCTGCTGCTACCGCTGCTACTCCTGCTCCTGCTGTTGCTGCGGTCAGCAGCTGGCCCATTCGGTCTCGAATGACCTTTCATGTTGGCCCACCGACGCCACATCCTGGCCCCTCCCTTTCGTTTGGGGGATGGGGTCCCGGGTTGCTGCAACTGGTCAACGGTGGCCTGCTAATTTCCAGTCAGCGGTCGGCTGCCTGTTTGATGACGCCTCAACCAGCTAAATGGCAAATATTTTGATATGCTTTCCATACTTTATGTCCGTGGAGTCACATGCTGTGGGGTGGTGCCTGCAAAGCAGCAAATGAAATGCGAAATTGATTAGTTACCGCGACAGGACATGAGTACAGAGTCAGCTTAATTAGGTGACTCGAATTCATAAACAGAGCATTTGGAAAGGGCTGTAAATATACCTTAATTCAACACTCTACCTCGCTTATTTCTAGTTGTTTTCTCTATTTTTCATCGGTGTAAATTCTAGTCCATCCACAGAATCAGCCCTAACTAGCGCGTATTATTTACTGACAATATTGAGCGCATGCTATCAGCATTTCGAGCCACTGCCCCGTTGCGCACTGCCTCATTGCCAGTGCCGTCGTGTGAACATCTTCCAGCAGACAATGCAATCAACTATATGAAATTCTGCTCGTTTGCTTGTTTGCCTTGCTCCTCCTCGCCATTTCCCGGCGTGCGAAAAAAATGATTCTCCATCTGGCGAGTGAAAAATGAAAGGCGAGGGAAGGCAAAGGAATAAGGGAAAAGCCGGCGGGAAAAAAGGCAACACAACAACAGAAACAGGCAAGAAAAAAATAATATAACATGACAGCAACTACAAGCAATTAACTTTCCCATAACGTGAGCCCAAAGGAGGGAAAGAAGATCGTAATTTATATAAACTCAATTTATTGTTTGGTGCCAACACCAGAAATATAATTAAATAGAATTTTTTGAAATGAGTCAACAGCTTGAGATTGGGCCTGCAGCTGAAACCGCAATATTGGCAAAAGTCTGGAAAGTGCAAGGAACTGTTGGCCATAATAAAGACCTGAGCTCCAGGCGTGGGATGTATTTTCAATTTAAATTGGGATTTATAGTTTATAAAAGGAATATTTTCTGAGAAAATCTTAATAGGCATTGTACAAATATGGCCATCAATTCTGGTTATTCATATATTTGATACATTTATCTGAACTCACAACCTTTTATAATTCAGTTTAAATGTATTTGCCAAACAGTTCATATTGGCACTTTCCCTGGCCAACTTTGCACCATAATTAATAAGCAATTTGTTTTGAGGTTCCTTAAGATACCCAGGCTGCCACGAAAATGGACAAACATAAGCATTTGAAGGGTCGGAAAACCCCAACCATATGGCGGCGAACAGGAAAACTTTGAGGCCAAGAGCCGCAGCCAAGAGCCGGCCACAAAACATATATTTACTCGTGCCAGGAGTCCCGATGAAGGCCACAAACTTCTCCGGCCAGCAGCCAGGCGGAAACTTTTGCAGACAATTGCAAACAGGCCAATAAGAGATGAAGCCAAGTTTTTCCACAAGCAACCTACCAACAAGCCAAGGTTGAGGACTGAAAGGAAATAGCCTCAAGGGAGGCAAGAACTCCCACCGTCGAGCGGCAAGCCGAGACAGATAGAATTTCCCTGATTAATTAATTGGCGTAATCCTAGTTAGATAAACTGCGTGAATTGCCGCGGAATTTATGAGAGCTGCTGTTCCTCGGAATTAACTGGGTCAACAGCAGCTGGGCCTAATGACTTTGCGACACGATCGGGTTGACCTTTAAGCTGCTTTCCGGCCCTGCCAAAAGCCTCATAATTAGATGGAATGCAGCTGCTTTGATGATAGCCGCATCATAATTGACACACTGAGAGAATTACGGGGGAATGAGTGTTCTATCTTGTAAAAAGAAAAGAATATGTTAGTTCTAAGAACTATTTACATTATATTACTAATATTGAAGTAATATTACTCGCCTTATCTGCTGAATTTCAAAGGAAGAAATAGTATTAAATAATTATATAATTTAATTTTTCCATAACAGCAATTCTTCTCGGTTCCTATAATGCTTTTTTCTCGGTGCACTTTCTTGTTGGCCCCACACCTTGATTAGTCAGACAGATATTCCGATAATTACACCTGCTCAAGGGGAGAGAAAGCGGCTTCTCTGCCAGTCTCTGTCAGCTGTCCATGTCCTGCTGTCTGCTCCTCATCAGCCGGTTGCTGCTGCTACTGCTGCTGGCCGGGACCAACAAGGATAGCAATCAATTGCTGAACATGTTGCCATTGACGATGATGATGGCACCACCACCACCCACCCAATCCAGGCAAAAGTCCGCCCAATTCCGCTCTCCACACAAAGGCCATAAAACGCTTGACTACCGATTGATCTGGCCATTGGAGCAGAAGATATGTGTTTTCGGCTCCGCCAAGGTGACTGATTAAACTATAATTGGCCGCAGGCAACTGGACCTTTGTGGTTCCTAATGAGAAATATCACATTTCTTGTTACGTCCTTTGTACATTTCGGCGAAGGTGCAAGAATTGCGAAATGGAAAGCTTAGCCAAGCTTAGGTTATGAGCAAGAAGTTTCTATATTAACCAATTATCATGAAAAATAGGTAAATTACAACTTAAATCGATATAATACCTGAAAGGGCACTCCCAGCGAATATTTAATATCCGAAACTCTCACGTTGAACCTTTAAAAGCTATACCTAGATGAGACTCAGGTGAATCTTATGGCTGGCTCCAGTCAATTTTCATTCTTATTCAAATTTTGATGCTGCTTAGCGAAACTTTGTTAAATTTTCAACGAAAACTGAATTGAAGAGAACCTAACGAAATTTAATGGAATTTCTTTTTTTCGCGCGAAAAATATCTTTTGTTTTCAACGCCTTTGTTCCACCTGAGCACGGGCGAGTAAACTTTTAGCTGTTATCTTTCTCACTCATTGGCCAAGTCATTGTCATGCATAGAGTTTCTCTCTCTATCGTTGGCCCTATCCCCGGCTTTGTTACCATCGTCGTCTTTGGCATAAATTTTCACTTGTGCCGTGAAGAGCATGGCTAAGTTCCACTCGGCAGTCCCTTTTCTTTTCAACTTTTCCTCGCTTGATTTGTTTTTCCAAGCATCAGCAACAGCAGCCTTGACTAATTCCCTGACTTTTAGCCAGGCAAAAAACCAGCACACACACATGGCCTGTCGATTTTCCAGTGCGGAAGCCATTTGCTTAATTAAAAATTACATACATGCGAACTGTTGTGCAACACTTGAACCGAAATAAACGCCAAATCGGCTTATGTCAACCAATTTAATTGGTAAATGCACAAAAAATAGCTAATATTTCTGCCATTATGCATCGCATCATTCCCCGGGTGGATTTGGGGGGCTTTCAAATCATATTTCCACTTGCAAACGAGGCTGAATTAGGCCCGATTGCCTGACTAATTTATTTGGTAAGCTCTCCCATCGGGTTTGAATTTCACCGCTGAATGTGATTAAGAGCTGCATCCAATCAAGGAGCGAAATTCATTTTCCAAATGATTTTATGTGCAATGCAGAGAGCTAAATGCTGTTTCAGATTGATTACGAAATGCTGATTTGATTTTTAATTAGCTAAAGGAAAACGTTTTGGTTTTATAAGTGTGTTTGTTTTATTTTTTATGTTTTGCTCGTCGAAAATATGGCATATGGTATCTTGTTTATTTACATTTATTTTTAAGATAAAGGAATGAACATATGTACATTTTAAAATATATTTTAAAAAGGAAATACAACAAACTATTTCCTACTTCTTTTAATAACCAAAACTACCTACCTACCCCAGCTAAATTTTGTTTGCAATCTTTAATTAAGAAAGTTCTACTTTGCTCTGATTAATATTGTGTATTTTTCAGGTTACATTAATGTCGAACAATGTGGTTCTATTATCCTGAAATATTTACTGATAATAAGTTTCCTTTAGGCAGAGTTACACATAAAACTTTTCGAGTTACCGCAACATTCTGCCACATTTTCATCCCACACATTGGTGCTTTATGGCTTCTAGCCCTAACTCACACAAAAAAAGATTCGCACCTGGCTGACGCCTGGCGAAATATGTTGCCATAATTTATGTATTTGCTCTCCGACCTCCACTTTCCACTTGATTCCGGGTAAAGTGTCCGTGTATGAGCTCATCCGTGCGATGGCGAGGCGCTCACGTTCCCGCCTGGATTCCGGATTCCGGGCTCTGGACACCCGGACTCCCGGACTCCCTGGATCCTCCAACGTCATTGTCGTTTGGCCAGGTCATGATTTATAAATAATTAAATATTTATTTTCGCACATCGTAAATGACGCCGGCAGCCATCGATGTGGGTTCTGGTGTTGGGTGACGGACCCCAAACCATATGCTCATTAATATTAATAAGGCGATGTTAGCGAGCAGCACATGGCTCGACCCGACGACCTGGGTTTCCCCAATATTTTCCCACCCCCCTTCGTATTTCCCACCTCAACAGGTGGCGGCGCACACGTGTCGCCATCGCCTGACGACGGCCCCGCCCTTGCCAGCCCGTAATCAAGTCAAGTGCCATCGACTTGGCCGCAGAAAGTTTCAGTTATAAGCCAGAGAGCCCGGGGCCCGGGGCGGGACGTATTCGTTTTGGGGCCAGAAAACCTCGGCTCGAATCCAATTTCCATTATCCAATTTAACGCCGGCATGCGCGCATAAATAAGCCTCCATGGATAGACTAGACCAGGCCCGACTGGGATGGCGAGATCCCGGGACCTAGGCGCGGGATGATCCGATCCCGGGACAACCCCTGAAATGTGCTTTGTTATGCAAATCTCAGCGAAAAATAAAGACGGAATAATATCAATCTTCTACTTTGGCCAGCCAAAAACATATTTTATGAGGACCACATTTTATGGCAACTGAAGTTCTGCCCAAATTTGTCCCCGTCAACTTTAAGTCGCAAAGTTAAAGCTAAATAAATACTTCGAGTAAAATGTGGAAAATTAAATTTGAGTGGGAAATTACTTTGGTTTACATTTGTGGTAAGTTGGGAAAAGCTTTAAAACCGCAGGAAAAAATATTATGGTTCGTTTTTCCCACCCAATCAGTTATCATATTTTCCTCTAGATAATAAAAGTACTTTTCTGATATTACGATAATTGCCTGGGGCATCCCTTTCGGGCATTAAACAATTTCCACGAAATTTGTCTCATTCGCCTTTAAGTAAGTTCAAGGGGAAGATATTGTCTAAGGACATTTTTCGATGCGTTCCAAGAGTGGGATATTGAAATATATAATTTATTATTTATATGTAAACAAGAGGGAATGACGACAGAGACAAAACCAGAGACAAAAGCGACCGTTTACCAGTTTCATGAATTTTTCAACGAAACCAGAATAAAGTGAACGAAAACAAAGAGAAATGCTAAAGTGAAATAAAACGCCTACATGAAAGACACTTTGTTAGCTTTGTGAAGGTCGCACCACGCCCCCCATTGCCACTCAGCTCTCACAGCACCGCCCCCTCCCGATAACACAGGTGTGCGTGGATGTGTATATGTGTGAGTTTGCGTTTTAAAACAAAAAAAAAAAAAAAAGATCCTCCTAACGCAAGAAAAGATTAAATCGACAAATTTTGCACCCTTAAAACTGCACAGACAAATATGAAAAATTACTTTCAGTTAATCAATTAAATTAATATAAATTTATAAGAAATATTTTAAGTATTTTAAAGGTTTGTGGTACATTTATAAACATATGCACAGTCTAATATAGCCTTAGATACCTCTTAAATTTACAAAGTGCCACAAAAAACTTCACACAATAGAGGAAAAAAAACCGAAACTCGTGCTCAACGCTTAAAAGTCGATTTCAGGCTTTTTTGCCGTTTAAAAGTGTTTTCGTACATTTTTTTTTTGTCCCCGTTGCGTATCTGAGGTGAGCGAGCAATTTTCTGTTATCTCAATAACTTGATTTATGCTCCTCGGTCCGGAGCCAAAAATAAAAAAAAAAAAACCAACGAAGTTCATCGATTATATGGTGAGAGTGTTTCGTGCGACAGTCTTTAAGTCTATGAATTTTCATAAAAAAAACTTCACGAAAATGAGCCACGCGCGCTTTCAGAAACATTTAATGTCAGCGTCAACAGTGTGTCACGCCCATGGCGCCCCATTTTGTTCCAATCCCTCCGCTATATCCCTCTATAGCTTTCCCACTTCGCTTTCCTCAGCGGCGCGTAGCATTTAGACAATAAATTAATTTCAGCCATGAGGGAGTGGGGCAAAATCAACTCAAATCAGTGTCTAGACGAGGTGGAAAACTATGGTTAGGTGGAGCGTTGGGAATGGCAACGAAAATTCAGCGAGAAAACCTCAAGAAGGGCACGTGCTGAATTTAAAGATATGACAGAGGGAGTGGGGACTGCTTATCCTCATCCAGTGCCCAAGGCTTATTTGCTTGTGGATTTTTCTGTTTTGGTTTTCATATTCATCCTTGTAATGGCTTACAGCTCGTGCGTGAGCGGAATTATGTCACGGCATTATATGCAGGTTCTGGCGGGCTCAGGAAAATATTCAAGAAAAATAACTGCCAGATAAGTGAATTTGAATTAATGGCAGCGAGGATAAACATAAACAAAAATGGGGAGAAAATTTGGCAAATTAAACAATAATAAAAACAAAACTTTTGCAACCTTTTAAAGGGGTTCCTTATCGAAATTGTGTTCTTAAAGGCACAAAGGTACAACATTTTCATAAAAATGGCAGCTTAAAACGCAGCACAAACGTATCACTTTACAGGTGAGAGAAAAGGAAAAATACCTTCAAAATAAAGTTACTTCGGGTAGCCGGAGAAAGTATACCCTTGTTGTTATACTTTTTGCATACAACTTCTACATAAAATATACAAATTAATTGTATTTATAATATATAAAAAAAAATATAGAACAAAGCAATTTTTTGTGATCAGATTGTGTGAATTTTCTTTAATTTTTGCAGGATATAACTCATGGAACATCCCGCCAAGTTAGAGTATAGAAAGGAAAGCATTTATTACACACAGAAAGGCGGTTAAGAAAGAGATGCAAATGTGGAGAATGACTGAACAATAAAATGCGAAATATGTAAGTTGGAATGCACGTAAAACACCGAAGGAATGTGACAAAGTTGCGAGTTCTTCACACAACAACAACCCCGCCCACTTTCCGCCCCATCTTCGACCTCATAATCGGCCTTCGACTTGCTGTAAAAATATGTACACAGCAAAGGATTGTTTGACATAAATTTATGGACTTTTTCGGCCTTTTCCTTGATGTTGCGTTGCCAGGAACAGGACGTGATGGTGCGATAAACGGACAGTGTCCGCATAAATCGTATCGCAACAGAACATATAACATAAACAAGCCGAAATGGAGGTCAACATCGTAAAAAAGCAGCGGTTCAGAAGCCGAACATGATGTTAAATAAGAATATAGGGTGGGGTCCAAACTATAACCCGATATGCAGATCATTGAAATTGTTTCCCCAACACACACGCACACACAAATTATGACTTTCCGAACATGACAGAGCCTAAGTAAGTTGACATAAAATTTATGGCCGCAGAATAACCATCCGAATGTCGGCTAAGTGAAACATGAGACCATAAAAATGATGACTAGGCCTCTAAATATTCCAAATGAAAATAGAAATTCCAGGATGAGGAGGACCCCATCAACTGTTCTGGCCAAGAACGAGGCTATAAAACACGCTAAATGGGTTCGCTCTTGATGGGATTAATAAAGTTTACGAATGCAATGTATAACTTTTAGGTTTAGAGATGAAGAATTATTAATATGCTCAATAATATTTATAGTTTACCCCAGGATTATCTGTGACCTACACAAGTTTTATTGAAGGATTTCAAAGAAATCAGTAATAAATTTTTAAACAAGCACAGATTATTTTGTTGCTAAGAATTCTTAAGTATTTTGGTATTGAAACCAATTATTTATACTATAACAATTCTTTAAGAAAAAAGGTTCATACTAAAGAGAAACTCAGCTTATGAAATCCTTCAGCAACACTTAAAATCCTCTATTGGATAGTTGGTATCCACGATGCGAACAATTAATCCCATTAAATCACTTAATGCAATCGATAGTTCTGCGAAGATTTCTCCTGTTTTCGTGCAACAAAGCCTCTTCTGGTTGTCAGGCAGCCGAGGAAAACAAGACAATCAAACTTTCATCAGCAATTTCTCAATGTTTTGCTGCCTTGGAAGTTTTTCCTATTTTCGTCATTCAAGCTGAAAGTTTTCAATTAGTCACACGACTGCACAATTAAATTTTTCTGTCACTCCCCACCAAGCCCTGGATATCCCAGGGACCTGTCCTTAGGTCCCTCAAAGGACTCCGCTCGAGGACCACCTATGGTAGATGGTAGGAGGAGTCAGCAAAGACATTTATCTTCGGTTGTTTCCTCCACAAAACGAGGAAGAGCTACTGTGGAGTCACAAGTATTTTTCCCATGGGACCAACTTGTCGTAATTCACTTGGAGCGCAAGTTTCGCCATCGATAAATTTTGCTGCGTCCGAACACTTGTTGCACTTTGAAGTTTTCCATCGGTTGGACCATTCATGGATTGCCTGTTTGTGTCGGTTTTCCCAACTGTAGTGTGGGTGTAAAGTTGGTAGGAAAAACTGCCCATGGGGCTGGGTGTCAAAGTAAATCACTTTCGCCGCTGAACATCGATTACAATTTTCGGTCATTTCTTATTGAATTCTATCAATTTATGGCCAAACAGATAAGGGTGATTGGTGGAATAAAAAACAGAAATAAGACCGGAATCAACAGATAGCAAATAGTGTTTATTGTATTTTAAGGGCAGTGTTACTTAAACAATATTTAATACATAAAGATCCTTTAATAAAATACTCTTTAAAATTAGTAGTTTCTTCTACAAAGCTCCCTTAAATCATTTCAATATCGTTAAACCAAAAAATTCAACTGACTAACAGATTATAAATAAGCCACTGCAACCCCTTTCGAAAGTCACGAAATATTTCGTTGACAGTTTTCATGATTAGCCATTAACATAAAGTTGTCGCAACTGATTTACTATATGAAGGGAACGGACATATTATGCAAACATTGCCCATCTATTTTAAGCCCGGCCAACAGATCCACGCATAACTCAGGACTGGCAACAACCGAATTGGCCTGTTGTGTGTGGCCGCAATTTGGGCCAACATTTCCATGAAGCCTGGCCGCCTGGCCTGACACGATGACGTGGCAGATGTTGCCACCAAAAGCTGCACAAAGAACAAATTTCTAGCTAAAATAATTAAACAGAAAATAAATGCAGTTTGCAGAGGAGATAGGGTCTAGAAGAAATTTATTTAAACGCAACTTGTAGTGCCTAAATAAATATATTAATATTCATATTGATAATTATTTCCTTCCCGAATTAGTGTATTTCTCTTGGTGTATTTTCAAAAAATGTTGTAACTCTGGTCTAATTGAAATGACAGGGCCAGTGAATCAGCTAATGCTAACAGTTTGGGGCTTTAATGGTAGATTCCATCTGTAGAAAATTTAAATCTTCAGCAAAGGCAGTACGGGCAAATTCCTCGGACTCAATTTGGTAATGAAACTGGCGCAAAAACGCAGAACCACGCCCACCTGAAGGGGCGTAGAGAGAGCCAAAGCTCAGATGGACAGCCAAACTACAACTGGACCCGGCTTCGCCAACCCTTGATGAACTGACGTATGAGTCCGAATCAGTATTTCGGACCCATTCAGCGGTAAAGGAGGATGGAAGGACAAGAAGGACTCGACTGAATTATGCAATGGACAGCCGAAGAGGCAACTGCAAGTGCAACCAGTGAAACACTGCGAGAAGAAAAAGCAAATGGACGTATGGAGGTCTGTCAAGAGGATACCTTGGTGGTAGAGTAAAGAGCCTTTTTTCCGAAAGGATGTG
Organism: Drosophila kanapiae; assembly: GCA_008042475.1. NCBI lineage: Eukaryota > Metazoa > Arthropoda > Insecta > Diptera > Drosophilidae > Drosophila > Drosophila kanapiae. Next base: position 620,949 of record VNJM01000232.1, read on the forward strand.
GCACATACATCTTTATGCGGAGGACTGGGGATTGACCCAGCTTGGGTAATTGCAAAATGTAATTGAGGTGCTCCGCCATTGAGGTTCGTCCTCGTCACTTTCCCCCGATTGATGGCAGCCGCAGAATTAAAGGGGGCTTACTATTTTCCCATTTAAGGAGGTGGTAGGATACTGTACCAGTGCAATTTAAAAAGATGATATATTTTAATTAACTATTAAAAATTGTAAAATCTAAATTAGACTGTGAATTAGTAACATTAAATGATCTAAGCATTCTACGATAATCCCTGGCATTGGCTGCTCATTTAAATTATTAAATTACCAGCCAAGAAAACCTTGTAATTTAATTTCGTCTCATTGAGAGCTTTTCGCTGCTCTTGATCCCTTTTTTCGCGTTTTCCTTCCGTTTGGGTTTAGACTTATTTTCAGGACCACCTTGGGCAGAAATTTCAATTAAAACCGTTTGAGGAAAGGCCAAATGATAGCACTTGATAAATTTCAATGCCCAAGAGACCCCGACAAAATTATAAATCAAAGGGGCAGCGCTTCACAAAGAGGTGAAGATACAGATAGAGGGCAGTTCAAGTAGCGATAAACAACTTAAAAGGTCGTGAACGAAATTTCAATAGAGAGTACCGCTTGACCCCATTCTCAGAGGGGAACTGCTTTTACTTTCTATTGCCAACTTTATTTGCTTTCGGGCGGCCGCTGTGCCCCCTAAAAAACTTTTCACATTTTGTTTCCGTTTTCATTTTTTAGTTTTATTTTACAGCTTTCCCCTGGCACAATTAGTTTGGAAATTTTATTCGATTCCCCCCATTGATGAATTCAGTGAAAAATTAATTTGGTCTCGGCTGCGGCTGCTTTGCTGGCTAACTTTTCCTTTTTACAATTTAGCTCAATTTTTGAGCTCATTATCTGCTTCTGGTAACCTTTTGAAGTGGAAACTTTCTTAAGGGTTCTTTTATTTTTTTGGTATGGTAAAACTTTTAATAGATTTATAAGAGTTTAAGGAAAGTTTGCAATACCATTTTTTGGTTGTCTTTTTTTTTATTAGGTATTCTTCCATTGTTTTGCATATTTGTGTTGGTTTGAAATGGGCCTGTTAGAAGCTTAGGTTGATTTCAAGGTAAAACAAATGGCGATTCAAAGTTCGACCTCTTAACTATTAAATTCAATCTAAATTCAATTGGAATTTCTAACCGAATTCAGTTCAGTTTGTGGTTGTTTAAGTGGGCCAAAACGGTCAGCGGCCAACAAAGAAAATGTAACATTTTATTTATTTTAACAACGGCCACTATAGCGGCTGCTAATGTTATTTACGTTCAATTGTTTCACACTACCAATAACAACAATTAAGGCAACAGGAACAGTAATAGAAACAACAGACAAATTTTATTATCAATACAAACGCAATAAATGCGACAGACTATTGCCTTACCCTGTAATAAAAAGGTGCAAAAAGGATTCGGATTGCTCTTCAGTATATAAATAACTATCGAAATTTAAGCAACAAATTTATAGGCTGTCATTATTTAATACTTGACTTTAGTAGTAGTAAATAATTTGTATAAATTATATATTTAAAACTCTAGTCCTGGGGTATCTTCTAGTCGTAATGTCTGGTTTTCTGGTTATTTGTTTTCATTGAAATAAATGCAGATATATCGTCTATGTGTTGGTGGCATTTGGGTTCTTGTTTGTTGGTGTGTCACTGATAACAATGTCGATTTAATTACATTTTATTGACTCCGCCGCGTGGAGCCTTAAAGCGGGTGCCCAGAGGGACGCTCCTCTTCTCTGGCTAACGTGCGCGTCATCGTCATAAGCTCTTATCAAATAACAGAAGCACATTACGCCGTAATATAGATATATCTTTACTCATACACAGATACAACGGGCCAGATTGTTGTTGCAATTTAATTACACTTTCATTCCGGTCCGTTCTGTGAGTTTCTGATGAACTTAATTTGTTTTTTCCTCTCCCGGGTTATTTTTGTTTTCTGATTAAAGCAGAGCCTAAAGGTCATTGAAGTATATTTGTCATTTTAATGTAATGTGTATTTAATGGAATTACAGGGGTTAAAAGGTTGTGATATTTTTTTTTTAAGAATTTGTATTTATGGCAAAGAAATCTAATTAATTATTGATTATAGAAATCCCCTGTAGCAGATACAGTTTGTGAAAAACTTGTTACTATTTTTTCTGTACGTTTTTTTTAGTATTTCTAAAGTTAGGGCATTTTAATCTCGACCTATCGCTGTTGTCGCACCTCTAGATAGTCTCTATATTGTTTGTACGATGGGTTTGTTCCCGGCTACTTGTTGTTGCTGCTTCTGTTGTTGGCCATAAGCACGTAATTACTCACACAATCAAGGGGCGAGTGCACGGACACGTAGATGAACGCAGAAGGGTCACAAATACAAACATATTATGTAATTACATTTAATTATCTGCATTGAGTTTGCGGTCTCTCCAAAGGCGGCGGCTGGCTCACCCACAGCACGAGTACAAGCCAGTAGTGGCACCCTCTCCCTAGCTGTTTATTAATTTAGGTTTTTCGCCCCTACAGCAGAGGGGAAAAAGTACAGCACATCTGAGACTTTTCCCCTCCGGAAAAATGGCTTTCAGAAGTAAGATATTTGGCAGTCTGCCCCTGGAAGTATGCTGCATTTCACAGTGACAGCCCCTGCAGTGGAACTCGCATTCGCATTCGCACTTGTAGTTGCCGTTGCCATATCGGCAGTAAGGATTCCGAATTTTCAGCAGCATTTATGGGAGCAGAAGCACATGCAGGAGGGGCTTCCCTCTCTCAGGGTCCTTTGACAAATTTGGCGAACCATTTTGCTGGCACATAAAGCCCTGGCCTGCCAATATACGCCAGCCGCCTACATAATGCATGGGGGACAGTGCGCGACAGGAGTATATAATTAAGGAGTATATGGGTAAGAAATCTTACAAAGTTTTAATGCAAAGAATAAGCTTTTGAAGAGAGAAACCAAATGCGGAGACTCTGTACCTTTCCTAAGAAATATTTAAGTATTAATTAATTTACTTAAATAATTTCCTTGCAACTTATTAACTCATTTCGGTTACTTTGGTCATTTTCAGATCACTGACTCATTCTTCCCATGACTGAACTTAATAGTTACTCTTGAAAGTATTTTATGACACGCACTGTATGTGTGGGACTTTTATGACATTTTATATGCGCCGTGGCCACTCCTCGACTTTCTTCCCTATCCCGCTTAAGTCATTCTTCGTCACAAAAGCAACAATGCCACTTGGCCAGGACTTTGAGGATTCGCTTTTCCTTTTTTGGCTGCGGAAAATGTGCTCTTTAACATTATGCGATTTTGAGATTTTTATTTTATTTAAGAAGATTTCTTTACAGCTGCGGGCTAAAGCTCAGCCGAAATTAATAATTCAGCTGGAGTGGGATAATTGGTAAACATTTTTTATGGTATGTTTGATTAGTATTTAATAGGGATATCACTAAGGATAATAATATTTAACTTAATTTAATTCAGTTTGATGGTAGAGGAATTTCTTTGTTGATTTAATTAAATCTGGGAGTTTCTTTTATATTTCCTTTGACCAATTTAAGAGTTCATTGGATATATTTCGGACATCATTAACCTTAGTGGAAGCTGGCTTTTTTATGGGAATTAAGCTGGCTTTTGAATTCTTTACGATGCTCTTAAAAGTATGCTGTGCCTAATAAACTGGCGAAGTAATAAATGTTGATGTTCCTGTCATTATAGTTATCGCTTTGATAACTGCCACTGGACGATGATTTTACACTTTCCAAAGGACATAAAAGACAGCAGCTGCCCAAAATAAATGAGTGTGTTTTTAAGGTGATTGCAAACATTTAAGAATGAATTGTGAAACAAACGAAAATTGCCTTTGGAAAGGTAACAATATGTAAGAGAAATTTATAAGTAAATATTATATTATAGCCTTGTTTTATGTTTCCACTCAGCCGAGAATTTGTCAAGTGGGAAAATTATTATCTATCCTGTGATTACCATAACTTGCAATGTTTTATTTTGGTCATCAAAGGCCCGGACGATTGTTAAATTTATTGGGCCCACAGGAAGAGGGCCAAAATGCGAATACAAAATATGTTTACAACACAATTACGAGAACAAACAAGTTGACACCCACACACTGGCAAAACAATTCTGCCATTTCAACGCATTTCGAGGGGCAAATAAAAAATCCTTGAGGTTAAAACACAAACACATACACGCACTCAGAGACGGACGTCAGGCAGATGGAAAGGTTTCCATCCTTCAGTTTCATCCTGCTCAACTCGACTCAACTCAACGCGACTCAACTCATAAGCCATATAAATTTCCGGCTGTCGTCTTTTACCGCTTCGCATAAATTTGACACTTTTTGTTTTATTCTCCGGATGGTTGTTCTTGTTTCTCTGGGTTTTGTATTATTTTTTTTTTTGTTTTGTTTATTCCAGTATTATGGCTTAGGGGAACCGTTACTTGTGTTTATGCACTGAACGAGAGCAGTTCCATAGAGTTCATTTTAAGGGAGATTTATGGCAAGGATATGGCGGAAATAATATTTACCTTGAGAAAATTGCGTTTCTTGCGAGGGGGAGAGAACTTCCTTTTTCGGTGATTTATTAAAATTATGCGTAGGGTTAGACGTAGCACTTTTCAGATGTGCAGTTTTAGTAATTTATTAATGTCTTCACAAATGCTAATGATTTCTTAGTCCTTTTGTATTTATTATTAGATAAGAAAATTTTATTATTTTTCCACAAAACACTCGAATTAAAGGAGACTTCAGACAAGATGTTTAGTCCATTACGCGTTTGGTTAGACAGTTTCTCAATTTTATGTCGAGGAACAAGGCCTTTTGGACACGTTCGCAGCGCTTTGTTGACAGGCAACGACTGAAGCCGCCGAAGAAATTCGCTGTCTAACATCAAATGCGATGATGATGATGATGGCCCATTGAGTGGCTAAAAAGCAGCAGCCGAACAGCTGTTCGCCCGAACTACGCTTCGTGCGCTTCGGCCACCGAAAAGCTAACAGATTCCGAAAAGGCATTCCAGTTGGCTGTTGGCTGCTAACATGGCCATGTGGGTGGTCTTACCTGTTTGCGCGGCGGCTCTGTTAACGAACAGTGCCTCCAATATGTGTATGTACTTAAATCCCTCGAATAATAGCACTAAAAGTCGGCACCCCGCTGCCTTTATTCCTCGGCCGGCGGGGTGTTTATATTATTTAATATTAGTTTTTATGTTAATGGTTTTTTAATGCCCGCAATTTCGAACGTTTCATGTTCATCGTTCAGTGCTTTTTGTTTTTATTTTTTTTTTTAATACGGGCCTGTTTTTATGTCTGCTGCGCATTTGTTTATAAACAAATTCGGAGCGTTGTATGGAGCGCAGAGAACGGAAAATAAATAAATACGATGGCCAGGCAATAACAATCGAAACCAATTATCGGTAATAAGTCAGCTGTCGATTTATGAAAGTGTCAATGCAATCTTTTCGCTGTATTCGGTGGCAGTGACGTCAACGCTCTGAAATGCTCTCCCATGCATTCTGTTTTCCAAATAAATAATTAGCCATAAGCCATTTGGCGGCTCCTTTGTTTTCCCCCAGTTTCCAAGGGGATGGATGGAGGTTGCCTTGTTACCTTGATTATTATTAGGCTTTCTTCAGTTCGCTCCGATGAATACATTAATATCGCATTAGAACTAGCTAATGTACGAGTAGGTGACCTAATTTATCCTCTATGGATACATTTTCTTTCAAGGGGGATACTATAGGTCAGAAAAATTAGAAATATAACATGCAAATATCATATTTAACACTATAAGATACTTAAGTAAAGTAAGACATTGCCAATTATTGAATGTACTTTAAATCAAAGACAGCCAGACTAAATTCACGTATAGGCTTGTGTTATAAAGACTTTAATACTAAAAATATCTTCACCTAGCATTTTGGTAACCTGACCTCGCCATTTCTTTCCTATAAAATTCTGAAATATACATTTTTCTCTTACAAATATATTCACTTTTAAGTCGGCAATTTAAGCCTGCTGCTGCAATCGATCCCCGCCGAATCCTGCGGCAGTTTCTGTTATCTCTTTATCGTTGCAGGACAACTGCTTAAACAACAACAGCTACAAGGACACAACGACAGGAAACAACAGAATTGAAAATAACAACTGAGAATGGGACTGTGTGTGGACAGCGGCAGTCAAAAAATTAACAATCAAAGCTGTGCAGATAAATAAGGACAATTTTTAAAAGAAAACCATTAAAAATCATTTGTTTTAAATTTCCATTTTAGGAAATAAATGTTGTTTAAAAGCGAATCGATCGCATTAAATATTTCATATATATATTCATTCAACTGAATCACGTTGGCTTGTGCATTTCTCTCTTTCATTCAATAAATACAACAAATTTCACATCAGATTGCCATTTCACGTGTTTCTTAATCTGTTTTAAATGTGCTTGCATATACTTTTCTCTCGCTTGGATAATAAATCAATTACAATCCTTTCAGTGGAGTTTGTTCTTTAATCCCGCTAATGTTATTAATTAACCACTGCGGTCACTTTGCTTGTTCTTATTTATTATTCCTCTTAAAACAGCTTACCCAGTTTATTAATGCTGTTAATTTTTAAAGCCACTTTGGCTTTAGCTCCACCCATAAATTCCCGATTTATACACGTTTTAAATGTTTTAACTGCAGAACACGGCACCGCCTGCAAGACCGGAAACTGCATTAAAAAAAAGGGGAGGAAAAGGTGGTGAAAGGATGGAGGTGCAAAATGGAGGATGCCAAGGAATGCCGTTGACTGGCTGGGATTGAATTGCAGTCTCTTTTCTTTTTTTGTTTTTTGCAGTTTCTGTGCTCGAAGTAGTTAGTACCCTAACTTATAACCAAGATGTGGATGTTCTAAAAAATATAATACAACTATTCATTAACAGGCATTATAGGTGAACAAATTATTACAGCTTATCTTTAGTTCAAGGTTTGTTCAGGTAAATAAAAGAATATGATAAGAATATCAAAATAAATATGAAAAGAATTTGTAAGCTCAGTTGATAGAGCTCTAAAATATCCCCAGGAGATTTTCGACTATATTAAATCCGAAAACCATATAATGTTGATGTTTTCTTTATTACTTAAAAAATTGTTAAATTATTTTCATACTTAAATCCAGGGGAAACCCGGTTAGTATGTATTCTGCAGTTAACCTTTCTGTTTATTTACTTTATTTACAGCATAATAAACTGTGAACTGTAAATACTGTGTACCCTGTTTGCCTACGGTAGGCGACCAAGGATCTCGACAGGACATGCAATCTGCCATCCCTCTTCCCTGCCACGCCCTACCGCCTCAGTTAACGCCTCCGTGCAGCTGTTGAGTCTGTCTGCGTGGCGAATGCTTGGGCATCTCTTAATAAAAAGCAAATTAGCTGGAGCACATTAAATTGATGTGGCAGAAGGAGTTGGGGCAGAAGGACCCTCTCTCTCCAATCCCTTCTACCCGAGGAACAAATTAATATAAGGAAAACCTTCTACAGTCCCCGCCTGTTGGCGGCGTCAATTTAATGCCGGGCCATAAAATTTGAAAGGCTAAAAATTTTTAGCAGATCTGGCTCAAGGATTGCTCATATGAGCATGAAAATGCCGCCATAAATGTTGGCTTGCCTATGCTGAATTCCCTCATCCTTGGTCCCCTTTTCGCAGGACACTCATCTTTTTTTACAGCCATTAGAGCTGGACAGTAAAAACTTTTAATGCTGGTCAGCTGCTGATCCGGAGGAGTGAAGCGACAATTATGGGCTTAATGGTATCTAAAAGAAATGTTTAACAACATTTATGGATTATAATAGACAGTGGGCTTGGTGGTAAACGGAAAACCTAGGCTATATCAGTTTTCTGTATAAGATATTGTTTTTATATGCTAATTTATAAAATTATTGGATATTTTATGTCATTATTGTATGATTTTCTCTTTCAATTTAATTGCGTAATTTTTAAAGAGACTCACAAAATCTGATATTACAAAATTTGTACACGACCGACCGGTAGTTTGAAGAAAATTAATTAAAGGCCTTGTTGCAAATTATTCGCACTTCCAGTGTTGCCTTGAACGCGAGTGCAACTTCCTTCCTTCCTGTAATTTATGTGTCAAATAAAAACGTTTCCTCAGCACCTCCTCTTGCCTCGCTTAAGGATGTCCTTATGCGTCCTTTTTTGGTTTGCTTCTTTTGTATATTTTGCACGGTTCATTAATTCATTTTAAATTACATGCACGCGCTGGATGCAAATTACAAGCGGCATATGCCACTGCAACAATTTCCCCGCTCCAGAAACCCTATACCCGTTTCTTTTCAGCTTCGGTTAAGTTATTTTTTGCTTTTTTTTGCAAAATCAGCCGTTTAAATATTTTTAAAATGATTTCCGTCACTTAATTGGGGGCAGTATCGGAGACAAAGAGCGTCGAATGGTGTGATTATTTTCCCGCCCACTGTTGGCCCAGGGGCATGGCTTGAATGCATTAACTATGCAAATTTGCAACCTTATTAAATGAATTTTAATTTATTATTATTACACGCAAGCAAGGCAAACAAAAAGCCAGCAGCAAGAACAACATGTTAATTAACATTTAATTGCAGAGCGTAATCAGCATTAAATGGGTTAAGTAAATGTTTAATGTCACATAATTGTTAAATAAATCGAGTGGCCAGTGAGAGCTTCTCAGTTTCTGTAATATTTATATAAAGTATATTAAAAACTGTTCGCCCAATGAGACAAGTAGAAAAGTTAGAAAAGGGAATCACATGCTAAATTAAAGTCTTAAACATAAATCTCTGTTTACTATTTCTGCTCATTTAAATTGTCTTTTACAGAGTTACCCTTTATTGTTTAATTTTAAACCAAAGTAAACTACTCTTTTATGAAAAATGTTCTTCGTATTGAGTCAATCAAGCCATATAGACCAGACCTCATTTTGTATTCAGGCACTTGTAGTATTTTACTCGGGGTTACTTTCGGTTTGCCTCGTTTTACGATCGCAAAATCTGTGAAAGAAATCACGTAATAGATTTGCATATTTATGGCACTTGAGCTAACCCAAACAGCCATAACGTGTGGGTAAAATATCGGCGCCTCTAGTGACTTGATAGACAGGAGAACTCTTGGAAGAATGAAGTCATTGGTAAATTATGTCCTTCGCAAGGGAGTCTAGGAACTCAATGCAGTGAAAAATTAGAAAGTAATGATAGGTAAAGGCACAAAGATATAAATTAATATGCATATACCTAGGAAGTATTAATCTACTGCTTATTGCTTTTTAAATCCTAAACTTTCATTAGCATCTATAAATACGAGTATAGATCTGTGGCCTTTCTTTTCCGTGACACTTTAAGCGCTGCATTTCAAGGCAATAGGATTCCGCTATACAAACATAATCACTGGAAAAGTAGACGCACAGAAAAAAAGAAGAAAAAAAAAGAACGCAGCCCATGCGGTTCCCAGACCCAGTTTAGCCCAATGCATTGACCCACATTTAAAAGGCAGTTGGCTTACACACTCTCCCGCACACTTTGCTCGTCGAAAAGCGCGTCGATGTACAATTAACCCAATTGCGAAGTGTTGTCAACATGCCGCAAGTCAACTCAACTCGAGCATTCGCTGCGTATACGTAATGTGAATTGTGCTGCCAACACAGTGGCCCGTTCCCTGTCTGTGTGTTTGTTCGTCTGGTGTGTGTGCGTGTGTTTACTTGTGTGCGGCATGTAATTGAGTGTATGTGTGTGTTACATTTCCTGGTATTGTTCAGCAATTTCCGTTAGCACGGCTTTTGTTTGGCTTACTCTTTTTTTCAGCTTTTTTCCACAGGACTAAAAGGAGAAGAAGCTCGTACATTGCCCAGAAGCTATCGCATCAAAAACACTGATAGAAATTATGTTTAATTTATTTGGTACATTGTTGATAATAAATGTAGATCAAAAGAAAGCAGCGAAAAATCCTAGTAATTGTAAAAAAGAATATTGTTTTTCCCATGGAAATTTCTGATAATATTCCTAATATGTATAAATAGTTATTTATATATTTATTAGATTTGATTTAATTCGAAGAATTTTCATTCAAATACCCTTGTCTTTTGGTAGAGGAATGGTTTACTTCTTTTAAGTATAAAATGAAGAGACTTCTTAGCTTTTTAGCAACCTTAAAAACGCCATTCTTCGTCTCTTTGTTTTTTCTTCCAGAAGCTGCTAAATTTGCATAGCTGCAGAAATTGGGAAAGGGTTGCAAAGCGGCATTCGCAGTCCAATTCTGGTTGCTGTTGACATTTACTCGCGGTTGTCGGCTGCTTGATGCTGATGATGGCTGTTGCCTCCGAGAATGCCAAAGATTGACACAGCACCTGGCACGTTACCCGGGTCAACAGCGCGTATGCGCAATTTCATATTTCCCTTTCACTTCGGAGGAACGGCACGTGCCACGGTCAACCAGTTTGTGGCTCTCAGCACCTTCGAGAACGACTTGACTCATGACCCTCGGGAGTATAAAGCTGCCCACTCGAGTGTAGAAAATCATTATTATCAAAGTTGCTAAAAAATTCGTTTGATTTGCTCTTAATGAGAGGAAAGATTGTAGATAAGTTACTCATAACATTTAGCAAAGTTTCTGTAAATGAGTCTAAAGGACAAAATGCTACTCATAAGATATCGTTATTAGTCTTGAGTTCCAACTTGTTGATGGCAAATACCTTTAAACTTTCTTAGCTTTTTTCTAAGAGTTTTCTAAATTGATTTCTTTGGATAAGAGAACACGCTCCTCTTAGGCTTGGGTAATTGAATTATATGTTGGAAATTATGGGGGCAAAAATATAATACGAGAAGTCGTACAAATTATAAAAGTTATTTGCTAGTTGCTATTGCGAACCTACAACTTATAGCCGATCAGTTATTCCAAAAGGGCAGACTCAAAGTCTATTTATAGTGAACAATTTTACAATTGTTAACTTTACCTTTTCAATAACTTTTCTTGACATTAATTCGAATAATTTCTTTGTAAGAAACCCCTGAACATTCCCATCAATAAACATCTGCCGCGACAGGCAACATCCATTATTCAGTCTATGATTACTTGAATGGATTGCTCCTTTGCCACATAATCATCGTTGTGACTCCCGTGCCGCCGCATTCTTCCGGCATATTTCATTCGTGTCAATATTTCCCGACCTCCTCTTTGCCACAACCGCCTCGATCCTCTCACCTCCTTTGTGCTGGACTCCATTGAGCATTGACACATGGCCCATGGATGCCATAAGTCCTGGACCGAATGCACTTTCTCCTAATGGCATCGACTGCATTTCCCCAGATGATAAATGGTCCAGGCGGTATCTTCGATGGTTCTCTAGCCGCTCTCCAACTGGCCCGTTTTCTAAAATGTTATTTATGTGGTCGAAAATGTGGGGCAAAGGCAAAGGCCCCCCTAATAGAACTCTCAAGTGACGGTGGAAGCGGAAATACCACTCTGCATATATATCTGGAATGCAATGACCTGTTTCCAACCTCCCAAAATGAAAAGCTTGTTCAAATTTGATTCGCGTAACTTTTACATCCATCGCTCTGTCGACCGCCTAATTTCAATCGCTCAGCGCTCGACCATCATTTAATTTATATGCTTCGCCGACTCCTTTTGACGTGGCAACGTGGCGTGAACTAAAAAAAGAGAAAAATCGCAGAAATACGGGAATTTCCCACTGACTCCGTGGGGGTGGAGGGGAAGTCACGCAACCCCGATGTTTCCGCACCCGTATTTCCATCATCCTCTCACATGGCGGGAATTTGTTTACCCGGCCTCGTTCGTGTTCCCAACTTTTTGGTTACGCTAGATACCCTGTTTTAAGGCGGTAAAAGGATACTTTGGGGTTTCTCTCAGTTAACACTAATCATAGGTACCAGTTTTCAATTTGTAACTTTATATTTATACAGAAAATAGACTCACAATGCTCTAATATATTTAACCAAAAGAATATGATCATCAAATTCTGCAATTCTTTGAAATAACAAAATTATTATTGGCTCATAAATAATTGTAAGCTAGAGGGCATATTTCCGGCAGCATATTAAGCCATACTCATTCTCCCTTAAAGGTTTTCTATTTTGCTTTTCCTTTTTTTTTTTTGGCGGGTCCTCGAATTCGTATTTGTTAAATTGAAAAGCGTTGCGCTGGCGACCGCTGAAAAGGCAAAACCAGCATTCCAACTGCTCCAATAGCCCCAGCCCCAGTCAGTATTTACCTACCTCCCCTTCGCTAAAAAACTCTCAAAGTAATTGATGTAAACGCTGCTGAGGGGTCGCTACCGCTCCGAAAAATTTCCCGCATTGGTTTTTGTGTAGTTCCACCCACTCCCAATTTCCGTAGCCACGGATCCCCCAGTCTCTGTTGATATATCGTCGAAAAGGCAAACTATTCGCAAGCTCCCAGCAAAAAAAAAAAAAGAAGAGAGTGTCTGCATGTGTTGGCGGTCTTCTGGCAAATGTGCGATGGGCAATGGTCTGTCAAAGGCTTTAATTTCAATCTTCGCCCACTCAGTCTTTGACATTTTCTTCGTTCAACTTCTGTTCAGGTGAGTGTGTGCTCGCTCAGGTGAGTGTGTCTGTCAGTGTGCTTGAAGACTCGTTTCTATGATTGCAAATCGCTTGACTGGGGTGAAAATGAGAGACAATGGCAATGGACGTTGCCAGCAAATAAGTAACACGTGTCAAATTGTTCAGTTGAAGAGGGTTTACACGTCTATATTATATCAAGAACTAATAATCCAATCAACTATCATATTTGTTACGCTTCATGCAAGAAATTGCTGCATAATTGTTATAATTTTAATTAAATTTCATTATCTCCTTTAACGGTGTAAACGGAACCACGCATTCTGTCTGGCTTCCTAGCATGTGTGCGTGTCTGCTTCTGTGGTTGTGTGCCTCTAAGTGTGTGGGTGTGGTGGCATGGTGGTGTGACCGTTCAGCGCGTGCCACAATTTTAAGTTCAAGTGTAAATAAAGCCATAGCAAAAGGCGAACGTGAGCGAACAACAGAATTGCAATTACCACTCAAAGGACTTCGACGCTGCCTCCTTTCCTCTGTCTGCGAGGCTTGGGTCTGCCCCCAAATCGCATCGGATTTTTATGGTCGCACTTAAGTGCAAATAATGCGAAGGTAAAACAAAAGAAAATGTCTGGCAGGCAGTGATAGAGGGGGCAACTGGGACGCAGTAGAGAGAAAGGGAAATAAAAGTGAAGTGCAGCAAACACTTGGAGCAAGAGGGCAGAAGTGGCCGGGCGATTGGCATCATTTGATTGCATTTATTGGCCACTTGGCCAACAGGAACTTTATAGACGCAATTCGGATCATTTTTCACCACCATTTTTCACCTCCTCTATGTGCATATTCATTGCTCTTATTAAATTCCAATTGTTATGCGTCGATACCTGCTGTACCCAACGGTTAACAATGCGAATTAGTATTGAAAATTCCATCAAATTTTTAGTAGCGATAAAGCTGCTAGTTTTTAAATACCCTGCCGACGACACACGTACACTCTACCACAAAGCTAAAGTCTCTCGGGTTATATCCGTTGCAAGAGCTTATACAAACACGATGAATAATTGTTGATTTATTTGCTATCAAAATTTCGGACATAGCATGTTTCGAGGGCAAACACTTTTAATTGCTTCACAAATAAAAAAAAAAAAACAAAAAATGTACGAACATCCATTGTTCATGCTTGTATCCTGTTCCATATCAAAATCTATCGAAAATAAATTAAGCTTTATGGTTTTTGGCGTATTTTTAGTTTGTTTGCTCAACGTGTAGCATGTGGAATTCCGATTATATTTACTCAGCACACTCTCGGCACGCACAACTAATTTGATATCATTTTGAATGTGGCTTTAAATAAACACCAAAGGGATCGAGAATAAATTAAATGAATCGTTTGAAGTGGTTGATGATTTATTAGTTAGTCCATAAATTACCATCAAATAATTGAAAATTAAAATGAATTTAAAATTATCGAAATAGATATTTCAAGGCTCACAAAGTTTAAAACCCGGTTTATTTCCAACTCAACTGAAAAGTTTTATGCGAAATATTATATAAAGACAAGTTTATATATGGCCCGACCTGATAGCTTGTGTTTATTTTTGCTTTCTCCTACCCTAAAAGTGCTTAGCATAATTAATTCGTTGCTGAGCACCCCCCATTGAAGTGAAATTAATTTGTGTCTTTAACTAAATGCCTTTTATTTTTGGGGAGAAAGACCTGGCAACACATGTACGCGTTATGAATTACACTAAGCGAATCCGAAATAGATCTCCCGCCAAATTATTCAGGGAAACGAAGGGAACCTCATCCATCATCATCATCGGGATGGCTGGGCGTGAAAGTGTTGCCTACTTTTGGGTATCTGCAATGACTGACTGACAGACAGTTCTCCGGTGCTTAAGGCTCCACTCTCTCTTTCTCTTCACCTTGAGTCTCTTTCTCTCTTCACACCTGAGCCACCTGTCACGCAGGTTATTCCCCTGATCTTTGACCAAGCGTGTGTGATATACGAGTTTGTTTTCCACTTTGTGTTGCCCCTAGTTAACGCGGACTTTCTGCATAGAAAGAAATATTTTTTAGGTATTTTCGAGAACTTTAAGGTTAAGGTTATATATTACTTTCTAAAATTAAATTAAGTCTTAAAAACTAAAAGAAAATAATAGAATTAGCAGCTCAATAATAGGAATAAAACAACTTAACTTTAACTCAGATTCCCGGAATTATTTATATTCTAAAGAAACTCCTAGGATTTTTGTTCCACTATATATATTCCGACTTTAGTGTTTTCCGTGTTTTATGGCTTTGGGCTGCACTTTAATTTAACTAATTTGCGGCCTAAAATATACGTTTTAGTGAGCCCAGCATTTGCGGATATAAATGTATATTTTTTTTGGTTCTTTGTCAGAAGGAGGCACAAATTAATCGCTGTCCATTAACTTTGATTTATGATTACCAGGCTCGCTGCCTGGAGATTAGGGAGAGCTGATGAAAAAAGAAAAAAGGGCGTGGCTGGCATTTACTGTTCGCCATATTTTGTACATATTATTTATAGTTTAGTTACAAACTCCGCCAGCCCGCTGTCTCCGAAACTGATTGGTTCGGTGGCTAACAAATGTTTCTCGGGGTTAATAGACGATCAAAGTGCTCTGTTTTTTTCAGACTGGGTAAGATTTTGATGGAAAATAAATTGCTCTAGTAAAAGAGTATTGAAGTATTAAATATATCTTTAAAGCAGTATAAATTATCTTACTTCTAGTGTAACGAAAAGTGTATTCAGTTAATTGCAATTGAGAATGTTGACATTTCTAATTTCATTGTAAATTTTTTAGGTTTTCCCTTTAATTGGCTGAATATTCCCACATTTTTTCCTAGGACAAGCTGTCACAGCTTGTTGGAATTAAAAGAATTTATGCGAATTTATACATTCCACCCTGAGAGAGCTCCACTCTCGCCTCAGGCAATCCAGTCAACGTTAATTTGATTTAGACACATTGCTGAACGAACCTTTTCTTTTTGGACGAGTTACTGCCGCTGTGGCATCGCTTTGCTCATTAAATTTAATTTCATCTGCTGCGAGGGCCGGGGCCACAAAAAAGGGGGAAAGCCATGGTATTTAGTAAACAAAAGTCAGCGCCACACAGGCATCATAAATTGGTTGCTGATATTTCACACATGCTGCTAGCGTCGGACGGACGGGCGACGAGTGGAGGGGCCCCTGGTGGTGAATACATGTATATGATATACCTACATATTCGCCCGACCGACCAGTGGTGCTAATAAAATGCTTAATTTACCAGATTCCACCGATCCCTGGGCTGTCCAACCTTTTTACCAAATGCTCCCATGTGTTCCTCACGTTCGCCTTTCATTCTCTGCCACTTTTCCTGCACGTTTTAGTGTTTGTGGATTTTTATGATATTTTATTGCTGTCGGGTTTCGATTCCCAATTTTCTGGTTTCAATAATCAATAAATTGTTTTGCGATGATTTCTGTGTTTGCTCAGCAATTTACAGCACGTGTAGTGGAACAAACTAAGGATATTTTAGGGGCATAATTGTAAGAGAGTAACTCAATTTTTAAATATTTAAAAGCGTTTATAGATACATATAAGATGTAGTTTAATTATTCGTAAAAGTATTTGGATGGTGCATTTTTATATTTTGAGTCAATAAAATAAAATATCAATTTTGTTTACATTAGAAACATGAAGAAACCCATTGCCAGTTAAGAAATCACAGACAGAACTGTAGATATCAAAACCAAAATAAGCTTACATTTCGTTTAATTCCATATCAAACCTTGTCGATGCTCTAGCCCACACAGAAGTTGTTTTTCTTTTGGTTTTACCCAGCTTTTCCTGCATTAAAATGCCATTCAAATTACGCAAATGTGGACGATGGAAAAGCAGTAGAACGTCTTCACATATCACTTTGCATTAAATTTGCCACAGATGCATGAACCCTGAATGGAAACAGGGCAGCCAGAAAAATCCGAGCTCAGCACAATAATCAAAGTTACAGTTCAGATAGACACACACACACACAGCAGACAGCACACCCTATATACCCTACATACACATGCATGCTTTTGGCCATTGGCTTTTGCATAAATTTCGAGACGAAGGCAGGCAAAGGAGCAGCAGCATAAAATCAAATAAAATAAAGTAAAATAAAAATATATTTATTTTTATATGCAATGAACTTGCCACATGGAAAACTACACGCATGCCGCAGTTAAGCCGCCATTATGGACACTAAGAGATGGAGTGGGGATTTCGCTTGTCTATTTCCGGTCTGCGCGCTATTTTTGTCGCACGCCCGCCCGCCATTTTGGTTGTTGCTATCATTGTTGCTCTTTGCGGTTATCTAAACGTTTTGTTTTCCTTGGTTTTTGCATTTCAATTTCGGCTGTTTTTTGTCGCCCCTTTTATTTTTTTGTAGTCTCCTCCAGTTGGCTTCCCTTTTTGCAGCTGCGTTGCTGACTTTTCCAGCCCGATTCTCATACCGTCCATGCCCCCTTCATGCCGTCGCCCCATCCATTTATTTTCCATTTTTGCCGTTATGCCCTTTTTTTTTTTTGGTGATTTTGTTGATTTTGCTTTTCCGCCAACCGGAAATTACCTTGAAGCAAGACGGTACTCCGATGCCCTTACAGATAGGGAAGAACTTTGGAATTTCTATGCAGGTATTTGAGAATAATATTAGCTAAAATATCAAAGAATATTTTAATTAAAAAGGGAAGCTTTAACATATAAAGACTTTACTATAAAGATACGTGTATCTTGCGTAATTTCCTAATTTTTGGTAGCAACAGAATAATCTGGCACATAAGTTTCTTTTTATTTTAATTTATTTATATTTTAAAGCGAAGAATTCTCATGGATATCATATGGAAATCACATTCCCTAAACTGTCTGAGAAATAAATTAAAGGAACATATAGAAACGTGCTTTCAAAGTTTACTTTTTAATACATTTCAAGCGCACATATAAGGGCACAAAAAACTAGCAACTATCCGGGCCCTTAATGTGTGCTATTCTGGTCGTGAAGCAACTTTCAGCCCCAGGATGGGCATACCCACGGAAATAGGGAATAGAGGACTGGGAGACACCATAAAAACATTCAAATGATACGCTCCATTTGGTCGTTTACTTTGACTGGATGTATTTTGGGGGAACCAACTTTAATTTGAATTGGTGGCCAAGTGTCCGGGATTGACTTGTATAATAATCAAATAATTTGGCAAGTGCTGAAGTGCGACTGCGAACCCTGGCAGGTCTCCCAATCTGATTCGGATTCGAGTTCGCTTTGCTCATTGATTAAAATCAATAGAAATCAACTTACTCACAAATCAATTTGTGCAAAGCCTCCTTTTAGAGGAGACAACAAATTACATTATCGGCCGAGGATGCTACGCAAATAAAGATAAGGGCAGGGGATTTTAAGGGTGTTCTAAACATTTTATATAGATTCATGAGGGACCTGAAGAAAAAATTAAAACGATAAAAAGGAGCCTGCATAAGGCATGAGAGGTCGGTGGGTAAGTCCCTGGGAAAGGAAATGGAAAGTGGTGGTTCCTTCTTTATCCTGTTTTTCTGGCTCCCTTTTTTTTGGCAGCCAGGCAGGCATACTTAATGAGCATGGAATTTTCAGGATGCTGAGATGCCTAAAAAAGCGGCAGGAGGTTGAGTACGGCTAAGGCTAAAAGGTTCGCCAATATATATATTGTCTTAGCAACAGGCATAACATTAACTTGTGTTTATTTATAGAGTCGTGTCATATATTCCTAGAGTTGCTGCCAAAACCTTTTTTGATGCCTGTCAGCCATTGAAGTTATTGCATGTGTTTGTTTAGGCGGAAAAATGAGTAGATTTAAATTAAATTAAGGTTGAGAGGTATGCCACTTTCGGAAACTTAAAGAAGACATTTTAAAGGTAAAGATATGATTTACCATATTTAATGTATATTTATCAGTTGAATTTAAGTTGATGTGGCTTTGACATTTAATTAAACAACTTCACTATGATCTCTATGAAATAAGATATGGCTTTTGCAGATATTTAATTTAGAACTTTGATTACTGACATTACCAAGCCCAATTAAAAGCAAACCACAGAGCAAAATCATATGCAAATGAGGCAAACAAAGATGACTTATTGCGCCTTGAATGAAATGCCAATTAGACAACTCATTCCTGAGGTGAAATGCATTTGGGCAAATATTTATTAATAAATCCCGTTCTGGCAGCAATTGCCCCGTCAGTTTGTGGGGCCCAAAGGCCTGACATTAATCCATGAAAATATTGAAATGGAATCAGCTTTGAACGAGTCAAGGTGCTCTGAGTGTGGGTGCATGACCAGACATAGAGCCCATGGGGATTCTGGCTGAAAATAAAGTCAAATCCTGTCGCATGTGTGCTCTATGCTCCCAGTTCATACACATTACTCGGCATTGTCTGGGATACTATATTGTGTTGTTGCTGTCGCAGGACAATATGTCCTGCCATTCCGGCAGTCAGGCTGTGACATGCATAACGGGATTTGATGCTGCTGCTGTTGCTATTACTGCTGCCTCTGTTTTTTGCGCCTGGCATCAAATATGTAAGCAAATCAGTCAAAGGAAGCTAGCAAAAAGTGCACCAGCATCGGCCAACTTGATGGAGCTTAGCAACAACAACCGAATAAAGTAAAACAAAAAGCTATATGGGTCAACACAGCTCTCGAGCTAGCTCCAGGCATGTTTTACTCGAAAGGCAAACAGAAAAAGATTTAAATTTAATGGAAAATGTTCTGCATAAACAGATTTGGAGTGAAGAGTGCCTGAGGCGGAAAAAATGTGTGTACGCCGTTTGTTCCCAACGACATTCAGCTGGGAGTCAACACAATTGTGTACGGGTATTTATAAAAAAAATTGTATTTGTTAACTTTGTGTATTTTGATTGGCAAGTATTATGAAGATGCCATATTTTCATGCCGTGTTTGCTTGACAAATATCAAATAGAGGGCTACTGCCAGCCAAGATACTTAAACAAATGGTTTTGGCGGAACACAATAGTTGGATTCCATTGGGAGTAAATTTTTTACTTAATTAAACTTGCGACAAAAGGTATTACAAATTACAGATATAATTGCAATATAATTGATGTTCTCAAAGCTAGTTCAATAAAGTTAGCTTTAAAACATTTAAAAAACCTCTCTAAAACTATTTCAATACTTTTCTATTAAGTTGAATGCAATAAATCACTTAATCTCTAGAGACAAAAACCCCATGAAACATTAGTCTTCAGACTATTTACTTCAGGCATCGTTCTAAGATAGATTTCCTCCCTCCCAAGTCTCTAGCCTACCTCAAGGTCGTTGGCAGCATTCCTTTGGGTATTAAGTGAGCTTGAGGGGGGAATTTCTCCGCCTGTCCAATGCCTCATTGATCCCGGGACATAAACTTGTCGGTTTGCCTTTCTTTCCGTTGAGACAAACATATTGGCAGACGCGAGCAGACATCATAGACAGGCACTTAGCGATGGGCTTAGGGCGTTAAGGGTTAAGGAACGGGGCTCAGGCAGGCAAGCAGCCAGGCAGACAGACAGACATGGTAACTATGGCCATGAATCAGGCCCACATGAAGGATGAGCTTGTCTCAACACTGAGCCCCCCAATAAAACTCAAACTTCCAGTAATTGCGAGACGGAGCTGGAGTTCATAAAAATGCCATAACTCGAGACTGGTTCACTTCGTAACCCTTTCTTTTTTGGTAGGGAGACTGATATAAATTCACCAATTTGCCATGGCATTTGTTTTTACAGCTCCAGACAAGATACGATGTGTGGGGTCAGAAGATGAAGGTTTATGCAAATTGCTGCGTTTGATGGTGTGCGATTTTTATTATTAAATGTCCTGCAACGCCCTCAAACAACACCCTGTTGGGTGCAAGGGTGCAGCCGGGGTCAGTGCACAAAATGGCTAAATGGCGAACACAATGGTAATTAACCCAATTTGGCTGGCGGTGTTAATGCTGCCTACGATGATGGCTTGATGGCGTTTTGGCCCGGTCAAGCAAAACATTTGCTAGGGAAATTAATGAACGGGGTAATAAGCGACTAGTTACGATCCTCCCCAAAAACCCCCTTTCCACCATCCTTGTTATGTCGAGCAAATTGCCATCATATGTTCGTGGGCGTGGGTGGAGTCCTGCCTCAATTGCAGTTTGAATGGCGGAGAGGAGCCACAGCCACTTGGCCCCGTTTGTTGACTGACTCGAAGCGGGGTCGATGGGCCCGGTTCGGTTCGGGTTGGCATTGTGGCAGTGTTGTAGTTTCTGAATATGCTAACCATGCAATTGGCAGATTACGAGATCCTAAGGGCACTTGGCATGGAGTAATTGCATCCAGAAGGAGCCTTGACTGGCATACTTTTGGCATGAAAAGTTACCCAGTCTCGATGTAATATATATTACGATGATATAAGTATGTATATAGATAGTATAATGGGTAATATAATATATATATAAATAATTTCAAATTCGCTGTATTGCAATCAAATAAAAACCCTTTACTTGTCTGCATTTGATTTCTTAAAGCTAAAGGTAAATCCCTTTTACAGAACACTTTTAACCCAACAAAAAATAATAGAATTAATAAAGAAAAACAAACTCGAATTCAGCCATCGACCGCATCATTGTCACTCAATTTGCTGGCCTGACATTTGAACTGTTTGAACCGTGTTTGCCCCAGACATTCAGACCGAAATGAAAAACTGCAGCCATCGATTTGCCAAAATAAAAACAAAAAATAAGTCGAGAAGCTGAGGTTACCGAGCAGACCAACAAGTGTGAACCTTCGGGCCAGGCATAATTTGTAAATGTCTTGACATGAAATCAAGACAGAAAAAGCTGCTTCGGGCTGCCAAGTAGCCCGAGAAAGAAGCAGCTGGATCCATACATGAGTTTGCAGCAACTTCTGCCCGAACCGAACTGCCCCCTCTCTCCCTCAATACTCCTCAATTTCGTCTTTCTGGGCCAAGACTTCAGCCTTGTCATTGGGGCATGGCACCCATAAAAGACACAATTGGGCCAAACGCTTGAAAACTGTTGACAATTTGAATTTCGAAAATCACAGCCAGATGGCCTTAAAACTGGAAGGTACACTGGGCATAAAACATGAATATTACCACTTCCATTTTTACTAAAGTTAATAAGAAGGCATAATTTTTTTTATTTATTTCCCTATCTTAAGTAAAATGTTTGGGTAATCATTAAAAAAATGTAAATATGATAGTACATTCTATTAAATTAAAATCATTAAAGGTGCCTACCTTTTCTTATTTATATAATTTAACCGTACACATTTTTTCAGCAAGACTAAATAATTTTGTATATTAATATAAGGAAAAACACACAATATAAATTATAAATATTATTTTCCCACAGTGTTATCAAGGAAAGACTTGCCCTAACAAAAAAGAATCAAAGTTTCCACGTGCAACAAGACAAAGGATGTTGGGCAAGTTTTTCAGCAATCTGCATGTAAAATATTTAACACAAAATGTTTTTGTATATATATTCTCTCATTTTCATTATATTCCGGCACAAAATGTGCCCTGGCCCAAGGGCGCTTTCAAGGGTTGTGCTGGGTGGAAAACGGTCTGGGAAAAAAGGAAAACCCTGGAGGAAAGCTACGGAGCGTGGGCTGAAAAATAATGAGCGTCATGCGGCGTCGTCTGATAAATATAGCACAGCACAAATTTATATATGGGCAACAGTTGTTGATGCCATAAGCGATAAATTTTTGCCAACTCATGGCAAATTGTGAATATGCTCGGGGATACGTGATATGTATGTATGCATATGAAAATATTTATTAAGGAGGTCTGCAATTATAGGGTGTAAATGCTGGAGTTATGTCGTTAGGGTTTGACAACCCAATTGACCCAACATTTTTCTTTTATTCTTTATAAAGAACTATTATTAACTATCTATTTGGCATGTTTTTACAAAAGAAATGTACTATTACATAAATATAATATATATTATAGTTGAAACCATTATTTATTTTAAGACTTTCTTGCACTGATTTTATTATATACATTTTCTATTTGTACAAAATAACATCGTTATATTAAAATCCATTTCTTTTCTTCAAGTCACCTGATGGGAATTTCCTTAGTAGTTTGTGCAGAAATAAAACAATACATTTCGGGGATTTTCTGTTAACGATGACTTTGGAAAATAGTTTGAAACACAAATTTAGAGAAGACAAAAGAGAAAACAAAGCCAAAACAGATTGTTTAACAATGCCTAAAGTGATTAAACAAATGCCGCAGCTACAGATAATTATAAGCTACGGAACCAAGATGCCTTTTATTTACAAACTCACAAGTGTATCAAAAAGAACTTTGAGCTCTATATTGTCTTAACATTAAAAACCTAACACAAAACTTTCCACACGGTGTTAGATCTTCCATAAACGAGCTCCTCTATTTGTCCAAAATGTATTTGCTTTTAAAGCGCGACAACTGTCTTTATTTACGAAAGAAGAGTTCGAGCAAACACATAGGAGACCGTGCGATTTCAATTCCACCTATAAAAAGGCAAGACCGAACCAGAAAATTTATAGTGTTCCAGTAGTACAGCTCAATATGTGTTCCAAACTCGCACTGCTCCTGGGAGTGGTGGCCCTCATCGCAACTGTGTACGCTGTTGATGATCCAACTTCTCCAACCTCTCCCACTTCTCCAACCGATCCGACTTCCCCAACGTCTCCTACCTCACCCACATCGCCAACTTCCCCAACTTCCCCGACATCACCGACCTCACCGTCAGCTACAACGCCCACGGATCCTACTTCCCCAACCTCGCCCACATCACCAACTTCGCCCACTGATGCCGCCGCCACGACCACGACCGTTGCTCCAACCACAGCTGCCACGACAACCTTGAGGTCCCGCCATAGGCGCAGGCATCGCAGGCGGATTATTCGTAGGCGCAGGAACAACGGAAACCGCTGGAGGCGTAGGAGGTTAAACGACGGTCGCAGATTCCGGGAGGTCAACATCGGTGTGCGCCGATCCCGGGAGGGCAACTTCGGCGGTCGCAGATTCCGGGAGGGAGG
Source organism: Drosophila kanapiae (assembly GCA_008042475.1). Lineage (NCBI taxonomy): Eukaryota > Metazoa > Arthropoda > Insecta > Diptera > Drosophilidae > Drosophila > Drosophila kanapiae. Next base: position 644,672 of record VNJM01000232.1, read on the forward strand.
ATTCCGTGAGCGCACAATCGAGCGCATCTTCTAATATACTCTTGGGAGTCCCCAAAAACCAATGGTCAAGAAATAAAATTCGTATAATTTAACTCACAGTTGAAATTTCATTTGGGTGCGTTCTTCGGGACAATTAAATAATTTAAAATTATTAACTATCTATTATATTCAACAATAAAAGAGATTAAAAAATATAAATAATCTGGACAAGAATAAAGAAATAAGAAATATAATTTATTTATATAATAGCTTTAAGACGTATTGATTAGCTTATAGCCAGAGTCAACGTATACACTGATTGCATTATAAAAGTAACTGAAATAACTGATTAATTGGATTTAAGTTGTCCAGATTAATATGAATAAGAATATATAAATCGCCTGAAAACTCCATATTGACTGCCTAAGAAACTAAATAATAATCAAATAATATTTATCGATAGTTTTGAACCATGATCAATAAATTGGACAATACAAAATAAGAAATGAATATACTAAAGCTAAGAAAGCCTTGCTTGTGTACAAGCGGACAGAGGGACTTACTGACAAACGGACTGACAGACTGATGGAAGAATAAACTAACAGTCGGACGCACAGGCGGAAAAACGGACATTAATTAATATTTAATAATAATTAATAATAATAACGTTAGTAATAGTTACTTGATAATAATTAACTCGACTGTTAAAAATATACACTTTATAGGGTTCAAATTTACTCCTTCACTGCGTGGCTAACTTCTGACTAAAACTACAATATAACAGGTGGTAGTTTGTTTTCTATCCCACATTTATTTGTAATATCTCCAATAAATTTTAAAGTCTTTCATAGCTCTTAATATTGACTCAAGTTTGTAAAGCACAATAGGAATACATTTCGATGAGTTTATGTTTACTGGCATAATAAAAAAGTCGGCTATTCAACTTTTATTTGTCCGAGTCTCTGAAATTTCCTTAAATATTATTTGAACAATAAATACTTGGCACAAAGCATTCCAAATAATGTAAGCTCTTGATCAATAGATCGGCCCTTCTATTTGTCTACAATTTTGTTTGCTTTGAAACCCCAACACCTGTCTTTACAAATGAAAGAAGAGTTCATGCCAACACATGTAGCTTTGAATTTCGCCTATAAAATGGCGAACCCGAATCAGAAAATTTATAGTGAACCAGTGACACAGCTCCAAGATGTGTACAAAACTAATCCTGCTCCTTGGCCTGGTGGCTCTCATTGCGACTGTCTACGCTGTTGATGATCCCACAACTCCCGCCGATCCAACAACCCCAGCCGATCCGACCACTCCATCCGATCCGACTACACCAACCAATCCGACATCGCCCACTGATCCCACTTCACCAACTTCTCCAACTTCGCCTACTACGCCCTCGGATCCTACTACCCCAACCTCGCCCACATCACCCACTTCACCCACTGAAACCGCCACCACAACAACAACTACTGCTGCCCCAACTAAAGCAGACACGACGACCGCCGGCAAAAGGCGTCGCAGGTGGCGCAGGCGTTGGATCCGCAGGCGCAACAACAATGGCAACGGCAACAACAATGGCAACCCAGTCCGCAGGAGGCGCATCTGCCGCACCGCACGAGGAATCCGCCAGTGCACGGTCGAACGTTTACTCTAAGATGCTATTGAGAAACCAAAGATCATAAAATAAAAATTGCATAATAAAACTCTTGCTTTACTATTCATTGGGTTTATTTCCCATGAAAGGTCACTCCCACTTCCTGAATATTTGTGTTTTCATTGATTTATTGTGAGAAAAGTGCTGTTCTGTTTGCTATCCTACATACATTTTAAAATATCCTTAATCGGGCTATAAGAGTTCCATTGTTCTTATTACTGACGCGTAGGCCGGGGCAGCATGATTCGATAAATTCTGCTTCATAATTAAGTTAGTTATTTTTGCTTCATTTGTTCGACTTCCCGGAATTCCCTTATAAATACCATTCCCTTGCAAATTGAAATCAATTGTCTTAAAGCTCCTTTTGTTTAAATTCCTTCAATATTGCTTCATTGCTGAAAATGGCAATTTAATATATATACAAAACCGTAAAGAAATATCAATTACAATTGAGTATAATTATGTTTTAAATGTACTTTTTTATTGTACATATTCTACTGTTATTACTACTATTTTTTGTTCACTGCAGATTTCATAAACTCAAAAACTAATCCTTCATACCGCCTGGCACAGCTACCTTTGAGTCATGCACTGCAGTTTAATCAGGCAGCAAGGTGTGCTTATTATAAATTAATTTAGCAGTCAGTCAAGTCTGCAGGGGCCACAAAACACGATTAGTTTCGCCCTGGTTAGGCTCGACTTTGTGGCCTGTATTGTGGCACAATGCGCAAGTTGGCAGACGGCAGGTCCTTTCAGTTCCTGTGCGAAGACCCACCCCGGCCTGCGACCCTTGCCAGCAGCATAATGCTCTTTTGTTCGGGCCAGAAAGTCAGGCGGCAGAGTGCAGCTGTTGCCCCATTAGCTATGCAACGGCGAAAATTGGCCAAGGACATTACAAGTTTTTGCAGCAAAGTGCAAATTAAATTCCTCACGAAAAGTGCGCTGGCACCGAAGTGGTTATGGCGATCTCTTAAATTGCATTGACAGCCCGATATTGAGGCATGATTCCCCTTCAGTGCTTCGCGTTTTTTACCCCCAATTCAGCTCAGTTGAAGTTGCATATTTATACGCCTGTGCGAGGACATTTTAAATTATGTATTTCATTTCAGCATTCAACAAGCCCGCTGTGCACCAAAAAAAAAAAATAAATGTACAAAAATAATGGGAGATGAAAACTTGACTTGACCAGGCGTAATCAAATAAATGAAGGCCCCACAATAATAAAAAAAAAAGGAAACCCAAACAATTGGGCCTGTCATAAAAAATTGGAGAATTTCCCCGACTTTTTTGGCTGAACAATTAAACCCGTTTCCATGAAACGACGAGGGCAAACTGAATTTCTGTTTCATTTGACAGCGCATTTCATTTTATTCATTTAATCCTGACTTTGACTCAATTGCCGATAGTGACAATTGCATCTCGCCAACAATTTGTTGTGCTAAAATATTTACCTTGACGCTGCCTGCCTCCATTATTTCGCCCTGGGAGCGTCGCATTATTATTTCGTTTGCCGGAGCATCATGTCTCGATGAAATTAATTACACACTTGTATCCGTGACAGACTGACAGACGTCATTCCGAGGATTGCAAAATCCTATTGTCCTCTGTTCCTTCTACTTGTGGCAGTTCCTGTTTATGTAAGGGAATCCAGGCAAATAACGTCACTCGGCTACACCTCCGTAATTTTATTACACTGGGCAACACGAGCTTCAGTTCGGTTTAATTAACTTGAAACCGTTTATTCTTTAATGGCAATACACAATGATGAGAATCTTTATTTGCTCATGATTGTATAGAAATATGTAAATGTAATTATGGCATCTCCAGCTTCTCATTTGGAAGGTTAAGTTATCCCAGTTAATCTTTATTACCCACTTAGCTTAAATGGTTTTCTATAAGCCTGTGGAACATATTATTAAAATCATCTTAAACCTGTTGGCATGAGCATACAGATTTCTTTAAAACATAGCAAAAGTATTAATATTAAACAAATCAGAAGCTTATTTGTATTTATAAACTCTACTTTATTTATGTGACATTCACAAACATAAATCTCAATTGTTTTGGTACAAAAATACAAGTAATAAATCTTCTAGCTCCCTCAGTGAAATTAGTTTGAATTCTTTGAATTTTGTAGCACACTTTAATCGAAATGACAGTGGACCAGGACACCTGACAAAGGCGCAGATACAGTACCATGGTTTCCACTCATAGACGTCGCCTGTCGTCGTCATCTCGACTTTTATATAAACTTTTTGGTTATGGCAATATGGCTAGAAGGAAGCGAATGCAAACAGGGATAACTGGAGAGAGGGAAAGCGAGAGCTCGAGAGCAGAGCTCTATGCGTAATTATAGAATTATAGAACAGACGGGGCCGGACCACGTGTCCCAGTTCCATAGCCACAGCCACTGTCGGGGGTCCCAGTTGAGGCCATAATGAGCAGGGGGATTATGCGAAGAGGTGTGAACGAGCTGCATAAGTGTCATGGCTATCCTCGGCGTCTAATTATAAGGAATCTCCTCAAGGGGCCAGGAAAATGGCGGCTGGGCTAAGACTATTACAACATTTAGTGAGTTAATACTCTTAAAATAAAGCCCTTGTTCTACCTTACGTTTATTTGGAAAATAGAGCAACTAATAACAATTAAATAATTACAAGAAAGAGAATCACTTGAAGATAATGTAAATATTAAGGTTTCTATGTAGCTAATTAAAGTTCATAGTAACTACTTTAATTCCATTACAAAGTTTAACAGATTAATTAGTTATTTTAATTAGCCTTTTTTAAATGCTCTCCTCATTTAGCTAACAGCTCCCACAGGATAACCCTCATAGAACAAAAAACATTCAACAAATTATATTTTAATTAATTTCTTAACAGTTTCCGTACAAATAATTCAGGTCGCACAACTAACTAATTAAAAATTAAAATCCAATTCCCCTCACAGATCAACAACTGCTGATACAAGCTGTCAGATTTGTTTACTCTATCCGGAATACCATTAGCTCATACCCCCCTAAAGGACCCAACAGACTTATGTCCACTTTCGAACCCTTTTCAACGCTAAGACAGACTGTCAAACATTTCACATTTTGCAGACCAACGGATTTATTTTTAAACAATTTTTTAATTTAATGTGGAATGAACTTGCATTAGTTATATATTTTTTACTTGAATGTTAATGTCTACTATTATTATTATTAAATTATTAAATCATTTAGAATATGCTTCTTTTTTTATTTATTAATATTTATCATTTGTTATTTGCTTAACAGTCACACTTCCCACTTCACAGTACTTTCCTGTTAATCCTGGTTAACTTTCAACTAACATATTCCTGTTGCTCTCTTATTCCGAATTTTCGGAGTGGTCTCTCTCTAGCTCTCCCGCCACGTCTTCCAGCCTCTCACACTGGAAAAGCCGCCAAAAAGTCAGCTGTTTTTCCGGCTTAATCGCGCGCTTACTTCAATTCACAGAAAATATCTTTGGGCCAACGCAAATATGTAGCGCGACGTTTATCGCGTCCAGTGTCGCCTTAACCAATTTAATTGAGTTTAATTTATGGGCAGGACTGAATCGTCTCCGAATCCATGTGGCGATAAGTCGCAATGGAACGGGGCTTCCCCTTTATTTGGTGCGCAGTCCCACAAAATGGTGCGTGTCCAAATCGCATTTTGAGGGCGAGGCCCGGCCGGCCGGCTAGCTGGCTGGCTGGCTAGCTAAGTAAATAAAACGCGAAATGAAATAAAACAAAATGGGAATGGAAATAGATCGACATAAATAAATTGCTGGGGAAAACGGTTTTATCGCCGCCACAGCCTTTGACACTTTTGCTTAATGGCAGCTCTCCCCGCTCTAAAACACACTCGCCAAATGATTTAGGTTCAGGACGGGCCCACATGGCGTATGCGCAATTAAAATATTTCTTGCTCGCCTTTTCTCCTCACTAAGCGCTCTTATCATTCGCCCCTTCGAACAATGTCACATAAATTTAGCATTGGCAGACAATCAGAGGCAACAAAAAAGAAAAAATAAGAAGTGCAGAGAAATATAAGAAGAACTAATTTGACAATTGGTTTGTCTGAGAATTTCAATATGTTTCCTTTGAGTTAGCAGGAGGCCCATTATCATAATTTGTCCTTGGCATGCATAAATTCTGACTTGTCGGCAGTGTGTGCAAAAAGTTGCCAACAAGAATGTTTCTTCGTATTAAGTTTTTCGCCAGCGCTTGTTTACCACAAGAAGTTGATTTATGGAGAGAGAGAGATTTTTTCGACGGTTATTTTCTCACGGTTCTTTGTTTAAAAGTTTTAATTGAAAGTGGATTAAATAAGTATCCAGCAAAAATCTGACAGGAGAGCACTTTTGGCAAACTGCTAAGATTTAAAAAATTAAAATGCTAGTTATGCTAATAAATCATTTATGCAAGCTATTATGCTAGGATTTCTATATTTAGTTTAAATTAATAATAAAAGGTTAAGTATGGCCATTCCGAAATAAACTTACTAACAAGTTAAAAGGATGCACATAAAATTCCCTTTGTCCCTTCCCCTGAGCCACTTTTCGAGGCATTTCCCCAGTTGGGAAAGCATCTAATTGTTCCCACAGAGGCTGGCAAAGTTGTGTTATTAATTTTTATTGTTTCGCTTCAGCGCTTCTGTGTTCGGCTCTTCTGCATTCCAATCTACCGAAAAATGGGTTCACTCCATGTCCGACAATCCATTCCGAATGCAAATGAAAATGCCTGCGGCTTACTATCCCCGCGGCCCGCCACGCTCTCATATATATCCCAGTTATAAGTGTGTATATATATGTATATATAGTGTGTGCGAGGGTATAATGCCCCGCAGTCCGGAGAACACAGTTTTTCCATTTGTGTGTGTCGCGTTTTAATTGCACAGCCAAAGCGAAGGGGAGCGAAGCGGGAAAGGCGAAAGGCGAAGGCAAATGCGGCCGAGTTCACTTTGGCCAGCTATTTGGCCCAGATTTGCCCGTTTTTAGCCAAAAGGCAGCGAATTGTCAGCAGTCTGGGTGTCCTCCCAATTTTTCTAATAATGTCACATGTGTGCGAGAAATTAGCAAGCAATTTGCTCCTGGATTGGGAAACTAATATAAGTGCTCAATAAAACCAAATAATAATAAATAGTAGTGAAGTAAATATGTGAAAAACTATTTGAACTCTATAATTTATAAATATTAGAACAATATAAAAAAAGATTAATTTATTCAATGAAAAATATTCAGAAAAGATTTTTTATTATATAGGTAAAAGGCCAGAGTGCCCAATAAGTTTTATAACACAAAAATATATATTTTCCCTATGCAAATGCGTTTATAAAATTTTCATTGAAAAACACAAAAGATAAACGCAGCAAGCGTCGTAATATAATTAAAATATTGCTTGCTACGTATCCAAGGGATTCAGGACCAAGACCTAAACAAACTTCCAGACGGATAGGATATGAATTATTAAGTAAGTTATTTTAAATGGGCTTTCAACCCTTAAAGATAAACATTAAATTATCCCAAGCTTGAGGGAATGTTAAAGAGTGTGTAAAGTTTATGTTTGAACTCTCAATTTCTTGCCTAGCATTTTATTTTGGAAAAATATCTGCTAAGCTTAGCTTAATAAAATGAAATACGCGAATTATTAATAACTAAGCTAATCAATATCAATTAGCAATGGAAAGCAACATTTCACAAGCGCTCAAAGATTAAAGGCGGCAAAATGGGAAACTGGAATTGTGCCATAAGTCAATTATATTTTGTAACAAGTCTCAAACTTAAAGCAGAAATCTGGGCACCCTTTTTAAGTACAATAAAAATCAAACAAAAAAGTAAGGAGCAGAGTAAAAAATCAGAAACCGAAAGCACGCACAGCGGCAACAACAAAATCTCGGCAAATATTAAACGATAGCCTTGAGGGCGTTGAAAGTTGTCTTCAAAACCCGAAAAAAATGTCAGCGCGAGAAACATCAACTTAAATTTCATGAGCGATAGATGCTGGAGAAGGAGAAGGGACATTTGGGGCACGCTGGCGATGGATATAAATGAAAAAGATAAACCCACTTTATGAATGAATTTTTTATGCGACGCCTTGTCCTTTTGTACGCTCGGACCTTTAGCTTGCCCCACACAGCTCTCCTTTTTTAATACCCTTGCTGAGGTTTCGATATGAGGATGCTCAGGGAAGTCTCAGTGATTACAACACTGATTTTTTCATGTATTCTTAATCGTAGCTCAATATAATTATTAATTATAATAAATATACTAAATACTTGAATATTATTCAGATATATATTTTAATCCCAAGTAAATAACAAACATTCTCCCAATAATTATTCTTAATTGAAGATACTTTTTTAAGAGTTAATCAATGCCTCCGTTAGAGTATTCCCAATTCTCTAGTTGCATACAAAACATCCTTCTTCAATATCTCCTTTAGAATTAGGCGGAAGAGGGGGCGTGGCAGGCGCTAATTCCAGGCAGACACCCAAAGGAGTAGTTAGCGTTAGATAAACGACGTTTAGGCTAAGGAGACGCCCAACAGACACTTGGCCATGGCCATTGTATCGGCCGGCATTGTGGCATTGTGATTGCGAGATGGGACCAGGGCCCTTGGTTTCACCGCGAGACGATGAGCGCCAACGACCGCAGACTGGCGATTGGCCTTGGCCGGCAAATGGCCATAAATCAGCGCCTCTCTTCGGCTGCAAACTGTAAACCTAATCTGCATCGGTTCATCCCCGCCGCCATCTAACTGCCATCTCCGTCATTCAAAGCGATCTCATCCTCCAAGGACGAGAGTGGAACGTGTCGGGAATATGAAAGCTTGTGCGCACAAAAGCTCATAAGTCCTCCTCAGCATATCCTTTCGATGTGTGTGCCTGCAATTAGGAGTTGCGTGTTGTCATTTCAATTTGCTTAAATCAACATTTAGCAGAGTTTTTCTGGTCAACTGCTTATCGCCCCAAGACCCCGAGGCAAGTGTGTAAATGAAAATTGGCCAATAAAATAAGCTAACTGCATTTGCGTGACAACCATGTTGAGTGGCAGTCAGTCGGGGTCTAAGGATCCCAGGGAACACGTTAGTTTCTAAGGAGCTGACTGTGGGTATTATGATTTGAGCAGAAATTAATTGAGAAAGAATGTTGTGACACTTCCGTAGGATTTCAATCGAATCTTTATGTAAATACTGGAATTTCTTTAAGAATTCTGAATAAGAGTTTTGTTTATTAAATTTTCGTCGTATTTATTATTTCAGTCATTTATAGTAATGAATACAAATGAGTGTAATTATTCTCCTTTTCATGAATGCCAGGCTCACTCAAGTATAATACCCTTTTCCCAGAGAGAGAGAGAAAAATCTTTTCAATTTGGCAGTGCGCCGACAGGCCACAAAACCGATTGTCAACTGGTAGCCCCTGGAAAGCCCCGGCATTATATTCGTAAAACTTAATCAAGTTTGACACAAAGGAGGAGGCTTGCCAGAAAACTTTTCCCGCTCGATTCCCCCAGCTTTCGCCTCGCCTGGCAAATCCATGGATGAGTTGAGCCCGCGCCCATTTCACTGTTTATTTTGCATATCATTTGAGATGAATTTTCAATTTATTGAAGGCAACATTTCCACCGCCCATACGCACCGCAAACAGCAGTTTGAAATTCCAATTTCGTCATGGATTTCGCACATATGAATTTTCAAAATTGCCTGTAGCACATTGATTGAATTCCATCAGGGCAAACTCGACTTGGAGGAGTTTGAGGCATTGTTGGAGGCGTCCTGATTGATGGCCTAGCTCGGGAGCGACCTTCACGCTCCTGTTTTCCACGTGTTGTTCCCGGCAGATGTTTACCTGGCCCCCTGATTGATGGCCGGTGGTGGTCAGATTTGTACATCAAGATCAATAAACTGTCGAAATGGGCACTTCGTTAGCGGGTCTGTGATTTCCAAGCTCAGTCCTTTACCTTTCCTTGCCATTCCTTTCCTATCCGTCTGTCACGTCGCTGAACCTTGACGGATTTTCAAATTCTCGGGTTCACCGAACTGGCAAAAAGTCCTCGAGGTCCAGACCAGACGACGCTCACCTAATTAACCAAGAGAAAAGGAGGACCGACCTTCTCTCGGCTGGGGCATCCTTGTCATGTGTAACAGGTGTGAAATGTCTCTGGTTGATGTTTTATGTGCTCAGCGTTGTGAGTGTGGAGGAGTGTCAAAAAACTTCAGAGTTTTGATGAATGAATTGGCAATTAGATGCCGGGAGGTGGGTTTACACTGAAACACGATTTGTTCCCATTTGCCAGGCCAGTTCAGTGAGCTGGAAATCTATGATATCGAGCGTTGAATGAAATGGAAACGAATTGTAAACAAAATTCAATTGAATTTTGATATAAATTGGCAGAAAAAAATACAAAGGCAATGCTATGTAAGTAGAAAAAGTGCGTATCTATAAAAATAACTTACACAAAAGCTATGCTTATATATTTCTTCTCGAAAAAAAAACCATAAACCAATCTAAATATGGACAGAGATTTAATTCAATGAACTAAATATATCATATATTTCATGGAAGCCCTTTTAACAATTCCCGAATAACTGTTGATATTTCCGGAGGACTATCTCAAACTCTGCATAATTTAATGTTCCATTTTCACAGTTCGATTGCCAGGCTCAATGGAAGGAAGTGTGCCCATTCTCGCCTGACCTGATCCATTCCGTGCCCGTTCGCAATATAATAATTTTCAATTACCCTTGAGTGAAATTGTGCTCGCATTCAGGTTAATTGTAGCATTTCATCCTATTGCGCTCACGAAAAACAGAAAGAAATTCCGAAAAATTATTTGAGTGGAAACGAAATTGAGCTTTATTCAAACAGGAGATAAGCCCCCTTTCGTACCGCCCCTTCGCACAATTTCCCTTATCCCTGACAGAGGCGCGTGTTGAAAAACCAAACGGAGAGGACGAAGACAAATTTTTGCTTTTATTGCAAATATTAAAATGTTTACACTTGAATGGGTGTGCTGGCAAACAGAGCAGGCAACAATAACGGCCACATTAACTCGATTATGATGGCAGGATGGGGCTGGATGAAGACGGCAGGGAGCTTGGAACTTGGACTCGGGTCCTTTTTTGCCCGAAAAACTCAAGTGCTGGGCATCAGGACCCAGGACTTGAGTTCGTCGCACGTGCAACGGATGTGCCCACTTATGTAAAGGAGGCATTCCTCTTCGAGCTTCCCTTATTCCATCTGCCTTCTCTGCCATCATCACTCAGCACATTCCCGTATATATCGTGTGGTCCTATTTGCTGGCCTTCATCCTGGCCAAGGCAGAAAATTTGCTCGAATATTCAGGAGCCAAAATGGTAAACAGAAGCTTAGGACAGGGAATATTGTCTAGGCCAGAAACACGCACGTGTGCGAAATGATTTAAAATGCTTACCTAATTAGGGTATCGGTAACAGCTTGTGTTTTTGGTTCAGTTTTTAGCCTCGAGTTAGAGTCAAAGTTTACCGAATAATTAAAGAGTCGTTTGCTTGGACTTGCCTGAACCAGCATGAAAGTATAATCAGTTATCCAGCCCAGTAATTATTTCTATAAAGTCCCTATGAATATATGTAGCATTTAATTAAAGTGTTAATTGAATGTACTTCCCTAAATGGCACATTAAATTAGTGAATTCCCTAGAAAGTACATGTTAACTGTTTTGGGAATTTAATTAAGACTAACCATTAAAGCTAGTTTCGATGCCATTAATGTAGGGAGCCGAGGGACCAAAAATCACAGCCAATACCAGAAATCATCGGTCCGTTCATCCGTTTCTTTGGTGGTGGCAGAACAAATTGAAAGCACTGTGCTAATCGCACTCAAATCGAGCCAGCCCATAGCCCCCTCTTCGGCGAATACAAAGCCCCCTATTGTTTGCTAATTAATCAAAACAAACGCATTTTCGTGCCATGTGTGTGTTCACTTTGTGGTGCACAAAGGAGCCTTATACACAAAAAATAAAAATATTAACAAAATAATTACTTGCCTCCTAATTCTACGTAGTAATTAGGGAACTAATTAATTAGATTTATTTTATATTAAAAGCTTACAAAATAAACAAATTAATAAATATAGATTATGCGGATATAAAACACCCCTTTTGATTGTTTTTTTAATTTAAAGATATAATAAAGATATACAAACTATTATTATGTCAATTAAATACATTCTAAATCATTTGTAATGATATTAAATTAATGTTGTATTTTATTTTAAAGCAAAATAATATTTGTTTTAACATGTTTAGTCACAAAGGCACCAAAATATAATTTCTATTTATTTCTTTGATTTTTTTAGACATCACTTCCCTTAATTCATTATTTTTTGTGATTCCCAGACTAAATAAAAATTACTTTCAGTGTAATCTGAGCTAAACCAAAATGGGTATCACACAGTAGACATAAAGGAAATGCCTCCAAGCAGGCGGAGGCAATGGAGGCAACCTCGTCTGATCCGCAACCACTTGAGTTGTTTGCTCGGCGGTTTCCCTCAGCTTTCGGGGATTCTCCCAACGTCGCCGCTGTCTCTCTTCTCAGCGCCCCCGGCTACGTGGGACTCCCTTCCCGCCTACATATCCATCTCTATCTCTATCTCCGGTACGGTTCAATGAGCCGGCGGCGGTCAGGCGACTCCAGAGGCATTCATTAGGAGCTCGTCCCAGAAAATCGGTTCTCATTTCTTGGCGGGGGCGTGGTCGCATTCAAATTCTGGCATGTGGAAAGGCCACGGGCCACGGGAAAACGGGGTTATGAGCTCATGTGGGGAGCAGGGAACTCAGAGCGCGTGGCAGCGACTTGAATTGAAAATTAAATGACATTTGATCGGGGGATGGAGATGGTGGCCCCGGCACATGGTAATCCATTAAGGACACCACTAAAGCGCGCTTGCCTTTGAAGTCAAAGCAGGAGATCTCATGTAGTGACAAGGAAATGTAATTACAAATCGAAATTAACTGGTACGAGGATGGAGGACGGAAAAATATGAATCAACTTGGAAAAATATAAGGTACTTGCTTAAGAGTTTAAATCAATTATATGAAGCGGGACACGGTTTTAGAATTCAATTTTAAAACGTTTACAAATACTTTAAAGGTTTGTGAACAAAAAATAATTAAAATATTTATATAACCAACAAAATTGGACAAAAAAAGTAGAATTTAAAATATACTTCTGAAGTCCTAAGGTAAATATCAGAAAATACTTATGTCTAAATGTACATAACTGGTGTAATAACAAAGGAACAATTCATGGAATTAAAGGTATAATTAAAGCATTTACAGGAAATACCATTAATCCTTCAAAACCACTCTTCCTGAGAAACAAAAAAACAATCTAAGGAAGTGAAAACCTCGGAATCAAATCAGTGGCATGTCAATCAACAAACTCTGTCCATCTGCCCGGAGGAACATCATTCAAGTCCATTGATTCTCATCGCCTGAAGTGCGCCAAACCATCTTCATCTTTGGCTCTTTGGACCCCTCCATCAACTCGATTCTATTCCCTTTAATTGCTTTGCCGGCTTTTCATCATTTTCTCCCCCCCTGTAATTGCCTAATGTCCATCAATGTAAGCCCCTTCACAGAAAAAAAAGGAAACACACTCAGGGCCAAATAATTACAAACGAGAGCAGACCGAATCGAGTGTCACTCAATCGAATGGGACTTACATTTGATTGGATTCTTGAAGAAGGAATCAGATTGAAGCTACCATTTCAACTTGTAGTGGAAATTGTATTATTATTTAAAAATATATAATATATCAACATATTTTCATAATACTTTGTTTATTAAACAATATCGGAATTAATAAAGAAATTCGGTAAATTGGTTAATTGCTTTGCAGGATGATTAATCCTCTGAAATAGACCTCAAGAGCTCACCAAAAATTACGAATATTTGAGGGCTTCCTAGAATTGCAATTCCTTAGAGCTAAATCCGTATTTTTGCAAGATTAATAAACCAAAATAACAGCTCGGGGAATTTCATTTAATTTTAAGTTAAGCATGACGAAATTTCCATGGCTTTTAAAAAAAAAAAAAAAGAAAACCAACGTGACTCCTTTGAAAAAGTTCCACCTGCGGAGTCAGTCAGTTGAGTTATCCTTCCTGCAGGATCCCGGCCCCGTTCCGTTCGTGGTGGCTGCCATGACAGCTTCCTCTCATATCCCTTTATACGAGGCCCGTCTTTCCTTTTTCCTCAAATACCCTGTACCCCCTTCCGACCTAAGCCATGTCGCTTGAAAAAGACGTGCGAGCGTTCACATAACAAAAGAAAAGCGGCTTATGTAGAACGCTCTAGCCTTGGTAGCGAGATATTGCTTTTTTTCGTGTATGTGTTCCAATGCGAAAAATTTCCACAATACACCCGTTCCGGCAGCAGCCTTGCGTTGAGGAGCTCTGAGAAAGAGGTTCAAAGGTGTTTATCAAAGCAATTCCGCTCCTTTGACTTCGCAATTGCATGCGGCCCATTGTCTGCGAATCGCAATATAGTCGCATATTTCCATTCATTTACATAGGTACGCCTCCAAAATCCCAAACTTCCTGTGAGTTGCAAATCACTGCAAGAAAAAAAAAATGTCTATATATAGTCATACGATTTTCCCTGTACATTGCACAATTCCCTTAATTGGCTTTATGTAATTCTTCGACTATTTTGTTGGCAGCATTTTTGCGGTTGCAGCAAACATGGTGAAAAAAACCTATTTATTAAATCGATTTGAAATTGCCGCTTATGCAACAGCAGCTCTTACAGAACTGAAAACCAATTAAATGCATTCAAATGTGAAATAGAAACAGGACGAAAAAAAAAAGAACGCAGTCAACAATTGACAGTAATTTAGGGACCCATTCAGTTGACACTTTTTTTCTAGCGGATGTCGGTCTCTGGTTAACCACAAAATGGGCTATATTTTTTTACCCAACTCCCCACAGTCGGCCCTATTGGGCTGTCCGGTCAGGGACACAGGCATTGTTTGGCCATAACAATAATATTTATGAATGGCAAAGATAAACTTCATGGTTGCTTATGCAAGTCAATAATGTTTACTGTCGAGGGCGAGGCTCGGTTGATTTCATTAGAAAAGACCGAACAATATTTAACAATGAATGAATTCCAAGGAATAAGGTATAATTATAGTCAGGGAGTTCGTTATTGGTAATTACGAATATTCTTATTAAGATGTCAATCAGTCAGTCAAGTGTCAGACAGAGAAATGTTACTGTAATTCAATAAAATAAGGCATAATTGGGACCACACTTAATAGGTATTCATATACTTTAAAATTAATATTAAATTTCATAAATTTAGAATTCTCCTAGCTCGTTTTTAATAAATCATTAACCTAAATTAAAATAGTTTCAGTTTTATGAATGCTAACCACGCACACCTGACCGGAATAAATAATTTCCGAGAGTTTCTACAAAGATGCAAATGACGAAGGTCCGGCTCTTGAATCTAAAATGTATTTTTATACCATTTCTTAGAATAAACATTTTTCTATAATTAAAATCAACAGAGACAATGGCACGTGTTTGCTTTTAACTTCATTTCGCCTTCTCTCCAAAGGCCTTGCCACTACCAAGACCAGCCCAACCACGCCCCACCCATTACGCCCCGCAGGTGCATAAGAGGGCGGGAGCTATTCAGGAAATGGGAGGAGCTGAGCCTGAGGCGAGGGAAACCGCACGCGGAAAAACAATCAAGTCGTTGGTGACCTGACCCCACGCACACACAAACACCGTCGCACAAAGCCACCCACACGCAGCCACTCAGCGCACGTTGAGGCGAACTGTTTATCTGTAAATATAAACTGCAAATGCACGTGTGCGGATACCAGAAACAGATACAGATACAGCTGCAAGTGGGAATCCAAATACGAATGCAAATATAAGTGGCATTGCGCCAGAGATCACGAAGCAAATAATGATTTAAATTGAATGGCATTGTTTTTAGTTTTTCAGAATATTTTTCACTAAAATTATATGCCATATTCTCTGAAATATTTATTTATGTTTTGATTATATTTGATAGGTTTTTTAATAAGGAAAATTTCCATTATTTTTCTCCATGTATAGATGCAGATACAATATGCAAAGTACAAATACAATGGCACTTATCCCCGAGGCTTACGCGGGCGGGCAATGAGCGCTTCCTTTTCGTTTAATTGCGCTTGCAACATGACGGCGACCCCACAGCCCTGGCGGAAGTGCACTCGCCCACGCACACACACATATCGATACGTATACATGTTAAGTTTTCAGTTTAATTTCGTTTTCATTTCCGCGCGCACAAGCTGCAAGGCGACGTGGCGAAGGGTGCGAAATGAAAAGGGAAAAGAAAAGAGGCAAAGATTGAGGAATCTGCAAACAGTTTCGCTGGCAACACATGTTCAGGAGGCAACGGCAGCCAATCAATTCCACAGTTCAAATATGCAACAAGATAATGGAATCTTAAGGAAGCGAACAGCTGAACTTAAGATACTCTACAATAAAAACGCTTAGGTCTTAAAAATAATTACAAATTACGTATTTTAACTTCAATTGTAACATGAAAACTGCCTACAACAATGGTATAGACCCAAGAAAACTTTATTTTCATAATATTTTATATATTTTCGTTTGAAAAGTATTTATTTTTAATGAAGAATCTTTAAGTCTGACTTGCAAAATGCCCCAAATCCAAAACTACCCTTAAGAAAGCTGCAGAGATTTCAGAATCATTCAATTTACTTCTTTCTCCCAACTTTTCTGTGATATATAATAGCATCTGTTTCATTTATATCCTTAGCCGCCATCGAATGGAAATCTCCACGCGTCCGCCATTTATTATTCAACGGAAATGAGCCCAAGCTGCATGCGTATGTGTGTTTGCTATCTCTTACTCTGTCTCGCCTCGCCCTTATCCCACTCACACACTCACACTCGCTCACAGTTCAACCATTTTCCTTCGCGGTTTCCTATATTTTTTTATATATATTGTTGCCTGCGGACGCGTTTCGCTTATGCTGAAAATTAAAAGAAACTTAACTCTTCCGCTGTGTACTTGCCGACGTTTCACGGAAGTTGCAGCAAAATTGCCAACATCCGACAACAACAAAGAAAAAGCCAATAAAAAAAAGCGCCAACAATGTGGGCCAAGCCACAGCACGTGTGCGTATCAGAGATGACTAGAGGATATGCCAAAAACATCATAGAAAAATATAGACGTATTCTATAGTCATTAAATAAGTTTTTGCCTATTAAGGAAATATATATGGCTTACTTTTTGCGGCTAAAAATTATCTTTAGTAGAGTAGATATTATATATAAATAAATTTGGAGATATGGAATAATTTATTTCCTTTTTTCTAATATCTTATTTAGTATATCCCTTAATAAAAAAGGCCAATCTCTCATCTCTAAACAGAACGCAGACGTAACAAGGATGAGCGAATTGTGAGTCCTTGCATTTGTCAGTCTAGGCAGGCAATATGGCTGCTCATTTCCTGTGCGCACAGCGGAAGTGATTTGAGCTGCCTGCAGGACCCAAGGCAAAAGGGGATGGGAATCAGAATGGAAATGGTGTGGAAAGGGGAGGAAGGAAAATGGCCGTTACCTTTTCCACTCCCCAGTCAGGCGGCTGCTTCTCCTGATGATGACGGCTGCTCTGCAATTGAGATGATGGACTGCACTCGCGCTTCATGAATATTTAGGGAAACTTTTGCACAATCCTTCGGATCAGGCTTTTCCATGGTCAAGGTCAATCTCGTTTTTCCCACCGCTGTGACCTTGAATGTGAATTTTGCGTTAAACTAGCACTTTAGCTTGCTCTGGGTTTTGGGGGAAGTTCTGTTGGAGCTTCAATTTATTACCAAGGAATACATATTTAAAATAATGTTATTATTAAACAGGAAAATTAAGAAAATCAACAATTTCCCAGTTGCATTAAAAATATATGTATGAGAGACTGAAATAAATATGAAATCTTCCAACGGAGATGGAGATTTATCTCAGATTATTTTTCGTTGACATTTTGCTTGAAAATTATGTGGGAAATGGCATTTTCCATGGTTAAAACCCTCCATTTCCAACACATTTGCCTTGTGCTGCTGCTGCTAATGCAAATGTAGGACAATATTTCATTTGCATAATGTTGCGCTTACTGCCGAGATTTCCGAGGAGTCTGCCAAGTTTGTCAGCTGCAGACAGCCGGGGGATTACGCCGCGAAAAGGCGAAGTTGCTCAAAAAAAAAAATAAGAAGTAACTTTTGCCCTGACAAATTAGCGCGGCAACATGGGCGGGACACTTGAACTCCAAACTCGAAAAGTCGTGAGATAAACTCATGTCCCACATGTGTAATGGTCTTGTCCGTAGAGAGAGTCGGGCTGTGGATTAGGTTAACTTAGCCGCAGGCTGCCAGTTATCGACAGATTGCCACCTCCATATTGCACACGACTTCACTTGATCCTTGTTTGCAGTTTTCACTTGGTACCCCCAGGCCCCCCGCTACTATTATTTCCTCTCAAACGATTCTTGCACACTTTTATTGCAAATTGAATTTGCTGTGTCACGTCGTTGGCTACTTTGTCAATATTTTTTTTTTTGCTTTTTAAACTGCCGCCGCACAAAAAGTGGCCAAGTATGTGATGGCTTTGCAGAGAGAGGGGTCAGAACAGGGTGATTCTCTAAGATTATGACCAATATCTTTGAGCTCAGGCAGAGATTTCCTTTTAATTGCACTTTAAAAATTTAAATAACGAGCTGATAAACTACATTTATGGTTTCCAAGTGTGGAGAGTCTCCTGTTAGGCAATTAAACATGCTTGTCACATCATTAACACACCATAAAACACAGTATGCAACCAGCTTTTGAAGCACCCTATTTTGGAAAACTGGTTTCAAGGAGGAAGTTTACACAGCTATGAGTATTTTCGTGGCCATAAAATGCAGCTGCAACTTTTAGCAGTTTCCTTTTTCTGGCTGGACTTCTGCAACAAAGGACTTTCGGTGGCATTGTTATACGGTTGCTACTGCCATTGGCCAGTTTAGGACATTGCCCTCTCGCCGGTTTTAGAGCTCCATTCTCCCAATGACCCACTGGGTCACTCGCAAATATTCCACCTGCTCCCGAAACCCACCCAAGTCAGCATATTGTCCATAGTTTTCCATAGTGTGCGTGTCTGTGTGTGCCAGGATGTGTGTGTTCCGTTGCCGGGACATCATTTGTCAATGTCGTCCGCGCCCAGGGCGTTCAGAGCTCACGCAACCTCATATACGCCATCTCCATACCACATCTCCATACACTACAAGAACATTTTAAATCTAGATAACAAATTTATGAGTTTCTTATAAAGAAATATTTATAAATAGAAACAACGTAAAGGGAGCTTTACACAGCGACTTCAAAAGGTCGAAATTATAATTTTAAAAGGTTTTTAAATTTAGAAACCCACTTATTTTTAGTGTAACTTTTCTTTCGCATGTTTGGTCCGCGTAATTCCTGGCAGTTCTTGGATTTCCCAGGCATTGCTGCAAATTTATACACATCTGCTACCTGTCGTTCCGTCGGGAGCAAGGGGAAAACTGGGACTGGAGGGCAAACGCAGTATGCTGAGCATCGTTTTTATTATGCGGCACAGTTGGAGCTAAAACATCCTCCTGCACCCATGGGGCATAACTAACCGCTATCAAACCGTGGCCATGCCTCTAATTAAATGCCTTTGAACTTTTCATTGAGGAAAGCGTCTGCCTGCATTCATTGCAGGCATTTTATTGACGCTGCTCTTTGGCATTTAATTGCCTGGCCATAAGTGGCTTCAAGTGCATTTCTCCATTCAAAATAGAAGACAAAATTTAATGGTATAAAAATATTATATGAGAAAAAAAGAAAAATATAGTTTAAATGCTCGATGAACCTAATTTGTTTAAGCAACTATTTCTGCATATAACTAATGCTAAATATTAAATAAGGAATGTCGTCTTTAAAGATTTATGTCTTTCAAAAACACCCAACTCGCTCTGGCAATTATTTAAATACACTCACACAGAGTAAACATCTTTAGAATTTATTTTCCTGAGATAAATATTAAGATTGTATAATCAACTAAATAATTTAAGCAGCTCCCGGCAGATGACAGTTATGCACTCCATAAATTGCGCCATGAAAAGGAATAAATAAAGCGTCACTCAACCGTCCTGTCTGCGTTGGAAACCGCAGCTAAAATGTCAAAAAATAAAAGTACACAAATTCAGGCAAAACAGTCAAGCAAAGCGAAATATTTTAATGGCCACAATTTGGTGGAAACGACTGAAACAGCCGCAGAAGCACAAAAGTCGGGCCCAAAAGCTGGCAAATGAACTGAACACTGGCCATAAACCGCTCAATTATTGCCACTTGGCTGGGGGGAGAAGGAGGCAGCAGCAAGTCATTATCTAAAATATTTGACATTCGTCCAGAAAACGTTGGGCGGCGGTGCTCGGCCTGTCCCGCCCATTAAAAGCAATTAAATTATTTGTATTCTGCCATTTTTGTTTAACGATTAGATATGGAAAGATCCAGACAAAAAGTTCAGGGTTCAAAGATCTGTCAGTGATTTCCACACGCAACCCGAAAGTATGCTTGGGAAAATCAACAGGGGAAAAGCTTTTATCAATGATATATGAGGCATGAAAATGGCATTCCACCAAATCTGCAGTAATCAGGAGCTGCAGGAGCTAAAGCCACCACCAAAAGCACTGCAGCACTGAGAAATTATGAAATGAAAACTTTCTTACCATGCATTCTATCTTGACGACAACTTTTTTGAAATGAATTTTTTATGACGCTGCAGGAGGAGCAGACTCATATCTGCTGCTTCGCTTGGCGCTTTTCTTTCCCTGCAGTTTATGTCACATGCAGTCGCAGGAAGTTCCCCCAGATAAGCGGGGGAGTCCCCCAGCGCCCAAAGGAAATTTGAAAGTAGCTACATCTTGACACGGTATAACATTAGCCAACTTTTCGGATCAGAGGGGAGACATTTAAAGGTGGTGCTTGTCCTGCAACCAACGGGATATAACCTTTAGGTTGCAGATTATGTATTAAAGAAATCGTAAGAAATGTCTTGTATTAAACCAAAGGATCTTTCGCTATAAAACCCTTTTTTTTAAATATATCGGTTTACTCATGTGAAAAATATGGCTTTAGAGCCAGTAATTGTTAAATCAAGTTAAAAACAACTGAGACCAGGCTTTGATGAAGGGCAACACTGCGTATAAGTAATGATAAAAGACAACAAGGCGTATGCTTAATAAAGTTGAAAACCAAGAATTTTTAAACTTTTGTCTGCTGTTAAATAGTTTGTAATTATCATTATCATGTCAACTATATACTATAAAAAAATTATATTATTGTACTCGAAAATGTAGAAAAATTATCTGCTAAACTTTGAATTAGTTTTCCACATCAAAAGATGTCTATCTTATTATATTCCGTTTACCACAATATTCGAAATATATACGGATATATGAAAATATATATAGTGGAAAAAATCCATCATTCTGGCGCATCCAACAGAATTTACAAAAAATATATATTGTTGATGCGATTTATACCCTGAACAAGATCAGCAAGCTGACAGCAGATAAGCCCCATCACTCTCTCTCACAACTGGGACACCATTTAAAACAAAGACAAATTCGCACTTTCCCCTATGAATCCCCGAATGAACCTCCCTCCCCTCCCCATCCCCCTCCACCTTTGTCTCATTTCACTTCGTTGACATCTCGGGCGAAAAATGGGAAATAAAATAAATATTGACGTGCGAGTTGAGTTGCTGCAGCAGCCGAGTTCGGATTGGGTGATTTATGTGGCATGACTCATGGGCGAAAAAGTGTAAGTGGAACTGAAGCCGAAGCCAGTCTAGATTTATGCGGTGCTATATAGCTGACCAATCTGTCTGTCCGCACAGACCGGACAATTCCCAGACACGAGGGCAAACAGACCAAGGAAAAATTGAAAACTTTTGTATGAAATGACATTCGCAGGGTGTGGACCGGGGCCACTTGCTCTCTCCCTTTGGCAAGGGGAGTGGGCCAGCAAACATGCCAATATTCTGCAGGCACTTGGCACATATAATATAAGGAAAGTACGCAGAAGTACGTTGAACCCTTATGAAAAAGTGAAATGCATGCCGTTACACGCGGAAAAATATTATAATTATAGCTTGCAAGACATGAACTTTAATTGTTTTTTACATTTTTTAAATATCAAATTTAGGCTCTATTTAATATTGAATATGTGATTTAAGAAAATGGCTGGTTAAAATGTTGAAAATAGAGGTTTAAAATGAAATACACAATAAAACATAATTAAAGTTGATGTGAAATATGGCAGGGAATTGGAATTAAGCGCCACTGATAGATATCTTCGCATTTTTATAATTTTCACTTAGTTAAATTAATAAGTTATTATTTTATACATTTATTTGTATTACATTGTGCGACAATATTGTCAAAGCTGAAGAGATTCTACCTAAGATCGGTGGAAAAGTTGTATATAATATTATTAGCACAGAAAAACAATAATAATTTAGATTAAAAAACCATATTTATAATAATTAAACAGAATATACTTATTTTTCGTATACATTTCTTGTTCATCTTCTTCTTAATTTAGTTAATTTATTTAGTTAATTTATTAACCTACTTTATTTCTAGCTACTCAAAGTAATACATAAAAAGTTTTAATTTTTGCAACTGCATTTTGTGACTGACGAAATGCAAATGAGTGGGCGGCCTGGGTGGCATTGGTAGCCCGGTGTTTTGGCCTCAGATTTGGCTCGCTTCGGTTTTACTTTCCGCCAGATACTCGCACACTCAGATGCGAGTGCGCCGGACTCGTATTTCGGTCACAGAGTGCGTGGAGGGGATTCACTTGTGCATGTCAATCACATTCTGACAGCAGGCAACGGAGGCATATAGCATACAGTGCTCACAAACACCGCCCCGACCACAGACTCATCCATCTAGCCCATTCTCAATCCATCCTCATCGGGCTGACAACGATGCGACGATGAGACAAACATTCGCACATTTGATTGACAGTCTAAAACGGTCGTACTAGGCCATTGTTATTTTCATATATTTCGCGTAATTAAATTCAGCAAAAGTTTTTAATTATTTATGG
This sequence comes from Drosophila kanapiae, assembly GCA_008042475.1. Taxonomy (NCBI): domain Eukaryota; kingdom Metazoa; phylum Arthropoda; class Insecta; order Diptera; family Drosophilidae; genus Drosophila; species Drosophila kanapiae. The sequence goes on from VNJM01000232.1 coordinate 667,497, forward strand.
CTAATTAAATATTATTCAGGTGAAAATTGAAATTAGCCATTGAGCTAGAAAAAAAAATGAAAGCACACACAAGTGCACACAGCATTAATGACTCAATTATTAATTGGCTTGATAGAATTTTAGAAAATACCCGCTAAATAATGCGAAATAATCATATTTCATGGTAGCCCCTCATAAAAACGCGCCATTTCTGTCCAAACTATTAATTAATGTTCTCGGCGTAATTATTATTTTTAATGTGCGGCACTTATTCTACGCTGTGATCACTCGCATCCGACATAATTTGCAGTGGCGAGAGTGGGTGGAATTTTATGTGAATATAATTTCAAGTGTCAAAAGGGGGAGGCAGAGCAAGGGGTCTTTTCCGCTGGCTTTCGGAATAATAAAAACATTTTTATTATGAAAGCGAATTACATTTTTATATAAAGAGCGCGTTTTGACAATGACAGAGTTGAATTAAGAAAAATGATCAACACAAAAAGTCGTTTATTAAAATAGTTGTAAGGAACATATTATCCCTCGTTGTATAAAAATTAACTTTATATGGATATTTTCATTTAATGACCAGCTCTAATCGACAGAAAACTAATTAATTAAGTCATATGGATACTCCCTATCTATACTCTGTAGCTGTAATCATTTTGAAACCCATTTAATTTGCATAATTTCGTACTTTTTTTGGGGGTGAATATTGCTGAGCGCGTAAATTAAACCAAAATTACCATTTATCGTGGAATCGGTAATGAAATGCTTAAATTACAACAAACTAATGGCTGCACAGGGAGCTAAATATATATTTGCATATATGGGCAAACAGAGTTCATTAAAAATTCATTGTGGCACACGCTACTTTGCCAACTCACTTGATTATTTGGACGAGTTTGTTGAAAATCAATTTCGTGAAATTGCTCGTATTTATATGGAAATCCAAGCGAGCGAGGAAAATAGAAAGGAAAAAAATTAACAGGAATTTATAAGAAAAGTTTTTCCGCCCGCCGACGAAAACTTTTCGCCAAACAGCAACAAGGGCCAACCACAACAGGGATCAAGGTTTGGGTCTGAATGGGTTTTAAAATGATAAGCTGACCCTCTAGCAGGATGTCGTCCTTATGCGTCTGCATTCCCAGACGCCCCAGAAAGCTGAAAACCAGCTGAAACTTTTCCAGCCACGTCGTCTGTGTTTTGGTTAACTTAATTCAATCAACCGAAAATTGCTTTAAAGTCGAAAATGATTTAATATTCCTGTGGGAGAGATTTCAAAGCAAACTTTAATGAGCTGATTCTTAGCAGCCGTAATTACACTGGACAAGCGAAAATGCCTTGTGGAAAATTGAATTATGTACATTTAGCTACACATTTTTTGCTGGCCAACAGAGCACCGAGGACTTAAGTTTGTCTTCAAATACTTGAATACCCTTAAAGTGGAACAAAATCAGGTTTTTGTATATCAAAACACAATGTATAATTTATCAATATATAAAGTTTATAATAACCAATTATTACTATGACAAAAGCCATTAATAAACTATATAAATAAACCAATTATCTTAATTATGAAATAAAAAAATCATCCCCGTTTTAAAGGGTATTTAAAATGTAAAAACTTTCCTATGGTTTGTTCATTTAATTTAAAGTTTTCCATACTTTGTTGTGTGATAAAAGTTTCGGGATTTGAGGAATGGTAAACAATAAACATCTCGCAAAATGTCGGTCCAATTTTAAGCACTTTTCAGTGTCAACGGAAAAGGCTTTAAGCAAAAGTGTCGGAAGTTCAACCAGAAGGATTAAAAGTTTTGCTCAAAAGGCGAAACTAAAGCTCGGCTCAAAGGAGACAGGACATTTGCCATATTTTTGTGTCACTCTTTCTCCGGATTTTTCTCCTTGTGTTTTTCCCCATTTCCTTTCGGCTCTGTGCTGGTCGTATTTGTTCCACTCACCAAGTCGAACTTTTTGCCAGGCGAGAACTTTAACTGGCTCCACATGGAAATTATTTCAGCAATTTCTTTGCAAGTTGAGTAGGGAGAAAAAAAAAGTACCAAAAATGTGATATTCTTCTAATGACTGGGAGATAGTTAACTCCTGGTTTTTTGGCCAGGTGGATAGTTCCCCAGGAATAAAGCAATTAGAATCCAATGCCAGAGGCGGTTTAAGTTCAAGCCCAAAGATGGGAACGTAGACAAATGGTGGGAGTTCTGGGAAATGATTTATTTAGCCTATCACTATCTGAAAAGGATTTGTGAAGGTTCATAAAAGAATCTCAAATACGTTTTAAAGGGATGAAATGCAATTAAGAGAAATCAGATTACATTTTAGCAAAGTACATATATTTATATAGTATATATCTTTATTTAAAAAAAAGTAGTTTAAAATTATCCTTTTCAAAGTAATGGTAATCCTATATGATTACTAATTAATGTTGAACATCCGATTCCTACCTATTAGCCTTCATCCAGCTCCATGTGTAATTACAGATTTCAATTACCTGCACTGCAATACCTGCAAAATGCATGCAATTAGGCGCAGAATAATCAATCAGCAATCAAAGGCCGAGTGAATCCAAGCTTATACAAGGATACATATAATTCTAATTATTTTTGTGACGGTCCTAATACGGATATGACATTAACATTTAAACTGGATTAGTTGGGGATAATGTTACAAGCTTATGAAACTGAAATAATTAGTTATAACAACTGGGAGTTGATCAACCAAGAAGATATTAAATCAACCAGTGTAAAATATAAGATAAGAAAGTTAATAAATCCAACAAAAAATTAGGATAGATTGTTCAACATTGCGTATGAGTAATATGTACATTACTAATACGCAATGTTGGGCGTTTACTTTTTTATAAATTTGTATTAGCCTTTTTTTTATAATTTAATTTAATTTTAAATTATTTACATATACATACTTATAAAAAATAATATTAAGAATCAACAAGCGGCTACACGGAATAAAAGCTAACAGAGCCGAAATGGCTAACAGAGTCTGTTAGGCCAACGAAAGTGAGAGTTCGTATAAGAGAAAAAGTGTCGACGAGAAAGTGTCGCTCGCACTCACTCACTCTCTCTCTTTTTCTCTCTCGACCAATTGTTAATTGGGGGAAATTGCAGCGGGAAAGCGGCAGCAGACCGCAGCACGCATCAGGCCAATCGGCCGACGAACCTGAAAGCCGAGCACCGAACACGCAACTGTTGTCGAGACGAACCAAACTGTGCAGTCGGAAAAGTCGGGAAACTCGCATGCACCACAACAAAATTCGCCGGCAAGTGCGGCGCGCAGTATGCAAAACAATGCCGAAACGTGCAGTTCAGCAAACTAAAGGATACAGTCGCATAAATAGTACGACTAACTAAAGTCAAAACTCGAAACGAAACTAGCGTAAAATCAACACGAAACTTCGCCTGCTGCTGAAACAAAATTTGATAAACGTGCGCGTAACACAAATAGAACGTAGAAAAGTGGTTTGGGGGGAAAGCGGGAAATGAGAGATAACCCCGGGGCTTTAGTTTTCTGGCTGTCTGCATTTAATGCAAATTACTAGCCCAAAAACGCAAGGAAAATAAACAAATAATTCTACTCCTTGGCCGCATCCACAGCCGGAATCACAAATAAATCAGACAAAGTGAGAAATAACATTAGCGAGAAATCTGAGAAATTTGCTGAAACGTTTGCCAAATATTGTGAGAACCTCAAAAAGTGCGTCGTGTGCCATTTTATCGAAATCAGAAGGATGAGTGGCTAGATGACACAATTTATTCAGACGGTAAGAGAAATACGGGCGAAGGGGGTAAAATCTGGCGGTAGATTCAGGGCAGAGGAATAGCAATAAAGTTTCGAAAATGGTCCTGCAGAGAGAAAAATCTGACTCAGCAAACCATTAAAAAAAAGTTAAATATAAATATTTCCAAATCCTCAAACATTCATTATTTAATTTCTCTAACATAAGTTTCTTTTTAAATATTAATGCTATTATAAATGGAAGTATGAATATATTTTCTAAAAACCCACAAGCCTCTGTAAATTTAAATAGATTAAAAAATGTATGAGAATACATTATATTCCAAATAATTCGAAGGAAACAAATAATACTTACTTTCATAATATTTACTTCATAAAAACTCTAATATTTCATTCTCCGTGTTGACTTTTTGCCACCCTACTGTTTGTATTTCTGTGTGTGGCGGAATTTATCAGATAACTGAAATTTTGTGCGAATAGCAATTTGTAACTGTTGAATGTTTTGCGTTGAAGGAAAATTCGGGACTGGAGTCCTCGAGATGCCATGGTATGGGGTGGGAGGAATGAGGAATTGGTTTGCCTGATGATGTGGAAACTGAGAACGGCTGACCATCACTGTGGCAGTCGCAGGAAACCAGAAAGGATTTTTGGGGAAATGAAACAAATTTTTGACAAATTAGGGGAACTCAGAGTGATGTTCTTTCTGTTCGAAAACAACTGCACAAATTTAAGCGCTTTCAGCGTGTAACGAATATATTCAGAAATGAAATAATTAAGTTGGTAAGCCACAATGAAATGTAATTTAAAATTTCAACACTCTTTTGTGAATTTAACTTGTATATATTTTGCCAAAGGGCAGCAATCATTTTATCAGATATTAAATGAGTTAAAAGAAATGAAATTTTAGCAAGAAATATCACTTAATTCTTAAAGAATTTACGCTCTTTCTTAAAAGTAAATAATATGGATTTTAAACAAGAAATTAAATGCTCTCTAGAGGAACTAGTTAAACCTTTTAAATACAATTAAATTAGGTCGATAAAACTCGGTTTTAATAAGTTTTTCAGGATGTCCTAAAACTAGATCAGCCAGGCTTTCCCAACTTGCGTCAATAAAAAGCACGCCAAAAAGGAGATAAACCAAAGGATGAGCTCATTCAGCTACGTTAAGTCCGCTAAAACCGAGACCCCCTTAACCGAACCCATTCAGCTAAGAGGCCACCTCAGCTCCATGGCCTTCTAGCCCAATCAAAAGGCCGTTGCACTCGCTGACTAACTGACTGACTGACCAGCTGAGCGAATGACGTGCGCTGGCCCATTCCTTCACTCAATCGATTTGATGGCTTGAGTCCGAATGGGAAGACAACACAAAAAGCACACAAAAAAGGAGCAAGTCATGGGGGAGGAGCAGGATGAGCAGGATGAGCAGGAGCAAGTGGAGCATTTCAGCAGCTGCTGCTGCGACTTTGCTGCGCAGGGCATGTAATTTGTCAGACAGATTTCTTTTAGCGCCAGGACACTGCCCCCAAACTCCCAAGCAAACCGAAAAAAATACCGCCCACATCATTGCAACAGAACTGCTTCCTTCCTGCCATTTGGACATGCTGTTTGAAATAGAGCAGGGATTTTCCCGGACGAGCTTCTGTATTACTCTATCTTTTGAGATTTACGATGTGGAAGATCCAATATATTATGATTAGATGATTAATTGAATGAAATATATTTGAAACTAGTTGTATATTTCAAGGTAGAGCCATAACGAACTTGCATAATAGATTTTAGTCTTTTATATATCATTTAAAATGTTCTTTATAAGAAAATGAAGCAATCCTGCAAACATGTAGTTATATGATGTAATTAATATATGTTTTTCTATAACTTAAAAAATACTACAATTAAATAATATTATTTACACAGACACAGGGCGAAAATACTACACTAAAAGATGATCTTAAGATGATTAAGAGAAGAAATCTCTAATGATAATTTACTTTTTTTTAGAACTATTATTTATTATTTACTATTTTTTAGAACTAGGAAAATCATAGCCATTCTGGAAAGTGAAAATAAGAACACGTCTGAGCGAAAGGGATAGAAAAATAGACAGGGAAGGAGCAGGGCCAGACATTGACATTTCAGTGCAAATGAAGTGATAAAACTTAAAGGCAAAGCGGCGTCAGCTCGAAAATTGCCAAAGCGAAACAGGGGAGGTGGGTTTTTAGCCGGGAAATGGGAAATGTCGGAGCGACAGTGACAGCGGCATCGAGTTGGATAGAGAGACAGACAAAGACAGACAAAGCGCGTTGAAAATGCGTCTAATTTGATGGAAGCGATGCATGCCTTAACCTTTCGTCGGCGTCAGGCAAACAGACGGCAGTTACAACAAGAAAAACAACGACGACAGCCACCAAATGATGGCATTTCCTCTCGACTCAAAGGATCCGACTTAACCGAGAACAAGAACACGAACACCAAGTGCCAAGCGGGGATGAGTCGGGGATTCAAATGGCGGAACAAGTGCCAGAGATGCTGCTTCTCCATGACTGGAGCTCCCCGGTAATTGATGGCCAAAGATGCACGAGAATTTCTAGAAATTTATTCAAAGCGCATAGATCTTTGAGGATATTTCATTTTAAGAACTAAAGAATCTATCTAGAAGAGAGGCTTCATAAACTATTATTTAATCTTAAAAATCAACTCAAAGTTTTGCCTATCATTTTACAAATACTTAATTAAATGGCTCGAGTCCAGTCCTTTCAGCTGGTGCTAAGCTCTTGGATAAAGTTTTCTCCAGCTAATTAGAGAATTCCCAATAATTATTCATCATAATTGACAATTCACTTTTACAACTACTCATCACTTGCGGATAGAGTAGACTTCCTGCCATCCCAATCCCCTCAACTCTTTTAACTTTCAGTGCATCGCCACCAGACGACAGAGAACGAAAGAAAACTTTTGCAATTAATTACGGACAAGACCCCTAAACTGAAAGGGGACTGAAACGGGCAGAGGAACTAAACCTATAAAAACAAAAACAAAAAAAATTCTAAATTAAAATAATAAAAACGAACCTGATAAGCGAAGCTTTGTGCTAGAGAGAGAGTAGCTGCAATTAGTATTTTTTTAGAGGTAAAAGGGATACTTAAATGCTTTCGACTATCATATCCAGCTGTTATATATGTCCCATTGCTCCCCGCCTGAATTGGCCTACATAGAGAAGGAGAATTAATGAGAAAGGGGTCGAAGGGTAGTGGAGAGACCCTGGCTAAACATCCACATCATGATAGATGAGTTAATGAGGACTTAGCCAAGGTTCCATCTGGGCCAACTGATGGCAAAACTGTCAATTAATGCTAGCCAGCGTAGTGGCTGATGATTGGATATGTAAGGCAGATGCCGAGAGCCAGGAGTAGAGAGTATGGAAGCTGTGCAGGGGCGTAAAATGAGAAAAGTGAAGCTAACTATGTGCTAAGTAGGCGCCACTGAATAGTTCATCAAGTCCAGGGAATGTTCGAGGGCGAAAAATAGAACAAAAGCCATTGGAAAACAAGAAAATGGATAAGCTGGGTTAAGTTAAAATTGGCATACTGTAGGAGGACAATTTAAACTAATTTATATGAAGATTTATTAACTTTAATACAATAAGTTTTTAGGTAGGCTTACTTAACTTGTTTAATTTATTTAAATCAATATTTTTATAGTTCAACATTCATATTTTTCTTTTAAATATTTAACAAACATATTATTCGTTTATTTTACTGAATATATAATTCACAAACAAAATCTATACCAGCCTTTAAAATAGTACAATAAATTCTTGAACAGAACAAGGCAAAAGGAGCAGGCCAAAGTTGGCCAACACGTCAGTATGTTGAAAGAAATTGCCACCACAGAAATTCTTGACTGCAAGTAAGAGTCCTTTTTCCATTAGTTCCACCTCCTCACCACCGGAAATGTATCTGCGCATGTGCAACACTCGCTGGTTGTATGGAAAACTAATAAAACGAACACCTGCCCGTCATCATTAAAGGTACAACTTTGGTCGCTTGCAATATTGCAAGCTATTTTTTGTTCTCCTGTTGTTGGCCCCTCCCACCCAGGCAGGCTTCCATGACCATGATTAATGTTCAAATTAAACAAGGCCGCCCTGACGTTAATGACGACAAAAGAGCAGCGGCGATAACAATGCCAGCAACTAAAACAAAAGTGTTAGTCACACCCGAAACAAAAACAACAATGGCTTATAGTAGTAGTAGAGATAATGACGATGGGCGAGTATATAGAAAAATGATTAGTCTGGGGGCTCACTCACTGGGGGCAGGCATAAAGTTATCCAGCCGATGATCATAAAACAATGTTCTTGCTTTGTTATTAATGTAATGCAGGGTAAACTATTGCTAACTTTTTATATATTATTAAAAATATAATGTAAATATTGATTGTTTTTATACCAATTTAAATAAAATAGGGAAAGAAAAAAAAATTAAAGGATTTAGAGAAGTCATGTAAAAGTTAAGTCTGTTATAGATATTTATATAAATTTCTTAACAGAACAAACACGTGCAAAAGATATTAATTTTTAGACTTCTGTTTGGAAAAATCCTTTTGATAAATTCTGAAGTTTATTTCTGAAGAATTTTTGGGTGCACAATAAATTTTTAAATTAAAGAATTCCCTTTTCATTTGCTTTAAATTCTCAATTCAATTGTTTTTGAATAAAAGCAATTACCTTTATTCACCATGTAAAAAACCAATTATTTGAAGTAACTGAATATATGAAAGTCATCGAATCAATCATGAAGGAAAGCCCCTTCAACGGCAGGCTTAGGGATTAGAGTTTTCACTCCATTTCAGTAATCATTTTGCATGTGAGTCAGCGTAGGCAACGATCGATTTCGTTACGCATCCGATTCGATTTCGCAATTCAATTAGCGCCACTGATGGCAATGACGAAATGAATGATTGCCCCATTGACACTCAGTCCAGCTCCTCTCCTTCCTGCCTAACCCCCAGCAGCTCCACCGCTTTTTTTCCATCCAGTATCTCTGGCCTTATTGATTGGATTTCTATCGAGAGCTGATATGATAGAAAATTCAGTGACGTCGGTCGCTAGCATAATCGCGAATATAATTAATAAGTAGCATGATTTAGTGTTAATTGGGGAGTCAACACAACGATATAAAGACTATATATACATATATTATCGATGGCAGTGCCTAAGGCCAAACAGCCGCTGTTCTGATGGCTGTTAAAATGCTCCCAATCCAAAGCGCTTGTAAAGCAATCAATTGAAATTGGCAAAAGTTCATCATTTTTATTATTTTCATGGCTTCTGGTTAATTGAACTCATAAAATTGCGAATCAACAATGGGCAACGGGACGGCACCGGCACCGGCACCGGCACCGGCACCGGCAATTCTGTTGGCCATGGCTACAAAAAAACATTGCAAACACTTCAATGAGCAAAAGGCCAGAAGAATTTCGAGCGAAACGAGCAATCGGTGAAAAGAAGAAACGGCAGCAATAGCAAAATTAACAACAAAAGCAGCCAGAACAAGACGCACTAAAATGCAGAATTGGCAAATTTTGTAAACAAAATGAAAAAGGGGAGAAATCTGAGAGTTAAATGAAGAGACTATGTGATACCCTATGTTACATCTAAAAGTAATCTCAAAAAGTTGCATCAATTGAAGAACTTCAACAATTTAAACGAGAAAACATTATAATAACCTTACACATCCATATAAATATTTTTAAATCAGAAACTAAAATGTTTAAATATGTATTTTATTAGCCAAACATTAGATGGATTAAAAATAAATATTAATAAAAGGCAATAAAGAAAATCAAATTAAATATTAAATATAATCCATTAGGAATTCCATCAACACCTTTATTAGAATACAATCACCTTATAACCCGCCAATAGAACAGATACTACAGATCAATTGGAAACCAATTTGCGTGAGCAATCAAAAACAATTCGTAGGAGAAGCTATTAAAAATATCTCTTGTTTTTGCTCTGCCCACTTTTTGTGTGTGTTCTCCCATGAAGAATTGACCTACTACCGAACTAATTGAATAGATAAATAACAAGGATTATTGACCAAGTGCATGGAAATTGTTGACGACAAAATGTTATGGAAGCTGGGCGGGCATAATAAACAATCAGCAAAATAAATAAAAAAGAAAAGGCAAGCAAATGGGTAAAACAACTACTACAATTAATTGGCTATTGAAGTTGCTAATTGCAAGGAAAGGAGAACTCCAGCTTACATGAATAGGTCAATCGACAGTTTGCCCTTTTGGTATTTTCTTGATTTGTTTTCCTTTTCCGTACTGATTTCCCAATTTGCGCACATTTCTTCTTGTCGATTTATTTATTTATTTTTATCGTTGGTCAGCGAGTTGACGGCCATCAACACGTCGGACACATCAAAAGTGCCAAGTGCCTGGAGAAATCCCTTTTAGCTCGACTTTCCCCACTGGGCAAAATGGCCCTCCATCGTCTCCATCTCCTTTGATATTATTTACCTAGGTAATGGCATTTGCTGACGATGACAACGCCAGTTTGTCTGATTAAATGAACGAAGAACTTCGATTGAAGTCAAAGGTCTGTCTGTTGGCGCTCTCAAGTGAAAAGTAAATAGCCGGCAAAAGAGAGTTCCAGTCGGAATATTCAATTGGAGGGCAAACAGGGCGTATGAATGATGTTGATTGTTCGGATTAGTTGAAAAGTGGGGGGAAATGCCATGAACTTTTCTCTAATTTGATTAGCAGAAAAAGGAATGAAAAGATCGAAATGTAACCAAGTTAAATGGGATCTATATATTATGCCTAAATAAGTCTTTATAATACCTGAAACTAGAACTTAGTTCATTGCATTAAATCAGTATTCCAAACTTGTAGAAATGTTACAAAATTAATTTAAAAATAGCGCAATTTCGAGAATGATTTTGGAAACGCAGTCAAACCGAAATCCTGTGGTTATACAACCCAAAAAGGCGGTGATTTTACCCAACATAATGCAGCTGCACCCACCGCCAACAAAGGATTTTCGATTGGCGCCCAATTAGTGTGAATCCTTCGTGCCTGGTTGCATGTCATGGTGGTGGCATGGCAGGGATTTGTTGGGCCCCCCCACATATGCAACATAATCCCTATCCCGCACATCCCTCCGAATACAGAACAATTATTGTCAATGGTCTCTTCAAAATTATGTTAAATTTTGCCAGGGAAACTATCAGAGCATCCACACACTCGAACACATGGGTAATGAGTGCATCCACCGGCGGACAATAAACACATCGAATCAGAAACAGAATCAAAATCAGGCGGGGAGCCCCGGCAATATTTTGGTGTTAATTTATGCAAATTGCTGAGCATGCCTGGAGGGGAATGCTCCGTAAATTGCACTTCGTGAGGCTGAGCAGCGAGGGTTAAACGACGACCCTAAGCCAGCCAATGAGGTCTGAACTTTAACGAAATTATTTACAGGCGAGACTTAGTATATGGGATTGGATTGGCGAATGGATTACCCGCTCAAAGCTATGAAAACACATATTTGATAAACCGATTTCCGTCTTAAATCGCCCAATCTTATGGGCCCAGAATGGTGTCCCACATTTGAGGCAAATTAAGAAGGCTTAAGTCTAAACCGCTTAAGGAAAGAGTGGTGTCCATGGAAATGAAAAAAGGAAACGAAACGAATTAATTTTGATACAATTTTCTAAAGAGGGTTTAGTGCAATGTGTGCCGATAAGCCTTCAGACAGGGGAGAAAGCGAGTCCGAAATTAAAAATAAAAATCAACAACTTTAAATGGATTTCTCAACAATTTTTATATAAAAAAAGGCTGACAAATTTAGTGGCAAATCTTCAAGTTGTTAGCCGATTGCATGACATCCTCTAAATATTTTCACAACATACCACACGCGGACTCCCTCGAATATCCTGTGACAAATCAGTAAAAACGAAAAACGTTTAGCATGCAATTGACAAACATTTTTCAAAGCTCCATTCGAGCGGCGGGAAAAAAAAAGGCGGCCTGGAAAAAGAACGAATTCGGAAAAGCTATATCGGCCGAGGGTGTGGCAGCAGAACAATGAACAAAGCTACATGGGGATGGAAATGGGGGAAACAGAGTGGAAAAGCGATGGCAGATTTCAGTTTTTGGCAAGCCGCCTGCAGTTGAGACCACAAAAACCAAAGGCAGTAGCGCCGGGAACAGGAGCTGGGTGGAAACAACAACAGGGGACCACATCAAAGGCAAAGCCCACCTGGATTCTGCCCCATCCACAGGTGCAAATATGTGCGCTGAAAGGCAGCCGCCAGAGTTGCCTTTCGAGCTCGCTACTACACCTCCCCATCGACCTCCCCTGACAAATGAAGGGAATAGTGCAAATAGAGGAGGCTGCATGTAGTCTGCGCATAAATAAAAAGAAAGCCCCACCGGAGGAGCCCCCGGAGGACGACCGCAAGGACAGGCCGGGTGCCAGGCATTATTTCCCTGGATGGGTTAACAATGAACACCCGGCATAATTGAGGCCGGCAAAGTGTGAGCAACATCCCGCCGCATTCTGGTGGTTTTTATCCCGGATGCAGAGGGGACAAAACTGACCGCAAACGGAGAGTTAGCCAGCAGTCGGGCAGTCAATGAAATGGCCGGAAATGGGAACTTATGACCTAGCGATTAGTATGAGCAACCAAAAGATGGACTCCTCTTAAAGGGTACAAGCCCAGTGTACACAAGAGTTTTTAATATTTTTAAAGTTAATTTTTGTTTCCAAGAGCGAAAGTTATAAGCTGCCATGTGTAACAAATTCTCGAATTAAATAATGGAATATTATACAATATGGGATTAAGGCAAGTGCTCAAAGCACACAAACATCCACTTGTAGTATGTTAAAAATGTAACAAAGGATTATTGCAACTTTTTTTTGTGCACTTTCTAGTGGGCGCTACTCAAACTAAAGCCAACAGGTGCAACAACAATAGCCAAGAGCTTCCAAAACAAAAGCCGCCGGGATTATAATTGCACTTCTTGTTGTCGGTTTCCGGCGTTTGTGTTGTTGCTCCTGCTATGTATATGTGTGGGTCGTGGGCTGTGGGTGGTGTTATGTTGTGTTTGTTATGCAACACATGTTTTAGTGTGTTGCCATTCGGTGCCAAAAGGTCAGGTGAGTGGCAACCTGTGGCCAAAAGCCAAAAATGTGTCCCAAAGATTAAGTGCGTCGCCAACGCAAAAGCGAGTTAACGTGTGTAAGTGAGCTGGGTGGATTTAAAGGGGGCACAGTTAGTGGCCACTGAGGTGAGTGAGTTTTGTTTATGTTGCACTCTACGCTCGCTGCTGCTGCTGGGTCCATAAACTAAAGGACCCATTCTCAACCCATCCGAACAGAAGACCAATCCTAAAACAAGGACCTTAGGCCCCCCACACACATACATACACCCAAGTGCGCTTGACATGCGGCTGTGCGAGTGTGTTTTTGTTTGTGTTGTGTATACATGCAAATTTGCTAGTCATATTTGCATACATACACATGCAGGCTTGTATTTGTACACTGAGCGAAGAATTGTTAAAACAAAGAAGAGTTATATAAGTAAAAGAAATAAATTCAAGTCAAGATAAAGCTTGGATATATAAATTCCGAACCAACAAGGAAGCGTTTGAAGCGAGATAGGTGGAAAGATAGGTTGAAAGTTTTGTATGATTTGTGTGGGCGGTAGAGGGCGTGGCCACATATTTAACCAACCTTGATATGCGTCATATATTTAGGTATATTTATTTGAAATTTGGTAGCACTACCTTTTAAGGTCTCTGAGATATTCCTGTTAATACAAAATATCACACAGAGTTCAATTAGAGACAATATAATGAATAAGATATGCCTCTTATTCGCGCATGTAATTCCAATGCAATTTTTCGAAATGTGTCCTACATCTTAGTTTGAAACTAACTTAAAATATCTTGTAGGGAAACAAACTATTTTTATAAATTAATATTTCTGTTTTTATTTTGAAAATATATTTTGGTCAGTGCGCCCGCATGTGTTCAGAGCTGGCTTGTATGCATGTTGTACTTGGTGTTTATCCCAAAAATTATGCTCCTCGCATGCCTCCGGGTCGTCCGTTTGCCCCCCAAAAACCCCCCCTCTTCAACTTACCCAGCTCGCCGCCCATGAATTACTTGCGCCGTGTTTGTTGTTGCTACTTGAAACCAAAGCGAGCGGCTAAACATTTGCCAAGCTGTTGCCAGCCAGACGACGACGACGACTCCTTCTGCCCTCTTGAAGCCTCAGTTCTCCCTTTAAGCCATATATTCCACTGCCTGCTCTGTGGCATACTAACTGTATTTTTGGTAACATAATCTAGAGACACACAGACTGGCGCACAAGACCATTTTAAGCGACTGCGGTTTGTGTAAACTTTTGATAAAGTTTTAATTAATTAAGCGCAAATTCGCAAGCATCGAGCTTTGTTCGAATGAATTATGAAAATGTTGAACATTAAGTGGTAATGATTACGATCGATAAGCGAGAAAATATTAGGGGAAAAGAGGGGAGGGATATAAATAGATATATTTCATTGCGGAAAACTGAAACTCATTAAGGCTTTCGCTATTAAATAAAAGGAAAGAATTTAGAAAACTTAGATAGCCTTTAAGGTAAACTTATTCTTATTACTAAACCTTTTTTGAAATCAAATAGTACCCTCTCACAGCTGTGTCTTTTATGCTTAAACCCTGCAACCAAGTAAGCTTTCTAAGCTAAAAATGCTGATTTTTATGAGCTCTTCGTCACATTGTCAAGGATCTCAACGCATGTCCATCAACGAAAGCTGCGAACGAAATGCATTCGGAGACGACTCTTGTCTGGGGGGTCTCATAAAGTGCATAAATTTTTAATAAATGCCGCAGCGCACACAGATGGGGATGAGGGAAGAGATAGAGAGAGCTGACAAAATGTGGTCAAGGGAGCGATGAGCAGATGATGGTTTCGTCACCTTCCTTTGGGTGCCCCATATCCCCAAGCTCAGCTGAGACCTCAAAATGCACTATGCACTTCAAAAAATAATACACATTATACTTGGAGAAATTGTGTTTCTAAGCATTATAATTTTCCTAGAAATATATTCAAGAAGAACACTTAAATATATAAAAGGTCTTAGGCCTTGAAGATGATATTATCTCCTTCAATAAGTACATTTCTCCCTAGACATTTTTCTTTAAGTATATCCTTCCGCATGTTTCTATTCCTCCGTTTCGCTTTTCCCCGAAGAAAACTAAGTCAGCAGCTTTCCTTGAAATGGTCGCAGCCGTCTGCTGCCTGTCATCAAGTGAATTGTGCAGATACACAACTGCAGCACATGTGTGTTCGTTCCCTCCTTCTCCCCCTTTTTTTTTTGTACATTTTTTAGGGCAGTGTGGGGACTAGCACCCCATTGCAACCCAGGCAATCTTGCAATTTGTGCCTCCATTACGGTTTGCCGATAACACTCGTAGTCGCAGCAACAATAAAAGCCAAACTGGCAACAGCAACAATAAATGTCGAACAACAATCCAGGAGCCAACGATGATGATAGTGCTGGGGGCGAAATTGCCAGGAGGGATTTACACCTGTCGCTGGTCTGGGATTTAATTCCTTGATCAAACAAACAACAGCACGTGACACGGTGGTAAATTGTGGAATAAGGCATGCCCCTTCGAATATTTGTGAAGGGAAAACAAAACGAATACAATTTATAACTTATTGGGGGATAAGCGATATTGGGTGAAGGATATTTCTTTTCTAGGAAATAACTTCTTAATAATACATTTCAAATTATAAAGGAAACAAATCTTCAAAAATTATGGATGAGAAATAAATGCAATAGATTTCTTTCCAAGTTATTTTTTTTCAGAAATACACTAGAACCCTAGCTTAAAATCAATAAATATTAAGTTATCTTGCAGATCATACTTCTAGAAAACTTTTATAATATCATAAGCATTAATTCTACTACAAACATATCCCTGATTAAATGCAAAACGTAAACCCTGCACACTTGAACAGAACAACCGTCAACGGGTTAAGGACCTAACCTGGCCCAAATTTAATTGCTTTTGGCAACAGTTTGTGGCTCACAAATATTGAGGCAAGTGAAGTGGCATTGCCTCAAAGTGTAAGGAAAACCCTGTACTCCCGGCCATCAACTTGATATGCATATCTTGTTAGCCTAATAACAAACATGGGAAGTGATGCATGTGTAATGACCAAGAAAATATCAAGAAACTGCAGATTGCATTGAATATTTAATGCCTTATAATATAAATATTTTATTATAATTTAATTTAACTGCCTAAAGACCAAATAATTTATTGTAAGCTTAATAAAAGCACTTGATGGCTTGAATTTATATTTTTCTGTCTTAAGAGAGTTGGACATTTAATATACAGTTTGGCTTTGAAAGTGATTTACAATTTAATTTATTGGCTAAAGGAACCTTAGCTTATTTTCTTTTAAATAACAGCTTTTTAATGGGAAACCCAAATAATTCAATTTAAAAAAATATGCAATAAATTTCCTAAGCTTAAATAAAAGTATACGTTAAGCTTATATAAGCCTTTACCCACATTCAAGTTAAACATAAATTTTGTGAATTTCCCACAGCGAATTTCAAGTCTTTCTGCCGAAATTATTCTGCTTTGGGTCTTGTCAGAAATGCCCAAGCTAAATGTTGATTTATGGCTTCGGAATTAACTGACTAATATGCCAAGCCATTTTAATTTAGCTAAGACATTCTGATGAAAGTTAATTCGAGTCGTTATCCCCACATACATTGATAAACTAAGCGGCTTAAATAGGGACACGGAGACCTTCAATATACTCGTATCCTTGAAGGTCAAGAATCAGGCGATGGCTGTGGGGTTTTACGAATTCTGATGAGGCAAATATTTTCACCTAATATTTGCATAAATGCCGCCCAGCTTGTGCCCTTATGCCTTATGCCTTATTTATTTATTTACACACTGCGTTGGACGTGAAAATATTATAGAGTTGTTTGTACTTGTGTTTTGTTTGCTTTGACAAATTGCGTGCAATTTAATTTCAATTTAAATGTTAATTTGCAGCGCCTAACAAATCAAATTTAGCGTAACTGACTTTACATAAATCAGAAACTTTTACTCTGTGCAAATGAATTTGTCATTTAAAGGCTCTGTAAACAGTTAACAGATGATTTATGTCATAATTTATATATTTTCCCATAGAAATACGACGTTCTACAAGTTGTCACGAGAAAGTTTACAGTATCCCAGAGTGAGTTTTCCCAGAAAAATGGCAGCAAAAGTTTTAAGAAACTTCGGGTAGAGTATGGTTGTGAAGCCTTCGAAATTTGTGTTTCAATAGGGAAACATATGATTTGTCAGAGTCAAAGCACGAATTCAATAATTTCGCACCAAGTGTCATTTAAAGATGTTAATTCTGTTAAGTAAAAGTCTGGCTGGAAAACCATATAATTATAAAGGAAAATATGTATGTTATAGTTTCATTTAACATAAAAAAAGTGTGGGAGCCTATGAGATATTTAATTAAATATTTCCCCTATTTATTCTCTATCAATTTAGACCGGAAATTAAATTACTGATAGAGCAAACTTAATTGCCCAAACAAAGTTAACCACTGGTTTATCCAAACCAAATTAAAATTTAGCAACATTTTCACGCTCATCTAAAAACATTTTAATTAGAAGCCAATCAATTTTGAGCGTCGAAAATATGCAAGTTGCAATTTTAATATTTAGCATCATTATACAAACATAACAGGCACCTATAAAAACATTTAATGTGATAATGAAATTTATATTGCAGGAAACCACCAACAAAATGCGAAACCATCATCAAGAGAGGAGGGAGCCGGCGGAGGAGAACTGATTAAAATAATTACATTTAGAGAGAGAAGAGGAGGAGGGCAACATGATGTTTAGCTGGCTGATGATGGGCCTTCTCCAGTTTGTTAGTGGGGATATAACGCCCGATTCGTATCCAAATACCACAAATTGGTATAATACCAACGAGAGCCTGTACACCACGGAACTTAGCCATAGATGGGTGGCCGGCAGTAGTTCCACAATTCAACCAGAGGAGCCCGTTTATGGCACCGAACTGCCCACGTATCAGCATTGCATAGCCACAAGGAATTCCCTGGCGGATCTATTCACCCTGGTGCTATATGGCTTTGTGTGCATCATTGGATTGTTTGGCAATACCCTGGTGATCTATGTGGTGCTGCGGTTCTCTAAGATGCAAACCGTGACGAATATATATATCCTGAACCTGGCAGTGGCGGACGAGTGCTTCCTCATCGGCATACCCTTTTTGCTGTACACCATGAGGATTTGTAGCTGGCGATTCGGGGAGTTTATGTGCAAGGCCTATATGGTAAGCACTTCGATTACATCCTTTACATCGTCGATCTTTCTGCTGATCATGTCAGCGGATCGGTATATAGCCGTTTGTCATCCGATCTCCTCGCCCCGTTACCGAACGCTTCACATAGCCAAGATAGTGTCGGCGGTGGCCTGGACTACATCGGCGGTCCTGATGCTGCCGGTGATCCTGTACGCCAGTACGGTGGAACAGGAGGATGGGATCAATTACTCGTGCAACATCATGTGGCCGGATGCGTACAAGAAGCATTCGGGCACCACCTTTATACTGTACACCTTCTTCCTTGGCTTTGCCACTCCCCTGTGCTTCATCCTGAGTTTTTACTATCTGGTCATAAGGAAACTGCAGTCGGTGGGTCCCAAGCAGGCAGCCAAATCGAAGGAGAAGCGACGGGCTCATCGGAAGGTCACCCGGCTAGTTTTGACCGTCATCACGGTCTACATTTGCTGCTGGCTGCCTCATTGGATGTCCCAGCTGGCGCTGATCAACTCCAATCCCGCCCAAAGGGACCTCTCCCGACTGGAGATACTTATATTTCTACTACTCGGCGCCTTGGTTTACTCCAATTCGGCGGTCAATCCCATATTGTATGCCTTTCTAAGCGAGAACTTCCGGAAGAGCTTCTTTAAGGCATTCACCTGTATGAACCAGCAGGAGATCAATGCCCAGCTCCAGATGGAGCCGAGCGTGTTCACCAAGCAGGGCAGTAGGCGGCGAGGCGGCTCCAAGCGCCTGCTGACCAATAATCCGCAGATGCCTCAGCTGCTGCCCTTGAATGTGGGTAACAACAACTCATCGACCACGACGTCGTCCACAACGACGGCCGAGAAGACCGGTACCACGGGGACACAAAAGTCCAGCAATTCCAATGGGAAAGGGGCAGCGCCGCCAGAGAATTTGATTATCTGTCTAAGTGAGCAGCAGGAGGCCTTTTGCACCACCGCCAGGAGGGGTTCGGGGGCAGTGCAGCAAACCGATTTGTAACCCAGTTTAGACAAGAAATTTCCTTAAATAGAACGAGCGAAAAGAAACCCATTTAAATTAAATATAACGGATGGAAATATACATCTGAATAAAATAGTTGGTAAGGCTAGGCATTTAAAATATATTTTATTTTTTTTCTACCTAAAAATTTGAGACTAAGCAGTATTAATATGTGTCTATAACTAAAAGATTTCGAATTTGATTTAATCAAAAACTCAACTCTTTGTGAATTCTAGACCGCACAACGATATATATTAGCAATATCTAGAAACTAATTTAAATGAAAACTAAGATATTGTACAAATATTCCTATTTCTACTTTGTTTATTGTCCGAAGAAAGTTCATTTGTATTTATAAAATATATTTTCATGTTGTAAAACAAGTGTGTATATTTTACTGCCAACAAAACTGTTACCTTTACCCAATAAATAATAATTACGACAACTCCCTTTATCGTACTAACCTATTTAAATTTAAGTAGAGCTGTCCTGCTGCATTTCTGATTTCATAATTAACCAATTAGGTAGTTAAACTGAATTATGCAATTAAAAACGAATAAGACAGGATTGCGCAATATAAGCAGCTTAGCCAGGGCCAACACAGTCAGCCAAGAAGACACTCATAAAATGGCAAATAAAAAACTTTTTACGAGGGCAACTGCAGATGAGTCAATGCAACTATAAAAGTCTGTGGTAGTCGGAGGCTGAGTTTTAATTGAAAATAAAGGAGAGCGCAGCCAGGGATATGGAGAATTTTAATTAAATGCACAACTTTAAACAAGAAAAGCGAAAAGTAAATGATTGTAATGTCAAGCTAATGTGAATATTTTGCTGTTTTTTAGCGGATTGAAATAAATAAAAATAATACATTTCTTTGACAAACAGTATCTCATGGAATGAGCTGAATATTCTGTAATTTAGGCTAAGTAATTTGAATAAAATTATGTAAATGTGCTTGAAAGTGTGTCAATAAAGCGACGTTTGTATGAAATATATTGTTATGACTGATTATGGGAAAAGGACTTGGTTAAATGCGGCTTAAATTGTATAATTTATTGATTTGTTTAAAGAGAAATGAAAACAATGATATGCCACCATGAAATGAGAGGAAAAATATTAACAATCATTACAAAAGCTCGAAAAATGAACCATTAATCCTATATATAAAAAGCTGGAATATGTTTTCATCCATCTTGTATTTAAAATATTTTGTTGGGAAATATTTCACACAAAAAGAAACTAAAAGCTTTCACGACTCCCAAACGCAGATAATTTTAAGCATTTTCCCGGCTAGGTAATCCTTGAAATCTATTGAATCCTTTCATGAAACCTCCCACGGAATTGTGCACTTGAAAATCCTGCAGAACTTGACAACTTCTTAGTGCCCGGCATTCATTTGTCAGTGAACAAATCTGAAACTGTCTTGTGAGCCTCGGGAGTATTTTCCGCGTTGCCGCTGGTTGTTGATTTATTGGGATACGATTGAACTGAAGTCGAGTTAAGAGCTTTTAAGCCAGCGCACTTTGGAGAACAACCTGCCAATATATTGTATTCTGCTTACTGCACCGGCATTAAATCAAGTTTAGAAACTTGGCTTTCTGCCACTTTCCCGGCTTGCCATCTTCTTGCCTTTCGGCCCCCCATTGATTTATGCGTTTCAGCGCGCCAGCATGAAGAGTTGTTGCCGGTCTGGTTTCTGGATATATCCAAACCCAAACTGTTCTCTCTTCACCTTGCAGACTGCAGGTGAGGCGGAGTGAAAATGTTAACTCAAATATGGGGAAAAGCAATTCATTGAAAAGGGTGGAAAAAAAAAAAATAAATAAATGGCAGCAACGTTTGAGCTTTGAGCTGTTTGTTGGGGGATTTGCGTAAGCCGGGGTGAAGGCGAGATGGGAAAAACGAAACGACAGCTTAGCAACTTTTTCGAGTGCAAATTTGTGAAAATTTCCCGTGTTTGGTTTGGTTTATTTTACTTTCCTCCTTGGCATTTGTGTATCATTATTACTCTTGACTTCCGAAAGCCCTTGCCCGCACTTCTGGCCTTTGATGGCCTTTAAGTCTCTGGCTCTCAGCCTGGGGTTTCATTTTCTTTATTTATTTTTTTCTTACACATGTTGCCATGCTTAAAGGGGACTGCATTTGATTTATGCGGTAAACTGTGGCAGCTCTCTTGGTTGTGAAACTCGGTTTTAATTAGTTAATTAGTTTCTGTATTGCGAGAAACATGTCCATCACATATGTAACTGCGGTCGCCTGCAGGGCAATTGAATTATAACTGCGGAAATTGCGGTTTCCAGGTAACTCTTTGATTCGAAAAGGGTTTCTCCCCCGCCACCACCATTACCACGAATCGATTCTAACAGGTTAAGCAATCTTGCGCCCGGCAAGGATGTCAATGTCAGGGGCAGCTCAAAAGCCTGGCCAAAAAGAGTCTGAGGTCGCAGCACCAAAGGAAGCGTCATTGTCATTGGCGTTGGCCACGGGGATTGCTGGCCAAAAACGATTGGAAAGCAGCTATGGCTAGCAATCTGGAACGTGAGCTATTAAAAATCTTTGTTAACTACACTGCCAAAAATATTGCTGGCTAGTTATAAAAGAAATGATTTAACATTGACTAATACTAAGTTATTTTTAAGATTCCTATAATATTTATATATAAATCTAACCCCCGAGACATTTTTTTGCACATTTTCTCGACTTGCTTTTAAATTTTCCCTCTGTGTTAGTCCCCTCAAGGACCAAAGTATAATAAGTATACGTGCACAACACAAAACGTGACCCCGTAAGAGCGGGAGAACTGGACTCTGCCTGCAGGATCTGTTGCATTTTTGGCTGACGCACAGATTGCGTCCAAAAGGAGCTTTGTCTGGCCGACTGCCGGCTGGCGGCTTCCGGCCGCTGGACGCGAGACACCAACTGCAAAATGGCACCCATCGGGTCCACTTAATCCCCGCCCCTGGCCACTGGTTCGTGTGTCTGGCACTTAGCATTTCATTATTGCCATGATTGGATTACGCCGTAAATGCATTTCGCTGTTGTCCTCCAAGCTGGCCGTATACTTAAGGTTCGGCCCGCCTTGCACGACTGCAGTGCAAATGGACATCGCCTTAAGGCGACAGTGCCATCGAAGGTAAGACTAGGCCTGACATCTTAACGTGTTATTACGTACAGGATACTTACACGTATTCCGAACTAATCGGCTTTCCCACCTAATTGCAAGGAATGGCCTGCAGGGAGGATAATAGCCCTATTTATGCACTTTGGGAGGGCATTTCTAGCCTCAGTGAAATGTGACTTGTACGTAAAGACAGCATAATTATTTTTAACAATTTTATTTACAGAAATCTTCAATCTTTACATATTTTAAAATACAAATCACGCAAACATAGATCCCCTAACAGTCTTTCTAACAACTTTATCGGTGTGTTTAACTTATCCCACAGGTTTATGCATATTTTTCTGATTTACGTCAAATTTATGCAAATTCTTGGCAACTACCATAAAGCATATTCGAATTGCACCTGGGCCGGACGTAGCCAAAAAGAAAAATCCCATCGGTCAAGCCCCTGCTGCTAGTTATCGGTATGTTTTCCCACATGCGAAAAACTGTTTTCAAACATTTTTCATCGCCTGTCGCCTCCCCTCCTCTCTTTTTCCCTCGCTGGGACATCAATTCAACGAGAACTTTTGAAATGCGACCCCAAAAAAAATTCCAGCAACCAGCAACTACAAAGGCAGAGGAGGTCCTTACAGCTTCATTTAATATCGACTGTGGCGGAGAGTCGCACAAAACAAAAATTATAAATAAAAAAAAAGGAAACGGCAAACTTTTTTGCTTACCTCTCCCAAAGCAGCGAAAATAGTATTTTTTCTCTGCTTTTTGTTTTTAATTTGTTGGCTTGTTGCCTTTTTTGGACGCACTTATTGCCAAAAGCATAACAATATTTACGCATTTAAGTCAGGAAAGTAGGAAAGATATAAAACGCTGCAGATATATTTTTGCAAAAAGGGAATGGAATAACAATAAGGGAATTTGTAGTCGCTACTTAAACAATAAAATGTCAAACAAATAAGGCACAAGGAGAGAGGGAAAGTTGGGCAATAAAGGGGAGAGCTTAAATACCCTTTAAAAGGAAGGTTATATCTTTAACTATAAAAAACCTAACAGAAAATAATGATTAGATTACTTTTAAATACTACAAATTGTAGAGCAAGATATTATCTTTCATATTTCAGCCTTGAGTAAAGTAGGAAATTTAAGTAAAATCAAGTCTGGCTTAACTATCCAATAATATACCCAAGTGCTTAAATATAAGTCAATTTTTATGAGCAATAATAATCTTATGACACACTTTGCCAGGGTATTAAACGAGGAAAACTTGAAGGAAATGAAAGCGGCATGCGAAAGTCAGACGGAAATTTATTGTGCCACCGAGTCAGTCAAGTTATGACTCCGATGTCCAGCTACATGCAAAATTTCCATTTAAGTTGAACCCACCGAAGACGCCGTGTCTAGCCAACTGGCAGATGCTGTTGAATCTCCGGAGCTGCGGTTGCTATTTTCCATGCAATTACAGGACGACGCAGGACCAGAAACCAAAGGCGACGGCGACTAACGAAAACTTGTGTAATTGATATGTGTGGCGGCAACTTTCTAATGGAGCCACGCGAATCCTAACATCTCGCCCTTCGTACTCTTGGACAGTGTCGAAAAGTTTGCGGTCTTTTGAAAACCCGGGGTCCCCCGGTGCTCCCTTCACACGTGGCCCCAAAGATTGAAGATGGAAGTTCGACACAATTTTGGCCACTAGATCGTAATTGGTTTTGCGGTGGGGATGCATGCAGATGGAGCCCGAAGGTTAACTGCAACACGAGTTGGCAATTAAGAAAATTCAATTTGAAGGCAACTGATGGGTTATTCGAAGAGTGTCTTAGGAAAAACATGGAAATCTTAGTAAAAATAGTAAAAGGTTTTCTTTTAATTTATTTAGGTTGCGAAGATAGTAATTAAATCAATTTAGTTTGAAGTTTATAAATTATTCTATGTTGCTGTGCCAGGTAATAGTTTTTGGGCTTTTGCATGATTACAAAAAATCCCAAAATATTTTTTAGCTGCAGCTAGGACATGTCCTGTAATTACTAACCCATTTTGAGGGACCTTTGACCAAGGAACGCTACCCGTTTGGTACCCACAACCATTGTACCTTTAATCAACTGCCATAATTTCGCATGACATTCCCGCGCGTATGGAAGCCATGCCGTCACAGAGGTCCCCCCAAAACATTTAAATGCCATTTCAATTACGCGCGCTCTATCCCTACAGGACACATCCCTGTGCAACCCTTAACCCCGTGCCCTATACGCGGGGCAAACGAAAGCTTCCGCTTCGTTAGTGCAACGTTTACGCACAAATTAACACGCTGGCAACTGGAACTTTTTACGAAACACAAACGACAAAGGGTTGCAGAGAGAAAAAGACTGCAGTCAGCCGTTGGATATAAACAAAAAACATAATTTCAATTTTAATGAGCAGAGCAGCTGGGAAATTATTCGGAAAAATGCGTAGCATAAAGCTGAATTTCTATTATTTCTTGGAATGCACCAGCAGCAGCAGACATTCCCCCGTTGAATGGATTTCCACATCACGTTGCATATGTGGCAGAGCAACTGGAATGCATTTGCATTAAAAACGGAGGAGTCCTAAGTGCATGCCAATGCTGGCGGAATAAGAAATAACGAGGATATATATGTGCGGTCCGGGAATGGCAGGTAGAGTTCCACAGCAATGGAGTTTTTGAGGCCTCCATAAAAACACAGAGCACACAAATATTTCAGCATTCATAATTTTCCATTTACCACTTTATTCTGGCAAAAGGTTTATTGGCATTTATAGGGGGTACTGCTGCCACTACTACAACTGTGTTGGTATTTCACAGTTTCCTAAAGGATGCCATGGAAATAGGGGAATCCATTTCCATTTATCCTGGCTTAGGTAACCGCATTCTTTTCAGTTTTTCAGAAAATAAATGCCAGTGAATGCAATCACGTCAGTATTGGACTAACGAATTTATAGTATAATAACTCATTAATACTCTTAAATTATAAGAAACTGCCTCTAAAAAATATTAAAAAGAACTAAAGTCAAACTCCAGGTTAGCCTCTCAAAAGGCATTGACCTAAAATAATTATAAATATGCATTAACATTTATTTAAAAACCTTTATGCTGTTAAATCCTAGTTTTTCTTCTATTTTAAAATACCTAAAACACCTCTAATAATTATAAATAATAATAAACGTGTAAAGGGCATTAAAGATTCTCTACAAATATAACTTAATTAAAAACCCTAGATTAAACCAATTTCTATCTATCTATTTAACTTTATTGAAATGAAATTCCAATCCAATCCATCAATTTTTCTCCCATTTCCTCTTTCCACGAATTTAGTAAGTTCAAAAAATTTCATAATCAAAATTTTTTCCACCCTAGACAGACACACACACACATAGTACAAGCGTTCCCCCCTGCAACTCCCCAAAGCTTTTTGGCTTAAAATGTTAATTGGACGCTGAAATGTTAAATTAGTAAAAAGCAAAACGGGACAGCAAAGGGGGAGGCCGCTGAAAAAGAAAACAAAAAATGCCAGAAAAATGTAAGCCCCTTGCCGCCCGCCCACAGCAGTTATGAAAAATGTCAGTTGGATGGCAGCCAACGGCGAGGCGCCGGGTGGCACAACTTCTGGGACAGTGGGCCAGAGGAGCGCACCCACAACGTTCATTTCATTATGCATAAATTATGAAATTACGCAGAAAATAAATAAAAGTAAAGCGTCACCCAGTTTTGTGCCGTGTTGGCAGGCTCTGTTTGCTCCTAGGCCAAGTTCCATGGATGGATGCCTCAGGCGGTGATGACAAATTGGCTTTATTTTTTAAAGACACTTATCTGATTAAATTGCCAAATGGGATAATGTCAACAAAGTATAAATATTGTATTTTAATATTATAAAATACATTTATAGCCTAGCAATACTGAATACGTCCTAAGAATGCAGCAAAAATTGATTCATAAAAACCAATGTGGTCCTACTGTATCTTCATTAGTAACTTAATAAATATTGACATATGAAACATGCTCTTACTTTGCATTTTCCTCAGTTTCTTTGATAATTAATAAGAAAAATAAATTCATCAGAAAAACGAATATTCAAACTAAAACTTTAGAACAAATGTATTTATCAAAATACCTTTCCATAATAATACACAAACTCTCCTGTATTTTTAAAAATAAATATAAAGGTTACAAATTTAAACCTTATAAACGTTAACAACAAAACCCTAATAATTATAAAATTGGTTGATTTATTGCTGCTTTAAAGTAGTCATATTTTTAGCATCTCTGCCCCAACAGTGTCCCTTCGGCAGTGGTGAAAATAAAAAGAATTATTAAACCATTTACGTGCCTTTGTTTTAATTTGCTGCATTTTGCAATTTCAACTGTGATTTTGAGTGATGGCTGAGTGGTGGAGGGTGGAGGTCATCGTGATTGCTGGTGAGTTGGGTGTTATGTTGGGGCGTTGTTTCCGGGCAGGTGGCTTAAGCACCTGTCAGCCATGCCCTGCCTGCCAGTTACGGGGGCTGTAAACTGGTCGAAAGTCATCATGTGGCTTACGGCTGAATTAAACTGGCCATGTCCAGGGTAAAATTTAATTGATTGCGGATGGGGGGGAAATGTTTGCAGAAATTACATTGCGGTGCGGTTAACTGATGAGAGCTTACCCCGAGGAGTCATAAATCAAAGCGGCCCCTAATCTGGGTTACCTCTACTTGTGGGAGCATTCACCAAATTATGCTGAGTGTGATTCTAGTTCAGTTAAGGGAAAAAATAATAAACAATATTATTTGCTTAACTGCATTCTAGTATACTCCCCACATTGAAGCATGTTCTTGCATTTATTTCTGTAAATTAAATTGTGCTTCGGCAAGCAACACTTAATGAGAAAATATACTACCTTAAAGGTAATGTAAAAAAGTACAGGGAGATACAAAAGAGAGCAGCATCATCACATCAATGGAAATTAAATTCAAACCATTTCAATTTGATTTCATCAGGCCATCAGTCTGTCCAGGTGCTTAACGTGCCAATCGTAAATGAATTTTACGATTGATCGAATTTCCCAATTTAATGAGGGCATAAAACATACAAAAAGCAGGTGAGAATACGAGAGTTGTATTAATGAAGAAGGCAGCGCAGGGCAGGAGGTCCAGTCTTAGAAGGATTAAGAATTTATTAAGAAATGCATTTGGCTGGAGAAACTCGCCAGGAGGAAGCTCGAAACCCGGATGGAGAGGAGCCAAGCAAATGAAAAGCAACTCAAGACAAAGTAATCAATGATTTTTTATGCGCCGGAATCCAAACGAGCAGCTAAACTGATTTACAGTATGCAAAAAGATAATGATGATGGGGAAAAACGCAAGAAAGAAGCCTTCAAATTAATGATAAAATTTCATGAAAGAAAAAGCTGAGTAAGTCAAAAGAAAAGGTAAAGCAAATATCCAGGTGATATTAAAACCCTCGATGCACAAAAGACTTGAGATTTTGTGCCTGATTTCATGCATAATTCATTGGAAAGAGAATGGAGAGAAGAAAAATCTCTAAGAAAAATATCAACTTTCCAAACCCAAGGTCGACCATTTGTATGCACCGGGAGACTTGCATCAAAACAACTGCCATCTGCAGAGCGAAAGCAAAAAAAAAAATAATAAATTAAACAGACCAACAAAAGTGCAGACATCTTTATCAGCTAAGCAGCAAAGGCGAAACAACAAAAGCACTCTGCCAGATGTTTTCCCACTCATCTCAAATGCATTTCAATTAAATGCAATAAATTAAATATAAATCTAGAACGGGAACGGGCTATCTAACCATTTTGCTCTATGCTTCCATATGCCTTACATATGACCCCGCAAAAATGTTGCATAATTAATTAGCCAAGCAAAAGCATGTGGCGAGAGAACAAGGTCAACACCAGAATTCATTTCACCCACAAAGACTGGAAATTATGCAGAAAACAAGATGCGAGCATATGTTGCAAATAGTTTTTTAATTAATGAGTGTCGTTTGCTAAATACACTCAATGAATATCAGTCCCTTTGACTATAATTGGTAATTTTAACTTTATATACAAATATTTTAATACAACATGGTGTTTACAACATTTATATGTATCTTCGATGGAAGTATTTTCTGGGACATCGCAATGCAGGGGATATGTAGCTTATAATTTTTGTATTTAATAATCTGAAGCATATAATATAATATATTAAAAATATATAATAATAGTTGTAAAGAAAACTATTATAGTTAATTTAAATACTATCATAACATTTGGATTATATTTATTCCGTTTTTTTATAGACTTCATAAAATATAAATTTAAGATTCCGACACACCCTTTAACACCCTCTAATTCTCCTACGCGTTTTGCTTACAAAGCTCTTGGCTGCATTAAAGGGTTCTGAACGCCCGCCTTATATCCAATCCCGCCCCGAAAACGAACCCACAAGTGGCACATCTCATTGCGAGCCATCTAATGAGGTCCATCATGCATCCTTCTCGCTGCTGTCAAACAAGCATGATGAACTTCAAGTGACTCAATCTTTGGCTGACAGCGAACTAAATTCTAAAGCATTTTAATTGCTGTCTCGACTGGCGCGCTGGCTCAGCTTTGGCTTTAGCCCTGTCGTTAACTCTGGCAATGACGGTATGAAAGGGCATAAATATGTTGACCTTGCACTCAGTCAGTTAGAAAGTGAAAGGGGGTACTGGCACTGCCAGCCGGTGCCGGCTGAAAGGCGAATTTGCATAATTTGCATGCAGGACGCAGAGGCAATGCAATTGCACTCAAACCAAGCATGGAATCTAGTTGTTAGCAAAACTTGCTGACAAATTGTGGCCCAGTCAACACCTCAAATCCCAAAGCCACCCCGAGTTTTAGCCTTATTCCTCGTCTGTGCACCGTCTATGCGAATTTCTGGCTAAGGAGGACTAAGAAGGAGAAGGACGACAACTACGACGACGACGACGACAATGTTGGCGACGCTGTTGACGACTTTTGCCATTGAGACAGCCAAAGTTTTTATGGCAATTTTCAGCAGAGCCAGACAATTGAAGGGGGCTTCTTCGCCCACGTTGTTGGTAGTTGCATGAATACGGGAATTTTAACATAAATTGCAACCAAGTTACACGTTTTCTTCCCTCCGCAATTTTCCACATAGGCCCGGTCCCGTATAAAGTGGAAAAGTTTGCGATGACAAAAAAGTGATGTTAAAGTGTCATGAATAGAATGCTGTTAAATGCATTTAAATATAATGTGAATTGCACTTTATAAGACATCAGGTTTGGGGAATAACTTACGTAGATACTTGTAATATTCATGGCGGGAAATTAGCTTAAGAAAATAAAATAAAATAGGGTAAAGGGTATTGCAAATCTTGGCAGAAATTATTTAGCAAGGTTTATCACGATTACAATAATAAAATTCATAAATTGCTAAGGTAAAAATAATAAAATTTCTAAATACCAAGAGAGGCATATAGTTTTGCAAAATAAAATCTCAGAGAAAAGAAATGATTCCGAAATATCGTATAAACAGCAATTCATACCTCAATTAGCATTCTTCATCATTGCCATAAATTCGTTTCTCTCCTTCAACCATCCGTTGGCCCATCAATGTGTGAAAATGTGGCAAAGGAAAACAAACTATCAAAAGCTCAATATGTGTCCAGGACACTTGCTTCGGATCCTTTTCCTTGGCCAGCTCTAAAACGGAACTGTGAAAGACAGACAAAAAATATGAGTAAAGCTTGGAAAATGTCAACACACTGCAGTGGCAGGGGGAGGGAAAACATACCGAATGCACAGATTTCATCCAGCTCAATTTTGCAGGATTTACCGGATCGCCAGGACTTCAACGAAGCCCCAGACTCGGACTCGGACCCGGACAGGTGTCCTGCCGCATCCATTAGACGACCCTTAGCTGAGCTTTTAAGCAGCATGCCCGGAAGCCTTTTACGGAGTGGGGACGGTATGAAAGCATCAGCAATGGGACGGGATGTCCAGGCTTGCAGTTTGAAATTTTTATGACCCGGCTGCTACGCATGGCCAAAGGTGTGAGTGGAGTCGGGTCGATATAGTCTTCGTCATCCATCTATTCGCTGGGCATCTCTACCTACAGTTGGTGTCCGGTTGATTGGTCCCCGGCTCCCGCACCGGCACCGTCTGTGGCACTGGGGACTGGCATTTGGCTTTCGGTTTCACAGTGTGCAGAGCAAATAACATTTTTACACTCAGTCTTTGATTCGATTTTGAGTGTGCTAACCTGATGGATGCAGATCTAGCACCTGCCCCATCGGTGTCAGTTGAAGTCACCGCCGCTTTGGTTGCAACTTTGTAGCAAATTTTATTTATTTTGTATTGGGTAATCCTTTTTGCACAAAAGAAACTTCTTTGGGGGTCACTGCATTTCGGACAGCAGTCATCCTCCATCGGACTTAATTAAGTTTTAGTCCTGGTTCGCTGATGCTGATGCCACTGCTATGTGGCATTGTTTACATGCCACCAAAATGCTGCGAAATAAAAACGAAACAAAATAAAAATAAATAAAAGCTGAAAAGTTAAAAATGTGCAACAAAGTAGGAAAGAGTTTAAAGGGTAGAGAACAGAGAATGCCTTTTGATGTTTAACCTTCTATATACAATTATTTTATAGGAAAATCATTAGGTAACTTCCACACCTTCAGACATTTTAGTTCTTGGCAAACAACTCATAAATAATTTAATTGCTTCGTATATTTCATAGAAAATATCAATCAAATAGATTGCTAAATAAATTGCTGAAATAATGGTCGAAATAATTGCCGAAATAAATGTCCAACTAAATGTCATTTAAATAAATTTAACCACAGTGAAAATTTATTCAAATTAAAGCTAGATAAATGACCTCAAGAACAACCACCACCGGATCCTGGTTAAATAATTATTGTATAGCTTCGTTTGAAGCACCTTCTAATTGCCTTTGTTAATTTGCCGGCATATTTCAACTGGGAGCAGCTTTAAATTGCAAGGAGTGAAGCCAGGAGTGAGGCCAAAAGGAAACCAAAACCTAAACCAAAGCGGACAATGAAGCGTGAAAAACGGAAACGGAAATTAAGTGACTGCAGTGAGACTGGCCAGCCGGACTGGACCCATGGCTCCTGGCTGCGAGCGTCGAGCTCCGGCTCCAGCTCCGGTGGCAGGACACCATCGCCGTTGCCGCCATTGTCGCGTCACTTGCCACGCGACGGCCATTGTCCACTTGTCCACTTTCCACTGCTCCATTGTCCACTTGGTTT
This sequence comes from Drosophila kanapiae, assembly GCA_008042475.1. Lineage (NCBI taxonomy): Eukaryota > Metazoa > Arthropoda > Insecta > Diptera > Drosophilidae > Drosophila > Drosophila kanapiae. The sequence continues at coordinate 699,041 of VNJM01000232.1, forward strand.
GGCGCGGAGACAACGCTATGTGGAAAAGGCTTAAGGGCCGGGCCAAAAAGAGGCGGTTTCCCTTGGACTCCACTGTACAGACCGCCCTGCGCTTGACTGCTGCAATTTGCACGACACTATGGCGTAGTTTGTTTGCTCTTTTCCTTTACGGTTTGACTTTTTTGCTGCCGGTCACTGGGGCTTGAGCTGAAGAAGTATTGAAGATTTAAATACGTAGGATTTGCAGGCAGAAAAGTAACATTTTAATCGTGAGGAATGTTCCAGAAAATCAAGGTAATTTCAGGTTACTGCAGACTCCCATACCTAAAGCCACCTTAAGGATCCCCCAACCGCTCAAAAGGATACAATAATAGGCTCGATTTTACCTAATCAAGCTTAGTGTATTTTGCAAGTTTTATGATTCGCAGATGTTGCGCCCGAAAGGCAGTGTGCCCTCATAAATCCATGATCAAGATTAGGTAGTTGGAAAAACCCCTGCAGCAGCAGATGCTATTATCAAACCCTACCTGTCACAGGTAGGGCAACGACTACCTGTTACCCTTTCCTGCTTTGATTTCAAATTGTATATAAGCCTAGGGGCAGATGGAACAAATTATCAGTCAGCAACTGAATCTTGTCATAGACACATCTCAGTAATTTTGCAAACATTGTCAACAACTAAATACAACTAAACAACTTATACAAATCATCATGTACGACGACGAGCCAATTTCTAGCTTTGTGTTCACCAACGAGGAGACGACACAGACCTTCCACCATCAGTGGTTTGCCCAGGGTCAGTTGCATGAGTGCGCCACCTGCTACAGCTCCATCGATGGAGATGAGCCGCCATCCCAGCATTGGCTGCGAGGCGGGGAAGCCACCCAGGGACTGCAGCTAACGAAACAACAACAGGCTGTCCTTGATATCATCGAAGCCCGCCAGATCGAGACATTCTTCTTCTGCGACGAGAGCTCCAAGGACAAGCTGGACCACTTTATGGGTGAGACCTGTGCCCGGGGAGTGCCCGAATTGCTCCGCTGGATGTTCCAAAACAACACCATCGCCGTGGAGTTCAACTTGGCCTGCTATGTGAATGCCATGGATCAGGTGCTGATCTTCCAGAGTGGCTCCCTTAAGGTCGACCATCACTACGACGTGGAGGAGTGCGTGAGTGTGGTCTACGAGATGCTGATGCAGAGGATCGAAAACTACCTGAACTGCAGCTGTGAGTACGGCATGGACGAGTGCAGCATCACCAGACTGCGGGTTCAGGTCAAGCGGATACGAGTTGATGCGGAGAGTCAGGGTGCTGAATCCGCCGCCTTTGCTCTGCCCCTGCAACTGAGACAGGAGGAGAAGGGTCTGCCCAGCAGTTCCACAAGCGAATCGGAGCTGGCCACCCTGCGATCTGCATACTTGAAGCACTTCCGCGAATGCAACGGCTACTTTCCGCCCAATATGCGGGTGAATCTCTACGGACTGCAGCAATGCAAGACCACCAAGGAACTGTATATCGTACCCTACCACGTCAGCGAGACCCTGCAGCAGTTGCCCAACAAGAACTTCCTGATCCTGAACAACATAATGGGACAGTTTCAGCGCCTGCACGAACTCTCCACACCCGTAAAATCCATCGAAAGGGATCCGACTGGGTCGCCGCTGAAGAATCTCCATTGTCGCCGGTGTCGCACGCAGTTTACGAGGAGCAGCAAACTGCATATCCATCAGCAGCTGCACTGCGGCCAGGACTTCTCCGTGGACAGCATGCACGCGGACATTGTGGAGATCTACGAACAGTGTCTGCCCATTTCGAGGAGTGTCTTCCAATATGCCTGCTACGGCATCACCAAGACGAAGACTGTGATGCGAAAGGGTCAGTTCGTGCCCATCGAGTGTGACTGGCGCAGCGAGAGTTCGGTTAAGGTGCAGCATGGTCCTTGCGTGGTCATCAGCAATGCCCAGCACAATAGTCCTTGTAAATTTTGTTAAATAAACGATCATAATTAAGCATAAAACAAAACTCAACTCTTTTAATTTTTGGTAGCGGGAATTAAGCAGTTAACTAGGAAATTATCATTCCATTTATGTTAGGCTTTAAAAATTCACAGACCGTTTAGGCCACAAACTTAAGCTATAAATAATCTATCAAAGAACTCTTAACAGATTTAGTGACAGAAAGCTGCTGCCACCATAATCTAAAGAATTTGGGGATTTTCTCGCAGCTTTTTATTAAAGATTCATAGAAGCAGGGAGGGAAAGAAGAAAATTGCACAGCAAAGCAAAAGACAAACACGAAACTTTTTCGCGAATTTGCCAACACAACCACATATTCCACCGCAAGCCATTTATTGCGGTTTTGCTTTGCGTGGCAAAGAGCCAAAGAAAAAAAATATACAAAAGCAGACGGACAGATGGAAAAGTCAAAACTAACGGCTATTCCTCTTTTGGCCATTTGCTAATTAGCCAGCGGTTTTGACGCCAAAGACGGACAACGAATTGGCCATTGAATATCATTCAGCTGAGCGTTTGCCATTTGCATTTGATTTAATAGTATTTCATGAATTACTTTTATGGGAAAGTTAATAGTATAATTAGTTCTAGCACAGCAATAAGAAGGAGCTGTGATTCAAACAATAGATCATAGTAGAACGATTTTTTAATGGCATAAATATCCCTCAAAATCTATTGATATTTCCAAGAAAACCCCTGTTAATGTTTCCCGCCATGACAATAATGAGGAAAGCTAAGGAAACTACGATTTCATAGTCAAGGGCGGCAGCACCAGATGAGTACATTTCTCTGGGGGACAAACTCAAGTGTCACAACACGTAAGTCAACACGTGGAAATTGGATTATTAGAGCGGCGCGTGTGCACATACAAGGCACAATGGCAGACGCAGACGAGGGTACCGACAAATTGGACTCGAAGTACTCCTCAAAGGCGACGCCGACGAGGACGACCAGTGTCGGTTGGGTAACCAACGAGGCACAAAACAAGCATTCCAGGAATGCGTTCGCATTTAAAATTCAACAGCAGGCCAAAGATGTCCAGCACCAAGCTGCCTTGGAATGCGCTTTAAGAGGCGACATCCATAATTCAGTGAGCCCAAGGAGGCGCTGTACTAAGGAAAGCTAAGCTATGTCCAGGAGTCCATTGATTTGTGCATCAACCAAGATGATTTAAGGCAAAGAAAAGACTAACTATAAATTAAACTATTAACTGGAATTTAAACACGTAAAGAAATAACACGATTTAAAAAAACTAAAAATGTATAAAAGCCAAAAGTATAGTTGATATAAAGATCCAAGTGGTTAGAGCATTCACAGCACCGTACAACCCATAAAAACTCAGCCACACAGAGTCAAACCTTGGGCATTGGTCATAGCATTGATTGCCCGGCAATTGCAAGGACAGCAAGTGCGAAATATTGGCTGGCTTTAAGTTTAAAGTAATTTCTCTGGGACCGACACTGTCAGATCGTATATAGCAAATCTATTTTCACGTTGGGTTATGTTTTTGGTTATAAATTACAAACCGAAATGACATGTCGCCGTCCCTCGTCAAAGTCGCTGGTGCTTAATAAATCGTGTGCAATTTACGCCCTGGCCATTTTTTGCACTATGGACTTCTGAACTCATTATAGCCGTCACGCCCTAATCCGAAAGCGTTGTAATAATAATTCAAATGCGACGGCACATTAGTTCCGCCATTTTGAGCAGCCAGTGTACAATAAACGATGGACCAACAGGTTGTGACAAGTGGATTTTGTCGAGAATGGTGGCTTGTACTCTTTGTAGACACTTCATAAATGTCGGCGAAAAGTTATTAAATGGGCATTTCATTCGAAATGGCACGCTGAGAGAAAATGTTGAAATTCTAAAGGTAAGAAAGAATAGATTTATTGGATTTAATACTAAGAAAAATATTTAACTAATAAACAAGATGAAAACAAAGTTGTAAATTCTACTTTACCATTATTAAACAATCTTAATTCTTTATTAAGTTACTAGAATTTTGTTTGCGTTTCGATTAGATTAATATTTTCTTCATATAAGGTAGATTTTTATTCCGAGTGAACTGCAGAATGATTGATAGTCAATGGTGGAGCAAAGGAAGCCTACACAGAATCGGGAAGACATGAGCCCATAAAACGTTTTCGGCAAAATGCTCATCAAGTAGCCATACAATAAATAATAGAACAGTCAGAAACATTTGATGGAGAACCATAAAAATGCAGCTGTACCAAAAAAAAAAAACAAAAATGAAAGAAATAAGGAGCTGAGAAGACTACACCCGCTTGTTCATTCAAATTGTAGCCATGTACACATAAGGAGCAGACAAAAGACATAAAGTAAATGAAGAGCCACACAAAATGCAGACTTGACATGAGAGAAGTAGTGGCAACTCCCAGACGATGTGACGAGTATTTTCATTCTATTTCCATTTGTACACTCTCGTAACTCAGTTGCCATTCAAAGGCAGAGGGCAGGAGCCACAGTCGAAATCGAAATCAATTGTAACACACAATGAAAACAGTTTTCCTACACAATAAATGGGCACCACACATCGGGATATATGCACTCTCAAAAACTTCCCAAAAACTCTGATATAACAATTAATTCTTAAAAATTATTAAAAATAACAAAATCTTTTTGAGGACTCAAACCTATTCAGCCGAGAGTTCTAAAAAGAAATCCAAACACGACTTTATGCTAAAAACACACAGAAAAATCTTGTCTTAACAAGCAGAACGCTTGGCTAAACAGCTGTTTCCAACCTTGCCATCTTCTTCATCAGTATCCTTTATTACTTTATTTCCAATATAAATCTACATTTTTATTTAAATGAAATTTGTTTAGAGTGTTTATACAAGTCAGCCAACCTTGCTCGTCCTTTAATATAAAAATAATCATTTAAGATGCCAGGACCGACCCAGCAATCCACCAGGTTCTGCTGTCTGACACGAGTGGAACAATGGACTGTCAGTGAAGTGAATTGTATGTGATTCCTATGACTGACTGACAAGATGCGAAGCGATAAGGTTTAACATCAATCGCAACTTGGCGCACTTGGGCCACTGCGTAACCTTGAATTCAGCTTGAATTCAGAATGGTTATTATGTCTGGTTTTGTGGGGGGTGTATGTGACATGACAATTGAAGTTTGACTTTCTGTTTAAATAAGTGAATTTACAATGTACGAAGAGCTCTACTATTGACAATGGAATGGTGTCAGTTGAAGCGCACAGATTTGCAAATTTATTGATTTATTTAAGGGATGACAGAGTGTCTTGAGAACTTGTGGCTAAAGCTGTTGTTTATTAAATAAATTTAAGGTTTGTTTTAAGGGAATATCTTTATCAAATTATTACATTTTTATTATCTTGTAAGCCTAAATTACGTACAAGTTAGTATTAACAAATCCTATGGATATTTCTCCATATTTTATAATTCTATATGTCAAGTTTGCGATATTTTCTAAACGTTATTAAACTCGATAATTTCGTATATATTTTCCTATCGATATATATCAATAATAAATATTGCATTACTAAGAACGCAGTTGCAAGAATTTTAAATCAAATAATATGCAGCAATTTTCTTTAATAATTAACCACACAGATCACTGATTGCATCCTCTGCTGGTCGTAAAAATGAAGAACTTCCTCATTTTCGTATACAAAAGGCAAATAGACAATGAATCCAGCCAACCAACGGAATACTTCAGCTTCAGTGCCATGAATACAGATTGCGTGCAGTGACGCAAATCAACGAATGGAATAGAGATATAAAGGCATCCCTTTTATACCGAATGTACAAAATTTTAATACGCGTATGAATGAATGAAAATGTCGAAAATAAAATTCAAAGGCTGTGCGCCACACAAAGCCCAAACATGAGGCAGTCAGTCAGAGGCAATCAGAAGACTGAGAGGAAAATTAATTTTTGGCCAGGCCTTAGCTATGATTACGTCTCTGGGATCCGGATTACAACGAATAAGAACATACACATACATGAATTTGAGGGGAAATATGTGAAATTCTCGGAGCTTTGCGCGAAAACAAGGCATGAGGACAAATGTCGAAATTGAGGTTATTAACATAAATTGCTTTTTAATGCCAAGGATTGTACGGCACAAGCCTTATAATCCGCATACGATTATCACATGCTTGTACATTTGATTTTCCATGGGCCGTCGGTCGTCTGGCAGTCATATTTCAGCTCATCTTGGCTCAGACGGACCGGGAACCGGGGAACCTTAAGTGATTTGTTTATCCAAGAGGAATTGATTGCAACGAAAACCGAGACAGACAACGGCAAGACAAACGCAACCAGCTGTGGCCCCAGAATCCGATTCGGAATCCGAGACAGAAACAGAGCGCCAGCTCTATCCATTCATTTGGACACCCAAAAGGGGGCAAGTGTAAATTTGTTATTTTTATGGTTTAAGTGTCGCGTCGTCATTATAATTCAGTCGAAAATGTATGGCATTCGATCCATTCCAGTTGTTTATGGCAGACACATTAAAAGTTTGTGTCGGCAAAAAGAAGGCTGGCAAGGACCACATGTTTGTTTTAGGTATAATATACTATATATCACACCCGAAAGGCAATCAAGATAAAGTAACATAAAAGCCAACTGACGCGGCGATTGGAAAAGCTGATACAAATGATATACAACGGTTTAGACACTCTTTAAAGTTGCAATTATTAAAGATTTTATTTTAATTTATTTACGAACAATCGACACAAGATAGAAGTAATTTTTTATAGGTAAATAAGGCTAAAGGTAATCCATCTATTAGTGTATTTAACTGTTTACTTGATCTGCACTTTTTAAAAAACTAAATCTTCAAGTTTAAAGGGAATGTGGATATAAGAAAGATATTTATGGCAATAAAACTGAACCCTAATAATGCTTAGTTTAACCTTTTTGAAGCCACTGAAAAAAACAAAATGGTAATAAAGCAAATAATATAAAAATATGATGCACTTACACCACATATTACCCCTCAGAAGCGGGCACTGATGATGGAGAACAGTTTCCTGTGGGTTTGCCCAAATCAGCATAGAACCCTTTATAGGTTTCACTTTCAAATCCAGAGAATCGAACACAATATGTCCTCCCCTCTTAGCATTGCTCAGCTAAAATAAAAATATTAAAACTTAACAATTTTCCTTTTTCTTCGTACTAAGAAATATTCTTACATATATCAAAGCATTTCCTTGATGGTCATTTGCTGAATTCTCAGTGTCATCCGGATTGTAGTTTCCGGCCAGGCCATAATTTACGACTTGCAGCATATTATTTTTAGCCATTTTGAATCCAGTTACATCCATAATTCTTTGATTAATGTTGCGAACTATATTATTTGTAGCATCAGATAAATCTGCTACCTTACAGCTGCAGTTCCCAGATAGTTCACTGCGTTGAAGATTAGGACTGGCAGCGTTTTTCAGTGCATCTATTTCTCTTTGACTGATGAAATCGGGCAATATATTAAGGTATGTTTTCTTGGACAAATCCTCCATTTTGATAGGTGCCAGGCGTAGAAATGGTGACCAGCTTGCATAGTAACAGTGAAGATTTTCCGATCTTCTCTTATAACTCTTCGTACAAAGTGCTTTTTGGTGCTGATGATCTTTCTCAACTACTGTGATATTGCCCGGATTTTGTGCAAGGTGAATAAGCTTGGGAAGTTGGCTTAACATATATGTGTGGCGGGGCTCCAGGGTAAGTAACTCATTTGCAAATTGCCTGGCTTCCAAATAGTTTCCTGCAAAATAATATGTAACATTTTATTAACCCAAAGAAATACATTTATTAAATTCAATGAAGTTGTTAAACCCTTAAAGACACTTACCAAGTCCTTTGTGGGCCTCTACCATGTATTCCAACAAGTGTGCATATTTCCAAAGTGTAACTTCCTGCTGTTTTTGGGAGGAATATTCTTCGTAGTTGGATAAGGCCAATTGTAGCCAATATTCCGATTGGTCGTAATGCTTTTGGCTTTGATACATTAGACCCAGATTCAAACACTCATCCGTAGTCCAAAGTTTTACGCTGAAATTGGATTAACAAATAATAGTTCCTTACATTAATAATATGCATCGCGCTTACTTGTACTTTCTTCCATCCAAAATTCCACCTGCCATATCAGCGGCATCCAAATTATATACTGTTTGCAGTCTATACATTGCTTTGAGGGATTCGATAAAGTCCTGTGTCGTTGGCTGCAGTGTCAATAGTTCCTGCGAAAGTTCAATCTCTTTCATACCCAATTTAATATTCATGAACTTCAAATACTGGGGCCAATCATTGCTTAAGTGACGTAATAGTTTAAATCCATAAAACACATTATAATGATATTTCGACACAGATTTCAGCAGTTCCCTTGAATGCTTGATAGCTCTGTAAACGAATAAAAAATATTTAAATAATAATAATAATAGAAGAAGAATACTTACAGCTGAATCTGTTTTAAATGTTTCCTTAATTCTTGCTTATAGTTGTAAAGATTGTTGACATTTCTCTCTTTTAGCTTCAACAGTGACAGTTGGGCTTCCGAGGATATTGAAAAATCATATGGTTTTGGCCAGTTTCCTTCCTGGGCCTTAATTTGGCCCAAAGCAAACGTTGAAACCAAAAGAAGAAGCCTTAAATAAACCATTGTTACAGGTTCCCAACTAAAAGTGACAAGAATCGAACAGTTGGCAATTATTTTCTATTTTAATAATTCAGTTTTGCATGGCTTATTTTACCATTAATAATGGGTTAAGACAAGGTTCAAAAACTAACAGCTAGACTAGCTAGCCAATTTTTTCGTCGTACTTAGTTCTTGTTTAGCTAACATGCTTCGTATCTGTGTCTTTATAGTATTACTGAATGCACAAATCGGTTTAAGCATTGAGCCCGTAGAACCTTCAACAAAATCACATGACTATGCCTTATCCCTAGTACATATGTTGCCTTTGCTGCAACTTAAGGAAATGGCAGTTGGGAATTTGAGAAATTATACCATCGCTTTGAAGGACCAATTGACGCATATTAAATTGTAAGCATTTACCCATCTTTTATAAATTTAACACCTTTAAAAAGTAAATCTATTTTAGAGCCATTAATCAAGTGAAAAGTCTGCAAAAGTCTACCAAGTCATTCAGCCCCTTTGACACATTTAAACTAACACGTCTTTTGTATTTTGATCTGAAAAAGTGGGTTGATTTGTTGAGGAAAAACCCAGGCGTTAAGGAAATTAATATATCGCAAACTTTACGTCCAAGAATGCCTACAAAAACAGACTATAACGAAGGTCTTTATGCCATCAATCGCTTGCAGTCAACTTATAGATTGGATCCTGCGGAAATGGCAAATGGCTTGCTGGGAAAACGACAACACAGGTTGAGTCTGTTAGGATTTATTTAAAATGTTGTAATTAATACAATTATTATTCCAATTTTTATAGATGCAAGCCATGGAGTTCATTGGAATGCCTGATGGTGGGCTCCGTTTACTATCTGGATGAAAAGTTCCAAGGTGCCGAACGTTGGTTTCAATTGGCCCTCGAAAAGTACAACAAAAACGCGAAAACATTTGAAATATTTGGCTGGAGTCGTGATTTGATTTTAAGGCTACTAATGAAGGCATCCCAGAGTTCCGGACGCTACAAAGCCGCTTTGGAATATGCCAAACAGGCCAAAAATGACTCCTATTGGCAGTTACAAATTCCTAGACTCAAGAATTTGAGTAGCCAGCCGGAGATTCCTAGACCAGCAGAGCCCAAAAATACATATTTATTCCAGACGGCTTGTCGCATGGAATATCCCGCTAAACACAATCTTCATTGTGGTTATCTAAGATCAACGCCTTTCCTAAAACTAGCTCCCATACAAATGGAGCAGTTGAATCTCGATCCGCCCATAAATATGTATCATAATCTCATAAGTGAAGTGGAAATCGCAGAGCTCAAGCATCTGGCAAGCCCGCAACTGAAACGCAGTGCGTTTTATTCCGTCGATAAAATTGTAATTGAAGATTTCTCCAATCGACGGACTTGCAAAACGACGCGCCTCCCGGATAATACTCAAGAAAAACTTATGAAGAATTTAAATCAACGTATTACGGATGTCACAGGCTTAAGTGTATTGGAATCTGAAGAGTTGCAGATTACTAACTACGGTATTGGGGGTCACCTCTTTGAACACCAGGACACCACTGTTTCGATTGCACATGAATTGTGGAACTCGGGAAATCGGGTTATCACGGCTCTATATTACGTAAGATTGTATAGGTAACATATTTTATATTAATTTCAATTGATTTCATTTCCAGCTAAGCGATGTGGTGCAGGGCGGTGAGACACTGTTTCCCTATTTAGACCTACGAGTTCCGACTCGCAAGGGCTCCTTGTTAGTTTGGTACAACCTATTATTAAATGGATCTATTGACTGGAGAATGGAGCATATATCCTGTCCAATTTTGATGGGTGATAAGTGGCGTAAGTTCTTTGACGAAGTTCTGATATATCTACAGTTTATATATTTTATTGATCTCTTTCCTTAGTGGGCACCAAATGGTTACGAGACAAGCCCCAAATGTTTATACGACGTTGTCCTTTGAAATTGAAACCAGTGCCTGATTTTCCTACGGAGGTTTTATTTCAGAAGTTCTTTGGCGAAAATGATCAACAGCAATCGTTTACTCTATGAAATCAAATCAGGAAACAATTTTAAATAAACTTTCTTTTCTTTTATGTCTATCTAGATAATAAATCTTAAAAAATAGCAAAAAAGCTGATATTCTTTATTGATTTATTAATTTACCTTTGCCTTAAAATATATAAAGAAACTGTATAGTCATTATAAGACTCGAGTTATTGAGGAAGCTTCATAAAAATAACGTACCTTGACGAACACATTCGCTAAGCTCTGAGCCACCAAAAAAGATTCGTTGAAAAAAATAAACTATATACTAGTTAGTTAAAAGACACAACATGTTGCTCAATCTAGTCCTCTGCCTAATCTTTTATTTTATACCTGGAGGACATTTGGAGATCATAACTAATTATGCCGACTCTATAGCCGGTATGAAGAGTTTGGTGGACATGGAGGGGCTATTCATCAGGGAGTTAACGAACTACACACAAGCTCTCAAAGATAAAATTAATAACATAGAAAGGTTAATTGGCAAGTTTCTAGTATGTGCAATTGTGTTCTCAACTACTTCCTTAGTTTTCTCGAAGCAGTCCAGGTTAAAAGAGAATTTTCTAGGAGAAACCCAACAGAGTTCGTTGCTCATCCGCTTAACACCTTCGCCCTCATTCGGCGACTTCATGAGGATTGGTCTTTCTTGGAGCTATATATGTCCGAGAAAAAGGGCGAGAGCCACTTGCAAGTCATTCAAGAAGCATTAAACAAAGGACAACCCTCGGAGCAGGATATGATGAATGCCTTCAAAGGAATGCTTACAGTGACACAATTCTACGATCAAGAACCAGTTGATGTAGCAAAAGGTATTCTCTTCGGACATCAATACAAGTAGGTTATCAAAAATAATTGAATTTCTTGTAATTGTATTATTAATTTTATTTTAATTTAAATAGTGTCAATATGACAACGTTAGAATGTTTGAAAATAGCACATATTTGTGAAGAATCTGGCTATAATAAATATGTTAGCAGTTGGTATAAAGCTGCCTTGCAGCAATATGATGAGCTTCGAGATGGAGAAGTCTTCAGGGAGGTTTGGGACTTCAAGCTAAATGGGTTATACAACAATTTGTCCACTGCCTTGACAAAGGAAGGTAATACTACGATTTAAATATTTCTCAGTTTCGTTGCCAATTTATTTTCCGTGCTATAAGGATTCGTCAAACTCGCGGTGAAATTGCTCCGAGACGTATCTGACTTGGACGCGGATCTCTGGTATGCCCAACGTAAATTCCGTGATATTTATAAAATTGATTGGAAAGATCCCATCGTAAGTACTCATAAAATGTTACATTGTTTTATATTATTTATACCATGGAAATAATATTTTAACTACAGGTTGTCCCAATTGATTTAGATATTGAAATTGAATGTGCTGGAAATTGGCCAGACGCCGTACAAAATCTTTATTGTTATTATGAAAAAGAACTAAGTGCGTTTCTAACGATTGCCCCGCTTAAAACAGAAATTCTTCATAAAGATCAACATATTCTATTGTATCACGATGTCATTTACGACACTGAGATCTCAAGGATGAAGAATATTTCAATACCCAACCTTAAAACGCCCCCCAAGTCATACCTAAATGGAGAATACCAGAATTTTAAGTACACTACGATATATGAGGAGGAGCAAAGTCGCTTGAATTATCGTATTCGTGACATGACAGGATCAGAGGTAAAGGAGGATAAAGGATTTGAAATCTATAACTACGGAATAGGGGGACTTTTAGATCCTCATTATGACAACTTGGAGATAGAAGATCAAACGGTAAGTCTGAAATAGGACACTAAGAAATAGCTAAATCGTGATAATTCCATTTTAGTTAGGACTGGGCGATCGTCATACAAGTATTGTCTTTTTCGTAAGTATTTTTAAGACATTGATTGTATTATTATTATAATTTTCTCCCATCCAGCTTAACAGTGTGACTGATGGTGGCGCCATTACCTTTCCCGATCTACAACTGACCGTTTTTCCACAAAAAGGAAGCGCTTTGGTTTGGAATAATCTTGATAATGCCCTTCAACCTAACAAGCTAATGCACACATCGTGCCCGGTTATATTTGGCTCCAAGTGGAGTAAGTCATCAAAATCTAACATTCAATAGTCTATTCTAATTATTTATATTTTTAGCACTCGTAAAATGGTTACACGAAGGTCCCCAAGTGTTTGCCAAACCTTGTATGGAGGAAAGAAAAGCTGCAACAGTTTCCGGAGCAAAACGTGCTTGAAGCATGAAATTATAAGCGTTAAATAAATAATTTACACTCTATTTCCGCATAACCATTTAGTTTGTTTTGAGATCTTTTAGAAACTATCTTAGGCGCAATGCTAAAAACTTTTGAAATACTTTTTCTACTAGTTTTGCCAGTAAAATCAGATACAAATGATATTAATTTCGAGAAATTTGATTATCATAAGGAATCCTATAGTTCTTCAGTTCTGGGATTGATCAAGCTCTTTGAACTGGAGCTACAGTTTATGGAGAACTTCACCCTCTATGCTGATGCCTTGCAGGAAAAAGTGGATAACCTCAATATGTAGGTATTCAATCTCGATATTCTCGAATCTTATAACCCAAGTACATTTTTTAGTTACCTTGAGGCCTTAAAGCGTCCCAGCTATTCAACTATTAATGAGAGAGAGACATTTGTCTCGAATCCACTGAATGCATTTAGACTGATTCGACGTCTTAACCAAGACTGGCCCAAATTGCAAAATTACAGCAAGAAATCGGTGGGCTTGGTGCACTTAAATGCAATGGAAGAGATCCTGACAAGAGCTCCTGATTCCCACGATATGAACGAGACCTTTAGGGCAATGCATCGAATTGAGACAACTTATGATCTACAAGCGAAAGATATTGCCAATGGACTGCTCCAAAGCAAACAATTTAAGTATGTCTAAAATATAATTTTTTTGCAAGCCTTTTGCATATAAATTATGTTAAAAAAATTTGTTTAATAATTATTTATATATTTATTTGCAGCTATAAACTCACATCACAGGAATGTTTGGCATTGGCTGAAAACAAATTCAAGTTGGGAGATTACTATCGAGCTTCAAGGTGGTATAAGGAGGCTTTAGAGCACAAAACTGTTGGGAATGATGAGAATGAGGAGAATCCCTTTGAAGCCTTTGCCTCGGCGATAATTAAGCGCAGTAAATAAACCAAACTATTATATAAAATATATTTTCTATTTTATTTTGCTATATTTTTTACCACTATCCAGCCTTTTCTTTATCGAATCAATCGTTGAGCAATGAAACTATTCAGCAATTAGTAAACAAACAATTACAAGTGCCACAGGATATGGAAGATTTTATAATTTACAAGCTGAGACAATGGGATATGGAAAATATAAATTCCACCGATCCAAACAGGACACCTGCGATAACCGCTTATTACACAGGATGCCGTGGCCACTTCCCCAAAAGAACCAATCTCTTAGTTTGCCGATATAACTCCACTACGACGCCGTTTTTGATATTGGCCCCTCTGAAAATGGAGGAAATAAGCCTCGATCCATATATGGTTCTATACCACGAAGTGATGACCAACAAGGATATCGAGGATATTAAACGCGAGATTAAAGAAATGCAAAATGCATTGGCGAGTAACTGGGAAATCGTGGGCAGCGTCTACTGGACAGATACGGAATCGATCATTAGAGAGCGAATTAATCAACGCATATCCGACATGACGGGCTTCGAAGTAGAGGAGTTCCCTGCCCTCCAATTGGCCAATTACGGGGTGGGCTCTTACTTTGAGCCTCATCACGACTATTTTACCAAACGCATTCTATCATTTGATGCGAACAACCCTTTGGGCGATCGACTTGGAAGTTTTCTCATTTATGTAGGTATTCCAAATATTTTCCCTTACATTTTGCCGCTTTATATTGAATTGATTTGATGTCGTTAAAAGGCTGGAGATGTGTCTCAAGGCGGGCAAACAGTGTTTCCCGAAATCCAGGTGGCCGTGGAACCCAAAAAGGGCACCGCTCTATTTTGGTACAATACATTCGATGATGAGACCCCAGATCCGCGATCTCTGCACTCTGTGTGCCCACCTATTGTCGGCTCAAGATGGAGTGGGTACATCAAAGTATTATTATATGTAATATATATATTTTATGTATATTTCTAGCGGTGACCAAATGGTTGCATTACGTCCCTCAATTATTTGTGAAGCCCTGCTATCCAAAAGTTCTAAAACGAAGCCTTATCTTGAAATAAACTTAACAAATGCATTTTGTACGCTGTAACCCTATCGAATTTCGTTGTTTTTCTAAACTTCCGATTGTATTTAGTTTAGTCAAAATGAAAAGCTTGAAAAGTTTGCTCATAGTTCTTCTATTATGGAGAGAAATAAGTGCAGGAAACATAAAAAATCCTTTAAGAAATGAAAAGAAACAACTTTATAGCTCATCAAATGCGGGACTTTTGAAATTATTGGAATTGGAGGAGAGTTTCATAAAAAATATGAAGATATACACAAATAAACTCGACGAGAAAGTTAAAAATCTACAAGCGTAAGGAACGTATGAATTTTAAAGGAAATCAAATTATTAAAATTGTCTATCGACAGCTTTATAGACTCGATTGATTATAAGGTCAATCAAACTTTTGAAGATCGCGAGAAATATGTGAGTAATCCGTTGAATGCCTTTAGCCTGATAAGGCGAACACATGAGGACTTGCCAAAGTGGCACAATTACACACAACAAGTGGTGGGAATGGGTAAGTATCAACTATAAATTTTTAGATTTTTGTTTGAAAACAAAATAAAATATTCTATTCCAAAGAGGAACTATATGCCTTAGAGGAAATCGCAGTAAAGGCTCCCGATGAACAAGATATGAAGTACTCCCTGCAGGAAATGCATCGCTTCGAAAGGATTTACGATTTGGAGGCCACCGACTTAGCAAGGGGCCGTATACAGGATAAGCAATACGAGTTAAAATCCCTTAAAAGTTTTTAACCCTACAACTCTGATTGGTATTATGTTTATTACAGTGTCAAGATGTCAGTACGGGATTGCTTTGCTTTGGGTGAGCACAAATATCAGCATGAGGACTTCCAAAGGGCAGGCATGTGGTTCCGCATGGCCATCAAACATGAGCCACAAGAAAATGCCGAGATCATTAATAAAATCTTAGGAGATATTAACTATAAATTGCAAATGCAGTATGCCACATCAATGATTATATTTGGTAAGTTCTCTGCGTTTTCTCTTCTCTTCTCCTTAATAGATTTTGCATCTTAATATTTAGGCCTAATGAAATCTGATCCTAAATTAACTATTGTGAAATCCCAAGCGATTGCCTTCGAAGCACTGAGAAAATCCAGCCTGGCTAACCTGAAAACCCTGATAACTGAGTTACTTAATCAAACTGATAAGGAAATAGTTAGGGAAATGAACATAAATAAGACAGCTCCATCTGATTACGAAATAGGTTGTCGTGGACTCTTCCCCAAGCGAAAGAACCTTTTTTGCAGTTACGATTTTGGTACAACCCCTTTCCTAAGGATAGCACCCACAAAACAGGAGATATTAAGCTTGAATCCCTACATTGTCATGAATCACAATGTGCTCTATGACGGCGAGATCGCTGAACTCCAGCTGCACTCGAAGGGCCAGATTAAATACACTGTTAAAAATAGATTGAAAATTGAGTTCCTAAGAAAACGAATGATTAACCGCATTACTGAAATTGCTGGCTCTAGTTTTCATATTACCCACGATCTATATATGCCCGATTATGATATTATCTCTTACTATACACCCAACTATGATTATACAAAGTATTCCGGCGGACCAGCAGCAACATTAATATTTTTTGTAAGTACATATTCTTTGGGTAAACTATTCTAAAGTTACTGATCAGTTTGGCAGGTTCTTTACTTTATATATTACAAATTATTATAAACCTATAGGCTTCTGATGTAGTACAAGGTGGTGCGACTGTCTTTACCAAGGCAAAAGTATCCGTGTTTCCCCGAAAAGGAAGCAGTTTGTTTTGGTATAATCGGTTACCCGATTCAACACCAGATCCTAGCAGTGTACAGGCGGAGTGTCCGGTTATACAAGGAAATAAATGGGGTAGGTGGAATATATACATTTATAAGACTATCTAATTTATAGAGTATATATACAGAATATATTTTATACCTATATATTCTTCTGTCGTGACTTACAGACTACATTCCTGCTTATCTCTAATATTTTCAGTTTTTACCAAATGGCTAAAGAAGATGAACTGGCAGTGCCCACGAAGGACAGAATGCGGAAAACAAAATTAATATCCTTAAGTTTCACAAAGCACAGAAATTTTAATTTAAAAAGTTCAAATAAAATATTATAAGTTTACCGAATCAATTAGATAAATTTTTACCATGCCTGATTATTGTTTCTTAAATTAAACATTTGATTGTGTAAGTATCTTTAGTCAAAATGAGTCAATGGCTGAGTGCGGTAGCTATTATTTTTACCTTTGGATATTTTTTTGTATCTGGCATTGAGGATGAAATCTACGATGAAAGTGTCGAACGATATAGCTCATCAACGGTGGGTCTCTTAAAGCTGCTAAAGTTGGAGCAACAGTTTGTAGAAAACATCTTAGCGCGCGAAGGAAATGAAGGCACCGAAATAAACACGTAAGAACTATCTGCTACATCAGACTCCAGGATAACCCAGACTTCTATTTAGTTACCTATTTTCGATTGATTACAAAATGAATCGAAGCCCAGAAGAGAAAGTAGCATATGTTTCGAATCCTTTGTCTGCCTTTTCACTCGTAAGGCGAACCCATGAGGATTTGCCAAAGTGGTACGAGTATTTTAAGACAGAAATGGAAATTAGTAAGTATTTATTTTATTGAAAATTATTTAGAATCAGTAGACGTAAAATCGTATCATATATATTGTGTTTATCATTATACTGAAACTATTCCAATACTCTAATTCTACAACCAGCGGATGTGGAAGAATTAAATAATCTGTTGGCCAAAATACCTGATGGCCAGGATTTTTTGGAGGCCGCACTTGGAATTCAACGTATAGAAAGGATCTATGACCTGAGGATCGATGATATGGCAGAAGGCCGTCTGCAGGACAAGAGATACAGGTAAACCTGAATGTTTGTAAATACCAATTGATAACAGAAACACACTTGCTTTCTGACCAAAGAGAACCCTTCAATTAGCAAACTCTTGTATATGAAGTCAAAGTTGAAGAAATCTTTTTAAAATCTGGCCTCCAGTATTCGATTCACTTTTCGCGACCGTCTAGACATGGGAAATCTGATGTTTAAGCAACGCGACTTTCAAGCCGCGGCCAAGTGGTATCGTATGGCTTTTAAACTCGAGCCCGAAGAAGACGATGAAGCATTAAATGAAATTCTAGGGGATCCAACAGAATATCTAAAGCGTCAATACATCAAAGCGATATACATTTATGGTAAATTCTTTATATTTAAATCCCTTCTTCATTTAATCCCTAATTTATCACAAATTCCCAGCCAATTCGGAGAGTATGAACAAATATGTTAACGATGTGGATGAAAAGTTTGCAAATCTCGATAAAGAGAGTATAGGTGAAATCTTGACTAGCATGAAAACCCCCGAGAATGACATTGAAGTCGAAAAAGAGCTATATAACAGAAAAAGAACTCCTTCTGACTTCCACAGAGGTTGTCGTTTCCAATTTCAGTCAAAATCACAACTTACATGTCGCTACAATCACACCACGACTCCATTTCTGCGATTGGCACCGCTTAAAATGGAAGAAATCAGTCGAAATCCTTACATAGTTATGTACCATGATGTTCTCTACGATTCGGAGATTGAGGCACTTAAGAGACAGTCGGATGGCATGGGAAACGGCTATGCAAGTGAAAAGAATGGTTCAATGATCAGGGATATAGTCGCCCGACTTGTTTGGTGGTCTGAGGAATCACCAATTCGAAAGCGAATCAATCAGCGCATCATTGATATGACTGGGCTTAATATCTCAATAACGGAAAAGATACAGATCGCTAACTACGGATTGGGCACATTTTTTAAGCCACATTTTGACTACACTTCCGATGGATTCTACACGCCAGATGTAACGAATATGGGCGAGCGTTTAATCAGCGTTCTTTTTTATGTGAGTTCAAGCGGGAAGTTGGTAGGAAATATTTTTAAAATTTTCGTCTTTATGACAATAATCTTAATAAAATTCTTTAAAATTTTTCCATTTACAATTGTTATATTAATTTAATTGACTTCATTTGCAGGCCGGCGATGTTACGCAGGGCGGTGCCACCGTGTTTCCAGAACTCAAGGTCTCGATAACCCCACGAAAAGGCAGCGCTATATGGTGGTATAATTTGTACAATAATGGAACAACTGATACAAGAAGCATACACTCTGTGTGTCCCGTTATCAATGGCGATCGATGGAGTAGGTTTATACAAATCATTAAGGTCTTGACTCTCTATATAAAATTTCTTTTTCAGCGCTCACCATGTGGGTTCATTTATTTCCGCAAATGTTTATCGCTCCATGCACTTGAAAGCCATAATTTAAACTTGAAGTAAAGATTTGTAATTGCTTTACGCTGATAAATAAATTAGAAAATAAGAAGGTTTTGCAACCATAAAGACCATGTCTAATGAGCCATGCAGTATTAGCTTTATTTAAATTAAAACAACTGCAGTTGTTTAACTAAGCTACGATGAAGTGGTTCTTGTTTACGCTCTACGTTCTATCAATATTTCTTCCACAATGTTTTGTCAGTGCAGAAAGCGAAAAGACAGAGGATCAAATGATATACAGCACTTCTATATTAAGCATGGTTAAACTTTTAGAACTCGAAGACTCCCTAAAAGCAAATGTGGAAATATATGTTCGGGAAATGCAAGCCAAGTTGGATATGATTAAGTTGTAAGTATAGTAAATGTACTCGATCAATACAGATTAAGATCGATTTCTGTAGTTTTTTAGATTCAATAAAAAGGGAACCACAGCTTACCAAACTGGAGGAAAAAGAAGAGTATATGGCAAATCCGTTAAATGCCTTTCCTTTGCTGCGACGACTCAATCAAGATTGGCCCAAGTGGCTTAAATATCTGAAACTAGCCATAACACCAAATAATACAAAGGCAATGCAAACACAATTAAACTCTGCGCCCAGTAATGATGATCTTAACGTGGCTCTTAAAGGAATGACGCTTATCGAACAATTTTACAATCAACATGCCGAAGATTTGACCAAGGGTTTTCTGTTAGATAAAAAGTTCAAGTGGGTTTGCTAAATTAAAACTCCCATAAATAACACGCACTAAAATAATTCTTTTTCAGCTCTTATTTGACGTCGCCTGACTGTATTTCCTTAGCTGATTTCCATTATAATCAAACTCGATTCACTGATTCCACCCATTGGTATCGCATGGCCCTAAGACTTCATAAGAATCACCAAGGAAAAATGTACGAAAGGGTATTGAGTTTAAAGCGGAAGAACATCTACAAGAAGTATGCCAAGGCCTTGCTTAAAGAATGTAAGTTCAGTTAAGAGTGAGATTCGGTTGAGAGGCATGAGATGAATATAAAATGAAATGCCCTGCCTTTAGTTAGAATGTAATTAGTTAGTTAAATGTAATTGTTTGTAACTTGATTGTAATTAACAATTATTTGTAGCCTTAAGTTTAGACAAATCTAAACTAACTGCCGCTGAGAATGCCGTATGGAACGATATGGCCAAGCAAGTCGTAAAGAATGACAACTATGACAACATAAAAAGTTATATTGACGAGTACCTAACTCTAGATGAGAGGATCTTTCAAGAAGAGGCGGCTAGACAAAAACGTAAGCCTTCAAACCTCGAACAAGGTTGTCGTGGCAAGTGGCCAAAGCGAATTCGCACCGAATTGGTGTGTCGTTATAATAGAGATACCTCGGATTTCCTCAAGCTAGCACCGTTGAAAATGGAGTTTCTGAACATGAAACCATTGATTGTCCTTTATCATGATGTGCTCTACGAGAAGGAATTCCAGTCCATGAGAAATATAGCTATTTATAATGCCACAATGACCGATGGCTGGACATATGTTAACTTTGACCAAAAGGGAAAGCCGAAAAAGCAGGACAGAGTGGTGAAAATTATATCCTTTCAGGGTACAAAGGCCTCGTTTACCCTGAGCATTAATCGACGCATCGCGGATATGACTGGCCTTGAGATGCAACAGAATATGGGCCTACATCTGTCTAATTACGGTCTGGGTGGTCATTTTTGCAAGCATGTGGATTATGTGGATTTGGTAAAGCGTCCAGTAAGTATATATCTTATATTAAGTGTATATCTATATTATTATTATTAATTTCATTCATTTACAGCCAAATTTCTTTACTAACAATGAAGGCGATCTCATAGCAACAGCTTTACTCTATGTAAGCTTGCAGTTTATTATAAAAGTGTAACAGAAAGTTATGTTTTCAAGCTCACAATCCCAAATGATGTATATTCTCGTGTTTATTTTTACTTCTATTTAGGCCACAGATGTCCCTTTGGGCGGAGCTACAGTTTTTACCAAACTAAAAATCGCCATAGAGCCCAAGAAGGGCAACGCTTTGATATGGTTTAATTTGGACCATGCCGGGGATCCCGATCCTCTGACCGAACATTCAGCTTGTCCTGTTGTGATGGGCTCCAGATGGAGTAGGTTTTCGCATATAAAATAATAAAGTTTTAGTGAATATTTGAATGTATTCACAGCTATCTCCAAATGGATACACGAACGGCCACAAATGTTCAAGAAGCCTTGTTTAGTCTAGCTTAGGAATCAAGCTATATCACTCTATTAGGGCTGTCATTAAAAAAAGAATGTAAATAAACAGATGACAATGTGAATGCATAGTCCCGCCCCAAGGCCTCCTCTAGTCTGGGTGTCCCTTTCATTGTTTGCCATAAAAATTGCAAGTGCCTTTAAATTCAGAGCTATTATTGGCAAGGGGCAGTGGGTGGCCTCCAGTGAGAGAGCTTGAGCTTATGTGCTTGTTCCAAATACCATTTAGCGGAAGTGCACACTTCAATAAGGAAAAGAGGGGCAACTGCAGCAGTTAAGGAGGGCACGGAGGACAATAGCCAGGCCGTCGTTCTTGTCTATTTCGCATCCCGGAGTCAAACAAAGGGTGTAACCATGCAATTTAAGGGGGCCAGCGAACAAGCTCTCATACATTTTTAAGGAACAAGATTCGCTAAAGTAGATAATTTTGCCATTCTTCTAAAAATATGGATATATAAGCTCTTGCCTTGATTATAAATTATTAAAGTTCTTTTTCATGTTCTGACTCTCGAAATGCGGACGCTTAAATAGAAATAGATAAACAGAAAATAAAAAGTTTTCCTCCATTAAAGGTTTAACTAAGAAATATTATAAAATCATTAACAAAGTTTGTGAAGCTAACAATGTAAAGTTACCTAAATATATAGCAGAATTTCCCAATTACAGAGAAGAGCCCCAAACACTGTTACCCTAATTGGAACACTTTTTGAGTTTTGCATCCTTAAAATAGTCTTGCTAATACATGCCCAAACTTGCGACGAAAACTTTAAATGAGTTTAAAAGCAACTACTACATAGGTTTAGTGAGGGGGCCGTAACGGAACGAAATCAGCATGAAAGCAATTGTCCAAGTTATTCCAAAGTGCGCCTGCAGGCAAAAGACACTCGCATATACTCACAGACAACAACTGGTCGGAGGACAACTGGGCAGCAATGGAAACACAAACCGGGACCGAGTCCTTCTGCTGTCGCTGTCAACGAAGCTAGCGCTGGAGCTGTTTTTGAAACGGGTTAAAAGAGGGGAAGCCACTGCCGGATGATAGCCACGCAGAGGAGGAAAGGAAGTGCCAGAGAGAGAAATGTTGTTTATGTAGCCATTGAAATGACGATCTATAGTTAAGCATTAACAAGTTAACCAAGAGCTGCCGTCGATTGTAGACAAAAGCCAGAGCAAAGCTGCCAGAAAGAATGAAAGAGGATTGCCCTTCAATAACAAAATCTATATAATATGTTTTAAAGTCTCCCTCAAGCCTTTTATCAATGAATACGTTTGGAGTTCAATTATTATAATAATTGGAGTTAAATCAGAACTACTTTTGTCTATAAACTTTACTATGAATCAAAGCTGACCGCCCTGCACAGATCATTATAAGTTGTTTGCAAGATAAATAAGGTCCTTAACTGGCATTAAAAGCAACCAACTACGGGCATTGTCCCATTCAAGTCGCAGGAGGATTTAGCCATTGCATCAATTGATTTACCTCGACCTGGCGCCTGTTGAAGCACCAGAATGCAGATCCACATGCACAAGAACTCTGCGGCAGAAGTCGGAGAAGTGAATCCCATTGAATAGCTTGCCAAGTTGTTGAGAAACTGCTGCAGCGCTGCAGCGGAGCCAGCCGGGGAAAAGTGAGAAAAACATATATATATAAAATAAGTAGAGGCGAATGCAATCTAAAGCGTCTGCACTTACCAGCAGGAGAGTTGGCCAGAAAATATCGAAGGACTGGGAATGATGTAATCGGAACGACACCACAATGTGTCCAGGGAGAGACAACTTCGCCTGGGGCATTGTAAAGCGATTCCGAAGTGCTGAACTCTTAAGTGATTGAATTGTTATCGGTGACATGAATTTGTCCACTGATTTCGGATATCGAGGCCGCCGCACTGGGGGCGAGGGAGTCAGTCAGCGCTGCAAAGATGAAGAGGTGACAAGATAAGTTTATGCCAGCGCAGGAAATAAGAATATTATATACTTAATCGGATATGACTCAGCGTGCTAGAAGCGCCTGAAGCAGCTGCTGACTTCCATCAAAAGATGCCGCATTTAGCGTTGCAGAAAAAAGGTACACATTCTTATTTACAGACACAGGAAAAATAAAAACACAGACAGACTTCCCACATTAAGAGTACATCTTTAATATAACATATTTATTATAAAAAAGCAAAAAAAGGCATTCATTCTTATAAGCCCTATCAACCTTAACCAAGGCCCTATCCCTTTGCCTATATCTGTGCGGGCAAGCTCTTATATACCATGCACTTAGCGTCGAGTCACTGTGCCGTCGAGGCCATAAGGGTTTATGTCGGTCATGTCCGTGCCGCAGTTTCTTTCTGGCAGCTTATGAAATGAGCACTCCATAAATGTCGCGCTTAAACAGGGAATCTTAAGCTAGAAATACACTGTACTATTTGAAAAACTTCAAGCCAGCCAAGTTTGTTATTTTAACACAAAAAATACAACGCAATTAAGGGACGCAATCTTACTGCGGTCTACATTAAGTGTGTAGTGAGATTATATGAATTCGCATCTAAAGATCCGTGTCGGATGGCAGATCTGCTTCTTCGATTTTACGAATAGCCTCCCAGCTGAGGGACGCCTCCTTGATCATTTCCAATTGGGCAAAGCAATAGGGACATTGCGAGTAGTCCATCAAGAACAGTTCCTAAAAATAAGAAAACAAGTTAATTGCATAAAACGAGGCATAATCTTCGGCAGGATCGACTCTTACCGACGGATGCTTTTCACAGATCTGCGAGAGGCGGCCTTGGAAGTACTGATGGCATGAACCGCATTCATAGGCCCTTGCCGGGCGAAGGCAAATGCATTTTTTTATTCCTTGATAGTCCTGCGGTAACTCGTACTTGATCTTCGTCTGCTTTTGCTTCAACACCTCAGACTTCGCCGGAGCTCCCGGTGCTCCGTGCTGGCCATTGTTGTTGTTCGCATCAAGGACTGGGGTCCATGTATGGTCCATTCCCCTTAGCTCATTTATCTTCTTGACTTCCTTCGGGTTTGAAACGTGCAGGTTTTTGTACAATGTCTCCAAGCGAGAGGCGATGGCACCACGATCGGTGTCACATGGCAATTTAGGAGTCGCTAAATAAATAAACGCAATGTTTTGGTGCTTCTCAAGTTAAGCTCATAATTACGTTTGGTTTTCGGTAAACAGTTCGAGTCGCTCGTCTTCCCCATGTTGTTTATATCGTTGGCACTTTACTTAATGGCGAAAATAACTACACTTATTCCTAGAAATTAGGCGAGCAGACGCGCTCCAAACTAATTTCCCGCAATTATTTTTTTTCCGATGTGGAACAAAGTACCGGTAAATGACAGTGCTGGGAAACGAGAGATGTCAAGGCTACTACGATACCGATACTTAAAGAAAAACTTATTTGCACGAATACAAGATATAAAATCATCGATAGATTTTAACTTAGCCAAATCGAAATTGACTTTATTGCAATTAATAGGTACATTTACATGGTATCTGTGTATGTAACTCTACAAAATATTATTGTACAGTTCGTCTACGAAATCTGCGATATGTAGGTATATGGAATACCCTGTATTAGTATGGGTATTCTTATTGCTTGGAGGAAACCTCCAAATAAGTGGAATGGGCACCGCAGAATGCACACTGACGGGCGTCCATCAGAAAAGTAACCTAAGCAACGGTAAAAAAAAATAATGTATGATTTATTTACGAACTTATTTACATATACATATGTACATATGTATTTTTACTTACTTCGGGATGTTTTGGGCAAGGCTTCGAGAGGCGACCCACAAATGCTTGGTGGCAGCAGCTGCAGACAATCAGATCGTCGCGCTTACGCTCACAAATGCACTCTTTTTTTGGGATAACGCGTTTAGCATTGAGATCGTAGTTGGCAAAGTTATGATTCTTCTGAAACTCCATTTTTTATTATGTATATTGCTTATTAAAGCTTGCCTAAGAATATCTGTATGTAAACTGGAGCTTTAAAACTATTGATGGCACTTTCAATAATATCGATGATTGCGATCAGCGCCATAATTTGTGTTGAGACTATCGCGATATTCGCTGTTATTATATATGTAAGTACATAAAGAATACAAGTTTATTCTGTTAAATCCTTGCGTAATAATATTGAACGGATTTGTATTTTCTGCAAGAATACTAAAACTTAATAATAAATTTATTACGGATGAATCTTGAAATTTCATAAACCTCAACTTATATTTTATTAAATACAACAGAAATTAGAGTATATCCCGACGGCACTTGCGTAGCTGCTTGCGCAGTAGAAGAGCATCGAGTTCGGCTTGCTTCCTTTTCTCCTCCAACTCAATGTTTCTCCGTATAGTTTCCGCCTCATTATTGGCCTTCTCTGAGATAAAGTGAACTTCTGGCAGGAAATCCAAAATTCCTTTTCGTATTAGGTACTGATAATTCATGGAAACCGTGTACTTGATGTCTTGTCCAGTCACTTGGCTGAGTTCCTGCCAGTGAATGAACATCCAGTTTTCGTTTCTCAGATCATTTATACTATTGTACACTGGAACAAAATCGTCTATTCTTTGTATAAACACCCGGGCAACTTCACTAATCTCTGCTTTCTCTTGGAAAATGACCTCGGACTCGGTAAGCTCATCGCGCAACTTCATAAGATGGACCCAAACTTCTTCTAGATCCAACTGGGCTATGGGGTTGCCCTCGGTGGCATCCTGGAGCTTCAGGAAGTTGGCACAGGCGTACCACAGATTTTTGTACGGTGTAAAGCTTGCAATAATGCTCTCCAGGAACTCCACAGAGAGCGGCTCGAGTTCAAAGAGTTCCTGGCGATACTGTAACGTTTGGCTGATCTTTTCAAGTTCCTTGATCAGTGCCCAGGTCTTTTTAATATCCACGGACGTCTCCTGGGCCCGGTTCGGATTGAAGGCCAAGGAGTAGGCCTGTACCTCATCATTCAAGGATTCCAGACGCTCCTCAAAAGCTTGGCACTCGCTGCCGTGCTGTCGCAAGAAATCTTCGATGTCAATTTTCTGCTCCTCCTTGAGGGTTGACAAACGCGCCATTATCTGGTGCGGCCAGGCATATGCCTTCCACTTCATAACGAACTGGTGATCGCTAAGATTATAAAAGAAACTGTCCAACAGATCGTATTCTAGCCACATGACCTGTATATCTGCTTTGAGATCTTCCACCATGTCCGGCACTTGCAGGGCAAAGTCACGGATTTCGTACAGATGTTCAATGCTCGTCGGCCTCTCGGCAATCTTTCGAAACATCTCCGCACAGCGCTCCAGGAGATTGTCATTCGTTTCATACATCCGATCCACATAGTACTCGAAGATTCGCCTCACAATATCTATGCGTTTCTTGATCATAAACTGCTTCAATGTATCCACATTTATGTAGAATGGTCCGATTGTTATAAATGCGGGCAGGATTATACGGATCTCCTCCTTCAGGCGCTTGTGCTCCAGTATGTCCCACTTCACCTCGGACGATGGCTTACGGGCCTCGGCATAGGCGGTTATATAATGATTAATGTTCAACAGGTAGAAGTCAATAAATCTATCATAGAGCCGGGCATAGGACTTCAGGGGCAGCACGGCCTGTGCGTAGCACCTCCTCATCAGTTCATTCTCGATCAGGAATATGTCTTCTATCAGCTCGACTGTCAGAATATACAAATTCGGGGCGTATTTGAGGAAACTCATCACGGACGCATCTATCATCTTGACACCCGATGTCTTTTCCAGACCCCTCTTGAAGATATCCATTAATCCGGGCTGAAACTCATCCGGATCTGTGGAATAGAACACCTTGCGTTCCTCGTTTATGCCCAGAGTCAACGCGAATACCGGCTTGTGAAAGGGGAATTCAGTTTCTATATAGTCACTGGTCCATTTGTAGCTGGGCTTCAATTCAAGGAACTGAAGACAGGGATCGCACACGAAGTGCGAGAAGTTCATCAGTGACGTTTCGAGGAGGACCTGCATGGACTCTTGCATGCGGAACTTGACCTGCAGTATAAACCTAGAGATCTTACACATTAGAAAGACCGTCCAGGTATTGAGCGCTATATCAAGCCATCCCTTGCCCAAGGCACGCAGAACCACCGTGATCCGGCCGGTTAGCTGTTGCGGCCAGTTAAACTTTAAAAACGTGGCCACGTTGTCGCTGTGCGCCTCCTGCGCCTGCAGAAAGTCGAACAGGGCCAAGGGTTTGCTGAAATTGCAAATAAAAACGGAGAGCTTTTCGATATACTGACACTCCTGGGCCACCCCGGCCATGGCCTCGATGCCACCCAAGCAATAGAAGAGGCTTGCCTTTAGGAAGTCGTAGCGCTTCTCCTGCATGGTAATGCCCAGAGCTTGCAACTCCTTGCGCTCCTTGCCGGACACTTCGACCGCGAAGGAGCGCGGCAGGAACTCCTTGAGTCGAATATTGCGAAACTGTGGAAACTCCTTGGGCATTTTCAGGATAAACTGCTCCAGTTCGTAGAGGGCCATCAGGCGTTCAAATACCAAGTTAACCTCCGAACGCAATCGTCGCTTGCACTGCTCCGACACCTTGGCCGCCTGCAGGACCCGCTCGATGGGCTTGAAGCTGTAGAAGACCGTGGATTCAATGTCTTCGTGAAGGACACAGTCGACGATCAGTTCCATTAGCATAAGTTGCTCTCCCTTGTGGCGTTCATGGACCGCCGACTGAAGGCGACTAATGAACTTGTGCGGATCCTCGGCCATGAACATAAACTGGAGCTTCGGAACGGAATATGTACAGCCATCCTCCAGCGAGAGTAACGTCCAGAGATCCGTTTCCTCATTGTGGGCGGTTACCGCCGCCATAACCCACTGACAGTTGAGCAGACTCTGATTGAAGGGCAGGTAGGCCTTCGCTGGCAGCGGATAGTGAGCGTCTCCGACGATGCCAAGCTCAAACCAAGCTGCCGGCGAGTTCATATCAAAGTTGCTGTCATCGAAGTAGCTCAGGGGGAACTTATGCGGGAAGGCGAACTCGGATAAGACGTTGTATTGCTCCTCCGTGGGCTGCAGCACATCGTTGGTCAGACCTGCCTTGGCCAGTTCCTCCACCAAATTGATCTTCTGATACTGACGGCGACGCCGGTCCACCTCCACGTCCTTGGGCAGGTGACGTTTGGGCACGTATCGGGTCTGGATAACCTTCGGCAGGATCGTGGGCAAAGGGAAGCGATGCGGCTTGCCCATATTGTCTACTAGCGTTAGCCAGCGCTGGGCTTCTTGGATGGGATAGAAGACATCGGTTAGCTGATTTCTTGGGATATAGAGCTCCTGGAAGTTCAAGACGGCTGTTCCGGGGCGTGGCGGCATTATGCATATGATTTTCTCGACCTCTTGCTTAACACGCGGCTCATCGATGACGGCGATGGTGATGTTGCTGGCGGCCTCAGTAGTTTCATTTTCAAGAGTCTGATCGGAACCATTTTTGGACTCCATTTCGAGGCAGGTTCTTTTTGCTTGTTTTGAATACTAAGTGTGTTTATTGTGTGGCATTATTTCAAAAGAGTTCTGTTCTAAATTAAAAGTAAACAAATATTTATATTCAAATACAAATAATAAACTTTATTTAACTCCTTAAATATATGGCCAGCAACACCTGGCAACTTAAATGGAAAAATAATAAAGATGGAGAGTCCCCAGTGAGTTGGATTTGGAAGAAAATTAGCAGTCATGGTTAGAAGGTTGATTATGATTACCTAAATGTAATATATTGTTTAATTACGAGCTTTAATATAGATTATAAATCAATAATAAATTCAATAAGTTAAACATGGTGAAAAACATGGCCTCACCAAGTTCTCAAACCTCAATTTATACTGCTTTCATTTGAAGCAAGCAGTTAAATGCAATTCCTATGTGGCCAAGCAGTGCAGCAAGCAGTATCGGTTTATCAGAAATATTAATGTGGCCAGATTGGTGAACAGCTATAAATACCAGCTGGAAAGAGTTTCTTTTCAGTATTGTAGTTCCAGGTCACACTGCCACATTTATGGGACGAGCGCAACATATGCAAACTCGGACGCTCGTCGTTCAACTGGCTCGTTGGTCTAGAGGTATGATTCTCGCTTCGGGTGCGAGAGGTCCCGGGTTCAATTCCCGGACGAGCCCAAGTGGATTTGAAAATAACTTTTTTTTCTATTCTTTTTAAGAACGTTATTTTTAACGTAAATTAAATTTATATAAAAGTTGTGGGATAAATCTCTTGCTCTGTGAAATGAAAATATGTGAAACAAGTCTGGTGATTTAAGGAAATGCTTTGTTTTTCAATTGTTATGATTTTAAAGATAACCTTTTGTAAGTCGTTGCATGGTTTCCCTAGTTATTTTTTTTATTTATTACAAATTTGTTGATTTTACTATTAGGTTGAAATGTGTTCAATAATTACATATATTCCCAAAAGAAAAAAAAACCAATAAAAGGTTTTTAATTATACAATTTTGTGTTAAAACAAAAAAAAAAAAAAGAATTTAAAATTGAACTTGAATTAAAATAATTTAATAAGAGATTTCTGCAGAGCTTTTGTAAGATTTTAAAACAAATACAATATGTATATATATTTTTTTGGTAATTTGAATGAGAAAAACTTGGCTAAGATGGCTAAATGCACTTGTTTTGACCTTTTGTTTATATCCCTGGTTCTCCATTATTATGTATGTACATGCGCAAGCAAAAATTGATTTTTGTTTTGTTTTGTTTTGTTTTTTATGTAGCATTTGTTTAGTTTCTTTTTCTTTTTAGTATTATGTTTTGAAGTACTTAGAACAATAAACGGGTTTTAGCCCCCATAAATTGATCGGAATTACAGTTCAGAATAATAATTTCCTTTTCGTTTTCGCTATTGTTCCAATGCTTTTGAGTATATGTGAAAGGAATACCCAAATATATATGATTTCTTTTTTTGTTAAGATTACTTAATATGTAAGCGCAGCCGCGGACTTGTCGGTTTATTATTTTGTTTGATTTTTTCTTCTTTTTTTTTGTAATTTGTGTTTATGTTTATTCGTTATGCAGGGTTTGTTTTTTATCGTTTAATGTGTTCTTGAGGGATTAACAGTCTCTCTCTATGGAAGTCCACGTCCCATGCCTCACTCGTACTCCAGCACGTTTTTATGATAGAACAATAAATAACTGAAAATAAATAAAAAGAATAACAACAATTACTTCTTAAATTCAAATCAAAATAAATAGAAATCTGTGAGACTTACCCCTCGCTGTCCAGCACCTGCTTTAGCGATGCCATCGTTATCACATGATCATCGCACTTAACCCAGGTGTCCTTCTGATGCCGCACATAAGCCGTATAGTGTCCCGTGTCGATGGTGCCAACATGATTGACAACGGCGTACAGGGAGAACCGGAAGTCACCATAGGCATTCTTCTTCTCGGACATAAACGGCGTCATATCGAACTCAACGGGGAATTGAATAAACGAAGAGATCTTTCGATCAATTAGAGCCGAATGCTCGAAACGTTTCAAATGGAAGGAAACAACGCTGGGCAGAGTTCGCAAACTGAACTGTTTGGTGGACTCTTGATAGGATTTACATGTGGAACACTTGATTTTAGCCGCCGAACCGAGATGCTCGGCTCTGGTATACCGCTCCAGGCAGTCGATTAATGTCTTTGGGGTAACGCCACCATGCGTTGTCGTTTCCCCCAAATCCAATGAGATATCCCAAAAGGGATCAAATGTGGTGGACACACCATTGCAGGCCTGACACACCACATCGCTCTGCAGCATGCCCGTAAATATCTGATCGATGATGCAATTGCATTGGCCATAGCAATGCGAGCTGCTCGAACTGCTGGAATTGTTACCGCCGCTCCCGGAACTCGAACTATTGCTCTTGCTTTCGTGCTCTGACTTGGCCTTGACGCAGTGCCGATGCAGGACATCCAGTGTGGCGATGAAGAACTCGTGCGCATCCTGCTGTTCATAGCCGGCGAGATGCTTGGCATGGTTCCAAATTAAATGCAGCAGGCGGTGCAGCGACAATGGCGAACGGGAGCCCGAATAGAACTCCTATAAATCAGCAATTAATTGGATAATAGTTTAGTACAAATATTATTATATTACACAAGTAGATTTTGTGACAAAGATATGCTCTTACCTGGAAGAGTCGCGACACTTCACAGACTAAACATTTGTGCGAGGACTTGCTACCGCAATCATGGCGATCCGACATAAAGTAATCACTTAACAGGGGAGTGTGCACCAGAGCCTAGAGAAGGGATTCATCTTGATTATTTGCATTCCTTCTTGCTATCTCTATCTCTGTTCTAACCTGAACAATACAGTTCATGAAGCAGGTGGCCCCCAAATTCAGTAATCCCCTCAATCCGATCGTTTGATTTGGTCTAACCAATCTCCGCCTGGCATTGGCCAGCAGCAGATTCGTCTCCTTGGCGGTGGGTATCCACGGCTGCCATCCCAGACTCTTTTGCAGATCCTTGGCCTCTAGCTTGCGATTGATCAGCGCATATTCCCGGCTCCGCGCATCATAGATGAAATCCCTGCAGGCATAGCAATACAGTGTTCCGTGGGATAACTCCAATGCCACGTTGTGCTTCTTCGATCGCAGATGACTTGTGATATGGGCACCACGGCACCCAAAGTAGATGCAGTGCAGGCAGGCGTACAACTGGATGCCATAGCTGCCGCACTCGAAGCAATTGCAGTGGATCGCCTGTAGAAACGAAAATTGGGGTAAGAAATATGTTTTATAATATTAATAAAATAAGTAATACTACATTCGCAGAAAGCATTTGAAGAAAACTACATTTTATCCGGACTGTATTGGTCAAAGCTCTTAAAAATACACATATATTATAACTATTAAATAATAATAATTATATTATTGTTATTAACTTTTCTTTATTTTAATACGCTTTTATATAAGTTGTATAAAAAGTAAATATAAAACCTCAAACGCCGACTGATCATAAAGTGCCAACTTGACCATCGTCAGCTACTTTCTTACATAATTAAGCCATGCGACTGGGTTAGTGACCTTTATTTTGATTGATTCACGATTGTGCAAACTGTATAATCATCAACATTTTCATTAATTAGTTAAACTTTTCCGTTTCCGTTATCTTATCTTCTTAACCATTTTATATATACGTGGTAATACGTGCTAAGAATGTAGTTTAATTGAAAACTAATGAAAAACAAGTGAAAGTAATAAAAAAATAATGATCTAATATAAATGTATCATCTTTTTCTTGCGAATATTTACAGATTTACTTAGAAAATAAGTGTTACAAAAGGATATTTCAAATTTAAGCGTTAATCAGTGTTGCCAGTTTAGATATTATTATCCCACTAGATCTAGCGTTTTTAAATTGGCAAAGACGAGTTAACTATAGCTATTTTCTAAGTAAAATAGGCGTAATTTTAGCTTTTTAAAAATATCTGGATATTGTCGATGTCAAACCTATAAAGTTTTTAATATTTGATCCATTAAGCTTAGTACTCAAATCGAAATACAGTTTTCGGGGATAAAATGATTTTGCGTTTTAAGTGTGACCGTATTTAAAAAGTTGAACGGGGTACTTTCGATGATAATAAAGCCTAATAATTAATAACTAATTTGACATTAGAATTCCTTTTCACTTCCGGCCTTGTTTTATAAATTTGTTTCAGTTCCTAAATGTCTATACATGTATTAAATATAAAAACTAATAATATTATAAAAGATGTTCTTAAAAATGTCAAAATTTATTGGTTAACAGCTAGACCATACAAACCTTGCAAATTAAATAAAATAAAAATAAACAACAATATAACATTAAGTTAAAATATTTCTTCTTCTCATGCCGCTACCGGAGTCAGTGACCTTTTGTCATCTCTAAAGTTCGCTCTTCATCAGTCCTTCCTCCCCATGCCACCCATACTCCCTTCGCCAATTCTCACCTTCTTCTCGCGCGCATCTCTGTTGACGCAGGCAGCGAAGTAGGCGTCGATGACCCGGAATGTATCATAGCTGTGCTCCTTCAGGTAGCTCTGATAATGCCGGCAGCCCGTCTCTGACATGACAGCGCTGCTGGCGTCGGCGTCTCTGCTCGCGTCCGCGGTGGCGTTAGCTTTGGCGTCGGCGTCGCTGTCAAGTTCAATAGCAAGCTTTTGCACTGTGCGCAGGCAGTTGCTTAAATGTAAAGCGTTCAGTGGGTGGGCTTTTGTTAGCTGCTCCTGCGGCCTCTCCTCCCTCTCCTCTTCCGCACGGCTGTCCCCAAGACCCACACCTCCGCCGCCCCCACCGCCACGCCCACTTTTAGCAACAGCTTCACTTAGGTCCGCCGCACACCGGCCGGCAGCTGCTGTTGTTGTTGTTGTCGCTGTTTTGTTCTCGGCCGTTCCCCGGCCCGCACCCGCCCCCGCCGCCCACCTTTTGTTGTTGCTGCCGCTGCCTGCGCCGCTGCACGCGCTGACGACGCTGCTGACAGTGCTGCTGCCGCTGCTAACTACGCTGGTATTACTATCAACACTATTTTCTTTTGTTTTTGTTCTCTTTGCACACGGCTGCGATTGCAATGCCTTTTCGAACTTGCTTTTTTTCCTTCTAATCTTAGCCACTGTTGCGGTTCTTCCGGCGGGATTTTAATTAATTTTTTTTTAATTTCTATGATTTTCGCTTCTTTTTTTTGTTTCTGTTTCGGTTTCAGCTGGAAAAACATCGATGTTACAATCAGTGCTATCGATACTAGAGCTGGGTCGACCACTCAGTATCGAATATTTGTTTTTGCGAACCACCATCGAGTTTTTTAGTTCCGATAGTGGACGATAGTAATCTTCATTATTTAAATTTTAATTTATAAAATCAAACAGTTTAATTTTGTGATAATATAAGTAAATTAATTAGGAATAATAAGTAAAATATAATTAATTAATATAACAATCTACAATTCGCGCGGGCCTCTGTTTTCAAATTTTACCCGCAATCAGCACTTATCGATACTACCGATAGGTCGATTAAACCAACGACCTGGTAACTCGCCTTCGAGCGCTGAACAACACAGCTGCATTTGAAAATACTGACATCTGCCTCCAAAACGCAGTAGGCGCTTTTATTATAGTTAAATTAGACAAAATTGGTGTATAGAAACAATGTACAATGATGAGGCGAGAACGCCGCAGGCCCTCAAGAGCAGATACTTTACAAATCTGAGCGGCCTCAAGAGCCGGGCGCGCAGAGATAGCTTCACAAAAGGCCTCCTCCCTTCGACGTCGGCGTCGGCGACAACGCCAAAGAATGGCGGCAAGGAAAATGGAAAATACAGCCCCCAAATGTCGGCTGGTGTGTGCACTCCGCCGCCGAAGAGGCTTCAGAAGGTAAAGAACCCCTTCGAGGTGGCGATGGCGGATCGCTTGCACCTGCCATTGATAGCCAGGTGAGTTTGGGTAATTGAGTGTCGAGTTCTCTTATATCCTGCAATTACCTCAATTGCAGTCCCTCGCTTTTCCGCTCGCGGACTCCACAGCTCTGCTCCACGCAGTTCGAGTGGAACATCGACGAGGTGTCGCAACTGAAGCCAGCGGATGTGGAGCCCCACGAGACGCAGTTCCACGACTCGCCCGATCCAGAGGTGGAGTCTAAGGCCCAGTTAGCAATAAGTGCCTTCTTCAAGGAGTCCCACAATGTGCCAAGTCCCGTGGACTGCCCTCTGCGCAAGCATCGCATCATTCTCGAGGATAACACACCCATATCGAACAAATCGAGGCGGAAGCGTGACTGCGAGGTGCAAACAGAATTGAGTCTACCGCCGATTCTACCGAAGGCCCTCGAGGACGCCCTGCGTCCGTTTATGCAGCCACACCTGGCGGATCGCCTGTCGGGCAGAAGCAAATCGAGCGGCGGTCACGACATCTTCAACAGTTCGATGCGAAGGAAACTCTTTGATCTCCACAATGTCATCGTTTTGGGTGAGCAGCAAGATCCCGCCGAGCATTCATCGCCAATGGCTGGCTCCAGTCCGCAGGGCAAGCAAACCCTATTCGCGGGTCGACTTTCCGACTCTGCCTCCGGCGAGGGAAGTTTCGGCAGCCTTTCGCCTATTAGGAACCTCTGTGGCCTGCCGCCAGGCACACCCGACGATGGCAATTGCTCCGGGAAACGGAAGCTGATCATGCATGAGTTGGAACTGCCATCGCCGATAGCTCCATCCGAGCATCTAAGCAGGCGACTAGTGTACTCCAAGGTGGAGGTGAGCGTTACAGAGCAGCACGAGACCCTGTCGGAGCGAACTGCCTTGAAATTCACGCCCGACAGGAGCTCATCGCCGATGGGAGGAGGACTGGAGCACTCGGACTGCAGCATTAACCAAAGAGTTAGCCGATTGCGAGTGAACAGCACGCGACAGCAAGTGGTAATTGAGGCCGGCGATAAGCCCTTGCTCGAGGAGACCGAAGAGGATGACGATGAGGATGAGGAGGAGCCAGAAACGGAGGATGATGATGAGGAGGAGGAAGTCGAGGCCATGCAATTGTCCACCGTCAGTTTCAATTGCAGCTCCTCCAATTCAGACACCCCACGGGGACACCGACGACGTCGTTCCGCTCAACGCAAGAACCTCTCGCAATCTTTCAATGCCAATTTAGAGGAGGAAGAGGATCACGATCACGATCGGAATCTGGCTAATGTGCGGCAAGTAGAGCCGCCGGTAATAGTGGAACCACAACAGGGACCCCGAATTCCGCTCTATCGTGTAGACAGCGGCTTTAACGAGACCACCAGCACCTCGACCTTTGCATGCTCTCAGGATCTACCCCTCGATGTGTCAATGACCTGCTGCTCCACCCCCTCCACCCTCTCTTGACCGTTGCAATTCTCGTTTATAGTTCGTGCGTGCATCGTTCCTAGTTTAGTGTAGGATATTTAAAAGCAATAACTCGAGTATTTTCGAGTTTCAACTGCAATGTAACCCACCGTTCATTTTATTTTTTAATTGTAATTTGTGTGCGTTCTTAGTTAATTATTCGCCAAACTAGTTGCCTAAGCTTTGTGCATTTTAATTATGTTAATTCATCGTCAATGTTTAGTTTAATTTTGCTGCCATATTTAGTTAAAAAAATAAAATTAATAATTAATTAGGGTAAACAATGTTTAAATGGCTTTCTTAATAAAACCACTATTTGAAGTAAAATAGACAATTGTTCTTTATTAATAATAGGTAATGTTATTTGGGATAGAACAGGAAAGGAATGCCGATATTTGTATACCCTTACAGTTTGGCATTTGATGGACTTGGGCCAGATAGACGGTGCTGTTAATGCTGATCAAGAAGAGTTCTACTTTATAACCTTAGAAATTACTTCTGGCTAATATTATAATAATATATATACATTTAAAATACTTTTTATTAAGTAAATTAACTGTTTTTTATGTATTTATTTCCATCCTTTTGTC
Source organism: Drosophila kanapiae (assembly GCA_008042475.1). Classification (NCBI taxonomy): domain Eukaryota; kingdom Metazoa; phylum Arthropoda; class Insecta; order Diptera; family Drosophilidae; genus Drosophila; species Drosophila kanapiae. The sequence continues at coordinate 736,001 of VNJM01000232.1, forward strand.
GTTTTTTCCCCTTCGGATTTGTCGAAGTCAAACCGTTTTTTAGCCAAGTAAAATTGAAAAAAATAAACTATTCGAAATAGCATAAATGTTGTTATATACTTTTTTAAGTATAAGGTTCACATTTAATTTATTTTTAAGTTAGTACTGCATTTTCTTAATTTTAATTTACAAAATAGGTGCTGTTTTAATTACCAACTACCACTCAGCTGCCTACAATAGTAAAACGAGACTATTTTCTGAGTGATTGTACAGAAGAGATATTACATATACTCTAATTTTCAATTAGTGTAAGCATATGAACACGTTATTTTATTATAATCTGTTTTTCTTATATTTTTCGATGAATTCAGCTTTTTGTTTAGCTTTTTTTTAAACGTCAATTCAGCTTTTTTGTTTAAAAAAAATGACAACACTGATCCCACTCTCCCGCTCTCTGCTCCGATCGTCAGTTTCCTTACGTCAAAAACGGTTACGTTTTTGGTTCTCTACGTACGCAGAGCCAGAGAGGATCGCTCTCTCACTTCTTTTGAGAGAGCATTCGGCAGCCAGCGGTTCGGTTCGGCTTGTGAAGAAACCTATAAATACAAGTGCAAGCAAGCCATTCCAAAAAAAAATTTTATCAAAAAAAAAGGTCACGTACCGCTCCGCCGCCGGAAAGTAAAAAGTAAAAACCTGGAAAAAGGCTTTCGAATAAAACCTAAACAAAAATCGGGTTTAGTGTAATAAAAAGATCAACCAAAATTGATATTGTTTGTTGTGATAAATACCTTCAATAAATGTTAATTACAATTTCGGTTTGATTTGTGTGCAGTTTAAACAAAAACAAAACAAGGAAAACGTGCTCGGCCTGAAACAACAACTTGTTGAACAATAAAGTCGCGCAATATTTCGCGCTTGCAGAGTTATTTTATTTAAAACAAATTTTTATTACAATTGGCGAAGAATTCTGCACTAAATTTTCACCTGAGTGTGGGTCCCAGTGTGTGTGCGTGTGTGTGTGTGTGCGTGCGTTCTGTTAAAAATAGCAAAAGAGAAGAGGAAAAAGCAGATCGGGTCATAAAAAAATGCCAAAAGAAAGTGCGGAGAGAGATAAATAAAAATATTTGTTTGTTTTGTGGGCCAAGCGAAATAAATTAGAACAACCGTAAATAAATTGGGGCGCCAGAATAAACCCAATAGGAAAACACAAATCCAGCCAAGCGGAAACGTGCCAATTGATGGAAAATTAAAAAGACGGCAACAGAAGAAAATTTAGCAAAACAACCAAAAAAAAAAAAGAAAAAAAAGTGGCAAAGAGCAACAAAAAGAATTCCTGTTGCAAAGAAAACCAGTTCCCTTGCCGCGCCTCTCCGCCCGCCCGCCACTCCGCTCTCTGCTCCTTGCATCGCTGCATCCGTTTTGAGCGAAAGTTGTCCACTGTGCGAAATGTGGGCAAACAACTTGGCCAGCTGTTTGCGCAGAAGAGGAAGCTAAAGAGGAGACGCAGAGGAGGAGCTAGCGCGGCAGATGGAGGCAAAAATCTAGCCAATTAATTGTGCCGTGAAAGTGTGTGCGCGCCCAAGTCAATGTCTATAATAAATACAATTTTTTACAATTTGCAGCTCGTGCTTTTTGCGCCATTTGATTCAATTTGGTTGAAAGCAACTTTAACTGGCGAAAAATAAATTTATAACAACAACAAAAAAAATCGCACTAAACAAGACCTACAAAAGCGGAAACTCTCGCCTTGCAATTGGACTTGAATGGCTGGCGGCCGTTTTAGAGGTAAGCCTGTTTTATATTATTAACGACGAGCTACACTTTAGGCGGCCTGAAAAAGTCACTTGGGAATTGCAGGCAAAAACTTGTTATTCCAAAACAAATATGGTGGCAAAAACTAAACAGGGAATTCAAATAAACTATCATTTTCACCATTTAATACCATAAAAATGGTTAATATATAGTTATAATAATTAAACAGCAACAAACAAGTGTTAATTGGGGCCTTATTTATTTATTTTTAAACAATAAATTTGTACATTTTTCAATATCTATTCTAAATCTCCTTTAGGTCTAATTTTTTGTAATAATTCCCATACTTCTAATTAGTTGTATAGATTATTTCAACTATTTTCAACATATATGTAAAGCAGATAGCTTACTTAGGGATATATACCACGATATATAGTTTTTCTACTGAACAAGATTCCCTATTATAATTAAACGGTGTAAAATATTAACAAAGTCTGTAAATTTTGAAGGCACTGTACTTTATTGTTGTTGCAATCCATAAATGGTAGAGATCTTGTCTTTAGTATGGGATCCATGTGTGTAAGCGCTTTCTGCACTAGTTAGAAACGGAATAGGGGCAATCACGGGTGTAAACAACAGTTAAATGTTGTTAAACTTGTGTATGCTTTCGTCACATGTTATTCGCTCGCACTCTTTTCGCCCTTCGTCGTCCGTCATCGCCGTTCTTTGTCTGTTATCTCGCAACCCCTCTTGTTTTATCTCTTTCTTACTTTTTTTTTTCTCTTTTGTCATGCGGCCGGTTTTGCGGCTTTTGTATAACTTCCGCTATTGTTATTATTTTTAAGCTGTTCGTAGGAAGAAGTGTAATTAAACAGTGGCACAAACTCCATGTATCTACATGGGCCCTGCAGCGGCTGCAAACTGCATCAACTGCAGCAGCAGCAGCAGCAGCCGTCGGTGCATGGGAATTGCCACCTCGAAAACCGGTTACAAATCATTAAACTAAAAATTCTAAAACGAAACCGTGTTTGTGTGTGTCCCGGCATCTCTATTGCTATCTCCCTCTTGCTGCTCTCAGCACGCCTCAGTGCACAGTGGCGCATGCAAGTGCAACTTGTTGCAGCAACTGTTGCTGCCGCGTGTTGCATGTTGCTGCCATGATGTTGCCGCAGCTGCACTTTCATTATAAGTGATTGGAATAGGCCAACATTCAGACTTCTTCTAATCGAAAGAAAGTGTGTAGAAAACCGGTATTGCCAAGGATGAAAAGTTAGTCGAAATCAATACTCTATGGTTTTTAGATTATGCATTGATTGGGAAATGAGAAATGATAGCTGTATAAGGGAGTTTATAAAAAATTTAATATTATAAATATTATTATATATTTATATAATTTATTTGTATTCTTGGTACAGATTTCATTATGTCAAAGTTTCTTACAATAGTTTTTGATGTAACATTTATAAAGTATTCTCTATCTGCTTATTTTAGGTCTATAATATAGACTTTATATTAACTTCCTTGTTGACAGATATATATTTTGTTTTTATATTCTTTTTTTACATTATTGTGTGGTCTTATCTTAAATTGATTAAAATATTATCGAAAATGTCAAAGAGCAACAGTGTTTATGTATAGAATATTGGTATCCTTATACTAAAATGTATGGTTTCCATCAGATTTCGTTTTTTCGAATACAACAAGAAGTTTTCATTCATTTACAAATAATAACAATAAAATAAATTCAAACAGCAATCACTAATCTGAACTTTCGTATCTCCTTATATCAAAAATAAATTAAAATGCAGCCTCTACATTTATGTTCTTACTTTTTCCCAACATAAATTATAATAAACAGTATCTTTTAAATAAATACATTTTATAAGGTTTATAGTAAGTAATAAAAATGTTTATATTAGTTGTTACATGACAAATAAATGAATGAAATGAATCAGAAACATAAATAAAGACTGTATTGTTTTTATCACAGAAGAAAGTTCTCTTTTAAAACTGAGTCACATTTAATATTTATAAATAGTTTGCAACAACATAAGCCTGATTCAGTATTCATTTTCAGTAGAGCATTTTGACTTCAACATTAGCATTGGGTATAACTTTCCCGTAATTCCTGTTTAGCTTGCAAAAACAAATCCAATTTGTCTAATATTCAAAATCGAAAGAGGGGAAAAACCCGTTTATCGGCATCCTTGTGACACACTGACATCTTTAGCTAATCTCGGGTTCGGGTTCGTCTCCCCCCCGCACCCCCTTTAATTTACTTAATTAATTCTGCTCTCGGTTTTGTGTGTGCCACCGCCACCACCTATCAACGTAACCCCCAAAGCGCTCCCCTTTGCCTTCCATTTGTTTGCCCAGTCATTTGCATTGATTTGCAAATTTTTTTATTGGCCATTTCGAGTCGAGCCTGACGTAATTTGTTAAACTTTGTTATTTACCTGGCTGACATCGATAGCTAACTAATCAGCGTTGCCTTTTCTCGACTTTAATTTATTGCTCGTGGTATATCTCGAGCGACTTAGCCCCCAAGGACTTTTACGCGGATCCCCACATTCTCCCTCTTTCTTACTTTGTTTATTGTTTTTCTTGATATAAATGTAGATAGATTTATTGGGGGTTTGCCATTTAATATAAAATAATAATTGCTTTATTTATGCCTCCATTTCTAACTCCTTAACAAGTCTTCCATGTTGAAGCTACATTTCTATCGTATGGAATGCTAGCTACAACGAATCCTCATCTTATATTCTTTAGATGAAAGAGATAATGTTTAACAGTTTCGTTCTTAATTAAAAATCTTTAACAACTTAAATACCCTCTAACGAAATGAGAGTAATTTAAATGCTTTCTTTTATTCTCCATATACCATTAATTTATTTGTTTTAGTATATCTTTAAGAATGTCTCTTTTTGGCTCTTTGACAATATTTTTATAGATATTGTAAACAATGCCAACGAATCGGTGGTAATGCTTTCTAATAAATCGGCAGGCATTGTTGGTTTCGTTTATAAGCCATAGCTTAACTCCGCTTGTAAATTTCTTTTTAAATACCTATGTATTAATATCATAAACATTGTGGAGAATAAAATGATAATAAATAATAAAATAAATTATTAATTACCTTACCTTTCCTGTAGACACATCTAATACAAAGTATATAGTTTACCTATTTCTTCTATCTGTTCTAAAAATTTGAATATCTTTAGATGACTAATTCAATTTGTAATTACCATAAGTATAAATATGTAATTATTTTCCAATTGGATGATGTAGTTTCACATAAATTGCTGAATGAATTCATAACCTACACTTTGACTAAACCTGAAAATGTGATAAAGAATAACAAAAAGTATAAAAATAATAATATTCTTTAGAATTAGTTTTAGATGAAGTTGAAAATACATAATAAAGAATAAGATTAAAATATTAATATCTAAAAAGTATTTAAACTCAAAACAAATATTAAAATTTTTCCCCACTTTCTAAATGACCGACAAATCAAATATCCTGCAGAAACAGTGTTGCGCTCTTCCATCGATCCCAAATGTTGTTTGAAATTTGATGCCTTGAATTGAAATTTGACATTGAGGAAGTCCTCCCCACCTCCGCTCCCTTCCCTTCTGTGTTTGCTCACATCTGTTTAATTAGTGTTCAAGGCACCAGGCAGCTGCAGCTGTTGCGCTGAGACAGATATCTGAAATTCCCGAAAACCAAAACCAAAACCGTAAAGTACACCAGACTTTTTCAACCAGGCCCTTGTGCGTTGAGTTTTCTTATTACTTATATTTGAGGCCCCTCTCTGCCTGTATGTGAGAGTTAACTTGTTAATTGCGCACTTTGCATTCTATTGCAAGTTCATCATGTTTAACGGTATACTTTCCAAGTACAAGGGATAAAGGCGACTCAAACTGACTCAAAAGTCAGTTAACTAATTCAATTAGTGCCACGTGAATTACCCCGTCCGAAAAGCCGGCCCGCAAAAAGAGAGAGCGCGAGGTGAACGGGAAAGGAATAAACTGGACAGAGACAAGACAAAACTTTTGTTATCCCATTGTGCAGCTTCTGAGATGATTACATAGGGGGGGAGAAAAAGTAAGGCCACGAGAATCGGGAACTTGGGTTGCTCAGGAAAAGGGTGCTCAGAGGTGGAAGTTTCTAGGAACCCGCTATTGTTGAAGATAAAAATTAATAATAATAATTTCTTAATATTCTCCTCAATTCAATTAAAAGTAACTTATTACCTATATTTTCTGTGAAACAAGATGTTACTTACTTCAAATCATGGCTTATAATTATGTAAATGGGCAAAAGTTAAAGCTGTCGTATAAATACTTCGCTGGTTCTCAGCCGAATATCAATTAGTAAGATACTTCATTCATTACTTCATTCTCTAACTTCTAGAGTTTATTTTAAGCTGCTTAAAATAGAGAGAAACAGATTACAAACTCTACTGGTTTACAATAAAAAATAACTAATAAAATAATAATATCTACGACTGAAATATATTTAATAAATTGCAGAAAAGTTTCATTTGAACTCACTCAGTAAGAGTTCAACAGAAAGCTGAACTTCTCAGTATTAAATCTCACTTTAAACAGTGTTAATATTGAACTTTGTCGAATTGTTGATATTATTTAAAAGTATGTAAAACTTACTCTTCCGTAATGTTATAAAACTGATTAAATCAGTAAGTAAGCCGGCTCTAGAGAAAGTCAAATAAATACCAAGTTCGACTTGTAGAACTTTGTTTGAGTTGGCGAAGAAGCGTAACTGGGCACCAAATTATCGTTATCAAATTCAGAATCTACATTGACCCCGTTACAAGCTTTGGGCCCATCTGTTGTGGCCTTTAATTTAACCAGCTTGGATTTCTATGCGAATTAGACTTGTTTTGGCCTGGTTTTTCCACCAGGTCTGGCTTATTATTATCACATGGTAGACTGAGAGGGGCCGATAACTTTTGCACCAGTTTAATTTGGCATTGTTTTTGGCCAGCTTCTTCTATATATTCTCTATTCTTTTATTATCTCACAGCTCACAGTTTTGGAAGCCACGAAAATTGGCCAACAAGAAGAACACAAAAAAAAAAAGAATACTGACAAAACTTTTCCAGTGAGTGTCATCGTTGTTTTTGGGTTTTGTTTTGCGTAAAATTCCCACGCCCACACCCACACCCACGACTACGCCCTTAAACATAGCAAACAATTGTGCTTTTGTTTACTAATTTGTGGCCTTCTCTGTGTTTTTGCTATGTTTTCTTTTTGGTTCTGACTTTATCGCTTGTTTTGTTTACTTTCTTTGGCTTGGTTTAGTTTTTGGCTATTTGACTATAGTATTTGCTTCTTGTCTGCCAAGTTGAAAGTTCATTTGCCGTTTTAATTGCCAGCTAATAGTCCGAAAGTTACTCCTCTTTTCAGTTTATTACCTTTTTTTGTTTTGTTTAGGGTCTTTCGCCTTTTATTTTTCTTAACTCTTTTGGGGGAATGGCAAAAGTTATGCGGGTAGCCCCAGAGGCAGATGATAAAAATGGCCAACGACTGACTGGGAGAGAGTGAGAGTTAGGGGCGGAGATCAAAGTAAAGCCTCTCTGACTTTTCGGCTTAACAGAATTTGAATTATTTTGACATTTGTTTGGTCTTGGCCATTATTTGAGTTGTGGATTAAAGTGTTGACCATAAAGTGAGAGTTCATTTGGGGTCGAGGTTAGCCTTATCAGACTTAGTTCAGTTTAATGCGAAGCTATGGCCGTTTTTGGCTGACAAAATAGTTTTTTAGTCTAATTATTAAATATACATAATAACATAATAATATGTTTTTATTAAATTCGTGGTTTCATTAATTAAATTCAATTATAAAAGATGTATTTAACGGTTAAATAGTTCAATTAGAAATAAATACATACATGTTCCATGTTAGGAACTATAAAATATTCTTAAAATATTCTTCATTGCTCTTGAAATTCCCAAGTACGAATTCAGGAACCAACTGCTATGAACCGACGTAAGATTTGAGGTTGAATCAGTCAGAAAAATTAGTACTGATAAGGATTCTTTGTGAAGTGAAAGATTTGCATAATTACGTATTGATTTATGCGGATTTATTAGCCGAATAAACTTCGAGTCAGCAAGCTAATCTTACAACTTAAATGAAAGTGCCTTTCTAAGTAATAAATAAATTAATAATTATCAAAGCCATAGTTATGGAATCAAATACCAATACAAAATTAAATAAAAACGATTATCCAACACTTTCTCCCCATTCCGTTTCTATATTGTATAAAGCCGACCTCTGACCGTTACCTGTTGCTGCTGGGCTCCCCTGGGGCTACAATTTCACCTTTCATCTGGTCGGAGCTCCTCTTAAGTTCAATTTGCTAGAACGAGATTCCTCTCCTCGTTGGCCAAGTCCGCCAATTAGCCTGTTGGCAGAGTTCCTCTTGCCCTTCAAGAGCTTCAGAGAGCAATTTCCTTGTTTTGAAGAAAACTTTTCCATTTCTTTTTCATAATTTTGCTTTCGACCAAGTTTTGCCGAGCGCTAAATTGTTGCCGCTCTTCTTGGTCAACCCCCCCGCCCCACTTGGTAACATCCATTAATCAAACTTCTGGTCTTTGTTCAATCTCTTCTATTTTATGATTCTCTATAATTTTTAGCCGCTTCTCTTTCTTGTTTTCTTAGGGGCTTATTATTGTTGTTATTTATTATTGTTGCGGGCATAAAGTTTTTGTTTTTTCTTTCTTTTTGCTGTAAAGGGGAAGATTGCCCCGGGGTCTTAGCCAGTTGATGACCCCGCACGCGATTTTCCCTCTCTTTTTAAAATTGCTTCCATCTCCGTTACTCGCTCGTGCATATTTCACGCTTTTTTCTAATTGCCAACCGACTTTTGTTATAGTTTTTGGTTATTTTTTGGTCGTTCCTTTCCAGCTGATTTGCGATAGAGAAACAACAACTGTCGGCAGATAATAATAAAAAAAAATTGAATAGCATTTTTTTGTGTACGATTGCGAGTGTCTTTGTGATTATTTAACTGCCTTTTTTGGTTGCTAAAACAAAGGCTTGTCATTCAACTTCGGTCATATGTTCTAGATATGATTAGAGAGCCAGAGAGGGAAACAAATGAAAATTCTTTGAACTGCCATTCACCGCCACACGAATATGTTTATATATATATTTATTTGGTCATGGGGCCTTTGATTGTTCGCTTTTAGTTAACTGATATTGATATCTGAATGTCAGGTTATCAGCACATTTTTTTATTGGTCAATTAAAAAACGTTATAACATTAAATTCCACAAAGGGAAGCGTTCGTATTTTTTAGTAGTTATCAAGGTGAAGTTTTAAGACTGATATATATGTTTTATTAAAGAAAAAACGTTATTATAAAAAGTATTTGTTTTCGAAGTATATGTAAGTATTAAAAAAGAAACTTGATATATAATGAAAATATATAAAAGTACTAGAAATAATAAATATAAATGGTTTTTACGTATGAATACCAGAATACCAATAAAATATTGTTCTTTGAAATAATTTATTGAAGAAGTAACAACGTAATCCAATATTTAAAACATAAAAACTGAGATAATATAAATAATGTAGTTATATTACTTCTTATGTGGCTTATAAAATCCAAAAATATAATATAATAAAATGTCTTAGTCGAGCATATTCCACTTCAATCAAATTCACCTACTTGTGCTAGTTTAGGAACACCTTTTAGAGTAATCAAAATAATTTATCTCATCCAAAAATATCCCCAAGCAATTTGATGTCAACCGAAATAAGAAAATATTATTATTAAAATTAATTGTCCGTGAGCTGAGCGACAGACAAACAGATAGACCGAAAATGCAATATCCACAGAGGCGCACACGATCGGATTTTGGGTTGTATACTATATCTATATATAGGCGGCGACGACTGTCATAACAGTGTCCCCCCCTTGCTCTCTCTCTCTTCGCACATTATTCCACCTTATAAAGCGGTTCTGTTCCAGTGACAAGCCAACAATAACAATAACAATAACAATAGCCATCGCCATACGCCGCCAACAACAATTCAAATTCAACTTGTTTTTGATTAGATCATTGGCAAGGCGATATGTCAGTCACTGAGGAAGAGGTGGAAAAGGGGGTTAATACTCGCACTCGCAACGCCACCCCCTGCTGGCTCCCCTCACAGTTTAACCTGCTGCTGCTCGTGTGCGATAATTAACTGAAATAGACCCGTGACTGTCAGTCAGTCAGCCAGCCACAAGACATTCTACATAGCTATACATAAATCTATACTATATGTGTGTACAGTGGGACTTAAGGCTATGGCAGAGATAGTGATCATTCGGGGTGTCTTAATTTCACTTAAAGGGGGATAAAACCAAATATAATCCTTTAAGTTATTTAAATATATTTGGTACCATATAAACCTTTGTTTAATATTTTTAAATATAAGCCAAAAGGCCAATTAAAAAGTCTTCTTACAAAAGATATTCCTTAAACTCACAAACTTATAAGAGTGCACGGTGTATGTGGATATATGTTCTTTTATTTTTGTCCGTTAAGCACTTGAGTTGCAATTACATTTCATGGTGAGACTGCAAAAGTGGGCTAGTTAAAAATGTCAAGAAGAACTACTGCAAGCTATAAAAGAAAAAGGAAAATAAAAAACCGACAGAGAGAAGCGAAAAGGAGGGTAAAAAAGGAAACTTTTTTTTGGGCCACACACAGAAAATAGTTCTATCAGTTGGGACTTGTTATTATTAAAAATTTCCTTGAAAGGATACAAATAAAATATGTTTAATATAGATAATGTTAAAATTTACTTAGAACCATAATTACTTTCACAGTTAAAATATATTTTTTATTATAATGGTTATTTGTTTTATGTTTACATAAAAAGTTAGACTGATAATACGTTTATTTCTCCAATTTTTATTAGTAAACATTTATCTATTAAGAAAAAGTATAGTTAAAGATCCAATATTGAATTAATAAAATGTTAATATATCACTTGTTAGTTTTATTTTGTAATTAGTAAGGTTTCAACATTATAAAATAATATAGAACTATAAAACAATATTTCGATTGCTCTGTATAGCAAAGATAAGTAGAGAACCACTTCATTCAGTTTTCTTTTCTTTTTTTTTTATTATTATCCGCCGTAAAAGTTTTACCAGCTCTTTTGCCATCTCACCAGTTGAGTCGACCAGGTGCTTACAACCATTCACTGATTTTTTTAATAACTCACGACTTTGGCCATGGCTTTGACAAGCTGTTAATGGCATTAAACGAGAAGGAAGAGAGATCGAGAGACCTAGAAAAAGGCAAAGAATTCCTTGCCAAAGCTGCGGAATGAAGAAAGAAATAAAAAAAAAGTTGGTCATTTAACAAAAAGCAATTTCGCTCAAACTCAACTTGCTTTGAGATTTATTTTCTTATTTTTAAACTTTTTTCTCTTCCATTTTTTATTCAAGCCCGTAATTGGTTTCAATTTGAAATTGAAACGCATTTCAAAGCGACTTCTTTGCCAATGCCTTCCGACATGCTTTTTCCCCAATTTGGTTTCTCTGCGAATTTTGTTGAGAATATTTTTATTTTTGTGGCTTTTCGGGTGCGTTGGTGTGTGAGAGCGAGAGATAGCCAGTCCAGCCTGTTCTAGGCCGAATAGGCCAGGAGAAACAGTTTATGAGATACCACTAATTGGCCATAAAATTGTATGAATTTCATGTGCCGGTTTTCCCCACTTTTCGTGGCCAATTAGTCACCTAAAATGTGATGCGGTCAATACTTTTGATACCTATATAATCTGTGGGTTAGTGGGTGGTTTTATTTGCAGAGAAACTAGCTATATGTTTTACATAACTTTAGATGTGAAAGGTTTCCATGTTTGTTAATTAATAACTTAAATTATATTGCAGAATTGTGGCTTTAAAGACAAATGAATTCGTTATTATTTATGTCACTTTATTTACAATAATTCCTAGTTTTAAATGCCGCATTTTTTATATGCAGAAAAGTTTGAAATATGCTTTATTATTTTATAATATATACAAGTTATTTAAAGAAAATTACAGGGCATTATATGAGTCCACCCTTTGCCCACCCGACATTCCGCTTATTGTTTTCTTGTCTCCGAACTCTTTTGATAAGCTTAAAGCTGATATAAAACGCTGACCGCGTGCTGATAATTCAATTTCCCGCAAACTGTAATTGCTCACAATAAATCATAAATGTTTGCCTCAAAAGGTAACAGAAAAAATAATAATTATTTATACGGACAATACATCAATTGAATTTCATGAAAATTTCAATGGGAAATCGTTGAGTAAATACCAATAAATAAATATGACATCTATGTGAACATTAAATTAATATGAATAATGGAAATAGCAAATTGGAAAAGTGAGCAGGGCAGCAAAGAGTTATGAAAAGCGATGTTTTCTTTTACATTTTTCTTCTTTTTACACTCCGAAAATGTCTATCTCTTAGAGGAATCCCATTAAATATTTATGCACAATTAACAATTTGCTGAGCGACACTTGACATGACAATAAAAACAGCGAGCCACAAACAAGGGAATCCACTGAAATATTAATGCCATTAAAAATGTAATTTCAATAAAGGCGGCGGGAAAAATTCAATTAAAACAAAATTTTGTGCCACGAAAAGCGAAAGCAAAACGCAAACCAAAGCAAATAAAAAATAGTCAGAACAAAAACAGTGTCAATATTGTAAAGCTACCGGATAGCTTTTTGTTTTATTTAGCAAACCGGCGGCGGGTTTATTTACTCTGCTGGCCATTTTAATGAACCCGCCGGTCGCTAAATAAACTGAGCTTCCTTTCCCCCCCAGATAGCCGCAGAATTTTATATTAATTAGTGGTCGAGTGGCGGTCGTTTTGTTGGCCATATCCCTGCCGCTCCTTAGCTCCATGTGCCATATGCAATTAAAAACACTCAACCGAATTTGGGGCCAACCGTTGGAGCAGCTAACGCCAACTAAGCCAACATTTAACCCAGTTAACAACTCTACCTTGACGCGTCTGCTACTTGAAAAACAAAACGAAAAAATAAAGGCAGCAACATATAAAAGCGAGAAACCAAAAACAAAGCCAGAACTGAAACTAAAACTAAAACTAAAACTAAAACTAAAACCATTTCCCTCGCACAAACGCGTGCCGGGAAAACAATTTTTCAACTATCTTTTCCATCTCGTATCACCTCCCCTCCCCCACAAAGACAAAACTTGGGCGAGTTCTGCAAAATGGAAATACCCATCAGCGGGATTCATCTCTTTTCACCCGCCGCTGCCACTGCCACCTCGTGTTGCAATATTTGCGCATTTCCTGTCGTACAAATATTTCCCATGTAACAGCTTCCCCCAAGCTTTTCCTACGTGGATTCCACTTCTCCTAACTGTAATAGTAATGGTAACAACGTAAACAACAACAACATAGACGGCGCAACACTGTTGCCAGCTAACTTTCTGGCCAAAAAAACAAACAGAAAGTCAAAATTTGGGGGCCGGCAAAAGCACGAATCATGGGTACGCTTATTTGGTAAAGAAAACTATGGACAATCGGTTTAATATATAGAAAATTAATGGGTAAATAATATATGCTCTGCAGAAAAGGATAATTCAAGAGAATCATTAAACAATTCAACTTTAAAGGTTTTAGATTTAATTTAAAACGTAGCTAAATCAATTAGAGCTTGAAAAATTCATTTTAAATGAAATAAATGTAGTTTATATTTAAAGTATAAGTTGGTATATGTTTTATTAGAATTTTTACTTCAAAAAATTATTGAAGTATTTTTAGTAATGTTTACTTATTTCTTTAAATAAAATTCCTAAAAAAGCTTCCCTTACAAAATAATTTTGTTAACAAATTTCCTAAGGTCCTGTGAACTGTACCTTCTGTTGATGAATATTAATAACTCGTTTTTTTCATCGCAACAATAGCTGAGGCAACTGTTTTGGTTTATTGTTTAACTGCAGTGCCCGATTCCCCGAAGGGCAATTTGGTTAAAAAAGTTTCCTCCGCAGCTGCAGTCGCTGGGGAAAGAGATAGGGAAAGGGTCGGAGACAAAGGCCGCGAGAGAAAGGGGAGAAGTTTTTGTGGATGGTGGTGGTGGTGGGGTAGTGGTCCACACCTAACCGCCGCTAAACAAAAAGCAAACAATGTAATGCCAGCAGCAGGGACCACGCACGGCAAAAATAACAAAGTCGTGGCAGACCACAGGCGTCAGGAATAAGGGGAGAAACGAGTCTGAAAGGTAAGGGGATGGTGGAGGACACACTAGGAAAAATCTAATATTGAAATACATATTCAAAGGATTTATGTATCTTATTTATATATAAAACACCTCTTTAAAGAGCATATTCTATGTGTTGAGTTACATTTTTAAAGACATTTAGATAGTATCTTTATCTTAATTTAACTTTCTTTCTAAAGACAAATCTGTGCTCACATGCTAGCCTAAATAATACATGAATTCTTGAAATTACCATTTCAAGAACAACTTTAAAGATACACCAAATAGACACTCCTTTATTTCCCCCACTCTTTATATATTATTCAAAAATATATCCCTTTCTTATAACGATTTTAAATAAGGTTTTCAAGTGTCACATTTGTATGTCTTTCTTTCGAAAGATTTGATGTTTATTTTAATATTAAAATGGCAATTTTTATTCTCTCCGTGAATAGACGGAGATGGACGACATGGCACCATCTAAGAAAAAAGAAAAACAAAATAACATTTGCGGGAGAAGAGCGAGAGCAAAGTGGAAACAAAGCGACATGTTGCGCTTGAAATGTTGCTCGGATGGGGGGAATCCCCGACACACACACACAAGAGCAGCATCACACACAGATTCACGCTTGTGACCTTCAATGGGAGCACGCAGTGTGGGAGTGATAACCAATCCTAGAGACTAGATATCCTGATTTCGGGGGGAGGTGATGGCTGGACGCGGTTGTCTGCACCCGGAATTCAGAGTTGGCCCAGAGATAAATGTATCTTCTTGTTTGTTTCGGAATTTCTGCAGTCTGACAGAGTTCGTTTGTGTGACCGGCCGTGATTGGTTAAAGTTAGTTAAGGAGTTGGCTTAAATGGGACTTACTTGTGGTTCGATAAAACCTGACAGCAGCGGCAGCGAGTTTCAAATAATAGAAATACCAGAAAAGTTTGCATTCCATTTAGATTTCGCCAAATTAAATTAAATTTGACAGTAAATAAATAAAATAAAATAAAGGAAAACAAATAAGGTACAAGAAAGGATTGTTATTTCATTTATTTAATTTTATTCAATGAATTATTATTTAAGAACATAAACTAGTTGGCTCTTCAGTTTGATTATTTACTTTAAAGTCTTAATATTTTAAAGTACAATTTATAATTAGAAAAATTAACCTTGAACAGTTCATTACCATTTTAAGCGAGATATAAATAGCTAAACATATATAGTTTGATAAGATTGATGTCTGGAGGAGGTAAACACATAAAATGAAACGTATACGAGTATATCTATGAGAAAGAACAAATACAACATTTGGGAAGTCCGCTTAGATAAAGATTTTCTTCTGAACTAAATTAATAAAATAAAAATAAAAACGTTTTAACTGCCGCATTGTTAGTCACACTTTACCAATTGCTTCTATAGATATTTAAATATTTAATGCAGTCTTTTTTTTGTGCATTTTTCTCGCTAATCCCCAGCAGCTGTTTGTTTTATAAAATACTACATATATAACAAAAAACAGAACAAACATTGAGATAAGATTAGCGGGGCAAACCAATCTGAATTTGGGGCACTTAGGCACATTGGCCCACTTGCAATTGGGAAAATTGGGAGCAAAACCGAAAGCTTTAACCCACGCCAGGCCCATTAACGTTCAACGTCATCCATTTATTGTTATTTATATTACGCAATTTAGCCCGCTTATCGGCAATCAAATAATTAGAAAAGGTGAAACAGGTGAAACAAGGCGAAACAGGGTAGAAACATGGGAGAAACAAGGCAAACCAAAGGCGAATCCCCACAATGCCAATACAAATTATGGGACTTGCCCTTTCGGGGCCTTTGTGGCTCCTTTATAACAATAACAAAGGGGCAGAATATAAGAGATATATATAGTAGTAGCGATGAGTGCGTGATCACGTCTTTTATTAGATAAAATTTGATGTTATTTTTATGCTATAAAAGAACTAAATCAAAGAAATATAAGTTATGAAGATGGAATAGTTTTAGTTGTACTTTTTGTTTACAAGACATTAAAATATGTGAATTAATTTGTGAGTGAGTCGAAATCAGTGCTGTGCTTTAATTTACCGAGAGCGTACACGAAGACCTTTGCCGAAGTCGCACGAATGTTGATAGCGTGCGTGTGCCGGCAGAGCGACAGCAGAGAACTTCACAGACCCGCGGGATAGGGCCGTACGGACTACTGCTTTAAATAATAAAGATTGCAAAAGAGGATAGGGAGAACATATATTGTATTATAATTATAATTAATTTACGTAATTAAAAGGAACCTAAAGGCACCGTGCAGAGTGCGTGCGTGATATAGAGTATCACCTCACGCGACCTTCCCCCCCCACAAAATAGCACCCCGAAAGCCGGTTCAAGTTGAATTTTCCCCGCTAGCATTTTTTTTTTTTTAATTTTTTTGCGCCATGCTAAAATTGCACTCAAACAAGGCAGACCAAGTGGCAGACAGTTGGAAAATGAAGTGGAAAAGAGGAGAAAAATAGCAACATTCTGTCTTAATGAACGAGTTAAGCAGAGGGAAGAGGAGAAGAGAAGAAACCTAAGCAAAATGATGACGAAATAAACAAAATGGAGAAAATGGCTTAATTGATTGGTTGGTTGAGCTAGAGGTCCTTGGAATTTTGTCACTTTAAATAAAAGTTTAAGTAGCAATTACTTAGGTTCTGCCATAGAAAACATAATTATTTTCTTATAAGAAAAGTATACTTTTGTAAAAAGTTATTTACAATTAATTAAAACGTATATATAACATTAAAAGATTATACGTTTCCATTAATTATAATTTAATATTATTAAAATTAGTATCACTATTACTCTAGCATTTATATTGTTATAAAATAACATTACTTATTACCATTATTTATTATAACAACGCCTTAATGGTCTTTTATTTGCAGTTTGTAATTTATTTGCCAAGCAAAAATAATCTATTTTCAAAAGGTCGAAAGTGTTACAAATTCTTTTTAACAATCTAATTTTTTCCATATTTTTCTTTCACTTTATTTTATGAGTTTCTCTATAAATTAGCTTGCACAAGTTACATAAATGTGATTTTAAATACAAAATGGAAAAAAACCCGCAAAAACCTGGCTTCTAATTTGGTTTACGATTACTTTACAAACAAATTGTTAACAAATATTTATGGCTAATGAAGAACAATTGCATGCCACAGAATAGATAAGCATTTAACAAGGAAAAATGTAAAAAAGTTGGGCAGTATAACAAATTACGTATACGCCAGGGTCAACAGTTGTTTCGTTCTTTTTTCATATTACGTATACGTAATGTTTTTGTTCCAACCATTAATTTACCATTAACCATTGTAGCCCAGTTTAATTTAAAACAAATATTCAAAACAAAAGTCATTGAAAGATTTAACAAAATTAGGAAACAAAGAAAAACAAAAGGAAAACTGGTGAAATGGAGCAAATCTTTAAGCAAATGCCCCGAGTGGGCGGCAATTGATAAACTGCGCCAAATAGAGCACCCGTCGTAAAACGCAGGGTAAAGGGGGGATAAGGTGAAGAGGAAAGCTCAACCTAGTACCCATTTCCACCCACCCACAGTTTCCCGCCCATTTTCCAGCCGGGACAGACATTGCCAATAGCGCAACGTTTCGGAAACAATTTGAAGGCCATAAAACTTGATGTGGCGGCTGCCATAAAGGAGGCGACACCAGGCACAGATTCCGACCCACCGCCGCACCCGCCCGATTCTCCAGAAGTTAGGTGAAAACTGCGACGGCACTCAAGATGCGGCAGATGCGGAAAATACTGAATACGAAATATGCGGCAATGGCGCGCCAGCAAAACTCCGGCGGCGGGTGGAAGAAAGCGTGGCAAACGTCGACAAAAACAAACAAATAAACATCAAGCAGCTGTTTTTGGCGCCGCCGGAGAGAGAAAAACTAGAGAGAGCGACAGCCAAGAGAGACTGAGAGGAATATTTGCAAAAATAAAGAGAGAGCGAGAGAGTGCTTAAAACCAATAACAACAATAGACAATTGAATGCTCTCATTAAGACTCTCTGCCGGCTACAGTCTTTACTGGAAAAATGGAACACACAGAAAGCATGAAAGGAGTTTTAAATTTTAACTGTCTGCCTGTCCGTTTTTGTCCAAATTATTTATTGGTTTTAATTAATCAATACTTTTTATTAAAAGAATTTTACATATTTTACTGTGTATTTATAATTATGGCTTGTAATTCAAAGATATTTAGGCAGACCTCTACTTATCTCAATATTCTGGACGCCACTGTGAAGAGCACCCACTCCCACTGGCTTGCCTTTTCTCTCGCTCTGATTTGCTCTATCTCTCTCTGTTGCTCTCCAAGTGCACTTTGCTCACCGCCCACTTATCATACGGCACTCACTCATTCATGGCCAGACTGCTAGCCCTCTCCCGCTCCCTCTCATCTATCCTGACAAGTCTGCTGCGCCTATTGGCATATTGCATACAGTTATGGTTGAGATAATAGGACCACATGCCTCGGGTAATTTCGACTCGACATTTTGAGTAAAAATAATTATAAAATCCTTAAAAAATCTATAAGCTCGCTTTACTTTTTTTAGATTTTTATTTTTTCATTAACAAAAAAGTATTGAATGGCTTAAATGCAGCATTTTCTTTTATTAATTCTATGAAGCCCTTTTCAGTTAGAAAAAATATTGAAGTAGGTCTCATTTAATCCCTTCGTTTTGGCCAAAACAACAAGCTTTACTACCCCTTAAAGCCTTTAGCCTCCTGTCAACTCTCCTTACAATTCTAAACTTTGTGCTAGCATTTGCACCTCAATTGTAGGGACACACACATAAGGCGACGAGACAACACCAGCAACCAACCGAGGACCGATAAAGAGAGAGAGGAGCGACGCCGACTGCAGAACGACGCTGCGGCATTTTGACGCTTGGCACGTTGGTGGCCGCCTGAAATATTTCGAACGGCTTGGACCTCCTCAGTCGCCGTTCTGCTGCTGCTAAAACAGCAACAAAGCTCCGGAACGGACTCGTAACTCGCGACCAATTGAGAGTCGTCACAGCCGTGAAATACGAACACGTACGGGTACGGATACGGTGCGGATACGTAGCTGGCAATACGGGTCTCAAGCGGTTTATTACGTATACGCACCGCGTGCCGCCGCTTGGCAAATTTTTATTATTTTCCACGAGTGTAGGCAAGGCGCACGGCAAATATGAAATCAAAATGTAAATGAAAATGAGCAGGCAAGGCATAAAAAAAGAGCAAAAAACCAAAAGCAAAAAAGATAACAAGGCAAACAAACAACAACCATAGTTAAGCGAAATCGATGACGATAAGGCGGCAAAACAGTTTGGCAAAAAAGAATATGCCCATCAACATAACGTAAAAAATAGAAAAGGACAAAAAAAAAGTCAAGAAAACCCTCACACATAAAAAATAAATATAAAATTTGGCAGCAAACAGTGACAAACAAAACAAAACGCAAGTGCATTTGAAATATCAATAACAAATCAAGAAATACAAATAAAACAAAGAGGCAGCCACGAATTGTAAATTCTGGTAAATAATTTAAAAAACAAATAATAGCAATAATAAATAAAGCACAAATAAAAGAATATATAAGTTTATAAATAAAATATTCTGAAATAAAAACCCAAACATATGTAAAAACAGAACCAAAATTCTTCTAACCAAAAAGGTAAAAAATTCCGACATATTTTCAGCAGAAGCTGTTGAATATTTTGTTGTATTTGCCCATTCACGTGATAAGAAAATGGTAACAAAAAAAAACTTGGTAAAAGACGATAGATAGATTGTATATGCACAATTGCTAAGAGGCGCGGGGAATATTCCACATTTTCGATTTCGATTCAATGTAAAGTGAGTGCCGCCAGGCGAGCAAATACAAACAGATAAACAAATCAAGCACAATAGAGTGTCCCTTTTGATTCCGTTCCGATTCGATCTCTCTTTCATTCCGGCGTGTTTTGGCTCTACGGAAAGTGCAACACAAATATTAGCAAAGCCATAAAACAATAAACCCCCAAACGTATTAATTGCAATCTTGTGATAGTGGAAATACTAAAGCGAAACGGGGAAAAACAAACAAAAGGTAATTAATAAAAGCAAACTAATTGGGTTTGACAGAATAACAATACGAAACGCTAACCATTTTTGGCTTAAATAAGTTACAATTTCAAATAAATATAGTAGTCCACAAAATAAGTTTGATTAAATCTGTGCGAGACTTTGACAGAGTAAATAAACTTAATTATATTACAAACTAATTAGAGAACTTCAAACGCAGTAATGGCAATTTATACAAAAAGAAACAAGACAAGATTTATGCCTCAAAAACAATAAATGTATATAGGAATCTTAATGTAAACAAGAATAACTGGAAAAACATTTAAAAACACATGTGTACAAGATTTTGAAGATGTCGGCAGTCAACCGTTTTACAGCGAATTTAAGAACAAAAAGAGTTCAGCTACAAATAATTTTCGAAATAACATGAAACCCAATTAAAATTCTACACAAGTTCCATTTAGCATTTCAAATTTCACATTTTCCTTCGCCACATGCCTCGCAATTTTTTCATATTTGTCAACAGACAATTCGGGGAATATTCAATTCACATTCCCCCTTTCGCCAGCTTCAGCATCTGCTCTTTTTCTAGCCAATTATTGGTCTATATGTTGGCCAATTGACGATGGCTGCCGATGACAGCTTAACGCTTTTGCCAGAATAAATATGAATTTTTGGCTTTATGCTGAACAAATAAATATGTTTGAAAAGTTGACTGAATACGCAAAAAAGATCCTTTAAAAGTTTGAGTTATAAGGAAATAAGTTAGGAAAAAGGCAACATGCTTTCAACTGGCCCCTGTTTTTATTATTTTAATATTTATATTCATTATTAAACGCTTAATCACTTGAGTTTATATTTTACTTCTATTAAACGGCAATCATGTAATTAAATCAACATTAGTTGACTTTATGAATATGTACATTTCTGCTTCAGCTGCTTCAGACGTTTTGACAAGTACATTTTTGAATAAACTTTTAATTAAAATATTTATTTATTGCACGGACCAAAATTTGAGCAAGTTCCCTTACAGTTTCGAAGCTTCACCGCAACAAACACACAAAACTTTAAATACTTTAATTTCATGGCGGCGAAAGTTTTTGGGGAATGAATGCCAAAACCCCATACAGAAATCGAGTGCCAATAACAACTTGTCCTTAGCCCCCAAATTGGCCCAATGAAAGTTCAGTTTTGGCAAAAGAAAAAATGTAGGAGGAAACAGATGGAGGCTGTCCGAGTGTCTCGCTTTATGAAACTTTCAATACCCTTCAGTATAAAAAACATTACGTATACGCAGTGTCTGACACAAGTAATTCATAAAAACTTGGCAGTGAAAAACTGAAACCTTAAATTATGGAAATCGTTCTCATTTACTTTAATTTGGATAAATAAAAAGCTAATGCTGATTGTAGAGATGACAAGATTAATGCGAAGTTTATTATATCCCTGGCAAGGGAAACAAGAAAAACAATAACATGCTGAAGGAATAACTTTTTCAATTGGCTTCCTTCCGCTCTTACAAGATTTATCCATTTATAGAGATATGTGTGTGTGTGGGATTAGATGGAATCATTCATTCACATGTGATCATTGAGGGTGTGTGCGCCTTAAGTGAGTTTCTGTTGGCATTCCTTGCCGTCTCCCTTGGCTTCTTTTTTTTTTTATTTACGCCCGCAATTTGTGCTGACAGGTCCAATAATTTATGGCAGCCGTCCACTTATTGATTACGCCGAAATCGCTTTCAGGTAGAAATCGTTTTTGACTTTTGAGATTCTTATCAAAAAAAAAACCGGGCAATAGATTTGGTGCGCTTTTTCCACTTTGCTATTTCCACTCTTCTGCCGTTTAACTGCTCTTCCGCAGTTGCGGTCATAATTTGTCCAGTCAGCCAACTTTTGGGAAATTAAACAGTGGTATTTCCACTTTTCGGATAGAGTAAATAACAGAAATGCGGCACCTAAATTTGTAAGGACGGAAGGAGCTTCAAAAAAGGTTTGTAGATATTACTTTTAGGATGTAGGAATATTTTTTTGAATATTTATTATTATGCTTTTATAATTTAAGACATATTTTCTGTATTTATAATAATATTACACCACTTAACCTACATAATCTTGGAATAGCAAAAAGTCTTTTTTCCCTTCTCAATATTTTTAATCTTTACTTTCCAAAAACTCTTTGAACTTTATCAGAAATATTCTTTCCAAAAAACAAGCAGTTCGATTTTCGGGTTATTGAAGATGGACTGTATTTTGGTTCGGACTGCTGGCCATGCGGAAACAAGTGCTGCGTTTAGCTGTTTGCTGCCCCGCTCTGGCGGCAGCTTCCAGCCGTTTCCGTTTTCCGCTGGCTGAGCAAAATTCTCTGGGACATTTTTTTTTTTTCGTCTCTTTTCGGGTTTGAATTGCGGGGGCAGGTGAGGGCAGTCCGGGTTTTGTTGCAATTGTTTGCAATTTAGTTGCCACCACAAAATGGCCAACTGTTTTCGAGGCTAATCTGTTGCCAATTTGTTGGTCTTTTTTTTTTGGCCACCAATTTCGCTGGGCTTGTGTCGGTATGCAAAGGCTTTAAGTGCTTTTCCCCTAATATTTCGTGTTTTGAAGGTTTTTCTGCCGGCTGTGGAAATGAGATTTGCATATATTTCCTTTGGCTGCATTTTACTTTGGCTTCGCATAGAGCGGAATTATGCTAATTGTAGGCGCCAGAGCCTGCTCTTAGAATTTATTCAAAAGGGAGATTATATAATATATACGCGTATTATTTTTGGAAATTTTTTTGTTTTCATACAGATTTGCGTTCATCAGTCATTTGCTGTTGGTTTTTGCTAATTAGAAGCGTGCCTCAATGGCCTTTGCCGAAATTTATGCAGATAAAGTCAGACATCTCAAGGGACTAAGAACAAAAGCGAAAATTAAAGCATACTTCATGGCATAAACTTTGTTGTGTTTATAGAAAAACGAATGGTAAGCACTTTTCTTTGGGTTAAAGTTTGGCGTTCGCGTATAATTGTACATTTCTAGCATTTAAGCTGAGTGCCTGGCTGAATTATTTTTATCTTATTTTCTTCCAGGAAACCTAATTTTTTCTTTTGCTGCTTCTGCCACTTATTTAGGGAAAATCCGCTTACATTTGGGATTGCTTGTGGGGTAACTTAAGCTCAATCGCTTTGTGGTTATTTTGTGTTGGCTATAAGCAGAGATTGGGATATAGAAGGGCCAAAATAAAATGAATAAAATGATGCGGAGCAGATGTGTGTAAGTGCAGCTGAATATATCGACTTTAATGCTTACTTAATTCTCTGCCCGCATATGCAAAGTTTTCCTCATTAACAATTCAAGAAAATGTAATATGTAGCAGCTCAGTTTCTACCTAAAGTATTCATTACAGCTTTCAAGTGCGTTATGCATTTACTAAAATCATTTGAAATTCAAATGCGAGATAACTTCAACGTTGGAAAAGTTCTTTTAAATATTTTTGTGTTGAAATAAAGCCTAGCAAGGCAACTAAACAAAATGCCAGCCCTACAGAATATAAATATTTTGATTATAACATATTTATCATAAAAGAAAAATCCATTCGTTTGGGGGCCTCATAAAAATGTGCTTGTTGACTGCCGATTGGATGACGGCGAAGCCACTTAAGTGCTAATATTTCTACTGGCCGGGTTATTAAAGTTAAGCCAGCCCATTGTCGGCGGCTTCTTTAACTTTCATGGGGATTTACGGGCGCGGCATTAAATTGACAGCTCATTCCCTTTGGTATCTTTCAGGAGATGATCAATAAAGTCAATCCCTAGCAGCCAATTGACAGGTCCGCCCTGCGACCTTGTTTTTTCTCGTTTGGCATTCTTGCATATCTTTAAGGATAAACATTTTTTTATCACTCCTGTTTATATATCGCCGCAAACAAAAGAAGAAAAATGAAAATCATTTTCAAAATCATTCGTGTGTAAAAATGGCAAGCAAGTAGAGACATTGGCTTAATGGATTTCGTTATTCAAAAAAAAAAAATTGCGGCCAAAAGGCGCTCGAGGTTCTTGTGGAAAAACAAATGGGAATGGGATGATGGGGGTGGGTGAAATTCATCGCATGGAAAATCCATTTATCAAAAACGACGGCCAAAGAAAACCGCAAACGCATCGCACAATTTGACGGCAAACAAGCAACAATAACAAGAAACAAATGATTTAAATTAATCCACTTAAGGCCACTTAAATCCCCGATTCTAGGGGTCCAAAAATGTATGCTATGTATAATTCCCACGAGCGCAGCAAGCACATATACACTCGTATATATATTCATGGTATATCCCTGTACATGTCGAAATTATCGGTGGATGAGTGTAAAATGTCAAACGTTGGGAGTCGAGTGGAGTGAACTTTTTGTCCGGCATGGAAGGGCATGAAATGAATGCAAAAGAAAACCAGTAATAATGGGAAAATGTGAAAACATTCAATGGCATATTGACCGAAGTGGGCTGTGCACTTTTTAAAGGTGATTCACGTTGGCCACGATTAATATATATATAATATATTCTGGATTAAGTACCGTCAGGTAATGAAGTGAACATTGAAGTTAAACCATCCTTTTGTCGCATTTAATTGTACTTTAAAGGGTTCTTAATTATAAACTTATGTGAAATGAGGTCCTCATTATATTGAGATCGATTTGAATTATGTAACAATATTAAATAAATAAATATTAATGAAGCGCTTAAAAGGTTCAATCAAACAGTTAAAATATGCAGATAATTATGCAATACAAATAACTTAGTATTCATTATTAAACGAGACTTTTTTTATGAGAATACTCAGACTATTTGGAAAGTAAATACATTTTATGGACACAATAAAAAAGGAGACAAACTTTAGCAATATTAAATTTGATTGTCAAAATAGGATTTTATGGCTTTATGATATTTAAATCAGTTTCAGGCAAGGCAATTCCATTTTCTTGCTTTTTTCTGAGTATTATATATAGATATTTTCAAAAATAAATTTCAGTTTCCCCATAAAACATAATCTATTACATTTCCCATTACAAACCAGGATCGCCTCATGCCCCCTAAAGGGTATTTTTTGCCCACAAATAAGTGGGCTTGAGGGTGCGACATATTGAAAAAGGAAGCCGTAGGAAAAAATATTTCGCAATTTCAATATAAAGCCTGGCGGCATGCTATGCCGGCTAAGGACAATCGTGGGCGGCGGCACGCCTCCAAATGTGGGTCAAACTGGCATACAAACACACACACTTTCATGGAATTGTTGTTGTTCGAGTATAGGGGACCAGAAAGGAAGGTTGTCAACGTAACGAACGACCCCAAGCCGACCCGCTTTTGGCCAAGGCGCCGGCAACAGAAGCGGCAATAAAAACAATCGGGTCCTGCATATGCTGGACCTCCGTTGGCTGGAAGGGGTGGCAACCCTGTCACTGGCGGGGTGACTCTGTGGTCACCGTCAGCGCTTTAAAACGACGTTATCGTCCCAGCGGGGCTTTTCGGCTGCTCCTGATTTCTATGCCTCCTATCAGAGATTCCAAGGGTATATTGCTTTGAGAGGGTTCAAAGCTATTAAATGGAAGGAGTTATCTGGGGTTCTCGAAAAATGGTAGAGGATTTAAAAGGGTTACTAGAAAAAGGTTATTATTATTAAAAAGTTAACAATTATTCTGTCAGATAAATTTATTAATGTGTATTTCAGTTA
Organism: Drosophila kanapiae; assembly: GCA_008042475.1. Taxonomy (NCBI): domain Eukaryota; kingdom Metazoa; phylum Arthropoda; class Insecta; order Diptera; family Drosophilidae; genus Drosophila; species Drosophila kanapiae. The sequence goes on from VNJM01000232.1 coordinate 761,784, forward strand.
ATCGAACTATTTAAAGGAAAGCAAGACCCATTAATTGTTTAATTTGTAAGATTATCGAGTTTGAAATCGGTTAAGTTTAACGGTTTGAAATCCATCAGTTAAAATTATATTATAAGAGATTAAAAATACAACAAATTATATTTTTTTTTTTGCCAATAAAAAGGTTTAACTTTTTATAATTTTCCCATAATTTAATACGTTTTTTTTTTTAACTTTTAAGGTACTCGGTGGTTGAAAGTTTCGATTTAACATATTTTCCCCTGATTTTATTCTTCCATTTTTCTTCTTTTTGTTGTTGTTGTTGTTGTGGCTTAACCGTTATAGTGCCGACATTTTATTGCTGCATCCTTGCAGTTTTTATAGACCCTTCCGCACACATGCCTTTCTCCCCCTTCTTCCCGCTTCCGTAATTTTTCGCCTCCCCCCCACCCGTCTCTGTCTGGCACGCCTATACAATGAACCCGCATGCATTGGTATATTCCGCCTGCGTACGTGTATGTGTATTTATCGGTATGTGTGCGTGTGTGTATTTGCGGTCTTTCACACATACTTTTGCAAATTTGTTATTTACAGTTATTTTAGTGCATTGTGCGGCCGTCGGAAGTGGAAATGAAGCAAGTAGCAGGGATCGGATCCCGAGCGTGTTTAAAAAAAGGATATAAACACACACATTTCAACAGAGAAAAAAGTCTCAGACCCCTAGATGAACAGGGATGCCACAGAAATTGCTAGGAAATTTAAAATCAATTGAAAATCCGCCAAAAATGAGGCAACAGTATATTTTAAAACCTGAATTGATTGTTATATCATACTTTTTGATATTCATTTTAATGGAATTAAATTCTATAAAAAATATATTACAGATAAAAGTATTAAAAACTTAGTTTTTGGAAATATATCGCTATTTATAATTAATTAAAGTGTTTGCAACTTTTTTTCTCCGTGAACCCACCATCATAAACATTCAAGAACACACTTTGCTTTGGCACAAGGCGCTTTTGCATATAGCCATATAGCAATATGCTATGTGCAGGCCACACATATCTTTCAAGGTAAATTTTCCCAGTTCAAAGGAAAGAAATATTCGACAGCAACAAGAACAACAATAACCAGGGGGGGAAAAATCTCAGCAAAAGACGCCAAGGAAAATGTCAAAGAGAAATAAGTGTGGGGAAAATAAGGAAAAATCGGTAGTAATAGGATAAGAAGTGAAGAAGGCATTGCCAACCTTATTCGATAGCAAAAAATGACAGAAAGAGAAGAAAAAACTGTTGGTAGCAGACACACATGGCTCCTTCTTCAGCGGCTCTTGGATCCTTGTCCGTTGAGTGAAATCCATATGCTCCTTCTAGCATTGATTTCAGGGTGCCATGTGTTCCTGAGCAATTTGGCTCCATGGCCGCTCCTTCTTTTTTCTTAGTTTTTTATATTGTCGATATGGAGCTGTGGTCGGAAATACTAAAGTGAGTAAAAGGAGAAAATCCGATTTTTGAGGTAGTCTAAGTACCCTCAAAATGGCATCAAAATAACAGTCTATTTGCAATACACTTGTTTAGTGTATTAAGAAGCATTTGGACTCATTATGGTGGCAAGAATATAGAAATATATAGTTCAAATACATTCCTTCCTCGTTAAGCTAAGTATAAACGAAGAAGATAATCCGAATGGAATTTTTTACGGCGTGTGCTGTGCGTTAGATAAGTTACGTATTGAAAATGGAGATAAAAAAAAGGCAGGCGACTTAGATAATGGTCATGATAAGTGCTCTGGGGATAGATAGCAATTTAAATGAGCAGCAAATTTAGATAAGGTGATTGATTGACCTTTTAGGTAACCCCTTTTAGCGTATCAAAGGCATTTATTTCATAAAAGTATAAATAATCCCGCTTACCGTATTGAATGAAATGTTTTTTTTCTTTGCTTTTTTGCCCCCACAAATATTGGCAGTTCAATGCGTAAATGTGCGAACTCAATAATTCTATTGAATTTCAGGCAATTTTCACCTCCCTTCGACCGAAACCAATTTGGTTGCCGGCGAGAAATTTCCATAGCTCTACAATTGTGATATTTCACACCCAAAAAAACTGGGTTTGCATGGGGTAAATCGAATAATTTAGATTTGTAAACAAATTAAATTGCAAATTGGCGATTATTTTAATGAACTTTCGAATTTAAGTGCCCATAAATGGCAGACCCCCAGCATTATTTTATATTCGATTATTACTTCTTTTTTTTTTTTAGAGCAAAAGGCATCGCCTTATTGTGTGAATATTTTCCAAATTTATTGCCTTTGAATAATATTGAACTGATTGATTGGGTGGAGAAATTTTCCGCAACAATTGACAGTTTTCCGGAGATGGTAATTTGCATAAATTATGTAAAAGGAAGGCCCGAAGTTATTAAATTATGGAATGCCGGAATTGACAAAAATATGCTTGAATGAAGTTAATAAATTCGGTGCCAGTGAATAATATAAATTATTCAGACAGAGAAAACTTTAATAATTAATCCCTTTTGATCCCAAGAATAATAGACATTTACAAACTTCTATAATCAGATTTCTCTTTAAAATTAAATTGCGGCAATGCACTTAAATCTATCTCGATTTCGTAAATAAGGGACACAGTTCAGGAAACGTAAATGTCCCAACTTGATGTTGATTTTTCATTTAATCCCTAAAAGACATAGGCAAGCCTTCCACCGTTTGCCTTGATCCTGCAAACTCCTGTCTAAGCCCTCAATTGTGGGCATTGTCATGGCCCCATCATCATCATCAAGGGGCAAACATCAGTTTGAAATCATAACAGGAAGTAGAGGAGACCACAGGCTTTCTAGGAAATGGACCATGCCACCTGCTGAACCACCCAATTAAGTCACCACCTGGCTATTGGTACGTGCCATCGTCCGGTGCGGCGGCGGCTTCCTCTGAAGTCCGTACGCCGCCGGCCTGTCCATAATAAGCCCATATAAGCTGCTCTTAAACCCTTCCAGTGGCCGTAGTCGCTTTTAATACAAATTTGCCAGGGTGTGTGTGTACTTTCAAAAGCCAATTACGTGCCTCAAATGAAGCCCAAGCGGGGTTGGGGGTTCAGAAAAGAAATACAGGATGGCAGGAAATAGGAGCTAAAACTGGTCGTAACATTTATAAGATCACGTGCTCAATTATTAAGCCACTAAATAAATAAATAGCGGACCACTGACACGTGCCGCATCTACCGAAATCGGCCTTCACACGCCCCCCTACGCCCCTACGCCCACACACACACACAAACAAACATTCCCTGACAGTTATGCGACGGTCCGTCCATATAATAAACTTTTCCAAACACACAAACACACACACACACCCTCAAACGCAGTAAATATAAAAAAGAGAATTTCATTCATGGGCTCATTACTCATACGCAGCGTTGGCGCGCTCCCCCAATGACGACGGCAACGTTTTGTGGCTTCCGCAGTTTAATTAATCACAAGGATAGCTAATAACCTCATGTAATGGACGAAGAAAGAAGATTATTAAGGGAAACTTTAATAGTTCATTTAGGCTCCTGGGTTTATTACCATAAAGTGTGCGGAAGTTTAAATTAATAATTTGGTCACTTCCTAAGGAGTCCTCCTGGCTTTTAATTATTTTATTTGGCAAGTTCTTGGGCCCTTTTAATATTTAAAATTTGAGTTTAAAAAACTGATTTATTATTACTTTAATTTCCTGTTTTTCTTCTTGCTCTCAGTATGGGGGATACTATTCATGCCACAAGTATATTTTATATGTTCATAATGTCTTGCGTAAATGGAATTCAATTGGATTATAATACCAGCTTGCTTTGGGTGCCCTCTTTTTCCTTTTTTTTTTTTTTCTGTTGCCATAATTTATTCCCCCCAAGGTGTTGCGACCTCGTTTATATTGGTGGTGATAAAAATCGCGCAATTAGCCGGCGTTGATTTTTGCACACAGGACGCAGAGCGACGCAAAATCACATACAATTTTATAGGAGCCGCCCGGTGTGCTTATACCTATATATATCGTATATATAGAACTAGAACAGTGCCCGGCACAGCGATCCTATGTAGGTCTAATTTACGAGCAGGGGCGCAAAAATAATTTACTCTCCGAACGCAAGAGGGAGGGGTGGTGACAATGGGAAATGGGAAATTGCGGGAGTAGGGGGGATACGGAGCGTTTAAACGAAGGTGCAAATTAAATCAACATGCATATCCGTTTGACACCGTTTCCCAAAGGCTGCTAACTCTCACCCCGCTGCACTTTGGAGTTCCTCCCTTAAAGGGAATAGTATAGCAGCAGCAGCACCAGGAGGACGGGGGGTTTGTTGTATATTGCCAGGGGTTTCGGCCCTAATGGAGGTGACTAACGGGGGCCTCTACAAAATGGCGTACACATTGCAAATGACCGAAAAAGCAAAAAAAAAAAAAAAATAGGCGAAAGCGAATTTAGAAGAGGTGGTGGGGGAAATGGAAAATGGGAAAAGTTTTGGTCATGTGTTGTGACGGTGTGTGTGTACGCTGCTAACCTTGTTTAAAATCTGGGACGCATAGATATACATATATAGAGGGGGTAACAGGCGAAGTCATCGAAAATAGCAACAAAAACAATAAAGACGACGTAGGATAACAACTTTTCGGCAACCAACCAGACACAGAAGGAAAATATTATCAAGAAAATAATTAGAACCAAAAGCAGAAGTCACACTTCATCCTAGCTTGGCAATTTGTTAGATTTATTTATTCGAACTGCAAGTTAATTATAGAATACATCAAATATAATACTATATTCATCAACACAATAATTATTATATAAATGCATTTATTTAAATAAAATTATGATCATAGACTTCATTTTAACATAATTTATATTAGCACAAAATACATTACTAAGAATTCCTTACTGTGTTGCTACCATATGGCCCAAGGGATATATACACTGCACTCCAAGGGATTTTCCTGTGGTTTTCAAGAACAACAAGAAAACTGCATTAAGGCTTCCTCAAAAAAAAAAGAAGAAAGCAAAAACAATGTAAAACAAAATGCAGGCAAATATGGGTGGTAATAAAACAAGGGATGTCAAAACGGGGTGGCATTGACTCTGTTTACTCAAACTGAAGGGAAAACCGTCGTCTGTCATAAGTTGTGATACAGGAGGATCCAGCCATTGGGGGATGCCTTGTTGGGGCTTCGACTAGAAAAAGTTATTGAAAGTTTAATCATGTTGTTGATTATAAAGTTATGTATTTAATATAATGGAAAGAGAAAAGTAATTATAATTATAAAGCTTATTAGTTGGCTTTAACTTCATAAAAGTATATATCATTTGGTTTTAATCTTATATTAATTATAAATGTCAAGAAAGCTATAAATGTATACTTTCTTGGTTAACAATATCTTTGTAAAATGTATTATGTAATTAATAATATGTATATTTTTGTTCTCATTTTAGGTAAGACCATAGGACGCCAAAAAAAGCGAAAACATTCTTTAAAATAAATGCAGCAAGTGGTTCCATGTCTAAACTGTGAAAAGGTAACCAAGTACTTTTAATAAAAACAAAGAAACAATGTAGATTATATTATTAGGGTTCAAAAATATTCATTAGGTTTGCTCTTTTTTATATATTTAAAACATAAACGTTTAAGGCTAATACACTTTATATTTAATTTAAAGTCATATCTTACACCCATTTCCTTTCCATAATTTCAATTTGTCTCCACTTTTCCCATTTAAAAACAGTCTTTTTAAGTAACTAACTAACAAGGGTTAATAGACAACACCAGACTAAAAGCAATAAAGGGCCGAAAAGAGTTGACTAACAAGAATTTTGCTTGCACATATGCTTAATAAAAGTGAAAAGAGGAAAAAGTCGTGATGGGAAGGGGGGACTAAGAGGTGATGATGACGACGCAAGCGCTTGACACTCGCTTAAATAAAATATTTTTTAATTAAAAATATTTCACCTGCAAAGTAGAAAAAAAAGTAGAGCCCCGACAAGGGGGGAGAATAAAAAACACCGAAAAGCGTCGACACAATTTTCCTCTTTGCGCTCGCATAAATAAATGCAACCACGCACAAGAACAACGACACCAACAAGAATAACAACAAATAGCAGCAACAAAAGATGCCATCCGCAACAACAACACCATTAACAACACTCAGGGAAAAAATATATATAATATTAACTTTTTTATTCGTTTTTTTTTCCATACTTGTTGAAGCTTTTATATGAATTTAATAACGAATATCTTTCTATTTGTCAAGATTTTCAAAGCCATAATTCAATTGATGAGGTATTAATGTAAATTATAAAAAAGTTATTTCAAATTTTAATAAGAAAAATAGTTTTCATTACTAGTCAGTATTATAAACCTTCGATAAAATTTATTAGTTTATCCATATTAAATAAAATACAATAAACATGCAATAATTTACTTCCAAATTAATTAAATTAATACCGAGCAGCAATTTTTCAATAAAACTCGGTCATAAGCCCGAGTTCCTCTTCGTTTTAAACACTAACTCGATATTGAAGCGATATTTTTGATATAGAATCAATATTTTCGATATCCAATCGATATGTTCGATACTTTCGTCTATCCCCTAATATTTTCTCGCCGTGCAGGCAACAACTACAACAGCAACTAAAACAACACCGACTACAAAACAGCAACAACATAAAGAGCAATTTAACAACAAAGACACGTGCCACGAGCGAAGACGATGGCGCCGGCGGGTGAAATAAGGAAAAGGGCGGCTGGGGGAGCTGGTGGAAAAAAGGGGGAAAAGTGGAAAAATGGGGGCGCGGGAAACAGTGGGTCAGCGAAATGAAAATAAGCCGCGGGCGTAAATATAAATAAATGACAGCGCGGCAAAAGGGAGAGCCGCCGGCCTCAGGAGCGAAAAGGACAAGCGAAGCGATAAATGAAGAGGGGCGAGAGGCAATAATTAAACCGATACGCAAACAATTGAACTGTAGGTGGTGCTTTAAGGTCATCGAGACCGCAATGACAGCGGTAAACAAAAGCCAAAAACAAAAGCAAAAAGGTCAGGCAGGTGAGAAAAATAAGAAGAAGACAGAGCAAGGTGTGTGTGTGCGTCAGGTGGACAGAATGGGTTTTAAAGAAAATAATTGTCACATCCTGTCGACTCAAAAATGCTCTATTTATTGTTAATTTTAAAATGAATATACATTTTTCCTAAGAGATAATTAAAGTAACTAAAATAGCTAACGAAAACATAGTTATCTTAATTTTAAAGAATATATTCAGGCATTTATATTTTGTGGAAAACATCAGGTGATTACTGAAAGACTATAGAACATATTTACAAAGTTTCGTGATTTCAAATTGCCAGTGTGTGAAATATAATACCCTATTTTGTACCTATTAAATGTACGAACCTATGCCATTAATTTTTCAAGCTCCACTATTATTAGACTTAATTTCAATCGATTCCCCAAGACGCAAGTTGTTGTGACGAAAATAAACTTGACGTGTACGATTTTGTTTATCCATTAAATAAATATTTAAAGATACTGCAGTTGGTAAACTCCGTTCTTATTGGCCATTACTCATACCTTATATCCTTTAGGTCTCACAAGTACCGCGTATTTATAAGGACGACGAACCAAACAACGGCGACACATCGTTAAGCTGGTGAAGAAAAATTACAGAAATGATGGCGGGCGAAGCTTAAACAAAAATGAAATGAATGAAATGAGAGTAAAGGAGAGGACACGCCAGGAGCCAGGAGGGTCAACAAAAAAGAAAGGAGGAAGTGGGATCAGAGCAAGGACATGCCACGTCATGCTGACAGTGGGCGGTTGTCGTTGGGGTTTCTCCTCTATATATATATATATGTATATATACATGTGTCATCAGTAAACTTGATTGAGTAGAGAGGTCTAAGGGAGGGTGAAGCGAAGGGCAGCAAGGGTCTTAGCACGACGACGTGCTAAATTTTGAGAGATGACCGAGGCTTCTGTTAAATTGTGCACGCCAGTTGGCCAGTTGACTGCTTCACAACGAATTGCACTGAGAGAAAACATACATTATTAAAATTATTTAAAACTATGTACATTAATATAGCAGGTCCCATAGGATACAAATGGTATTATAACTTTACGCCATCTTACCTCATTAAATATATTTATATCTGATGAACATCATAAAGAGGAATCGCTTTAGACATGTCCTTCCTCCTTTCTAGATTTCAGTTTGTCTTTAAAATTGGCTCTTTAGATATTATATATCTTAAAAAATAACATTTCCAATTTAAGAAATAGCTTTGTGCGAATGTTTTTCTCAAATTTTAGTAAAATTGGATAATTCCAACACGCCTGTCTTAAACTGCAAGTCATGGAAGGGTTCGAGTCTGGGCTGAAACGACACAATTTTTCTCTTCCTTTAATTTAACTCAAAAAAACCCTCAAAGCAAAGTTTCTCTCAGTGATCGAAGAGAAGGATGTCATGCCGTGAATTTGTGTGGGCCTGGGCTTGGGGGAAATGGACAGTGCGAGCGAAATGAACACATCACAGCCGGGCCAAATGGGATATCCAGCACTCCATGATAATCAGTTGTGGACACTTTCCCTCCGAACGGACGAGTGTGTTTTCTGAACTTGAAATGAGGTGAAGGACGAGTAATGTAGAGGAGGGTGGATACAACCGATGAGAGAAGTTGGTCCGGCAGTTTGCAGGCGGTAATATTTACTCACTGCTTATGCATATTCTGTTGGAAATTATCTGGCCCCAAAACAGGAAGTTACAGTTGAAAAAGCAGACACACACACGCACACATTTTTTGTGGGGTGTAGTTGTTGAATACGATTAGAGGAACGAAGTAAATTAAATTTGTAGCTAACTTCCAAGTGATTAGAGATTTAAAAGCATAATTTCGGAACAAATTATTATGTAAATACTCCGGGTTTTAGAGAATCTCTAACGCTCATTTAATTGCGAAACATAATGAAATGTATCCCAACTACACAAAATTAAAATAAATACGTGAATTTTATTTAAATTCCAGCAACTCCAAGTTTAAATGATATAAAAACAATTTAGGACTAGAGTTCCGCTAGACAAGACAAAGTTAAGCAAGGCAGAAGGTTTGAGGGCACATAATTATTTTACTATTACGTGCAGCACTTGCCCCGCTGGCTGAATGCGGTTAAAAGTAAGTTGTCCTTGCATGAAATTCCACAAAATTCAGCAGAAGTCCGTAAACCTCCGAGAGCTCTTTCTGTGACATCGTTTTGTTGGCAACTCGACGCTAGCCAAACATTCCGCTTGCCAAAAAATAACTCCCCAGCCTGGAACAATTCATTTCAACTCGTTCAAATCTCATGTGAAGTCCCCTCATTATTTTGTGTGTGTTTTTTTTATATTTTGCCGCTCGTAAGCATTATTTTTGTGTCGCTTATGGTAAGCTGCTAAGCCGTGCTTACTGGCCCCAGAGTGACATGGCCCTGTCCATTTTGCCCCGTCATTGGGATCCTTGGGGACCTGTGCCAGAGACCCGGAGTCCTAAAAAAGCGGCAGAAAATACAAACGAAACGAACTTTAACTGGCACAAAATACACCTGTGACCCCGTTGCGAGACGACGCAGCAGGCAATGCAGACAAATCAGCACTGAAATTTAATTTGCATGAGCCACGTTCCTTCACTCTTCCACTATTTGGCCAGAAAGGGCGTCGGACCGGCCGAGGGCAGAGAGAATCAACAAAGCGGAAACAACAAAGTTGGAAACCCAATTCGCATTTTCCCCCAGTCTCGGAGGCGGAGGCTCAGGGCCCGTCGACCTCTGCGGACTCTCCGGTCTGCAGTTCGTCGGCTCAACCCAGCTCACGGACTCCCCAATCCTCCCTATCCTCCCTACTCAACCTGACTCGAGACTTGGCTCACGTGCAATCGCTTTATTTGATTTTCATTTTTGGGGCCAAACACAACAGCAACAGAAGCAACGTGGCATACAACAGTGGCACGGGCGATATCAAAAGTAGCGAAAATTTAAAGAGGTTTCCAGGGGGTTTGAGACCCTACAAATACGCTTTAATAAAGTATAAAGTCTCTTGAATCGTAAGAGATGTTTCAATTAGAAGATATAATAATAAGAGCATGTAAGAAAGCCCAAATTTATCTGTTATATATTTATTAATTTCTTAACATGTATTATATCAAGGAAAACATATTATTATGTTTAGGAAAACATTTCTATAACAGCCTAAACTATTTCTTTTTCAAGACAAGCATTTATCAAAAGTATTTGAAAGAGACCCAAACTAAATCAAGTGATGCTTGGTTGATTTATTTAAGAGAAGGATATAGGGAGGGATATAAAGCCCGATTCTTTTTATGTCGCTTAAGTGATTTAGGGTCAGCCTGCTAAGATTATGAAAATTTATGGCCAACACTTGAACCTACACGTGCCTGTAGAACTTTTCAAATTAGAAGGGAAGGAGTATATCTTTGTTTGATTGATGTTTCAAATCAACCTTAATTTAATATACAAATAAAAAGCGTAATTTTATGGGTCATTGTTCTAAATCCTATATTTCTTATGTACTTTACTGAGTTACTTTTGTTTTTATGAAATATTTGTACAACCTTGACCAAAATCAGTTGTGCAAATAGCTTAAATTTCATGCATTAAATTCACCTGGAAGTAAATATTTTATTACCTCATGGTTTAAGCCCGAAATCTACTTTAATTTAAAAATCTTTTCTTTATAACTCCATTTTTATTTTATTGCAAAATATTTACTTAATAAGCACAAACCTTGCCGAAATCAGCTGTGCAAATGTAGAATGCTTAAGCTAATAAAGAGTGGAATATTAAAATGAATAAATACTCTAAAAAAAAAGAGCATGCCAAGATATGTAGTAACTATAATTTCCATTACCTTGCCACGTGGGTGTGCTCTGTATGCCTATGTGTTTTTCGTGGCACACTTTTTCGGCCGAAACCAAAGCCGAGTCGAACTGGGGGCCCCCCCAGTCAGTGGCAGACATTGCAATGGCCTCGCAAGGAAGCACTTGGGCGGTAGTTAAGGCAAACATCCTGCCAGTGCTGCCACTCTCGCCAGTCCTGCCACACACCAACCATCGCCCGCCCCCTCCCTCAGGCGGGTGCTAATGCACTTGCACTCGTTGCAAGCACATAATTCGCTGCCCTCGAGCACACATGCAAGAGCGGCCGACACTCGAGAGCCGCCACAAGTACAGTACGACCCAACACCCACTCGGAATGGCCACCCCGTTTGCCTCCCTCTCGCACTCCCCCTCTCACCTTTTTCCGGCTTACAGTGGCTGCTAATTAAGCGGAACTCTAACGCTTCACTGGCCATAAACTATAAGGGCCAATAATGAGCAACGCGTGACGGCGGCAGCCAATGGAATATTTTTAATTGGAAAATTTTTATTGATGGCGAAATAAAAGAGGAAAATAATTATGTGAGAAAGTGAGAAGGTAAAATAAATCCGCATTCAAGGGGGTTTCATTTTAAGTATCGAAGAAAAATCTATATCAAGAGCAGAAGATTGATAAATATATTTATTAATTAACTGATTTACTTATTAAGAGATTAAAATACTTAGAGTAAATTTATAGTAAATATATATGTTAATTCGTGAATTGGGGAAGTGTGTTTTAATGTTGAAATCGTTACAATTATTATTTATATTATGTATTAGATTCGTATAATTATTCTTTGCTTATATAAATAACTAAGAGCAGCAGTAAATCTGTCAAAAATTCTGTACCGACTCTAAATATATATTTCTGTAATTAATATGCATATTTCCCTTGTTCAGAACACATTAAATATTCAGTTTGTACATGGAGATAAGGAATGAACTATTCCCAATTATATATAATGATAGAAATACGGTTTGTTTTTGTTATAGAGGCTAAACTGTAGCCATCTAGTTTAGGCATCTGGTGCCTGGTACTGGCGCTGTTGCTGTTGGCTTTGCTTGGCACTCATTAGAGAGGAAGAAAGGGATTCCTTGGCCGCTGGCCGTTGGCTGATTTCGTCGCCAGCTTGAGGGATGAGGGGATGCTGCCTCGAAGGTGTTTTCTACCACCCCCAACGGGCCCTTGTTGTTGTTGTCTCATGTTGCACATTGCGCCTGTCGAGTGCCATTCATTTGCTACCCCTTTCGCCGTTCTGCCCGTCCCTTGAGGTCATCGTGGCTTTCGTCACTTGCCTTGATGTTTGGGGGCACTTGGCTACAAAAAAAAAGAAAGAAAGAAGAGGGGTCGTAAGAGAAAGGGAGAATGAAATGCTTTAAGTGTATTTAACGCTGGGATTTTTGTGCCGAGCTTTGGTTCTTATCGGTTAATGACTGGCTTTAAGTCGTAAATCAGTATGGGCAGACGAAAAAAATGATGATTAACAAAGTGTAAATAAAGGCCACAAATTTATATTATTTTTGAATATTAATATATTTTAACAATAACAGCACTGTTATAAAATATGTTGACACTGAGCTTATCAATACGGCGATCGTTTCCTAATCAATGCGGTGGCGTCAATCGATCGTTTGCTCTCTTTCTAGTGAGCCAAAGTAATCAAAGAGAGAGCTACTCTCTTGAGAGCAATGCGTGAGCAAAGAGTGCGCACTGATTAGCTCAAAGAGAACATATCAAATTTTATAAGAGTTTAGTGCATCGGTACTCTACTGCCTTCTGTTCGCCTGTTACACGAAATGTAATAAGCGGGTAATTATTATTGTTTTAGGCAATAACTTCCTCGCTGGAAAGGGAGCGAACGATCTACTGACGTCACCGCATTGATTAGCTCAAAGAGAACATAGCATATTTTATAACAGTTTAGTGCTCTCGCGAGAGCCGCATCGCTGCTCTACTGCCTTCTGATCGCCTGTTACACGAAATGTAATAAGCGGGCAATTGTTATTGTCTTCGGCAAAAACTTCCTCGCTGGAAAGAGAGCGAACGATCTACTGACGTCACCGCTTTAATTAGCTCAAAAAGAGAACACAACTTATTTTATAACAGATTAGTTCTTTCGCGAGAGCCGCATCGTTGCTCTAATGCCTTCTGTTCGCCTGTTACACGAAATCTAATTAGCGGGCAATTGTTATTGTTTTCGACAACAACAACTTCCTCGCTAAAAAGAGAGCAAACGATCTACTGACGTCACCGCATTGATTAGCTCAGAGAGAACTGAACCTATTTTATAACAGTTTAGTGCTCTCGCGAGAGCCACAACGCTGCTCTACTGCTTTCTGTTCGCCTGTTACACGAAATGTAATAAGCGTGCAATTGTTATAGTTTTCGGAATCAAAGTTTAGATTATCCCATTCTGAGCTGCTATGTCTGGCTTTAAGTCGTAAATCAGAGTGAACAAATTATGATTACAACAACGCGAATATATAATATATTTTAATTATACCTTCTTGAGCTATTTATTCGCTTACATTAAATAGTTGCATGAATAAGGAACCATTAATAGCCTTAAAAATTGTGTTTCGCTTAAGCTAAGTGTACACACCAACTATTATAATTATATTTAGTTATTACTATCTTGAAATTTATTATATTCAAGCATTTTGCCCCGAGTTTTCCTTTATTTCGATATTTTATTGTCTGCTCTAAGTCGTAAATTATTAGCATTACACAGTTCCATAAATACCGAGCCAAAAATGTGTTGTTTTTCCTTATTCGAACTATATTTTGTGCCGTGATTTCCATATCTTTTATAGGTATCTTGAACGTCTGCCTTTGAGCTGTAACTTATTTGCGCTATTGCCATTAAATAGTTGCATAAATATCCAGCTTAAAACGAGGCGTGCAAAATTAATAACACGAAGTTCCGAGCACGCACAACATCAACACACACACACACCGAGAGAGAGAGAGGGAGGGCAGCCTGACGGACCGCAGAGATAACACGCATACGCCATGGTGTACGCATTGGAAAGGGGATTCCACCCCCCAACCCATTGTTATTCCAGCAGTCGATGTGATAGTTGTTTTTGCAATTCCTGTAATCGACCATTTTCGGGGACAAACTAGCACTCACACATTTACAAAGTCACGTCGAGTGGGGAAATTCTTTTGTGCGAGAGAAAAGCGAGTATTGCAACTGACAAAATTCATAAATGAACATTTCCTTAATGGCTGCAATTTCCCATCTATCCACTTCAAGGATATTCATATGCCATCGCAACAGGATGCCGAAAAGTGTGTTATGTGCGCCAATTCAGGCCGTATAATCGATATTCGATTTAAATTGTTCATTTAATGATTATTACTGCTGCTGCCACGATGCATATATGCACATTTATGCAATATTCCAATGCAGAAAAAAAGTAAATAATTGCAATTTTCAATTTATGATAATGAACTTTACTTTGGCATCGAATGGCAATTGATACAGATGGCTGAGATATACTCGAATAAAAGAGCAGGATTAAGAGGAAGCTAGGTGGAAAGTTTTACGACACCAGAGAAATGATTGATTGTTAGTTTAGTAAATGTTTCCCTTCGCTTTGTTCCTTTTGCAGTGAAATTGAGCTTGAGATTGTTCATATGGAAATTAATTCCACAGAGCTTGTTTAATGGCTTAATATTGTACGGCCGAGCACAGGAGGATAATTGATGGATTGAATAAATGTGTTTGTTGTCTTGTTAAAGCCTCAAATAAACAAACTTTGGTTTACCTGCTGGATTAATTTGATTCCCTCCTCTTGCATTTCGTTCTTTGATTACAAACTGCCCTGGAAAAAACACGGTTTTATATTATTCCTTTACTATCTGTCCGTATATATATCATTCCTGGCTTACTTTTAACTACCTTTTTGCACTGAGGGCATAGTAAATTAGCAACTTAATGCCTTCGTGATTTTTTACGGCAGTAGGTCCTTAAAAACGCTTTGGGGCTCTGCTACTGCAAGTCCACTTAGCAATTCCCTTTGTTGGCCAATCTAGGATAAGACACATATTCGCAGGATCAAGCTGGCTGCACATGAGACTGGGCTTGTGGCCTGGAACCGAGTTAAGTAAACTTAACTCGATGATGGCTCCTTGGCATGCAATTTCCACGAAGCCCCAACTAAAACTTATTCAAGGCATTGGCCCGGCTATCGATGACAGGTCGAGCGGATTGGTGGCATCAGGGGGGTTAAGGCGATGGGCGCCAAGGACACATGCGTCATCAGCATTATTCCTACACTTGAACGCACCCAGAAAAAGAAACCATTACGAAGGGTCAGTCTCCTTTCAAGGCACATCAAAGTTGGAATACTCTAGGGAAACTACAAAGAACAATTTATATTTAGAGAGTTGTTTTTAGGCTAATCAAAAAAAGGTAACGAGTTCTGTGTTTTAGGAAACCGAAATAGTATAGGTTCGTTGCATTAAAAATAAGCTTAATGTCTTATAAATAGTTGTATTTATTTAAGAAATTCTTTAACAATCGGGAGATAATCCTATAATTGTATGAAACTTGTAAATTTCTTATCTAAATTATCCTCTGAAAGGTTTAAATATATATTAATCCTTCTTAATATCAGTAAGCAATATTAATACCCTAAAAACGATATAATTTTTCTTACTCAAAAGCTGTAACCTTTCCCTGATTTACCATTAATCCTACCAATAATAAATCACACACCAAAAGGTGAATTCACCTTGAACAGAAGAGAATAAAGAGAACGTGTTCTAAGTCATAAAATAAAATAAAAAGTAGAGAATGATAGTTGGGGGCTTCACAAAATTGGTATCCATTAACACAATTGCTCTGACCTCCCCCGCACACACCACACTCTCTGTGGAATCATTTATCAAGCTGCAACTTATCAGGCAGCTAGATTTAAGCGCTGAGCTTCTTTTTAGTTTTGAGCTTCAAGGAAAACTATATACATATATATGAAGCTGCATGCAAGTTTATGGAATATTATTTTATTCATTTCTCTCTGATTTTTTCCTTACCCTTGCAGAGTTTACAACGAAAAGTTGGTGAAAAGCGAGCTTTGGCAAATATCAACAGCTGGGAAAAAGCAAATCATAAGTAAACACACAGGACAGGACAGCCAGACAACCGCACAGGACGAAGGATAAATGCGGTAGTTGCCATGAGAGCAGCCTCGGGTGTTGGCCAGGAGTGAGCGGATATCAGGGAGGAGGAGCAGCAGCAACAGCTGTCGCAGCAGCTGCAATCCAAACATAGAGCAACGAGCAACAAGCAACATCGAGGAGGGCAACAATAAGAACCGCCACAGACAACAACAAGAGCAACTCTCGCAATCAAATCAAATTCAAAGATGCAAATTACAATTTGCATACAAATGCATGCGGACGGAACGAGCGACATCAGCACAAACAGCAGCAGCACCGACACAAGCCACGCAAATTGTTGTCAAATGCTATAAAATTGTACAGAATAATTGTAGAGCACTCTTTCGGAAAACATATCACTGAGCAGCGAACGGGGCGTTGTTGGGTCGCAATCCCTCCGCCAACAACATCTTCAACATGATCAAGGGCATTTTAATACAGCGGAAGAGCCAGGAGGATGCCAGCTACACCAAGCAGCTCAAGATGGAGCATGCCGACCTTGTCGCCGAAATGCAGACCGTGGAGAGCCTGCCCACTCACGAGCGACTCCAGCTGGCCAGACTGTAAGTAAATAGGCTTAAAGGAGGAAAACTTTTCTTTGAAGCTGTTTCAAAATATTATTTATATAAATTATAATACTCAAAGGAAAGAAAAAGTCTGAAATGGTAGCCTTGCATACTTTATATCTTATTTGATATTAAATCCAAAGCGATTTCTGTGGCATCCCTGAATATAGGAGTTATATTAGCAATTCAATAAGATTAAAGACTTCCCTTTTAAATACTGAAATCCCTTTTAAATAAAATCAAATGCCAAGCATGTATAAATTGAAATTAAATTAAAGCAGCGTTAAATCTGTTGAAAGTTTACACTTACTTGGCAAATATTTCCCTACGCAGTACTTCCTCTGGGCTCTTCCCCTTCATCCTCTGAACCTTATCGAATATCCGTAACTAATAGCCCAAAACTCAATCTCTTTTTCGTCTTAATTAGACGTCGTGGCCAGCAGCTTAAGTTGGCGCGCCAGAAGGAGAAGGAGTGGGCCAAGCTGCAGCGGGCGAAGGGCAACACGGCTAGCGGTGGTAGCGGAACCGGAACCGGAAGCGGATCGCTCGGCAACAGTCTGATGAACGGCAACCATGGGGATACTACGCACCATTTCCGGCATGCCAACGGATCGGGAACGCTGAGCGGGCGGCGGCACATATCCTTCGAGAACAGCGTTGTGCTGCTGGAGGCAGCATCCCGTAACGATATGCCCGAGGTGGCGGCTCTGTTGCAGCACGGCATAACGCCGGATGCGGCCAACGAGGACGGACTGACGGCAATGCATCAGGCGTGTATTGATAACAATGTGGAGATGCTGCAGCTTCTGCTCGAGTACGGGGCAAATGTGGATGCGCAGGACAGTGATAAGTGGACGCCGTTGCATGCGGCAGCCACCTGCGGCCACCTGGAGCTAGTACGCATCCTTATACGGCACGGAGCCAATCTGCTGGCCGTTAACACTGACGGCAATATGCCCTATGACCTGTGCGACGATGAGAATACGCTGGACTTTATCGAGGGCGAGATGGCCCAGCGTGGCGTCACCCAGGAGCTGATCGATGAGACGCGCTCCTCTACGGAACGGATAATGCTGCGCGACCTCATGGAGCTGGCCCGGACCGGCGGGGATCTGGAGGAGCCTGACTACCAGTGCGCCACGCCAGTAAGTGAATGCCTCTTGATTTTCAGAAGCAGAAGGTGCGTTGTAAATAACTTTTGATTTATCTCTATTGTGTCCAGCTGCATATAGCCGCCGCCAATGGATATGTCCGGGTGGTGGAGTTTTTGCTGGAACAGCATGTCAACGTGGATGCCATGGACAAGGATCTGTGGACGCCGGTACATGCCGCCGCCTGTTGGGGACATGTAAGTGAAGTCAAATGACCCGCGAACAATGGAATATGTTTAAAATATATATATATTTTTACCTTATTCTTTTTTACTTTTTGCAGCTGGAAGTGCTGGAGATGCTGGCCCAATGTGGTGCTGATTTAAATGTTCGCAACAAGGACGATGAGACGCCCTCAGGTGAGAATATGTGAAAAGGTTACGCGCAGGCACACATCCTTGTTGAAAGAAATGAACATGCATATGAAATTGAGCAATAAATTATCGTTTATGTTATTAAGGAAAGCATGTAAATCATTTTAGTTGAATGCTTGATTGTTGGCTATATATAGGTTTTATTATTCTGAGGAAATTCCCTTAAAATGTGAAAGGTTTCAATGTTTTTATAATTTTATCTGCCGATAATTTGAACTCTAAGTATTCCTTGAGGTTAAGAAATCATTGGAAATATTATACATGATTATAAATCTGTAACACCTTAAATATTTATATAAATTAACAAAACTTTTCTTTAACTTTCCTTAGATATCTGTGAAGATCCCGAGATCAGGGAACGCATTGAGCAACTGAAAACGGAGCAGGAGAGCAAACGACTGGCCGAAGCGCAGCGACGGCGTGTGCGACGCTCACAGAGCAACAACACCAGGTTCATATTAAAATTGATGAAAATGAATATATATATATTAATTATATAAATAATAAATATATTAACATATTCTATATTTTCCTTCTCAAAAAACAGAGCCCAATCGGTGCGACGTACTAGCTTGCGTGACAAAACGCTGACAACCAAAAAGGATGCCGTCGAGGAGACGCGTCTGCGCCTGCAGGCCCAGGAGGCGACGGCTTCTTCGGAGGCGCCATCCTCCGCCGTCGGGGATCCGCTGACCAATGGCTATGGCTACAATGGTAATAACAATGGCGAGAAGCGACCCTCGACGGGCAGTTCGAATGGCCAACTACTACTGCCGCACTCCAAATCCGCCGATGCGCTGGATAATGCAATGATAACATCCTCCGCCGCATTGACGGCTACCGCCACACATTCCTATCAACCGCGTCGTCCGCCGGACGGCCGGGAAAATGATGAGCTGCTCCGCCTCAAGGCCGCCGGCGGCGGTGCTGTGGGTGATATGCAACGAGCCACATCAGCGGCGGCCGTTATACTCACCGAAAAGGGTACAGCGGCCAGTGCCGAGGCCGTTCAAATCCAGTCGTCCAAGGAAGCTGCCAATGGGAAGATCAATGTCCAGGTCACCGTCCTTGTGGGTGAGTCAAACGTGGCCACGTGTCAGGCTTGCTTCCGCTTCCTCCCTATCCCAATACCATCAAAAACCACCAAGCATTCATTCAGTCATCCGCCCCATTTGGCTCCCAAGGAGAGTCAACGTATCACAGAGAGAGAGAGTCCTGCTTAAGCACCATTCAGTCCCCGTGTCAATGTCAATGTTTAATGTTTATTTAACGACTCTACTAAAATGGAAATGAAAACGAAAATACTTCCAACAAGCGAACACTGCTAAACAGTGCATGAGTAGAGAGATAGACTAGGGAATGTCCTGTAGGGAATACTGAACAGATTCTGGGAATAATGTAGAAGGAAAATTAGCTGAACAAGTTTCTAAAATAAAATAAACTACTTGAGTTCTGGAAACTTGACTATTCAATCAGAATTGCCATTTGTGCTTCTTTAATGAATATATTTATTTATGCAAGAAGATTAATAGAATAAATAAGAATGTTTTTAGTTATATTTAGATGTATTTTATGACGTAAAAAGATAGATTTTAATCGAGATTTGTTCATATATGGAGTTTCTTTTCTTTTAAACTTTCCAAATTTCGGTATATCACATCCGAAGCCATTATATTACTCGGTATTATCTTAATTTATATTTTATAAAGTAATTTTTAATATATTGCAGTTAAATATTATTCAATATCAAACAAAATCTTGAAAATATTTTTATATTAAAGAGAAAAAAAACCATTTGAAGTGTGGGTTAACTTTCAGTGTTGCTATTTTCTTTCTTCTATGTCTAAAGCGAACGTTTGTCCTAACCAGATATTGAGAAACCTAATTGCAAAGATAACTGCATGACTAGAACTAAAAGAGTACTAAACCAGCATGTAACATCCATCTCATGTGACTAACCATCGCCTTTTCCATGGTCAAGGGGTATTCGTAAAACTTAACTCTCCGGAAAGAAAGAAAAAAGTTAAATAACATTTGCTTGTTTCTGTTTCATTCTATTTTTTTTTTTTTGTTTTTTGTTTTCCTTGTCGTTGTTGTGCCTCGTTTCGCCCGTTCTGTGTCGTCTGCCTGCCTGCCCGCCTCGCATCATTATCATCAACAACAACAACAATAAAAAACACACACCAACACACCACACCCATACACGTCATACCACCGAAAAAACAACAACACCAACACAACATCCAGACACCAACAGCACGCACCACCATCAGCAACATCTCCAGCAACAGCAGCAGCAACATCACCACCAGCAGCAGCAGCAACTCCAGCAACATGCCCTAATGTTGCACCAACAGCAACAGCTACAGCAGCAACAGCAGCAGCAGCAGCATGTTGCCCTCGATGGCTACGGTGCTACCTTGTCCAATTTGAAAAAGCAGCGCTCGCTTTCACGCACCGCCAATGTACTCAATAATTTCGAATTGTCATCCCAACAACAAGCAACAAGCAATGCCAATAATCCAATTGTAGCTCCAATTGCTCCAACTAATGGTTCTGTTTTAGGAGCCGGCGGCAGCAGCAGCACCAACAGCAGCACCAACAACAACAATAACAACAACCTTAACACCAGCAACAACAACAACAATAATAACAACAACGGCAACAGCAGCAACGGATCAGCACCCATATCGACACAGCCATTGGGCATGGGCATGGGTCCAATGGGTAGCCTTATGTCCGACTTTGAGGTATCCTCGCCGGCGAGCAGTTCGGTGAACAAGTTCAGCGGCATTACCGGAGATGTGGTCAGCGACAGCACCAGTTCCAGTCGCAAGTGCTGTGTCCTGATGTAGGAGAACGATCACAGGATATCTGCGGCCTAAATTGAGGCAGATCTGTCAGAGATAAAGATAGAGAGAGAGATATATAGCATTATATATGTACATGGGATTGTGTAAGCAAGAAAAAAGTGTCTTTTTTTAGAAATTAGCCGAATTCAGTGAGAAAATTTAGAAACGTTGAAAGTAATTGCATGTTATTCAACATAAAAAAAGGGGTTCAATTCTTCTGAGCTCCCCGAAAGAACGGCTCAAAGTCGTTTCCAAGTCGTTGTTTCCTAGCAAAAGATATGTGTAACAGCAGCACACTCTACACAACACAACAGATTATACGATACAAATTTATATAGAAATATACAAGTATATAAAGTATACACTTTAAAGTTTATCAAGAAAATAAATGTGAGCAGTTTACCTTAGTGTATATGTATGTATAATGTAATGGCAAAATCAAAAACAAATCCATAAGAAACTATTCAAAATTTTGAATGAGGAATACAAGTACTTTGTTTATCAATTGATTCGCTTGCGAGTGCATTGTGTGTGAGAGTGTTAAAACCAAAACAGGCAAAGTATTATGCAAAACAAGTATGAAATATTTAATTAAAATTATATATTTACGATAGCGAAATTATAGTTAAAACAATGTGAAAGACGCGCGTCAGCAAGGTAAAAAGCAAAGCAAAGCAAAGCAATGTAACGAAATGCAAAGCACTTGAAGCAATTTTCCCCCAAACTGAAATGTTTTTGAATTGAAACGATATTTTGGTCTGTCCCTGATTTGGGTTTATATTTTGGAGCGCGATTTACTTTTGCTCGGCCTTGTGTGAGTTGAGTTTTGTTAAGTATGGATACAACAACAAATTTGTATTATTTATGTAGCAACTATGTCTGTATATATACAACACAATTCCAAATGATGATAATGATTAAAAAAAAAGAAGAAAATACGCAAAAAACACAACGCGCAATTAGCAAATGAGACTTTTTTTCGATTTAATAAATGTCAAGGCATTAGCTGAACGTTTTGTAAAAATAAACGAATGAAATATGAAAAATTCCTACACGAAATGAGTTTGTATTATTGGGAGCACAAATATATAACCATATCTGGTGGTTTATTTTTGGGTTTAAAGAGATATCTTTAAATATTCTTTTATTTTGTGGAAAACTTAAAAACTAGAATATATCCCGCTAATTTTCAAAAATAGCGTGGTATATTTTGGTATATTTGGTATACTGCAAACAAGCTAAGTAATTTTCATGTGCTGAAATGCGGTCACACTTTTGCATTTATTTTGTTTACATTTATTTAGATTTATTTTGAAATGGAATCCTTGGCCAAATATCGTTATAGTTTGGTGGCAGGAGCCTTTGCTGCCGGTGGCAGCTTTTTTGGCAAGTTACCAAGCCACCTTAGCGCTCAGAAATTGCTAAGCGCTTCCGAGTCCTCGTATTTAGGTAAGTTTTGTAATAGTTTGAACTTTTTATTATTAAACAAACCGCTTTACTTTCAGAAATTATATTAATGCGTGCTGTACCATTGATTCTAATGTTGATTTGCAATGTTAGCAATTTGCGTTGTTTTCTGAAAGCCCTACAAGTGACTGAACAAACATTAACTTGCGTTGTCTTAACCGCCGCCTCGAATTATGTCTTATCGGTGGGTGCTCCCCTGATGTCGATATATAAAAGATTCTTACTCATACTTTTAATAATAGTTTGTTTTAGGTGCCCTCGTCTATAGGGAGCCACTGACGGCATTATCCGGCATTGGTATATCCCTTATAATGGCTGGGCTTTGGTTCCTTTGCGATGCCGGGGCAGTGGATATAAGCAAAAGGGCAGAGGAAAAAGAGGAATAGTTAATAAATAATTAACTAGTTTCTAGATTAAGAAACTAAAAACACAGCCTAACCTTCTTTTAATTACTGACCTAAATCAGTGGTTTAAATTTGAATATTCTGTAAATAAAACGATTGCCTTCTTTTATAATTTTTTGTTTAATGTTGTGTATGTACTATTTTGCAAATACATAGTTTCCATTTCATTTATAATGCACTCATTGTTAGGCGTGCACGCTGCTGCTGCTGCTTCTTCATTCCACATAGTGTTTTAATTACAACTATTATTTTTCATCATACGTGGTTGTTTTCTATTGTATTTTGTTTTGTTTCCTTTGTGTTTTTTTGTAAAAGTTTTGGCAAAAACAAAAGAAAAGGTGTTTGAAGTATATTTTTTGGATAGAGCATGACAGTGTGGAGAGCACAAACTATATATAAATATATATATTTATCCATCGTTTATATATATAGGTAATAGTAATTAATTAGTATTTTGTTTTCAGAATCGTTTAATTTAATTGCTAAGACGTATAAATACTTTATATGTTTCTCATTTACCTCCGACACCTGTCTGTTTAATTGTCGCTTATCGTCAGCGCTTCAGTGCAGCTAAAATCGGGTGATAAGTGAAGTCGGGGGCGAGGATGAGTTATGTACTGTTTGCTCTTTTTTTCGATCTTGCATTCGGCTTTCGGTTTTGTTTTTTATTTTTTTGGAGTTTTAGAAACCCGTCGTAGAGCGAGCGCGCTTGCTTTCCTGTATATGCAGTGTTTGTTGGTAATCCTTGTGTGTGTGTTTGTTTCTAACAACTATTTTGTTTTATTATTAATACATTATTTAAATAAACCAAAATTACGGGAAATATAATTATAAGTTGTATTAAAAAATACGTGCAAATCGGGTTTTCTGCCGCTCCCGCATTTCTCTTGTTTTCCCTTTGCTTTCCAAGGGATTCTACTTGTTAGTTTAGAATCCCCCCAATTAATATTCTGGTTGAGAGTCTCTTCCCTTCTTCGAACGTAACGATAATTGTACGTCTACGTGGCCATTATTTGTTTTGTTTTATGTTGCTGATGATGGGTTTCCGTTGTGTTCTCTTCTCTATGCTTTCTGAATGAAATTGATGTTTCTTTTGCTTTGTTTTCTTTTTTTTTTTTTCTGTTAATACGTTTCGTTTACGGCTCAGTTTTTATTCTCCAATCCGAGAGGCATGCGCTGGGACTGATTCTGGTTCTGGCGGCTAATGTAGCCACCGCCACCGCCGCCCTGGTTACCCGATCCTCCACCGCCGCCGCGTCCACCACGGTCACCCATGGGCCTGCCACCGCCATAAGAACCGTTGCCATTCCTTTGCTGATTGACGCCACGCTGGCTCCGATAGCTGCCGCCGGAGGACTCGTAGCGGGACTCCTTGTTATAGGGACCATTGCCGCCTCCTCCGTTCTGGTAGTAGTTGTTACCACCACCGCCTCCGTTGCCGGTATCATTGTTGCGGAAGTAGACGCCCGAATTGCGTCCATTCTGGTTCGAGGAGTTACCATATTGACGCGAACGATAGTTTCCTCTGTCAACGCCACCGTTGCGCCGCTCATCGCCACGTGTGCCCTGATCACGATTATCCCTATTGTCCCGATTATCTCGGTCACCGCCGCTGCGACGCTGGTAATTGCCAGAGTTACGCCGTCCATCGCCCTGCGAGTTCCAATGGTTGTTTCCTCCCTCGTTGTTGTCCGCATAACCTCTTCCGCCTTCTCCTCCATTTCCACCATTTCCACCACCTCCCGCACTGTTGTCCCTGGGCGCGGACCACTCCTGCTTGTGGCTGCTGCTGCTGCCATTCGATGCCGCACTGCTCATGGCATTCATCTCCGAGCTCCACTTGGTGGGCGGAGCCGGTGGCGTGGGCTCACCTCCCTTGAGAACATTGGTGAGTGCAACGGTGGCAGCGGTATTCGTATCATTGTTACGCCATTCATTGTTCTCCAACACCGCATCGCTACCACCGGTTCCACCAGCATTGGCAGTTGTATTCCCAGGCGAGGGCTCCTCCAGTTGCTGCTGCTGTTGCTGCAGCTGTTGCTGCTGCTTCAGTTGCTGCTGGATGCGCTGGTCGTAGGTAACCACAGGGCCGTCATATGGAAAGACTGAGGTCACATCGCCCGGCTGCATGCCGATTCCCTGAGGAGTCGCCTGCTGGTTCGGTAGACGTGGCATAATTAGCATGGGCTGGGGCTGCTGCTGTTGGCGCTGCTCGTGGATCAGAACCGGAGAGAAGAGTTGCTGCTGCTGCTGCGGGGGAGGAGCCTGCTGTTGTGGCTTGGGCTGCTGCTGCGAGGGAAAGGACTGATTGGTGAAGGTCAGCGTTTGTATGGCTTGCGGTGGTTCATCGACATGATTCGGCGGCTGCTGCTGCTGCTGCTGGGTATCAAAGACCAATCCCTGGTTGTTGGGAGGCGGCGGGGCTGCTAGGCCTTCAGGATTATCCAATTCGCTGTCCTGCAGAAAAAGGAAGCTTCCTGTACCGCCCAATACCTCAGCCAGGGGACGCAACTGTTGCATGAACTGCTGCTGCTGCTGTGTTGGTGCTGCTGCCTGCTGATGTGGCGGCGCCGGTTTAAAGTAGTTCTGCTCCACGGCCCGCACATTTGGAGCAAAGTGAGGCGGAGGTGGATGCGCCTGCTGCTGTTGGGGCGGCTGCGGAGGAGCTGCTCCAGCACCGCCCGTCTGCAAAGCCTGGAGATTCACGGGACTGCTCAGCAGCTGGTGAGGATGCGGCTGCTGCTGCTGTTGTTGTGGAGGCGGTGCTGGTGCAAACAGGACATGCACAGGGGTGGTGGTACCCCCAGCTGGAGGGGCAGCTTGGTAAACCTGCGGCAGCTGCTGTTGTTGTTGCTGCTGCTGCACCACCAAAGTCTGCTGTTGCTCAAGAAGAGGAGCACGCTGGTGCTGCTGCTGCTCCAACAGAAGATGGCCACCCTGACGCTCTGGCTGCTGATGTTGTGGTGGATGCTGCTGCTCTAGTTCCGATGGCCCTCCAAGATGCAATTTGTCGAGCCCTTCCTCTAGAGAATTCCGAGCCGATGCCTCCGATGGCAGCTCCGTGTCAAGATCACCGCCAGAGCCATCGTTCAGCAAGTCGACACCGCCATCACCCTCGCCGCTTCCAGTGCCACTGTCCGTGCTATTGGCCACCGTATTTTCAACCTGATAATACTTGTCCAAGTAGCCGCTGTCCTGGATCTGCTGGAACAGAGCATGCAACTTCTCGAATGTCACATCTCCGAAGGTCTTGGGTCGGGCATTGATGGTCGAAGCGAACAGTTCGGCTGACTTCTGGGCAGTGGTTATGAAGCTGATGTCGTCAGCGGTCTCAGGGCGTCGGGTCTGAGTCTCTAGGCAGCTGCAAAAAGAAAGCATATAACATTGAATTAAATTGGGAGAAAACCTTGGGGTAGTAGGAGTCATCGAAAGGTCTTCCAAGTTATAAATTCTACACCTTAGTTGCGGCAGGGAAACTGTGAGTAATATAATTTGGCGTGTCGAAAGTTTGCATATCAACAGAGCTGTTCAAGTGACTCCCGAGACCCCTAGGAGTTCGTCGAAACGAATGGCTAATACTAAGACGGATTTACTCTCCGTTACAGGCATATATATATCTCATATTGCAATGAATATCCTGATAAAACTTACAACTTCTCAAGAGCATCCAACTCGCTGCTTTCCAGCTTTTTCGCCCCATTTTCTCCGGCCAGAAAGTCGTTGCGCACTTGCTCATCATTGAAGCAGTTGAGCACGTTCTGAATAATAAGAACCTCGCGTATCTTGGCCGTTTCAGCTAGCGTCTTAGCCTGGTTGTCCTGGAATAGCACAAAAAATGCAATTACATTAATATTAGTTGTATTTATGTGTGTGTATTTAGTGTTTTTAGATCGTGGCTTACCTTGCGTGCCTGCTTCTTCTGCTCTTTTTCGGCCTCCTTAGACTGCTGCTGCATCTGCTTGGCCAGGTCACGAGCAAACTCCAGATTGGCCAGAACGGCATCATACTTGGCCACAGCCGAGGCCTGGTCGCCGCTCAGTTCCTTGCCGCTGCTCTGTATGGCGCGATACGACTCCAGCTTTGTCTGTTCAAAGAAAACATATTTGAATAAATTTATTAATACCAATACTTTCTGGCAAAGCCATAATCATGCTGCACACAAAGCATTTTCAAAAACAAAAAAATTGCAAACATTTTTTGCTACAATTTTTTTCTCCCGCACTGACAGCGGAGTTGCCAGATCTATTACACACACAGCTGTTAAATGTGTTGAATTTTTATCTAGAACTATCAATAAGATAGGTTTCTCAAGCAGCTTTTATGCACTTGGTGAACCCTCTACGCCTTTAATATGTATGAATTAATTATACAACTGGAGGAGAATTTAATTTCGTTGACTTGTTCTATTGGGCATGCCGGCCGCTATGTTTGATCTGGCAGCACTGCGCGCTGCAGAAAACATGGCGTCGCCCGAAAAAGCATGAGAAACGGGAGGGTGTGCGGGGTGCGCGCAAAACGAAACAAAGCAACACCGAGAGAATGAAAATAAAAATGGTGGGCCATGCTGCCGACGATCCTTTGTTCACTCTACCCCGGGCAGGTGCTATCCCTACGACCCGATTTACTCACCTTACGCTTCTCCAGGTTCCGGATCTTGTGCTCGATCGTAACAAGCATCTGCTTCAACGGATTGTAGGGCTCCGGGGCCACAGCGACGCCGGCAGAGGTAGCAGCAGCAGCGACCGCCTTTAGCGCCTTCGTGCTTCCATTGCTCGCATTGTTGTTGGCCAAATCAGTCTGGCTGCCATCCGCCGCCGGCTGCGCTATTCCGCCTGGCAAATTTCCACCGCTGCCGGCATGCTGGCCATTAATGGTGGCTACATCGCCAGCAGAAGCAGCTACTGCGAGCACAATACTGCCGCCACCGCTGCCCCCACCAATCGAGCTGACCGAGGCGCGTTTCTCCTTGCTATTGTTGTTGTTGCTGGCGGTGGTGTTGGTGATTGTGGTGGTTGCAGCCGAAGGCATGGTTTGCCGCTGTGTTCTTTTCCTGGTTGCTCAACTACGATTTAGATCGAAATGGGGAATGATGTTTGAACGGTTGCTGTTTTCCCAGTCCAGTTCCTTGTCTGCTCCGCTCAGGAAAAAAATTTGCAAAATTGTGTCGAGTGACCTTCTTAAAATATGCCGCAAATCCCCTTTTTGCCGACGATAACGTCGGATTATTTGACTATGTTGCCGGTGGTCACACTGATTTCTGCGAGAAAAATACGCAAGAAGTGAATTATCGATATTATGCCAACATCGCCTTAAAAATATTTTAACATATCATTAAATATTAATGTGTGTCAGGTCTGTTGAATTTTATATTTTATTTTTTTTATTTAAGTGTTCTGTTTAAAAAAGAAATTACCCATATCAAGATATTGTAACTTACCATTAAATATCAATGAGTAACTGATGTATTCTTCGGGATGTTAGAATGGAATTTTAACGGACAAAATAGAGAAACCAATCTGCTACAAAGATGTGCTGAACTGACTTTTAAGTATGTTGCTCAAGCTATTTATATGTCTTTAAATAACAGTATAGTCCAGATTGCTTGGTTTTTACAATTTTTACGCCTATGAAACAATACTTTCATTTTAATATTTACTTTTGTAAAAATTAATAATAATAAATAATCAAATGTACACGAAATATGATGTAATGCTCTTATAGACCGAAATTTATTTACAAATACTTTCAGCTTTCAATAATTGTTCCGTAAAATTACTCAGCATAAACCCTGACATAATCTATGATCATGGCGCTCTGCCTGCCCCATGTGGGAGCCCAAGCATCCCGGTGTTGCCAAAAAGAGAGCGCCGCTCGTGGCTCCCGGTTCTTATACGGCTTTACATCCTTGGCCAGTATACTGTCATCGAAATTAAGAAACCCTCCCACAGTAACGCCAAAAATGATGAAGCATTTCTCGTTGAAAAAAGGCAGGCCATCGTACAGCTCTCCGTAGATGTCCTCGTCCACCATTAGCGTTATTTTATCCCTCTGCCAGATCATGGTGTAGTTGTGGAAATCATCGCCGTAGTGGGCTTTGCTAACTTGATCTTTCATGAACTGAACAGCTCGCCCGTGATGCCAGACCACCATACCGCCATAAAGATGATTGCCGGATATATCTTCGCCTTGCTTAGTTCTCAAATTAGCATTACCGCGAGCATAGGCTATTCCTGAAAATATAAACAAATTGATTACCAATCCCCAATGATTTCTGGCTGGTTCTTTGCTTGGTAAACTTACGCAACTGTTTGGCATAGTGTGTTTCCGCATAAGTAGAAACGGGCTGGAGCATCAGATCTAAAATGTAATTCACAAATTAGAGGTAATAATTTAATAAATCGATTTCTTTGTTGTGTAACTTACAGGGGAAAAGCCAGTCACCTTTGGGCAACTTGGCTCGCACAACAATCTTTCCGAACTTGAAGCTAAACGAGTCCCTGGTGTGCAGTTGGGCGGAGAAAACCGGTGGCTTGATGCTGTAAAAGCTGCCCTGGGCGATGTTGCACTCCTGATCCGGACTCTCAACAGCTGTGCACCGGTCTCCCAGTTTGAAGCTGCCATCCGTCACCTCACTGGCCACAGTGGGAACAATGTGCAGTTTGCCGTCCCTTACAAAAGAATTCCGTGGAGAGTCGTCGAAGGCGACCAGCTCCTCCTCCACGTGATACATGCGCTGCCGGATATCATGCTTCCAGGTGCTCTTATTTAGTTGCGCCTCCGAAAAGTTGTCCTCGAAAAGCAGATCGCCCTGGCAGGTGTGCCGCCCCGTGCTGACAATGGTTTGGGCGGGCTTGCATCGTTTGGTCTGCTGCTGGGAGGCCAGAAGTGCCTGACACTCGCCCTCTCCCGTGGGGAAGTCAATGCTCCGCGAGCTAGTATTCTTGGTGGTCAGCAATCGCTTGTTAATAATCACCCTGGTCTCACTCTTCTCGAAGATCTCCTCGTT
Organism: Drosophila kanapiae; assembly: GCA_008042475.1. Classification (NCBI taxonomy): domain Eukaryota; kingdom Metazoa; phylum Arthropoda; class Insecta; order Diptera; family Drosophilidae; genus Drosophila; species Drosophila kanapiae. The sequence goes on from VNJM01000232.1 coordinate 791,691, forward strand.
GTACTGCACCAGCACAGATATCTGAAGCTTGTCGTTGTTCTGAAGACTCGTCTTCTGTTTGGAAACCCAACTGCCGTTGGCTGATTCCGTAATATAATCCATTAAGGGCGGACAGCTGTCGTCGATTTGTAGCATATAGAACACTCGCTGGATGCCAGGTTCATCTAGATTAAGTAGTAGCAATAATAATAAATAACCCTCAATGGATATAGAAAGCTTACCTGGTAAGGACACCTCAAACCCCAGTTCATTGAGCATTTCGAAGTCTATGCTGGGTATCTTGAAACCAAAGACAGCATAATTTGCGATGATCAGCAGAAAGCTGGCTAGATTTTTCCAGCGCATGACGCAGTTTTTAATTATTCTTAATATAAGTACTAACTAGATTCCTATTAAGCTGCTAGTCTGAGAAGCTCCGCGGCGTGACTGCAGCATCAGATTGAAAATCTTGATCGGAAAAGCTTAAGTCCGCGATTACAGCTTAACTCGATTCAATCAGAATAAAATATTCAAAGCACTTGATGAAAAAATTCCTAGAATAGCAGTGAACTGAATTAATCTGCAATAAATATATAATAATTAGGTGTCGGTTAGTTCTTTGCACTAGAATCGTTGGTTAATAGTTTTAAATATGTTAAATTGTTAGGAGATTGTATAAAAATACTTGATTTCCTTTTAAAAATGAACCAAATTGATTTTTTCTATTAAATATTTTTAACCTAAAGCAAGCCAACTCCTTCTCTCAGGAGTGTTTAACTTTATCTTAACTTTCCTTAAATATATTAATAATACAATATAATATTTCAATTATTTTATAATATATGCTGGTTTTTTCAAGTGTAAAACGAGTTGCCATTATCGCATCAGCTGTGCAAAGCTTTTTTGCCGAAGGCTGCTCACCGAGAGGAGAGCCAGAGCCGTTGAAACATTCTATTTCGGGCTGTTTTAGATGATTATAAAATGTCTATTTCCCAGAGAAGTCAGATCGCAACGGAAGCTGATATGAATGGGGATTTACATAGGCCGATCCACGCAAACCGTCGAAGTAAACAAATAATAAAAATCGCCCAGCAGCGAGGCGACGGCAAAAAACAAAAAAACCGGTTGCCACTGAGATAGAGACACAGCACAGCCTGAGTCAGAGGCTTCGGATGTGCGGAGAAAAAAGTGCGGAAATCGAGGATGCCAGGATTATACATTGGAATACTTTTGCTGATCGGTTTTGGGCACAGCCTTGGCTATAAGATACCCACGCCCACGGTGGAGCTACTGGAGAATAGTTTTCGCGTCTCCATACCAGGTAAATAAAAGTGTGCAGAATTGCTCTCCTATTCTTCAGCTATGGCTTCATTCTTCTTCTTTAAATTCCTGTGAATTCTGTGAGTCTATTTTGTAAATCAAAGCATTATGTATGCCTTGTTGAGATAGGTTTCACATAACTTGAAGAAATATCTTTAGTTCTAATAAATAATCTCGGTTCTTTCTACCTTTTCTACATGTGCGCATCTACCTAGACGAAGTGGGCGTCAAAGTCGTGGCTTTTAATGTAAATCGCAATCGAAATTTTACATCGTTCAACCAGGGACAATTCAATGTGAGATTAATTGAACCCCAGAATGGCAGATGGTCCAGTGAGTTCAATTCCGGCACCCTAAGAGCCCAGGACGTTCTATATCTCTGGACGAGTGTCCAGCATGATAAGGCTTTGTACCAGGATTTGGTGCAGCCTCTGAAGGTCTGCAACTTGGGGGGAGATTACCAACCCAAGGGTTGTTCCAGCGATGAGGATCTTACAGATGACAACCAATTGAACACTGAGGAAAATTCCTCGGAACCCTCAGCTCCCGGGGTGTGTGAGCCTTCCTCATCGATGGTTTCCCCACCGAGCGGTATTCCCATCTGCAAGGGACAGCTCCTTTTTCAGGAGACCTTCGATCAGCTGAACGAGTCCCTTTGGCTCCACGAAGTGCGCCTGCCCTTGGATACCAAGGATGCGGAATTTGTGCTTTACGATGGAAGGGCCAAAGTTGAAGACGGCCATCTGGTCATGGAACCCCTGCTTTGGTCTAGTTACCGTCCGGATCTCTCCATAAACAATGCTCGACTTGATCTGGCGGAGAGATGTACCGGCACCCACGATCGACGTAAGGAGTGTGTGTTGCACACGACAGGGAGTGGACCCAAGTCAATAATGCCACCCATAGTGACGCCTCGTGTTAACACCAAGGAATCCTTTGCCTTTCAATACGGACGGATCGAGATACGCGCCAGGCTGCCGAAGGGCGATTGGATAGTACCGCTTCTCCTGTTGGAACCCCTAACCGAATGGTATGGCCAGACGGGCTACGAGTCCGGGCAGCTGCGAGTGGCATTGGCCAGGGGCAACACGAAGCTGAAGATGCCGCGAGGCAAGCTTGTGGACGGTAGATCCTTGTACGCAGGACCCGTGATATCTACGGATGCCCATCAACGGGAGGATATGTGGGTGAGCCAGCGAAGGAGCTCCCACTTTGGCGATGACTTTCACACATACAGCTTGGACTGGAGCAGCAGCAGGCTGCTGTTCTCTGTGGATGGGCAGGTTTACGGAGAGATGCTAAGCGGATTTGCGGAGTTGGACCTTAACCCCCGATGGAAGCAGGGGGCTACAATGGCGCCTTTTGATCGAATGGTAAGTCTAGCGGCAGTCTCTTTTTATACTAATATTATTTTAATTTTTTCTTCAGTTCTACATCAGTTTGGGGCTTTCTGTGGGTGGATTTGGCGACTTTGTGGACAATCTGCGCACGGCCAGTTACGAGAAGCCTTGGATGAACTACCATCCCCAGGCGAAGCTTCAGTTCCATCAGGCCCAGGAACAGTGGCTTCCCACTTGGAAGCAGCCCTCTCTGAAAATAGACTCCATACGTATTTACGCCAACTGATAAGATGCAGTACATGTGCCGTGAATCGAGAATCTTATCGCAATAAAGCTCTGAGGGCGGATCAGAAATTCATAATTCTTTCTCAGTTTTCTTTCAAATCTGAAATGATAAAGATGCGTCCTATTTTGGGATTACTAGCGATTCTTGTGGGTGGTTTCGAGTCTTTTAAGATGCCGCAGCCGTTGGTGAATATGCCGGGCAACGATTCTTGGGTATGGTTTTCACTGCCAGGTGAGTGGAGCCTTTGAAAACGAGACTCAGATAATTGGGGTTTATTTCCCTATTATATATCGTATGCCATCGAGTCATACAGCGTAAAATTCAACTCTGGGGAGTGTGATTCCTATCCCTATATAGTGGAGGGTTCAAATCAGACATCGTTTGTTTTGTTTTTTATAAAATCCCATTTATTTTTGTTACAATTAGTGCGTAAGTGTGTATGCCATTAGAGCCACGATTCCAGCACTCCCTATCGTAGCCAATGCAGGGCCAGCACCTACCAGGAAGCGATCAAAGAAACCTGCACCGTATCTACCAAAAAATGCACAGCCCGCTATGCCCCAATATATTGGATTTTGATCCTTGAAGGCAAGATACGAAGTGGATGCAATGTTGCCGAGCAGAGCTAAATCCTTCAGGACCTCCGTGGCACTGTCCCAGTCATTGTCCATCTTCCCCAGGACATCGTAGAAGAGCGGTATGAGCGACAGAGCATGCACCATCGCCATCGAGGATAGATCGGATATCAGATAGAATTCGATATTGGCCAGCGGCAGTGGGATCACCTCCAGAATGCTGGCCGAAAATATAAACGCACGGCCGCATTCGTCGTCCTCTTCGTAAAAAGCTCGCACCAGGCTCAGCAGTCCGTGGACCAGGCAAAAGGATGCCGCCATATAGCCGTAAGGATTCTCCGACGGGGCTAGCATATAAAGTGCATACACACAGGCGGCAATGAGCAGCAAGTTTGTGAAAGCGGCCCCGAAAAGCATTTTCAAACTTTTCGATTCGAACTACTAAAAAGGCGAGTTGCAAAAATAGCTCTTTTGAGGCTAGAAATACGACTAAAAAAAATTTTGGAATGCTGTTAGGTTGAGTGTTATGTTTGGAATGATGTCTGATGTAAAAGCAAGTCGTTTGTAGTCCCCCTTGACATTGAAATCACAGCCACCCCTTCGACAAAAACTGTAGCTTTGATGTTAATAAGTATATAATCTTGTATATTCCATTCCCACAGAGGACAATCGCATCAGTTCGGTTTTATATTACACTGAATACGGCGAAGATAGGTGCCCGGCCTACAATTACAAATTTGATCCCGATCTGGTACATCCCTGGGCCATTAAAGAATATCTAAATGAAACGCTGAAGATCTCAGCTATCGTGCAGACGAAAGAAAATGAAACATTTGCCGAAACTTTTAGTGTGACATCCAAGGGCAGTGAGGTACAGGCTGAGAGAGTGATGAGGAAATGCAACCCACCGGGAGACACGACTTATACCCCCTTCAATCGCAGTCAAATTATATTCTCCTTTAACGATAAACAGAATCTCTTTACGAACTGGAAACATGTGGTGCAATCACAGCTACAGGTTCCACATTACGAGGGAGTGGCCTTTGTGAATGACCGCGCCAACTCGTTTATCGAGAATAATATGTTATATCTGAGGGTAACCAGATCCAACTATACCGTGGCCAAACCGTTCTATCTCAAGGATTGCACGTTCCAGTCGGAAAAGAGAACAAGACAAATAAGATGCGGTACAGCGAAATATAACCCATCGCGTGTCAGATATATACCGCCCTACCTTTCGGCAAAACTGAGATCGAAATATGCTTTCAAGTACGGCAAAGTTCAGATAAGAGCCAAGTTACCCATTGGCAACCTCCTATTTCCAGGTAATTTCATTTCAGTCAGCTAAACATTATAGATTATTATCTTATTAGAACATATAAAGCTATTTATATATATTTTGCAGGACTTCAACTGACATACGACGATGGGGACGATGAGGACAATGGCGACGACGCTATCCGTATTGCAATTGTCAGGGGCAATAGGAACTTAAGCGATTACGCTGGCAACGAGATCGGAGGATCAAGAGTTTTTGCCGGCGCCATTTACATCGATAATAAAATGACACAAATCCATGAGAAGATTGAATATGCCGATTTGAATGACCATTTCGGAAGCAACTTTCACACCTACACGGTTATTTGGAAGGAGAAGAACATAATTTTTAAAGTAGATGGTCGTCGCATTACAACGATCACTGGGAAAATCGCCGAAGCACTTAGCGAAAAGAAGGTAAGTCTGTAGAATAAGAAATATATATTCGATTTCTATGATTTTACCTATTCCTAAGCGCCATATTGAGCTGTTCTTAACGGTCGGGGGCGAGTACAATTTCCCAGATAGCCGCATCCCATCACATCAGAAAATGTATCGCAATTCGGACATTAATTTGTCGTACAACGTAAAAAGAGCGGTGGAAATAAAGCCGGACTGGGAGCAAGCTGAGATGGTGATTAAGAGCATTAATGTGCAACACACTAAGGAATCCGAAGAATAACTAACTAATAAAAACATAACTTAATGAAAGAAACACCTACATTGTGTTTAACTTGTGTTACTTAGCAGTAATCGTACTTTTCTTAAATGAAATGTATATAAAATAAACAGCATTCATTAATCATATGCATGTAGAAGCTTTTGACATCCGGGTTATCGGTTTTCTCGTTGGTCTAGTGAGAAATTAAAATGCCTGCAATCAGTCTGAGATTATCAGCCCAGCCATGAGGATATGTTACGTTGCGGTTGTTTTCACCAGTATTATTTATGTTATAAATGGCTTCGAGCTACCGTGGACATTTCTAGCAGTTAGGGAAAGTGACGTTCTCATACAATTCATAACATTTCCGCATCCACTTAATGTTATCGGTTCGATTTTCTTGCAAGTGACACTGGTAACGGATGAATGCAAAGTCAATAAGTATGCCTTTATGCCCGGCAATGCCACATACACCACGTTGAATTTTAAAAAGTTAATAAAACCTGGTAACATAGTGAGAGTTCAGGCATTGGTGGAGAGCAATAGAAACATCACAACGCACACCTTAATATTCAGGATCAATGGCTTTGGACGTGGCGAATTAGTAAATGATCCCAGGTCTTTTGGCTTGCAGTCAACGTGTAGGTCACAGTCAACGGTTAGCGTAGTTAACAAAGCCGATGCCGAGCCAATCTTTGAAGACAATTTTGACAGCTCCCAGGATCTTAGGGATAAGTGGACCCATGAGGTCAGATATCGTAATATTGGCGATTACAAGGAGTTCGTTGCCTTTGTCCCGGATCTAATAAACTCCAACATAACCAACGATATGCTGCACATAACGATGACAGCCGGAAATAGAAGGGGTAATTATCCCCTCGTTGGTTGCACTGGAAAAAAAACGAATGCCAATTCGAAAGCAGAATGTGGAGTAGATAAAAAGCATCGTACTAGACGTGTTACAAGAAGATCCGCCAATTTATACAGCAAGTTTGCTTTTAAATATGGGCGAATAGAGATCAGGGCACAAATGCCCAGAGGTGACTGGATATTCCCGAGTAAGTGATACGATAAAACCTTAAAGAGAATGTCCACATATTTCATTACAGCCTAATTGATTTGGCAGATATTTTCTTGGAACCAATAACTGAAGAGAAGTACAAGGATCAGATTCGTTTGTACTCGAGGGGCAATACAATTCTGCAGGACACAAATTTGTTATATTTCGATGGAAGATCTCTGTTTGGTAGTGTGGTGGTTTGGGATAAAACGAATAAGGAATGGAAGCATTCTGAGTATTGGACTGCTAAAGACGTAGGAGGTCAATATTTTTGGGATGCCCTTACCGACTATACTATTCTATGGCAACCGAATAAAATCTCATTCAAGGTTAATGGGACATTCTTTGGATCTATAACCAACCCGACCCTTCTTGAGCGATTCAACAAAACCGTGAGTTGTCTTCGTTATTATGACCGATTTACCTAGCATATACATAAAAGATTTCCAATATTCTATAAAATTTAGAGCCGAATAGTCCTTGGCCTAACTGCCGGGGGTAAAATCAATTTTGATGATAAAGTCCTGATGAAGCAGCACAAGCCGTTTACCAACACTCAACCCAGGGCTGAGGAAATATTTATCGAGGAATATAATAAACAAATTAAACGTACACCCCTAATAATCGATCATATTCGTGTTTACGCCCTTGACAAGAGTGAACAATAAATCGTACTTTACGAAAATAAATAAATAAAATACATACTGTTCAATGTTGAGTTTTAAATGTAGTGTTTCGGAACAGGAAATCTCTTTTTATTGAATGGCACATCACACATTCCGTGTATGATCTTTACCACATGCATTTACATACATATGTGAGTACTAGAAGGTTTTGCCATTATTCTTTTTGGAGCCATTGTTCCGGGAGTTTTGCGTGGACTTCTTCTTTCGCTTGTCCGACGACCAGTCCACATCATCCTCGTCGTCGGTCCCACCGGTATTGCCGCCCGAATGCAGGTGGGCTGTGGTGGCACCCTCCTTGGTGGCCAGGCGACGGGAGGCGATCCGAGACGAAATGCGGCCCATGCCCATGCACTTTTCCAGGTGCGGAGCGAACCGTGCAGCGGCCACCGGTCGATCACAGTTGGGGCAGGTGCAGTCCATCGGTTTTTTGGCCGTCGAGATGCCGAAAATGTCCAGATTTGGCATCTCGCAGATGCGATACGTCGAGTCCTCCGGCACTCCATCGAGAGCAGTCAAATTGCCCGTTTTCCGCAGGTGATGTGTTTCAATGAAGATACCGGCCACGGCGTCGTCGAGAAGAGTCTGATATAAATAATTGACAGCCTCGTCCAAGTTCTTCGGCTCCTTGATGAGCTCCCGGAAGTTGTTCACAATGGTGGTACTGGTAGTTGTGGGATTTTGGTTTCCCGATCCTTGAGCACCCGGCGTTGTCGGCATGTTGGATGCATTCGTTGACATACTAATTTGGCCAAACAATGCAATTAATTAAAATGCAGAATATTTGGCATGCCGGTAATTAGAGCTGGGAAAGCAACGATACCACTATCGATTCTGTCAATAGTATAAACGGGTTCCCGAGCTCTGTTCATAACCATCGAGATAATAGAAATACTCAGGCCTGGTCACACTAAGACCATGTTTTTCAATTCGTATACAATATTTTGCAATAATAGAAATAAATATATATGAAATGTTGCTCAAGCAGAAAACTCTCATGTACCAACAGTTGGTGGAGAAACTGTATGACAAATGCCAGAGGATACAGGCGGAAAATGAGCGTTGTGTGATGAGGTGAGCTCCATCATTCTCAGTGATTCCTTCTTAAACTAAACTTACGCATTTTCCCCAGAGTTAATGGCATTAAAAAGATCGTGAAGCGTCGCAATCACGATGTTGAGCTGCTAAAAAAGCGACTGGACAAGCACGGCGACAATTGGCGCTCCGTTCCGATGGTAGCGCCACATCCTAAGGGCAAAACGGAACAGAAACGCCGCGGACCCAAGCCCAAAAAGAAAACGTCCACTGACGGAGGTGAAGGAGCAGCTACCACGGGAACCGGAACGGGAAGCAATCCTCCGGCTGTTCGCAAGCCCCGGAAGCAGCGGGCGAAACAACAGCCGCCCCCGACAAATCTCAGTCCGAGTATTCCGCCTACACAGCCGCCACAAACCCAATTGGGGACCTGAAATTAAGGTTTAATTATAAGATAAAAGTTCAATAATACATTTACTATTTTATTAAGGCAAAATATAAAACAAAGACTATTTAACAAGGCTGTTTAAAGAGAAATTATAACCTGTGGAGATTCGGAAGCAGCTAAGCGGAAGTCCTTTAACACTTAAGTTTCCTCCAAGTTTCCCAACATTTTATGCAGTATGTACTTAAAAAGCGGAGCATTCTCAATCACTGGCTGGTTTTTACTTATTTATATTTTTGGGTTTTACTTAATTGCTAGAACATAGAAATTCAACGGGCTGAGGAGGGATTCGCTTCTCTTATTCGGCTTGACGGAGACGCGCCAGGCGCTGGGTAAGTTCGTCCTGCTCCTGGGACACAGCCGTCGAGGCGCCGATTGTCTGGCTCTGGACTCCGCTGGGCAATTCCATGTTAAGCTCCAGCCCGGCCTCGTCGGCCACTTGCTGGAGGAGATTGTCGACATCGCCTTGGGGCACCGATGTGGTCACCGTGTCCGACATGGTGCCCTCCATCACGGAACTCTGGACGTCTAAGTCCTCGAACTGCGACTCGAATTTCTCCATCAGCGAAGAGATCTTCTCCAGATTCATGCCCTTCATGGCTGCGTCCATGGCCTTGACAACGCCGGCCATAGATCCGGTGACCTTGCGGGTGGTGAGCGCCGATTGAACTCTACTGGCCACCGCATCCACGCGCGCACTCATCCGGAGATAGTTGACTGCTTGGTTCTTCTGGCGAATGGCGTTCTCTGCGTGGATGCGGGCCACATCCATGTTGCCCTTCTGGATGGCCTTCTTGGCCTTGGCCTTCTCCAGCTTCTCCTCCTTCTCGCATTTCTTCGAGTTGCGTTCCAGTTCCTTCACCGCAAATTTTAGATTAAAAAGGTGTTCTGGAAAAGGGGGAAGAATAAGGTGTGGGTTTTTGTTCTTGGGAAGTCTGGCGTCATCACCCTCGGCTCCACTTACTTTCCATTGAACTCGTAGACATGTCGTTACCCAGCTTGATGAATTTCCTTTAGCGAATGAAGAATAAAAGGTTTCTGTAGTTGATATTGCTTTCAACTAACGAATTTTTATCAATTTACGTTGTTTTTATTATCTGGGATGAATCACTTCTGTTTGTCAGAAATAATGTGACCGTTTACGGGGAATACCCAGCTGTTACGATACACTAAAATAGCCAAACAACCCTCTAAACATATTGCGTTGCCAGACTTTTCACAGAAGGGTTTCGTTGTACGTGTTTGCGCTCCTTTCAGCGACTGAAACTGGTCGGAAGGCCGAAAACCTCCTGAAAACAGCGGAAAAGCCTCGGGCCGGCACAATTGACCCTAAGAACTCTCGAGACTCGTGGCTTACGGAAATGCGACAGTGATGCCAGACTTCTTACAGGTTGGTAACTTGGATGAAAGTTTTAAGCGGCAACATTTGGTGCTGTTAAATATTAAACATTTGACATTCTATCTCAAATCTTAATATATTAATATTTACTAAAACTAAATCCTATATATATCAAGTAACATTATCTTTGGCATTCCTCATTAATTTTATTTAATATCTCACATCGGTGAACTTAAACTTAAGAGGAATATTGGGCCTATACAGGAACGTGGACTTGAAGGCCTTCTCGGTGGGGTAATTATATTCTATGTGGAAATTTCGCACCACATTGGCCACTGTCAGTTCCAGTTCAAGATCCACGATCCGCTTGCCCACGCACATGCGAGGTCCAAATCCAAAGGGGATGTACACAAACGGATTGTTACTCTTGTTCATGAGGACTTCCGAACTCTGTTCGTCCGCATCCTTTCGGCGCAGCCAACGCTCCGGCAGGAACTCCTCTGGCCGTGGATAGTAGCGCTCATCCTTCAGCAAAAAGATGTGGCTCATCAGGAGAGCTGTGCCCTTGGGGATGCGATATCCATCTAGCACGACATCCGCACCGGCGGATCGTGCATTTCCAAAGGTAACCGGATACAACCGCAAAGACTCCTTGATGCAGGCCCTCAGATATGGCAGAGATTTCATCTCCTCCAGCGTGAATTCCCGATCTGGCGATGACACCATGGTTAACAGTTCCTCCCTGAGCTTCTGTTGCTTTTCCGGATTCTTTGCCAGGTTCAGTAAAAGCCCCACCAAGGCAGAAGTTGTGGTATCCACACCACCCATTAGCAGATCCAAGGCCATAACAATAGCGAACTTCCTGTCAACCTGCAGCAATTGCTCCAGGATACTCTTGTGCTCATTGGAGTTAGCTGACGCCGATTTCCTTTCGATCCGTTCTATAGCCTCGTTCACGTACAACGAGCAGGTGTCGAAGATCTCGTCGGAGGCCTGGCTAAACTTTCTGTACGTGGGCGTCGATATATATTTGTACAGCGAGGGCTTCATGCCAAGTTCGAAAAATGATTCCATGACGATTTCAATGTTCTGAAAGAGTTTGGCAGCCTCAGTCGGCTGATTGGTTTGCTTAAGGAGACCCAGTTCCTTGTCCAGGGCCAATGTGGCCACCGTCTCAAAGGTCAGCTGATTGACAGTGTGCAGAAAGTCGCCCGGCACCTCCGACGAGTCCTTATCGCGCAGCTCCCGGATGCGTTCGATGAACTGTCGATTAACGCGCTGCATCGGTTTCAGGTAGACTGCCACATTGCGATGCTGCATGAGGACGGGATTAACGGCGCTCCTCGCCTTTCCCCACTCGGGGCCACTGAAAATTTAATTATTACTATTAATTAATTACTAATTATGATCTTCTTGGCTCACTCACTTTCTGAACAAACCAACACAGTCCTTGAAAAATGCATCCGAACGATTCTCGCGGTAGTGGAGCACGGGTTCGGCGCCGCCTCTCACTGGCCACTGGCCTTCGGTCCGATAGACCTTTTCGAAGGTCTCCGCATTGAAGGCCATCACCGTGGACGGCATCCCGAAGAGTCCCGGGATCATGCAGATGTCGCCAAACTGCTTCCTGTACACACGCATCATCTCATCCAAACCCAGCTGGTGGTACTGGCCGCCCTTTTGGTAGCCACGAAACAATTGCCATCTGGTTGGACCGGGAAGATCAGCAAATGGTTTCGCCGTCTGCCATTCCTGATCCAATAGCTGAGCCTGCGATTCCGGATTTCTGGTAGCTGCCAGCTGGGAGCTGGTCCTCAAGCCGTTCGTCACTGTACGGCGGAGCATTGCGAAGGTCACTTTGCAGAATGATTTCCACAAAAGTAAACAGGCAGCCAGAAAACTTGTTTATATACATATTACCTAGAGCTTTTAAGTAATTGCACAAGTCGGGGCAACAAATGAGAGAGCTTGCCGAGGCGTTATCTTTTGGAGCTTTCGGAAAGCAGTGCTCTTCAGATCGCTGAATATGATTTTGTTTGTTATCAATATTGTGGTTATTTATTTATTTATCAGACAAATAACCTTTTACAGGTTTTAATTATCAAATATTTTAAGTACTAAAGTTGTATATATTATTAAGAGATCATTTGAATTGAATACTGAATCTAAAACAATAGAATAACACAAATTATAAAAACAATTTCAATTGTGTATCACAAATCTGGCTTTTAAAGTCATTTCCCGATAGAACAATTAATAAAAACAATAACAATAAGAATAACAATTAATAAAACAATAACTTCCCATTGAAAGCATCTTATTAGTTCCTAAAAACCATTCTTAAATACCATCTGAGACTTATTATAAATAAAAAAGTTCCTTTCATTCATAAAAAATATTGAAATTAGCGAATTACTGTGACCTTTCAAGGCTCAAAATATATTAAATGCAGATATTAACTCATATTTTCAAAGAATCTTATTATTACTATTATACTATAGTGCAAACACCAAGCTAAACCATGTTTATTTCAACATCATTTGCATTTAAATCAAACCATCTAATACAAAAATCTATTTAAATTTAATTCACCTTCTAAAACACCTCTTAAAATCGTGCAGGATAATATTCGGAGTTTGCAAAATAATCATAGCTGGCAAATGGAAATTATTGTGGTCTTCCGTATAGCGGATTAAAGCGGCCTATATTGTTGTGTGTGTGTGTGTGTTTTCCCCCCCCCGTAGCAGTGGGGTTTCCCAATTTCCCGGGAATGTGCATACCGAGTATTAAGCACTCGACGCCACTGTGCCGCACCGGCTATCAATAATATATGGGTCTCAAACGCTTGCATTGGAGCACAAAGGACAAAAGCAAAACGCATTTTATGTGCATTTCAAAAACAATAAACCAAAACAAAAGGGCCAAATCGGCCGAGCACACACACACAAACACAAACACTCCAAAACAATGGGGCGCGGGTGCTGGGCCATTGTGTTGGCCAAACTTTGCGGCGTCCCAGCTCCCTTACTACCAACACCAAGCCCAACTTGACCACCAGAATGTATTACATATTAAGTCTGATAACACGTTGCCGGCTTAAATTATAGCCGAGGCCCGTTATGGCCACAGCCACGCCCACTAGAAATTGTTGGGGGGAAAAGCTGAAAACTGAAAGCCGAAACTGCAATTTGCCTCGACTGGCACGTATCCAAGGTAGGACTGACATTCAGCGGGGCATTTATCTGTTGGCGACAATACATAAACTAGGTTTACATTGGTTTTAATTAATTTAATATTTTTAAACTTCAAAATAAAGGATATTTTCCGTATTTTATTTAATACAAACAAAGCCAATGTAGTATACTTCCTGCGACTGTTATTTGCACTTAGTTAGCAGTTAGTTGGTGTACAAATATTATAACTTTATTTCTTTTTCAACGAATTACATACTTGCTTGTATACCCAAGATAATGCCTGTTTCTAATAAAGTATTCAGGTGAAAAAAAATGCAAATTATAGGCCTATAGTAAGTGAGGTAGCCACCCCCTAAGCATGTTCATATAAATTCTACACAAATTACACAATTGACCGCCAAACAAGCCGCAAAACTTTGCCAAATTAACTGCGACTGTGCGGCCCGAAAACACATAAAAAAGTTTCCACATAAATTGTTGTAAAATATTATAAATATTGTTCAGACCACGCAAGGTGGTGGTCAGTCCCAAAAAATAAAATATACATATTTTCTTACATGTATATATAAGCTGAGGATTATGGCCGTGTCGCCTAGTGACAATAAAAAGGTATTAGCTATAACAATGCTTTTGTATTTTTATGATTTACAGCATATCTAGTGGAAAATATAGGAATAAAAAGTAGTTATGGGGAATTATTATTAGATTGTACTCGAAAAATCCATTTAATATTTAATCTACCACTAAAAGTTTGTCCATCAAAGTCTTTAACTCGGCCAAATCGATGTCGGGCCACTCGAAGGGCTTGCATTAATTTGCAATAACTCTTCCATTTGCCTGTCATAATCGAAATCTAGCCAAACTGTCACTTGAGTGGAAATGCTTTGACATTATCATAACTGCATCAGATGTTCAATAATTTCTGCCCCCTTTTCCGCCTGCACTCTGCAAATGGATTTTTGCCATGAAGACACCTAGAGACCAAAGGCAAACAGCCGGATTTCTTTCGTCCTTCTTTCTTTTCATTTTTTTTTTTATATTCTTTTCAGACTTTCAGCTCCTTCTTTTCCTGCTCTTTATCACGCGCCCAATTTAGCGCCAAGGATGGGGGGCTGGTGGCTCTGGATCCCAGACAGTTTCAGCCACTCGCCCACTTGCCACCCCGCCGCACTCAGCCAAAGGCAACGAAAGATTAAATCAGCGCAAAGTGCAAACACTGTGTCAAGTGTAGACCAAGCACCAGGACCCTATAGCCAAAGACACACGCCACCACTGGGCCATCGATAGGGCCAGGCTTGTTGGCGGAAAAGAACCCGATCCGATCCGACACACTCACAAAATAAAACGGATAAATGTCAATCAAATTAACTGGCAATGCGATATGCAGCGATAGTAGTGGAGCAGGTTGGGTTTTCCAGGGGTTTTTCCTTCCTTACCAAAGGAGTTTTCCTGCCTGGTCATAAATTAGTGACTCAAGTTCTTCTGGGGGTGTCGTAAAGCGGAGTTTCTTGGGATTGAATGGGATTCCAGTGATTGTTACGATTTTATGTGAACTAAATTGAATAGGAAAGTGGAGACAATTCAATTGCAAAAGCAAAGTACAAGTAGGAATGTGTAAATAACTTCTTTAAAAATGGTTTGTCTTTCAAATGATTAATTAAACTTATTAGTTGAGGATATATTTAAGGTAAACATAGTTTAAATAAGTTAAATACCTTTTTTCACTATAATTATGGCTAAAAAGGATGATGTATTAATGCCTTGGTCTTGGCTCATTTTCGTAGAATAAAAAACTTATCTGATACTTATTGTTGGTTCTTTTTTAGCCAGCTTATCTCGGCCAACGTTAGTTCTAGATGTGGCTAAGAGTAATAAAGCCAAAGAGGATTACAAACCTGAAGCCCACACCGACCATCTGTATTTAAGTTACTAATTAAGACAACAACAGATAGTATCAACATGAAGAACGCGAGGCAAACATTAATTATTGCAGGTTTTTTTTTTCTATTTGCATATATGTATGCATCGCTGTTTGTGCGAAACTAAAGGCAAACAAATGTGGAAAACACAGAGTAATTAAGTTGCATATCAGGGAATGAATGGAAGGGAAAACTTTACTTGTCTGTAAACAGGAAATGGGGTGGCAATACCCGCTGTTCTCTGTGATTTTTTCCACATTTTTAAATGCTTTGCAAGGAAGTTTCTCCATGCTTTAAGGCGCATTAACTGCAGGCAACAGGAAACCATTTCCGATATTCCTCTGATAATTACAAACAGACGAAGGAGAGGAGAGTCAATAGGACTCTCCGCCCACTCCGCCTATCGCGTCCTGTCAGTCATCAATCGGCCTCTTCATCCGATGACATGGATGCCGCCCTTGGGCAACGCCCCCCGGCTAACCATAAACCATCGATTGTGGGTCAAATTGGGTTGATGCGACATGGAACTATTGGATTCTTGGGCCTCTGCCCCCCGGATGACAGTCAACAATGGGTGAGCAGCAGCATCACCATTACTGGCATAAACCACGCGTATTTACTGCGCAGCGGTTAATCAAATGTTTGACTTAAACTCCTCTCTGCCCGGAATTAAACATAAAGCATACATTTCCCCTTTCCCATTGAGTACAGTTCTCGAGGAGATTGCTATCTATATAGAATATATAGTTATATACTTAAAGATTAATATAATATACATCCTTGCTTTTTAATAACCTATTACAACGAAAACTATATATTGAATAAGAAGCAAAAAATAGCTCAAACTGAGGATAAATAACTCCATTTAAGGTTTCCTTAACTTAAAGGCAGTAAAAAATACTCTAAAGGAGTATAAAAGTTATCAAAAAAGCTACAGTATACCTTAAATAAAGAGTTTTTCTCGTCTGAAGCCAAGAATAATTCTATCTGTGTAGATTCTAGCTCTCTTCTTTATATATTTTGTTTAGATATAAGAAGATTTAGTAATGCCTTTCTCATGGCACATTCCCTCACCCTAATTTCCGTTCTTTCCACAATAATTAATTCATTTAGTTGCACTAACCAATTTTCTTCCTAATTTTTGTGCTAACAAATCTGTCCAATGTGTGGGTGTCCTCGGCAATTAGCGGAGCCCCTGCTGAGAGGTTTTCCGGGCTTAACACGGCTGCCGAAACCAACCCATTTGCCTGCTCCAGATGCACTGCACCCTGCTGTTGGCTGTCGGCTGTCGCAGTTTGGGATGTCTGACTTGCACCAGTCGGCTTTAAGGGAGGACACTGGTGGCGGTGGCGGAGGCACGCTGCACGGCACGACATAGTTCCATTAAACTTTCGACGATAACGCGCCAAACTTTGCGCCCGGCGAAACTCTCAGTAATTTGCAGGAAGTCAGAGTACTCCCCCCACCCTAGCAGCCGGATCCAACCGATGGCAAGGCTCTGGCCATAAGTTAGGCCCTGCACTAATCAAGCGCTGCATACCAGACCGCGGCAAAGGCCGGGCGACTGCCCCACTGAGGCATTTATTAATAACGCGAACTTTAAATAACCCGCCAGAACTTAAGGCCGGCACGGGCCCGGAGAACTGGTCCCGAAGTCAACGGTTGCCTTTAGTCTTTCCTGCAGGTTCCCGGCTCCTCGCTGCGGTTGCCTGATAATTGCGCATACGCCACGTTGGCGGCGCTGCACGCCCAAAGCCACGGGACTCGAGCGTTTGGCTGGGCATTTTCTGAATATCCGCCATTCTGCGGGCCGTGCTCAGCATAGTGTGCTCCTTTCGGGGCCTGGGGATATCCTGATCGGCCTGGTCGGGCCAAAAACGATAGTTAATTGTTGATATTTATGGATGAGAATCGTATTTTAAGGAGAACTGGAGTGTTGGATACCAGAAAGCAAGGAAAGGAGATTTTTTTGAAGATAAAAAATATCATAAAAGGTAATATAAGGTATATATTAATAGGTTTTATAATTGAAAAGAGATTTTAACTTCTAAATATTATAAGTATATTGAGAATTCCTTAAATAAATGTTAAAAAACGAAGTTACGATCTTCTTAGTAAGGTTATTAAATACTTTAACATTAAGCCTTAAATATATTTATTAAACTACATAAAGTGTCTTTTAAAATGCATATTTCCTCTAACCCTGAATGATTTCGTCTCTTACAACCTCTAGAGGGCATTCCCCCAACGTGTTAACTCGTTGCCTTTGGTAAGAACAGAGTTTACTTGGCCAACTGCAGCAACTGCAGTGAATTCGCATCTGTTTGGATTGTGTGTTTGTATTGTTATTATTATTACGGCACATGTTGCCCAGATGGCCGCGCAGGCCAAAAAGCTGGCCTTATTCGGACCAAGGGCCAACTTGGCCCGTCGGCACTATCAATCTTTTGCCATGTTTTTCATTACTTTTTAGTTGTTATTTTTTTTCTTCTTCTATTTGTTGGCATTCTGCCCATGTTGCATTATCGTAAAATGGAATTTTCGTAGCACTTTGCGGCACCTCTGGCCGCTTCGATTCGTGACTGGGTTTTGGCGCGATGGCGGCCTTTGAGTGACTCCTGCGATGACTCCGACTTCGATTGTTGCACCCCCTTAACACCTGCCTACTGCCTAGGACTTTGCTGGGTCATTTGCACTTGCCACCACCTGCGATCCCTGTCGGCACTTGTCCGTTGTTGATATTTGGCCAAACAAAAAAAAACATTTCTCAAAAGAGTTCAACACGAAAATTGGCCCAAATGGAGGGAGGAAGGGAGTGAGGCGAGCCAAACCAGACAAGCCACAAAAAAGCGAAGTAGGAAAAAGTATGCAAGAAAAACTTGATAGAATCTTCCCCGCCGCCTTTGTCACACTTTCCTTGGCGCCCCACCCGATTTTCCCTTGCTTTCCTCCGACACAGAGTTGGCCAAGTTTGTCGGCTTGCAGCTGCATTACATGTGGTTGGCGTGGAGCGGCATCGACAGCCGTTGCAAGCCCTTGTTTGTTGTGCTTGGCAAAAGTTTTGCCATCGGACGAAATCGGAGGAAGGGTAGCGGGTGGACTGACGGGGCTTAGCAGGGTCTTGCGGCGAAGATATCCTGGCTGTGTGTCCTCACAGACTGTTGCATGCGCTGCTCCTGTGAAAGGCACGAAAATTGGGCTTATTTTTAAAGGCATTAAGATATGGAAAGTATGGAAGAATGACCAAAAATAGTTAAATGTTATTTATAATAATTAATTTAGAGCAGGTTCAGATTGGGAGAAGTTTAAAAACTAATGGAGGAGAGATGACAAAGCTTAAACTTTAATTTTATAAATGTATTTGTATATTTTCTGTCAGTAAGTAATTAAAACAAACTCAATTTCTATATTATTTTATATATTTTTCATAATAAACGTGGAATAAATGTAACGTATTAAGTATTTCCTTGAACTATCTTAACAGATTCCTAAAATAACACTGGCACCTACCTAGTAGCTATGATTAAGAAGCAATCCCGGATTCCAAACAGATCCGCCTGAGATCCCACTTCCCTTCATCGGTTGTCCAGAATGGCCTAAACAACTCGAATATGCAATTTTCTTCGACTGCCAACTTTTTGCAGCCTCTCAGCCAGTCCGCAAACTTTTCTAATAACCTAAGATACTTGCAAACAGACACGCAGGCAAGGGCAAACATTTAATGGCAAAGGGGGATGGATATATTCGGGGAACGACAAAATGGAATAATGTGTGCTACCGAAAAAATTGCAAGGCAAAAAACACACAGAGAGAGGGAAAGGCATATCAAATTGACGTGTTATTTTGCAGAAACTTTCAAGGAGCTGCTCAGCATTAAATTTGCAAAAGTAAATTCGCCGAGGAGAGTTAGTCGGAGTGCGTATACGTGATATATTACTTCACATTACTTCGCGCAAATTGAAAAGCTCGATAAAATGAGAAATAACTGAAAGAACAAAGGCAAGTTGGGAGGGGAGTAAATATTATATTTTGTTAACTAAGGGTAAAGGGGTTGCAACTTGAGTTTAACTGCCACTTCCGCCCCGTTGTTACGACAAACTGTAAAATGAGATATATACTCGTCCCAGGATATCGGCCCTCCGAGACCATGGGTATTGGTTTATTGTGTTAGTTTATTTGTGCAGTAGTGCAATTTATGAATCCATTTTTTAGTGCTCGCCCATAAAAATGTAAATAAATAAATTGGCGCGTTCAAAAGTGTTTTGTTGTTTTCGCTGCCTTTTTGCCGATTGCAATTTTCCGATGTGCAATGAAATTGCAGGCAGTTAAATAAATGGCAAATTGATTGATTGAGCGCTTGATTGATGGCACTGGGCTTTCGACGCCTAATGAGGAAACCATTTGCCGCCCTGAAAAGTGTGCCATAAATACAGCGGAGCTGGTTAATCTTTCAGTGGCATTCGGGGAATTACATTGTTTTTTTTTTTTTTAAATAGATTTGCACATTCAATTTATGGGCTACATGTTTGAAGGGAAATCAATTTGAAATTCTCGACCTTATATAAAAAAAATACATCAGATTAACAGGGTTTTTATGCAGATCGATTAAAGTGCAACTATGAATATTGAAACGAATTTGTATTTTATATTGATTTGTTATGTAATATATTACTTCTAGTATAAGATTGCAGTTTAAAAAACACTACGTATGGTAGTTGTCACACCTGTTTGTGGCTTTTATTCGTCACATTTAACTATTGTCCTTAAACTTTCCAATTTTATGATGGATCCGCAGCTCAACTTCTGCGAATCTGTCAGTTAGCTATTTCACCTAACTTTCTGCGGCGCCCTTCGCAGTTCTGCCTCTAATATGTTTCAAAGTTGCCACCAATTCTCGGAATTGCACTCCCATCGGGGGCCCTGATGCCTAATGGCCGTGATAATGCCATGACAACTGTGCGAGCAACGCCGGCGCTCTCACCAAAAAGTTCTGCAGCCGAAGCCACGAAACTATGCCAAATTACTCAACGAGGTTGCAACACCTGCCCGGCTTACCTCGCCAGGTAAGTTTGGCCGATGCTCAGCGGGGAAAAGGAGGAGCTGGCTCAATTAGTTCGAACTTCTGGCCAGCAATTAGACGACGTGAAGGGCCCATGTTAATGGCCGGAAACTGAGGATGACACATGCCCAATGGGATTCGGCAGTGCTAAACTGTCGGTCCCAAAAGATGGCCAAATGCAAATCCTTCCGGGGTGCCAAGGAAAATGAGCAAGAAGTACAAAGAAAATTGTATTACTTTCTGTGAGTTTTTAATCAAATTACGATATACTTCTAGATATTTTATACAATTATTTTGTAAGATATGGAGTGTCTACTGAAAGACCCTTTCCATTTAGACCAAATTTACGGTAGTTATCTTTCATTTCCCTGTCAAACTTATCTAGTCCCCGCCTAGCTGGAAGGAAGATTGATGGACACAAGGACAGGGATCGTTATAGACCAAGGAACAGCAAGCTGGCGAAACAATCCGATGACTCCAATGGCCAAAAGATCATACCTAAGTGGGCCCCTCTAATGCCCGCTATTTGTGTACTGTTTTTATGGGAAAAACTTCTCTTTTTAGGATATATCCGCGTTGGTGGAGCGGCGGAGTGTCCGCCGCTATCTCCCAGACCATAACGGCTCCATTCGATCTGCTCGAGTCGCGCATGGTGTCCGTCAAAAAGAATGTGGGTCTTGCGGCTAGTGTGCGGAGTGCTGTCCAGAAGGATGGTAAGTACTAACTGTTTCACAATACCTAAATCTCAGTCTATAACTTACATTTTAAGGCTTCCTTTCCCTGTACGATGGCTTGAGCGCTCAGGTATTGAGGCAGTTCACCTATACTACGCTGAGGTTTCACCTGTACGAATGGGGCAAGTTACAGGTGGACGAATGCACCTTCCTGATGAAGGTATACATCGCCAGTTTGGCGGGCTGTGTGGCCGGTCTGGTGGGTATCCCGACGGAGGTGGTTAACACCCGAATGCAGGTGGATCGCGCCCTGCCCAGCGACCAGCGTCGGAACTATCGCAATGTCTTTGACGGACTGTACCGGGTTGCCCGGTATGAGGGCATCAAGGCGCTCTACAGTAGTTTCATGCTTTCGTGTTTGAGGTCGGCTCTCAGCACTGTGGGTCAGAATGCAGCCTACGACCAGGTGAATCCAACACTGTCGCTCCTTCTAACCTAATTAATACGAACCAATCCCTTCCATGCCAAGGCCAAGGAGATGTACATGCACTTCTTTGACTTTGAGCATGACAACACCGTCCTGCATCTTATCAGCTCCGTGACGGCTGTCTGTACCTTTGGACCGATCACTCAGCCCATTGAGAACATAAGGACGATCAAGATGGTGAACTCTTTTGGCCTGGTCGAATCCATTCACTATATGATGCGGTTTGGGCCACTTGGACCGTTCCGTGGGTTGGTGCCATCCATGATGCGACTGGTGCCCAATACGATCATCACGTTTCTGCTCTACGAGAAGCTGCGAGCTAACTTTGGATACTACGAGAAGGAGCCGAAGGTTGCCAAAGGCCAAAGGCTGTAATCGGAAATCGAAGGCGTGTGTATGATTCAATTTGAGAGCTGTTTTTACATTTTTCTATTAATTCCTTTGCGGAATAGTAGAATGCTGTAAAAATATCACCTCAATCGGTTGTAATTCTATATAAATCTGTATCAGAATATCCTTTCAGTTATCTCTTTTACTAGAACTAAGGATAAAGTAAGGCTTAAGCTAGGTAAGCCACTAAATTAATGATTTAGCAAACTTTGACCTATTTAACCAAGGCAAGCAAGCAAATTTCAGATCTTCCTAACGCAGATTGTTGAAACACTTTCACTTGTGACCTCAATGTGGCTCCAGCCCCTGGCTCCAGTGCTCAAATAATTGTTCACTTCCTGACTCCCTGGCCCATGGCCTGGCTCTGGTTTATTTGTGCAACAATCTCGGTCAGGACAAGCTCAAATAAACCAGGCATGCACCTTCATAAAGCATTCAATTCCACATTGATTGCACACACACGAACCGCACGCAGTTAGCCGCACCGAAAACGGGTCAACGGTGCGTATGCGTTATATTAAATAATGCAAAACGAAGCGAGCTTGCCACAGCGACGACCACGACCAAAACGACTGCATAAATACAGGCTATGCAAATGATTTTAGTGGCAAACAAAACGTGCTAGCGGAGCGACTAATAACCTGCCAAGAGCGGCATAGAA
This sequence comes from Drosophila kanapiae, assembly GCA_008042475.1. Lineage (NCBI taxonomy): Eukaryota > Metazoa > Arthropoda > Insecta > Diptera > Drosophilidae > Drosophila > Drosophila kanapiae. Next base: position 814,114 of record VNJM01000232.1, read on the forward strand.
AACAACGCAGCTCCTTTCCACCACTCCGCGCCTTGTCTTTCGCCAGCAGGGACCGAAAACTCATCGTCGATGCAATCGCAAGTCAGTCATAAACTTTGGCTCTAAGCATTTATGCAAATCGTGAGAGCCACGACCAAGTGTTTGGGGTTGGGTCATGGCGTCGCTACACTCAACGCGAAAGGATTGAGTTCTGTGAAATGCGGTCTTGATTAGGCAGTATTTTGATTTTATAAGTAAATAATTAAATCAGTACTTGATATAATTATTCAAACTGAATCTTTGACTGATTAATAGGCAGACATTCCAGCTAATTCCAGCTATTCATTTCCCCTATTTAAGTTTCTTTAAAAAGCCTTCAATTCAAAGCTAAACATAATTCATTACTTATTTATTTTATCTTCTATTTATTTACACTTTTCACCCTCTTACTTAATTTTTTTACTAGACACCTTTTTCCCTGTCTGTAGGGCTATGTGTAAGTGCGATTTGAGTGCTCCAGGGTATAGAGCAACCTTAGAGCTCTAATTCAGTTTCATTGCGTCGCATTATTCTTATTTTTCCGCGTTGGCGGCCTCCTAAAATTGCCTACTTACAAATTCAATTTCCACAATGATTGCAATCACGATTAAAGGGTAGCCGGGACTACTATATACATACATATATCTGAGGGTGTGCCTGTGTGTGTGTGTGTCCTCCATATGGTTCCCACTCAACCCCAACGACAATGCCATCCATACGTGCAACATTTACCGTCGTTTACGTGACACGACACCCACACAAAATGGCGCTTGGATGGATGTTACTGGGAACATTGGCGGATTCCACCATCGCTGTCTGGGCATTGTTGCTCATACGCCTAGTTGTCATCGTGGAGGAATCTAAACTGGAACTACTACACACACAGCACGTGCTGGCATTTAGCCCCAACTTTGCTGGCACAACTGCGTCCACCTCCTTGTCAAGGAGTTGGACAAATTAATGTTCATTAGTCACGTTGCGAGTTGTAATCAATTTATAATGCGACCAGTTGCGGTTGATGTTTCCCTTTTGCCGAAGCGAAGAGCGGTTGTTTTTGTTCGGGTCAACGATCGGCAAGGGCCCATAAACTTTGGTAAATAAAAAAAAAGGAAAGGCAAGTGTGCTTTTTTTTTTGTGAAAATCACATTCACCTTTTACTTCCTAGACCCTAAAAGGTTTACTTAGAGAGGACACTAGCGCGGTAATTTAATAAACTTAATTAAATGAAAAACTTAGGAACTTAAAACCTTGGCTAAACTTTCTTGACTTCACCATCTAAGCCGGCATTTTGTTTGCTCGCTACTTAGGCACCAAATCAAGGACCTCATTGTCCTTACTTCGTATCGCACGTCTTCAACAAGAGCACAACTTCAATAGCTGCTGCAGCCCGGTGATAGGAAACATCAACTCCACTCACAGGTCCACTGCCCCAGCCAAGGACACAGTGGCAGCTTATAAATCTAAACAAGCTCAGTTGCCCAGTTGCATAAGTTTACAGTTACAGTCCTGGCGGCACTCTCCTCCCCTTTGGGCAGAAGCCAGGTGGAGACCCCGATGCGACCCGCTGCATTCCAGTGGGTCTCCAACTACATTCCGCCTGCGAAACTTTTCGCCACGCGGTTTGGTCGTGCGCACACTTTTACGCCTCTGCCCAGGGCACGTACTGAACTTGGCTCCTCCTTCCTCGCTCCTCCCACACCTGTCCAATCACCTGTGTGTCTGTGTGTGTTTGAGCTGGAAGGATGCACCATCTCCCTTGCAGCTACCGCTCGCTGTGATCTCGCAAAGGTTTCAACGCTCGCTCGCTGTCCCAATGACGATGACATAATAAACGAGGTTACCAGCAGCGAACTTGCTCCTCTACTTTGTCCTGCCCAAAGTTCTTGCTTCCCTTTCGAGGGCATACCCTAACCTAGGGCTTAGGGAGTGCAAACAGAATTTTAGATGCAAGTCTTAGGCAGGTGATTATTATTAGAAATATTACTTAAGGGATTAAGTAAAGTTTCCGCCAAAGAACTTTATGATCTTTATCAGCTAATTATTATTTTTTTAAAGAACAATATCTCTTTAAAGAGAAAGTATATTAGAGTATTCGTTGGTGCCTGGAAACCTGCACATTTTTGCACCTTTTTTTGTGCTGGCTCTCTCCAGCTAATGTCGGACATTTGTCGCTGTCCTTGCAACCCATCCTATTTTGCATACTCGACACGCTCTGTTGGACCTCTGCTGTCCGACCTCCCCTCGATTTCCGCCGTTTCCCCGCAACGTTACAGGACGAATTGACAAGTTTTTGTCACGTTTTCGGTGGCGTTGGAAATTCGTGGAACTTTTTAGCAACACGCACTTATCAAAAGTGGCTTCGACTTTTGTGCTAAAAGAGTAAATGAGGCGTCTTCAGACGGAGAAAGGGGCAGCAGGGGGCAATGCACCTGACCAGGCCCAGCGAACTTTTCTAATTAAATTCTATAAAAATAAAGCCACAACACACACACACTGACCTGCCGGAGGAAGCTGAAAAAGCAGTTGGCAAGTTGACACTCGCTTATCATTTCCGTTTCCGGCAAGCGTGGTGGGACAACCACATGACGACGTCCGTTGTCCCTTTTTTTTGTAAACTGGGTAGCAGTAGAGTTTTCTGTATAATGTTGTTGAGTTTTCGGAACTGAATGGCACAGGAAGACAATGTATATACGGACAGGTACTTAGGTTTACAAAAGTAGAGCATATTTTAATGAGAAAACTAGCATTCAATAAACTGCAAAGCGTTAATAAAACCAGCAATCTTTTTAGACAAATAAAAAAGGCGTAAAGTTAAGATAGATATTTTAAATAATAGTTTTATATTAAATATATAAAGGTAACACAATTTTACTCCTGTCCTGCAAAGACAGCATACTTACATTTTTCTCTAAAAAAGATTACAAACCAAAAACCGGGTATTCAATAGTCGGATCTTATTCAACGTAGCTCCAACTCCTTCTACTTTCCCCACTGCCTTACTGTGGTATTTATAATGAAACGGGGGGCTGGCAAACAAGGAGGTGGCGAAAGGAGAAACATTTTAATTGTCAACGCCCAGAGTGCTTAAGTGGCTTGGGAATGCGATTGCAGTTGGGCAATCATTAATTGGCATTACCGGGGAGGCGGGCGGCGTCAAACTCTTTTCCACACCTCCGCCAACACCAGCACATGGCCTGATGAATAGTCCTTAATTGCAATTCATTTGATATTGACACTTTCGAGTGGCTCTTGTCCGGCTTTCTGCCGTTGCCTACTCGAAGACGCGCTCGGCCATGCCAAATTGTCATTGATTAATGTCAGTCCGAAGGAGCGGCGTGAGTGAGCACCGAAAGTTGTTGCCTCGAGTGCAAAGCAATTAATTTTCCGTATGCACTCGAATGGAAAACTGAAGAGTCGCACATATAGGGGGAATATACCCACAGCTACTCTTCTTTGAGCCGAAACTTTCACTAAATGAGGGCTACTGCCGATGTATACTATGTGTAATCGCTTCTTGGCATGCCAGAGGTGCATATAATCCCTCAAATTATGATGCTATGGCGTGTCTAAACTGTTCGATTTGGGGAACCTAAACTCTCCCAAAAAAAGGATGTTTTTAAAATGAACAAAATGGTATTTGGGAGATTAAGTTTCCCATTATGCTTGGGGCGCTCAAAGAGTGACCCACCTAGATCAGTTTACCGGAGTTCAAGTGGCCCGCCACGGAGTTCATTGTCCCGGCGTCAGCTGCCAACAACAGTTGGCTGTAATCCTTACCACTTAAGTGGGCCCCACGGCGGCAGGACAAGGAAAACGAAGCAGCACCGTTGCATTCGAAATGTCAGTCAACCTGCTGCAATTGCCGGCAGCAGCAAAAAAGCAGTGGCGGCAAAGATTTTCATTCCAAATCCCGACCGCTTTCCCATCATGGATGGCATGGCAGTTTTCTTTTGCGGCCCTGCAATATGGCCGGATGATGAGTTTTTAATGCTGCTTTGTTTTTTGTCCGCCTGTCGTGTTTAGGCGACTGGCACGCAGCTTTCCCGGCTGTCAGCCTGTCGGCCCAATTTCGAAACTTACTTTCCCGACTCGCATCCGCATCCGATACGCGTGCCAAACTGTTGCCAATGTTGCAGGAGGAGCGTATGTTATGTTGACGCGAATGTTTCCGCCCCCCTTGCCAGTTTCCGTCGCGGGTGGAAAGCTGGGAAAACTGGGTCCTCGGCCCTCGAATCAATTTTCATCTGGACACAGAGAGAGAAACGTAGCATGATCTGAATTTAAATCGAGAAATGTATCTATGGAAAGAACATTTGATAAAGAATTTGATAATAAAGTCGGTATAGTATTTGTTTTTTTAGAATAAAATAATTGGGGATGGTAAAGAATTCAGCAGGGGTTTGATATTCCTTATAAAAGGGCCAGAAGCTATGCTTTAAATTGTTATTTCGTTAAAACACAACAAAGTTTTACACTTTAAACTTTTTATTGCACACGTTTTGACTGATAGAAGCCACTAGGATTTTTAAAACTCCTTAATAGGTGTCCGAAAATATGATATATGTTACATTATAAAACAAAAAAATTTGAAAATAAATAAGATAAAAAACCATGAATTTGGTACCTTAAAAATGTGATTGCATTCTTTTGGGCACATTTGTAAGGGGAATGCAAAATCCTACAGATTCATGGAGCACGCTAGATAATCATGAGCACCTATTAATATCAGTTGGCAATATAATAAAAGAGTTATTCTATTACAAACTCCCTTAAATATTACAGAATAATGATAAGAAAGACCCTAATTAATATGCAAACATTAAGGAGACCATTTTTATTTGTTTTCTGTGTACCGACTGGGGCCTCAAATCAATTTCCATCCGCAGTCCAAACTCAGTCCCAACTCAAGTGAACTCAACGCAACGCAACTCGGGCGAACCGAGTCCTAATTCATCTGCTTAAGTATGCAGCGAACAGCTTGAGCTGCAGGAAAACTTTTACATCCAGTTAATTTACATTGTAATTTCCAATTGATGTCCTTGGCGGGGACAAAAAAAAAAAAAGTATAAAACGGATTTGGAGGGGCTCAAAGCAAGCAGAAGTCCCCGAAAAGCTCAAGGATTCGCCCAATACAAATACATAAAAATTGCAATTTGCATTAATTATGCAAAAGTAAGCGGAGCTGACCCAACCGGGGTCCCCCCAGCCCCAACCGGATATATTTATAAATTTTATGCGTCGTTAAATGTTTGGCCGCAGTTTTCCCTTCCCTCGCCCTTCCCCTGAGGCTTTTGTTCCACTCTTTGGGGTCCATTCAACTGGAAATTATGCAAAACTTCAAGTCCCGAAACTTTGCTCAATTGTTATTGTTAATAAAATGGCTGAGCAGAACGTTTTTTGCGCATTGTCCTCTGATTGGTTTTATGACTTTTCATAGCCTCTGCAATGTTTTAAAATTTAGTTGTTATTCGTTGAAGGATTTTCGAAGGAGGGAAATTCTCTACGTTCTTGATTAGCTGCGAGTCTATACTTAGATTCTTATTTTGAACATGATTCCAGCTTGTTTATATTCTGTTGCTATTGTAACCATTAAATTATGCATATTATCATTCCTGCCTCGGAAATCGGATGATGTCTTTCGCTGGGCCTATCGGCGTTTCCACGTAACCCTAATGCCACGTTGTGCTTCTCCGGGCCGCTGATTAAAGTAATTTCCTGCGTGCCCCTAACAAGTATTTGTGATTATATCCACATCCAGAGCCACCTACTACACATCCAGAAGGGACACACAGGAATGCAGGATATGGGAGAGGGCACGAAGGAGCTCAAGCTGACGGCTCCTTTTCCTTTGCAGCACACCCTTCAACTCGCTTTTCTTTTTGCATTCACCCGAAACAAGATGAAGTATGAAATATGATGTAAAATGATGTGATTACAGTTGAAAATGTTAAAAAAATAATAAAAGAAACGAAGCGGAAGGGGTAGAGAGCGGAGAACACCGAAGACACATGGCGTTGTGTAGGTAACCAAAGAAAAATGGCGGGAAATGGCCAAAGGGGTGAGCAATGTGGCTGCCACGGGCAACAAGAACAACGAAACATGTCGGGCCATAAAAATGAGCACAGCTCGTTGGCAAAAGAAGCCGGCTAAGAAGGCTATACACGAATAGGAGATACCTTAAAGCTTGGTTAATAAAATAGTATTTAAACTGTATTTTATTTTAGTTAATAGAATACTTAAATATTCTGGAATTCAACAACAAACGCTTCGGTTAGCTTTGGTAAGCTGCCAATGGAACCCAGTGAGTTCCAGGTGCTCTGCGTGATCAGTCCTGCTTTGTATACTAAAGTCTCCCTGTTACATACCCATCATACTCCGTTTTAACTCTCCAGTTACCCCGCATAAACACTGACATACGTGTAGCCTTGATTGTGGGCGTGGTCATTGAGGAAAAAAGAAAAAAACGGGGCAAAAGGAGCAGATGGAAGGTGCAGAAGTAGGTGTGGGTGGAGGTGTTCGTGCTGCCGAGATTGACAGTTTGCGAAATGGTTTGAGTAATTCATATGATGAATTATCTACCACTGAAGCACAGCAACGAGATAAAAGTAAAAGGAGCAAGCAGAAACTCTACGACAAAAATAGAGCTAAACTTTAAAGAAGATGTTTTTATTAACCCCTTAGTAGAAGCTAAAACAAACATAAGTTCAAGTAGTACTTGGGCTACAAAATATTACAAATTCCGTAATAACCACTTTGAATATTATAAAATCTTAATAGCCCATGAAAATCAATTGTGGCTACGAAATAATTTTTATTTTATTTTTTATAGAGCGCATTAAATACTCCAAATTGTTTTAATATTTCCCTAGTTTCCTTAAATTGAAGTGAGAGCTTCCTGCAATATCTTTCGGGCTGCCACATGACTGATGAAGCGATTTTAAAGTGCGTGCGAGGTTTGTAAATTAATTTCCCGCAGCCAAAGGGTGTGGACCACCCAGCTGCTAATTAATTGCACAACATTTTAAGCGAATTGGTCAGGTGGATGTACCTGTGGGCAAACAGCCAGAGATGGGGCCGGGGAAATGAGGTAAAAACTTTGCAGCTTTTCGGGATGTCAAATGAAAAATTACCGATTTAAATGGCGGTCGCTTTCGCTCTTTTGCATGAGCTCTCTTTTTTGTCTTCTCTTTTTTTTCTGTTTTTTTTTTGCAACTCTAACTGCCAGTCGTTTGTCGACTTCAGGAATATCCTTTAGTCCTTTGGCTCGCTTTTCGACTGACGAATGCGTCTGTGGGCGTTTGTGTGTGTGTGTGTTTGTGTTTGTGTGTGTGACTGGCTGTCGGTGTGGGCCACATGCTGATGAACACGTCTTGTCAGCGGCTAACGAGCGCCACTTACACGCTCAACAATCACTTAACCTCAATTGTTGCTTCTGAATGAAAAATACAAAAAAAAACACGAAAAAAAGGATGAGAGCTTAACAACAACAGCAAAGGGAAAAGTGTAAAAGGCAATGCCAATGGCTCCTCTGCCCTTCCATTTCCCGTCTGCCTTATCTTCCTCTTTTTGTTGTTGCTGTGTGCGTTGTGTGTAAATATACTTAATTAATTAACTGATTTTTTTCCATTCGCTTGTTTTCGGTTGGTCATGGAAAATATTTAAAAAACAACGATGGCAATGCCGTGTACAATTGATTTTATTTTGTGGGAGCTGAGGCATTAAGAGTATTTAAGCTAGGTATCCAAATATTAAAAGGTTATTTATAAATTATATATAAATCTTAAACTAGCTCTTCATAATACTAAAGCTTCATTAATTCCATACAGCGTAATCAAACTGCCTTCTTTGGCGTCTTTGCAAATTACTAAGTAGAATCAAGCTTGAGCCCTGCAAGGACCTTAACTAAGCCACTCTTCTTCTAAATGGCTTTCCATAGCGGATAAATGCCGCACCGTGATAAGCAAGCTGGGGCCCTGGACCCTAGTTTTCCATTCCCTTTTACATGGGAGTATTTTTTTTTGCCGGCCTCTATCCAGGCGCCCGCTTAATGCAATCAAAATGCCAGTGGACGAGTGCCGGAATGGCGATTGCGAACGGCAACTGCTAGTGGGAACTGCAACATGAACTGCTCTTACCTACACAGCACTGAGCGAAAATACCTTTAAAGTGAATTCGAATCATAGCTAATGAAAAAATATAGAAAATCATTAAGCTTAATCAGAATGTGCTGAAGTCGAGCCTTAAGAAAAGAACTTCGAAGGATAATTGTAGGAAATAATTATGAAGAGGTTATTAAAGGTTTTAAGATGTTTGAATGAAATGAAATAACATTTTTAATTAATTTTGTTTGATAATATAGCTGTTTTAATATTAAATACGATATTTTCCTATATTTTAACTTTCGATATATCAAACTTTACGATATTTTCAATATGATTTGATCTCGATATTTGTGTCAATATAAGATATCAAATCGATAAACTTCCCTATTAAGTAATACTAGTTAAATAACCGAACCTAGTGAGGATAGTTATATTTAAAATCATTATAATATGCCTGGGCGTTACGTAATTAATTAATATTATTAATATCAATACAAATATGGTGACACATTGATGATTGATTCATATATGCCTAGCTTAGTTCTTTTAACTATAAAGAAAGGAATATTAATACACTATCTGCTAGATTTTCTCGCTGTATGCCAATGCCTTTCCGGGGCCATGAAGTGGCCACCCGGCAAATTGACAATGACGCAAAGGGGTGTCACATGCGGGAAGGTCGAGGCGTGGCGGTAGTAGTACGCTGGGCTGGGATTTGTGAGTTAGTTTGCCGTGTAATAAGCAATTATGTCGCCCAAGCCTAGGCTGGCAATTAGCTATATCAGTGCCCAGTCGAGCCTAATCGAGTGCAACTGAGCTGCTGCATCTGCAACAGGCTGCACATGTGTATGTTGTTAGTCCTTCGAGGCTATCAAACTTCAAGCTGGATATCGGCGGCCTTCAGGGCCCCACCCCAAGCTCTGCTCCGGGCGCCCCAAGCTAATGCAAATTGAATTTACCCAACACGACCAGCGCTCCCCCAGCTAATGGAATTTAAAAATATGCTCCCCCTTCTGCCATTCAGGCCAGCCCTTACACAAAAAACAGCAATCAAGCACGGGCTCCAAGGTGAAAATAGAAAAAATTAGCAATTAAATTGTAAAGGTAACCTGAAAACAGTTTTCACCCCGGCCAAGAGCGGCCTGGCTGCGTTATGATTTCATTAATTTAAAGGTGGCACACAGCGAGGAAAATCTGCAAGATTTATTATATAATATATAATATTACCATAAATCATTGTATTCTTTCAAAAAATAATACCAAATAGAAAATTTAAATAATAGTTTATGAAAAATATAGATTTATTAAAATAGATTCTTTTTAAAATAAGTTTCAGATATTATGAAAACTATAGAAAGTTATATTTGAAGTTTATATAAACGTTCTAAGCGACTAAAACTCATTCTAAACAATACCTCGGGTTCGGAGTCAAATACAGAATTTATTTCCCAAATTTTAAAAGAAGTTTTTTTCGCTCAGTCGAGGAGCAAGTTGAAGAAGGAGTGGGTGCAATGTTGTCGTGTCCTTGTCGAAGTTTGTGCCGCTCCTGCTGCTGCTGCTGCTGCTGCTGCCGCGTGGCAATTAGCAAAATGTGACGCGGCTGTTGAGCAACCCGAACCGAGTTTGGGCTTAGTTTAAGCAGCCGGGAAAGGAAAGGATCCCCCACCCTAGAAGAAGCTGGAGTGCGTAGCGAGAGAACTGGAGGAGCAGCTGCGGTTGAGTCAGCTTAGCAACTCGCTCGGTTGCCGCGGATGCGGAAATGTTTTATTATGAGCGACGCTGCTGCTGCGGCTGAAAGTTGCTCTTGAATAGCAAAGCAGCTAAGCCGTGTTGCGAAGGCTCTCCTGAAGAGTGTTGATAACTCAGGCAAGTGCCTCACATAATGAAACTTTCAATTTCGAGAGGTTAATTATGCGCGAAAGGTACTTAACTAATTTCCCCCAAAAAACGAAGGCAAGTCTTTTTGCTGCCTGGCATTATTCAGATGAAGTCTTTAAAATGCAAGCGCCATCCCTGAAGTTCTAAGTGCATGCTCCATAAGATATTAGCATATTATCTGGGAGAACAATTAATGTAGAACAGAGAAGACTTTCATATTATTTAAACTGCAAATACTAGACAAGATATATATTTTTCAGCTTCTCATGAGCTTTGCCTATATATATTGTTGATATTTTAATAGCTGGTATGTTTAATAACATATATTTATATACATATATATAACATATTTCAAATGAGGAAGAAACCTGAGCAGGCATTCCTTCAATTATCATTCCATTATAATTTCCTGAGCTGTTCATACCTCACAGCTAGCTTCAAAAGCATTTTAAATATTTTTTTTAACACATTTCTCTTTGGAATCATTGACTTTATACCGTCAAAGTGGTAATTACTTTCGAATGTAAGTCTTTCCTTGCAAACTAATCAAGTCAAATGAATTCCCTTTCACACTTTCTTCACTTTCAGATGAATAGTTATTATCCAGTCCGAGCGGCCAACGTGTGCTTCACGCTCCACCATCAGGGCATGTGGTCACGCTTCCAGATCATGGCCTGGATTAATTCCGAACTAGAATCGGATCTCTGCAAAGTCGAAGAACTCTGCAGTGGTGCAGCTTATTGCTGCCTAATGGACAAGCTCTTTCCAGGCACCATAAATATGCTCAAGGTCAAATATCAGGCTTGCCAAGAGTATCAGTTTCTGGCCAACTTTCGACTGGTACAGAACGCCTTTGTCCAGGTGCGGGTGGACGCACAGATACCGATGGCCGGACTGGTAAAGGGTCGTCTCACCGACAACTTGGAGTTTGCCTCTTGGTTTAGGCGGTTCTACGAGCGTAATTATAATAAGCTTACCCGCCATGCCTATGATCCTTTGGCCGCTCGCGGCAATCAGTATATCGGATTTGGTCCTTCCCGACCTCCCACAAGTAGCGAGATGCAGGCTATGAGGTGTCACCGCCGTTATGTCAGACTCTCGTATAACCAGGATAAAACTCCACAAAAGCTGCGGTATAATTCTCAATACCAAATAGGTCAGGGAGACCAACTCCATGCTTCCAAATAATGCGCAGATGTTAGTATAAGCGGTTTTAGTCTTGACAACAAATTGTTCAGTATTATCGATTATTAGGCAAAATAATTAGTGTAATAAAAATCACCAGACTTTTATGAAGTGGCTAGATCTTTTAAAATATTTAGAAAAGCAACGTCTAGTTCCTCAAGAAGTCGCACAAAAATAAGGGCACGATCGAGCACTTTCTTTTATATGAAAACAATTCATAGTTGTCGTCAAAAGTGCGCAACAAATACAACTTTTAATGAATGTGCAGGCTATAAAAATGCATTAAACCCCTTCAAGCTTTTAAGCAAATAAAACAATTCATCAAATTATGTTGTTCGTTTGGAAAAAATCGTATCTATATATTGATATAAAAACGATGCAGCCAATGGCCAAACGAACTGGAATAAAACGGAATAAAGTGATATACCATTTAAGCAAAGTGAGTCCAACTGACTTCACTCTGTGAAACGTGAATGGCTGTAAATTAAATTGCGAAATATTAAACAAATATTTGCACTCAATAAAAGCAAATTACGTTTGTTTGTGCGCAAGTAAATACAGAGCCGAAAGTCGCCAGTAAACAGGACCCTCGGCAAAGAGCGGGCTGTAGCGTCGGCATCGGATTCAAAAGGCAAATAGCATCAAACAATTTGTACATTTTGTTCGAATTTTCAACTGACAAAAAATTGCGGAAAATTCTGTTTGTTTATTAGCCGGGCATTGAGCCGTAATGATTTTCCTCTCCTGCTGTCAACTTGAAAATGTCGCCGAGAGTCTTGTGAATCTGTTCGCGGTTCTCAAGGATGCCTTGAGTCTAATTTGGTAAGACATTTTCTTATCCAACTTTTAATTTGATTCCCGAAGGAAAACAACAAAGGGGAGACTTGTAAGTTAATTATTACTGGCTTAATGCCAATTAAATTGATTTCCCCGCTTAAACAATTAAAAGTTGATATTGAGCGGGATCATATTTGGGGAATTATTTAAGACTGTTTGAGCGGACGTTAGTTAATATTTCTACGGGATATTTGCTGTAATTGAAGTGGAAATAATACCATACTAGATGATATTTCTCTTAAATTATTTCATTATTTATCTACGTTTATTTATACCTATTTATAGTACCGATTGCTTATACATTTCCCCCTGTTTCTTTGACAATCGTTGAACCATTTCCTGTGCCTAAGATAATTTAAAGTAGAAATTGAAATAGAAATCTCCTCTCACCAGACTGATTGTTCCGGCTGACTGAAAACGCCAAGCTACTTACTCCAATCGGAGGCATCAGTTGCTCCGAGTTCAATCCCCAGCTATGGACCACAAAGCATAATTCAATTTGGTCAATCAACTGCAACACTTGAGCAGTTAGTTTACTGCCAAGCAGCACATATATACTTCGATACATACGTACTTCGATCAGACTGGGCGCCTATTGAACTCGATGAATTTATCGTCCGGCATTTTGGTAGATGATTGATGGCAGCTACTACATACCTACCTACCTCCGCTTCTCCCTGGCCACCGTCGGCCATCCGTCTGGCGATGCAAATGCCAAATGCTAATGAATTCATTCAACATACAGGCATTCAACTTCGAAAGTCATAAATACTCCCAGTGCCGACTTCATGCAACGTTAACTGTTTTGTGTGTATTGCCGGCGGGCGGAGGAGGAGGAGATGAGGCAGCGAGGTCCTTGGCGAGGAGACAAACTCATTTCCGTCACTGACACAGTCACTGACTTCATTTAATTTTCAAATTTTCAACTCAAGAGTCCAAAGCGAGGATTCGTTTCAGCAATTTTCATTTCATTCTCCGCCTGCATGTGCCGCAACTCCTCTCTGTCTCTCTCGCCTTTTGTTCCAGTGTAGCAAAGTGAGACGAACGACGGGAGCAGGTCCCCCAAAAAAAAAATAAAAAGGACTCGAGACTCGACTCGACTTGGGCCAAACTGGCAAATTTATAGCCACGCATAGGTGCCGGGGTCGGCGACTGTTTTACATTTTTGCATTTTTCATGTTTTGCCCTGCCATAAAGTTGGAGGAGGAGAGGAGCACTGGTGCCGGCATAAAAAGTATGATAAATTAGCATATTACGCATACGCCGTGTAGGTTCGGGTATGTTGTGTATGTTTACGTCTGTCAGTGAGTGTGTGTGTGTGTATGCCCTGGATGACTGTATAATTATGTGCTTAAAGCAATTAGTGCGGGAAGCAGCAGTGACGGAGTTTAGGGGCTGCCAACAGTGCATTACGCATACGCCCCGTGGTTGGCTAAGCACTCAACGAAATCCTCAAAAGAGAGATTATGGGAATTTTGGTAAAAGTTTCGTAAGCTTTGTAATGTTTACATAAGATTTCATATATTTGTCCAGCTTTGCCATAAATAAATTGCGTAGGTAAACAGAATTCTTAAATAAACGATGGGACTTTCTGCCAAACACTTAAACAGTAACTGAAATTATGCAAGTTACTCTTCCAACTAAATCCGTAAATATATATATATATTCGGAATACATTTAATTCCTCAATTTTCATACAATTTATTCCTGTTATTTCCCTGAAAACGTTTACGTAATCAAAATTGATGCAACACGCTCCGATTGGCATTGTTCGATTCGATTGACAAAAGACAAAGGGCGGGGGAGCAAACCGCAAGAAAATGCCAATGAAAATGCCCAATGACGAGATGGCATTTTCCATTTAATTCAACTTTTTGGGCAAATTGCTCACGCATCATTTTCCCCCCAAATGGAATGGCCAAAGAACTTTTGCATAATGTTCTGCGGCCAGAGAGTCTCAGCACGTTTCACTTCATTTATCATCGATTTTGGGAGGCGGCAAGAAACAAATGCCAAGGACCCAGGCACAATGGAATTAAGCATTAAGAGTGTCATTGTGTGTCGCTTCCAATTAATCAATTTGTACTATTTCCGTAGCCAAAATGCAAATGCAAAGGCCCAGTGTCTGTGAGCATTTCTGCGGCACGATTTAATCATATTTGTCAGAGACTGCAAAGAGCAACCATACCATTCCCAAACAACAACAACCACTCAGCCATTCATCGCATTTGTCTAAGCCGGCAGTTTACGCTTATTGTCAATCAATCAGCCCTGCATTGATTCCGAATTGATCGAAATCCATGTATGTGGAATATGTGGAAACGTGAATATGTTTGGTGCGGAAAAATCCTTCCATCAGCCGTGCTATTGAGATGGATTTTAGATTTTTCAGCACAGCCACGGTTGCCACGATTCTTTGTGCCCCAAAGGCACCAAAGTGTGCTCAACCGCTCTCATTTTCCATAGCATTTTCCCATCACTTTCCCCCTTTTCCCACCGTCAGCCTATCGTTTACCCAAATTTGCCTCGTTATTTGTGCTGAAAAATGGCGCGCGTGCTCCAAGAGCCACTCGAGAGCCACCAAAAAAGAAAAACAAGAAAATATAGCAACTAGAAAATTTGTTTACCTCACCACACATGGAGTCCCTTGTTTGTGGAATGTATACATTTTTTGTAGAAGAAATACACAGTGATTCATTGACCATTGAAAGCATCTTTGTATTTGGATTTATTGGATTATTTACTTTTTTGTTGGGTACTGAATTTTCATCATTAGTCTTTAGTTTATTTTATAAGAGTTTACAATTAAAATAGCCAAGATGTGCTTGTATAAGTTAAAGAATATTACAATTTAAAGGAACTTTAAATATATTTATTACGTATAAACGTGATATTGCTATTTAAGAATGTAAAGTGAAGGCAGTAATTAAATTAAGAATTAATAACAGCTTTAATTTAAGATGGACAGAGATAACCTTCTGGAAACGAGAAAATCTGAGAAACTGTAAAGGAAAGAAAATGAGACACGATTTTCCTGATTAATGGCTTTTAAAAATCAACAAAATACAAGGTTCTAGGATCCTAAAGGCTCCTACTAAGCCGCCGAAACATTGATTCGACTCCAAAGCATATTCCCAGAGCATCTTTTTCTCAGGCGATCCCTTCGAAAAGGATCAAAGCATTTGGAGGTGTGAAGAAACTATTAAAGATGAAACATATTGCAAAGAAACTCTAATAGAAATCATACAAACTATCGCAGAATATACAAAAGGACATAAGTGACTTGTTTCAAGAACAGTTTCTGTACATTTTCGTGCGAATCAGACATAACATTTCCCGACAAATATTTCACATACTCCCCTAGCACTTTGTCAATCCCAAAACTACCCGTGAAGAGCCTTTGGCCCCACGCCTCGCATTTAAGAACCCAAAAATACACAAAAAAAAAAAACGTCGCGCATATAATGAACTACAAATTCAAGGAATGCGCAAGCAAAACATTGCCAGGACCTAAAGGAAACGGAGCCAAGTCCCGGCCAAGTCAAGTGAATGCTAACGAGCTTGCCTTTTCTGGTTGGGATTTTTGGTCGACCATTCCCGAAACTGAACCCCAGCTCACTTCCTCAGTCACTCCCTTTCCCCGAGGAGGACGCACAAGTGCACTTTAGTTTTCAATTTTTGTCGTCTCATAATGCGACGCTCTGGGTTCTCCACATACACACGTATATATCTTTCTATTTTTTTTTTTTTGCCCAGTGCTGGTGTTCCCGTTCCTCCATACTGCAGCTATTGAGCAAATATCTTCAAATGGATTTTAAAATCCCAGCCATAAGCGGGTAGGGGAGAGGGCACCGGAAATGTGAGTCAAAGGTTACCTTGGGGATGCATTCAACAAAAATTTCTGCACTAATGGAAAAGTAAAAGCTGCAAAACGAGTTAGCAGCGATGTATTTATGTATATATCATAATACTTTTAGCCTGTGCCCGCCCTTCCCTCACAAAATCACTTAAGGACGCCCTTCTTCTCCTTTCTCTGTTTCGGTTTATAAATGAAATTGCCAAAAACTGGTTGTTGGCTCTGTGTTTTCGTGTTGACATAGGATGTGAAACATTTTCACTCTCCCCGCCGCCGCCAGTCAATCTGATTATTAGCCCAGGCCACCAAGGAAGCCACCGGCAGATGAAGCGACTGACCCACTGACAGATTGGCCAGAGCAGACAGATGGACTGGCTGACAGCTTGACACAAGTCCGCAAAGGAGCTCGGAAGGGGAATCGCCTCAATAAGGACAAGTGCAGGACCGACAGGCAAGCCAACTATTTGGGAATTTTTCACTCGTTTTCCCGGGCACGTGCTGAAGTCCACACCCATCGCCATCGCCACCACCCCCAGAAGACGCAATGAGACCGAGTAAAGTAGACGATTTGTTGGCGGTCTGGTTGACTTACTAATGAGCCAGGACCTGTTCCTGTTCCCTTTTTCCTTTTCCCTAGATTGCATCAGGCTGATTAGAAAAGATGGCCATTCTTTGGGGACAGAAACCACCCGCTAAAAGTTAGAACAAATACAAAGAAAAAAAAAACCATATACTTTAAAAAAGATGTTGTAATTTCTTTGATTAGCCAGGGATTAGCTTGAGCATGTATTCTATAGCTTAAATAGTACTACTCCTAAGCTGAGCTATACATCTTCGAGGGTAATTTGTGGGGAATCTCCACACATATACATAATAGGAGCACTGGACTGAGAGATCCCTTAGTATCTGTTCACACCCGCATCCGAATCATCAAAGCGAAATGGCGGCGACATCCAGGGATGAAAGTGAATTTGATGGTCAAGCAAGCGTTAAATGGAAAACTTTCGCTCCAAACTTCAACTTTTTATGTACTTTTCCCTCCGACGGAAGCCAGAGAGAGCTGGATTTTCTGCGAATACATTTTACATGGCGACCAAGAAAACACCCGAGGAATATTAAAACAAATGAAACCCAGGCGAGGTATATTTTTTCCCTCAGCTCCTTCTTCCTTGCGTACGTCTTGTTTCTGGTTGCCGACAACTGGACGACCGATTGGCTAATGAAGCCCCTCCAAACATTATGTGCCGAGTGCGTTTCTTTTTTATATTTTTTCTCAGGGAAATTTCTACTCTCTTATGCAAACACGTACGACCCATTTAATTTGGCGAAAAGCGACCGCGTATATGGCCCGCTGGAAAAATACGTGATAAGCAAATTCATAAACCATTAAGACGGTTGCGCTGCTGCCTTCCAAAAAAAAAAGGCAAAGGGGCGGAAAGTGAGCTAACGTCAGCGCAAAAGGGCCAACAGGAAAAGCTTCTTATAATTTCTATGGGGAATGGTGGAAATACCCTCACAAGTCACGCAAAGTTCATAAAAATTTCAGGGAATATTTTACTTAAAACTATAAACTGAAAGTGACTGCAATCTAAAGGTATTATAGGTACTTTATTTATTAGATATATATTATATTTCAGGAATAACAAATGTGTCTCTGTCCGGCTTTTGAAAAAGTAAAGATTGCAGTTCCTCGATTCCTTTTTTATTGATTTTGTATCGATACCTTTTTAAGTTATTTTATAATAATCTCTTCACACTGCAGTTACATTTTATAAGAACAGTTGTTAATGTCTACTGTTTATTTATTTAACTATAATTCTACTATATTTATATTTCTATTTATGTCTCTAATAGTTTATTACTAATCTTGTATTATTACTAAACTTGTAAAGGCAAGGCTGACAGAAGAAAATATATTAAAAACTTAATCTCTGGTTATAAGAATAGAAAACAAAGCAAATTTTACAAATCATTAAAGGTAAGTCTTTAAATCCCTAAAATCCACTTATAAATATCTCCCTAGTACTCGCAAATCAGGAATATTTTTAAATATAAATAAAATTATATTCTCCCTGCAAGATTAGGTATATCCAGCGCTATACCCTCTCACCCTAGGCATTCAAAAAAATATTCCGCTCCCCGCATCGTGTGCGGTTTCATTAAATTTTATAACAAGCATTTATATAAAACTTTTTGCTTCTTTTGCACGTAGCTAGACTCCGCCAGCCTGTTGGCTGCTTATGTTAAGTTGGTTGGGTTAAATTTGAGTTTAACTTTGGTCTAAATGTTGGCATGTTTGTGTGCGCTGGGAAGCCGCCTAATTGAGGCAGTTGAAAATTGAAAAAAAAAAGAACGAAGAAAGAGGCAACGCACACGAGTTGGTCCTGGGTGTGTGTTAGCCGTGAAACCTTTCAAGTTATTCTGCATGAATGGCAAATGGCAGCGAGCGATTCATTCAGGATCCTGTCAAAGCATTTAAAGCTACCTAGCACTTAGGGCGTGGAAAGAGAAGAGACCTGGCCCCTTATCTTTTGACTCACTTTCCAATTATCATATTAAATCAGTTGTAAGTCATTGCATGTGTATATATTTGCACAACTTATGCGTTGGCGATGCTGAAGGACATCGACAGCAGCAGCAGTGACGACTCGGGTAATCCTTTCAGCCAAAAAGGATACGCGAGAGAAAAACAAAACACACACACAAAAAAACAAATAAAAGCCACAGTCGCATCAGCAGCGAGCCAAGTGGAAAACGGGCAGGAGCAAAATCCGGTTGACATTTCGCTGAAATGCAGTTAATGGGAATTCGCCTGGCCGTCTCTGAAGATAACGATTGCTAATGGGGGCATGATCATGTCCTGCGGTTGCTCGCAACTCGCATTGGCACCCACCTAAGGATAATGAGCTCAGGGCCGAGTTGATAAAAACAGAAAAAGTTGGCGGGGCTTACAAGAAGCGAAACATATTTAATCCAAGGATAAGTCAATTGTTTACAAAGGACTACAGTTAAGCTTATAGGCAAAGAAACCTTAAAAAAGGTGCGATTAAGCAGTGGTTTTAATCGAAATGGATTCCTAAGTAAATCTAAATAAAAAGGCAGGTAAAAGGTTATTATAAATTATATAAATATAAAGGCTGTTTTAATTCCTACAGTATTGGTTTAGTTTTCTTTTTATTATAAACCTCCACACATGTTTTCCCAGCATTTTTTGGCCATAATCCGATGGGAAGCATTACAATTAAATGTCCTGTCGACGCTCAGGCTAACAAGTAAAATCGCACAGAGAGTATGCTCTGCATATAATCAGCTTAAAATATCAGCGAGCAAACAATATCAATCAAAATGAAATCAAATACTGCTTCCTTTGCCCCCTCCCAAACCTCGCATCCTTCTGGCGTATCCTCCCGCGTATCCTTACCCGCAGTTATGTTCCAGATTTAACTTGCTACGTGCAACGCCAATTTGATTGCTCACACGAGTTCGGGGTGTGTGTGTGTGTGTGCGAGGCAAAGGCGATGGCGGAGAAAGAATAATAAAGGCTCAGGTGATAGCAGGTGTGAGGAGGCGGTAAAGGGGGCTACTCACTCGCTCCCGCCGCTCGCTCATTCACTGCCAGTCAGTCAGTCAGTGAGTCAGCGGGCCCACGTCGGGCCAAGCCGAGTCAAGCAGTCGAGCGCGAAATAAGCTTTGTCTGATGGACTGAGGTAAGTGAACGGCGGAGCAGAGCCACCGGCTCTGCCAGGTGGAGATGATGCCACATGACATACAGAGGAATACAGCCAGCGGTAACAACACCAGCCAGCAATAACAGCCACAGATTGATGACTTCAGATACAGGGCGAAAAATTAACTGAAGAGTTCAGATAAATGAAGCTCAAAGGAGAGCGAAGAAAAATGGGAGATGTTTTAGATTAAAAATCATATATAGTAAGTATTTTTACTGAATTAATATTGTAACTAATGTAATTATTATTCTTTCTGCATTTTCTATTTAATTTAAAACATTTTTAATACCTTAAATAAACTGCTCTGTAGTTTTAAAACAAAATAACTAAACTGCAGCTTTTCATTTAAAAAAATTTAACTTATTCCCATGACACTTTCATGCTCTAATAAACTACTTATAAAAACATTCCGAATAATATTACACCTACATTAAAAAACTTAATTTCCCACAGTGTATACACCGGTAACGGTTGGGTTATGAAGTCGCCCTGTCTCTTTTGGGAGCTACATTTCTCAGCTCTGTCGTATCGTGAAAATCCATTTCGGCTGTTAATGTGACATTTAGTCATTAAAATTTCAGAAGGCGCGACTTCAGACAAAGCATAATATTGTTATTATTATACGGCCTGTGTGTTTTTGGCCAAAATGCCAGCGAGTTGACTGGGCGGGGTAACAGCTGCCAGCAGCTGGCTGTAAGACAACTGCGATGCCACTTCCCCCAACGCGGCGTATGCGTAATGTGCTCAATGGTGAAGCTGCTGCCGTTGCTGCTTCATTTAAATTAAATTTGCCCTGGGTCATATGCGAGTACTGTTTCGTTTGCCAAATTGCGTACAGCGAAAGAAAATCAAGAGCAACAAGTGGTATATTTTGTAATTTAAAAATAATGGTTTAAGGTAATAAAAATATTAGTTTTAGCTGGGAAATAAAACATATGAAATGTTTATGGATACTTAAAAGATGACATTAGATACTAAAGGTTAAAACTGAAATATATATTAGTTTAAGCAAGAAAATAATACTTAGAATAAGTTATTCTCGTAATAACTTAGTATAGGATCCTTTGTAGCTTCTTTCCTTCATACCTTTAATTGCAATTATTAATTACAAGCCAAGTTTGTATTCTTGCAGTGTGAAATGTGTTTTAGGAAATAAGGCAGAGAAGGGAGAATAAAAAAATGAGGGAAAGGGAGCTGGGAAACTGAAGTACAGAATCAGAGAGCAGAGCAAATTGGCAAATAAAATTTTTACCCAGCACCAAAGAAATATAAAAAGTTGACTCGAGTTAGACAAGTTTCGCTGAAGGCAGGGGAGGCGAGCGAAAAGAGACATCAACTTTCGTGTGTGTAATTAAATTTACTTGTTGCTGGAAGCCGCCACCCACCTCCCCACCACCCACCTCCGCTTCACCTTCACCCCCGAGCCCCCTCCCTCTCCCACCTCCGCCCCCGTCAGCCGTCAAACTAAAGCAATCGGAAGAAGCCCGAAGGAGAAGTGACACTAATTAAATGCCCATGGAGCGGATGTTTATTTGCTCAGAAAGGAGAAGCAGCAGCAGCAGCAGCAGGAGGAGAATATTGCCATTTGAGTTGCCTTTAAATGATGGAAAATATGTGAAGCCCATACATGCCCCACTCTTAGGCCAGTATGCAAATTCAGGACAAAAACTTTCAAAGCCAAGGAAGTGTCACATGGTTTGGCCTCTGACGTTTCTACACACAATTAAGTTGATTTGTTGCCTGTTGCGGTCAAAGCTAACGAAGGCGACTCCGGCTCCACTTAATGGAAGGATGCGTCTATAGGAAATGCATTTTCACTCTCCCCCTCTATGTCCTGTGTGCGGGTGCGATTGCAAATTCAAGCGAGAGTGTGTGTGAGTGCAGAAGGATGTGTGCCTGCAATCCCAATAAAATCTCTTGATGGATGACCGCCGGTTGGAACTTGGAAATTGCAATCGAAGAAAGCCTTTCAAGCACAGGCCGACCACAGGCAACTTAATGGAAATCAACACTTTTACAGCGATTTTGTGTAAAATGAAGTTAAGTTAAAGGGAAGACTTAAGCCAGGAAAATGTAGAAAACATTTTAATGATTTAAATGAATATAAATTTAAATATTTCCTAACTATTACAGATACATCAACACACCCTTAAAGCCAATACAAAACAACTTCTGAAGAGTTTTTACTTTTAAAATTCTTGTATGTCTATTTGGTAAAGAATATGTGAATGATTTCAATTAATAATTTTCGATATGTCAGAGTGGACCTGCTCAGTTTGTCCCACCATCCCTTGTGGATTTCCCTCGTAGTTATTCGAGAATTTGACATACCGGCAGTGACACCTCATAGTCACAATCTCCTCGCTTGTGGGAGGTCGAGAAGGACCAAATCCGATACTCTGATTGCCGCGAGCGACCAAAGGATTATACTCATGACGGGTTAGCCTAGGAAAATTATGTTCATAGAACCGCCTGAACCATGTGACAAACTCCAAGTTGTCGATCAGGCGACCCTTTACCAGTCCGGTCATCGGTATCTGTGCATCCGCTCGGACCTGGGCAAAGGCATTCTGTACCAGTCGAAAGTTGCCCAGAAACTCATACTCCTGGTTAGCCTGATATTTGACCTTTACCATATTAATGGTGCCTGGAAAGAGTTTGTCCATTAGGCAGCAATAAGCTGCACCACTGCAGAGATCTTCGATCTTGTGGATTTGGGTGCCTATTTCGGAATTGATCCAGTTTAGGATCTGGAAGCGTGACCACTGACCCTGATGGTGGAGCGTGAAGCACACGTTGACCGCACGGACTGGAAAATAGGTTTTATTCATCTACAGGGAAGGAAAGGGATTAGTTCGACTTGAACTCTGCACTTCTGCTTAAACTATGCACTTCGGCTTAAACTATGCACTTCTGCTTAAACTATGTACACTTACTTTGAAGAGTTACTAAATTACTTATAACTCTTACAAAAAATTTTGAAAAATTCAAATGAAATGTATTAAAATGTAAAAATGCTAGACTTGAGGTGTGTGTGTTCTTCTTATTGACTAAATTTTGGAATGAAATTCAAATGAGAAACTCCTTGATTTCAACTATGCTTCTATAGAAACAATAGTTTGATTTTATTTTCAGCAATCCCTATAGTTTTTCTTATAACCTGTAGATCCCAGATAATCTCTTTAAGAAGCCTTAATACAGGAAATAAAAAACAAAATACTTGCACCTCTTAAACCTCCCAAACCTCTCCATCTCCTAAAGCTGAATTCGCATAAAAGGAAAAATACTGCAAGCCAAACAGCCATTAGATTTCGAGCCATTAAACGTGTTTATATATTTGCAATCACATCATCACAAAGCAAAGCAAGCGCGACAAAAACTTATGGCAATCATATAATAAAAGAAAAATATCCAAAGGAGCAAAGCAGTTGGAAAAAAACGAGAAAAATGCAGAAATGGCAAACTTTCTCAGCCAGCCATGTGTCTCAACTTCATTCGAGAGCTCCTTTTCCTTGTCGTACGTGTCTGCAGTGGCAAAACAAACAATAAAAAAAACTGCACAGAGATCCTCTTTGCTTAAGGGAAAGGAATGAGATGTTGGGTAGACAACTTTAAAGTGCAGCAAATTGCATTTGAAATTCGCAGTAATATTTTCCCATCCATCCGAAAACAAGCAGCGAAAACAATTTGAAGATACGCATTGAGCATTGAGCTGAGGGCACGAAAAAGAGCAGTGAAGACAATTTTGCGGAAACAATGAAATGGAAACTTAACTCATGAAATATTCAAAGTGAGATTTGCCCTTACTTTCGTTCTGCTCTCGTTAAAATTTTCAAACAAGACAACAAAACTTGGAAAATGTCGCCAAAAGAACACCGAAGAGGTGATGCTTTTTATTTGTTTCTTAAATATTTTAAAAGATATTTTGGGTTTTATATATTTTATACTAGTTGGTTATTTCTTAAAATCCGTAAATATGCTATAATAATTAAGACTAACTCCTATAAAATCTAGAACTAATTTAAAGCTAGCTTTTCTAAAATATTTATACAGTTTTATATTTTGAATAAAATTATTAATACCTTACAAAAACATTTTAAAAGCATTTCTTCATAGTTTTTCCTTAAAATCAAAGGATATTCCCATAGATAAATAAATAAATATATGTTCTATTAGGGTATTCCCCTTAAGAAAGGGTATCTCGAATACTTTCAAAGCCTCGTCTCACCACAAAAGCAAACCAGGACGATGAGAAGCAAATTGTTTGCTTAATGCGAAGCTGTTGCTCGTTTAAGTTTTTCCTTGTTTAGTTCGGTTTAAGGCCTGTAAGGGATAGTTGAGGACGACGGACGGATGGAGAGGGGAAACTGGGGAAATTGAAATGAAACTTCTGATAAATTGTACCTGGCAGAAAGCAATGAAAGCTAAATTTGTTGATTGTGTGAAATGCTGAAGTCATATGAAAAGTTTATTCGTGTATTTTGCGGGCTTTTCATTTGGATTTGCCAAACAAGATTTTGATAGTGTTTTTTTTATATATATTTACATGCATATATAGTGGAATATATATAGTAATTTGTTAATTAGTTTTTATTATATTATATAAATATAAGTATTAGGTACTATCAGTAATAATTAAATTACTTTGACTACATAAAATATTCTCTAAGAATGTCCTATTAATCTATTATTACATTGTACGCTTAAGTATAGATAAGTAAGTTAAAGAATGAACTAATAACTATAAACCTCAAACATTCCCCTCTCATCAAGTTACATTACAATGAATTAATACCCAACTCAATTCAATTCCTTTTCCATTACCATCATTGGGGATTAATCAATTAATAGAATTTGATTTACGTCTGCTTTTATCACCTGGCTGTTACTGCAAAACCCAACCATCAAATCAGCTATTCTGAAGCAATTAAAAGGACATGAAAGCGTAGACAAAGTACACGACCAGAATTCTTTAACTAATCCTGGCTATTTGAGCTTTGATTGAATACTACCGCCAAGGACAATGACAATTCCGCTGATGATGATGAAGCTACAACTGATGCTTGATGGCGATGGCATAACAATAAACATCAAGGAAAGAGTGTAAAAACAAGCGTTTCCATTCCAAACTCAACTACTACAGGGGGAGAAAAAAAATAGGGAGTTAAAAGCTGAAGTATTTAAATACTAGTTAAGCAATATATTTAATCATTTGAGTGAAATCTTTGTCTTTGATAAATATATGTATATTTTAAAGGGATTGTCTTGTATTCTTAATAAAGCCTCCTTAATTTATAACTAGTTATAAAGTAGCTTATATCGCTTAGTTAATATTTCATTGACCTCTTTAACTAACTCCCGAATCAACCCCTTTTTTCGCTCAGTGCCCACTCATACACACACCCTCAGAGACTAAGTATTTTATGGCCGACACTAAAGTCCAAGCATCAAACCGAAACTTTGTCACACACACGCCGAGGGGCTGCAGCTTGGTGGGGAAAAAAAGTAAAAGCGAGCGCAATTACGAGAACGAGACGATGTCGCAATGGAAATGGAAAATCGGCATAAGAAAAGGCCAAAATTATACACCACTGAGCACAGTCGCCATGTCTGCTGTGACGATGACGGCTCCCGCAAGGCTATTAAAACTTATGCGTAGCTCATATAACACTTTTAATGCCAATCAAAGTCTCAACTCAAGCCCCAAATAGGCAAGGACACAGAATGTGGGGAAAAACGAGAAAATATAGCGAAAAGATTCCACAGCAAATAGCATCTGAAACTTTCACCTTTTGTTTCCAAAAAAATACACACTTCTACTTATAAATATAGCAGCCAACAAAAGCAACTACAAGGCGGCAAGGCAAGTCGGAAAGTCAAACAAAAGTTCATTGAAAATGGGACCAAAAAAAAACCAAACAAAAACAAAAACCGAAAAAAATAAATAAAGAAAAATAAAGAAAAACTGTGAGAAAGAATCAAGTGTAATAGAAAGTAAAAGAAAAGCAATAAAGCCAAGGAAACGGCGCAAAGCGAAAAGAAATTGTCACAAATACAAATAGGAAATTGACGCGGAAAAACAATAAGAAGAAGTAACAATATGAGAACAAAATATGAGAGAAGGCGGCAAGTTTTCCACCCACAGCGGAGAAGAAAAGAATTCCCAAGCATCTCAGCCCGAAATGAGGGGCGTGGCACATCATGTTTACCAGTTCGCATACTCGGTACTTGTAAAGTTCAAGGGTATATGGAATTTGTAAAAATGAAGGATGAACTATTGTTGAAAACGGTGTAAAATATACTTAAGAAAATCAGCAAGTAACTAATCTTAAATTTAGACTGAGTCATACATATTTTAGGGCCTAAAAAAATTGGTTACCTATAGTAGAATTTAACAGCTTTTCGACTGTAAATGGTAGGATGGATGATGGATGAACTATTGTTGAAAATTAAGTACAATCTTCTTGAGAAAATCAACCAGAAATTAATTTTAAATTAAGACTTCGTCATACTTATTTTAGAGCTTAATTAAATGAGTTAATTATACTAGAATTTAACAGATTTTCGACAGTAAAAAGTAGGATGGATAAATTAATGGATGATGGATGAACTATTGAGGATGAACTATTTTTAAAAACTGTGTAAAACCTTCTCCAGAAAATCAGCTAGAAACTTGTGTTTTAATTTAGACTTAGTCATACTTATTTTAAGGTCTAAAAAAATTAGTTAATTATACTAGAATTTAACACCTTTTCGACTGTAAGTAGCAGGCATTCCCAAGTCCAGACACTCCTCTAAAACATTCCTTCTTGTTTTTCTTGATTTTAGCTTTGCTCGTGTAACGAATTTAATCTTTTACGTTAACGCGTGCTGCTGGGAAATAGGGGGGCCTTAGGTGGGGCCCAAGAGGTATACGGACTTTAGAGGGATGGTGCGTAGGAAATCTGTTAGACGGAACCCATTGTTGGGTTTTATTTATAGACCTCAAATGGCCTCACAGCCCGAGGATGTGGCATTTGTTTGTAATGACATGTATGTTGGCTGAAGCGGGGGTATGGGGAAGTGTGTGTGTGTTGTGTGTGGAAGCAAGGGATGGCCAAGTAAACAAAAGAGTTGTACTATACGTAACCCGAGAAATGAGGTGGGTCCTCCATAAAAGACCTGATAAAAGCGGCTTAAAAAAGCTTTTAACGCAGCCAAATAAAAGAAAGCCAGAGATGAGAAATGGCAAGGCTTTCAATAGGGGTTAAGAGAAAGGGTAAGTAGGATCGGGTTAAGGGTTAAGTCAGTCCTTAGCTGTTAAGTTAATGAATTTTGAAATGTATATAGATTGATGCCTATCTAATTGCTAAGTAAATTGTGAAAAAATTAAGTGGCTCTTGGTGAGATGATTGCAAATAGCAATAACTTGAATTTAAAAAGGGTTTTGTTATGACTGGTTTGTTAATTTAATAAAATTACTGAATATAACTTAATTATATGTATTTTTTTAACCATCATATTATATTCCTTTATTGATATTTTAGATAACTTATATATTCTTTAAGTGATCTACTTGAATTCCCTTTATTTCCTACATATATATATTGATCTATATTCTTTATTTTTCACACTTGAAATGAATGCTTACTTTCTCTAGCTTAGTCTAAAAGCCTTTGTCTTGTTTTAAAACCCCAAATTTAACTCTAACACCTCCTCTTACTCCAATAAGCTGATTTCATTCTCCTTATTTTTTCTCGATAAGCTTTTCTTTGAAATTTCACATTTTATTATAATAATCCCCGGCACTTTCTTGTTTTTTCGGCTTGCTGGGGGGAAAAGAAACAATGCTTGATTTCGCCTGCGGGAATTCCCAGTTCCAATTAAATCCTGAAATTCCCTGGAAAATTATTTCACAACCTCAAATATTGCCACAATCCCATGGAATGCCGGGGTTTTTTTTTCACTCTCCCGCCCACCCCAACTCAACACGAAGGAGCACTCCTTGTACTTCACCTTGACCCCGAGAGTGTCTTGGCATTTGAAGTGTTACTTTTATTGTATTCCAGAGGTGACAAGTGTCGGATGGGCGGGGTAATGCGAGACACAATGTCAAGTGGCCAGAGGGTAGAAAAAAAAACCTCCTCAAAAAGGAGCAAAAAAAAGGAATATCGGAGAAACAAGGATATCAGGCAAAAAGGAGACATTACAAGCGTGTGGCACTGGACAAACATTAAGCACGGGCACGCCCCACACGACACGAAAAGGGATGGCAACGAAGAACCCTTAAAAAATAAGAGGGGACTCCGGGAAATTAATAATAACGCTGGTGGAAGGTGGCTAACAAGTATGCAAAATCGCCGAGAAAACGCCGTACCGTGGGAATGCATATTGATAAATTCCAGGACAAAGGAGCGAAAGGAAGCCCTCAGATACTCCATACAATGCCAAGTATGATGGATATGCTTCGAACAGTGATGCTAAAGACCTCTTCTTGGAGAATAAATCATTTTAAAAATAAAAACAAAATTTGTTACACAAGAAAAAGGTTTATTAATTAAAATTTAGATCCCCAACTTCAAATAATTTGATTTTATTTACAATTAAAACTTAGAACAATAACAACTTCCAAACCTTACACATTGAGAGATCTAAAAGACCTCTATAGGCATATATCTCAATGTTTCTTGGCAGATTTGGCTTATCCCTGTTAACACTATAGTATTTCTTCAACTACAATGCTACCGCATTCCAAATTGACATCCCTATCGAGATCAATATGCTCTGTTCGATGCGAAACCTGAATATGAATGCGAATGCCAATCCGGAGTCGCAGGCGCCAGCACAAAAGTATGCAGCTCGAAATGCATAGAAGCGAGGCGCTGCCTTCGACATCCGACATCCCAGAGACCCCTTTCAGAAACTCCACCTCATCCCCAACAGAATCAGGCCCAATCTGTGTGGAATGGGGATCTGGGATGCGTCTGCCTGCATATTGATTGAATGCAACTGTCATATGTACATGCCACTGCCATAAACAAGCCGAGGATGCAGCTGCAACTCGAACTTCGGCTTCGACCTGAAACTGGAACTGAAAATGCGGCTGAAAAGATGCGGGGGATCTTTAGGCATCCTTTTTTGATGCAAAAATGCCAAGTCGATGCGAGAGCATGGAGGATAAAACCGGAAAATTTCCACTATTCTTACCCTTTACGAAGCCGTAGGCTAAGGTTGCTGAGGAGGTTGCTTGGTGGCTTCGTTTAATGAAAATATGTAGGAGATGATTTACTTTAAGACCCTAAGGTAATCATTTAAAGGGAATGATAAACAGACTTTGATATAAGACCTTTAAATAATTTAAAATAATGTCTTCTTATAGGGTTTAGAGTCACATAAGTAGTTCTAAAGAATTTTCAATTATTTAAAAGTTATTTAAGAAGTTATAAGAAGAAGATACAACTTAAAATTGTTCACTTCATTATATATAAAGATAAACAATGTTCTGAATATTATTATTATTATTATAAACTAATTAACTTAGCCAGTTCTTAGGCTTATTTCTAGAGGCACACAAATTCAACTGACAATGATTTCTTTTGCATTCCCTTCAATGCATTGCTACCCAGCATTGCTTTGTGCCTTTGGATATGCACATTGTGCTCGGGATTCGTATATACATACACATCTATATACAGATGTGAATGCATCCATATGTCTGGATATTTGTTGGTAGGATTGTGAAATATGGCATAGCCAAAATGCTTAGCGTTGCGTGGCGAGGTCGGACAAGAAGGCAAAGCGCGAACGGTATTTTCAGTTGCCGATAAGACTTTGCCTCTCTGCTTTTTAGTGTGTGTGTGTGTGACTTCGACACTGAAAAAAAAAATAAGGAATGAACATATTAATAAATATGTTAAATAAAGAATGCTTATACTTGGCTGAAAAGCAAAATATAATGTCTCAGACTAATTATTACTTTCTTTTCAATAAGCAATTAGCAAATAAAGGTTTGATATAAATATAATTAGTTTTATAAAGGAGTAGAAGCTAAAAGAGGAAAGTTTAACTATGAAAATGTATAATTAAATAATAATAGAGTTTATATAATATAAATATAATTAATAATAATAATATATAAATATAAAAAAAAGAAATAAAACAATATAAAATGTATCTAACTTCTAATATCTAAATATAACCGATGTTCCTATAGCTTCTTCTTAAAATAAAAGGCTAAAGAGTTTCGTGCATAGATTTTCCCCTCAGTGTACTCATACACACATATATACAGAAGTATGTGTGTCAAACAATGTAGCTGCAGATGAACTATCCGTGGGAGGGAAGGGGTGCTGGGGGCTAAGGCAGGCTGGATCGAACTAGAGGGGGGATCCCCGGGACAGCAAAGTCAAAGCTCAAACGATTTTTGCAAATTATTTGCAAACAGTTGAACTTTCGACGTTGATTTTTGCATGGCAAACTGTTATTGTTGTTTGTCTGGTAATTGCTGCACCAGCAGGGAGAAGGGGGGTTACATCAAGGGGCTGTGTAGGTTACGTATGGATTGAGGTTGCACTTGGCAATATGTCAGCAGCTTATCGCTTCATTACGCTGACTTGACAAGGCGCCTGAGTCCTCCGACTTAATGAGAACGTTGCACACAGAAGGCATTGTCTATCTCTATTCCCCTTTTTACCCCCCTCGAACTTTTACATGCATGAATATATCCTAGCCAGTACCCTGCTTCCCCCCGTGACATATTCTCTGGATTTCCTTGCAAAATTGAATGCGAAAGGCGCCAGCAAATCTTTATGCCCTTTGTGGAAATATTCCGTAGAGCGCAGACAGATAAATCAAAAGGACGCGGGGGAATATGTGATCCTGTGTCTGAGTAGTTCGTCATATTAATTTTTGATAAAAGCGAGAAGCTCTCAGGAGGGGAGTGTGGCAGGTGGAGAACGTCTGCAATCCGATGTAAGTGCTGCGACAAACGGTGGCAAAGGATTTGACAGGATTGACAGACGGAAAAAGCCGGAGTGAAGGCTGAATGTCTGAAATTATGAAGGACCAGCATCGGGGGAATTCGCCATCAAAAGGTGTCGTCAAAAGGTATATTCTCTAAGCCATGCTATGTAATTATGCTAAAGCTGGATTTGGCGTTGAGGTCAAGTCCTGTGGGAGTTACACACTTTGTTGCAACAAGTCTATATCGAAAGGAAAGGAAATATCCCCTTATGCCATTTCCTTATCCCATTCAACTTGCAATTAAATTAAATCTCTCACTCTAACCTTAAATCTGATGTCTAAAAATATGCCAAGCAATTAATCAATTTAATAGCTCGCCTCTCACGCTCAATTCCACAACTCGGCGTGGGTTCCTTTACCTTCCATCATCATGAGCCAAAATCAAACTTTTCAGACATGCCTTCCCCCTTGAACCCACTGTGTTGGGTAACTTTTTTTCAACCATTTCCTTTTCAATTAATTTTTATTAAAAACCAGAAAACCTTTTCTTTTTTTTTTGCTTTGCTGCCAGGGTATTCTTTTCACCTATCCGGCGGAGAGGAAATCAATAGCAGACTTTGTTAACTGAACCGTGTAATAAAATTTTTGTCCGCTTTACCACCAATAACAAAAACAGCAACAGGAGCAACACCACCAAAGGATTTCCAGGGACAATAAAAAAGAAGTAACACAAATTGGCATATTAATTTTTTTTTTTTGTTCTTTGCCTTAAACTTTATTTAAAAGTTTTTCTTTCTTGGACGCTTTGCTTTAATAAAGTTCATTAGAAGCCGGGGCAAGCCGATGCTTTGTTTTAATTATGCAGGAGACAGGAGACAGGAGACAAGGCGAGGAAGGGGTTGGGGGCTTGGGTTGGCAGGAGCCGGAGCCAGTTTTAAGTTTTCCGAAATTAAATTAATTACGCGGCAAGCAATTAAGAGAACTGTCCGCAGCACAGACGCCGGCCGAAGAGCGAGCAAAGAGAAAGAGATGCGACGGGCCAGATAACTTTATAACACGCAGATAATAGTGCTGGGAGCTGAAAGGACATAAAGGATGGCGGCCCGAGCATGGGTTAATGAGCCGCTCCACTCTGGATTCATTAGGTGAACAAAAAAAAAATAGCTTGCCAAAGAATTAGCAGAAATTAAAAGAATTTCAAAAGGAAGTGATCTGGGAAAGAGATATTAGGCGTTTCACTTAGATCAAATAATAAGAATAATTGCTTAAATATTTTGTTTCATGATATCTTTCCTTTTCCTTATATATTAGCTTGATTCTGTTAGGCAATCTACTTTCTTAAAAGCCTTACAATGAGCTAACTTGTCAGAAAAATATTAAATTAAATGAATATCTCCTTGAAAACACATAGTTGTAAAACCTCTCAGCTTTTCCATTAACCCAACAATCCAGAGTGCCCTAAAATATGAGCTGCTGAAGTGGAACGTTAAAATTAATCCCACAATTACTGGCATGATCCATTAAAGCCCTGTGTTATCCCTATCCACTTTGGGGTTCCTGGAAAGCGCATTTCGTCCCGGTGTTTGCTGATTTTTAATTCATCAACAAGTTGGGCGGAGCTCGTGTGCTCGGGCCGATACATCTTCGTCACAAAGGTGCCTCCACAACGGAGGGGCGAGTCCTGCTCGGGGCTGCATTGAAGGATATGCCAACAGAGGGTAGAATCCTGCCCTCGGCCCTTTGTGAATGGCCCACGGTAAATGAACAGCGCGAAGACAAAGCGTCAGGACCAAACAAAAGCAAACTAAAGCGGCAACGGCAGAGCAGGGGAAGAGAGCCTTAAGAGCAAGGAGGAGTCGAGAGAGAGAGAGAGCCCAGGACTATGGCACGTCTGTCAGTGCAACAATTCGACGAAGGACATGTCAATTTTCATTACAAACAAAAAGCTAAAAGGCTCCCAGGGCCCACCAACTCGTGCGGGTGCAAAAGTTCCTTGCCATGATTAAGGTGCCTTAAAAAGGATATATACCTCCAAACACCTACCCCGAACCCTCCCATCTTCGTGGCACCCAAAAGTGGTCCATAAGTCATTCCCACAAATCGGAAAATCTCTCTCTCTCTCTCCCTTTTGCTATGCCGCCGGCTGCTGCCGCATTAGTCCAGGGACGTGGCTGTGGGATGTGAATGCGAATGTGAATGGGAATGTGACGTGGGTAGTTCTGGCTTCACGCCTCAATGCCTGCCCAGAAATGGACGACAGATGGCGCTGGCTGGCGCCCACGGCGTATGCGTGATATTTGCATAGCCTTTATGGTCGCCAGATTGGTGATTAATTAGGGGATGTCGGTAGTAAATTAGCGAATGAACTGGAAACTAGATGGATCTCTCAGTGAATAGTTAAAGAGCCCCCAGATGGAAAATTTAAAGGAGAATTAAGTTTTGTGGACATTTTTTGAGATTTATTGCAATTAATATTAAAAGGCTGAAGGTTTAATTTTAAGAGAAACTGAGCCCTTAATATGTTGTGGTTTAGAAACACGTTTTCCCCTACTTCATGTAGTTTTCAAATTAAGAAATACAAAGTAATTTAATCATTACAAGATATATAATATAAATTAAATACAACCCCTGGCAAATATCAAACCCCCCAAAAAAAACATTTCCTTAAAGCCAAAAGTCAGCAGCCACAAAATATACTTTTTCCACGACCCACTGACTCCGACAACCTGCACCGTAAAATTAGTCAGCAAATGTTGGAGGGGCAAAAGTAGTCCATTACCCTGGGTCATCCAGTTTTGGGAAAACAAAAACCGAGCTGCTGACATGCCACGCCCGGTATCCACAGATCCAGAGACTCACCTACGCCCCACTGTTTAACCAACTTGGAAACACCGAACTTTGCCAGCTACTCAAAGTCAACAACAACTGCAGGCAGGGGTCCTGTCGGACCCTCCAGACATCCTCGGAGACGTGGAAGGGTTTCGAGTACTGTGTTGGAGGTCGCTGGCATGTCAGCATGGATTGTCAACAAAATGCAACAAATTGGCAAAAAACTTTTTTCGTACGACCAGCAAAATGAGAACCCCAAAGCAAATACGAGGACAAACCAAGCGGCGGCAAAAAAGTGACCAACTGCCGAAAGCTACGAATTTTCGCAGAGCCGAAAAACAACACAAAAATAAAAATAAAAATAAGGCCAACAAATATGCAAGCGCTTGGGATTTTATGCAATGCAACTGAAAATAAACAAAATCGGGACAAAAACACGAGAAAAAAGAAGTATTCATTCCGGGAAAAGCCCTTGCTCTAACCTGGCAAACAAATTTTATTCCAGTTTTTTTGTTTGTTTATCTAATAGCTAGGTAAAAATGCAAACAAGGTTGGCAGGTGGTGCATCCTTCTCTCGATAAAATACAGTGAAGCATTTGAATATAAGGAAAATATTTCTCAAGGGTATTTATGAAACATTGAATTTAATTTTCATTGATTTTAATTTCTTATTAAATATAGAATCTAATATAAATGGGTTTTAAATTTGAAATATTCCTTTTCCAAGTCATCTTTCCAAAAAGGTCTCCCTCCTAAAAATTTCTCCAGTTATCGCATTAAATGTATTTCCATATTCCACTGCCCCTATTTGTGTGGGGAACGAGGGCGCAGATTTATTTGCTTATTGATTGTGGGCGGGGCAGGTATTGCTCTGGGCTGTTATCGATGGATATGGCCGATAGGTAAACTAGCGAACTGCAAGGATAACCAAACTGTCGTCGATGGTGCACAAAAAAAATTAAAAAAAAAAATATATATATATATAAAAAACAAAACTGCAATGACGGGTCTTAAAGCGGCGCATGGAAATTGTTCACATGATAGATATACACACGAATATATCTCCATTTAGAGCGCACGATTGCCCAGCAACACACGAAACTAGGTTGTTCTTTGGTAACAAACATTCTGCTAAAAATCAAAATAAAAACTCAACTAAATGCCAAACACATGCTGTACAGTTGAAATGCGTTAGCAAAATAAATAAATAGAAATAGGAAAACATTTCGAGGGTGAAACGGGAAGATTATGTTAAAAAACGAACCTTTTCTTAAGTTGTTATACATTTCAAATTGTTGCGGTTTAGGAAATTCGTAGTAGTTAAAAAATAACTAAATTATCTTGTTAATAAATAAATCACACAACAATTACGCAAAGCTGTTGCAATAGGTTTGAATTTATTTAATTTGTTTTAAAGTACCTAGCCACATTTGTATTTATTTATTGAATTACAGAATTACTTATAGAATTTTCAAATATTCTTAAAACTAAACAAGTTTAACTAGTACCTTAAGTCTAGGTTGAATTCATTAAAAAGAAAATAAACTATAACTAATCCTTTATAAAATACGAATGCCCCGGCACATATTGTAATTAAACTCCTGGCCGGAGATAAGCCGCAACCAAAGCTGAACTTGCCCAATTTCTCTTCATCCTTTCCCTTTTTTTATTTTTGTTTTTGGCCAAAGATATGTACATATATATGTACCTGCAGTAGATATGCATTTTCATTTCCATTGGAATTGCAACAAGCTGCTGACCAAATCAATTTCGCCAAATGCAAAATGAAAATGTTTCAGGGGATTTTCGGGGATCGATGCGAACGGACTGCGGAAATTTGTTGCCGCTGCTTAGATGCCCGTAAAATTGCATGCGGAAAAGCAGCACACAAACATTACGAACGGAAAGGAAAATCTGAGACTGCGACTGCCACGGCAGGTGGAGAGCCTTGTGTTGTGTATTGCCAATTGTGGCAGCGTTGAGCGCATATTAGGAGCCATTGAAATGTACGTTTCCGGGAAAATACGAGGGGCTACCTACCAATGGTACGTGCTGCAAAAATGGGGCATTGCAGCAGGAGCAGATGCAGCTTCAAAGTGGGGGATCAACAGGTTGGAAATCCCCCCAAAATAAGAAAGGGGGAAAATATATAAGTGAATCAGTGCTCTACTGTTCTGTGTTCGCCTTTTAAATTCAATTTAAGAAGCGGGCCATTGTAATTGTTGTTTCGGCAACAACAAGTACCGAATCAGAAGTTTCCCCAGTACAAATTTATCAAATGCACCAGGCGACCAGAAGGCAGCAGAAAGTAGATTCTCAAAAATATGCTCTGCATAAGTATAACAGTTTTATAATAGTTTTCGCCAAATCGATAGTCGTGTCTCAAACCGTGGTTTGAGTCCATGGCGAAGACTAAACTATTATAAAATTGGTTAGCAATCCTTCTCTTGCTGCATTCTGAGCGGTTGGTACATGGAACCATGCCTTCGGTAAATTTGTACCGGCAAAGGTCGTGTTTGGGAACTTGTTGAAGAAACAAACAATAATAACAAACAACAATTGCCCGCCGCTTACAGCGATCTCTTATCTTTGTGGTGACGTCAGTCGATCGTTGGCTGTCTATCTATCATGCATCGCATCGAGAGGACATACATACATACATACATGCATCGCTGCTCTATTGCTCTATGTTTGCAATGTAGAAACGGGCCACTGCTGTTACTGTTTCGGCAACAACAAAATCCCGCAGCGGAGCCGCTTAATATTTTAAACCAATTGAAATTAAAAAAAAATATATAACTAAATTTTACAATCGACAACTGTCTTAGCGTGGACTCAAACCACGGTTTGGAACGCGACTAAATATGAGAATCGATACCTATTATGATCGATAATTGTTGAATCCGTAGACTCAAACCACGGTTTGGGACGCGACTAAATATGAGAATCGATAACTATTATGATCGATAATTGTTGTAGCCGTAGACTCAAACCACGGTTTGTGGCGCGACTATCTAAGAGATGCGATAACTTTTACAATCGAGAACCGACTTAGCCGTGACCCAAACCACGGTTCGAGACACGACTATCAATTCAACTATTATATTTATGCAGATTATGAGACGGAGAGAGCAGTTCTCGCGAGAGCACTAAACTGTTATAAAATAGGGCAGCAATCATCCTCCTGCTGTCTTCTGGTCGCCTGGTGCATAAAACCATGGCTTCGGTAAAATTGTACCGGGAAAGCCTTTGTTTGGGAACTTGTAGCCGAAACAATAACAAACAACAATTGCCCGCCGCTTACAGCGGTGCTCTTATCTTTGTGGTGACGTCAATCGATCGTTGGCTGTCTATCATGCATCGCATCGAGAGCACATACATACATGCATCACTGCTCTATTGCTCTGTGTTTGCAATGTAGAAACGGGCCACTGTTGTTACTGTTTCGGCAACAACAAGTTCCCACAGCGAAGCCGCTTAATATTTTAAACCAATTGAAATTAAAAAAAATATATATAACGAAATTTTACAATCGACAACTGTCTTAGTGTGGACTCAAACCACGGTTTGGGACGCGACTAAATATGAGAATCGATAACTATTATGATCGATAATTGTTGTAGCCGTAGACTCAAACCACGGTTTGTGGCGCGACTATCTAAAAGATGCGATAACTTTTACAATCGAGAACCGACTTAGCCGTGACCCAAACCACGGTTCGAGACACGACTATCAATTCAACTATTATATTTATGCAGATTATGAGACGGAGAGAGCAGTTCTCGCGAGAGCACTAAACTGTTATAAAATAGGGCAGCAGTCATCCTCCTGATGCCTTCTGGTCGCCTGGTGTATAAAACCATGTATTTGGTTAATTTGTACTGGGAAACCGCGTGTTACGAAACTTTTTGTTGCCGAAACAATAACAACAATTGCCCGCCATTTGCAGCGATGTTCTTATATATGCGCTGACGTTAGTCGATCGTTGGCTTTCTATCTACGTAGCGAGCGTAAAAATCATGGAGAGAGCCGTTCTCGCGATAGCACATAAATGCATCGCTGCTCTATTACTGTTAATTCACCTGTACATTTTAAACAAACATTTCATGTAATAAATGCCAGCTTATATAATATTTGCCCAAGCTAAAACAAATTAATCCTGAAAAGGCATTTATAATTATACAACAAATAAGCACTCAGTGCGAATTAAAGCCATTATTTTAAGCCATCATGCCACTGAACCTCTCGATTATTATTATTTGCAACATTGACAGATATTTAAGCCTTAAGCTATGTACTAGCCAGAACGAGATGTTAATATAATGCATAGTTTAACCATTTAATAACTCAAATGGTTCAGCTCGAATGCCACTCAAAGGCTCCCTCCGGTGGCAAGCAATTGGGCATTGTCTATTGTCATTGTTAAATCATCACAATCGCAATTATAATTAAGGGCACAAAATGGCAAAACAATAGTGGCAACAAAACCCTTTGGCACAGCACAATTCTCATCGATAATGCCTCTCACCTCACATCCTTGTGCATCCCATACGCACGGCAAAATAATAATAATATCACATAATAAACTATTAACTCAGCAAATACGGGCCAGAGGGGTGCGGGTGGTCCGATGCATGTGTAAACAAATTGCAATTGTTTTATCAAGCATGCCTTTGTCCTTCGCCATGACAACGGGAAAGGGAAAATATGTTGAAATGGTTGGAACAGGGACAATGTATACTCTTTCTTAGTAAAATGTAAGATGTATTACTAGTAAATAATAGAAGAATCATAAAATTGATACAATAAATATGAAGGAGTATAAATAATTAATACTATAATTGCTGATGAATAGATTGAAGATTGTTTTTTATTACTCTGAGACATACCTTTTTAATCCAAGCTCACATTTATGATCGCTCAACCTTTAATGATTTCTTTTTATTTCATTTAAATAAATGTTACAATTATTTGTTTAAAATAACAACGTACCAGCGTTTGATCCTTTACAAAAATATATATAATTTATATTGAAAGGGAGGAACTCCCTCTAAAAGTAAACCCTTTTTGCTCATTATTTTTAGGGCTTTCCTGCTAAATTCTCTTACCTTTCTCTCCCTTTAAATCGAGTTTGTAATTAAACCAACTAACAAGTGGAATCAGATTATATATACGCATATATATATAGAAATGGCAAACGCTTTGGCATTATCGTAATAGGCCACTTTTTCATAAGCGCATTAGGCAATAACGAGTGGCAAATGGGAAATTGTGTAAAATTGTTACAGCAAGCGCAGCATATTTATGTATATGGAGAGCATTGATTTTGCCATTGCACACGATTTGTACACACAGCTGAGGTATTTCACAGACGGACATATATTGTACATATATGAAGATGTAAGGGATGCG
This sequence comes from Drosophila kanapiae, assembly GCA_008042475.1. Classification (NCBI taxonomy): domain Eukaryota; kingdom Metazoa; phylum Arthropoda; class Insecta; order Diptera; family Drosophilidae; genus Drosophila; species Drosophila kanapiae. The sequence continues at coordinate 852,900 of VNJM01000232.1, forward strand.
ACTGTTGAATGCATTAGCTATTTCTATGGCTCTTTGGAGAGAGCTGGGTAGCAGTTCAAAGTGTTGACAATCCATGCGTGCATATTCCCAACGTGTCCTGCTTTCTACGAGCATAAACCATTGGGGGCGAAAATCCCAACCCCCTGCCCTTCTTCGCCTTCTGGCAGCTGGAAATGATAAATATGCAATCGAGGCAAAGGTGAACAATTTTTATATGCATTTCCCCGAGCTCTCTATGTCTCCATCTCGGTCTCTGTACGCTTTCTAGCCTTGGCCTCACCTGTCATGCATTTTTCTTAGAAATTTTATGCAAAAACAATTTATTACGGGGGCCACCAGAAACGAAGACACACAGAGAGATCCTAAGCCCCGGGCATAAAAGTATTGTCTCCTTCTATGGCTGCAGCCTCTGTTCCTGCCGCAGCTGCACTTATCGCCTTTTGCGATGCCAAAGTAGAAAATGGCAACAAAATTGATCTACACCGGGAATTACACAGTATTATTATAATAAATTGTATTACTATTATTATTATTATAACCTTTGTTATTTATATTAACAAAAACGAGAGAAAACTGATGAGAAACTATAAGTTTTGAAAGAGAAAGAAAGTCAAAGGAAGCTATATACTATAGACAGAGGATTGTTGCTAAGTTTCTAGAAAAAGTATATAATTATTCAATAGAGAGATTTATTATTGCTCTACAAAGTCTATTAGTGTCAACAAATTATCGATTTTTGATCAACTTGTTCTCTAAAAACCCTCTTAAAGCTTACCTGCTTAATATTCTTTTTATATTTTTATAAAAACTTGAAAATTAAGGACTTACTTAGTTTTCTTTAGAACCCTTTAAAGTAACTATCTGTCTAAGCTTATTAATAATACATTTCCGTTCTTGGTTTTCCACTGTGCACTGATAGGAGCAGGGAAAGACATGCGATTGCATTTAGATATGCTTAAATTATTACATTTCACCTTTCGCTATATGCCTTTATCGTTGAAGATTGATTGCATTTGCCAAGTGTTCGAGTCTGCAAAGGGAATACTATCTATGGGAAGCAATTGCACTTGGCTCACATGACAAAAGGTGCAATATTCTGCCCGATAAAAGCCGCAATGTTTCTCAATCGCTTTGATTGAACAGCCGCCTCGGCATAATTGAGGAAACATTCAAGGGGAGAGGGCGTGAGGGCAATGCAATGTAGACTGTCCCAATTATGTAATTAATGTAATGGAAATGTAAATCTTAATGCACAGATAAGCAATTATAATGGCAAATCATTATTACTGCCTTCAAATAGGCTAAATGAAATTGGAATTTGAGGAATTGCATTTCAATAACAAGAACGTCAATGGGCTCGGCAGGTTTAATTAAATTTTGAGCTTTGTTTCGTCATTGAGATGGAATTTTAGGTCAAAAAAACAGAGCTTAACTATATATTAATTCATTAATTTAAAAGGAATATATTTAAAATGAGAACAGAATTTTAATTTGATTTAATTTAGGCTTCTTAAAATTATATTTTAGCGTTTTCAGTGCCTGACTTAATGAAAAAAGTAAATTAAGTATGCATAAAGCTTGAATAGAGCATATTTTAACAACTTTATTTTGCAGCTGCTGCCTGCTTAAACCAACAAAGAGAAACTGTGGAATATATGCCCCTCCGGCAAGCCACTTGATCTGAAGAGATTGTTTTGCAGCAGAAGCCTGCGGAAAGCCTTCTCATCTAGCAAAGACACAAGCCTCCCTGAGCTCCCAGCCAGCACGTTCAATAAAAAATGGTTAAACCAGAGGAAAACAAAAAACTTTCACACCGAGCCAAGCGGGGAAAAGCGGAGATTCTTTTGCGACAAAAACGGCTTTGCAGGCCGTTTAGTGAAGACGTTGCATTCTGGTCAGAGTAAGGCAGCGAGAACGCTGTATATGCGTGTGTATACACTTGGCATTAACATAATTCATATTTTGTATGTATTTGCATAATAATAAAGCTGCTGATGTGCCAGAATCAGGAGCAGAATCCACACAGAAGCCTCATGCCTCCATTTGGCCTTTTCGCTGCCACGTCCACCGAGGAAGAACTCGCTCCATCCCCAGCAGTGCATCGTCTCTTCCCTGCTCCCAGCTGCTGTTGACAAATGTGAACACATTCGGCCACACCCACCTCAAATCGCCTCCGCTTGCCGCTGGAAAATGTAAGGAGCTGAGGCTAGTGATGCCCATGCAATAGAATACGAAATTATGAAGGATATTTGTAAGGAAAATAAATGTAAAATAATATTAATACATCCTTCTTTAGTGCCTAGTAATTTTATGTACTTGGTTTTTATTTTTGTGATAATTTTTTGCTTGTATTTGGTTTAAATTTATTCCTATTATTATTATTTAATTTACTGCTTTTAAGGTTTTGTATATATAAACAAAGAAAACAATTAAGCAATCTTTAAATTCAATATTTTCTTATATTTATCATAAAACTTATGTCCCTTTGTAGCCTGAAAAAAAATTGATATAAACCGCCAACCCTGACAGCCGTCGAGATTTATACAAGAAAAGAAACAGACACACATGAGCTTCTCAGGATAAAAGGCGTCCCTGATGGGTGGCTGTGGTGGGTGGAAGGTTGCACCCTGCATCGCCCGCTTTTCCGCCCCTGCACAAATGCATGAATACTTATGGATAGTTCTCCCAGTGCATCAGAAGCTAGTGCTTCTTGTTGGATTTTCTGGTGGGCGGTGGTCGCAGGCGGGATTGTCATGTTTCTCGCTTGTATTGCACTGACATCTGGGGGACATAATTCGTTGACACACACAGTCCCATCCACACACAACACCCACACCCACACACAACATTTATTTGTACGCTTGTGTCTTTATATATAAATTCTGAGCGGTCTTTGCTGGTCGGTCGGGCTTCCTTTTTTTCTTTCTTTTCCATTTCTGGGGTTTGGCTTGGTCGAAAACTGCACTAAATGCATTTAATACCAAAAAGCTTCAAAGAGTAACGACTAAGACCCCGAAATGCTAACATATGCAAAGACAAGTTTATATATATATTTTTTTATATAAATATGAGATTAAATATTGTGTATAAATTGGATATTGGGTTCAGCTTGAACTCTGGCACTTGCTTTAATCAATTTTTGGGGGGAACAATGGCTAGATTGGTTGCCTTTAGAGAGCACCCCTTAATTGCAACCCGAAATAACCCAAATAATATTATTTAAATACCTAAAGTGACACCTCCTTAAAGGTTAATACTTAAAAATAACCTAGAACACGCAGATTGAGTGACATGGGCTTTATCCAAGATTTACACAGGCTTAACACAGCCATTTTTCGGTAACCAAATTTATGCATCCACCGACTAAAAAAGATCTAAGGGAAAAACAAACAATCACGTGCCCAACCCGCAGGATACCTGGGACGCCCCCAGGGGCGGACCCCCAATAATTTATTAATTTTCCCACGGGTATTGAGCTCCTTTGGATGTCCTTCCTTCCATCTGGCAGTTTGCACGTATCCTGGGATCCTTGGCTGCTGTGTGAGCCCCAACGATTCCACCTGCTCGGCGAAGCGTTAAAATGCCACCATTAAAAATCAATGTTTAAAGATTTATGAGCTTGACAAAGTGTTAATTACCAGGTAAGAGCAAGGTGATGGCCAAGGAAGAGAAAGATGGGCTCGAAAAAAAGTAAAAGTCCTCGAACAACAATGTGTACGCACACACACAGCCATAATAAGGAATAAGCCGAGGAAGAGAGCCCCCCAGCTCAACCCCCAACTTGACCTACAGACCTTAACCCTGTTGTTTACTCGATTTAAGCTTGGCCTCTCTCCATCTATCTGTTTGCGGACAGATAAAAATAAATAAAGGACATATTTGTAGCCTATTCGAGTGCATTTTTGTTTTTGCCTGAAAAGCCATTAATATTCATCAATAATTTAGTAATTGATAGTTCTCATTCGAGGCCTCAAATGGGTCAAAATAAAAACGAATGGTGTTTGAACTAATGAAAAAGTAGTTGCATAATTAAAGACTTTAATTGCTCTGAGTGTAGGGAAAAAAACAGGGATAGGTATTGTGATTGATTTAAGGTCAATTTGAGAATATTTACACAAAGGATTTAAAGAGTATTTTTATTTATAAAAAGGATTAAAGCTCTCTGATTAATTCGAGCTACTTATTACCTTTTAATTCAATTAAATCAACAGTAAGTTACAGTTTAACTAGACAGCTGATAGAATAATACAAATAAACTTTGGTTAAGGCCCAAATAGGGGTTCAAAGACACAGCTTATTGAGATATTTACCATATAATCCCCAACCTACCCTAAGCAACCACCTTGAGGCTTCAATAAAAACCAAAATGTATGGCCCTAAAAATTCAGGTTGTTATCCTTCCCCTTCCGTCGGCCGTCTGGATCCGAAATTAAAATAGAAATTCGCGGGGGCACCAAGGACAACAAAAAAAATAGAGAAAACCCGCGCAAAAACTTTACTTTTAATCAGACCAAAACAAAACGAGCGAAAATGATAAAAAAGTAAAGAAAATAACAGGGAAACACAGGCGTCAGGATGCCAAGACACCAAAGGACAAAGGCAGCCGAAGGAGCGAAGCCGAAAAGTAACAGAAAATGGTAAGAGACGAGCTCTCATAATTCCAGGGCCAAAAGCGAAATTCAACGACAACGAGCGGCAGTGGCAAGGAGTGAAATAGGAAAATCAACAACCGAAAAACGTAAAAAGATGCCAGCCAGCAGTTTTCCCCTTACTTTTACTGTCGGCTTTTTTTGTTTGTTTCTATTTTCATATACATGTATATATTTTTACTCTATTTTCATATTTTTTTTGGTTTTCTTCCTTGTGTTTTTGTAGTTTCACCCACATAAGCTGCGAGGGACACGTGAGGTTTCTCTCAGCGACGAAAATACAAAATATTTGTGTGTGTGTGAGCGAGCGGCCAGAACATATAGTATAAATATATACATACATATGTAGTCCCTGTGCGTGTGAAGGACGCACGAAACGCCTTAAATATGCTTCAACTACTAAAGAAGCCATAAAGCAACAGCCAACAGCCATCAGCCATCAGCCAAACAGCCAAACAGCCAGGCAGGCAAACAGGCCACCGCAGGAATAAGCCTGCGACGCTCCTTTGCCACCGCCACTTCATCGCTCACTTTTCCTTGCAACGGATCCAAGCCGAATTACACCGGCCTGGGAACACATCGTCCCGGAAAGTCCAGGTCCTTGTTCGATTTCAACCCCGGTTGGGCGTTTGAGTTGCAGGGGAAATGGCGGCTCAGCAACAGGGAATGTTAAAAGGTCGGTCATTTTTAACATTGGCATTTTTTAAGGATATCTTGAGGGCTCTCCTTTATGTAAAAGTGCTTACAGATTTATGTTAAGCGGATTTTAACCAAGGTATTCGCTTAAGAATATCCTGCGGCCTTTACATCATGTAAAAATGTCGGGTTTATTGGGTATAATCTTAAGGATATATTGTGTTATTTCTCCTTTATGCTAAAATGTTGCCTGCTCAATGTTAAATGTTTCATTTCCTATGGAAATGTTGGCAGACTTTCGTTTCAAAATGTCGAGCCCAAAGGTTATTTCTTGATTTGTTATATTTAAGGATGTATTACAGGGTATTCTTACTATCAAAAAGTTTAATGGTAATAGCGGCTTTGCAAAACGGAATTCATATAAGACTGTCGGGTATATGGAGTAATATTAACATAAACATTAATTTATACTAACAGCAGTAATAAATATATTTTTTTAAATTTATTAAACAGAGATCTTTTAAGATGTTATTACAAGAATATTTTGTGTAGCTGTGCTCATATTGAAATGTTTTTCGCACAAATATTTAAATCATTAGGGCAATTTTCAATATTATTATTCACCATCCTTTTATTAGTGTACAAATTTCTTGACAGAACCATATTTACAAGCCAAAATGTTAAAAAGTATTTCAGTTGTTCACACATTTTCCATAATACATAAGGCTTAGTCAAGTTTCAGTCCTTAGCCATAAATCTTTCTTTAAGGGTAGTTATTTTATGGCATGTACTGGAATTTACGATAAAAGAGGCAGATATAAATATAACTTTATGGATATACTAAGGATATTTTCTATAATTTGGGAATACCATTATTTCAACAGGAGTTCAAGGAGCTATTTCTTCCTTTCCTTAACATTATACACAATGTTACAACATGTATATTAAACATTATCTTCCAAGCATTTATTCATCGAAATCAGTTTCATATTTTTTCAACTTAGCAAGGAAAAAAAGTGCAAGCCAGGTGTATACTTATTGCTTATCCCTTAGGATCATAAAAAGATAAACCCGTTTTCTAATTGCCCTTTTGAATACAGGGAAGCTTAGCCATATGTTAATTTTGTGCATAAAATCCCTACCTGCTGGGATTCAAGATCTATGAGGACCAGCTGGGGACTTAAGGAGAGGATGACCATTACCTGACCTTAAATCGCCCTACCTGGACTATTAAAACACCTCATTACCCTTTATATAAAGTGGTGTGAGTCTCTTTCTCCAGATTCAGTAACTCTGCAAATATGGCCAGGCGCATACAATCCCGGTACATCTTTGAGACCGCGGAGAACGTGCGAATTTTCCGCCATCAGCGATTTGTAAATAATTCCAGGCGAGCGGATTGTCCCACCTGCGAAAGTCGCACACCAACGAGCGAACCGTACAGTCATCACTGGCATAACGATGCCGCAAACAACCGAAGTCATCATATAAATATTGGTTTGAAGGAGAAGCAGATTCTGAAAACGATCGAGGATCAGGCTATCGAAGTGTTTATGCTGTGCGATGGAAGCGTTACGGCCAGGACAAATGACTTCCTCTTGGACGCTGGCATGGATGCAGTGCCTCAACTATTGCGCTTCCTAATTTATGGCACCGAAAAACTGGAGGTCAGTATCGGTTTCTACGTGGACGTGAAAAAGGAGCGAATGTTCTACGAGAGCAGTCCCTTAACTATCGAACACCATTTGGATATTGTGGAAGCGGTGGACATGATATTCTCCATGCTGCTGGAGAAGATTAGCAACTATGTGCTGCTCCATCAACGGGTTCCCTTGGAGGCATGTGTTATTAAAAGGATGAAGGTGACGGCCAAGAGGCATTGCTATCTACCTAATGTCAATTATGTTTCTAAACTTCCCCTACAATATCGCGTGAAAAACGCAGCCGGATGCCTCGATCGTGGTGTTAAACATTCCTCCACTGACCTGGCATTGGTTGCTGAAAATTATCTTAAACACGAGGACAAAGGACGACCTATCCCAGCTTCTTTAAAAATAAATCTCTACTGCTTTCGAGTTTGCTCCACCACCAAGGAATTGTACACTGTGCCGTATCTCCTGCGTGGTGAGGATGTGGAAAACACGCCCACCTTCATCCTACAAACGGACGTGGTGGGTGGTTTTGGTGGTCTTGCCGAGATTCGGAATATAAGGAAGTTCCTGCGAACGGATAGCCAGGATCGGGTCTACGAGTGTCGCCAGTGTCAATCGCATTTTGTGGATCGGGTGCACTTTGCCCTCCACAAGCAGATAGATTGTGGCCGGCATTTTATGGTTTGGAATATGGACAAGGACGCCATCGAGTTGCATGAGAACTGTTTGCCGTTGCCGAAGGAATACTTCAAATACGAATGGATAGGCCTGGCCAGTAAGCGAAATTAGTCGATTCGAGGAATATGTTTATAATAATAAATAATAAATGTTAATAATAAACTTTAAAAAAAACATCCCTCTGTAAATATTCAAAATTTTAATGGGCGGGAAAATCTCTTGGTATATTTTATAGTATTTTGTGGCTCAAGAGCAATTTTAAATCGATTTAAGTGTGACCAGAGGACGAACCGATAGTATTTATAGTAATATCAAAGATTTTGCAGCTCTTTTAACATTTGTTAAAAAGTTAAACTACTTTTTGTATTTAATTGTTAATACCCCAAAACAATATGAACCCTTTAGACAAAATCCATGCTCTGGACGAGATCGAAAAGGAGATTATCCTGTGCATGCAAAGTGCCGGTAAGCAGCTACGCGAAAACCCCACAAAAATTTGTTTATATTTACCAAATTTTCCCAGGCCAAGCGCTGCAGGAGTTGGGCAAAGAGAAGTCATCGCAGAAAAATGCCGAAACCCAGTCGCAGCAGTTCCTCAAGAGTCTCTCCAGCGTTGAATCCAAGCTCTCGGAGCAGATTAATTACTTGACACAAGTGTCCACGGGTCAGCCGCACGAAGGATCCGGCTATGCGTCCGCCAAGGTGCTCCAAATGGCCTGGCATCGCATCCAGCATGCCCGATCCCGAGTCCGTGAGCTGGAGGAGACCAAGGCGAAGCATTCGCATGCTGCCCGTCAGCAACAAAAGCGTCAGCAGGAGCATGCGGCCGCCGCACAGCAACAGCAGCAGCAACAACAACAGCAGCAGCAACAGCAGGCGGCACAGCAGCAGCAGCAACAACAGCAGGCTGGTGCCGGCGGCGGCGGGGGAGCCGCCGGCGGTGGAGATCATCCCATGGGTAGCGGTGACTCCTCCATGTCCACCAATTAATTGTAAGATACTGATATGTAAGTCTTTTGGGTGTAAATGCATTTTCTTAATTAAGTTTTGTATGAAAACAAGGCTAAGTTGAAAGTAAAAGAAATCAATTTCTAACTTATATTTGTACTTTATCTTTGATCCTCTGGTTTATCACAAATAGGAGTCAGCTCATCTCCTTTATTACCAGCTGGATCTATTTTAACTTCTTCATTACAAGCTGGAACCACCTTAAGTCCTGCGGCATCACAGCTTTTAGTAGCTTCTCTACTTTTGCCAATGCCAAAGAAATTCCTTTCGCAAACATGTCGCACGCACTGTAAGAGGACATTCCGTTCATGTCGTATATCTGATTCCAAGAGTTTGGATAGCAACGTATTCTGTGGCGTTGTCTTGCGAGCTCTTTTAAAGTTCAAGCCATAAACACGCTTGGGTGCAGCTCGCTTGGTTGCGATTTGGGATCTAGGCTCCTCCTTAGGTTGAGGCTTAGGAGGATCTGCCTCTATGATGACTTCGGTGACGCGCTGGAAAGGCTCTTCATCGGGTGCCTCGTCGGAAGAGGATGCGTGTTCCTTAGCAGAAGTTGCTTCTACCAAAGATTCCTTTTGGAATTCATCAGGGGTGAGTTTAGAAGAGGTTGATGGAGTTTCTACGGCTGCAGGAGTTTTAGGGGCGTTTTGGGAGGGCTGGAAACTTATACTTTCAATGGAAACTTCTTTGTTATTTACTAATTCCTTGTTTGCATCCCTTTTTCCGAGTTCAGGACTTTCATTTTGTTCCCTCTCCGTATGAACTTCAGGCTCTAATGCTGCAGGTTCTGCTTCATCTAATTCCTCTTCCATTTCTTCACTCTCTGTCTCACTTTCCTCCTCACTATCTGAGCCATACATTCCCAGCAGGCCAGTTAAGGCGTTATTCTTTATGGGAATTTTCTCCTTAAAGTGCTTGTAGTCTGTCATTTGTCCAGTGCCCTGGAATTTGGCCGATGCGACACTCGTTTGCTTATCCTTAAGATCCTCTTCAACGTTCTTCTTCGCAGAAGTTGAGGTAGCATTTCCTTCCTTTCCTTCATTACTACTTCCACCTTTCTTTTTCTCCACATTTGTCTTTTTCTGTCCCCTCCTCTTCTTCTTATTGGTGGGTTTAGAACGCTCCTTCTGATCATTCTTTGGTCGCGTTCTTTGGCGATCTTCTCGGTTTCCAAAACGAGACTTAGAGGCCTCCAAGCGCTCACCGCGTTTCATACGCTGCTCCTTGGCCAGCCTAGCTTGCTCCACATTGGCTGCAGTGGGAAACCTGCAAGCAGAATATGATTGAAGATAAGGCATAAACAATATATTCGTTAACTGACCTTTTCCTTCGTTCTCCTCTCCAAGCGGCCAGTTCCTCCTCCGTCCACACCTTCTTCACCTTTTTGTAGGCTCCCGTAATGTGATTAGCCTCTATATGCCGTTCCAGGATGTTGTGAAGGGCAGCAAAATCGCAATCCTCAGCGGGACAGGGTTCGTGCTGTTCCAGGTGCAGCTTCATGTCCTTTGAATTGGCCAACTCCATGCCGCAGGTGTAGCAGTACTCGGGCCGCGGTGGAGAATTGTAAACAGGTGGAGTTTCCGACACGCCGCTGTGGTTATCCTTTAACAAAAATAGACTGCAATTAAAGAGGGAATCTCTGATGGCTTAAGGACACCCACCTGTTTCTTGTCGAGATACTTTGCTGGCACTGTGGACCCTCGTGCGCCGTACATGGGCGGCGGTTGCTTGGCCCTTGGGAGCAGGGTCATCCCACTGGGGGTCAGGTAGTGGTGCGAGGCCTTGGTGCGTCCATTTGGCTGGTCAAATTTGGGCGAGGGCAGTACGAATTTAGGCTGAATCTTTTCATCCATTTCGTTGCATTGAAAAACGATGAAAACAATGTGCGCGAATCGGGACAGTGTGACCGGAGCTGGCACAGAAATTAATTAATACTGAAAGTGCAAATAGCTGGTTTATATTTTCGAAAATTTTGTTTATTTATCTGGGCATATGCCTAAACTGTTGTACAAATTCAACTTAAATATTTTTAACATTCATTTTATATTTAAAGTTACTAAAAACAAAACTTTAACCATTGAAATCCTTGCTATTTAATTTTCATTGACTGAAATATTAATATCATTAAACTAAGGTAAAAAAACATATTTTTAACAGTAATTAGATGTTATTTTTGTTGAGTTATTTTCTGTATAACTTACTTAACAAAATTCTTCAATTTAATAACAATTCTTTATCGATATACCGATAATATTGATGAACGATTGACCTAGTGTGACCGCATCGGACTGTTGTTGTCGCGAGCAACAAAAACAATTTGCTGGGAATTGCAAGTCAATTGAGAGAGTCAACTTTAATTGTATTTATTAAGTATAGGCGTTTAGACTAGAGAGCAATACTCAACGGGGCGGCAAAATGCAAAGCGTACTCAACACCGTAAAAGGCACAGCGCTCAATGTTGCCGAATATCTAACGCCCGTACTGAAGGTAATTAAGAAAAGTGCAACAACAAACAATAAAAAAGAAAAACTTTGTTACTATCGCCAGAGCTGCGAATTGTATGTATTCAAGCCAGCATCAGCACAAAGAAGAGCCAGTGGAAGATAAGGGTTTTACACTCTCTACTTTGTATATTGATTCGCCCATTTTCCCCCCCAACGATTTCCCCATTCCCATTGATGGCCATAAAACCGGATTCGTCGCCAGACTGTCGCCAAATTAATTTCCATTGAGTCCCAACAGCTAACCACCTCGATTTCCCCTTTTCCTTTCAGGAATCCAAATTCCGTGAGACGGGCGTTCTGACCCCCGAGGAATTTGTGGCCGCCGGCGATCATTTGGTCCACCATTGCCCCACCTGGCAATGGGCGGCCGGGGATGAGACCAAAACGAAACCCTACCTACCCAAAGGTGAGCCATAACTTGGCATTAATAATCACAAAAGCGAAATTATCAATTTAAAAACCCATTAAAATCATTAAAATCATTTTTGCCACCAATCCCAGATAAGCAATTTCTGATAACGCGCAATGTGCCATGCTATCGACGCTGCAAGCAGATGGAGTATGTCGGCGAAGAAACACTGGTGGAGGAGGAGTCAGGGGACGGCGGTTGGGTTGAGACCCATCAGCTCAACGATGACGGCACCACCCAGCTGGAGGACAAAATCTGTGAACTGACAATGGAGGAGACGAAGGTAAGTGGGAGGAATAGTTTGTTTGAACTCTCGCCAAGAGAAATATCTTTTTCAGGATGAAATGCACACTCCAGATAGCGATAAATCTGGCCCAGGCAACGCAGCCGGAGCCGAGGACGAGGACGAAGATGATGACGAAGCAATTGATATGGATGATTTCGAGGAGAGCGGCATGTTGGAGCTAGTCGATCCGGCCGTTGCCACCACTACACGAAAGTCGGAGACGGAACCTAAGGCCGCTGGCACATCGGCAGCGGCGGCGGGTGCTGGTGGAGAAGCCAGCGGTGGCGGTGACTCAGCCGTGCTCCACACACGCACCTATGACCTGCACATCAGCTACGACAAGTACTATCAGACGCCACGTCTCTGGGTGGTGGGCTATGATGAGCAGCGTAAACCCCTGACTGTCGAACAGATGTACGAGGATGTATCTCAGGATCATGCCAAGAAGACGGTAACAATGGAATCGCATCCGCATTTGCCGGGCCCCAATATGGCATCAGTGCATCCGTGTCGACATGCCGACATCATGAAGAAGATCATACAGACGGTGGAGGAGGGCGGCGGTCAGCTGGGCGTGCATTTATATTTGATAATCTTCCTGAAGTTCGTACAGACCGTTATCCCAACCATCGAGTACGATTTTACGCAGAACTTCAATATGTCTTAATTTAAAGTCTAATTTAAAATGCTTCTATCTGCAAATAAAGTTTTTCCGGCAAAAAAAAACAGTGAATGCGTAGGGTAAGTCCTCTAACACACTGCACCTCACACAGTTCCTATATACTGTGCCTCGTGCAGGAGCCGAAGGATTGCTTTGCTCGATCGAGTTGATCAATTCAATTTATTCCTTAGCCAGCTTTCTACAAACGTCAGATTTCTTGCCAACTCCCTGGAAACCTGGCAGGTTATCCAAACAGAGCTTGAAGAGCGAATCAAAGTCAATTTAATCTAACAATTGAGTTTGTTTTTGTTTAGCAGCGATAATCTGCGATAACCCAAAAATCGAATAGAAATCGAACAAACGTAACTCTTTTTCCCATCTCTAGGCCCTCTACTAAAACAAGAGGAAACGCAATAAAGCTATAAGTAGAAATCGTCTTTCGTTTTTTATAATTACTTTTTATTTCACTTTGCTTTTGTTGGTTGCATGTTTGAAACATCTCTGAGATGAAAATTGTATGTTAACATAATTAATAATAAAGCATATTTTAAATCAAGTTGATCCAAATATGCATTGTAGTTTTTTAGGTAGTTTTGTTTCTAGTTAAATGATTTTCCTTCCTTTCTTCTTTTTAACAGTTTTTCAAACTTAAAGTGTGTGTGTTGTGTGTGTGTGGTGTGTGTGTTGCTTGCATTTATAATTAATCATTTAATGTATATTATATATATAACTGTTAGATCCTTCTTTTTTTTTTTGTATTTTTTGTATGGTTTTATATAGTATATATATATATATATAGTATATATATATATATATATAGAATTCTCTTAATAGTTAAAATCACTTTTCATTTGCAATAACAGGTTCACATCGTAATCAATTTTACACAATAAACAAATACCTAAACGCCATTCACACACGCCTGAAGAATATACATTTAAATATTGTTGCAAGTGTATATATATCGGATCTTTCCCATCTTCTACTATATAACGTTAGACGTCAACAATTTGCCTTGCCTTTACTTTACTTACACATCTCTTTAAATATATAACTGATCCTAAACCTCAACACTAACTCCTCATCTCATTGCCAACTTGTACACATTATTTACCCATAATTTTTGTTTACGTGTTTTTTTTTACATTTTTATAATACATACAGAGACCTAAATATATATATATATTATATGTGTATACCTATATAGTAGATGTCGTCGTGCTTTTCGTTTTGTATTTTCCTTTTGCTTGTTGTCCCCATAATAATAAACTTGCATCGTCTGCCAGCATATCTTCTATTGTAATAATTAGTGAAATATCTTGAAACGATCTTTGTTTTAAATTTGAAATGTGTGTGTGTGTGTTTTTTGCTTTCTTTACTGAATCTGAAGTTATATACTTTCGTTTAAGTTTATAAGGTACGTTTTGTTTAAGCGCAAAATGCCCAGGCAAAAATCAAGGCAATGAAGCAGAAACGTAACGAAAGCCAAGAATATGGAATTATTCATAAAAATTAACTTAGTATTCGAATTGAAAATATGTGATCCATCAATATTTATGAAATACAGTTTATTTGGTTTGTTTATTTCGATATTTGTTTGATTCTTTACAATATATATATATATATATATATTCATCTTGTTTTTGTTGTGTTTAATTCGATTTCCGGTTCCGCTCTCATTGCCCAAATTACTGACTAAGCATCTCTGATACTTTTCTTTCTTGTTTATAAAGTAGGTATTTTTTATTATTTATAATTTTGCTGCCTTGCACAAAATAATCGTATTATGTTCTCTTTAGTTAATAAGCTTTACACACTTTCTGGGATGCTGCTGCTGCTGTTGCTGCTGATGAAACAATTACGCTTTTCTTTTTGGTTGAAATTTACAAACAGTTGAAACAGTTGCAGCTAATTTTAAATATATAGATATATTTACTATATGTGTATCGATCTTTATTAATATATAATGTATATATATATATATAATTTCTTGCCATCTTCTTCATCCTCTTGTTTGTTGTAGGTAGTTGTTTGCATTGTTTTTTCTTACACACTTAAATTGAAATTACATTTAATAATATACACATACTACATTCATACCATTTATGAACACCTATAAATTTTTTGCTTTTTGCATGGATTTTCCCCGCGATTTTCCTTTTCGTTATTAACATTTTAGATTAGACGCAAATACTATGCAAGACACTTGGCGCGCGAAAACAGAAACGACAGACAAATTGCAAAAAAATAAAAAAACAAAACAGAAAATACTAGTGTTAAAAAGGACGCTTAAAAAGTAACGCCAATTTACATAAAAATAGATATATATATATACGTATATATATATAGATTTTATCCATAAGTATCGTATATGTAGAGGTACAATATATATAAAAATAAAATTTCTTATGCTTCTCCTTTGAAAGTTTGGGTTTGGGGGGCGCGTGAGGCTTGGGGCGGTGATCGTTTTCCATGCCTTTAACATTTCCTTTTACATTTCTAATCATACAATCTACTAAATATTCTCGCTTTTCCTTTAAAAATTGCTTTATCTCGGGACAGGACTCTTCTAAGCAAATTAAAAACACGCATTAATTTAAGACGAAAATTACATTACATTAGTTTAACGTTAAACTAGACCTAACCGTAAACGTAATAATAATTAAACATTGAATCAACAAATGTGTGTGTGTGTGGTGTGTGTGTGTGTGATAGTTGTTGGTGGTTGGTGGTGGTGGTTGTGGTGGTGGTAGTAGTGATGATGCATTCTCCATATCAAATATGGATTTCTGTATCCTCCTTCTCCGTTCTCGGGATCTCCCTCGCCGTTATTTACATTTCATAAATGATTAAGTATTCCGTGTCACATGCTGTGGTATACCCAGCCTCCTACACCTTGCGCTTGGCGTGCAGCATCTCCATGAGCAGCGTTTGGGTGGGCGCACTGCCGGCACAGTGCTTGGAGTATAGGTGCTCCTCGCCGCGTGCGGCCATGGCATGGATTTCCGGTAAGATGTTCACTAGCCTACTGAATTTGTCCTGCAAGTAGGTGAAGAAAGAGAGGTTTAAGTTGATGTTAGATAAATTCTTAAAGAAGTAAGTTAGCTAATTGGTCCGTCTTTATTTAACAAGCACGTGCTTGTTAGGATTTATTACAAGCGCGATAGTATAGATAAAGAATGCGAGGAAATAAACAACTGGCGTGCTGCCTGATTGTTTTCTAGCATCTAAGTTGGTTAGGATTAAAGTTTTAAGTTTAGGGAGGATACATTTGAGATTTTTTTGTACATGTTCTTGACTAAGAAAGGTAAGTTAATGTGCAGCGTTAGTTAAGATATAAATAGCTTCCTACATAACCCATATACACAGCATCTCTTTACTTCTAATAACCAATTATTTACTTACATTAACTGACGGATAACAGGTGAGGGTGTAGTCAAGCAAAGCTGCCTGCACATTATCATGTCCCTCGGAGACGGTCTTCTTGTTGACAATACCCCGCACATCTACAAAAATATCGAAAACGAGAACGTTTAGAAGGTTGGCAATCTGCGACAGAGATGCGGCCTTACTTGGATTCAAGAGGATTAGGAATTTCATGCAGACATAGTCGCCCATATCGAATTTCAGATCTTGCAGCTTATTCTGCAGCTCGTTGAAATAATCGCCCAACTGAGGGACACCCAACAGGCCCAGACTAAGCAGATTGAAGACCTGGCCATTATTCAGTTGCGTCTCATCGGGCAGGCCGTTGTGGATGCGATGGTGCAGGTGATCAAGGACCAACATGTCCGACCACGAATGCTGCAGCAGCTTCATTTGATCGTCGACCTGGTTTTTAGAAATTATATAGAAAAATATATTGATTAATAAAGGAAATAAGACATAAAAGTCATAAAACTATTTATGAAAGGCACAACGGTTGCAACTATTAACAGGATAGGGGCTCTTCATATATTACGTAATCACCTAGGGGGAGAACAATGATTTCGTAATCGTTTCATATAAAAATATATTTAAAACTAATATTTTTTTTGTATTATTTTATGGAAAATGTAAGTAAACGTAAAGTAGTCATAGAGGTGGAATTCCTTCAATGATTACTCTTGATTATATAGGGGGGAAGTCATATTTTTAAGTTGATGAGTATTCTTTCATTAAAACATTATTAAATTAAAAGCGGAATCTATATATATCTTGATAATATAATCATATTCAGAATACCATCTCCTTTTCCTTAAGAAATATCTATAATTTCGATAAAGAAAAGAATGCTATCCAGTTTTCAGGTGGCAACCGCTTACGCATAAGGTTCAATAGATACGTTTTTTTGTTTGTATGATGATATGTGTGGTATGGAGATATATGTTAAGGCCTAGCTTTTGGATGCTCTGGCATTACGACACGCCCTCTCTTTTTGCGCTCTGGGGTCTCTCTCTCTCTCTCTGGGTTTCCCTGCAGTCTCTGTTGGTTTGAGTGAGAGCACATCAGTTGCGTCACTGAGCGAGAGACGCGGTCGCTTGGCTCGCTGGCTGACTGACTGGCTCACTGACTGACTTACTGACTGGTTCGGCTTTGCTGGCTAAGTAGGTCAGACGCCAAATGAAATCGAAATTCAATGCAGAGATTCTGCCAGCGTCGCCGTCAGTCGTCGCTGGTTTACATAACCATGCCGCAGACTTGGCCCCTATACTGCTTTGAAAACTGGTTTCTGGCTTTGAACCATGTATTGGCGGCGGCCGCTGTCTGTTGCTGTCTGCTGATTTCTGTTTTCTGATCACTGATTTACTCTGATTTTTAGATGGGAACGGGAACGGGAACGTTGACGAGGACTTTAGCCATACCTTGAGGTCCTTGAAGAAGACCGTGTTCCGTGCCCAGTCCACTTGCGAGAACAAGTTCTGGTCGAGCACTTTGCACATTAGCTCGAAGAGATCCACCTCCACCTGGTTGTAGGTCTGCTTTTGCAGCAAAGCAAACAGTTGCGTCTGCCATTCCCGATCGTCGATTGATTGCACAAATTCACGAATCATTGGTGAGACTCTGTGGGGATTTTAAAAGAATTTTAGTTTATAAATTATATAGTATATTATATGATATATAAAGTATCTTAGTAGTAATCCCTTTTGCTGAAACTCACCTTAATGGCTCGATTAGCGCATCGGCTGTGCTCGATGGATGTGTGCCGGAATCAAAGCTTTTGTTTTTTTGTTTTTAGAGAAAATATATATAAAAGAATTATAGTTAGTAAAGGTTGAAGTTAACTTCAAGTTGAAGGAGCGCTCATCAAGTGACAAAAGCAGCAAAATGTAGAAAGGCAGTCGGATATTATTATTAATTAATTGAGATTAATTTATCAGTCACTATTTAAGTTTTAAAATGTTTTATTTTTTATCTAATATTTAGGCAACTATTACACCAAACTCACTCTAAAGCAGCAATACCCTACAGATAGACTCGTGAGTCTACAAGTTTCGCTGCCCGAGCTCTGCACACACCAACAGAGTAAACGTTGGTATGACGTCGACAAATTTAGTTACGCAAATTCTAGTGTAACGTTTCAATGTATGCGTGTGGGCAGCCCTGCTCCAATGTTATCATATGATTTTATAAGAAATTATTAAGGAAATCCTTTAAAAATGTTTTGGCATCTAAAAATTCAAATTAAATAACCCAAACAATTTATATATTAAATATTTCACTCAAAGTTCTTTAAGAATGACCTAAAACCAATTTAACTTATAGCTTTATGATGCCCATTAATGGCTAATTAAATTGCAAGTTCTCTTTCAAACGCAATACCTTTCCTGAGGTTTTGAATTTTCTTCAAAACTGATATCTTTATGTCCCTAAAAGCAACCCAAAGAATTTCTTTATGATACCAACTTCAAAAACAGACTATACACCTTATTAAAGACTGCCCCTTTTTCCACAATTTGCTGCATAAGATCATATTGAATCCTTTTCCATAAAAATAGTTGTAAAAATATCGAGAATTTAGGTTTTTTGGGGTTTCTGATATATCTTTTGGTTTCTTTTCTCGGTTGTCATTTGTTTTCTTGGCTAAATACCACAATTTCGAGTCGGCCGTATTCTGCAGAGATCCTATTCCAGCCTCGTGGCCACCGTTACGATGCAGGCCATCGGCAGAGTTATTGCCACCGCCGCCTCCACCGCCGCCCGCATTATTGCCGCCACCTCCACCGCCGACGCCGCCGGACGCTCCGTTGCCCGTGCTGCTGCCGTTGTTATTGCCGCCGCCGGTACTGCTGCTGCTGCCGTTGCTGCTATTGCCATTGCCCACGGAACTGGGACCGTTGAGACCCCCACCATTGCCGCCGCCACTGCCGCCGTTGCCGGCATTCATGGGCGTGGTTATCACACCGCCCGTGCTGGCATTCACCTGTCCCAGCGCAATGGCAATGGGGCTGGGCGACGAGTCCGGCGATTGGGTGAGTGAGGATACCTAACAAAATCATATATTTCATAGTATCTAGTATCTTTCCATCTTTCTATCTTTTTATTCTTTTTCAATCACTTGTCCAACACTCACCTGAGGTATTTGAATTTCCTGCTTAATGTTCATATTTGGATATGCTTGCTGGTAGCCCGGCGAGATCGGCGTTGGCTTTATGTCCGGACCCATCGAGTTGCGGAGTGCCTGCAGCGCCAACTGCCGCTGCCGCATCACTTGCAGCTTCCGCGCCCGATCTCGTTTGTACATCGGTCCGAATTTGTTCCGTCCACCCCGCATTCGATCCGCTCGAACAGCTGTAATGGCAAATTATGGTGAATTTCGTATTAGTTTCTATGTTTGTTGGTTAAAATATACTCGCTAGATGGTTGGAAAATAACTACATATGTATAAACTTTTGGATAAACTTTCTGCAGGCATAAAAAAAAAATGTTAACTAACTAATTATTTAAAAGATGTACCCCCATATCTATACATATCCAATGCTTTTATTTATTATCCTCTTAATTATTCAAATATTAATCCCTTTGTTATTCTGAATTTAGCCACAAAAAAACGAAATTAATTTAAAACATATCTCTTCTTTAAAGCAGTGGTTTTCATGGCCCTATGCCATGAATTTCTCTGCTGGCGCTCTGCCGACACATGGCCACTATCAACCTTCATGCTACTTCGGGAAAGATCTTCGGCTACGCTTTCGGCTTATTAAAGCTGAGCCTTAGTGATGTACTTTTGACATGTGGTAGCGAAATCTAGCCGTTTTAAGCATTAAGTAGCTACTTTTGTAGTCATAGCTATATTTTTTGCTATATTATACAAAATGTTTGCCATTTTTTGTTCTCATCTCTAATAACACGAATGCAATATCCGCATGGCTTTGTTAGGGTGCGAACTACTGATTTAAAGGCATGGATAAACCCTACCTAACCCTATTATCCCCATCCCCTTAATTATTACAAAATGTATGCCTTTATAATGCTACATTTGTACTGATTTTATTTTAATTATTTAGCTGCAAAGGCGTATATAATTATTTTTAAAACATATCCCTTTATATCAAGTGACCCAAAACAAGTCGCAGTATCTTTTAGAGGAGGAAATCCTATTCCTTTTTTTTATATATGTATGTATTTTTCTCATATTCCTCATTAAAAGCCAACTCATAACGGCGTTTGACAAAAACAAAGCGCTGCCAAAGCGCACAAACAAGAGCACGCATATGGAAATTCTAGTTACATATCTACGTATATTGCGCATACGCCACATTGTACGGCGGCATCAAAACAAAAACTATACAACACTCATACATATGCAAGGCGAGTGCGATTGTGCGTTTGTATGTATATAATAACATACATACAAATGTGGGAACACGCTAAATGAAACGCAATAAAATGCGCTTCTTATGGCGCAGCACGGAAAAAAGAGCGTAAAGGGTGCACAGAAAGAAATATTGCATAACAAGGATACAAGAAAAAGCATAACCAAATTAATAAATAATGGAGGTAAGGAGTATGGAATAAAAACTAATTTGTGGAGGCCTTGGAATTAATGTAAACCACATAAAAAGTAATTACTTTATTGGATAAAGCTTGCAATATTCTATGAAGATTTTCAGGGTCTCATATTTTATGTTTTTGATAGTAAAAAATTGTTTGTTAAACATTAGTTGTAAATAATACTCGTTAGCTCTTTTGTAATAACCATAATTCTTAAATGGCGTAGCAAGTAAACAAAAGATAAAGTGGGATTTATGATTTAATGATATTGATAGCTTATAATTATTTTATTGTCTTTATATGTAACATACTGAGGTGTTAGGAATAAGGAATACAGTTTATAAAGTACAAATACATACAATACTCTTAATACTTTTTAAATTTATATATTAAATTACTTTTTCAGAAATTTCTTCGGCCATTATGTTGGGACAAAAGGTAAAAATCTACATTTTTTCATATGATATTATGAAATGTATTCAATTATTAATTTTTTGTCATTTAGGATATTTTCTTTAATATCACAATGTCGTATTTATTTAAAGTAAATATGTGAAAAACATTACAAACTATTTTATCAAGCTAAACACTACAACAAAAGATATTTAATAAAGTGAATTTATTTTTATTTTTATATTATTTATTTATAATTGTTATGTGGGATTTTTTCTCTCAGTAAGAGTGAGAATTGCGAGGGTGGCTTGAGTCCAAAAACAGAATGCAATTCCAGTTAGCGCCACACGTTCATTTACAAGATGCAATTCTCGGGGGTGGTTTTCGCGAAATAAAAATACAAAATAAAAAGGAAAACAAGTGCGAGGGGCTGTGGCATTGGGCGGCAATGGGCGGGCCACCATAAAATATGCATTTCAAATCCAAAAGGCAAAACGAGGAGAAAAATTAAGACACAAACAGATGTGAACACACACTCGCGCACACACACACACACACACCGCAACGTTTTGATATATGCAATTTTAGTGCGCTGAACAAGTAACTGTAATTTAGGTCAAGCGTATTGTTTACAAATAATCAACATACATACATACAAACGCACATGCAGGTGGTGGCAAAGTGTTGGTGCCTTAGCTCTCTCAAACGAAACGCTACGCTCTCTCTCACGCCGCTTTCGCACTCTATTGTGGCTCTCGCTCTCTCTTAGTCTTGGCGCGCCGCTCTCTCCTTCGATTATGGTGTTTTTTTTTTTGGCTTGGCAACGCGAAAGAGCTTTCTATTACGACATTTCGAGCGAGAGGGAGCGCCATTAGACAGAGAGGCTTTCCGCATTAGACAACTTTGTTGAGTGGAGTAGGTCAAGGACAGTGTGTGTGAAAACTGGGACAACACGGCCATTGTTGTTGCCTGCCAACTCTCCCAAATAAAAAAAAGAAGAAAAGAAAAACTCACTCGCGCTCTCTCCCACTCTCACTCTCTCCGTGGCGCTCCACTCTCTTGGGAAAGTTGTTTGTGTTTGTGGGCGACGCTTTTTTCTTTTACGACTTTTTCCGGCTTTGTATCAAGACTTTTTATGTTGGGCAAGGTAAAATACAATAAATACCACAAATACAATCGATTTCAGATTTATGGAGTTCGAGAAATCCAATCCCTTCGATGCATTTTTTCGTCTAAATTAGCTTGATCTAATTTACTATCTTTTATTACGTTTACACTTGGAAACAGAGTTGGAAAATCGTGGAAAATATTTGATTTTCTTTAATAAAATAATATAATATTTTAGAGATACTTTAAATGCACGCCGTATATTTTCTTTAAACCTTTATGGTTCTTTATGGTATTTTTTTATTTGGAGTATTTTTAATTTAAGTTTAGTACTAAAATCGACGGAATCCCTGACGGAATCTTGTGAGCGAAACTGTGATATGTTTCGTTCAAGAACCAGTGTGACCAAAAAATTTAAAGAAATTGTTTAAATTCCAACAGTTTGAATTCCAACAGGAACAGCTGTTCCTTCAATCTTCCATTTTTCTTGAATGCGAAATAAATACAATTGATTTATTTCGCTCACGTAAACAGTTGTTTATTTTGTTGGCTGCCCTACTATATTTTTAATTAAAGACAATCGTAAAATCCTTTTCCTAGCTCTTCGTTTTTTATTTATATAAAGTTTTCCACTGACGGAATTTTTTTCGTCGATGTTAGTACTACACTTAGGCGTCGAATTTATTTAAAAGATTTACTTTATCTGTAAATAACTTCTTCCTGATACATGTCATAAATGTCATACATGTTATAAATGTTGCTCAATTATTACCAATATATTTCTCACAGTGCACCTCACTTACATAATTTCCTAGCGACATTTTTTCACTTTCAACATGTGTTTTTATTTAGATTTTCACCTTTTTTCGACTGCGTTTTTCGTGTGTGGGGTTAAAGTGGTTCAATTTGTAAACGACAGAAAAAAAATGTTGGTTGAAAGTTATTCCCAACCGGCGGCAGCTTCTCCCTTTGGCCCTTTTCCTTTTTTTTTGTGGATTTTCACACACAGTCAGCCGGGAAATCAATAAATGTGGCCTGTCAGTTGGCTTTTATCGTAGGCGTTTTTTTTTTTTTTTGGTTCAAGCCATTTGAAACTGTTGGTGTTTTTTCTTTTTTAAGTCGTTTACAATTTGTTTGCCGCTAATTTGGGTCACTGGTGCGTATGAGTAACTTTTTGGGCAAAGTTTTAAGCTTAGTTTCCGTAGCGGATGTTGTCATCGAGTTTCATTTAATTTAACGATTTAAATGGCCAACGATTCTTTGACTAGTTTTTATTTGAGCTGTGCCCATGCCTTGCACAATATGTTGTGTGGCTTAAAAATAGTCTATTGATTTTGAAAATCAATTGGGCATAATATTACGTATACGAGGCGGGGGATTTGATTGAAAAATAAGAACAAGAATCATTAAAACAATTCATATGTTTAAAGAAATAATAAAATGTTTTTGTTGGTTAGTTATTTAAATGATAAACTAAATAAAACTCTGCGAATACTCTTTATCGATTGGATAGACATTACGTATACGCATTACGAACATTAGGGTTACTTACACACAATTATTTTTATATTCATTTTGCTCTAAAATATAAATTAAAAATATCAAGCAACCTTAGGATAGATTTCCCTATTTCCCATAGATGTGTGAGGGTTAACTCTTCACTGCCAATATCTAAGAGTTAAGCAACTGTTGACTCGATAAATCAAGAGGAAGAAGGGATACTTCACAATGCGCTTTACAGCACTCTTTCAATGCCTAACCGTTTCTGTTCGTAAATGTTTAGCGCTTAACCGTTAACCGGGTGATGCTACTTTAACAGGATATTGGGAAACCGGGGGATCTTTTGTAACTGCCAAAAGAGAAAAACACTGCTAATCCTCAACAATCTTAATTTGTTACCTGTTGTTAAGTTAGCCCAAACAATTTCCAAAAAAAAAAGGGGAGAAATAAGGGGCTCAAATCCCTATTGTTCCGACCTCTGAAAAACCGAAAAACATATGGCATGTGAGCCGTGTGAGTCACACTGCATAATATCCAGCAGCTAAGCCGAAAGTCGCGCTGCTGTTGGCTTTTATGGTCCAAACAAAACAAAAAAGGAGAAAAAAAAATATATAAAAAAAACTAAAGTCACAAAATCCAAAAGCGGCTAAAAATTGCGGCAATTATAAAGCCTGACTGAACGAGAGAGAAGGAGAGAGATATGTTGGTATGTGTGCGTCCATCGGTGGGTGGGAAAGGGGAGCGACGCTGACGAAAGAGATTTCAACAGAGCCAACAAGAGCAACAACAACAACAACGGAAGGACGGAACGAGACGGAACGGAACGAACAGCAAGAAACGAGAAAATGTTCGTAATAATTCAGTGAGTATTAAAAATAAAATACACGCACACACACACGCTACATGTTGCATTGATTACACACACACACACACACACTCACTCACAAGCAGACAGAAAGCAACAACAACAAAAATCCACTGAGAGGAGAGACAAACATTTTGCCATATCACGTGCACTCACACCAACACACTGTGGAATCTAGGTCATGAGCGCAAGAGATGGCACTATGGGCCAAGTACACAAAAGCGGAACTGAGATGGCAATACATTGATATATGTACGTACGTCTGAGTTATATTGCATACACTTTGTTTTTGCTCTCGCTGCCGGCGGCGCTGTCGGCGTCGCCGTTCCGGCTGACTCAAGTGTGTTGGCATAGATGTGTGTGTGTGAGTGAGTGGGAGAGCGGTGGGCCGCAGAGAGCGTTCCGCCAAAAAAGACAACAACAAAAAAACTCAAATGAAAACCGATTTTTTTGTTCGAATTTTACGTCAATTTTATGCAAAGCCAAAAAAAAAAATAATAATTATAATAAAATTGGCTTTCATAACCGGAAGTAAAGTGATCCTAAGGGAAGTCAGCGAATGGAATAATAATAGGGCAATAATAATATATAAAAAAAAAGAGTTAAAAAACCCTGTAAAATAAAGAAAAAGGACTGGGAACATTTTTGGGAATGTTAAATAAATTAATAGAAATATAAAACAAAAATAAATACAAATATTAATTTAAATAAAATTTAAATTACTAAGAAACTACAATGAATATAAATATTTAAAAAGTAAGTTAAAATTCAATTTTAATAGTATTTCTATAAGTAGTTTAATAATTATTATTTGTTTCATAATTTTGATTGCCAAAAGTTTTAATAATTCAGATTTTAAATAAAAATTGAACATATTTCAAAGGTTTGAGTAAATAAAACTATTTAGAAACAAATTAAACAACTTAACATGCGTTTTTTATAAAGAAATAATATTTAAATAGGTTTAATAGGAGATACTGATGACAGAGTATGGCTATGTCTAGAAGCAGCTGTTTTTTTAAGGATGTAGCCTTTTGCTAAAAAAAATCTTTGTGTAATTTGTTTTATAAGTTAAATTTGTATTTACTATTATTTATTTACAATTATTAATTTATATTTAAAAAAAACTTTTTTTCAAAATATAAAATGTTAAATGAGTTTTTTCCTATTACACAACTCGAAATTGCCTGCAATCAAAACTCCCATAAATTCACACCTATTTTCTAACATATGACAATTTGTTTAAGTGTCAAAAACTCCACCCGACATATAACTTTAAAAAAAAATAAAGAAATATGTTTCTCTAGGCAATCACACACAATTTTCACACTTTTTCACACTTTGCATAATAATTTGCAGAGTTTGTTTGACGCTGTGCCACATTCACAAAACACAAAAAAAAACCAACAAGGGGGGAAACACAAGCATGTGGCAAGCAAGTGAGCGTTGCAAATGATAAGTAACAAACAGAAACAAACAAAATACAACACAACAAATACAAAATAGAGAAAAACAAAAATTGCGCGCGCTAGTTTGAATCCAGTTCACAAAAGCAGTCAGTCAGGAAAAACCAAAGAAGAAGAGGAAAAACAAAACTATTACAAAATTCAAAACATTTTCA
This sequence comes from Drosophila kanapiae, assembly GCA_008042475.1. NCBI lineage: Eukaryota > Metazoa > Arthropoda > Insecta > Diptera > Drosophilidae > Drosophila > Drosophila kanapiae. Next base: position 878,843 of record VNJM01000232.1, read on the forward strand.
AATGAGAGCGAAAGCAAGAGTCTCTCGCTTCTCTCGCTCTCTGCTGGCACAGTTGCCGCTATTTGAGTTTGTTTTTAGCCTCTCAGTCCGACCCCCTTTTTTATAGAGCTCCTCTCTCTCTCGCTTCTCTCGCGACTGAGCGACGTCGACAGAGGCCGTAATGCGGGCGAGGGCGTGGAATTCTTTTGGGGCCGCCGGTGCATGCTGCACTGGCTCTGAATATATATACATTATATCTGTATGTATTTTTGCACTATATACACAACATTGGCGGTATACATATGTATATATATCTTGCTTTTATATGGCAAACTATATACACAGGCACACATAGAGAAATACTAAAAAGGACGAAGGGTTTGAAGGTATTGAAAAGGGCAATTTACTGTTGACTTATTTTTACAAATTTATAAAGTCGATTTACGTTTATATAGTAATTATATATTTTAAGCTGAATGCTTTGTAATAGCTTCTGTAATCTGTGATATAGTTAAATAATATTATCTACAAATATTAGAGCAAGATAAATATCGAAGTTTTCGATTTTTGTATATCAATATATCGACTTTTAACATCGATGTTTCTCCAGCTCTAATTAATATTATCCTTTCTGAATTCCGATTTCTTCTTTTAAAACTTTTTTAACAACTAAAATGCTATTCTTTTTAAATATATTTATAGTACACATAATATTAGCTTTTAGTTCGTTTTTTATAACTGCTTTAGGTTTCTTCTTACTTTATGTATTATATTATATTGTAAAATATTCTCCTATCATATATATTTATCATCTATTATATTAAATTATAATATATTCTTCAGTTCCCTCAGTGTAGATATGGCAGTACACGTCTGTTTACTATATATACTTGTATTCCGTAGCACATGCTTGGTTTTTGTAGGGCGCCCTCTCAACTTGTGCGCCAGAAGCGAAAAAGGAAAAGTTTTTTATTATTATTTTCCCCTTTGACTTACGCAAAAAAAAAGAAATATAAAACTAAAAAAAACCAGGGTAGGAAAATGAGCTACAAGTTTTTTTGTTGTTGCAAAAGTAATTATGCAAGTAATAAGGTAAAGCCAAAAATAATAGAAGGAGAGTGAGATTAAGTTTCAATAACGAAGAGAAAAGACCAAGTTAAAGCACAGCTCAAATTATTATCCTTGCTTGGAGATAAGTTCGAAGGTCAGCTCAATACTGATTAATAGTATCCATTTAATTAACGAAAAATTTAGTATTGGGGTATCAAGGTAACAAGCTTTTATTTCTCAATAACAGAGTTTTAAGCAAATAAACTCAAGGAACTTAAAAAGGAGGAGGAGATAAGGAAAGACAGATTTATATATACCTTTAAGGAAAACTATTTATGAAAGTGTTCAAAGATTAATGGTGCTTATAAAGGTTAATAAATAAACCGATTATTCGATAAGAATTCCGATAAAAAATATATAAAACAACCCTTAAGAATTATGGGAACCATGCGAGTATTTCTTAAAAAAAAAAAATACCATTAAGCACTTGTTTAACATTAATTACAATAAATTCATTTAAAACAAGAACCATTTCTGAAAGAAAAGGTTAAAAAAATAAAATAAAGTAAAGCTAAAAAGGAAAACAAAACCCAAAAAGAACGAAAGGTAAATGAGAGCGCGGTAAAAGACAGAACAGCAGTTTTTTTTTTTTTTGTAATAAACAAAAACAACAAACGCAAAATAAAATGTTGACGCAGTGACAACAATGACAAAGGCTGGCGTCATTAAGACGTGACAGAGCCAAGAACAACAACGTAAAAACCGCAGACTGACCGACCTACCCAACGACGACGACAAAAAAAATAACAATAATAATAACAGGCAGGCGGCAGCAAATAATTGGGATAGGTCTGGGATACACGGGCCACGGAAATACACTTATTAATACATTTTTAATGCCGTTGTTTATACATTGCCCCCGAAATGGGGCCACATCAGTAATGCACATTTGCATAATCTGCGTTTAATTACTCATTACTCAGTTCTAAAATAACTCGAAGGAAATTCCTTTGGGGGACCGGAACATTTGCCAGTTTCCAGTTTCAGATTCCCCAAAGAATTTCAATGTTAGGTCGCCTCTCATTTGTTCTTGGCTGTGTTTTTGCTGCGCATTTATAAATAATAAGAAATATCGATTTAATTTCATTTCGACTGCAGGGAAAGCCCAAAACTGCAAACAAGGGGGGAGGTGGGTTTGCTCCTAGCCCCGTTCCCATTCCGTGGATTTAATATACGACCAGAGTATGGAAGGCACTCCCAAATGAATGTAGGGGGGGAAATAAAAAAAAAAAGGGGTCATGGTTGAGGCTGCCAATAGTTGGAATTTTGCGGCTCTCGTCTTGCCAAATGCCAGTCTTTGGGGGAAAATGAGGAAAATTTAGGGGAAAGGAAGAAGAAGGCTTAGGGATCCCATTAAAAATCTTATAAGGGAAGTCAAGGGAATTATTTTGAACTAAACGAGATATTTCTAACCATTTTAAGAAAGACATATTACGTATACGCCAGGTGAACATAATTTGTAAAATAAAGAGATCGTTTACTATATATTCTAGGACATTTTTGTAGAGTTTCTCACTTGAAGAGTAATTGTTTTCTTTTACTAAATAAAACTGACTAATTTAAAAAGCTTAAATAACCAAAGAAATGCCAGGAATAGCTTTAATTTCGTTTTGGAATTCGATTCTTTTGTGTATTGTATTCATTGATCCCAAAAGTTTTACATTACTCATTGCATGAAACATCTCTTGTTTCACTTTTCAAGTAATAGTCCTTGATTCATCTTTTTGTTTTGCATTTAAAAGCAAGGTTCGTGATTAAGAAATCAAATGCTTAGCTAAATAACTGAATTATTCTGATTCCCAGAAGTTTCCAATGCTGATAGCTTGAAAGCATATTAAACCCCCTTTTTTATAACTTTCCCAAGGCTGGACATCACTCATACGCAGTGTTGTAAATAAGTTTTGGTCGAGGGTCAGTGCAAAATACGTGACTATGGCTAAAGAGTTAACTTTCTGGTAGACTAAAGAACTATCTAGAATATTGAGCTGGATAAACATCAATGTTTTTATCGATATATCGATGTTTACATTTAAAAAACCTCGAAAACTCTGATACTTTTCCATCTTTACTAGAATATATTTAAGCTAGGGAAAAATTATAAAAAGAAGGAATGAATTTTAACTTATTAGAAAGGGAGAATTTGGAAAAAATATAAAACAACAAGAGCATGATGGAGGTTAAAGATAAATCATACAAGAAATATACCATTAGCTAAATAAAAGAGTTAAAAGGAAAATATATAGAATAAAGAGCAAGGAACTAATAAACACGAATTCAGAAATATTATATATATTTCTTAAGAGTATTTATAAGACATTGATCTATCTGAATATAGTTTAAGCCCTCTTTATTTAGTCTGTATCTATTTAATCTCTTTAACCAACCATCTTAGGAGCACATATGATTTCCATTGACTATAAATATTAAATAATAAACATAGAAATATGCAAAAACTCACCCTCCAATTTCATGCCGACTTCGAGGCACTTCTGGAATCGGCAGTACGGACACCGCTTGCGCTGCGTCTTGTCAATGTGGCAGGATCGCTCTGCCACACAGGTGTACACCTTCTTGTTCTGCACGGTCCTCTTGAAGAAGCCCTTGCAGGACTCACAGGTGAGCAGGCCATAGTGATATCCACTGACCTTGTCACCGCAAACGGGGCATAGTTCTTCGAACAAATGCTTAAAGTCGATCACCTCACCGCCATGGCCGGGCGTGGCACTTGTACCGCCCATCGAGTTGCCGGGACCGCCATTATTGCCACCAGATCCGCCTCCACCATTACCGCCGCCGTTGCCCACAGAACCGGAGGACATATGACCACCGCCAGTGTTATTATTGTTGCCACTGGAGCTGGCCGCTTGGGGGAGGAGCATATAGCCACCGCCAACGGATGAGCCGCCGGAGCTGCCGTTGAGAAGATTGCCGCCATTGCCGCCACCACCACCGCCGCCGCCGCCAGCACTTTGTTGGGAATGCGAGGAGGTGGTGTCCTGATAGCCTGTCGGAAATATATACTGTGAATCGAAATTGTATATATACGAGTAGGAGGACGCGTTGAATTGGTTGGCATTGTTGGCTATATTCTGTTGTTGTTGTTGGTAGTGATCCTGTTGCTGCTGCTGCTGCTGCTGGTGTTGCTGCTGCTGCTGCTGCTGTTGTTGCTGCTGCTGCTGTTGTTGGTGGTGCGCGTTGTGGTGTTGCGGATTGCCACCACTGTTACTTCCCGCCATTTGCAGCGTATACGCATTATATTCATGCTCAAACTTGGCCAAGACATTATCATTGTTATTGTTGTTATTATTATTGTTGCTGCTGCTGGTGGTGTTGCTATTGTTGTTGTTGCTGCTGCCACTATTATTGTTATTGTTGCTGTTGTTGCCACCGCCACCGCCGCCGCCACCAGTGGCCAAAGCTGGACTGGAGGGCTGCTGCTGCTCCAGCTGCATGCTGAACGGCGATATATTCAGCGACGATATAAACTGTACGGTCGCCTGTTGCTGATCCATTTCTAATAACATTTCATGTAAGTTTTATACCCTTGAATTCGAAAAGGCAATCAATTATGTTCTATATTCCTCTTCCTTTGATTTTACTTTGTTTTTGGGAAAAGGGTTTTTATATTAATTTTATTTCCTGGACGGAAGCTTCAATTGTTTTATATTTACTTTATATTCTTTATGGGTTTGAGTATGTCTCTCCTTCGATCGTTTTCTTTTAAATTTGATAGTAAAATAGATCCTGGTAATCCTTGTACGGTGGTCTGGTTTTTGCACTCAATATTTGAACATTATTTTGGAATATTTGCAACATTTTAAAGAGTGCGCGTGTGCTTTAACAGTTTAACTTTCTTGTTAAAATGTATCATAATATCTTGACATTATTTAAATGTAATATTTAACACAGTGTTATTTGGGGTTTATTTTGCTTTTAATTTCTTTGTAAGAAATGTTCTTTTTGGAATTGTTACGCCGGGGTTTTTCTCTTTAGAAGATGAATTATTCTTTGTAAGAAAATGTATTTGTTTTAAGAGGGTTTTTTCTGAATTATTCTTTATAAGAAAATGTATTTGTTTTTAGGGGTTTCTTGTTGATATTTTCTATGTATTTTGTTTGAAGAAATTGTTAGCGTTGTTCGCTTAAATTGTTAAGTGTTATTTTTTGCAGGTACTTTGACGAGGTGAGTGAGATATATATATATAAATATATATATATTTATATGTAGAGTTGACAGCAAAAAAGGATGATTTGTTTTGTTTATAAACTTCTTGTTTCTATATATCTATAAGATGTATATATATATTTATTGATTGTGTGCGTTGTTGAATTGAAACGATTGGCAAAACACTCGATTTATTTTCACTTCTGCTGCATTTGTAGGTTGTTGTTATTCCTTTTGTTGATTATTTTTGTTGATTGATTGAAAGTGGGTCACGGATCTAATTGCACTCTATATACACTTGTGCACATATAATTTTTTATTGAATTTTTTCGATTTCTATTTGATTTTGTTTTATTTTTTTTGCACACAAACTTGGTTGTTGTTTAAACTTTAAACTTGATGCATACACTCACACGCAACGCAGCAAGAGAACATAATCCTGGGGCTGTTTTCTGCTGTGTGTGAGTGAGGTGTGCAGCTTTAATTACACGCTGGATATATATATAATATATATATATATATATATTCGCGAATGCAACTTCGCTTCGGTTATACTTTTTATCTATGGTATTTCGCAACGGTGGTGCTGCTGCTGGCTGCTGCGCTTTGTTTATTTTGTATTTTTATTTTTTTTTTTTTGTTGAATATTTTTTGTTGTTGTTTCAATATCGATATTCGGGTCACCGCTCACACGCGCACATTTTTCTTGTTAATAATATTTCTCGTTAGCTGTAACTTTTTGGCGTGCCTCTGTGTGTGTGTGTTTGTCGGTTTAGCGTGTGTGTGTGTGTGTATGTAAGTTATATAGACTGTGTGCTGTGCGAAAAAACACGACCAACATCAACCACGTATCTCGATTGACTAAACCCAAGTAAACGGCGAGGATACCGCAATACACTATAGTGCTGCCGCTGCCTCAGTTAGCGTCGCTGTCTTGGCTGGCAGCGCTGCTGCAGTCGCTGTCGGCGTTACACTCTCGCTCTCACTCGACAGTTTCGGCTATTACGTATACGCTCGGTGGGTCGTTCGTTTATTTGCTCACTCGTTTCACTTTCGATAGAGCTGGGCCCTCTCTTGGTCACTCTCTCGCTGGCATACTCTCTCGTTGCTGCTGCTGGCACGTTCTCTCTCTCTCGCTACGCAAAGGCGGCAGCGCTGCCTGGCTTGACTTAGTGCCCCCCTTTTTTTTTGGGGCCTTTGTTTTTGTTGCTTTGCTGTTGAAATTCAAACTCTGACTCGAAACACAAACACAAGCGCAAATACAAGCAAGCGCCAACTCAAAGGCAAACGGAAAGCGAAAGTGAAACCTTTTTGGCATGACTTTGGGCCCACTGTACACCACTGTGCGGGGCAACAACAATAAGTCATTCTTTCGGAAATACAGCAATGGGCAAGAAAATAATGTTAGGTCTTTAATGTTAGGTCCAAAAACTTTATATTTAAATTTGTTCTTTGATTTGCATTTATTATTTATTTAGGTATTTTATGATGTATTTGATTTAATTGAATTTCAATTATTTTAAAATACTTTATTTAATGTGGCTTTTTCTTTATTGAATTTGTTTTATTTTTTATAAAGAAACTTTAGTAAATAGTGAAAATTATATAATGTTTATTGGAAATAAGGTAATACTAAGAAACAATCGAATGTAACTATCGACAAGAAGCAGTCAGATCGATATTGTTATCGATAAAATATACAAACTTCGCAAATTAGGTATTTTAATAAATATTTTAAATTAAATTATTCATTCCCTAAGCTCCTTTTTCTAAAAAAAAAAAAAAACACGGCCCTAAATTAGCAAAGCCAAGCCAAGTTCCTATAATTTCTTCCATCACTGTTTGGGATGATAGCCAAACCAACGGCATTATGAAAGCCTTTAAGCCTTAACTTTTCAAGTGGCTATTTTGTAATTTCTTACTCACTCAAATAAACTGGGAATTTTTCTTTTTTCGTTGGTTTCTTCTTCAGCAGTTTTTTTTTTTATTATTATTTTGTTGTCTTTTGATTTTATTTGGTTTTTTGTTGCCGCCACTGCAGGCAGCTGCTGCTTGGTTTAGTTTCTTCGTTTTTCTTTCCGTTTTGTGTCTGTGTTTTGGTCTCAATTAGTTTGTGGGTTTTCTCATTGTTGTTTTTTTTTTCTTTTGCTGGTTTTGTTGCATTTGTTCATGACACGGTTTTCATGTGGCGCGTTTTCGTTTCCTATTTCTATGTTTTTTGTTATTGTTATTGTTTCGCGCTATTCACGCTTTTTTTTTTTTTTTTTTGTTTAATAAGCATTGCTTTGGGCTTTTTGCTAGTTTAATATAAAGTTATTGTGTCTCTCGCGGGTTTCTGCGGGTATTTCGTATATAAAAATACAGTTATTAGGCTCTGTTGGGGAATTTTGCTAGGCTTATTTGTCATTCTTTGTGCGGGGAGTTTGGCATATTTTGTAATTCATAATTTTGTAGTTTTCTTGAGTTTTATGTTATATTTAGAAGCCAGAAGTTGATTTAATTGAATGGAATATGTTATAAGCACTTTTAAAAAGGACTTTGTAAAATATTTCTAGCATTTATTTATAGTAGTTCTGTATAAAACTCAAATTCCTTTTCATTAGTTGTATAATTAGGTTTTATATATATTTTATTTTGGATTTATAAAGTTATCACATGTAGTATTTTATTGTTTTTATCATCTTTTGATTGATTTATAAATTACTGTTTATTTGGATGATTATGAGTTATTTTGTATTTATTACAAAATAAGTTTACAGTTAGTTTTTAGGGTTAATTTTGTAGATACATTTTAGAGTCATTTTAGAGGTATTACATTTTTATGGCATCTCCCAAATTAATTCCCATGCTTTTTCTTATTTCAAATACTCCTCCCTTTGCCAGCCCCTAAAAAATCAATTAGCGTTGCGTATACGTAATATTTTACGGGTAATTAACATGCCCCAAAAAAAATAAAGTTCATCTCCAAAAGAAGCGACTAAATCACTCATTAAAGTAAGGCGAAAATATTAACAACTCCGCGGAGTGTGTTTGTGTCCCAAATAAGGATGCAAAGGCCCTGCCGATGGAGAGGCCATTAAAAAGGCCAACAGAAAACCCTAAAAGATTGCATAAGATTCCGCCGAAAGGAGCATAAAAAATACATGTGTATATACCTTATACATATAATATAAAACGTGGTCACAAAATAAACTTTCACTCCCCAGAGTCCGAGTCCGAGTCCGAAGCCTGAGCCCAAGTCCAATTCCTTAACTAACCAAAAACGGAACTACAAAGCGGAGAAACAAAAAAGCAAGGGCCCCATCATCGCCCATTAAAATGCAGACTTCATGAATCACAAAACCGTCAAAGATATTACAAGGAAAATATATAGAGATATATATTTAATAATTTGTATATTTTATTATATTTTCCAAGAATCTATTACTTCAGAAATCATTTCGTTTGAGCACAGCTCAGAATATTTCTGATGATACAAGGATTTTTTTAAAGGATCTTTGAATAATAAAGACATAACATATTCTTTAATATCAAAATAATACTATTTAGCTTTGTAAACTCAAGGTAAGCAGCTTATTAATATAAATATACAAATTACACAAAAATAATGTCCAATATATAGCTTAAAAGCTCTAAAAAAAATCCATAAAAACGACACCTTAAAAGGAACCTCAAAAACTATTTAGGGAAAACCAGAAACCCCCAAAAAACGAGAAGAAAACCGCTTAAAATGCAGTTCAGAGGAGACTTTCAACGTGATGCACGTGAAAACGTGTCGCCCTCTCTTTTTCTCCACTCTGCCCCCTTCTCCCCCCTCTTTTCCACTCCTTTCTGTTTGCGTATGACGCAAAGGTAAAAAAAAAGAGTTAAACACGTTTGCCACCTTCATGTAGGTTGGGGGGAGATTACAACATTTCAACGCTCAATTACCAAAGATGAAAGAAGACGCAACTTGGAGTCTTCAGAGACTCGACTCTGTCTTCTGCTGCTTCTTCCTCTTCTTCTTCTCTACACTCACATGTGTGTGTGTGTGTGTGTGTGCATGTATGCTGATCTTACGAAATACCCCAAAAAACGCACTCAAAAGTTTAGCCAAAGAAAAAAGTACAGAAACTGAAAACAAAGGCTAAGGCAAATTTTCATTTCCTTCCCCAAAAAAAAAAGAAGAAAAAAAAGATATACAAATAAAAAAAACGGAAAAATGTTCGTGACCGTAGCCAACAAGACTTTGGATCTCTGATCATATGGACAGCAGCAGGTAATGACAAAATACACACACATTCAGGCTTATATGTGGGCACAGTTGCGGTGAAAATAATAGGAGGCGAATCAAAGAATATATTATTAAATATGTTATGAAATTATAATAATTTAAAGACAAAGGAAAACAATTTAATTACTATCTATAAAGCCTTAAAACCTATAGGAAGTCACATGAAATTTTAGCTTACCGAAGTAGCATATTTTGTAGCATACTTTTCGACAGCATTTTAAGGAATTTTATATCGCCAGCTAATATAATCTAAATAATAATATAATATATAATTAAAGCTTTATTACTATATCTATATCAAGTATTTATACTAATTGTATTGTTTATATATTTATTTATATTAAATATATATTATTATAATAGTAGTAAAAGCAAATTGTTCATGATTTTAAACGTTAATTTTATATAAAAGAACCTTTCCTTTACTTACTAAGATAAAACCATGTTAAGTTTATTCAACGTGTACAAGTTAATTTTTTTTTGTAAGCCTTAAAAAATCAAAATACCAACTAAACCATGTAACAAAGATTATTTGTAGATTATTTATTTTAAAGAATTTTCTACTTCGAAAATAATAGTGGTTTTCAGGTTCAGGTTTTCAGGTTTTAGCATTTTGACTCCTATTATTTTATCCCACACTGTGGCACCGTTTCACTCTCACTCTCGGTTTTGTTTGATTCATGCCAGCGGCACAAACAGGTTTGAGTTTTGGGTCTTGAGTTTCGGGCTGATAGCGAAGGAGAGATACGACTGCGAGAGGAGACCTACTTCTGCATCAGCGGCACAAACTAAAAAAAAATAAGAGAAAAAGCAACAGCACCTCAGCTTCCACTTCGCTACTCCATTTAAATGGCTCCGTGTAACCGTTGCCCAAATATGCCCGTCTATATACACACACATATATACAAAAATATATGTATATGCACTAAAAAAGATCTGTTAACTCTTTTTTGGGTATTTTTGGGCCTTTTGGCTCCGCTGCTTGGTGGTTCTCGTTTTGCTTCGTTTCTGCGTCTGCATTTACGTTGCCTTTTTGACTTGTGCGCATGCGCAATGACTTTTTCGACAGTTGTTTGTCAATCGCGGGCTGACTGAGTTTCAGACTTGGCCACAGAAAAAACGGCAAACGGAAAAACATCAACGGCACACCAATTGACTGCACAAAGTGCCCCACTGTACACACAGTGGACACAGGCGGCGAAAATGTCAAGAGTCATGAATATAATATAGAAATTGTTGAGTAAATAGGAGAAAAGTCACTCAAAATTAAAACTGAAACTACATGTTTATGATATCTAATGATATTATTAATATATTTTAATTTAATCCATAAATAGCTCCATCAAAAATGAGCTAATGATAAATTATAGAATATATAGAATATATAGTATAGAATAAGTTGAATTATAAACTGATCCATCATATGTTTTCATTGCCTTCTGTTGGTAAACTTTTGCCCTATGATTGCCATCAGTACACTCAAGTGACACTTGCGTCACCAAGCACGTGCTTGTTTACACAATAAACCCATCAAAGTTCTCTTGATAAATAAATAGATTTTAAAGTATAGATTCGATCTAGGAGATATACAAAATGTATGCTATTATCCCTAATGGTATAATAGACATTTAGAAATCGCTATGTGAATTTTTGTGGGCCTGCTTTGACAGTATTATTATAAACTGGCCAAAAAATGTGCGCCAGCTCGCGCTTGACTGCCAAAATACAAGAAAACAAAGCATTAACTGCTGCTAGCCCCCGAAATTCCCCGATCTCTGGCGATTTGTCGCCTGCGCTGGTGGCACAAATGTTAATGTCGTGTGGTAGGGGGAGAGCACAGCGAATTTTTCAACTGTTTTAACTGTCGACTTCAACTGTATTCTGTTTTGTTATTTTTGGGGTTTTCATTTGGTTTTTTATTTCGCTTTTTTTTTGCGATGACTGGACACCGGCTGATTGACTGACGGAATGGCAGAGGGATTGACTGACCGTCTGACTGACGGCTGGCTGCCTTCGTTTAATTTCATAATAAAACATTAAACGTATAAAATGTGCACGGAACGTGCACCGCATACGAAAAGTCACCAAAAATTGTCTTCAATTGTTGTTTGTTCCAACTGCATTTTTCTTTATTTGAGGCCATTGTGTTGTTATTGTTGTTATTTTGGTCACTGAATCAGATTTGGAATCCGATTCGGATTCGGACTCGAAGGTTTTGTTTATTTGTTTGTTTTTTTTTTTGCCGTTTCACGGGTCTTGTCTTTACGCAATCTACAGTTAATTTTCATTTATTTCTTGTCCGCGACTTAATTCTGAACATTTTCAAAAAATCAGGAGGATCAGCGCGGGGGCGGTTGGTCATTTTAATTTATGTGACGATTGCCAAATGTTTTGGGTTTTTTTTCCCTGGGTTTCGGCAACTTTAAGGCACTAGCTCGTATTTTGTAAGCACTTTTTGCCCCGAAATGTTGAATATTTTGATCATATATTCGGGTTATTGTATGGGTCACTGCTGGCTGACTTTTTGGTTGTACTGTACTGGAAATCGACTTGATGTGGCAACATTTTCACAGTTTAGAGTTGCGATTCAATGTGGGTTATCATATTTATAATATATTATCTTTATTGTGAAATATATATAATTCTTTTTAAATGGGTTTGAGATCATATTCAAGGGGTTCTTTAAGATATAATAATATAATAAGACATAAACCACAAGGCAGTCAGTGTATAATACAATCAGACAGTTAACGTCCAGTTAAAAAAATAAACTGATTTGAAAACCAAATTGCACAATCAAACAAACCCTTTGATAGCAATTTACTTTTCTAATTGTGTTAATGCATAGCCTAAAATTAAGTTAAACTGACAGTTAATAAACTTTTAAACATAAACTGCCCGTAGTGTAAAAAAAAAACAGTTGTGATGATAAAATTTCGTAATCAAAGGAACCCTGTCTCAGAAATCTACTTTATAAAAGGGTTAACGGTCAGTAAACTGACAGTTAAGCAACTTTAAACTTGAACTAGACGAAAAGGAATTCTTACGTTACTTGTAATATTGTAATAGTTTCCTCGATCCCACGCACATTCCCAGAATTTCCCCAATCCATGATCGCCACCCTTTACCGCCCGTGCTTTAACCCTCTGTTACCCCCACCCCCTCCGTCGCTTAACCTCCGACCTTTCCAATTGCATCCCAAGACGTACGAAATAAAAGAAAAAGAAGAGAGCCGAGAAGGAAAAAAAAAAACGAAATGCCGCAAACAAATTTCAAATGAGGCAGGTCACTTATTTCGACGACGCACTGGGAAAAAATAAAATAAAAAGCAACAGCAACATTGCTTCCCCCTTGGCCCACTTCCACCCACCCCGCCTCCACCACTCCTCTTCTCTTTCTCTTCGTTTCTCTCCTCTCTTGTGATTTTTTTTTTCTGCTGTCGTCATCGCAAGTAAACACACTGACACACACACACACACGACAGCTAAATTTAGAAAATACAAAATTTGTTCATACAAATGCTGACAAAAAAAAGTATATGAATCTAAAAAAAAATAACTACAAAAAACTAAAACAAAATATGAGTAAAAAAAAGAAACAAAAAACTCGTCTTAACCTGAAACGAAACCTTGTAACATTTTTCCCCACAAGCCGGCTACGAAGCGGGGGGCCCGTTGGGGGGTTAAGTGCGCTTGAGAGAGGCTCTCTCTGGCGCTCTCTCTGACGCTCTCTCTCTGTCGGTTGCCTCAGATCACTTTTGCTTTCAATATGAAATAATCGACTGCGGCAGAGGCTAGGCAGCGCTGCCGCCGTCGACTTCAACGGCACGAACAAGTTTCGCCCACAAGCGCGTGCTCTTTGTCTCTCTGTCTCTCTCTCTGCTCCAACGCTCTCTCAGCTTTTGGTGCCTGAATAATGTAATAAGTGAAAGTGTGTGTCGCCATGCATGGCTGTGTTAGTGCGCGACGACGACGCGTCGCTGCCGCAGTTGACCTACTTATTTGTTGTACAGATTCAGGTCTATGTTAGAGAGATTAATTTCGATTTCGTTTTCAGGCCTACATCTCTCTCACCACCCTCCTCTCCCTCGCTCATTCCCTTTACAGCTTGAATGCTAGAGGGGGAGAGCCCCAATGCCTTGGGTGTTAACGTTCTCTCTCTCTCTCGCTCTTTCTCCTTTGCGCCCGCTGTTCGCTGTAATGGAAAACTGTTGCCATGTTGGTGTAGGTTGCTATTGCTCCTGAGCCAAAAGGGGAAAAATAACAACAAATGCCTTAGGATAGGTTCCAAACTCTATTTTTTTTTTTTGCTATACGAATGTGTGTCTGCACGTGCGCGTGTGTTTGTGTCTGTTTCTTGTGTGCTTCTGTTTCGCTTTCAGTTTCTTTAACTTTTTCTGCTTCTTTTGCTGGTTTTCATGTTAATGGGTCAATGGGAAATTTTGTGGGGCGTGTTGTGTGTTGGTGTTGCTGTTGTTGGGATCGCAAAAGAGCGGAAATCGGGCCTATACAGCTGCGGTCAAAATAATAGTAGTGCTCATTCAGGCTATTAAAAAACAACGAGAAAATAACTTTCTAAGCTATTTAGAAAAATTATTTTAATTTTCATGAAAACTTAACTAATAACAAATGTCTATAATACTTAACAAATATGGATAACTAATTAATCTTTTTGGAAAAAAAATAAAATGTTGTATTTTCAAAAAATTGCTTCGGTCAAAATAATAGTAGTGAAACTTTTCATAGGATATCACAGCCCAAATAATTTTTTTTTTAATGTTGAAAGAATTGATTATTGTTGCATCAAATCTAAGGGATTTTTTAGTATTTAGTGGAATACCCTTTGTTTGCAATAACGGCTGCACACCGTTTTTGCATGGAGTTCACCAAATTTTGACATCTTTCCGCAGGAATTGAGCTCCAAGACTTTTGTACAGCTTCCCAAAGTTGAAAGTTGTTTGTTGGCTTAACTTCCGATACAGTTTTCTTCACGTCACACCATAAATTCTCAATCGGATTGAGATCGGGTGACTGTGCTGGCCATTCCATAACATTAACTCGGTTGACTGCAAACCACTCCTTGGCCAAATTACTCGTGTGCTTTGGATCGTTGTCCTGTTGGAAAGTCCAAACAAGTGGCATCTCCTCTAAGGAATATGGTAGCATCACGTCGCTTAAAATTTTTACATAAAGATAGCGATCCATATTAGTTTTTATCCAATATATTGGTCCAACGCCATGGTACGAAAAACTCGCCCAAACCATTATGGATGAACCGCCGTGTTTAACCGTTTTGCATGTATGCTTCGGATCAAATTCAGTCTTGGGTGGTCGTCTTACATACTGCCGTGACCCACAGCCACCAAACAAAACAATTTTGGACTCATCCGACCACAGAATGTTCCTCCACTTCTCCAAGGGCCAGTTTAAATGTTCTTTGGCAAACTTCAAGCGATTGGCAACATGTCTTTTTTTCAGTAAAGGCACTTTCCTAGGACTTCTAGCCATGAGATTATGTTCTCTGAGGCTTCTTCTTACAGATTCCACACTTGCCTCAATATTGCAGCTTTGTCTTAGGGCCACAGCAGACATAAATGGCTGGCACTTCGCCTTCCTCACTAGGTAGTCCACTGTCCTCTTGGTCAATATCTTAGGTCGACCTCGCGTTTCTTTTGCTGGTTTATATTTTAGTGCATTTCTTATCATTGTAGGAGAGCAACCAATAATACTTTGCACTTCAACATAGGTCTTTCCTTCAGATATTAATTTTATTATAAGATTACGCCTTGCGGGAGTACAGTGTTTGCCACGTCCCATATTGCCAATACCAAATTGTTCGAAAGGATCTAAAAGGAGTAAAGCCTGTTTGATAATATCCTAAAGTATTGTTTAAGGCCACAAACCTTGCGGAAAATAGTGAAAATTTAACTTTTCTTAAATTTTTCTCAGCCACTACTATTATTTTGACTGCATCAAAAACGTGCTTATTTGTAAGTAAAGGCGAAAAATAGTAGAAAGAGAGGCGGGAAAAAAACATAACTGCATATTCTGAGAGTAAAGGTATTAACAGTTACTAAAGAGAAGAGATGAATTGGATTCCTCAAAGCAAAGAGAAAATATAGCCAAACAACGCCGTGCTAGATTAGCACTACTATTATTTTGACCGCAGCTGTATGTGAGCATGTGTAAGTGTGTTTGCTTGCGACAGCGAGTCCTCGAAAAGGAGAAAGCTTCATGCGCTTACTCTTCTTGTAGCGTTCTTTCTTTTACTTAATAATAAAAAAATAATAAATTATATGTTCTTATACATTTTACATTCTTCTAAGATCTCAATAATGGAATAAAAAGTGAAATATGTACACATTAAAGGCGTGAACGCCACTGCGACCTACTTAAATTAATCGTATATTTTTGCAGGCATTGCGCCTAAGATTCCCAAGTACGAATTCGGCAATAAACCGCTTTATAAATAGGCCAAGAGTTTAAATTGCATCAGAAAGCCAAGAGCTAATAATTCTCTATTCCATTTTTATAAACTGATAAACTCGTAGTTCTATTGTTTACTTAAAAATTACTTTAAAAATATATAAAATGTATTTATAATTTTTCAGGTAGTGGATATTGGTATTAAAACTCAATAATAAAATAAAGAGGTCCCAAAAAGTGCAGCTAAAAGGCGTATGTTTTTGCAGGCATTGCTCTTATAATTCCCAAGTAAAAAATTTAAAGACAACGCAAAAGGTTAAAGTTGCATCAGTGCCAATTTAGTACAGAAGGGGTTTCTCAGCTGTAAACTTACACAATATAGATTGAGTACTAACAACCTTAAAATTTAAAAAAATATATAAATATATAATAATTTAAAGACATAAATACATTGATATTACTCTTTTAAAACCCTAATATCTTCCTCTGAATCGTTGTTTTACAAAATGAATCAATTTTTTCGTTCGGATTAGAGTCAGTTGCCAAGCGGTGGAAACTTCAGCTAACTTTGTTGCCATAAATAAACGACTTAGGCAAACATCTGTTTGCGGTTGTTTTTTGGCCTACACTTTCCATCCTACCAACGCTAATTGGGAGAGGTGGGAAAAAATAATGGTTTGGCAAGACTCCAAAAAATGTGGGTTATGTCAACCTCAGGAACTTTCCGATAGATTAAGCTCGGCTAAAGGGGAAGGAAAGTTCCCGGAAAATATATGTACATATATTCCGCTTACACCGCTGCCACACACAATCGCTTTTCCTCCACTTTGCTTTTCTTATCAGACGTTCCCTTTTTTGTTATTCACAAGAAAAGAAAGAAAGAAATCCGCTGATTGACAAATAAACCCAATTAAATGCAAAAAGGCGCGCGAATCTCAATTAAATTGAATATAAAGAAGTCACCACTTAAAAGTAAACAATAAATAATAACTTAAATAGTATATATAAAGTCGACAAAGCACAATTAAATAAAAATAAATCGCCAGAAGAAGAAGGGCAAAGACGATGACAGCGTAAAATGAGCAAACAACAAAAAAGGGGGTGAGAGAGATAGGGATGGCGAGAGGGAATGGGTGGGCAGAGCGAGGCAGAGCAAGACAGAGACAGACAATGGAAAAAGCAAACATGGCAACAACGGCGATTACAACAAAATGCCAGCCAACAAAGGCAACAACAACAATCGGGAGCAGCAACAATAAAAGGGAAGATAATTGAAAAGAAAGCCGTAGACTATATACCCTTCACTTTTGATTTGTGTAATTATTTTGCATAACAAAAGTATTCCAAATTCGAATAAATACAGTTTATACTTTTTTATTACTCAATAATGTAGGCTATGTTTAGCAAACAAATATTTGTCTACATTAAATACAACTTTATTTTATATTATTATTATATATTATATATATATTATTATATATATATATATATATAATATATATTATATATATTATTTACAAGAACCTTTGATTACATAGGGTGGAAAGCAACCAAAACTGGATTTAAACGCGATTACCTAATGAGCAGCTAAACAACAGATATCTTATCGTATTGTAAACTTTGAATGCATATAGCAAATTCCCGTCTTTATAAAGGGTATCAAAATTATACGAAAAGCAAAGGCAAAAAAAAACGACGGGGTGGAAAGGGTGGGGAGGCGGCGACGTCGTTTTCTCTGCTCCGCGCGCTGACGTCGCGTTAACGCTGCACAAAATATTATTCAAAAAACCTTGACACACTTTTCATATGCCGCACAGATACAAGCGCACGAGCCACACGAGCACTAGCACTCACACAGATACGCGCACAGGCACAGAGGCACAGATACAGATACAGATAGATTCGCCCAGGGACGGTTTCGACCGCAATTCGCCTCTGCCACTGGCTCTGCCTCTGCCAACGTAGCAGTCGCCGTTTGCCGTCGACGCTGCTAGCCGCTTGAGGAGGAGGTCAGCTTAATGTAGATTTGTATAATTGTGTATTTCTATATATAAAGTGTATTCAAATACACTTAAAAAACGAATTATAATAAAATTAATTTAAAGAAATGTAGTTGCCTTTAAGAAAAAATTACAAATAACTGAATTGGAATGGGTAAAATAATTAAAGGCAAAGAATGTCTTTGTTTTCTGATCATTTAGGAGATTATTTGATAAGTTTATAAAAGTATATTATTTTTTATATATTATTATAATATTATATATAAATATGTAAGCGTTGGTTTAAAAAGTTTGATTATTTAGCTTATTATGATCTTTATTACGATATCATGATACATCTTCTCATACTTTTTATTTAAATTAATAAGTCAGAAGCCATACTTGCTTTCTTACTATAATATGTATACGTATACTTAATATAAGATGTCCTACGTATACTTCATATTTTATATTGAAAATACTTAATACTTCATATTTTAAATAATTGATCTTTAAGTTTTAAAATGCTTGATATTTTCAGTGCACTTAATACAAAAAAAAAAGAGCAGAAACTCGTAATACACATTTAGTCAGAGTGCACTTTTTCAATGCGCAATAAATTACGCATACCACATGTACACCCGCGCCCACTTGCTCTCTCCTCTTCTATACCCTCTCTCTCTCTCTCTCTCTCACTCTCCCCTCCAACCCTTTTGGGTAAATTAAATTAATTAACGCATTTACAATTGTATAAAATATTCAATATTTTATTCGCTTCTGTTTAATTCGCTTTGTTCATTCCATTAGCTATTATTTTTATATATTATATAGCATATTTGTAATGAGGTCAACTGAATGTTGTTTCTTTTTTGTTATTTTTGTAGATCGACGACGAAGTCGGCGTCGGCGTCTCTGCCGCGTCTGTCTATAGTCTTGTCTGTCATGTGGAATGAATATCATCACAAATCGTACAAAAAGTGCGGTGGAACAGGTGTGGCCCGTTGTGGTTTTCGTTTGTGCCATTGCTTTATTTATTTATTTATTATAATCAATCATTTTACTAGGTTAATATGAGAAGTTGATTTTTGTGAAGCATTTAATCAGGTTAAGTTAGAAATGGGGTTTATTAGATTATGAAAACATGATGATAATACGAGTTACTATGATAAATTCATAAAGGAATAGGATTATGACTAATGAATTAATAACTAATAAATATTATTAAAGGGAACATATTTTAAACATTAAGAATTAAACGAATTTAAGTTATAATAATTTATAAAATATAGAAATATATTTGCTGAATTCATAATGATTCATATTCATGTTACATTATGAAACAGTCAGCAAATATATTTCAACTTACTTTATTCGTTTAAAACATTAATGCTAAAAATATATCTTATTTTATATTAATTTTGATGTAACAATTGTAAATTGTGAAGTTTTTAAATAGTTTCCATTCCACGCCAGTAGTTTATTTCCCCGCAAACGTTAGCTATACTCTCCTATACTCTATACTCTCCTATACTCTCTCCTAACAACTAACCCTAACAAGCACGTGCCACTTGACTGTACTGACCGATGTGCTTCAACGTCCAAGAAGTATTATGTTATGTTAGTTATTCGTGTTCAGAATAAGTTGCTTATTTTATTCTCAGGAATGAATGTTTTAAAATTAACAGATTTTATATGAAAAACACCGAATAAACCCGAAACCTATTTAAATTTTAAATATTTAATCTTTGGTCACTAAAGATAACATTTATTTCTGATAGCTAACTAGAAAAAAGGACCATCTTTTAAGCTTTATTTTCGAAATCCTTTGTATACAATCATAAACAATTACTTTCCCTTTTTCAAGGCAACTCCTTCCTACTTCCCTTTCTTTATAGCCTTAAATTCCCTTTGCTTTATTCATGCCACACGTTTCTCCACTTCCCCTATATGCATATATATATTTTCTTGTTCGATTTGACCACGTGCTAATTGCTGACTAATCCCCCGCCTGGAATTTCAATTGCAATAAACTGAAAAATCGGATGGCGTTGTAAAAATTGCATTTTTATTTTCCTTTTGCCATTTCTCAATGCAATTCGCATCGTGTGAGTTGTTGATTTGCTCGATTTTATATGGTACCGATTTGGTTCTTCTTCTTCTTTGGCTTTTACAATAACAAAAAGAAAGAAAGAAAAAAAAGAAACAGAGACTGCAATTCATTTAAAACGACGCCCGCCCCCTCCCAGCCGACGCCTCTGCTGTCGTTGCAGTTGACGAAGCTCGAAACTAGGTCACGAGGCCACAAAAACAATTGCAGCCAGCAAAAAAAAAAACAGGGGGGTTTTTTTTGCTTGGCGTCGGGGGTTTGCATTTTTTTTTCTTCTCCTTCTCTGCTTGAAAATGCACTGCGCGCTGTTGCAAAGCGAGGGTGTTGTGTAGACGACGCTTTTCTGGGCGGGTTTTGGGTCCTTCAAGCCTCCGCCCGATGCGTAGAAAACAAATGAGTTGCATTTGCCTGCAACTGAAATGAGGGGGCTAAGAGTAAACCCACTGGAAGAGAGGGGTTTGGGTTGGGTGGCGCTGTGGGACAGGACTCGTTTCTAGCTGCCTGTAATTTGGGTCAGCCAAAAAAGAACTTGACTAATTGAAAAAAATGGCATTTTAGCAAAGCAGTTTTGTGGCAGGCTTCACTTTGCTTTTTCACTAATTAAATTAAGAAGTTAATCTTGAATCTTCCTTTTTTTAAGTTCTTCTTTCTGACTTGTAACATTTTTATTTAAACATTCAAACTAGGTATGAGCAGCAGTGGCAATTGCAGGGGAAATGAAACCCTGGAACATCTCATCTGTAATTTCCTGGCTTTCTCACGGGCAAGGTGTAAATACTTAGGTGCCCCAGTGCCTGGCATCGTTAAAATGCATCCGGGAGGACAGTAGAGGATATTACTTGCCTTTACCAAAAGTACTTCGATCCTTAAAGATGTCGAAACCACAGAAACTCGTAATGTTCATACTCATCACCCAAAAGGACAACTAAAAGCCTATACTAGGCCCTCTGAGGGCCTAACCTAACATTCAAACTATTGTTTCAAGTCATAAATCTTAAATTCTATTAGTTAAATATAAGAATTAATTTGTTTTATAATAAATAAGTGTAGGTAAGACTTCTACTAGCCTATTTTAAACAAAAACAACAACTAAGTTTGTCATTTCTGTCGGGAATTGTTAAATAATTTAACAATTTACAATTTATAAATATTTAATGGATTATTTTTCAAGGTTTTACTTGAAATATTATCGGAAAAGTTCTATACTAAGAGACAGTATTGAGATACTATAAAAATACAATACAATACAATATAAATACGATAAACATTTGAACAGTTAACGAATATATAATAATATGGCATTGATCTTAGTTTAAATTTAAACTTAGTCTTATCTTTTTTACTTAAATATAATTATATACAATAATAATTAATAAATACATTTCAAGGTGTGACAATTTGGGTAACTTGGGCATGTGTTAGGTTTAGTTTCCTGTTTAGTTATTTATTTTCAAAGTGCAAAATCTTATAATGCTGGTATAATAACTGATCGATCTAATCGAATTGAAGATGTCGATTTTTTTATTAGCTTTTGCTTGAATATTAAATTATGGAAAATGAAAAAGCAACAAAGCTATTTTAAATATTTTATTTCGTTCAGGGAATTTTTAAAGTTACGCATACGTATTACTTATGCAAATATTGGATCTAATAAATATATATATATCAACGCATTTATTATTGGTTTATGGGCACTCTAAGCAGCCCGCTTATTTAAGTAAAAGAAAAAACCAACAAAAAAAATATACAAAAAAAGGTGAAAAAATCAAAACATGATACAAAAAAACTAAGCATAAGACCATCATCATCATGCTGGGTGTGTAGATACATCGGTCTTTTATCTTTGAATTGAAGATTTGTGTGTATATTTTATTAGTGTCTTGTGTTGTGCATATTTTTCTTGTATTTATTATAGAAAAAATGTTAATAAATGGCATATGGCGACGGACAAGCTTGTACATTATTTATGTACATATATATATGTTTAATGTTAATTGTTTGACAGCGGCAAAAAGGAAAATCTGCCCAATTAGGCAGACATGAGTTGGATTTTTCTCTGATTATTGTTGTTGAATTTGGACTGCGGCCACCTTGAGCCTTAAACAACAATAATTAACAAACCAACGATTTTACGTTTTTAATTCACATTTGAATAGCTTGGCTGCTTGCTGCTGGTGTATAGATTGTGTGTGTTGTGTGTGTGTGTCTCTGATTTGCTTTTTCTTTATTGCCGCTGCGGTTTTTCATAAACATTGTTGCTATTTCTCTGCGGTTTTTTGGGGTTTTTGGCACAGCAAAATCGTTGAGATTCCAATGCTGAGCAAGCCGAAAACAGATTTATGAATCGCAAAAAATTGCTAAAAATGCATAACCTACCTTATACTAAAACCATTATTTATGATTCATTATAAGTTACGAGAGCTGCTCTACTTTTTACTCTACAAATTCAAAGCAGGGAACGCGTTTATTGAGATTTCTTCTATTCTGTTCTATTGTTTATTTAATAATATATTCTAAATAATATTTAATGAATTCTTTGTCTTAAAAATAGTTAAAAATATATAATAAATATATATCACTAAATGGTAATTCTTTGCATATCATTCCAAGCTATTTTCTTTATTTACAAATTCTCAAAAAACATAAAAATCCTAATAACCTTTGCCACACATTTTTAAAAATCCACAAATACCGCGATTGCTGTTACATTTCCTAATTTAAAAGCCCAAAATCTGTTTCATCTTGCCAATCCAAATAGTAAACATATAAATATTTACTTAAAAGTACCGCCAAATGCGAAAAGGCGGCGATTAAAATGCCAAAACTATTTTTAATGGTGTTTTTGGAAAGAACGAAGAACAGAGACAAGATTTTCCACTAAACAAAATAAAAACGAAGGAAAGGAAGAAAACCAGCAGCAGACACAACAAAAATTAAAACCAGAAAATCAGATGAAGAAGCTGAATATTGTATATATGTATATAAAATAAAAAATTTTGCTTCGTCTGGCTGCTGTCAAAAAGACGACGGCATCGACTTCGACATCGGTGGTGTCGCTGGCGTCGCAGCTGCAGCGCTGTCGCGTCGCCTCGTTGTTAGATATGGTGACCCACTAACCTACTTTTTCTGAAAACGTTCAAGCTCTTTACGTACAAGCATACGCACACAGACACCCGCACGTATGTATACCCTTTCTGAAGGTACCTATAATCTTAAGCAGCCATATGGCATATATAAACTCTTGTCCGCTTGTCCGTTTGTCCGTCAATGTGATTAAATGTGATTTTCTCACTAAGTATATCGAAATCTCACAATATATCGAAATAAATCTTGGTTAATATGCTTAATAAAATACTTTATTTATTTTAATTAATAAAATCTCAGTTATATATAAAGTTAATATATTTGAGACCTTTTTAGAACTGTCCGCTTGTCCGTTAATTTGCTAGAACCTTTTGTTTTTACATATTCTAACGAATTTTAGTTAATAGTTTTATGTTATATCAACAAATGTGTTTCTAAAGGTTAACTTTAAGATATTTTCTCGTTTTAGAAACATATGTATATAGTTTAAATATTTAAGACCCATTAAGTAGTGTCCGCTTGTCTATTAATTGGCTAGAACTGGTGTTTAAACATTCTCTTAATATATTTAAATAAATTTATATTAATAGTTTTCTATAGTATCAACAGATGTGTTACACTGGAGATGTTTTCAAATTCAAGGTTCTTAATACTAAGTTCTGACCCATATACGCGTTATTGTAACCATTTCAAGGGTATTAATACTTCGTTTTCCCTCTCTCGTTTTTTTTTTCTTTTTGATTAAAATTATATAAACAAAGTGGAAATATTCAACAACGCAATCGACACAGAAACAAAAAAAAAAAAGAAGCAGAAATAATGAAAATGAAAACGCGTAGAGAGGAGCACGTTACACGAGTGTGTGCGTGAGGAAACAGAGAGAGAGAAAGAGGGAGAGGAAGCGACGTCACGTGGAGCTTTAGTTTTTTACTACACAAAAAAAAACCTGAAACCACGAGAGATTCCCACACAAAAAAACAACAAAACGCTTCACTGCCTCGCACACACAAACGCACAAAATAAAACGAAAAAAAAAGCACACGCAATAACAATTCACGCCTCACACGCACTGAAGCTTCCACCCAAAAAATAAATACAACAAAAACTGTTTAATATTGAACCTAACCCAACAAAAAATGCTGAAAATGCCACAAAAAACGAAACCAAAAAAAAGCTCACGCACTTTGTTATTATGCTTCAGTTCCCCCACTCACTCTCTCTCTGCCCATCTCTATCTTTCAAACAGTTCCCGTCTCTTTCCTTGGCAACTGGCTGATATTTTTGGCAGCTTTTTGTATTTTTATTGTTTTATGCGTAAAGGGGAAACAACAAAAGGAACTAGAAGGGTATGATTATTAATATAAGTCTCTAAATACACTTTAATTCAAATTTGTATGAACATTCTCTTACGATTTAAAATCAGTTTATACATTTTTTATCACAATTATGTAAAGTAATTTCTTTATAGAATAAAGTATAAAAATATAAGTAGTATTATCAATAACGATAATGAGCTTAACTTATAAAGAAACCAACAAATAGGCTTACTTTATCTACAACTTCTTATTTGATAAAATTTAGAATATATCTTTAAGATAATAAATTATTTTTCAAGCAGAATTTATTAAAAAATCCTAAAAAAAACAACCCGAAGCCTTTAAAAGATACAATACCCCATCCAAAGAGTATCTTTAACAAAAATAAAAAACTGAAACAATCATCAGTGTGTAGCATTCACGATCGTTTGCGCAATTTTGCTCATTCATCGCACGCACTTTCGTTTTTTCTTTCGGTTTCTGTTTCGTTTTGTATTTTGAAATAAATTTTGGGTATATTTCGTTGTTGTTACTGGCTATATACGTTTTTCCAATCAATTTCATCAATTTACGTTAAGTTTTTTCCATCGATTCGGTTCGTCATACGTTCGATTTCCTTTGGAGTTTCGTTTTTTTTTGTGAGGGAAAGTCCCATTGTCTTTGTATCCATCGCCATATGGTTGGATTTGGACTTGGATTTGGCATGTGCTGGATATGAATACTGACTGTGACCTATTTTAGGGGGATTTGGGTTGAACTTAGTGGAGTGAGTTTTGTTGCCAGGTTGGGATAGGTTGGGATTGTTATGGATTTTATATCTTTTAAGGGTAAAAGTAGAATTTTTGTTCATAATAGGGAATGAATTTAAGCTATTTTTATTGGACTATAATATTATTATATTAATATTTATAATCAGAAACTTCCATTTAGATGTTTCCTTATTTCTTTTGTAATTCTTTTCTAGTTACAGATGTTGTTAGTTAGGGTATTAGGATATTTCGATTAGGATACATACCCTAGTGGCTATAGCTTCTATATTTATGTTTCCCATAATTTGCAATTGTGACATAGTTTCGTAAATAATAATAATTTGAAAACCCTTTTATTATTGCAAAACAAGGATGGTTTGCTACACAAGCAATCTACATAACAAGTCTCTTCAGCAAGAATATTATATTTTAATGTATTTCCTTCGAGTTTTATATATATCTTTCTCCCTATAAGCATTTCCTTTTGTTTTCTCAAGGTTTAATTGCATAGCTTTTCCAATTCTAATCGTTTCTTTTGAAGCCACCAACCATTTGATTGGCACAGTATCCTTTATAAACTGGCCATTCCTGGTCCTTCTACTCTTCCTCCAATCGAAGGGTGTTATCTTTTTCCTGGCACTTTTCCGCCATTGTCGATTCATCTACACATTTACCCCTCACACATTTTCATCCATTTTCCCCCCCTAAGTCCAACCATTGAGAGAAATGGAATCTGATTCAGGGATATAAAAACATATGTAGGATATGGTAGGGTATAATGGTTTATATGCACCACCCATCGAGAGACCATTTTACCGCCCATCCGTCACACGCAGCTGTAGCCATGTACCAGATTCTTATATACCTTCGTTGGTAATATATATATATATATATATATTTTATGTACAAGCAGAGAGAGAGCGATATAGAGACCGGCGCAAGCGAGAGAGAGAGCGGCACTCGGCTTGAACCGATGACGCCGACGACTCTTGGCTGGTTTGGTAATCAAATCTAGGTGACCCAAATTGCATTGACCCAGTTTACAAGTGGGGAGGGTCAAAAGACGGCTAACCAGAAACCAAAAACCAAACCAAAATGCACCCAAATGTGTCCTTTGAGATCGTGTTTTGATGCAATTAATTGTCTCCTCATAATCTTTTCATTGTGGGTTTTCATTTTCAATTTCATTTGTTAATCTTTTTCTTGCCTTTTATTGTAAGTCATAAAAGCAACAGCCATTGTTTCTTTATTTTTCATCGTGTTTTTATGCATTGCAATGTTAATTCAAGTGAAGGACAAACAAATATGCAAGTTGACAATGGAATGGAATGACGAATGACAATGCGCGATGGATGGATGAGTGGATGGGGATGGCAGCAGCAGTCAACAGCTCTTTGGGTTAAAGTTAAACGGTGTCGAAACTAATTAATTTACTTTTTTGCCAAGTGAAGGGCTGTCTGCAAATTATGGAATATTGGCCTGCGATTAAGCCAAGAATTTGGGCATGACTAAAACAGAGGATTGTTCAAATTTTGTGCCCGGTAATCATATGATTTTCAAGTAATCTTTAAGAAGGGAAGTTGTCTCATGAAAAAATACACTTTTCAGCAATTAATTCAATTTAATGATTAACGAACTGAAATAGTTATTAACCATTAGGAAATATTCTATTTATTATCATTCATATATATTACATTTACTTATAACTTTCTCAATTATAAATTAATAAAATAAAGCAAACAAAATCCTTATCTAGACTTCCATTTGTATATATTTCCTAATCCCTTACACACTTTTAATAAATTAATTTGCACAACCTACAAATTGACTGTCAGAAAACGCAGGCAAAAATCAATTAACAAAACCCAAAAACGAAACTAAAATGTATTTCGAAAATAAACGCACCAGAAGCCAAAAGTAATAAAACAATAAAACTACGCAATTTGTATTTTTTTATATATGTATATGTACAGTAGTCACCACTCACAAACGCACACTAATAGATGTTATGTAATTTCACGTGAAAAGCAATATACAGACACAAAAATAATAATGCTCGAATAATAATACAAAACTTAGGGAGGGGCGGGGTGTGTTGGAAAAACGGTTTCAATGTCTGCTTATTGTTATGGTTTCTACTGTTTGCCTAGCTGCAATTATTATTACAATGTTATATGGCTGCCATGATCTAAATTTCCCAACTAATTATTGCGACAAAATGTCAGACGGGGCGGCGAATATGCAAAATGCGTATGAGTAATTTATTAAAGTTTTTTATTATATATATATTACAATACAGGCGCGGTGGGAAAAATAGTAGCTAATACTTGGTGGGTTCATTTTATATGAATCAATTTTTAAAGGTTTGAAAATAATAGGAAGTAGCAAGTAGGGTGTAAAATATATTTATTGCTTTTATATCTTAAATTAAAAAAGAAACAAAAATAATTCTACAAATTATAAAAGTTAAGTTTTTGATATTATTAATATTAAAGTACTTTTTTGGTTTAATACCAAATAGAATTAATTTCATAGTGCAATGTTGCGTATACGTAATATTTATAAGAAAAGGCACTTGCCAGGATCTACAATTCTTTTGCTAAAAACTAGATTTGCCTATGATTTCTTCCCCCTATAAACGATCTTAGTTTCTTTTCTATAAATAATTTTAAATAGTTTAAAACCTTAAATGGGATAAATCCTGAAATACAATTTATATTTCTAAAAAATATATAAAAGGTATAATTTATATGAGGTATGAGAGGTAGCCGTAAATATTTGACCGCCACTATTGAGTGCTCGTATTGCTGCCACCTTAGTATTTTTTATTCCAAATCTAAGGCGCTCCATCTCACTCTGGCACACGTTCGCAGTTTCGGTGATGTGAGCGCGAAAGCGAGACAAAAACTTGGCCAAGTGCAGTAGGCCATGCAAATAGTCAAAGTGGGTCAGCGGCTATCAAAAGCTATATCAACACATCGGCTACGACTACGACTACGACGAGTCACAAGCAGTTGCCGAAAAGCTTCGGCTTGCCTCGTTCCTTCTTCGGGTTTTCTTCTTCTCTTTTTTTTTTTTGGATCAGATAAGCCCCGAAACACGAATTGTAAGCAAATTATAAAAATAAATAAAAACGCAACACACACAAAAACATATTTCTTGTTTATTTAAATATGAGAAGAGTGACAACAGAAACAAGCAACAACAATGAGAGCCCAAGAAATATGGTTACATCATACATACATATATGGCTGGCTATAGCCGAGGTGTAAATTATTTTATTATTTGCTGTAACAATTTTTGTGTATTTTTATATTTGTTTAAAGGTCTTTGATTACGAAATGTTGTAGCGTAATTTATTTTGTATTTTTTTGGCTGGCTGGATGTGTGATTAAATATGTTATAATAAATTGACAACCTTGGTTGGACTGTATTTTATATTTTTATTTAATCACGTGATTTGAAAACTTGCGAAACTGGTGGAACTCCAGATGGATTATTAGATGATGAAATAGATGGATTTATGAATTAATTATAAATATATAGTATGAATTTAAAAACCAATAAAGAAATCATCTATAAATGAAAATTTGATTGATATATAGATGCTTAACTAAAACGAAAAACCCACCTTACATAATTGGAAACTAATAACAAAACATTAAAGTGAATTTTGAAGATTATAATTTCTTTTATTTTTAAACATCTTATTGAAAAGTAACCAATAAGTACCTGCTCTTACTGCTTAAAATCAAAATTAAAATAATATTTCAAGTACAACCATTACGTAGCTTTTATTTTTTGTAAACTTTCAGGCCCACAAACTCTTAAGTAATAAGCCTCCTCACACACACAAAACCCCTCCAAAGCAATTTCAGCATTTAAAAGCCTTTAAAATTTACAACGACAAAAATCATAAATAAACATAATTGCCGCATAAATAACATCATTGTCTCTTTCTAAATTTACCCCAGGGAGTGAATACACAAAAAAACCAAGTAAAATCATCCAAGCAAATGCAAAAACCCCGAAAAAAAGAAAGAAATATATAAAAACCAAGACCTGCCGCAACAATTTCAAAAGGTAAAGTGAACAAAAACGTACAGACAATAAATAAAAATGCAAATAAAAATATATATGTATGCAAAAAGCGTAGAAGAGGGAAGTGTCAACAGAAATTGCAGTAAGGTGGGCATACTGTTTTATGTCAAGAAAAAATAATGAAGGAAAAAGAAAAAAAAATAATGCAAGTATGCGATAAGGCAAAGACTGATAAGAGTAAAGGCAGTATTTTGCAGTTTTCGTACACTTTTTGCAAGCGAGCTTATCACGGAAAGTGCGTTTTGGTGGCCCATTTACCTACAAAAAAAAATAAGCAAGTTTTTCTCTTATATTATGAGAATTCTTTAGCATGCTTTAATATTTTCTTGCGTTTATATTAAGTAATTTTTATTTTTTATGATTTAAAGTGCAAATGTGGCCAACCGCTTTATGTTTAAGTATAATAAATGTAAAGTTTAACTCATTTATTTTATTATTATTTATTTAATCAATTAAGTATTTGAGTATTTTTAATACTTAGTATATTAATACTATTAGTATTTTAATACTAATTATTTGGAATTGAATTTGAAATGAAATTCAAATATTTGTAGATAAGCCACAATTAGAAATAATCGACTTTTAATGTTGAACACATTTTTTCTTTATTTTTTTTCCTTCTCTTTATTTTTGTTTGTTTTTTAATCGTTTGAGCTTTGTGAGCCAAAAAGCTCACATGTGTTTTTTATAATTTGTTCGTTTTGTTTTGTGTTTTTTTGTTTTGTAGTTTGCATTGCGCCTTGCATGCCTTTCCGCAAAAGCTTTTCAAGTTTCTTAATGGCGCGTGTGTTTCTGTTTATTCCGTATTCTTGCTTCTGTATCTGTATCTGGTTGTCCCTCTGCTTCTGTATCTGTATCTCGCTGTCCCTCTGCATGTGTATCTTCTTGTATTTCGCTGAGGATCTTTAAGTTTCCGTTTTATTTGCATTCTTTCTTAGGTTTTGTTTTTGTTTTTGCAGTTGGCGCCACTCAACTATGCACACGCACACATGTGCAAACTGCAAAAGCTTCCCCGGCGACCGGCGGCAAAAGCTTTGGCATTCGCACTAGTATGCGGGTTCTTTATCTACGCGTATGCTTCTGTGTGCGTGCGCCCCGAGAGAAGTGCGAATGTGCCGGTGTGTGTGTGTGTGTGCGTCGCCTGCTGCAAAGCAAATTTTAAGTTTTCTTTTTTTTTTCTTGTTTTCTTTTTTTTTGTGTCGAGAATAAACTATGTATTTGCGCTTGTGGTTGTGACTGGAAGATTAAAAACAAAAATGGTTCAACTTTGACGATTACTGAATGCGCTCTGTCACGGGACGAAATGTGAAGGAGGGAAAATGGAGGAGAAAAGAAGACAGGAACTTATGAATTTCTTTAAAAACAGTTGATTTTAAAGTTGAAAAATATATTCTTTATAATACTTATACTTTATGCTAAATAAAATTATTTTAAACTAAAATTGTGCATATTTTTTCTATTATTTTAAACAAGCTCCCCATGTGCCCTATGTCGCAGGTCAGCGAATTTCTCTGCAGGTGCTCTGCCGACACATGCATTCTTGCGACCTAAAACACAGCTTTAGTGATGGTGACATGTTCTAGCTTAAGCTAGCTTTTAGCGTTAAGTAGCTATTTTTGTAGTCATAACTATATTTATTGCCATATTACCAAAAAATTTTGCTATAGTTTGTTGTCATTTCGAATTTATTTCATTCAATTTCTCACAGACACAAATGCAGTATATGCATTTTTTCGAATCTGATATATAGGCATAGGTTACTGACAAGAAACTGGTTGCTCTTCTCTGAAATAGCTGAATAGTTCAGTTCCTTTCTTGGGAGACATTAAACGGACTACAAATAAGTGTAAACCCTATATAATTTCATTAAATTCATATTCCCATTACTTTTCAAACATTTCTTAAATAGAAAAAGCAATCAAACATTTTCCATGTGATCAAATTATCAATTTTATCGTTGACGTGTGATTGTTCAACAAATAATGCCATCAAGGCTAAGAACCTGTAAATCGTTGAAAATTGGGTTAAGTATTCACTTTACTCTTTTCCGCCGCTTAATTATTTATTGATAATTTCCAACCAATCACTGAAGCTCACACATGACGTATACGTAATGCGAACTGAAAAGACGTCGACATTACGTATACGCAGCGATAAGCAAAGATAAGAAGCTAGGCTGTAGTAAGTACTATGCAATGCCCACACTTCCCCTGGTAAATGTAAAAGCGCAATTTACCGCAGAAAGAAGGAAAGAAAAAAAGAAGAAAAACATAGCGAATCGAACGAGTTACGCCGTCAGCAAATAAACCAATAAATAACTGAATGATGACAATAAAACAAATCGACTTACATAAAGCCCAGATAAAAAAAATCATTCAATGTACAATTTAAAAAAGAGGTGGAAAAGGGGTTTTAAAATGTAATAATTGACAAATATTGTTAAATATAAATATTGTAATGAAATATAAAGCCTTTATAAATTGAGTCTACAAACTAAAGAACTATTTAAAATAGGTAGAGATATGTTTTTAAATTACGAAGCCACTTAAATTGTATTATAATGAAGAAAAACAAGGCTTATTTGCATCAAACATGCTAATAAAAATCAATTAAACCCCAAAAATGTCATCAATTTAATTAAAAGAAGAAAACACACAACAACAAAAAGGCAATATAATAAACAAAAATAAAGAAGAAATAAAATAGAATGCAAAATGCAATGTAAGTAGGTCAGGGTGCAATTCAGAGGTGCGAGCGAGATGAGGCACTCACAATGAGCAACAAAGATGGCCAGAGAAAATGAGAATATTGTGCAGCGCAAAAAAAGGAAAAATCAATGCGCATTCTCTCGCTCTCTCTCTCTCTCTCTCTCTCTCTGTGTATGTCTCTCTCTCTCCTCTGATTGCATCTGCCGCTGCACAAATCCCACCCAAACGCCCCGCACACCCCATTTGGCATTGCAAAATTAGTGCAAGCAGCGCTGCCGGCGTTGAATGTGGCACAGGGTCAACTTGGCGACCCATTAGCACACTTTTCCAACCCCGGCGGGTTAAAGGCGGCTGCCAGCGGGTTAAGGGGAGCGACTGCATCATATACGATGTAATATTATATATACGATATATAGCAGACATAGTATATTTCTCCATAGGAGACAGACGCCTAGACAGACAGAGAGTCACTTCTCAATGGCATTTTGCCTTTTTTTTTCGAGCTTAAGGTTAACAACAATAAAATGGTCAAAGCAAACGCAATGATAATAACAACATTAGAGAGAGAATAAATAATACGAAATACAAATAAAACACGAAAACATTTTCCCATTTGCATCATCGGACAAAAATGAATACAATGTGGCAGCTATAAAAAGCTTAATTTGTTGTATTTATAATATAGGGGGGGAAATAATGCCTAATTTAAAGGATAAATGGAAAATTAGAATACTACGCATTAGAATTATACGCATATAGACTTTATATAACCTTAAGCTATTTGTTTAAATGTACATTTTATAAATGTCCTGGCAAGGTATTCGTATTCCCAAACCTTTCAGGTATATAAACTTATTTCCACTTCAAGCTATTTGTCTTAATCAAGAATTTTCGCACCCAGAAAATACTGCATATATTCGAATAATTTAAATCTATTTGTATGCCTTGAAATATAGAATATGAAAAACTATAGACCCTCAACCCGACTCGCACACAATATATTATTCCACGTTTTCAATGTGGAAGCCCTGAAGGGTTCAACGATCCAGCAAAAAACCTTAATTACTTCGCTTTACAATTCCCCCTACAAATCAAGTCAAGATGCAGTGAAAACAGAACATTCCTTTAATAAACCAATTACTATGTTTATTTAGTTAAACAATTTGCAAACAAAACAAATGAAAACCTACCTTTTTGTAATTGCCAACCATTATAGTACCTATTATTATTATTGTTCGGTTGTTACAATTGAATGCCTTGGTTTCTTTATATTCAGGGTGACCAAACTAAACTTGATATTTTATTCATTTGTTGCTAGAGTTTTTCAATGTTCCATCCTTGATTGCATTTACAAGATTTCTGTTTTCTGATCGCTTGACTAAACCCAATTCTATGGTTATTGCGAAGTGTGTGTGTGTGTTGCATTTAGTTATTGGGTTCAATTACCAATTTGCGGTTTGCCAATGGAAAATCGTGAGAAAGACATCAAAATTAATGCAGGTGTGAACGACCAATGTGGAGGATAGAATGTGAGGGATTTTTTCCATTTGCTTCATTTAATTGTTAACTAATTGCTGTTAGCATTATTTCAAAGACCAGACAATTGGCCATTAGGCCGGGGCATAAATTAAAAGGGAATTGCTTAATATATGTAGTTTGTTTGAAATTAGGTGCTTGGATATTATACTCCTAATCTGAGTTCAGAAAAAGAAACAACAAAACCAGGGTTAATCAGGATTTAAATCAATTTAAATAAGTAAAAGTTAATAAAGGCAATCGGAATGTAAAATTCTTGCAGAGATGTACTTCTATCAAGACCAAAATATGTATCTTTTATGTTATATTTTTTTCCTCGCATTCTTTAAATAAACTTTCTCCTATTACCTTAACAAGCACGTGCTTGGTCTTCTTTAATTTAATTTAAGAATTCCAGTTTCAATCCTTTCTAGTTATTCCCATTTTAATTTAATTTAAACCTCTCCCTTGTTCACTATGAGCATTTTGCCACAGTTCTGACCTTTTAAAGGGCTTTAAGAGCATTTCATAAAATCCAGTTGAAACCAGGTCAATCTATATTTTCCGTTGGCCTCTTTAAATCTTTAAACATTTCCCAATGCCAAACAAATACCGCTGGTTTTCCCATCCAAATCCTTTTTCAAAGTCAAGCCCCAAACACACAAACACACCCACAAAAAAAAACGAAGGTTGTTGCAGCTTAACTCAGACGATGTGGCAGACATAATTTGCATATAGAATGACCTTGTTGAACAACCAAGGACTCGTGGGTGGTGGCAATGTCCTTGGGACAGAGCAGCTGAGCAGCCTTCGAGGTCCAATTGAAAGACCTTGAAATGCATTCGTCGCTAGAAGCACTTGCATATAGCATATGTTATGTATATGTAATATATATATAATACCCGCTGAGAGTTACGGGTACATGCAATATGCACAGTCAATGTCATGCCCCAATTCGCCGCTGCTATTTTGCGCTGTCTTTTTGCGCACTTTTTCAACAAAAAAATGCAACAAGCTGCTAGCTGACTTTGACCTATTTAAATCCTTTGAGGTGAGCATAGACGCACGACGAGTGCGACTGTGACTGCGACTGCGGCGGCGACTGCGGTGCAATCTGTGTCAATGTCAGCCGGCATTGCGGGCGGTTGCGGCGGCGGCA
The DNA here is from genome assembly GCA_008042475.1 of Drosophila kanapiae. Classification (NCBI taxonomy): domain Eukaryota; kingdom Metazoa; phylum Arthropoda; class Insecta; order Diptera; family Drosophilidae; genus Drosophila; species Drosophila kanapiae. The sequence goes on from VNJM01000232.1 coordinate 913,512, forward strand.
GCGGCAAATAAAACCAACTGAGGCAGAACAGCAGCAGCAGCAGCGGCAGCAACAAAAGTAGCCGCCACAACAGCTGCACGGAGAAAAATAATTGCACAATGATGTAAGCGGTGGTTGGGTTTCAAGGGTTTCCAGCAATGTGGTACCACTTGTTTCCTTTACAATTTCATTAAACGAACGTTTAATTTTGCAAACAAAATAGTAATGAAACCTTAAAAGGAAAAACAAATAATAAGATCGACTATGAGTTACTCGGCATGCAATGCTTTGTTTATAAAATTTAAAAATAAATGCATTTTCCAATGGTACTTCTAGAATAAATGTCTTTGATCGCGCACCTACTCAAGGATACAAAGAAACGTGCTTACTAATATACAGAAAATATGGAAGATCAAGATTATTATTAGCATAAAGTAAGTAGTATAAGATTGTATCAAAGAACATTGCATTTTATTAAACAATACTTTTAATAACATAAGTCCTGGCATAACAAAGAAGTACCATATCTTTGTATAGAAGATACTTCATTCAGTTCCTTTGCAAAATATAAAAAGAGATAACCTATCTTTTTATAGTAAATACTTAAGATCTTCATTTTTTTTTTAAATCAAAAAATGTTTTGACTTTAAATAGTGAATTATGATAAATAAAGAAATTACAATTTAAAAATTAGTTCATATTTTTATTTGCTAAATTTTTTATTTGTTAATAGTTCAAAACAAGAAAGCATACTCCTTTTTCCTCCGTGTACCCGGGGAGAGTGTGCCATAAAGAGCGAATGAGAGGGGACGACTAGAAGCGACGCAACGCGACGCGACAAACAGCGGCGACGCCGGGCAGCGCTGCGGCTGATGCACACAATGACCTTCAAATTTCTATGCAATTTCGCTTTTTGTTTTTGTTTTTGTCTCGCATCCTTGGGCCCAATCTCCAATATTAGAAAACGCAAGCGAGCGAGCGCAACAGCGATTCGTTTGCGCTTGACCTAAATTCTAACGCCTCTGCCGGCGACCTTGCTCCATTTTGCCTCTCTTTCTGTGGACGTATCCCAAGAGGGGGGAAAAAAGTAAGCTGCACTTTATGGGCTTTCCTCCGCCGAAGGCTGTTGCAGTGTGGCCAAACGCACTCAGTACGCAATGAAGGCGTTTTGACATTGTTGAATGTCAATAAAACGGATTTTCGCCACTGACTCAGCAAAATGCGTGCCGCCAAAAAAGAAAAATAAATAAAAATCAAGCAAATGCAACTTGCTGACAGAGAGAAAAAAAAGAAGCAAAACACACAACATTACGTGTGTTTTGCAATGTTTGATCATACATCATCGACATTTAGTTGACAGGCCGCTGTCTCACATAGTCAGTTTGCTCATTTGATTGCTATTCACGCATCGACAAGCTTATCGAGCGAATTTTTCCCTTATTTACAATTTGCCACACTCTTTGGGGTTTGCATACAAATTGTCAATAAATGTAATTAAAACTTAAATTAATTAAAATTTTACTTTAAGTATTATTGCAAGGAATGACACCTTAATAGGACTATGACATAAAAACTGCCTGTACAATTTTTTAATTAAAATATCATTCAAAATACAATGTAAAACCCTGCATTATTTGAGAGCTTAGTTTTTACCTAATAATTATAGCAATTTGTTGCAAAACAATCACAAAATATTAAAGAAAAGACTTTCAAAAGTCCAGAAATTAAAAGTAATTAAGTTTCAACCCTTAGGCATCGAAGAACAGAAACTATTCCCGAAAGAAAATACAATTTCTCCAACAACATAAAGTTGTAAAAAGCAATTAAATAAATATATAAATTATACCGATATGTGACCCTGCATTTTTCGTCACGGAATTAAGGTAGTAAACTAAATTCCCCAAAACAAAAGAGCATTAAAATTTCGTATTCTTAAAACAGAAAATAAAGCCAACCTCCAAAAGTAGGTTAGTTGCATTTTTATAGACATTTCAAATGGATTTTTATGGCTGCATCCGACGCCAGGCCGAACGGCATGGAACAGCATGTGGACTAAAGGGGAAAACAAAGGCGGGGACTCCGAGTCTATACTCTGTGCATATTTAAACTTAGCATTGCACTTGGCACACAAAGATTTAAGACAGACGACCTACCGACAAACTGGATAGCTGGTGGGGCGGGCACGCCATTAATGACAAGTTTCGTGAATATATCAAGGTTTAATTCGATTCAAATTGAAAATGTGTAATAAATGTAAAGCAAAAGTCAGTAGATTAAACTTTGAACATGAAATACGTGAAAGAATTATTGCATTTTAATTGCTTTGCAATTATTTCTTTGGGTTGTCTATTTAAAATTCTAATTTTCCAAGGCTAAGGCTTTATTTGATATAATAAAGAATGGGCGAAAGCTGTACTATTCCATAAAAATAAATTAGAGAGGAAGAGCTAATATTGACCCCACAGTATTTAAATATATTAATAGTTAACGTGTTGTTTATATTTTATAAGGTTTGTATGTTTATACTTTTAGTTATATATATTTTTTCTATTAAACGGTAAGTATTACGTTTTGTTTTATATTTTGGATTATAGTTTTGAATATTATCAATGTTATGTTTCATTATTTGTTGTTATTACTTGGTGTTCTTCATACTGGCGAATTTGTTGTCTAATTTTATATTGTTTTATTTATTTGAGTTATAGCTGTCACATTTATTTCATTATACACGTAGATTTCGATATTATTTCCATGAGTTTTGTTTGTTTTATTTATCCTTCAATTGCATTGCCTTTCTCCTTTTGATCTAAAAGTTTAAATATTATTGTTGGCACTTTTCCAGCAACAACAAGAATATGGCCAACACAGCTTGCCAAGCAAATTCACAAGGGATTTATGGAATAAATCAAATTATAGGTTTATGGTATGTATGACTTACCTCCATTATCATCGATTTCCAGACCGAATTCATCCTCGGACATGGACTCATCGTCGCTGCTGAGATTAGAGCCACTATTGTTGCCGCTTTGCATGTGATGTTGTTGCTGCTGCAGATGTTGTTGCTGTTGTTGCTGTGGCGTTGAACTGGCACTGCTGCTATTATTGCTATTATTGGGCGATGTGACTTTTGGGGCACACGAACTGGCCGCCAATTCCTCAATACTGTGCAACGAACTCCTCGTCGGATTGGCAGTGGTTGTTGTGGACGTTGCACCTGAACCGGAGCCCGAAACCGTTGTGGTTGTGGTACTAATAATATGACTATCATCCTTGCCTCCGCCTCCCACTTGCACCTCGAAGTCTAGCAACTGGGCTGTGGTGGAGGAGAGGAAATTGCTGGTGGACACAGAACCGGAACTGGAGGAGGAGTTTACCACCTCGAGGGGTTTTAACTGATGATATTCCACGGGCTGAGGATTCTTTTGCAGCAGAGCTGGATCGATGCAATCGTTACTGGCATGGTGGGAGCGGTGGTTGGGAAATAGAATGTTGGCAAACGATGGCATCGTTACGGATTCAATAATCACCGAATTGGATGGTCTCACTGCCTTAGCCTCCACATTGTTGTTGTTGTTACTGGTGATATTATTATTATTATTATTGTTGGTAGTAGTAGTAGCCGTTGTGGTGGTAGTTGCTGCCGCTGACGCAGTGCCCATTAGGGTCATATTATTGCTGTTGCTATTGGGATTGGGACTGGCCACAAAGAAGCGTTCGCATAGGCCGCTCAAGGATATGCCGCCGTCCAGTTGACTGGCATCGATTGCCTGCAACGTACTAAAATTATCTGCTGCTATTGCTGCCGCCGATGTGGCCACAGTTGGTGCCGCATTTGGTGTCCCAGTTGCATCCTTTTGCTGCATCTGCAGGTGTGTGTAAAATGGCAGCATTGGTGTACTGCCAGCGGCCAGCATTTGATCCTTGTGATGGTGTGGCATCATCAGAGGCGGCTGCTGCTGATGCTGCTGCAGGTGGTGATGGTTGCTAGTAGCTTCTGTTGCATAGTTGGTGCTGCTGCTCTCCGCCAGCATGGAAGGTACATTGAAGGTATCCATTTTATTGCTATTTACGTTGTAACTAGTTTCCTTTTTTAACCCCTAATCTTTTGTACGTTTCGTTGTGATGTATGTGTGTGGTGTGATTGGTGGTGATTGGCAGGTATCGATAGTATTCGTAGGTTTTTTTTTTTTTATTGCTTTTTTGTTTTTCTAAACACCTGCAACGAAAAGAAGAAAAAGATCAATAAATTTAAGTTTGATATTTAAAAGGGGGGTTAAGGAAAGTGGGACAAGGATATTACGAGTGCAGGTCAACGAGGCAAGGTCAGGTTGAAGGTCGGGTCACGGCGAATGTGGGCCAAGGACGAGCCTAATGGTATACTAAAGCAGGCCAAGGTCAACTCTTTTACAGAGTCAGGGGAGGAAAAGCTTGAAAAGCTCTCTCGATAACAGTTGAAGCCCTCCAAGTTATCGATTTAATGGTTGTATATTAATTATACACTTTATTTGGACAAATAAAAACATATTCACAGCCTACTTCACCTTTATTTTAAGAAATTTCTGTTCCTGTGAGGGGGTTTCTTGAATTGAAAGTCAACTCAAGAGGTCTGGTTCATTACACCTTAAAAAATAACAACTTGTTAATACGTTTTCTGTAATATTTATTTAATAGCATTCACAACTTTTTTTAAACATTTTTTGAATCAAAATAAACATGTAGGAGTATAATAAAATTCAAGCTGAATGTGAAATCAATTTTTATTACGTTAAAAATAATGCTTGACACCTTACAAAGAGAACAATTTTACAATGAATTTTGTACATAAAATATTTGTTTGATTAATTGAATAAATCTTTACTTGATTAGCAATTTTTTGAATAGCCCCATAATCGAATTCTACAAGTAACTTCATCGAAATCAAATCGAAAATATGTTTAAATTCAAAATATATATGAAGTGTATTGGTTTCATAGTTGTCTTTTAAGTTTAATATTTTTTTCGTAACCAATTTACCAATGTAAATCCATTTAACTTTATAAAAAAAAATAAAACATAACAGAAAAAACATTTTTTTCTAAACTATAAAAACTGGAAATGTGACCCCCACTCCTTTCTCATATCCCCTTTTTTGTCGAGACTTTAATTAACTTCACTCAACTCCAACTTCTTTATATTTTCTTTTTTTGTTGTCGAATCTCACTCATCAACCCCCGTGGATTTCACTGACAAAAATCCATTTAAGACTTTCATTTTAGTTAGTTTTTATTTAAATATTTTACAAAATATATATTTGAACACAACAATAATAAAAAAATCTCCTTTAACTATTTATTACATAAATTATATATTTAAAAAATACCATAATAGTTATAATTACTTATAATACTTGATATTTTTGAATACAAATGAATACTCCAACTAAAATACATATATTTTAGCGGTAACAAAAAATAATTCTTTTTTAACTAATAGATAACTATTAACTATTTTTTGTAACTATTAGTTAAAAGAAATTATATAAAAAAACACCATAATGGTTACAATTATTAACTAGGCTTGTTATTTTTAAATAAAAAACTTTTTTTACTATAAAAATATTTATAAAATCTAGAAATATGGAGTTTTCTATAATATTTCAAAAATAAAGTGTGCACTCAAATTGTATTTCGCAAATTCCTAGTCAAGTTCTCTTCTCAAATTCTCTTCTCTTCCCAATTCTTTTCAGTGCATGCCGATTTCCATGTAAAGGGAAACTAATGGATGAAATATATGTAAAGGGGGATTTTGGGGGAATAAGGAAAGAAGAAGCGGAACGGCAAGGGGAGCTGATAAAGTTGAAAGAATCAAAAAGTTTACCTTTCATGCAGCTGACGTCGTTGTATATTTCCTTTTTGTAGTTCTTGTTGTTTTGCGCATGCGCCCGGTTTCCATGAATTCCAAGACGGAGATCGCAGCAAAGGAAGAAGAAGAAGAGCTGGAAGCTGCTGCTTGCCTCTATATTACCTCTCTCTGTCTCTCGCTGGCGTTTTATGTATACAAAAACCAGTTGGAACCGAAAGCAAAAGTTCTATTATTATGTCTTGGTCTTGTTGTTGGGTTTCCACTCTCGCTCTCGCTCTCTCTCTCTCTCTGTCGTTCGGTGGGAATTCGCATATGTGGAGGAACACAGAACGCGAATTTATAATTCGCAAAACAAAGCTAGCGTGTGATTCATTTCGCCGATCGTTGTTGCTGCTGCTTCCTCTCTCTCTCTCTTGCGTGCTCTCTGTCTCTGGCTCTCAGCAACAGTTTCCCCCTCGCACACACACACGCACACACCCGCGACGCCGAACGCATTTGGCGTTATATATGTACATATACATATATATGTATGCTTTTTTTTTTGTATTTTTGCTTATGTTATTCTCGCAATTCTTTCGATTTCCTTATCCCGATTTCTACGCGAAAAAACTTCTTGCACAATCTTCACACGCGCGCAACAAGCGAAAGCTCTTTCGGCCAGGCAACAACAACTATAAATTGCAATTCCTACTACACACACACACACACATGAGCGCGCACCCCGTATATACATATACGGCTGTGTGTGTGCCTTCGTTCTACTGGGTATTTCTTGTTGTTGTTTTTTTTGTTGAAATTTTGCTCTTTTGCTAATTTTTGTGTTGCTTTTCTGCCATTGCTCCAATTCTATGACACAACGTTGCTCTATCTTCTTCCCACTTTGTATGTGTTAATTTCATCGAAATAGTGCACATTGAAATTAGCGAACAACTGCGACGGGAGGCGGAGGTGGGGGGAGCAGAACGGAAAACAGACTCCCGTTATGGACGCATTGGAAATATTAAATACACTTAAACACACACACACGCACACGTTCACCGGATAGCAGTTTCGGTGAGTTCTTTTTGCGCTTGTTTACTTTCGCTTCGCACTTTCGCTTTCTTCGCTATTTGTTTATTTCCTGTGGGTTTCTGTGTTTCTCTTTTTTTTCGGGAAAAACTATTCCGCGCACAACCAACGCACGCAAAAAATTAGGTCTGTAGGCCAACGCAAACGGGAACACAGTAAAAAGTTGTTGGCGTAGGTAGAAGAAGACGGAAAGCCCTCGCCTCGCACACACACACAGAAACACACATATTGGCATGCTTTGGTCTCCGGGGAGCGGGGCCAAGGACAGAGGCAGCATTCTTGGCCTTTAACGTTTGAAGAACAAGGACGGCAATCATATGAAAACAGGGAAGCTTTCAGCTGAAAGCACTCGTAGCACACACGCATGCACACTCGTGGCACGGCAAGCTTTTGGCGGTCGCAACACTGGCGGCACCTGCCGGAAAGCTAGGTGAAATTTGCCGCAGCGCCACCTGCGGGTGCTTGGGGTAGGCTGTGAATAATCGTTACGGATATCGAAATTTTGAAGTTTAATTGAATTTAATTTTTAAAGGAGGTTCTGTTTTGTATTTGGCGCTGTTAGGATACACTTGACCTCCGTTTTGGATTTTAAAACTTGTAGATAAAATCACGATGTCAGATAATGTTACATTTCAGCATTAGTTGGTGTAAACTATGTGTAAATATTTAATGTTTACCCAATGGATTAAAAACAATAAAAAATAAAAAGACTAGAGGGAGTAATAACCTTAAAACTTTACTAAAAACACTGAGAAATACGGTTAAAGGTCAAGGGAAGTAACATCGACGTTTTTCTTTATCAGTAACAAGGCTGGGTCTCCCAAAAAGATAAATTCTGCTTTATAAATAAATAAGTAACCCCATAAGCACATTTTCCAAATTAAAAAAGGCGCCTTTTTAAATTGCCAAAATTTCACATTGCATTTATTTTTAGTTTCTCATCCTTTTTTAGTTTTTTTCTTTAATTTCATTTGTTTTTTGTTTAGTTTTTTTTTGTGGTTTTTCTTTTTATAGTTGCACAAAACTTACTTACACATACACGTACAATTACATAGAAAATTACAAACCTATCTGAAAATTGATTTACATTATATAGTTGGATCATATTGTGTGTATACATATATATATATATTTAATATATATTTTTTAAATATATTATTATTTTAATAATTTCATTTAAAAATACATAATACATAAATACGCCTTTGTTGCTTGCTTTCTTGCTGCTTTTTCTTTTCTTTTAATATTATTACGAATAATAATTATTATTTAGTTTATACTTTTTGCTATTTGTTTTGCTTTGTTTTTTTAAAAACCATAGATTACACTTTATCCCTAGATATACAAATATCTAAATGTATATATATATATATCGATTTATTTAGCTGCTTGGCTGGCATACATTCTCTGTTCCGTTTACTTTGCTTCCGCTTCCGCTTCCGTTTGTTCTACGTTTTTAATTGCATAATTGTTGCAGCCAATCTCTCGAAAAGATTCCAGATTTTCTCAATATTCTCTCTCTATTTTTTTTAAATTTCCCCATTCATATCCGTTTCCGTTTCTTCGTTTTTCTTCGTTTTGAGTGTGTATAGCACCTTTGTATCACTTTGCTCACTTAGCTCTAAGTTGAATTTTCCATTTAAAAAACCGACTTTATCTTCCAAAGACAAAGACGGTGAGGGGGGAGTGTGAGGGTGAGGGGTGAAGTAAAAACTATAGTTACTTAGCTAAAATATACATATTCTGTATGTATAGTAATATATAAATCTATAATTATATTCGTACTAATAGTTCTTTCCATCATTCTTTTTGCACTTTTACAATCTATGTTTCTTCTGTTCATCATTTGTCTAACGTTTCTCTTTTCTCTTTCCAGTATTTCGGTTAAAATTTCATTAAAATGGACTTTACGCCCAACAAGTTCCGCACACTGTCGTTGTATTTGATTAACACAACCTTCGAGGAGCTGAACATGTTCAGCTTTTCGCCCGCACAAAGCAGCTGCAGGCAGGTGGCCTTCTCCAGGAAATCGTCGATCTTGAACTCCCGAAGCAAATGCTTTTGACTGCTGACTGCCAGTGCATTGTTGTTGTTGTTGGGACAGAGCTACAGGGGAAGATAAAGAAAAGAATATTAATAACATTCATTTAATATTTAGAAGATACTTTAGATTAGGGGCTGTCCATATATTACGCAAATACCTAGGGGGGGGTCAGCGAAATGCTTATGTTTCATTATTGGTCTAGATCATTGATATTTGATATCAATGATTTAGTTTTAAAGACCCTAGTGATTTCTGTAGCTCCCTAGTTTGTTTTAAAATCCTTCCATTTGCTTAGAATATAATTCTTTTTCATTTGAATATTTAATATAATTGGATTTACCTTGTTGAGCAGCGTATCCTTCGATTTCACTTTAAGTAAATTGCACAAATCGTTGAGTAATACCCATTTATCACTGCCCTCGTCTTTGAGCAAGTACAGTGGTGGCAATGGCACATCGGCCTCTTCAAATTCAAAAATATCACCATTCAATTCATTATCCATTGTCTCGATGTCCGTCGTCTGATCGTCGTCTAGCCTACATCTACTCCTATTCCTATTCGCTTCCTGTTCCGCTTCAGCTTCCGCTTCCACTTCGTTTTCAGCATCCATCAGCTCCTTCTTCACTTCATTCTTGACATTCACAACGCTTGTTACTAAATTATTCTCAACACATCCAGCATTCAGCTCGTCGTTGTTCTTATTGTTATTGCTATCCTCCTCGATGCCTGGCTCCAACTTAACCAGCATCGTTGTCGTTGTCGTCGTTGTTGTTGTTGTGGTCTTTGTGGCACTCCCCGTTGTCTCTCCATTTTGCTTGATCGTTGCCACCATTAGTTCATGCGGCTCCTGGTCCTGTTCCTCCTTTTTCGTTGGTAATAAGCCATTGTTGTTGCCATTGGCATTTGGAGAGTTACTCTGGCTGCTGCTCATCATTCTCTGATGCTGCTCCTGCTGTTGCATGGCCTTTTCCTTCCTTTCTCTACGTAGAGCTCTGCTCATATCACAAGCTGTGTTCGGTACATTATCGAATATATCATAACCATACTCCTTAGCATCTGCAAAGAACGTATATCAGGTGTTATTTTTATTTTCTTTGTGGAAGTGTATGCTCTACCTACTAAGCCAAGCACGTGCTTGTTAGGTTTAGGTAGCAGTAGGCATAAGCAGGCTTTTTTAAACTCACCAAAGATCTCCCAGGGCCCAGGAAAACGCATCGGTTGGATGTCAGCAGCGGCACTTTGTGCATCGCTGAGATGAGCGCGCAGAATGCCTTTCATTAACTTGCTTGAAGCTAACATTAGCGGCGTTTGACCTGAAATCCAAGTATAAAAACAAATAAATACAATAATCTCTTTAAAGACGTTATGCAAACCCACCTGAGTACGTTGCCAGCAACGGATCGGCACCGTAGGAGAGCAACAGACGCACCACCTCCTCGTGATCATTCTCAATGGCACCATGCAATGGCCTTATACCCGATTGAGCGGCCTCCGAATGATTGGCACCAAACTGCAGCAAGATCCGGGCAATCTCCAGCCAACCCTGTGTGCAGGCCTCATGGAGCGGCGTATAGCCAGCATTATCCTTCTGATCCGGATTCATGTTCAAGCGATCCAAACAGTAGACAACCACATCGATTAAACCCTGGCGAGCGGCCTTGTGCATGGTGCTCTGGCCCACACCCTTGTTGAGCACCCATTTCTGGATTTCGCGGTACACATCCAACTCCGTTTTGATCTTCAACGGCAAATGGGAACTGCTGCCGGCAATGGTGCTATCCGTATCGTCCAGCCTCTCATCCGCCGCACTCTGGTTGTGCTCGAGTAGATGCTGGGTTAGTTGTTGACTGGACGAGGATTGGGTCTGCGCTTGGCTATGATTCTGCTGGCTATGATTGTGACTGCTGCCGTTGTTGTTATTATTCTGAGTTGGTCGCTTCTTTTTTCGTATATAATCAAAGCCCGAGCTGCCCTTCCTTCGCATATACTTCCGTTTGTGTGGACACTGTGGTGCTGTGACGGATTGATGATCCTCCATTAGGGATCTTCTTGCCAGCTTGTTATCGTTGGAACTCACAATGCTATTCATTTGTTGCAGGAACTCTTCGTATTTCTGGTAGCTAATGGCATCATCATCACCATCGGCACTGGCCTCATTCTGGGCACATTCCGGCGGCGCTGAAGCGGGCCGTTCGGGACCCACGAATATCTCACGAATAATCTCACGGCGCTGCTGCAATTTGGACTCGGTGCGGGTCTTACTCTGCAGAACCTTGGTGTCGAAGATACTAAAGTGCCTGCGACTGGGATCATCCAAGGATTGGCTTTCCCCGGTACCAGGTTCCTGCGACGACTGCTGCTGCTGCTGCTGTTGGGGATGATCGTAAATAGACGTTGAGGCGGAGGTTTGTGAGGTTTCGCTGTGGATCTGAAGATTCGTGGAAGCCGGGGCCGACACTGAGATCTTTCGCGGAGTACTACTGCCATTGGTTACCCGCAAATGGAGTACATCGATTATGGACTTGGGCTGGCTGGTGGAATCCATTTGCTTGCTGGCTGCCTTGGTTTTGGGCTTATTCCGCTTGAAGCAAGCCAGCTCCTGACCAAGATCACGTCTCTCTAGATCCGGCAGCGAGGCAGTCACCTTATTGAGTTTGTTTATGGAGATCAGGCGATGGGGGATTTTCAGGGCCAACTTATAGCGATACTCCTCCAGGTACAATTGCTGCTGTGGCGAGGTTTTGGCCGGCTTCACAGGATTACCCTTACTGTTGGCTTTCAGTTTGGTATTTCTGCCATTCAGTCCCAGGTGGTCGGAGTTCAGGCCGCGCTTGTTCCTTAAACGCGTGACCATCATCATGTCCTTTTTGCTGTCCACCACCTTGCGGACGTACTTCCTCTTGATTTTCGTGGTGGAATTGCGGATGATCTTGTCATTTCGTAGCACCTTGCTGTTGGCCAGCTGCAGTTCGAGTTCCTTGCGATGCTTGGAGCGTGTCATCGTGTTGAGTTTGTGGGCAATGCGCTTGTTAAGGGTATGACCAGGACGACGTCCCACACGAGGTTTCTCCTTCTTCTTGTCCTTGTCCTCCTCTTCTTCCTCTTCGTCTTCTTCTTGCTCCTCCTCATCCTCCTCTTCCTCCTCCTCCTCCTCCTCGTCTTCGTCCTCGTCCTCTTCCTCGTCTTCTTCGTGACTGTCCGAGGAACTGCTCTCATGGTTCTCCTCAACTTTGGCCTTACTTTGCTCAAGGTTCCTCTTATTCGTCTTGGCCGTGGAGTTGCTATTGTTGGCCTTGTTATTGGGAGTCTTGGCCTCCTTTTTAACCTCCTTTTTGGCGGTGGTGCTGGCTGCCTTGGCTTTGGTCTCCTCACTGGAGGTCTGGCTGCGACTTAGACGTTGATTAGCTTTCTTTTGCTGCTCCTGCTGCTGCTGCTGCTGTTCCTCGTCCTCGTCGTCGTCGCTGCTGGCTGCCTCTGCTTCGGGTGATCTCTGCCGTGTCCTTCCCTTTCGCAGCAAGGGCTTCTTCTGCCTCGCCGTGTTCCTTTTATGAAGCTCCGTGGTATCGCTTTCCGAGGAACTACTCTGTCCGTGCTTGGGTGCCAATCGTGCCGCTATTCTTTGCTCCTGCTGCTGCCGCTTCTTCTCCCGCTCCACCTTGCTGAGCTTCTTTTGGGCACTGCCATTGCCCAGAGACGACGAAACACCATTGGTTGTGGTGGTCAGCTGGGTTGTGGCCGACATCTCGGCATCTGCCACAGTGGGCACGGGTTCGGGCTGCCTCTTGAGAATGCGCGCCACCGGCAGATCATCTTCACTGATCTCCAATTTAATGCTGGTGGTGGGCACTGACACCACCACCACTTTGCTAAGCAGTTGCTCGACGAGATTATTGCAGGTACTGCCCCAGTCCAGTAGGTTACCCAAGCTGGCACCGGCCCCCTCATCTTCCAGCCCTAAATCCGCAGCCTTTGGTACTGGCGCCGGCGCTGGTTCCAGCTTGATTTGAATGTGATTGGTTATCTGGTGGTTGGGCGGTGTCCTCGGCGGTGAAGCTATCCTGCAAGGATTGCTGGTGGTTGTGGAAGTGACCAGAGCGGGAGGCGGTGTAAAAGTGAAACCTTTGAGCTCAGCCTTGGTGCGTATGCGGGGTTCCATCTTGGGCATGGGATTGATGGATGTTGAGGATAATTCCGGTTGCTTTTCCCTTTCCCGCTTGGCGGCCAGCGCCTGTTCGTTGACAGCAATCACGGGCACAGGAGCTACCACAACCAAAGAAGTGGGAACAGCAGTCACAACAGCAGAGTTGATAGGTGTAGATCCCAGAGATTCCGCCTCCAGACGCGCCTGCTTAGCTGCCGCTTGATTGTACTCCTGCAGATGCCTCTTTCTGCCCAAATAGTTCGGGTTACTGCTATTGTGGGGACTGGGCGATGGCGTGGGCAATAGTAGTTCAACCGGCGGCGGCTTCTTCACCTGCACGACACTCGTCTCCGCTGGCTGTCGCTTGGCATACGGATTCGTTTCCAAAACACTGGGACGCATCTGTTGCAGCGTCTTGATCACCAGCGCTGGTGCTGCCACTGGCACAGGCACAGGTGGTGGAGGAACTGATGATACCGTGGAGGGTAGAGGAGCTGGCGCTTGTCGTATCACCGCTGTCGATGCTCCTCCTCCTCCTCCGGTCCTTGTTGCCGCCGAGAAACTGGCTGTAATATCGAATCGTGGCAGTCCTAAGCCTCCGCCGACCGGTGGCTTATGATCCGTGGAGCTGGGTCTCTGGTGATACGTGTACTCCGTGGAGTCCGCCGTCTGCTTCACCGTTCGCATGGATAAATCCAGTGGCGAATGTAGGGCTGATGGTGGCGGAGCTGGAGCTGAGGTAACTGGCTGGGAATTGGAAGCAGCAGCCAAAGGAGGTGTAACCTGTTGTTGCTGAATAACTCTAATCGAAGGCGCCGGATGATTCCTTGCCGGCGCCTCCATATTGAGAGTCTTCTTGATGATCTGCAGGTTCAGTTCCTGTTCGCTGGCCGTGCTTCGCTTCAGCATATCATTGATCAGCGCTCGATAGTTGGGCTTGGCTACAGCTGGCGTTTTCTTGGCAGGATTGCTGGCAGGATGACTCTGGGATTGCGATTGACTACCGGGCTGATGATAGCAAATATCCGGACCATGTGGATACACCTGCAGTGTGGAGTAATTCGCACTGCTCGCGGATGACGAGGATGAGGTTGGGGCGGGCTGATGTTGATGTTGCGGTTGACTGTTGGTTCCCGGTACTCCGCCTGGTGGTGGTGCTGGTGCTGGTGGCGCTGGTGTCGGCGAGGCTACCGCTCCAGCTGCTGGCGACGGCGTTCCCTGATGATAGTAACTAGTATAAGGCGTCGAGCTGCTACTTGTTCCCACACCATGCTGTTGCTGTTGCTGAATCAGCTTGCCGTACTTGGTGGGATAGCCATGAGGAGCTGGCACCGTGGCCAACATGGCCGGCGATGTATCCCTTTCCCTGCTCTCCACATTGTAGGGATTGTGATAGAGCGAGGATCGGGTGGGTTGCGCCAAGCTGCCGCCGGTAAGGGAAGCATGTTCGGGTTCCAATTTCACGTAACTCGAGGTGGCTGGTGGCGCTGGCAGTGCCGTCGCCTTGGAGCTCTTCACCGGCTGCTGGCTGTAGTAGGAGGTAGTGCGACCATAGGTGGGAGCTCCACCTCGGGGATACTCCAAGCTGGGTCCCGGCGCCTCCCTTACATACTTTTCGATGGCATTGTGCACGGTGGTTTGAAACTTTTCCGTACTAAATGTCGGCATCGGCATGTACAGACTCTGGTGGTGATGCGTTGCGGACGTGGAGGACGTGGAGGACGTGGAGGCGGATGCGGGCGGCGTTCCCGTCGATGTGGGTGTCGCCCCGGCACTCCTCTGCTCCGGCGGCGTCTCATAGTGAGGCGGACATTTCCGCGCATAATTCGGACTCGGTTGCTGGTGCTCGTTGCTGGGATTACTAGGATTCACAACATGCTCCAGTTCATAGTGGCGGACGGATGAGGAATTGGTGCTGGAGGCCGTGCTGGCGGTGGGTATCGCAGAGGAGCTGGCGACGGGCGGTGCATAGGTTAGCACCTTGGTTGCGGCAGGTACTGTGGAGTACTTAATGTCCTCACTATAATATCGCTGGCTATTTGGTCCTGGCAATGGTGCTGGAATTGCTCTCGATCCGACACTGCCAGTCCCACCAGTGGCGAGGGGCTTCCCGTATGAGTATCTAGCCGGCTGCTGGTGATGATGAAGCTGCTCATCGGCTGGCGGCCAGTAGGCACTGCTACCCGTTGCATAGATGGCAGGATTCCCATGATGTCGCAAACCAGGCGCCGGCGCCGGAGCTGGCACAGCCTGGCTCTTGTAACTCCAGCTGGGATGTGGAGGATCGGGCATCTTTTTCACCGTCATATTTTGGTTAGAGGTGTAGTACTGCAGGTGGGGATCACTGCCGCTGCTGGGCGCCGTGGATCCGGTGCCCTGTGGAGGCAAGCCAGGCTGCCCCGGTTGAGTGCTCCTGTTCATGTACAGCGCCGTCCGGGATCGTTGATCCTCGGCATGGTGATGATTGCCATAGTTGCCGGCGGAGGAGGAGGAAGAGGAGGAACTCCCCACCGTCGTGGAGCTGGTGGGATGGTGATGCAGCTGCTGCTGCTGCTGGTAGTGATGTGGATGCTGCTGGTGGATCGGCTGCTGCTGCAGTGGAGGTGGCGGTGGTGGCGGGTGGTGCTGGTGGATCGGCTGCTGGTGGTGCGTGGCTTGCGGGTGATGCGAATGCGTTGGATGGTGCTGCTGCATCGACGGATGATGCGGCTGATGATGCGTCTGATATTCGTGATGTCTGTTGGGTTCCATGGTGGTGGTCTGCAAAGAGGAAAAACGAATTTAAATATTTTCCATCAATTAAGGTTAATTAACTTTAAATTTTCATTATCACATGGCGTGGAAAATTGGCTTACAATAAAGTAACAACAATACCGCTCTTAATTAACTATAAAAAATGTAATAAGTCTAAACAAATTATTATTAAAAACTCATTAGCATAAAATTCAACTTTCCAAAGCAATCTAAATTGTTAATTAGTCAGTGAATCGAGAAAATATGCACTTATATTGATTATAAATATAATTATCTCAGAATTACAAAAAAGGGTAAGGAATATAAATTGTATTTCCTTCAAAATTTGTTATCTTTATTCTAGTTTATTTACTTTACTTTTCTCAGTAATTGTTTTTAATAATTACTGGTATTTATTACTGGTAATTAATGGAAATTATTACTGTTAATTCAAATGCGACTATATTATTTGTTGTGCTGGGATAGATATAGAATAAAATAATAAAATACATAAATAGATAAAGAACGTTCAATTAAATCTATATCAGCCTGAACTTACTAATATCTGTTATGCCTTTATTTCTTTGTCAATTATTAATAACTTAGTATATACGTACATAGTATAAGCCTAAGTTAGCAGTTCATTGTTAACTATAAACAAATAAACAAATAAAAAACTAAAAGAACCCTAGGCTCGCTTTATGTGGAAGTTAGAATGCCCAACTAAGAATATAAGCTTGAATATAACACTTCATATATATATATAAGATATAGGAAAACAACAAATCAGCCTTCATGTTATATCATTTCCTAGTAATTATGTAACTGCCTTTAGCTTTAGTAAAGAGATTTGCAACTAATTGAAAACGAATACAAAAAATCTATTGTTATTGTTATTAGAAAGAATAATAAACCTTAAAAGACATGCTAAGTTATGCTAAACAAAATGAATTATTGAATAAATAAAGGGCTTTACCTAATACTTTAAATATTCTTTTATATTATAAATCTAACAGTAAAGTGTAAGCCATATTAAAGCATTTAAAACAAGTTAATTAATCAAATATAATTAAACTAATTGATATGGTTTCGCTGCAGTTATGCCATTTCAATCAGAGCAATTAGAATGTACTACAAGTCACGACTTCCTCCAAGTGAATGTATCTCAAAGATAGTCTCCATCCACACTTGTGTTATTTATTAACCAATTCTACAAATCAAAGCATGAAACTGTTAGGGCAATAAAAATAGACTAAACCCTTTTTTATGAGAGCAATAAAATATAAATTTAAAGCCACGATTTTATCTTCTCCCTTAGGGGTTATGTGTTTTGTCATTTTCCGGAATATATATACGACGCGACTCATGCAAATATGAACAAATTCCAAGGCGCGATGATGAAATTGCTAAAAACAAATAAACTTAAAAGTTGTTGCTCTTCGCCTTTTACAAAATTTAATACGTATTTTGTTCGTGGGAGAAAATATGAGAGAAAGAGCGAGATAACGAGAGGCCGAGCGAGTGGGAGAGAGGGAAATGCAAACAGTTCAACGACTTTCTAAAGAACGTGCACAAAAATAAACTGACTTTCCAATGAACCGAGCACAGCACAAAAATGCCCCCAAAAAAAAAAAAACTGATTCATTTATGGCGAAAATGAGAGAGAAATTGGACACGAGAATATATGGTTATAACCTTAAAAAATATACTTTTGGAGTTAAGCTAAAAAAAAGCTAAGGAAATTGGCTGTAAATCGAAGTATTTGTATATGGAAGTTAGTTAAGATATTTGAGAGATGACCCATGTCTTATAGATGGGTTGAAATAAATTACTTAACCTTCTTTTTTCTATTGAAATTAGTTGTGATTAAGATTAAGATCTTTAAGACTGAAATCATTAGTAACAAGATCTTTAAGATTAAAATCTTTTGCCAATGTATATTAGTTGTCCTACTATTTTATTATTCATTCAAACTTAATTAAATGACTTTGGAATATATTTAGATATAGCAGAAACACTCTTTCCTTTTAATTAAATTCTTTTAAATTGTAGTAAATGAATTAAAAGCAATTTATGCCATCATTTGCTGGGAAAAAGCGTTAATTAAAAAAGGCTCAAGAGCTCATTATTTTTTATTAGCTTCTATTTATTTAGCTTCTAGTTTTTAATCAAACAATTGATTTAATAAATAAATTACTTAAGGAACAGTAACAGTAACAGAACTAACAGTGATTAAATGATTAAAATGACCCTAATAAATCATAAACTGACAAATCAAGTTAAAATTAATAGTGTTTTCATTAAATAATAGTGAAAACTATACAAATAAATCCTGTTTTTAAATTATATATGAGAGGTTTCAACTTGTTCTTTAAGTTAATCAATTATATCATTCACTCAGCTCAATAAATTGTTCATAAAACTGATCTGTTTATAATTAAAACCTTAATATTATCGTTAAGCTTTAAAAGAAACAGAAAAGAACAGCGATAAGATGTCTCAGGTTCTCTTGCAGTTCGTTGGGCTCGTGTTCGGGGTGTTGGAATTTTGAATTTCAACCATATGCTATGGAGATAAGAGCAACAGCCGTGGATTTGCCTCTGCCAGAGTTCATTCGCGTGTTCGCATTATTAAAAAAAAAACCAAACAACTAAAACAACAGCAGCAGTGCACTTAACACTTTTTTTTAACTGTTATAATTGTTGTTATCAAATCGCGGGGGGATTATAATCCAAACGGAATGACCGACCCCCAAGCGAACACTTCACTCACGTGTGTCTAACGATTAGCAAGGCAAGCAAATACAATAAAAAATTAGAGAAACAATACATCACAGAAATAAGATGCGAAAGATAAAAACATTAGGCGAAAGGCCTCGGCAATCATATCTATTATAAACAAAAACAAATACTAAAAATAAAGGAAAACAAATAGGTAGAAAAAACAAGAAATCTTTTTCGATTTGCGCACAAATTGCTGACGGTTCTCCGTCAAAAGTTATTCAACAAAATTTGCTTCTATTGTTGTGTTTTTTGTTGGTGGATGCTTCTCAAGCTTTGTGGGCGTGTTCGACATTGTTAATTGTCATTTTCTATATGTAGTGGAATACGTAAATATTTCTATATCTATTCAAGCATTGGCAGACCTGTTAATTTGTTTAAAGCAGAGCATAAAACTGAAACTATAAATAAACTAATGGCAGATTTTAAACGATTCGGTACAGTGAAATCTTGATTGCTTTTTCGTATTGTCAGAGTTTCATTTGTTATTAATGGTTATTTAGACAATGTTTAGGCTATAAGCTATAATTATGGGACAAGTGAATGCCAAACTAAACAATTTTAATGTTAATTTCGTTCAGTATAATGATGAATTTATAGCACTTATAACATTAAGAAAATATTCATTATACAGCACATAGTTCTCAACTTGTTTGTATGATTAATTTCCCATACATACTATTAATTAAAGCTTCACAAAATAAAATACATAAAAGATTCCTTTCGATTTCTTCATGTGAATGAACTTTGTATCTCATTAAGGCCTTCACAATCTATCCTAATCAACCATATAAAGCTTTCCCCTTCGTGGTAAAGCAAATATTTTATATATACGTTTTTCCTTATCTTTTATTTTCTGCTGTTTATATTACTTCTTTTATCTTTTGTGTTTTACAGTATTTGCAATTCAAAATTTTAATTTTTACAGCTGCCAATGGTTCGAAAAAAAGGGGGAAACACGTTGAGAAAAAATTCCTGAGTTTGGCCTTGGCTTAAAACAAACAAAAAAAATGGCAACAACAATTTGAATTCAGTGAAAAATAGATAGGGAGAGAGGGAGAGATAGAGAGGGAGAGGTGGGCAGTGCAAATAGCAAACATTGCCGCTTGTTTTGCTTTTTAGCGTTTATTTAGCATTTTAATTTGGCATTTGTTGAGCCTGCTATAGCAGCTACACTATTGTTGTTGTTGCCCCCACGCCGCTTGCTTTGTTTTATAATTTCACATTTCACAAAAGTTCGTTGTGCTCTTACGACGCTCACATTTCGCGTTTTCTTTCTTTTTTTTTTTTTGCAATTCAGTTGTGTTTGTGCATTGTCGGTGCCTGCATGTATGTATGCATATATATTGTATCTGTATTTATTTATATCATTTGCAATAACAAAATAAAAATGCGTCACAAATTTATTTGCACTTTTGCTGTCGGTTATTCGTATCAAACACTCGCACAAGCTCACAGCCTTATAGCATTTATAGCCTTGACCCCTACACAATCTACACAAAAATGTATAAAAATGTTCTCTCACTTTTTTTCCTTGTATTTTATACGGTTTTTTGGGTTTGCATCATGCCACAGAACTTAATTGAAATATTTTGGTGTCGGAGGAATATCGTATATTATTCTACAAGTGAAACACTTTTGGTTGGGGAAGGTTTACGGGCAATTTCATTCAGAAATACGACCAACAATCATACTGATAAGTTATCAGGTATTAAAACTCAGTCTATGATTAATTTATATTCTTGGATAGTTGACAACTTTAAGGTCTTAATAATTGTTGTTATTGTGTAATTTAATGATTTTTATTTTGTTATTTATTTGTATTATTTTATAGTTTGAGATATTTTATGTTCTGGGATATAATGAAATAATGGTCAATGTTCTTCCTCTGTACTTTGCACTAAGGCTACAGTTTTGCGCTCGGAAACACAGTTAACAAATGTGATTTTGAGTTTCCGTAGCAATCCTTTTAAATAAACTTATTTGGTATAACATTTTTACATTATTCAAAGTGAAGAAGATAAGAATAAACTAATAACTTTCATAAGAACACAATAAATGACTTCATAAATATATTAAATCAATATAAATAATTATATATTTAATAACAAGTTAGGAATTCGTTGCAATTATAAAATGTAAATTATAGACGCTCTGGCGTCTTACTATAAATATTTCTCAGATGCTGGTAACTCCCCTTTTACAAGTGAGTATATTAGGAATACCATATATTTCCATGATGTAGCTTTGAGGAATTTTTGAATACCAGATTAATATGAAAAAATAAATTGAAATAAGTACAAATATTAACCTTTCTGTTAATAACAATAATACAGATTTAAAACAAAATTGATCCCTATTTATAAATAATTGAAATTACCCCCAGAAAGACATTAAATTTGAAATCATTTAAATATTATAGAAAACTCATGAATTCCTCGATAACCAATTAAATAACAATAAAAACCTGAACGAGATCATTCAAACCGATTCATGTTTAATAAATACAAAAATTGATTTTGTTTTTATTTATTTTCTTCGGAAATATATGTATTTGCGAAAAGTTGAAGCGTTGAGATACTTTTCTGAGAGAATGAAAATGAGCGCGCCAAAAAGCGAGCAGGAGATGATCATACAAATACATGGAGATAATGATGACAGATACGAGAAAGATCATTGAGAACTTTATGTTGTGCTTGTAGTTGTTGTGCGCCTTTGGGGGCCAACAGCACACACTTACACACTCACTACGTATCTGCTGCTACAGATACAGATACTGTATCTCGAAATGTGTGCCTGTGCTTGTGTATCTGTAGAATTTATGTCGTCGCCGCCGCCGCCGCAAAAACAAAAACAAAACAGAAAAAAAAATGTTGTAATACACATGAAAAAAAAAAAGAAACGCTAGGCGTGACAAAGACGGCGCGATGCCCCCCGTTCGTTGTGCCTAGCCATCTCCCTCTGGCATTCGCTGTATGTTGGGAGCATTGTGAGATGATGACAAAATCAAATAAACAGAAGCTAAAAGGGAACAACAACAACAGAAACAACAGCAAGAAAACAGCAAGTAAGCGGGACAATTTAAGATAACAACAATGTCAACGACTGGCCCCTTTCTCTTTCTCGCTCGCCTCTCTTCTCTTTCTAATGCGATGTGCACACGTTTTATTTATTTTTTTTCTCTCTTCCCCTGTCTGTCTCCGCACTGTCTCCTCTTTCTCTCATTTCTCATTCAATATCAAAGCAAAAGCAATAAAAATCAGCAATAACAACAAACGCGGCAGTTGTCGTGCTTCCCCCTTTGTTGTTTTTGTTAATTTCAATTTATTAGCATTTTATTTGCAGTTGTTGTTTTTCTTGCCTTTTCATTGCCGCAAAAGTTTCGTTTTATTTTGTTGTAAATGGTGCTATTTTTTGCTTCTTCTTCTCAGCTTTGCTATAATTGTTTTATTGTTGGTGTTGTACGGTTTTCATTGCTTTTTAAAGTCAATTTGTCATCATGTACAATGATTTAATTGCACGAAATTATGAGTTTGTGAAATATGTTCATACATACATACATAATTGCAAGAGGAAGAGGAAAGGCGAACAAGTTATAAAAGATAGGGGGGAAAACCAGTGGAAAAAGGTTTAAAGCAGATGGGAAAAATGTTTAAATAATTGAGGAAAGTTTAGGTGATGAAAGAGAGTTAAAGATATAGCAAATTATTGTCACAAAGGAAATGAGTTTGTTATGTAATAAATCCATAAATAATATCTACTAATTAATAAACAAATGAAGATAAACAA
The DNA here is from genome assembly GCA_008042475.1 of Drosophila kanapiae. Taxonomy (NCBI): domain Eukaryota; kingdom Metazoa; phylum Arthropoda; class Insecta; order Diptera; family Drosophilidae; genus Drosophila; species Drosophila kanapiae. The sequence continues at coordinate 935,887 of VNJM01000232.1, forward strand.
ACAAGAACAAAGTAATTACAAAAATTAACTATGAAAATTCAGTTAAGACACCAAAACAAAAGCACTATTGTGGGCAGAAATAAGGGGAATTTGTTGTTAAACTGTAGGACCACCCTTTTGATCATATCAGTAAGGTTTATAACAATCAAAGGATGATTTTTGAGCACTAATTCCTTTACTTCATTGACGAGTTAGTCATCTGTTAACGTGAACACGTTCTCGACCCACTTTGAAGTCTTGGTACCACTTATGAACATTTTTCTGCGACATGGTAGAATCAGCAAAGGCCTTTCTCAACATCTTCAGACAAATTTCATTCCGCAAACACAACTTTATGGCAATTCTCTGCTCATTTAATTTTTATTCAATTATACAAAATATATGCACAAAGAAATTACCTTAATTAAGTTGGAAATATATAAAAATATAGCAGTTTTTTTTTATAATTCCCTAACTATATACAATAATAATTGCATCTTAGTAAGAACATATATTATTAAGCTTAAGTGATACAAAAATGTGTAATATAAATATAAAGCATTGACAACTAGCCGAAGTAAAATATAAATCTAAGAAATAGTTAATTAACTTTATTAAAATATACTACAGCTTCAAATACTCAACGTTTCTAAAAGAAGAATATAAATAACTTACATTTTACATATATATCTTTAAGTTAAAGTTTCGCACTGAATATGTATCTTTGTATAAAAATATGTACAAACGTATCTGTCTTTATGACTAATAAATCACTTAAAAAGAATTTTTCTCTGATTCATCACTCTTAAAATGAGCATATATAAAGATACATTTTTTTAATAAAATGAACCCCTTCTTTTGCTTATTATAATAATTATTTGGATATGTAAATACAATAGAAACACTAACAAAAAAAATTGATTTATTTAGCATGCACCGCTGACCGCCATAACAACCGTGAAATATTCAAACATTTGCCTATAATTCACCATGAAATTTCCCATATTAATTCAAATGAATCGTAATAATTTAACCTAAATTTCACACCTCTCTCTCTCTCTCTCTCTTTACCATTCGATTCCATTTATAAGGTAACAAAAATGCCATCATTATTTGAAATTAGATCAGGGCAAATGTGTGACACAAATACCATTTGCATGGCATCGTTTGTTTGTCATTTGGTATTACTTCAGTTCCGTTCTGCTTTCTACTTAACAACTAATCAAGGAAAATTATGAAATTGCATAGGAAAACCAGAGACCATAGACCAGAGATACCAGATAGCGGTGGATATAGAGGGGGAAAATGGAAAATAATATGATAAATGAGGCATTGAGATGGCTTGTGTTGAGTGACAGAGTGAATTGTGTAAAAAGGAGGACAGCTTTATGGGCGTTTCTTAATGTAAAACGATGGGGAAACAAGTTTGTAAATTCGAAATTCTAGATTTCGTAATACTAGATAATCTTTCTGTTATTTGGTATTCAAAATTCAAACTCGGAAAGATTACTTAAAGAAAATGTACTTTCTTTCATAGATTTAATAATATATAACACGAATTTCAATAAGGAAACAAACTTATTCAACATCTTTAACATCCTTTCCAATTTACATTTTATTTCCCTTCGCGACATGCACTTTTTTTTATTTAAATCTTAATTAAAATTACAATTTAAATACTTTCTTTAAGTTTATTTACCTCTTTTTGTTTATTTTTCATTCACTCAACTTCTGTAACTTTAAAAATTCATTTCACACTCCCAACAGGTGTCAAATTGTACAAAACAAAATGTATTCATGCAACAAAATAATAAATAACAAGTTAAACAAAACAAAACTCGTAAGGGGGAATTTGGGACCTTCAAAAAATTAATTAAACCAAAAATACTTGTAGCTTGACTCATGGAAATTTAAATTGCAAACAATGCAAGTTAAAAAAAAAAAAAACTGAATATGACAGCGAAATGCGAGGAAGTTAAAGTGTAGACTCGTATTTATTTTTCCCAATCTTGTCTAGTCAGCAAATGAGTTGGTAAATTGTTAGATTTCTGTATACACTCTCTAAAAATAAACCAAGTAAACAAAACTTGGCAAAAAGGGCAGACAAAGTAAATTTATAGTTGTTGCCACCAGAAAAAAAAAGTACACACAAAAAGCGAAGGGAGAATCTGTGTGTGTGTGTGTGTGTGTGTGTGTGTGTGTGTGTGTGTGTGTGTGTGTGTGTGTGGAACACATTACGACGGGGGAGGTAGGTGTTGGGGAGCTTAGCCATGTGATAGAGGTGAAATGATGCAGCAAATAGAAGGGGTTTCCAACTTGAATTTATGAGTACTTCTATATCCCCCACAAAAGTTCCCAGACCAAAGTTCAAATTGATGCGAGTTTATTTTTTAACGGTCTAAAAAAGTTCTTATCTCAGTAAATTTTTGCCAAGGCGAAGAAGCTCTAGCTAGCCGGGCCATAATAAAGCAGCAATTCATGGTCTTGGTGAAATTTTATTATTGGCAAAGGCAGCGTGTGACAGTAACGGATTTATATATGCGAAACACGTTTTAAACTGGCTTTTATGCAGCTCCTTTTTAAACACAAGAAATGAATTAAATTTTGTCTTTATTTATAGCACGGATTAATATGCATTGAAATTTGATTAGGCACAAGAGATAATCCAAAAAAAAAAGGCAAGTTGACAGAAATTTGATACTTTTGATAAGTTCTTAATTTCATGCTATAATGAAATTACTTGATATGCGCTATCTGATAGATAAGGCTCAAAGGTACCAAGATAGTTAGGCTATTTTCTTTGTTTTGTAAATCTTTAAGTGGCAGAGAAATGAGTTTAAAATGTAAAGATTGAAGGGCATCCATAGATTTCTTAAAAGTAACCAATTTTAAGATAAACCTATACATTATTTGATATAGCAATGGATATTTGCACAAGCATTTACTAAACACTGATAGGGAGCAAGTTAAATGCCCAATTTATCTTTGATTATACGAATTTCTTAGTTTCATATATTAGTTTGCATTTTTTATCAATTTAAAACGCTTAGAACTAATAAATCTATTCTCCACCACTGAAAATGTATCTAATTAACAAACCAAAAACCTCTTTTTTAAATAGTTTCAATAAATGTATTAAAAGCTATAATTATAATCGGGTTTTGGCTAATAATTATAGCTTTAATATATATTTATTATTACTTATTAATAAATAAATAGTTTACCATTACTTAGGTTTACTAATCGGCTCATCAAGCCTTTGAGTAACCTTCAAAGAGAACCTTAAAAAAAAACCTCAAAGTATTCCCCATTTTTTTATAGCCAATAACGATGTGTCAGAACTTTTCTTGCTAGTGTCATCCGCTCATAAACTATTCTCCACTTTCATGACGGAGATACAGATACAAATATATCTACAAGCAGAAAGCCAAAAGATATCTCTTCAGAGTTAACGTTATTCATCAGAGCCAACTCGGCACACATGCAAACAGATAGATAGCCAACAGGCCAGCAGTCTTGGGTCTGTTCTGTTTTCGGTTTTCTCTGTTTGTTTCGAAACAAACCGGTTAAACGCTTTTAGCTTTTTAGCTTTCAGCGAAAAGCAGCAAGAAAGAACAGCACACACATATAAAACAGAAACCGTTTAAGCGTACAATGGGCGTAGTTGGTTTAAGTACAGAGGGGAAGTTACGGCGTAAAGGGGAAGCGGAGTAGGATTGACTACAACTAATTATCAACCACAACGAATCGCGCACAGCTGTACAGAGCAAACAAACGCTGTTGAATTCGTTTCAAATCGCTCGATTCGATTCTGGGTTTCTATTTCCCCCTCAAAGCCTAACGATTTATCAACAAATCAAACGTTCGATTGTGTTGGTAGTGGTGGCCCCAAACATTGTAAACATTACGAGCACATAATATTGTTTTTGGCCCCGTTATCAGCTTCGGTAAACGCTATTTTGCCCGATTTCGTTTTATAGATTAGCCCGAAAATGAGGAAACCCTGAAACAATTACAGTCAAATATCTTGATAAATTCAAATGGCATCTGTTAGATACAATATTAAATTAGGGAGGTTTAAGGAAAGTAAATTAGATTGTTTACCAATTGTTACAGGGAAGGAGTCACAGAATGAAATCTATTTAGATTCAGAAACAAATTGAATGCTTATGTAAATAATGTTTAATTGTTATATATTTTAAGACGAAAGTAAAAAGAACATATAATATAATGAGATAAAAATTATAGTACATCCAATTGTAAGATTTATATACCATCTCTTATATACAAAATCAATCTATAGAGTTATAGGGAAACTGAAGAAATGGTATTAACAGCTACAAGATAGTTATAGATAGATATTTTAAATAGTTTGTAACGGAGGGCACTATTTGTAACTTCATCAACGCCAGAGTTAAGTTTATCGATGTTTTACTGTATATTTGATGTACTTGTTACATGTTTGCTCATTTCCCCTTAGTTTTCCATGTTCTATTTGGTCTGCGTTGAGTAATTTATGAATCGGTTGGACTATTTTCAGAGCGAGAAATATATATATATATACGGAACACTTAAAACAAATACATATATCGCTTTACAAGCTGATAACAAAATTGAACAGAGAAACGTGACTTGAAGCGGTCAGTATAAATCCGGAGAACTGGGTATGCCAACTATTTGATCAAGCAATGCATTTAGGAACGAGGCATTTGAGTTGCTAAAAATTCCGTAAAATGTTAAGGTCATTAAACATTCAACTAATTGTTGATACATCCATGACAGGCAGTTCGTCAATGAGAATACAGTCGTCAAGGAATCACCTAAGCATTTGTTTGTAAATTTCAGTAAGCATTAAGTGCAATTTAGCTTGACAATTATTATGTACATTATTTATTAGTATTATTACTACACTTGGTAAAACAAATGCTAATAATTCCTTGGCTTTAATGTAACCAATAATAAGAAATGGCAAAAGAACAAAGCTATAATAATTATTATTATTACACACCCTTTACATATACATATGTACATATTTAATTAAAATAGTTTTTGTATGATTTTTTTAAGGGAAAATGTTTCATTATCTAACAATTGTTTGTCAGTTTGTATCTTTTGCTTCACACTTAACAAACAGTACACATTTTGAACATAATTAGCTAGCTAACTAACTAATAATAAAACTTATGAATAAAAACACAAGCCTGAAAAATTTTGGCTATAAAAACAGTGTTAAGGGAAGCAAAAAATCTATGAGAATCAACAATGGATTGTTCTTTTAACTGAGTCAAGTTGGGATGAGTAATTAGCTTCTATATAAACTAAAAATGCATTTTTTCTTACTAAATTGGTTAGAGCCGTACATAAATAATTAAGTATATATTTTGCTTTTTAAGTTTACTTTTTATAATATAATTAATTAAATTGTGGATTTAATTTGTTTAATATTGTACGGATTTAATAGAATAATTTTATTTTATTCATTAATTTTATTCTTTATTGTATTCTTTTATAAAGACTAAATATATTTCATAAAATATTTTATGGGATCATAAGTTTTTATGAAATTATTCAGTAGTTTGTAATATTTCAATGCCTTTTTATTAACTTGCATTCGTAGCTTACTTTTACATTATCTTTTATTATTATTGTTATTTATATTGCATTACTAATCACATTGATTAAATTCTTAATGAAATCATTGACTCTTAATGGCAGTCTCAACTTTATAATGAATGAAAATGAAAAGCTGTCCCAGCTTCATCGATTGACTTTTACCGTTAAGTTTATGGCGATTACGAATAAAGGCATCATAAAAACACCGAAATTCTTGGGAGAGCGTGAGAAGCTTGAAAGAAGAGCTTAAAGCGAGAAGAACAAGCGTGAAGACAATGAGAAGAGCAGAGCAGAAGAACAGAAAAGAAAGCGAAGAAAAGCCAACAGCAGCAGCAGCTGTTATCAAGAAAGTAACTGTAAATAAGCCACCTGTAGCCGTTTCGCATGCTCCAAAAAAAAAGAAAGAAAAAAGTGAAACAAACACAGCACATTTGCCCTTCTCTCTCTCTCCCTCTTTCTATTTTTTTTGGTGGTTAACACAACATGGCAACAGCTTAATTAAAGCCCAGATTTTTGAGACAAACACTTTTGGGGTTTTATAACAAATAAAAAATATGTACAACTCACCTTGAGATGATCCAATATATAATGTTGCCTTTCTTTGTGGTTACCTCCCACGCGTGGCCCTTAAATCCGTTTACAGTTATATTTATTGTAAACTCTCTGCTGCTTCTTCTGCTCTTGTTGTTGTTATTCCGTTCAGCATTGCTTTTCACTTTACTTCACACACACACGCACACAGAGACACATATGTAGAGAGCAAGAGACACGATACACGTACAAAGTTTCTCGTGCAGCAACTTTTTCTCTCTTTTCTTTTCTTTGCTTTCTTTCTTTCTTTTTATATATATATATATATTTTTTTTTTTTGTGTAAACCAGTATTTTTGTGCCTTCTTTCACTTGTATGATTTTTTTATTCAAGAAATTGTTGAATAACGGTTTCTGTTAGCCGCTACGCTCTTGTCGCTGTTGTTGTTGTCATGAATTTCACTTTGCTTTCGCGTTTCACGCATTGCTGCTGCTTCTTCTTCTTCGGCTTCGTCTTGTTGCTCCTTTTTCTCTTAGTAGTTGTAGTTGTTGTTGTTGCTTTAGCCGTGGGAAACCTGTCCAGCAGCCTTAAAGCCGCTGTTTTTGTTGCTTTTCATTTTTCGGCCGCACATTTTCATAGCTTTGCTCTGCAGAAAACACTTCAGACATTTTAATATTTAATCATTTTTGTATTTTGTTTCTTTTTTATAGGTGAAAAAGCAAGCAAACAGCGTGTGTATATAATAAATAAGGCAAAAATTCCAACAAAATATACAATTATTGTTGTTGCTCAACGTTCATTGCCACACACACACACATACATCTACATAGACGAGCAGACAACGAGTCAGACACACACGCATACATATACGATTTTTTTTGGGGCTAAGGGGGGCGGTTTTTTCTTTTTGTTTCAAGGCAACTTCATTTCTTGACTCTTTTTTCCTCCCCCGCAAAGGGAAACAAAGAAAATTTCACTTGACTCGCACACACACACACGCTTGCACACACACTCACACTCTTTCAGACACCGAGACTCGGACATTTCCCCAAAGGAAATATAATTTAAAACATTTTTATTGACACAATTACAAGGTTTCTGCTTCTTGCGTCTGTTGTTGTTGCCGCTTGCTTGCTTGCTTCTTCTCTTTATCGTTGTTTTTGTTGTTGGCCTACTTTGTGTGTGTGTTGTTGTTGTATTTGCTTTTTCTCTCTTGCCTTTATTTTTTTTTGTGTTGCTCCAACTTCTCCTCTTCGCTTCGAAAAAATTTCACACGCGCCGTTTCTTTTTTTTTTTTTGTAGTGTCTCTCTTTTTTACGTAAATTAGATTGCCATTTGAAGTTATTTCGGGTTTTTGGGGATTGCACTTGGTATTTAGCTATTATATATATGTATAAATATATATGTGTTGCACTACATTATATTTATAAACATTATGTGTATATGTTTGAAATTTTAATGGTATTTTTGCATAAAAAGAAAATCAGACGAGACGAACGTATGAACAATGAAATGGTCTTTGTTTTGCTAGTGGTGTAAGAGATGCAGATACTATCGCAAGATGCAGATGCTATCGAAAAATACAAATACTATCGAAAGGCACAGTATCAAACGATAAATTTATTATCGAACAATATATGTATTTTTTCTCTCCATTCGTATCCGAATCTCCCAGTTCTACGCCATTTTCTTGTCAATCAATTGACTTTAGACCATTTACATACATATTAAACAGCCGTTAACCAAACTTGTACGAATTTAACCTCTGAGGCTGCTAACTTGTCTTGAAATCGGTTAACCATGTTATGACTGTTAATTCTTCGCCTATATTTATCGCGTTTAATTAGCTCGGTGCTGTTAATTTTAATTTAACAACATGACAACATAATGTCTTTATAAATTTAATTATTACCTGCAGCATTTCGTTAGCAATGTTCCAAATCTTTTTATCAATGTTTTGCACCTTTCGCATGACAATAAAAATATCGATTATTTCTTAAATTGATAACTGTATCCTATCGTTGATAACGAACTCCATCTCTAGCGTCTCTTAAGCGCGAAAAGTCTGCGAAAAAACAAAACAAATCAAGGTATGCGACTTAAAAAATATCTAAACAACTAGTTGAAATGTATTGGGAATAATTGCAGAGATGCCGCCATCATCCTCACAAGACCCCCCGCTGGCTGGGCTGAAGTATTGCGCCATAGCTCGCCATCGCCTTAAGCAGCCGAGCCGAAAGATAAATGATCCAAACGTGCACCGCTTTGCGAAGCGCATCAATTCGGAAATACGCCTGGGATCCTCCATGTGCCTGATCTGCTATAATAAATTAATGCAGATATACCGGATGAAGATGGCTAATGCCCAGAAACACATGGATGATAATAAAAAGAGGTCTGGCAATAGTGTTTCTGATTTGAGCAGCAGCCAGCAAATGGATTCCTCCTCCGATCCGAGTATGGTGAATCCACCCCAGAGAGGTGGGGTTACGATGCGTAAGAAGGTGACAATCCCTACGCCTGCCTCCTCGCGGAGCTCCTCCACCTCAAACGATGACAGGCCCAGCACATCACCTGCAACGGCAGCCAAGAGAAAGCGGACAAGTGGAGAGGCTTCGCCACCAGCATCAGAGCAGGCAGGTGGAGTTACGATGCGTATGAAGGTGACAATCCCTTCGCCCGCCTCCTCGCGGAGCTCCTCCACCTCAAACGATGACAGGCCCAGCACATCACCTGCGACGGCAGCCAAGAGAAAGCGGACAAGTGGAGAGGCTCGGCCACCAGCATCAGAACCGGCATTGGAATCATCAACGCCACCAGCAACGCCATCAGCACCGGCACAACCATCATCCCCGGCACCACCATCAGCACCGCCGGTAGTAAGTAGAACATCCTATGTCAGCGACGACGACGATCCCAACTCGAACCTCAGTCTTAATGCGGTGAATGGCACGCGCTTGCCGCATATTCAGCCCATTCCCAAGAGGCGCCAGTTTGTGCATCTGAATAAAGTGGCGATGGACATATATCTGGCAGGTACCACGGGGGGATAAGCCAGGGAGTCAAGCTGGCTGCCCAAACACGTATCCTTCTGGAAGGCTGCGTAGTCATTTTAGGTTTTAAACAATTAATAACAATGCTGAGGTCATTTTTAGAATTTATACTCTCCTTCTTAATGATAGTAAATAGTAAAAATTGTTAATGTGTATGTCCCAAACAGTCGGTAAATTTTATATTAAAATATTTGTAAATGTTGTGACAGTTGTCTGAAGGAATAGAACTAAGTATACATGTATGTACGATCGTTAAAATTCTGTTAATTTTATTTAAGAAAATATGTATTTTAATAAAATCATTTATATTTATATGTGTAATCTTTTATAATAAAAATATCAATGAAAAAATTATAATAGAATTAATATCGCGATGGTTCAAAAACTATCGACAATCATCCATATTGTAGTGACCTTTTCCAACACTGGCACCCATTTAAGCGGTAAACATTCGTACAAGCAAATCACAAGTAAGCAATGCTCAAATATCTAAAATAAAAAACTAGGCATCAATAGAAAGTTATTAATTGCAGACATGCCGCAAGACGCTCCATCGAGGTACTGTGCAATAGCCGCACATGTCCTGAAGCAGCCGAGTCGTAAGATCTGGGATCCGCATTTACTCAAGTTTGCGCAGCACATCAATTCGGAAATTCGTTTGGGGGCCTCCATGTGCCTGATATGCTATAAGAAATTGATGGCTTTATACCGACTGAAGATGGCCAATAAACGGAAGCGCGAGGATGAACGACAGGCCGCTGCCAACAGCGTTTCGGATGTGAGCATCAGCCAGCAAATGGATTCCAGTTCCGATCCGAGTAGGGCAAATCTATCCCAGAAGAGCTCCTCCACCTCAAACGATAACAATCCCAGCACATCTACTGCCAAGGCAGCCAAGAGAAAGCGGACGGAAGATACCTCGCCACCAGCTGTAGCTAGTAGCACATCCTATGTCAGCGACGACGACGATCCCAACTCGAACCTCAGTCTTAATGCGGTGAATGGCACGCGTTTGCCGCATATTCAGCCCATTCCCAGGAGACGCCAGTTTGTGCATCTAAATAAAGAGGCAATGGACATATATCTGGCAGGGACCACGGGAGGATAAGCCAGTGAGTCAAGTTGCCAAACAGATCCTTCTGAAAGTGGATCCGTTAATACAGGTCCGCATAGTACAGGTTGAACCTGTTCAAATATTATTTAAGAAACTTGGGACGACGGAAAATTTTTATGCAAAAAGTTGCATAAAGTTAAGAAAAATTACATTTCTGTTATTATAGTGTTCATTTTAGTATATGTGTAAATTTTAGAATACAACAAAAGAAAACAAAAACTTGAAATTATATTTTTATATCGCGATGGTCTGAAAACAATCGATTGCAACTGATTTGCAACCATCGATATTGTCGAGCCCTATCCATCACTGGCGTCCATTTAAGCGGTAAACATTCGTACAAGCAAACCTAAGTAAGCAGAGAAACATAAAAATCTAGAAGAGGTGGGCTTTTAAACGAATTTAATAATTGCAGATATGCCGCCAGCATCCGCCCGAGTCGCCACGCCGCAAATATACTGCGGACTAGCCCGGCATCGCCTCCAGCAGCCGAGCCGTGCCATCAGAGATCCACGGCTGCTCCGTTTTGGGCAGCGAATCAAATCGGACTTGAGCCTGGGAACTGCCTTGTGCCTGACCTGCTATCAAAAATTGTTGACGATATACCAGCTTAAGGTAAAGCATGCCCGACAGCATTTAGAGAAGCGAACGGATGAAGAAAATACAGATGACCATTCGGAGGACTTTCCCGAACGCTAAATCCAATGTGCAGGAAACCCACCGAAGTCGGCCGCCACCACACGGGCCACACCATCATTTTCAAAAAATACTTAAAATACTAAGTTGATATTAATTCAAACTAAAAAAAAAAAAATGCATTGCAAAATGATTATCATTTCATATTACATAACAAAATAATGTAACCCTGTCAAATTGAAGAAGTTATGACAAAAATGAGTGCCTTAAAGGGGTAATATTTACGTTTATATAAAACAAGAAGTAATAAAAATGTAAATAAATGAGAAACCCCTTTAAAATTCAAGTCTTTTAATGTTACTAATAGAAATAAAAATGTTCAAACATTATGCAGATAGGTATATTTTTCATTATTTTTAGCGAAACCATTAAGGCTTAATAAGTGAACAATTAAAATATATATTGGCCTTAATCATCCGATAGTTTTAAGCTGGAATCAGCATACAACGATATATTCGCAAGCATTCGACAACCCTAAGCAACATCCAGATTGCTCAGCAAAGTTTCCCTCCTTTCTGCCATCAGCTTGGCAAGGTCTTGTTTTTTAATATTATTTTTATTATCATTGCATGTATATTTTATTCAAATGATAGACAAGGAAAAATAATAAAACATATTACTGAGGAAAATTTGACCGTTTTATATATCTGAGAAATATTTTCGAATGGACTTGTAAGCTGTAAGAGTGAGTTGGCAACACCACATAAACAAATGGAACTACAAATGAAATTCTGGCAGCACTGGCCAGCAGGGGCTATATAAACAAATCGAACTGCGATTCAGTTGACAGAATTCTCGGCGTAAGCAAACTCAGAGGGCTGAACAAAAAAATCAAGAATTGTTCTGCTCGGAACACATCAAATTCTGGTTATTGAATTCGAGAAATAAACGCAAAATTTTTTGGCAAAAATGGCTGAACGCGATGCCGCATCGAATCAGTTGATTGACTACAAAAACTCCCAAACGGTGAGTGTGTTGGTGTCAGTGTGCCAGCGAGAATCAGCGTGTGTTTGTGTGGGTGTGTGTGTGTGCCGGCCCGAAAGTAGGGGATAAGAGAAAGGCGAAGAAGAGGGCAGCAGGAACGAAAAGTTGTGAAAAATAAAATAAACAAAAAACAAAGACAATTAAGGCGGACGATTGCTATGATGCTGTACTTTTCTGTTTCGATATAATTAATAATTAAAAAAATGCAAAAAGTCACAAAGATCGTGCATTTCGAAAGCGAACAGTTCAAAGTTCAAGAGCGGTCGCTATCGCGTTCTGTTCTCGCTCTCTCTCTTTTCTGCTCTCTGCCTGTTTATTTATACGCATCTTATCAGAACTGACCGGAGTCTGATAAGAGTTATCAGGCTTACCGTTAATTTTTCCCGGTGGATTGGAAGGGCCTAATCCAAAGTTTAGTTAACTTTTAGTTTTAGCTTTTAGCCTTTTGTCCACCTCTAACCTTGGCTAACCTTTCGCTTTTGTTTATTTTGTTTTTGCTTTGCAATTTTCAATTTCATTTGGCACTATTCGCTGCATGTCGATTATATTTTGTATTTATTCCAATTTGTTTGCACTTTCGTGCTAAATGTTCGCTTTCGCTTTTGAGCGCACTTTGTAAAATGGATTTGTGTTCGTTTAATGATTTGCAATTGAACAATCTCGTGCAGCTCGACACGGCAGGTTTTTGAAAAAGTATTCCTAATTCCTTAATGGGATAATCGTAAAAGAATGCCCAGAATTGTAGTTGAAATTATTTGGAAAAATTCTATTTGAAATTCAGATATTAAATATACTTAATTCCCTGAATTCCTTAATCACAAGAATTGTAGTTGAAATTATTTTGAAATGTGTAATAATATTTTAAATTTATAGATTTATTTATAATACGAATAGAGCATACATTCTTAAAAAATGTTTTCAATGAAAAATGTTGAATTTCCCCGTTTCCAAACATTTTTTCCATTAAGAAATTTAGTTTTCAGATTAAAAAAACGGATATGTTGCTTTAAAAGCTGAAAAGATATTATAATGTTATATTAACACACTTAAAATAAAATTCTATACTTTTAGTTTCAGTTTTTTAAATCTATTATATATATTTATATATAAAAAAATGAATAAAACATAACTAATATATACAGAAGTATAAAAAAGGTACAAGTACCTGCCCCTTAAACCATCTAGTAATTAAATCTATATATAGAATCCATTACACAGCCATATCCTAAGGGTCTTTCCCCTTTTTGCATGTCCCCCCCATAAATCGATAAATTGAACTCAAATATTCAGAGCTATTTCCCAGTTTGATAAGCATCGAAAACTTGCTAAGTAATTGCCCCAAATAGATTAGATTTATCAGTAATATACACACCTCTTTGGTTAAGAGTATAGCTACCTCGATTCTTTATAAACTTCAGTTAGATTAAGCCTTGGAAGAACTTAAAAAGAACCCTATGAAAATATAAATATATATATGAGTTGTGTAATCTATATATAATTGATCAATTTAGCTAAACAAAGAAGCAATTATCTTCATTAATTTTGGTAAAAAGAATACTTAAATTCTGCAAAAATTGCACTAATTAAAAGTACTTATATTTCACGTACTAATAAACAAGATAATATATATCAAATATAATATGTAAATCAATTAAAAAAGTTACAACCGATGAGTCAAAGAAGTCAATTAAAACTTACAGAGTTACGCCCTTACTTTATTAAACCACAAAGCAAACAATTATAATAACTTTTTCTATATGTACGAATGTATATATATATGAGTTGTTTGTGAGGTTGGAAAAATCGCTGGCAAGTCAATGGACTTTGGCTGCGACCGGCTCAATGTTGCATAAACTGGTTGCAATGGTCGATCACGAGACAACGAACCCGGCCGAAGAAACCCGTTTTGAGCAGTTTTTCAAACTTGGGAGCGGAAAATGCGTTTCGACTGCCATTAGTTAACGCAAATTTTCTTTCTCCAACTTGGCATTATGCAATATTATAGTTGGAATACTGTATGGAATATTGTATGTGACCCAGAGAAGAGTGTCTTGCCTGGTTGGCTACATTTGGTTCGTGTTGTTTTAGCCGATTTTGACCTTCTATGACGAAACTATGAAAACTGCATTCTATCAGGCAATTAAATGTTTGCCTTTGTTTTCGCTGAGAGTCGGTTCTTTGTTTCCACATATAGTGGGAGAATCGTATAAATATATACCTTGCTTGATTTGATTACCGAAAAAAAAGTATTTGAAAAATGTACTTTTGAAACATAATATATTGCGGAAGGTCGTAATATGAGTTTATAGAAAAAGAACAAGTATGAGCGGTATTAAAAACATTTCTTAGTTGTTTATTAAAGTATTTAAAGTAAGAAAAATGTGTAAACTTAGTCATGGAGTCTTTGTAAACAAGAAAAATAAATATAACTTTGATGAATGGATTGATGGCAAGACATAAAACTAGTTCAGCATGTATTTTACAATATTTCTTAAAATATAGAAGGTATTTCCTGCAGTTTATGAACTGTATTGAGAAATAAACAACTTTTAAGTACAATTCCACCTCTCATCACTTGAAATCTTCGTTGTAATATCCGAAGTGAATCATCTTTCTTATAACTTGCCCTTCAAATGACTCAGTTTCTTGTGATAAATGATATCTAGTCGGCAATATTGTCTCTCCTAGAATATTTATCAGATGCACAGATATCTTGTTAAGCCTACCTCATTAACATGTTTGTTTGTTCGCCTCCCCGACATGTTGCAATTAAAAAAGAATCTTTACAGTAGTCGCATGTATTTTTGCATTCTTTTTGTTGAGATCGTACGAGGTTCGTTCTTATCGAAGTTTGCTCTTCTCTATATATATTCATACATAAGCATTGGAGGCCCGATACGAACCAGATTGACTTGTTGTGGGGCGTGAATCGGGTTCCATTCTCATTCGCATTCTCACTCCCGGTTTTGCTTCACTTTTCGTATCTCTTCCCTCTGAAAGTGGTCCCACATTGTTGTCTCAAAGTGCAAACAATTCTGATTAAATCGCAGCAAATAAAGAAGTACAAAAAAAAACAAGCGTAGAAAGACAAGAGTGCAGAGAAAAGTATATAGAAGCAATAGGACTACATACATATATAGAAATGTTTCCGAAAAATCAAGAATTTCTAAGGAGAGTTCAGCAAAAAAGGTGATCTAATTGAGCAGCTTCAAAGGTGCTTTGAATATAAAATAAGCTACTAATTGGAACGCAATTATTGAGGAGGGTCTTGAAATTAAATAATGAGTCTGTGTAAATAGATTTTATATATATTTATAATATATATAGAAGGTAGATCTTCTCCAGATTTATAAAAAGGGTTCTTTTAGGTCAAGATGTCTCATCAGTAACAATTTTTCTGCAACTAACTTTCCACTTGGGAATTTTAGCGCTAACTCAGACTGTAAATGCGGCGCTACTGAAGGAGTTACTATTCTGTAATCTTCGAAATGTTAATACTTGAATTGCATTCTTGTAATAATATCTATATTGTGCTTCCAAGTAAATCCTGGCCATATATTATTTCCTTTCCTTTTTATTCATCCGACTTTTAAGACTTAAGATCAGATAGCAACACTTAGGTTGATATAACAATTAAAAAGTAAACACTCCCTTAGTAATTCCCGACAGCCAAACGACTTTGTTGTGAAATATAAACAGCAGCTTAATTTATATGTTTGACACATCAACAGGGGGTCTTCAGTTTGATATATATATATAGCCACCCCATATGGTATACAGAAATCTTTAATGTATGTGTTCTAGAAATGCTTTCAAATTAGAATTTCGCAATAGCATTAGCTAAACAGTGACAGTTTTGCAAATTGACTTGAGTTAATTCTATAATGAGTGGCTTGCATGCGAATTAAATGAGGGTGTGGTGTCTCCAAGGGATATTAATTGAAAACACAGGAAGATGATGTTGATATGGAGAGACACTTGATATTGTACAAAAAAAGATCGCTGTCTGATAAATGACGGACATTTTAGTAAGCTAATTGATATTTCAGATCCCGAACAGACAGCGATATATTTGGCTTCGATGAGAATGCATTATTTATGGTTATCTTTTTATAAAAGGTGTTATTTATTATTCATTGAAATACAAAACCAGGGGAATTAAAGAGGATACATTGAAAAATGTTAATTACAAATTGCGCCTCAATCAATTAATATCAATGTGTAATACGTTTTGTTAAAGACTGACAAGTTAAATTTGATTATTGTTCATAAATCTCCATGGAATTTATTTGCCACTTAACTCAAATTCTAGGCAAATCTTATTTTGTGCCCCGAAAAACACACACCTTTCAAAGTGACCCCCCCTAGGTAGTGATAAAGTTGCACAATCTTTATGCTTATGTTTTCTTCGTGACAAGCGCCCATAGATTATAAATAAGAAATATGAAAGTCCGCTACTTGCCCGAAATAAGAATTATCACTAAAGCTTCGATAAGATTAGGCGACACTTTGAACTGCTGGAATATTATATAATGCGAAATTTTGAAGAATTGCACTTTGCAGCTCAGTCTAGCCGGTAAAGTGGTGTTTAAATTAAATATAGTGAGGGGAACTCGAGGTCTAGTTTGGATTATATGCCAAGATAGCACCAGTTCCGGCTGAAAGCCAAGTTAGCATCATCAGTGAGGATTCTGCTACAACCGAGGTCCTGAAATCAGACTTGGGAATTCCTGCGGCCCTCATTACAAATATTTTCGACTTGTGCTAATGTTGAAGGACTAGAAGGGGTTCCCACAAGTAGACCTCGAGTTATGCTTTATAATAAAAGAAAATATACATTGCTTAAACATAAAATAATAAAATATATATAGTTAAGAAAATATCAAAGCATTAAGCTCTATAAAAATAAAGTAGTCATTACCTTAACTGGTTTCCTTAATCCTCTGTTGCAGGTCTCGCCGGGAGCCATTACCACTGGCCATGGAGCACCCATTGGCATCAAGGATGCCGTACAGACGGTGGGTCCCCGTGGACCCGTGCTTCTCCAGGACGTCAACTTCCTCGATGAGATGTCGCACTTTGATCGCGAACGAATTCCCGAGCGTGTGGTCCATGCCAAGGGAGCTGGTGCCTTTGGTTACTTTGAGGTTACCCACGATATCTCGCAGTACTGTGCCGCCAAGATGTTCGACAAGGTGAAGAAGCGCACTCCGCTGGCCATCCGTTTCTCGACGGTGGGCGGTGAGAGTGGATCTGCGGATACCGCACGTGATCCTCGTGGATTCGCCGTCAAGTTCTATACGGAGGATGGTGTCTGGGATTTGGTGGGCAACAACACGCCCATTTTCTTCATTCGCGATCCCATACTGTTCCCCAGTTTCATACACACGCAGAAGCGCAATCCGCAGACGCATCTGAAGGATCCGGATATGTTCTGGGATTTCCTCACCCTGCGCCCGGAGTCGGCGCATCAGGTATGCTTCCTGTTCGGTGATCGCGGCACTCCCGATGGCTATTGCCACATGAACGGCTATGGATCGCACACCTTTAAATTGGTGAATGCCAAGGGTGAGCCCGTCTATGCCAAGTTCCACATGAAGACGGATCAGGGCATCAAGAATTTGGATGTAAAGGCGGCCGATCAGTTGGCCAGCAGCGATCCTGATTATAGCATTCGGGATCTGTACAATAGGATTAAGGGATGCAAGTTCCCCAGCTGGACGATGTACATCCAGGTGATGACCTTCGATGACGCCAAGAAGTTCAAGTACAATCCGTTCGATGTAACCAAGATCTGGCCGCACAAGGAGTATCCCTTGATTCCTGTTGGCAAGTTAGTCCTGGATCGCAACCCCAAGAATTACTTTGCCGAGGTGGAGCAGATCGCCTTCAGTCCGGCTCATATGGTGCCCGGAATTGAGCCATCTCCGGATAAGATGTTGCAGGGTCGCCTGTTCTCCTACTCGGACACCCAGCGTTATCGTTTGGGACCGAACTACTTGCAGATTCCCGTCAATTGTCCCTACAAGGTGAAGGTGAACAACTTCCAGCGTGATGGCGCCATGAATGTCACCGATAACCAGGACGGTGCACCCAACTACTTCCCCAACTCCTTCAATGGACCACAGGAATGCCCCAGGGCTAGGACTTTGTCCACCTGCTGTCCGGTTACTGGCGATGTCTATCGCTATAGCAGCGGCGATACGGAGGATAACTTTGGCCAGGTCACCGATTTCTGGGTGCATGTCCTGGACAAGTGCGCCAAGAAGCGTCTCGTGCAGAATATTGCCGATCATCTGAACAATGCCAGCCAGTTCCTGCAGGAGCGTGCTGTTAAGAACTTCACCCTGGTCCATGCCGATTTCGGACGCATGCTGACCGAAGCCCTCAATCTGGCCAAGTCCTCCAAGTTCTAAGCGATATTGGATATCTGGACATGGTTCATCTTACGGCCTTAATTACGGTTTAACAACAACAACACCCAACTCCGACTCCGACACTGACTAACAACAAGAAGCGTAATGGCTTTTTTCGGCTACCTTGGTTGCGGGCTAAAATCAAATTAATTAATTAATTAATGTACTTGTGTCTTGTTTTGATATTCAAAATTGTCTTAGTTTATACACGAAATATAAATATATATTCAAATGGATACACATATACAATAAACTCTTTATATTTTGATACAAAAATATTCCTATTGGAGTATTACTCTTTCATTATATAGTTAATTGTTAAATGTAAACAAAAATATATTTATTTCCCTTTTTTTAATATAATTAATTACAAAATGAACGACTTTCTCAGATGGTCTTATTTAAATTTAAAAAATGTAAGCAACAGGTCTCACCTATCAATCATTCTAAAACTGTTTGGGCCTATCGATTGCAGAAGCAATCGATAAAACATAGGTAGCTTACATACACTCTCTAGCAAGACAATTTAAGCAACAGGTTTCGCTAAACAATTTCCTTAAAATGTAAAGACATGTGTGTACAGAAGAAAAATATATTTAATTTCCCTTTCCTAATACTTTTTAATATGCGAGCAACAGGTTTCCCTTAACAATTATTACAAAACTGTTGAAGTTATCGTTATAGCAAAAGGCAACTTACCATCTATAGCAGGGCAGTTCAAGCAACAGGTTTCCCAAAACAATACCCCTAAAACTGTAAAGGCATATCGATTGTTGAAGTGAATCGTTATCGTTTTAGTGATTCATTTACCATCTCTAGCAGGGCAGCAGAATAATATCGAAATCGGTTGCGATACTATTAAAGCATATCGGCGCGCACCCTTTAAATTAAAGTTAAAGTCAAAGAAATATGAAATGTATTGTTTTAAGCTTTTTATTTGTATTTGATATTTTCTTTTACAAACTATATAAAACATAAATCAATTGCAAATGTACACAGTATCATTTAAGCTTACACTAAAGGCTATTTTGTGTGTGTGCTCTCGTTTCGCAAACGCAAGTAAGTTGAGTAGGTTGTTTCGTTTCAATTGTTTTTCTTGACGAATATTATGTACGTTCTCTCAGTCTAGTTATTACAAAATATAAATGAACGTTTAGTTTCCCGTGTTATTTTTTCTTTCGTTTTTTGCTAAATGCAACGCTTAAGTAACACATTAATTGTTGTTTAAATTGCTTAGCTGGGTCCGTGGGTTCATACTCTTTTCGCTAAACAATAACTAATGTTTTTTGTTTTTGATGTACAGTGTATAAAAAAGGGGTTTCCGCAAATGCATCTTAGATATCGTTCACACAAAGGCACTTCTTGTTGTACAGTGTTCCCTATTTACTTGATTTCCATTGCTGTCTGTCTGTGTTGTGAGTAATTTTACCCTAAATGGATTTCCTAACTACCTCCCTAAATCGTCTGATTTGCCTTCAGCAGCGCTTCTTGAGCATAAACCTGCGCCCATTCGGGGAACGTGTTGAGGTTGGGATACACAACCAATCCCCAGGTTTGACAGAACACAAACAGAACGATAATTGTAATAATTGTCGGTCCAATACCAGCAATTGCCATATCCTTGGTCCTAATGTTGGCATAGCCGGCAACCAAAGCATTGGGCGGTGTGCTTACGGGCAAGTGGAAGGCCATGCTGCAGGCAAGGCCGGCGGGCAGGATCAGGTACAATGGATGAATCTCAATGGCCAGAGCCATTTCCGCCAGCACGGGCACAATGATGTTGGCAATGGCCACATTGGAGCTGAAGGCCGTTAAAACGACCCCCACCAGAATAACCACCAGCAGCAGAACGGCATTGGGCAGGACTTTCAGGCCGATCAAGGCATTACCAATCATGGTGGCCATGCCGCTTACCTTGCTACCTTCGGCCAGAGCGAAGCCACCGCCCAGCAGGAAGACCAGACCCCATGGCACCTTAGTCTGGATGAATTTCCAGGTGATGAGCGAGGGTGTGGGTCCCGTGGGCACTGGGCCGCCGCGTCGCGAGCAATAGCGCAGGAAGGCATAGTTGGCGGGCAGAACGAAGCACATGATGACAACGAAAATGGTGGGCATTGAGTTGCGAATATCCCTGGAACAGAATAGAGGGATTAGAATAGTGCTACAGGTGGTACCATTAATAAGTCGACTCACTTGGTATTCAGCCAATCGGCCCAGCCCAAGAAGATGCCCGGCTTGCGGGTGAAGTACATGATCACCATGAAAATGAAGAGAATCATCACTTGGATCTCGTGAATGGACATGGGTCCCAGCTCCTTGTAACGCTGATCGATCACCTTCTTGGCCACATGAGCGCCCTCCTTGCCCCTCTGCACTTCCTGGGCTTCCTTGCTCTTGGGCCGCCACAGACCCATAAAGTGCCATTGCAGGAACAGGAAGGTGAGCAGAGTGTACACCAACATGGATGGCACTGAGTAGAACATAAAGGTGGGGAAATCCATTTGTTCGGTGGACTTGGGGAAGCGAGCATCGTAGATGCCCTTAAAAGTCAAATTGGTGGCAGTTCCAATAATGGTGCCACAGCCGCCCAAAGACGAGGCATAGGCAATGCCCAGATAGTAGCAAATCGTGATTTTCGTGGGATATGGTGGTCTGTAATTAAATTATAATTATAAATAAATATAAATAAAAAAAAATGAATAAAAAGAAACTCACTCATCCTCGTTGTCCTTCTTGTTGTTGCCAACAATTTGGTATTCGGGTTCGTGGTTAATCTTGCACACGCCTTGGGCCTGCAGCTCCTCAAGCACAGCCTGGATTATGGGGCACATCATGGCCGTGCAGGCGGCATTCGAGATCCACATGGACAGAAACATGGTAACCATAATCAGGCCAAAGTGTAATCTAAATAGCAGGAAAATGTGATTAAAATAATACGTAAATTTTAATAGAAAATTCGAATTTACCTGCGGGGACTGCAGCCCACGATCTGGATCACACGCAAGGCGAGACGCTTGTGCAGATTACAGTATTCCACGGCAAGGGCCACCATAATGCCGCCCATGAACATGACCAGCGTATCCTTAAAGTACAGCTGGCAAGTCTGATTGGAACTCTAAGGATTAAATAAAAAGAAGTATTAAAATCTTTGCTAATTATCTTGGTTTTTTAATTAAAAACCTTACCATTATTCCCATTACAGGGAATGCCACAATGGGTATCATGGAGGTCACATACAGCGGCAAGGCTTCTGTTACCCAAAACACGGCCATAACCAAGAGCAGGTACATACAACGATATTCCTGTAAAGGCAATTATTTATAATTAATTTATATTTGCTATAGTTTTTACTTATTTAAGAAATGGAACCTAGCTTAGCATATAATGTTTAAGTTTATAATTCCATTTATTAAAGCAGTGCCATTTTAATCTTGTTCTGACTTTATTAAAGATCTTTGTTATATCTTTATTTGATTCTTTTTTGTTTTAATTGATATGGTAAGAAAATATTTAATAAATCCAAATCTTACCGGAGTGTTGTTCAGGAGCATGATGGGCAGGCATAGCAGAGGCACTAGGAAGACCACAATTCCCTTCCAATGATTGGAGAAGAAGTTGGAACACTTCACAGGAGGTTGCGGCGGTTCACCAATTTCACTGTGAAAAAAATCATTTTAAGATTAGTATATAATTTTTTTTTTAAGTAGAATTAAATTAGGCCATTTTATTTATGTGTAAGTTTAATTTTAGTCAAGACTTTAGCAACTTAAAACAGTTTTTTAAATAAAGGAACTAAAATGTGACAAGCAGGGCTGCCAAAGAAATCGTTGGGCTTTTATAATACAAATAAATAGTGTCCAAAAGAGTGCTAGAAAATTGTAAACATTAAAAAAGAGCAAATAACTTATATTCTTGCATAATTTTGAATACTTTTTAAAATGTTTGAGTCCAAAACAATTTCTAAGGCATCTCTGTTGTTTTTGAACTATCATTGAATATTACTTTAATAATAATCTCGAAAATGTGTGCAAAAGCAGAGATAAAATATATTGAACATTAAATATTCCTCTTCTATAATTATTTTTATTCCAAAATCAATAGAAATAAGTCAGCAATTATCGTATTTCATAATGTTTTATTATTAATTATGCAATATTACATAAATAAAAACCCAGAAATGTTATATAAAATCAAATCAATACAGAAAAAATTAGCAATCATTTTAAGTCATAATTGTGAATATAAACTTTTCCCTATTCTATATTTTTGTGCATTAAAAAATCAAAAGAAATCAATCATCGCCTCTGGTTATTATCAGTTTAAAAAGCCATTCTCATATTTCATAAAATACTTACACTTCCATTTTGATGTCCAGCGGTGGCCTTAGGATCTATAAACAAATAGAGCAGAAGAGAAAAAAATATAAGAAATAAATCAATTAAAAAGTGTTGAAGAATCAAGAACGAGCCCCCGAACCACTTGTTGCCATATCGTTGTCGTACCCAATAGTAACATGAACCCCGAACCGAACCCAGAAATCGGTTGTCAACGCTTCACGCTTCATTAAAATGCCATCCATCAATATATAACCAATTGAAAATCATTTGAATCGGGAACACACCATCACACCCAAACCAAACCAAAATAAATAAGTAAATAGAGGAGGCAGGCGGCATATGGAAATCAGGCGCGTGATATAATTTCTTTTTGCGAAAAAAAAAAACCAAGTCTAGCAGTAAAATGGAAATGAATTAGAATGGAACGGAACGAGTGTGTGGTATGTCTTGGTTGTGCCAGAAAATTTGTCAATGTCTAGTGTTTGCCTGGGTGTGAATATTCTTATATACTTTGTGGATAATTTGGTAGGCGCGCATATTCATGACGACGACAGTTGGCCTCTATATCACGAGCGTCATCACCCCATGCCTCCTTCTCATTCCTCCGGTTGTTAGGTAATCTATGCGTAAGTTGTTCAAACATAAATAAAACACATACGAGCACAGGACGGAGGAGGCACGACCTAATCGCTGATTCCACCAAAGTCTGTTATCGGCATAAAACGAACAATCAATCAAGCCATTAAGCTCCAGACAAATATAATAACAGGGCCCGCCGGCCACTCACTCTCATTTCTTCACGTTTTGTACCCTTTTTGACAAAAGCCAACACACACTGAATGGTGTATCTACGTATTTATGGCTCTGTGGATACATCTAAATGAAAGCACACACTAATTATAGATTGGCCCCGCCGCACCAATGTCAATGCCAATGATATGAGCATAAAATATGTTAGAGCTTTCCTGGTCTAAGCCCTCACAAAGTGCTGAGTTGAAATGGATCTGTGGCGTGCCACATGCAAACCTCTAAAGAGGTTATTGACTGACAACAACGGCAAGTGTAGTGTCTTTGTCAAGAATTTAGTTTTTTATTGTCTGTAAAATGTGGATGGTCCCTCACGTGCCATCATAGATGTAGCACATAAATAATAATGACCAAGCTAAACCTTTCTTAAAGAAAAGAAGGTTTTAGGTATAAAGCTGTATTTAAAATATTTATTTATTTATATAGAAAATTAAAAATTTACTAAAAATATGTATATATGTAATAAAATATTCAGCTTCTAAAGCGTGGATGCAAGTCTGGAAGTTTTCTCTGCCCAAGCTCTGCTCACACCGATGGTGTAAGCGCTCGTATGTCGATGGTAAAAACAGCACGTTCTTACTCACACAAATGCTGTTCTAACGGTTCAATGAATACGTGTGGGCAGCACCTTATTTTATGATTATATAAGAAATCATTGAGAAAAACCTTACAAAAAGTTTTAGAACTTTGTTAACTTCTGCGTTTTTGTAAGGTTTGAAATATTGTAGCATACCTTTGGTCACAATCTCAATTTATATTAATCTGTAGCTATTTCTACTCTTGACGAAATATATTTTAAATTATTCATAAATTTATATTTATTTATTATATAATGTATATATTATACATATACACAATTATATATAATCTCAAGTTATTTGATTTGTAAGATCTGAATTATTTTCTATTGTAAAGTTTTGTTTTCTGCTTTTCTTTACTTTTCCCCCGATTTATTTCCATTTACTTTTACCATCTGTAGAATACTATATTTCCGCGTTTTTATTTAACTTGTCAACTTTTATATTTACTGTTAGAATAAATAACAAAGATATGTTAAAATAAATAAAAATTAATTAGCTTATTTAACAAGTTATCGCCTTTTGTGCAGCGTTTTACTGCGCTTATCTGCGCTTGTTATTTATTTCAACGCTATTGCTATTTCGTTTGCTATTATTATTTTGTTTATATATTGTTTACATCGCTTTTGTTGGCGATGGACAAGCATCGGAATGTTCGTGTGCCTCCGAGTCAGACGTAATTGGAGATCTGCTTTTGTTTATAGGCGACGAACGATGGCATTTAATTTCACACTGCAATTTTTTAAGCATTGGCACGAGATCGCGAGATAGACAATCCGGCTCCAACATCTATATCAGCCATTATTAGAGTCTGTTATTAGTGTTTATTGTAATGAATCGTGAATAGTTCTGGAGATTAAGTTCAGATTTGAATTTTAAATCATTCAAAAATAGTAAAAAATTCCTTTCAAATACATTTTGTGTATTGAAAAAGTGAGCTCACTTCTCGCTCAGTTCGTAAAGTCAAAAAGTCAGTCATTAATTGAAGAATATTTCCACACGGCAATTAAAAGTATTTTTTTGTTACGAATTCTAGCACGAAGACTGAGAATAGAGGGGCTACCACGCCACCTTTATAGTACTATACTATATAAATGAGACCTGGAAAATCTATCCCCAGCCTAAAGTCTGTTGCTGTGCTGTTCCTGATTGATTACTCCGTGGCGATAGCGAGAACGAGATGAGAGATCACCAAAACCGAGATGGAGATAGATGCAAACAGAACCAATAATATATAGACTTGTATTTATTATGACCCGCGACTGGGCTATCAATTGAGAATTGCCCATCGTCTACGTCAGCGAACGCCCTGAATATCAATCAAAATTGAAAATATATACATAGGCACACTTGCTTGCAAAAGGTATATACTATATATTATTACATCTTTATACTGTAATCAAAATATACATATGCCTATCTGGAGAGTGGAATTTTTTTGTAGCGCTTTCTGAAGTGACTGACTGAAGTGACACAACGATATAGAATAGTTGAGCAAAGAAAAGATTGAGAAATCTTCAGAATCGTTATGGAGAAAAATAGTAAACAAAAAGTTATTTAACAATTATCAGCAAGATAAGGTGCGGTCCATATATAAAGGAATCACATTTTTGATGCTTTTTGAATCCCCCTATATAATAAAGAAAAGAAAGAACCCATCCTCTATGATTATGTAATCATAATATTAGTTTTTCCATAAAATAAATATTGTTTTTAAATATATTTCTTTATGAAATGATTACGTAATCATTGTTCTAGATCTGTCCCCCAATAATCAAACATAATATGTAATATATGTCTGATATTTTAGTACAGAACTACTATAAATTAGTCTAAGAAAGTAGTTTCCTCTAGTTAATTTACCAAGGAAAATTAAATTAATAAAGCAATTACCGCAATTGGCATTAAGAAATGTCACACAAATACTCCATGCTTGATTGAATCCGTATTAAGTATCAATTTTCGAGTGGAATTATAGCCCAGTAAACCTCAATTACCTGTAATGGCCAGGTGGTTCAAGCCCAACTTCTAACAGCTTATAAACAATGATGAGGGGAATCAACTAATAATAGTTGGGGGCACTTCCCACACACGAAACACCAAAAGTTCTCGCTTTATTTTCGCTGACAGCGGAGAGGGATCCCCTTAAGATAATTGAACAGGCAAAACAATCAAAAAAACTAACATAAGTACGAATGGAATTGTCTTAGGACAACGGCAACATCAAGAAATGTATTGTAGTTTCTGGTTGAATTGTCATTTGTCTTTTGTTTTCGCGGTAAATAAATTAATGGCCCCGTTTACAAACAATTTACCAAATGCCTTTTGTTTGGCGTCGTCTCCGGGGGGACGCACACTCGACAGATTCAGAGATAGAGAGAACTGCACTTTAATTGCAAATAGATATAGTCAGTCAGTCCCCCGATGTCGATGTATCTTCTGGGCGTTCTCGATAAGTGGAGTAAAGTGTTTACAAGTTAATTGAAATAATGGGTCATGGGGAGAGGAGGCAAAAAGGCGCATACCAATGGAGCTCAGGAAGGCGGCAAAAACGTTATTTATTAACCCTCAAATGCTCACGTATTTGCGTAAATTAGCGTATCAATAAACAGGCTATATATACATAAATACGAATATACAGTTTTTGCTTGAGTGCACTTTGAAAATGCCTTAATGCGGAAGTTAAGTGCAAATTTATGTTATGAAATTACCATAAACGGAAGATGAGTAACACTGACTGGCCGAGAAAGCGTAAAGAGTTAAATAAAAGTTAACAGTAATGAAAAATGTAAGCAAATTAATTGAGGAATCGTTTGTGAAATATATATCATACAGTTATTATATATTATTTAAACTCAAGCAATAAATTGAATTCACTTATGAGAGGCTTGAGGAAACTAAGAAATATTCAGGAAGAACTAAAGTAACTAATAGAAACTAATGGCTTTTGTTTACTTAAAATAAATATAAATAAACTATAAACTACATTTATTATTAAGCCTATGGACCACATTTAGATGAAGTTATTTATAGTTAAAGCCGAAGAAAACCCATACTAAAAAACAGATTACAAATTCACAAAAAAAAACAATTTTTTGTTTGTTTTTAAACTAACCAGATCACTTTCCGAATTATTCATGCAACGACACACGCAAATATTCAAATAATTTCCGTCTGCGCGGCTCCTTCGTTAGCAAAAAAAAAAAAAAAACATTCGCATTAATTTTTCACCATTTTTACAGTTTCGTCTGTAGATAAGAAAAAACCAGTCCATTAAAAAAAAGAAATCCAGTTGGTCATTTAGTCCATTTAGTCGCCATAAAGATATAAACAAAGCCATAAAAAATATAATACAATGTGAATTGCACTACGAAAAAAGAGTGAGGAATCAACATGAATGACATTTCTTAAAATTGAAACCAAAATAAAGTTGGAATACATTATTACACAATAAATAACTCCAAAAATTACGCACTTGTAAGCATTTATTTGTTTATTTATAAAAATACATAGGGAACCCATGTCAAACCCCCGATAAGGCCTTTCAGTTTCTAGTTCAAGTGTTCCTATATAACATATATATTCATACCCCTCATACATAGTCAGAGATGAGTACTTTAGACTCTAATCGGGGTTCCGATTAACTAGATCCAAAGTACAAATATAGGGGCTAAAATTAAACAGTTATTGCTGTTAACTCTTCAATAACTGGGTTACCAAAAACTGTTAACTATTGTTCGATGCAAGACTGTACTTATTATACATGCTGTACTGAAAAGCCACCACAATTACTCATTAAAATAATTCCTGAAATCACCTTACGACTTTTGCATAAATTTGATATGGAAATTGCACTGCTTTTATTCCACTTTTTCTCTTTTTTTTTTTTTGTTAACTCACACATGCCAAAGCGCATGTGGCACATAGCAACAAGTAACATTTTGTTCTCGAATTTCGGATGAGGTTAAACGTCGGGGTTATCGCTAGAGAACTTGAGAAATTGTCAGCGAAATATTATTTTACACTCGTAAATTATATGCATATTTCGAGATCTCTGGCTATTTTTATCGATAACTAATTTGCGGTTTTAAAGCAAGCGGAAACTGCTGTCCGAACGCATTATAATTATCAATGGGTTCTTGACTCACTAACACTGATCCCAGGGTTTATTGTACTCGGTATCAGTAAAGTTCACAAGTAATTGAAATTCACAAAATGAATCTCTGGTAATTCATTCACCTTCACAAAACTTGAACTTCCACTTCCACTTCCCCCATAAATGTTCAGCATATCAATTACAAATAACCCTCGTTTTATATTATTTTTGTGTTCCATTCTATTAGCTAATACCCAGATTCATTGTAAGCTAACCAAATATGGGATTGACAAGTTGTTGTAGATAAAATAATTAGTTGCTCCAACAATTAAATATGTCAGTGCGCGGCTGCGGCTGTAGAACTTTGAACTTGACATTGGGCTTTGTTGACATAATGTATACAAAACAAAAACCAAACAAAAGGCGGTAGAAAAATTTGCATAATTAACTTAGGTAGGTAGTTGTCTAGTTTTTATTCAGAAATCAAACTGAGAGTAAGTTGGAGGGTAAAAAACAGTTGTGATAAATAAATATAAACAAAAAGGGGAGAGAAATTCAAACACAAACCCAGTGAAGGTGTCAAAAAATATAAATCAATAGAGTAGATAATACTATGACTTGGCTAATTCTTAAATTAAATAATTAAAACGGGAAATATATATATGGAATCCCCGAAATAATATTTATCTATTGGCTCCAGTTAAGCCAAATAAAAAACAACCTAATCGCCAAATACGTTCAATGACCACATAAAACACACATCTCTTTCTACTGATATCCCATTATCTGTCCATATACGAGACCCTACGTCAACTTCTATGATATTTTTTGATATATTAGTTGGGTATTTGAT
This sequence comes from Drosophila kanapiae, assembly GCA_008042475.1. NCBI lineage: Eukaryota > Metazoa > Arthropoda > Insecta > Diptera > Drosophilidae > Drosophila > Drosophila kanapiae. The sequence goes on from VNJM01000232.1 coordinate 964,944, forward strand.
TACGCTGCTTATTAGGTGTGAATTAATAAACAGAAACACAAAAAAATCACGTTATCTCTTCTCTCGCACCATAAAAAGTAAAGGTGTGAACTTTGCAGACAAATATTTAACTGAGAAATTAGTGACTTTTGTATGCCTCATTTAGGGATCGATTAGCAAATAGCAGAAGAATGGGTAGATAGGAATCGTTTTATATAATCATTGAAGGAAAGATTTATTGCCAGTTAAATCCTTAAGTTGATAAAGTTATTGTTTTCTAGAACAGAAGTGCCTGTTAGTGCAACAGGTAAATCAGTGCAATGTTTTGTTCGAGTTAACTGCCTGACTACATTCTATAAACGTGATTAACTGGTTTACCTAACAATCCAAATAATTAAGTGACTTTTTCTTACTATTTTTTTTTAAGTTTTCACACCCCACATTTGTTTAGTTGATTTCATTTCCTTATCAAGTGTTGTTATTGGCCTTGGAATTGCAGTGAAAGATAAGACAGTGCCTTGATTATAAAAATTTCCATTATAATATCACAATTAATAATTAAACAGTAACAACAGTAGGTCTGCGAAAGAAAAACAGCTTTTTTATTTATGGTTTAAAAACAAACAGTACTCAGTTACAACGTTGAATAAATGTGTTTATGTTAAGCTTTTGAAGTATATTGAAATTTAATTCTTTTTTGTGTCACCTGATATAGGTTCCACTTTTAAAAGCTGTTCCAAGCGCGTGTCAAACATTGCTTTGATTAGGGGAATGCGTCTTACATAATTCTATTGATAAGAAATCATCTGATAGTGAATCATGGTACATTAGCATGATCACTAGACAAAGTCAATAGGAAAATAACCGAAATAAATATAATTAGTGTGATATTGAACTGCAATTAAAAGTCTGTACTTTCAGCTAATGGCCAGATCAATTAAAGCTGTCTGTTGCTCTTAATTACAGAGGGTAAGTGAGCTGAATTAGAGAAGATCATCTAGTAATTAATAAGTTAATTGTACCAAAAGTAACTTATTATTTAGACAGGCACTTGCCAAGATTCCCCATACTTTATTTTTAGTTTAATATGTCTCTATTATAAGATCATTTGCATATAATTGAAGCACAATGCACATTTTTATTTCAATTCGCAAAAAGCACTTGAAAACAATTCTTTCTGATTCCGAGAAAAATGGCGGAGAGAGTGCTTTAACTACGTCAAATTTTCTCACCCACGCAGTTGAAACAAATTCTTAACTTTTTAAAGGCAAACAAACAAAATGTGCAAAAATTGTAAACAATTTTGTGGAAAACTTTAATTACAAACAAAAATAGAGCAGGAAGCGTCAATGCATCCGCCCTATTTTCCAAATGAGTGAAGATACACATTTACAGGGGTTCCTCGAACAAATCGAAAATAAGAAGAAAATAATAAAATTAAGGGATATTTCGATTAAAGTAAGAATAATGAAGAATACTTTTGTTATTTCTTTGAATCTTCAATATTCTATGACTTTAAAGTATTCGAAGTTTTTAAATAACTTCTCTCCTCAGCAATGCTTTTTTGAAAATTCAAAAACCCTCCTTCCCGATAGTTCAAGTTATCGAAGTTTAACCGTACACACTCTTGTTCTTTCCCAGGTGCATTCTGGATAGGGGAAGAAGCGACGAAAACAGACCAATGGAACGGGGAATATAAAATGGAAAAGAATTTCTGTACCAAACAAAGAAACCGATATTAAAGCAACGCGTCGGACAAGTAAATATTGGAAAGAAGTGCATTTCTAGAGACCATTGAGGGCGGTGTTTTTGTTGGCTCTTCAAGAAGCGGGATTCTTTGTGCTCCACCAGACCTTCACTTTGTCACTCGGTCAACGGTTTTTCATGGGTTATTCTTCTTTCTCTCTTTCCGAGAAAATGCAGACGTCACGAATTCGAGTTCACTTCCTAACCAAAGAATTTTTGAAAATAAAAACATAAAAGCAACGCGGTATTTTTATCGCTTAGAAAAAGAAAAGAGAGAGAGAGAGGACCACGACGCACATGGCAATTCGTACGATGTCCGTTGTCTGATAAGTTCTTCGGGTCACTGTTTGCCATGGGCATTATCCCGTTTTGTATGCAGTTCTTAATGTTAAGCACTTTTATTTACTTTTTAAAACTGGCGGCAGGAGCCTTAGGTCGGTTTCGGATATTATCCTTATCGGAGGACTCGGTTTCCGAGAGCAGGAGAGCTCGAGAGCAGGAGAGAGGAGGAACACGACGATTCGTCCGATTCGGAAAAGTAGAAACGACTGAAACTGAATTTACGCGGCGGCAGCCCAGTCGGTCTGATATTCCGCTGTATTGGTTTGCTGCGACGTAGGTGTAGGGCCGTCCGCTCGAGTGTGTGTGTGTGCTGGCGTGAGCAGGCGGCGCAGCCAGACGAGAGTATGGCGGAGAGAGCCAAAGTGTGAGAAGACCAGGCGGCTAGTGATGCCCCCGTGAGTCTCATAAGCTTATTAAAAGGGAGCTCTACAGGAGCAATAAAACTGTAATGAATTCATTAAGCCCCAGATGGTGAGAATTAAGTGATACTTTTGTAGTTATTTATGTGGCCTGGAAGCGATTACTAATTACAACCACAGCATTTACATGCATCCACTATGTAAACAAATAATGTGCGCGTCTTTGTATTCTTCCACAGCACACTTTCCATTGACAAACCCTGTTCGTCCACATCACCAGATAGCCTTGATCCTTAAAACTATACTTTGAGATATACGAATATTTACCATCAGGACTTAAGCCTGGATTACATTTTATAATGTATGTTTATAAAGTATTACTGATTGATTAGTTTAACTTTAATATAGGTTGTCTTGAAGAAACAGTTTTAAATCACAAATAATATGTTTGTCTATTTGGTCCATTTCCAATGTCTCATCCTTAATCTTTGCCAGGTATAAGTCACGTGTTCATCCCTAATTACCACAGCAGCGTGCAGACAGACGAAGATGATCTCAAAACAAAAACTGCAATGGGCGAGAAGCAACAGGAACAAAAACAAGAGCAAGGGGAAACTGATTAGAAATGCCGAAGACGACGTGAGAGCAGACACATGAGCATGGGTAGAAGAGGCAAAAGGGGGTGAAGAGAGAACCAGAAAGGAGGAGAAACACGTTGCCATGTGCAGGCGAAGCAAAACAAATTCGAGCAAGTTACCAGAAACAGAAACAGAAACCGAAGCAGAAACAAAAACAGAAATGGAAACAACGAGCATTAGACCGTACGAACGGGAAATGTTGTTGAACAATCCAAAGCAAGACTTGACTGCCTGCATTGCAGGCCCTCCCCCCCGGCTAATTGGCCTCGTGACACACCAAGAGATGGAAGGCACATTCCATTAGCCACACACCTGTTGCACGCCAGGAAGTCAATGGCGACAAGCTCCAGCACCCAGCAGCCAGCTATTATGTAAAGTGTTTTCTGCAGTCAATCCGGGGTGTTCCCATGGAAATCTCTGGAGCTTGATTGATACGATATGAAATTTATGTTTTTCCATAGGATATTTCTCTTTCTAGAAAGATATTTTCATATTTAAGGTAGTGAGAAAGCCTCTAAAGATTCCCATTTTATTTCATTGTTTTACAATCCATCAATGAAACAAAGGCCATAAATACTATTTACAATCGTTTAGAGATTGTAGAAGATTTACTATAAGTAAGGGTAATAAATATTATTCAAGTAGATATATTTTAAAATATTTTATGGCAAATTAGGGGCTGTCCATATATTACCTAGGAGGAGGAAGGGTGTTAGCATTTTGCTAGGTTTGCTTAGGTTTGATTATATGGTTTTATATTAAATATAAATGAATATATTTTAAACAATTAAATTTATCTTATTCCTTTTAAAACAACATTATTTTCTTTATGATTATGTAATCAAAAGGGAGGGTGTTCCTTCAATGGTTATTATTGATTACATAGGGGGAGATGCTCACAAATCATCGAATACGTGATTACATAATTTATGGACAGCCCCTTATTGAAGATACAAATAACTGGAATAAACATAACTAATAACTGTATAATTTTAAAGACAAAAAGGATCTACAGTCCACATTTTAAGTATTATTTAGGGCGTCACAAATAAATTCATTCCACAAATCAATTCAACTCCATATGAACTCTTTGATTTCATTTTTTAAGCAATAATACGTTAATAATCACTACTTATGCCCCAAGTTTATTGGTGTAATTGCATTGCAACTTTCTCGATGGGGACATCATCGACTTGCCGGGAGAAAGTCGTCAACAGGTCCAGAATCCACTGGAAGCACTTAAAAAACAACTCAACAACTCCCAACCTCAAACTTGTTTGCACGTAGAAATTCGCTGAACACGCTTACATAAAACCCAAGAGATATGATTGTGATGACAAGTGCTTGAAGCTCGAACTTTTCCTGTTCATGCATTGTGTAAATGTTCTATCATCTGCGCGTGGCATGCTCCACATTTCGGTGTTTTCCTGCAGCTGATAATAATAAAAAAAAATAAGTGACCTGCTAAGATAGGACAACACTTCATTTAGATACTTTAAGAAGTCTGAATCATAGGGTGGGGTGGTGAAATTATATACTATTTATAGAGAGCCAATAGCCTGTTGCCAAGGCTCAAATAGATATAGTAAGTAATACAAAAAGGGGGAAAAGATAGATAGCAAACGTATCTTTAAGTATCTCGCTAGTCCACACAAAATCAATTTATATATTATATTAACCATAACTCTCTATATTAACCTTTCCGCCACCACGAATCAAACCCACACGCTTCACAAAATAAAATCAATATGCCAACCAATTTCAAAGTCGAGCTAGAAACTGACCATAAATTTTTGATTAGATCGTGACAATTGAGAACAAGGACGACGTTTCGCTAAGGCATTTAATATGCATTGAGTTTTTCAGTGAGAATCAATAAGAGAAACAAGAGCTCCCTGAGAACTTGACAGAAAGAATAGAAACTTTTATAATAATACTACCTACTATATTGAATTACGGCCGGAAAACGAGATAATTGCATCAAAGGCATAGCGCCACACCACATATCATCACAATTCTTTGATCTTTGCTGTAAAAACATACTCTACTGTCTATATGAATCACAAATTGAAAGGCATATATATAACTGTGTACTTTTTATATAGAAAAACGCCTCAAGTGAGTGAGATCATGTCAATGCAATGCCACAAAATGTAATTTAATTGAGCGAAAGGCGATAATGCAATACAATGGGAATTAATTCAGAACATAATCAAGTAGAAAGCAGAAATATTTAATATATATTATTTAGCTACTAGAATATGCGATAAAAGTCTAGTTAAACCTACAGAAATGCACTCAGCTCAGGCACCAGTGCACTTAATCATAGTCGTTGCAATATTTAAACAGTTGGACATTACCATAGCGGGCAGTTTAATTAGTTACCTGGTTAACTATTTAAAAATAGTCCACCATTATGTGACTTCTTTAATCAGAAAACACTTGTACGATATGGAGTTTAGAGTCTGGAATCCATGCACCTTATTTGGTTATTAATTGGATCTGACCATTTTAAACGAGTCAACGTGCAAGTTGAAGTTGAAGTTTAAACAGGCGACTTACACTTAGGAAGCCCCCGGCCCGGAGAAACCAGTTTATCTTTTCGGTCAATAAATTTTGGTTTCAAGATTTTTTTGTTTTTTTGCAACTTGTTTTGCTTTGTTTTATTTTATTTTTGTTGCGAAAAACAAAACAAACCGAATATCAAGGCGTTGACGATTACGTTGACCCACATTTAATCACTGCATAAAGTAAAAGCAAGCCATTATAAAGAAGATATTAAATCCGGAGAATAAAATGTATATTTATGTGTCACATTAGGTAACGCCAACAATTTAAAACCCATACAAAGTTCAAGCCAAAAAAAATTTGCGTATATCGAACGCATACATTATACGATATATATATAACCGAAAATATTGAAATAAACTTTTCAGATGTACGTCTGCAATTGTTTGTACCCTTTTGCGTCATTCCATGTCACGTGTGGGGGCGGGTCCCACCCAGCAATAAAAAAAAAAGTATTTTTCTTCAAGGTAACATGGAGATTATACGCCAAAATGTGTATAAACAAAGTGCTTGAGGTTTTTGTATCTAAAAATATCAAGAAATGTACTAAGAATTTGAATGTCTGCATTTGTCCGAAGATTTTAGGACATGTTTTGGATTTTGAACTCTCTATATTATATATATTATATATTATATAGTAATTGACAGATCTTTGGACCCTGTTTTGAGCGGGTAAAAATATCTCTTTCTTTCACAGTCATATAATAGATACTCTTTTCTGTTCATTCAATATAACATTGTTTACATATCGTATCAGATAGGAGATACCCGAGAATCAGATAAAGCAAATAGCAGACTAATCAAATTTCTCAGTAGCATGCAAGGTCACTCAGAATTGATTTATAGGGCAAATAAACAAAGTTTTCGTGATCTAGATTCGTAAAAAAAATATTTATTTAATATATTTACGAAAATAATATAAAGCAAGGTAAACATTTTAAAAGAAAATCCCTATTTCTACATGAATTAAGACCCATAAACTCGGTAGTTCATAAAAATCCCTGGCACAAATGTTTATCTGGAATTTCCAGGTTCCATAAACTCCATTTACAATTCTCGCGCTTCTGAAAATCTCCGACTCAACGTTATCGCACGTGTTTCAATTTGCTCTTTAATAAAAGTTGGCAAAAAAAAAAAAATAAATATAAAAAGTGTAAGCCTTTTTAAGCCTTCGGTTAATTGCCTTGAGACCCCTGCGATATGGTAATTATTTTTGTTGAAGCCAAATAATTTTGTACATATTGTTATCGGGCTGGTGTCGTCATTTAATTGTTTTCTGTCGGTCGGTCAGGTGGTTGGCCAGACACGAGAGAGAGATACTATATAGTATATGTCGTAGTATAGCGGAGAAGTCGACGTCACTTCCGAAGATTTTGCGCAAAAAATAAATGTATCTCTTCACAGTTAGATAACAGAGAGATACAGATTTACCCTGAACAGTGGTCATGGGTTGTTAAGTGTCAATGTAAACAGAGTGAGTGATACTTGAACACTCAATCAGGAGGGGAAATTGATATACTATATATATATGTATATATACCTATACCTATAACTAAGTACGATCTCGCACGAGTGGAAAATATTTATAAATTCCACAAAGTCAGTGACAAATAATTAGCAATGTAAAAACTATAAATTAAATCGGACCCACTATCGCTGAATACTTGATATTTATTCAATAATACAGGTGTCTATATATATAGTAATATATTGTTTACATAACACGCTGCTACCGCTCTTACATAACTCGAGTGTGCCACGCGCTCTTCGGTAGTCAAACCTGTGCGTTGTCGCCTAATGAAAGTTCGTTACGAAAAGCCATTAAAATCCCTAGAGGCTTGGCCCGGCATTAAACCAGGTTCAAGGTCAACACGAAAAACAATTAAAGCTCAAGAAGCAGCTCGCACTTTGCCACGTTCCCAAATACTTCAAATACGGGAAATGCTAATCACCTTTCTAATCACATTAAATCGAATATCAAAAACTCACCATCTTTGTTGTTTCGGTAGCCATGATCGGTTCGATATATAGTATTTGGATATCTGAAGAATTGGTATGTGTTATGTAGCACAAACTGCGAAACGATTATTTCATAATTTCCACCTCGCGCCGACGACTAAAACGTCTGGTTTTCTGTGCTGGCAGACAACGCTTGTTTTTATTATTATGAATATGTTGCTCAGCGTTCGACGACTAATTTGCGAATGCTACCAAAAACCGAATCCGATTTTCTTTTGCGTTCTCCGCTCGCTTCTCTCTATTAAGCCCTGGACAAAAGAAAATATCTGATAAGTGTTTGTTTTTTTTGCCGAGCGCGAGAGATAGAGACCGGAGACCGGAGGCCGGAGACCCGGCGAGGCGAGTATGAGAGCAGCACATAGTGCAAATACTAACGACGGTTACTCATCGAATGAGCGCGAATGGAGTGCGTACAGTAGAGCCTCGGGGGGGTGGATAAATGGTAGTATTATCTACAAGGTGTGGCACTATATATGCATAAATTATTATGTGATTTTGTAGGATGTTTCAACGATTATTAGTAGCAGATTAAAATAGATAGAAAACATTAACCTAAAGCAGAGATGGTCACTAAATTTCAAGAGCGGAGCTTATCAGTTTGTGCAGGGAATACAGTATTAAGTGAACTTTGCTTTTATTTCCTTAATTACAGCCGGTTTTAATAAGATTTTATTTAAATCTAGCAACTGTTTTTTATACTTTTAAACAGGTTTGGGCATTAAATATTAAGCTCTGAGCCAAATAAGAAAAATCAGACAGAAGATGAGAGCAGAGCAAATCTTGTGTGCTTTTTATATTTTTGTACTTTTGAGATAGATAAATATTATCCTGAATATCTACCCACATATCCTTAGTACACTTAACCAATGTATCTATCCGATTTAAAAAGAAGCTTCACTGTAGATCTGGTGGGAATTGTGGTCATTCGTGTTGTTGGCTTCGCCTGCAACCACCAAGTCGTGACCTGACCTTCCCTCTCACAACTCTCTCATTGACCTTAAGCCATTCGCCTGGCATGCAATATACTCGTTCATAGTAGATTTTCCCCCCTCATTTTCCCACCGCTGATGAAAGTCCATTCATGGAAAACGAAATGTGTGACGTCACCTGTTTTGTGGCTAGCGGGATGGGCGGCGTGCGATTTGTGTTGATTTTACGATTTGTTGTTGATTTGCAGCTAAATGAAAGTTTTTCCTGGCGAAACTTTATCTCGTGCTTTGAGACTTTGCCTCTTGAATTCAGAGAAGGCATAGATTAGATGCAAAGGTAAATGATTTTTGTGAAATGATGTTCGCAGAAGTCCAATTGGGGCAGATTTTTTATCTCTACAGAAGAAAGATTAGCTGATAAGGAATCTGACGAATGATTTGACTCTATAGCGTTAGAATTCCCCATGCCTAGTTATTACCCAACACCAACTTATTTATACCCTTGCAGGAAAGGCAAGGCAGTGAAGGGGACATTCCCAAGCTTATTGTAAATATCAATATGAATCAGCATCAACAGCCGAGTCGATCTAGCCATATCCCTGTATCAACTCGTCCGTCTGTGCGTATTACTGGATACAACTTTTTCTAATAGTCTTCTTTCTAAATCGGAGAGACATAGACGCCAAGCACATGCTTGTTAGAGCTAGATTTTACTGTCGTGCTGCCTGAATGTAACTTTAATAATTCATTAGTTTAAAATAAATGAGAATTTATATTTAAACGAAACTAAACAAAAGTTTCACAGCATCTTGTCTTGTTACGTAAACCTTGTATTTCATATCGTTCAGTATTTTACAGACAACGTAAAAAAGTTTTACATTTTACATGCTAATATACATGACTGTGCCGCCCTCTAGTGATATTAATACAAAGCGTTGGCATACAGATGCCTGAAACACCCTGTGCCAGTAGCAGTAGAATTTCACGAAATTTAATTAAAAATTAAATTTAATATTAAATGTTTTTATATAAGTAATATATATTACTTAATCATAGAAATTGTCTTAGCATGAAGTTCTATTTAAAATAAAAATACCATTATTAATATTTGTAAAATTTGTCAAGAAATTCTTTGCAAAATTTGTCAAGAAATTCTTTGCAAAATCAGACATGTTTTATTAATTTTTAAGTTAAACAAAATAAAATTTTTAAATTCTTATTTTTATATGTATAGCTAAACGTTAGGCTTTAAATATTTTAAAATAAAAGTTTACAAATTGCATCTATTTTAACTTAAAAATGTCATAGTAGATTTATTATTTTGCAAAGAATTAATTGACAAACTGTACATAAAATAGGTAAACATTTTGCTATAAAAAAAGTCGCATTTCATTCCCTGACATATATTTCTTGAAAAATAATTCTAATAATCTTACAAATATTAAAAAATATATATAATAATATAATCTTATTTATGCAATTATAAAAAAAGAGGCTTTTAAATTTCAAAGAGCTGTGGATTCGGCTAATAAATATGTAAAAAATGTATCTTTTTGTATTATTTATTATTTTTTTATTGAATACTGATGATGAATTGATGGCTTTCTTTTAAAACATCTTTATTATTGTCTTTATCAAGTTATCTGTGTGTTCTTTTAATTAAAGAACTGAAATATCAGAAAAGAATGATGTGCCACAAAAATAATTAAAATTTAAATATAATTTGCATGTTTTTTGTTTAGTTGACTTAAGAACGTGGCGAAATATTCTGAGATAAACATATGTATAAAGATCTGTTCACTCTAAACATAAGATAGTATCGAAAAAAGACTTAAATAATAATAAAAAAATAAGAACTGAAACCAAATCGAAAGCTAATTGCATATTTTAATATTATTTTTATCCTGGATTAACACTCTCTAGAAACACTTCAACTAAATGACTAAACATTTTCCTAGTGTAAATCAACTGCAGTTCCTCAAAAATAGTTAACAAAAATTTCATTAACAGGCCATATTAAATTTCAAGAAGGGAGAACAGACGAAACGGAAGTAAATTTCATTATTTTGATTTGCAACGAGATCAATCTTTCGCACAGTCATCGTCACTGCGATGATGATGATGATGATGATGAGCAAGCTGGCATAGGGATCAGGCGCAGCCGCAGCCGACCGTTAACACCCATGGCAGAGTCCTTTTTTTAAAGACAGAAAGAGAGGCAGAGAGAGTTGAGTTAGAAGAGTAAACTCCCCGCGTAAACCCCAAAATCGCAACCCTATAAAAATATAACTCCACTATTAACCAGAGGACTCACGCTGCTGTCAGACGATGATTGCGATTGCAATGATGATGCTGCATTGTTTGAGAGCTCAGCTCTGCCCGGCTCTGCCCCCTCCGACTGCGACTCCGATTCCCGGCAAGGATAACGAACTCTGGCAGGACCGGGGATCGTAAACCCTCGCTCAGTCGTCTACCCTTTTCACGGCATTGAATTTCCCCTTTTTTCCATTTTTTAGCCCGTCGTCTCGCATTTGTTTTTGTTTTGTACTCGGCGGAGATTTTTGAACAGCGGGTTGGACGATTTTTGATTTTTTTCCACCGAGCAGCTGCTTTTCGGGGTTTTACGGTTTTGTGAATTGCCATGTAAGTTGATCGCCACTTGATGTGGCAATAACCACTCCAGTTTCAACTTTTACGGATCAAGAGAAGAGCGTAGGTGTTGGAGATCAAATGGGACCAAAAATTAGCTTTCTACGGTTGCCAGAGAAAGTCTCCTGAAGTCTGAGAAGCCCAAAAGGTTAGGCAAGTACGCATCAATCTATCAATCCTCATCCCTCTTTTATGCCAAGGGAAGTGGTGTTCAGAAAACCGTAAGTAATTGCCGGGATATCCGTGCAAATATTTTCTATTTTTGCCCTAAAAAAACCCTACAGTTGGTGCCGGCAAAAAAAAAAAGGAAAATTATAGCTAACCCTCCCCTCGTTTGTAATTAAAAAAGCAACAAAAAAAAAACGAGAGAAGGTCTTCGGGTTCACTGTGCAAAAAAGGCTAGATGAGGAGCGTGATTGTGCAATGATCGGGAAACAAAATCTGAACTTTAATGCCACTCTCCGAGGAGAAATAGAAAAATTGTTTGATTGAGTGTGGATCTTGCTGCTCGTAGATCCTAGAACCTAGACAGGATCTTAAGAAGTTCATGCAAATTAGGGGTTGGCTCTTGGCTCTCTCTCTCTCTGATCTGCTCCCAATTTATTTGTCCCTCCTTCAAAGTCTCAAATTAGTTGCGCATCTTGCGTACATTTGTCCCGGGTTCTTGCCTTGTCTTTTTACCTTTTTTTAAAAAAAGGTTGACAAAGGAAGAAGGGACGACAAAATCCTGTAAAAAAAAATCTACGGTTCTTAACAAGGCGCCTTTTGTGAGGGGAGGAAGATCCGTTTTTGTTACCTGGCCCCTGACATTTTCCCATATATATCTACACAGTATTTCTTACAGTTCATTCACCTTGGCTAAAGGCCAAGAGATCATGAGGATGGTTTGGGTGTTGCATCAGCATCGAAGATTACGTTCAGTCTGTCGGATCAGCAAGGAAATGGGTTCCTTAAACTATTATATGGAAAGGGTTAAGGGACCTCTAAGCTGTTAAAATGGATTGTCCATGGGACAGTTGCTGAATTAATTCGTTTTGGAATAATCGCAGAGTATGGGAAAGAGGCAGATCTGGAAGCTGAATGAGTTTATATTGATCGGTTTATTAATTTTAAGATATCTAAGTTTGTAATGGTTGCTAAGGGGAGGAATAAGTTTTTTATAATTGCTACTTATAACTTTATATATTATAATATCTTTAAGAACTTAGGGAATATATATTACTTTAAAAACTGCCTTAAATGCATAAAAAATATAATGTTGTAACTTTTTGTCAGTACAATCTTACAAGAATAATATTCTAAGACATTTTATAACACCAAATAATACCTAAAAGTCTGAATATGTTTATAAATATATTTATATTATTGTTAAATAAATATTGGTAATTTCAAAGATATTACTTGAGTTTATATTATATTATATTATATATTGTTTTATATTATATTTTAATTTAAAAATCGGAAAAGAAATGCTTTAACTATGACAACATTATGCATTTTAAGTCAACATTTTTAACTATGAATTGAAGGCAAAGAATTTAACATATTTCCTGCGGTTTGTTTACAATCATGACTGTGGAATTTTGACTTAATTAATGCTTATACTTTTGTTGGTATTAAATTGAAATAAAGAATTATTTAATGTATTTATTTGTTTAAAGATAAACTACATAAATTTTCTTCTTTATTTTGAAATGGAAGTAAGTAATAGATAACGTTCTCTTCTTGATTTCCTTGTATTTTTATAAGATTTTATATGGACCAATAATAAGTATGAATTTCTTTAAAACATTCTCCTTTTTCAATTATAGAAAAATAAAAAAGAACCTAGTTCTAAAACGTTTTAAAAAAACCCCTTTAAAGCTCCTTTTTAATCACTCTAAATTGCCTTTTGTATATATCACATTTCAGTAACTGATCTTTATAATTTCCTATACCATTTTCCCCACTAATTTTATTTAAATTTATTCCATGCTCTTAGGAGAATCCTCTCTCTTATAATTCAAACGAATTTAAATAACAAAATGCAAATGAATGAAGCGACAGGCAACAAAAAATTAAAAAACAAAAAAATAAAACTCTCTGACAGACAGCAGAAGAACAAACAAAAAGCAAGGAACTGCAGACCAAATGTCCTTTGCCAAAGGAAGAGAGTAGAGAGCGCAAAGAAAACAGCAAGGAATCCGGGAAACACACAATAAAAAAGCGCGCCAAACTCTGATTTTAATAAAAAAAAAAAGAAAACATGCGAAACAATGGAGAAGATCGGAGGAGAGGATCAGAAATCCGAGTTCTTGGCTGTCTGGGATTATTGGGCAAGGCCAACTTCATAATGAAGCTAGCTCGCAGATCATGAGGATTCCGATAATGATGATAATGATAATGCAAGACTGTGTGTGTTTGCACAATTTGCAGGCACACACACACTGTCGCACAATCTGAACAATAGGGAGAGAGAGGCCTGACGACGGCAAAGGCAACCCGTTTTTTAAGGGTTCCCAAAACTCAAAACACAGCCCGCCAAGGGGATGAACATCAGCCTCATCCTCTTCCGCCAAGCCAAATTACGTTTCACCCCTTTGTAAAACTCTAAAAAAAAAGTTATATATATAAAAAAAGAGGCGAGAGCGATCGCTTTGCTTTTTTTGCAGCAGCAGCAGCCGCCACGGAAATTTTTAAAAATCATTTTCGGCGCATTTGGACGGGGAATTAGTCGTGGAAAGTGCGTGGCCGGATAAGCAACATCGCTCCGATAATAAATTTCTTCCAAAATCTTGAAAAGTTCCTTAAGTTTTTTAAACTAAGACACATAATAAGATATCCTTAGGTTTTCTTAACAAAGTAAAAGAATAAGATTTGGTAAATTGTGTTAATATTTTTCTTTAAAATTCTGAAAGACTTTTCTAAGCGCGTAAATCTTCTCAAGAAACATAATTTCTTAAAAGTACTCTCCACAAATTTGAGAAACTGGTTTAATTTTCGATTACAAACAATATCTTCTTGGTAATTTTAAATTTTACAAATATTTCCGGAAGTAAATTCAATATTCTTTACATTTTCTAAAGATGTGTTTCATTAATAAAGGAAATATAATTTATTTACTACTAAAATATATCTAAAAACCTTAAATATTTCTGTCTTAAAATTTATAATCTAAGAAATTAGAAAACCAAGGAAATCCATATTTAAATCAATTTTCAAAATAATATAGAAGCAAAAAGAAACCTCTTAAAATTCCCTTTAAAAAGTAGTAATATTTTGCAAGCTTTAGAAAATATCCAAATAAAATCTCAAAAAGTGCGCGGCAAAATTAAATTCAAAATAAATCCGACTAAAAATTGATTGAAAAGCACGTGGTCCTGGTGAATATTTTCGATTTTGCGCATTTGAAACTTTAAAATGTGAAAAGAGAGAAGAAGAGAGAGCGAAAGCGAACCAAAAACCCAAAGCAGATGCCGCGTGGAGAGCAAAAAATGTGTGAAAAACGCCGACAAAATAAAATAGAAAAAAAGAAAAGGAAACTCATGAAAATCAAGCTCGCATTTAATTCTGAGCCTCACAATATCATTTGTTTAAAACAAAAAACGCTCAAAAGTTGCACCAAAAATTCAACAAAATTGTTACAAACAAAAATTGAAAAGAAAAAGAAGAGAAAAGTTTACCAAAATCTAAAACAAAATTTAATTCAAGCAAAAATTGGTGAATCAATTCAATTTTTTGGTAAGCTTTTTCCGGACACAAAATTGGCACAAACCGGAACCCATTGGATTAATAAAAAACTTTGTGAAATTGTTTAAACAAATTGAATCTTGCAAGTGGCAATAGTTTATAAAATCGGCTCGAAATTAAGGCTTTTTTTTTATTAAATTTGTGTGCGTGTAGAGACAGCAGACACTTTTTCAAAGATGGCCGCTGGGAGTGAGCGCAAGGCGGTGGCGGGGGGTGGCTCAGCCCGGTGGGATGGGAGGAGGGGGTGCTAGCTAAGGGCTGTTGCTCTTTTTTTTTTGTTGTTGCGAAATAAACCTAATTAAATGGAATTGTTTACAATTTTAATACAAAAAAAAAACAAGAAGTGCATATTTCCTAAGCAATAAGAAATGAATATATTTAAATTATTCCGATTTTTTAACTCATATCTTGTTCATATCTTTTAAAACTAAAACACTGTAAAATATATTTGGAAATAGTATTTCAAAATATAAACATTTACTGAAAGGATAAACACATCATGTTGCTTGGGCTTAAATCATATAATTTTAAAGAAATAAATCTAATAAAATGATATGTTTTACTATTTCCATAATATTTTTAATTAGAAATTGACTAAAATGGAGTCTAAAAATATGAAAAGAACATCAAATCACTTCTCTTTTATTCCAATCTCTAGAAATATTATTTCTTGAACTATTTATTTGCTTACATAATTTAAAACTCGAAAATTTTACAGAAATAACAAATTATTTCAGCTAAAAAGAAAAACATATTTGTTGGTAATGTAAAAATATTTAAATTAACCTTATTTAAAGGGAATTATTATATTTTGTATTGGAGTAGCTACACTGGATATTATTTTACAGAAAATAAATCAAAATGTTCTTCTAAATGTAATAAAAGAATTATAAAAGGTGAAATACTAGGAAAGCAAGATAAAGAGTAAATAAAACTAAATATAATTCCATTTATATAGGAGTATTTCCATCCTATTATAATAAACATAAACTAAAGGATGTTTGGGGAAATAATGTTCTGGAATCAGATGTAAATAAATGAGAAAGAAACTATTATAATTCAGTTTAGTTTTTTTTTCGAATTAAAGATAACCCTTTGAACTCTATGAAGTAGATCAAATGTCTGCTTATTTTTTTGAGATCTTATTATTTTATATGATCCATTGGCCTATGATATCGTAAAGACTATAACTTGATTGCTTAAAATATTCTCCATTTTCACCAAAGGTTCTTTTGGAATATATCAAACTAAAACGAATCATTTGGTAAACCTTTTTCGTTTAAATCTGCCGAGTAAAAATTCGAATACCTTAATCAAAATCATTCGCAATAATTAAATGTTTCCTTATAGTTTATGTTTAAGGATTGATGGACTAACAATGTTAACCTCCCGAAACAATAACGAAAAGCAAGATCAAACTAACCTCGAACAACTTAAAAGCATTCTCTTTGATTTTCATCTTCATTAAAAGTAGTTTAAATGTAGTTTCTGATTTTGTAATTTCATTTTGAAATATTTCTGGCCTTCAATTAATAAAATTGCTCCGATAACTTATACTATTCGAATGCACAGTCGCCATTTTAAGCCAGCAAAAAAATGAAAACAATGAACAATAGTAGAACCCACCCCTAGTGGTAGCAGCAAGTAGATCGGCAGAAAAGGCCGGACAGGACAGCCTGTCGACTGACTGACTGACCATGCCAAGCCACATAATGCCACACAATGAGTATGTGACGGGGAACAACCCCTAGGAATGATATATATATATACATATATATATTCTGCATAGTAGTAGTGTGTGCCACCACCAAACATCGCTGCCAGAACTCAACAATAACCGTGTGGAATGGTCAACCAGAAAGAATTATACTGAAAAGCAACAATAACACTTTAGTGGTTGTCAGTTCAGGGAAAAAAGGAGGGTAATTGCTGTGTTGTGAGGTGTGTGTGTGAGGAAGGACCTTGTGCTGGTCAGTAAAGGTAGAAAACTAAACTGGCCAATGGCCAACGGGTATGGGAACAAAATGGCAAAGTTGAAAAATCATCACGCATAGTAAACATCAGGCAGCTAAGTGCAAACTACTTGCATATTTAAATGGTTTCATTTGCATGAGGAACGATCTATAAATACGGCAAGAGCTAGCTAAGAATTTTAATGCAGTTTCTTTGGGTTGATCAACAAGGAATTGGCAAACAAATTCTACAGTTAACCGGCTTTTAAGACATTACTAATAAAATCACCTCTTATGCTTTTACCTTTCTGTATTATATTAAACTAACTAACTAACTATAAAACCTAAATCTTTAAATAAATATTTCTGGGATATTTCGAAACCCAAGCTTTAAATATTCAAAGGACTTCCCCATAAGTACATATGTTCATTAACTATTTATCAGCATCAACATAAGATTTATTGGTTTCCAATTTCCACTGGTTTACTACAAATTGAGATTGAAAAGTTTATGAATTTGATTTCTATCATCTTTAGCTGTCTTTATATAAATGATTTCCATTGGTTTATAAAGATTATTGTGCTAATTCCTTATTCGATCAACGTCATTGTCACGAATATGTCAACCCTCTACTGATTTTTACCTAGGTAACCCTCCAACTACTGACTACAACTAATAACTACAACTATTAACTACCACTGAATATATTATTTAAAAAAACAGTAAAAAGAGATATTAATATTTGTGAGTTCCCTAAATCAAAGGAATTTCAATATTTCCTTAAATACTGTTACATATCAAGCAATACATAAAACATTCTACATATATTTCAAAAGAATTCTTCTACTAATTATACAATTGCCTCAAATTTTATAGCGAAACTCTATTTCCACATGCTTTGAATTGCTTGATTGAATCTTCGTTTGGGAAACACTTGATTTATATAAAGGAATTCTTATTTAATAAAATATATATAAAAAGAATAGAAGAATATATATTTTTCAGAAATGAATATTGGTTTCTATACATTAATATAAACATAATTACAACCCTTTAATGTGACTTAATAAATGTTAAAACATATATACTTATTGAGTTTCCGATAATCCACAAATGATATATTAACAACGACAATTTAATCAGACATTCTAGTTAGTTTTTGGTAGTTTAGTTCTGAAGGCAACTAAATAGTTTTCATTAATTTACAAAAAACAAAATATCACCCTTTCATCAAACTAAAGATATCTCCATTAAATCACCAATGCAAATAACAATTACATGATTTAATTCAATCACATCTTCCATTTAATATATTATTTTCAACACATTCAAAAATAACCAATTAATAATAAAATTGGCTACAAACTTTTTAATTCAATTTAAAAATCACGCAAATTCCCTGCTGGTTCGAACTTTGGCTCCGATTTCGGATCCGAGCAATCTATAAATAGAGGAAAGACATTTTCCACCTATTAAGAGCGAGTGCCCGTCACACGTGCGTACACCTGAACTTTGCCACGAAATGCTGCCCCCACCTTAAATTTCCCATTCCATTGCCCTCATCGCTGACAACTCCTGCCCCAGCCCCCTTTCTCTGGCCACTACTGCCAGCGATCAAAATGAAAGGCATGAAAATGCATTTTCCATGTTAGCTGCTATTCAAATTGCTTAATTGCGCCATTAAATATGCAGAAAAGTAGGCAAAAAAGAGCGGAAAATATGTGCAGGGCAGAAAATCAGGTGGAAAGTGTCTTCCCTTTTGCTGACCAAATTGCTCCTGTGGCAAAGTGTGGAAATATTTCGGTATCAACAGACATTATATCGCTTGACAGTTTTTACCGACAACCCCCTGGATATCCGCCGCCCCCCCTCTGTCAAAGTGACACCTGAGTTGCCGCACAAACACACTCAGCACACATATATCCCTTCTTTTACGTAACAATCCACGAAAAGGTTGAAAGTCGAAGTCAGGCAAAGGTAAAAAGCCACAATTTCGTAGGCCGATTCCATGGATTTTCTCTTGGTTTTTTTTACCCGATTTAATTGACGAGTCCTGCTGCTGCTGCTGCTGCTGCTGGGCAGGATATGTCAAGTGCGAAAAGAGCCAAGGAATAACCTTAATAGAATTTCCATTTATGTCCATTAGTCCTTGGCACTCGCTCGGCGCCAAGTATTACAAATAAATTATGGCATTGCACATTTTCAAGGAGGATTGATGGTTTTCAATTTTGTATTAAATTAATGCTGACATAATTAATAATATAAAAGCTTGTAATGGGGAAATCAGGTTGGAAAGATGCCTTCAATAAGACAACAGCTTAATATCAACAGAGTGAGCTCTGTGAAATATTCTTTAGGGAAATACTAAAGACTTTACTCATATAAAACTTGCACCAACTTTAAATATATTAATCCGAGACTTTCTCCAATGAAAATAACACATTTTCTTGTAAAACCTTTTTTAGAAATCTTAACCAATTAATTATTTAAACTATTTGTATACTAAGAGTTATGTATTTCCCTAAATTATTTAATTATATTAGAAAGATGTCATATAATTCTACAGGTTAATGTCAAGAGTGAGCTCTGTGCTTTAGGGAAATACTACTGACTTTACTAATATAAAAAGAAATACAAAATTAAATATATTAATCTGAAACTTCCTTCAAACAAAACAATACATTTTCTAGTAAAATCTTTCTTAGAAAGCCTAAACAATTTATTATTTAAGCTATTTATATAATAAGAGTTATGTATTTCCCTAAATAACTATTTCAAACTAACTATAACTAATCAATTTAACTAACACTTGATCATTTGAACTTACCTAAAACATTGAAATAAACTAGTTTCAGCTTCTTAAACTCAGTTAAATTCCCTCTTCTCCATTCACATTCCTTAAAAATTAATTTAAACAATAAAAAACAAACTCACTGCCTTTCTAAGCACACATTTAAAAACTTATTGAAGATTACTTTAACAAATCCGTAATCCTAACCCCAACTTTCCTGCTTATTTCCCCACAATCCCAATTAGCCAAAACAACGAATGTCTGAATTAAACTTGAGCCAAAAAGTTGGAAAAAAAAGAAAGGTAAACAAGATTTTTCCTAGCAAATCAATTAAGTGGGAATTTTTCCCTGAAAAGTTGCACAGGTTAAATTGTTGAAATGGTTGGCATTTTCCCCGAGATCCATCAATGCAGTCAGTACCTTCCGATGGAAGCCAAACCACTTGGCACGGAATTACAAATGGCTGAGAGTCTTGGCTGGCTGTCAGTTTGGGTTTCAGTTCCTGTTGTGCTGTTCACTGTTCACTGTTTGCTGTTTCGTTCTGTGACTTTTTAACCTAATGAATAATAAATTGGCCCAATTGTCACGCAAAAACAATGCCGCGGAAAATAGATGGATAAGGGTTTTTTGGGCACACAGAGAGGCGAGGATGATGTCAGGTCGTCGTCTGTTAAGTTTCCTTTTCCCCAAATTGTAGACACATTTTCCTTGTGGAAGCCAGTAAAGTGTCGCCTTCGATAGATTTTGGCATTTGTTACAAAGCAAACCTTGCATTCACCTGGGAAATCGTGGCAGGCACATCTTGCAATGATTAGGCACACCAGCGTTGCCTTTTCCGTTGCCTTTTTTGGGTGGGCGCCCACTTGCATCTCTCCGGGCAAAAGTCAAAAAGTAATTAGCATATTGAAATGTTTGTGAAGGCCTTGTTTCCTTCCCCGAAACAATATGCTGAATAATTTAGCAAGCATATTTGATGCACTTGCCACTCGCTGGCTGCATTTGCCACGTTTGCGTGTTGCATGTTGGCTTCAATATTTAATTGGGAAAAATCTATTGGCCGCGGCGCAAAAGGGGTTTTGGGTCGGACGGGGCTATCTTTCTCCACTTGAAAGCGTGTCAACAGCTTGTCAATCACAATTTGCTAAATAAAATGTAAATGTCACCGGAGCTCAACGAAAATGTAGTTTGGCAAATGTGCTGATTGTGTTTTAAGTTTTGTGGCTGTTCGCGAATAATTGAAGAGCGGTGTCGGGTTGAGTAGATTGATGTGGGATATTCTCTAGGGGAAAGCCTCAATCTAATCGATTAAAGGAATAGCTTTGTATATACTCTGAGAGTTGAGAAATACAAAAAAAATATTCAAAAACTATCTACAGGTTTTAAAAACCTCAAAAAGGTGTCTAAAAGAATGCCAGGAAATTTTTCTGGTTACAAATTCAGTGTGAATTTGTTTTCTTGCTTGGTAAAATGTTGTAGCAGAATTTTGGATATCTTTTAAAAGAAACTAGTGATTTCTGGAACCTCCTCTTAACTTAAATTCCTAATACAAATATAAATAAACCTTTTTTTAATCAAATTTCTTCAGTTTAATTAAATTTCAAGGAATTTTTAAAGTCTACTCCCTATTTAAATTCTTTATAAAAGGGAATACACCTTCTTTTACTATTTAAAACTATTTCTAGAAATGAAATTATTCAAAAAGAAAGCCAGCAGAGTTCACTTTAAAGTTTAAACTAATCAAACAAAATATATATAACATATTAGGCTGATTCCTTAACTTAAAGCCCTCTTAGTTTCCCTTCCAGGCTCATAAATATGTAAATATATCGGTCAGAGAGCTTATTAAAATACACTTCATTACCAAAAACCCCTTTTAAACAATTAAAAACTGATTAAATAAACCTATAATAATAATTTACCATTTACCCCTGCCTTTGGGGGCGGTCCAACTATTTATAATAAACAAAAAGAAAAGAACTATAAGTGCAAATTCGAAATTTTACATAATTTACGCCTGCGCAAAATTGAAACGTTAAAGGAATCGGCACTAGGACGCGCTCATTGGTCGCCTGCCAAACAGGATATGCCGAACGAAAGCCGAGCGGCTGTCGTTTGCATAACACGCATACGCCGCATAGGCTTAAAGGATAAAAGCCGTTGTCAACGAGGGATGTTGCTTCCGACTCGCGACAGGACTTCGTTGCATGTCCGCAACTCGTGCGTTCGTGTGGCATGGCTGGCGGCCAGGATCACAAGGATACAACGTCAGCGCCTGGACAAACGTATTGCAGTTCCGGTGCGGCTCTCACACCGTGCAGACGTGTTGGCCTGCCGACAAATAATAAATTAAAATACCCCAAAACTTGTGTGTAAAGTTCTGAAAAGTGTGACTTTAAACCTTTGGCTGAATTTTTGGTTTTATATAAGAGCTCCTGATTAAAAAAACGGACACTTATATAATTTTGATTGTTGCTCAGAAAGCCGTTTATTAATTAACAGCTGGCTTTCGAGCAATAATTGAAACCAAATAAGTGATCCTGACATCGATTGAAGTGAAGATTTAGTTTGTAAATGGTAAGTAAGTCTAAAATAAAATGTATTTACTTATATATGCTATAAACATAAGCATAACATAACATTTGTATTAATATAATAATATAATATAATATATTTAACATAATATAATATAATATTCATATAATATAATAGAATAGAATAAAAACATTGCCATAAGTTCCACAAAACAAATCTTCTTAGATTAATAAAAACTATTCAAATAGAACTGTTCTTTATAGTAAGTCGTTTATTATTTTGTAAATTATATAACATTATTCTTAGAATGTAGTTTGTTCTGCTTTTTTAAGTTATTTTAAATCACACAAAGTATTTCATTTAACATTGGTTTAAAAGGAGTGCAAAATGAGGCAACGAAATATTTAAGAATATAAATGTAACGTACATTTGCCTTCTTTTGTAGGCTGTAACATTTTATAGCCTACTTTTGTTTTATCTTTTTTAATTGATTTTAAATCCACCGGACTTTATATTTTTTAAATATTGTTATAAATATTTTAAGGGAATAATTAGTAGTTGGGCCAAAGTAATTATTACTTGTATTATGATCTTACTTTATTAGTTGTATATTTATTTATTTTTTTATCTAAGTTTAACAATTAAGAGCAAAAAGGAAGGAGTTTATAAAGTATAGCATATTTAACTATTAATTGTAAAGCTTAGGGCAATTACTACCTTTATAATTTTCGTACTTTCCTAAACTAATTTCCCTCTGAAACTTATAGGAAGTGAAAACATACTTTGTAATGGTTTAATTTAGTTATTTTACTATTTCAATGCATCATTTTTACTATACTATATTTTTATTTAAATTTAAGTCTCTAAAAGTTAAACCCTCTTCCATTCGTATTTTATTTGTAATAATAACTAACAGCTAAGATAATAATTAAATGATGACTGAGGAAGTTATCATTATTTATAGTTTATAAATATACCATGACTACAATATCTAAACTATATCCCAATCTAAATAAAGTGAGTTTATTCGTTTGGTTCATTGTGCCCCGAAACATTTCCTATTGCCCGCATTGACAACAACCAAAAAGACGACTTCCCCCTTGCAATTAGTCACCAGAAACCAGAACGTCGTTGAACTTTTGAAACAATTGTCAAACACACACAAAAAGTACGCATTAAAGTACCCACAAATCGAAGCGACCTTCACATTGAATGCGTCTAAGAGTCGCCCTGAGTGTCAATGCACCTGACAAGCAAACAAGTTTCGTGTTTTGTTATCATTATTTATATTCGGATTCGGTATAGTATCTCGCCTGTCAGCGACAGACAATGGCCAAAGCAATAGGTTTCTTTTTTTGTATAGACAATTAGCATTTTTAGTGCGAAACTGCCGCGATCAGTGAACTCGACTGGGATGGGATCGGGTTTTCGCTTTAAGGAACCAAAGTCAAGAATCACAAAGTATTTTTTAAGCGTGTTATTGGGTGATCTACTGAACTGAATTGTCTGCTTCGAATGTGAATGCTTGTGGATGAATTATTTATATACCTTTACTTTCAGTTTCAATTCCTCATAATTATTTAAATAAAAGCGAGCTGGGCTTGCACTTCCACCTGCATTTACACCTGTTAATGGGAAATTTAAATGCGACCTCAGCACTTGCATTGAGTGGAGTGTGTGTGTTGTCGTAATTTTAAGGGCAATGTTAATGTCAAAGTGGCCGCCGACATTACATTGATTGTCGCGACATTGAATTTCAATTATTAGTTTGGTTCCACCAATCGCAATTCGTATGCATCGCGGACATCCTTATTTGCATAAATAAAAGCCAAGTATTGGACTTGGAGTAGACCAAGTCCAAACTGCTGATGGAAATATGACGCTTAAGGTTATTTAACAATGTGAGAAAGATAATTATGCACAAAGGCAATGGGAAAACTATAATGATAATGAGAAATAAGGGAAGAATTTAGGGTAGATAAGGATTTGGTATTTTAAAGAGAATATGAATAAATAAGGAAATGTGAAAATATTATGTTGTTTTTTATAGGAATTTACTAAGATAAGTAAAGTATCAGAAGACTCCAGTATTTGCTGGTTGGATTAAGGTATCCAGATATAACCCGGTGCCATTCTTTCAATAATTTCTAGTGATTATAAAGGGGGGGGGGGAGGTTAAAAACGTGATATATATTACGTAATCACGTTTTTGATCATTTTTGACCCTCCCCACCCTATATAATCACAAGAAAATATTAAAATAATTGAATTATATATTACGTAATCACGTTTTTGATCATTTTTGACCCTCCCCACCCTATATAATCACTAGAAATTATTGAAAGAATCAAAATATTACAAAATACATTTATGTTAAATATAAATTGATATCAAATGATCAGGTAATCATTATCCTAGACCCCCCAGTCCTCGTATAATCAAAACATAATAATTAAGGACATAGTGTTTACGTAATTTATTTACATTAAATAAAATATCTGACATAATATATTTTTTTTAACAAAAAGTGACCCTAATTAGATCTAGAACTCCTTTAAAAATAAGTAAATAAACCTACAGTCCTTATAAATGAATAAAGAACCCAGCTATATCTCAAAAATAAATTAATTGTTATGTAATTATTGCATAGCAGATGTTAAGCAAGCAATTTTACGATTCCAAGTTAATAAAAAGCAATATTATATCCTCGCGTGAGTCAACAGTAAATTCATTCATCTTAAAAACAATCTCAATAACACGTTAAGTACGTGTTTATTAATTGCATAAATAAGATAACAAAAAAAGCGCATAATGGGGCAATAAACTGGGCCTGTTAAGCACAATTCAGCATAAATATTGTCACACCTTTTGCCACACACTATATTCAATGTCATGAACTTCGTTTTGGGTCAGAAAACGCTAAAACATATACAACTTTATTTTCGGCTTTTTGTTTACCTTTCGCAGCTCCTTAATTCCACAGACAAACCAATTGAAATGCCAAAACGTGTGCACATGACATAAGGGGGAAGCGATGAGACAGGCAGTGCAACGATGAAAACAAAAAAAAAAGCTCAGAGCTTGAGGCAACAGGTGCCATTATGCCATATAGCCAGCCCGACTTCCGTCTGTTATCAGAGGCCCAAAGAGAGAGGCAAACAAAAGGCTGAGAGCAATGGTAGAGCTTTCCGGCTAATCCCCTCCCCGCATAGAACAGCGGACGAAAATAACAACAAAAATAAGTCAGTGGTGGGAACTGAGGCGCCGCTTAACAGACACCTATATATAAATTAATTGGCGCACAGAATATTTGCGACAGTCCGTTAAATAGTTCCGTGCTTAACGGGTTTTGTTTTTGGTGAGCTCCAGAACTCAAACTATAGTTTGTGTGCCAAGAAAAATGTCTAAAATCATATTTGTCGCGCTACTGCTGTGGTTACTGAGATGCAGTCGGGCCCAAATTGCTTGTGAGTTGAGAAACTAAAATACAAATCAAATTTAATATAAAGAGCTATATTCTTAACCAAAAGAGTACTAATAGGGGATCCCCCGAATCAAATTAAATTGTTTTTCATACATTCATCATGTTCCACAGAAATAAACATTGAAATATATAAAATATAGAAATGTTCTAGTCCCTAAATGAATGAAAGTGTGGTATCATTTAAGATGCAGTTGAAAAATTAGTAATTATAATAGTTTCCACACCTTAGCTTAGTCATAAATTCATTATAATTCTTGCAAAACTTACTTGAAGAATTATCCCACTGATTGCCATACTTCCACAGTTACCAATCAGCCGTGCACGGTGAGAAATCCAAAGATCGTGGGCGGTAGTGAGGCGGAACGCAACGAAATGCCCTTTATGGTTAGTCTAATGCGTCGTGGCGGTCACTTTTGTGGCGGCACAATTATTTCGGAGCGATGGATCCTAACGGCGGGTCACTGCATCTGCAATGGCCTGCAGCAGTTCATGAAGCCCGCTCAAATCCAGGGAGTTGTGGGCATGCACAGCATTAAAGAGTATCTCAATGGAATCGGCAACGGGCCGGATGCACAGAGGGTGGACTTTAAGAGTATTGTGGCCCATCCAAAATATGACTGCAATGATGTAATGCATGATATAGGTACGTAAAAAAATAGATATTTATAGATTTATATATACATGAACTTAGAGTGCGAATCACTCAAATTGGCAGCTCTTAACCTATTAAGTTTTCTATTGTTCTATAGCCCTGCTGGAATTGGTGCAGCCCATACAATTCACCGCCCATATCCAGCCCAGTTGCGTGGGATCCGACAAGGGACACCGCAGTTTGGAGCAGGAATATGGCACAGTGTCCGGTTGGGGTTGGACGCACGAGAATCAAGCGGATAACGATCGATCCGATGTTCTGCGCAAAGCCACCGTCAAGATATGGAATAATGAGGCCTGCGAAAGATCCTATAGGGCGTTGGGGAAGAGCAACACAATTGGAGAAAGCCAATTGTGTGCGGGCTATGAAAATGGCCAAATTGATTCGTGTTGGGTGAGTATCCACAGGGAGAACAAAGCACAAGTGTTATGGTTTCGATTTACTTGTATTTATAGGCGGATTCCGGTGGACCGCTTATGTCCAAGGAGCATCATCTGGTGGGCGTCGTGTCCACGGGAATTGGTTGTGCGCGTCCAGGTTTGCCAGGAATCTATACGCGAGTCAGTAAATATGTCGCGTGGATGCAGAATGTGATAGCGGGCAGGAAGTAGTTATTCGGACGCGAGGCAATCAAATATTGTGATTCAACTGTGATATTAGTTGTTTTAAGTTATGTATGTGATTTTGTTTAATAAAAGTTTTCTTTAAGCAACTGTCTTTTCTTTCACAACCGCCATTTTTCAAGTTATCGATTGGTGGGAGAATCGATATCAATGAGTAGTATCAACTTAGTAGTAATATAGTATATTATCAACAGTATAAATCAACAACGATCGATTTTGAATTGTTTAATGAACATTTTTTAAGCTAAATAGTATTGTATCCAATTCATAATATGAAATAGAGATATAATAAAATAAACAATTAATATGTAATATAAATATTTTATAAATAAATAACTAAATATCTATATGTACATGTTTAAATCTGAATACAAGGAGAATAAAATACTTTTTATTACAATTTAGATTTTATATTATTTGTTTGTCTTGGGTATTTTCTATCGGACACACCTGGTCACACTAAAATTCATGTTCCTAAAGACAAGACGCATAGCCATAAATGGACGAATCCGCTCTAACAAAGTAAATATCTCTGATTTAAAACACTAAACCATTTAAATAAATAACGTTTAACCAACAGCCAGGCCATCGCCGAGCTAATGCTCGAAATTGAAGGCCCGAAATCCGCACTCACTAGTCACAAACAGGTCGAACGCAAAGTGAATCCTCTGGGCAAAACCAATAAACGCTTCTTGGGCCGCACCATAAATACGGCAATTCGTCATAATAGGCGGGAAGACGAGCGGACACATGCGAATTGCCTACGGAAGCTAAAGGATCTGGATGACATACACGAGAGAAGGAAGTCCAACTACTTTTACAACAGAGATGCCAGCAGTAATTCGCGCAGAAGTCGCAGCAGAAGCCGTAGTTCCAGTAGAAGTCGCAGCCGCCGTCGTCTAAAGAAGTCGAAAAAACGACGCAGCAGGAAGAGAAGCAGCAGCAGAAGTAAGAGTCGCAGCCGCAGTCGTTCCCATCGAAGAAAAAAGAACAAAAAGAAAACCAGAAAACATAGAAAATCACATCACAGGAGCAGCCGCCGCAGCAGCAGCAACAGTAACGACTGGAACCCTTCGCCCAGCGCGGCTGTACCTGCCGTCGTTTCTTCACCATCGGAATTGTACTTGGAGCATTCCAAGCGAATGGCTTTGGCCGTGGCCATGGCCTATGGCCAGGTCCTAAATGCCAACCCCCAAAAGGCTCCAGCTAAAGAACGTGAATCTTCGCCAATGGGCGATATAGTCAAGGAACTGATGTCGGATGGTGGGGAGGAAAACCCGGATCAAATCGACGCCTTGTCTATTTCATCAAGCGACTCAGAAGATAATGTGCTTACCATTGATGTAAGCTCCAACTCCAATAGCAATTCCCCAACGGGAAGCTCCGGTACAGAATCCGACGCTGCTTCCAGTGCTGGCAGCTGCGTAGCTCTGGATCAATCAGAATTGGACAACAATAATAGTGATATAGAAATAATTGAATGCCAGGATGATAAGAAGGAAAGGGTACCTGAAGTCGCTAGTAAAAAGCAAGAGGTTAATGAAAATGCCGCGCTTGAATCTGTTGACCTGACTGAAGATTAATTAAGATAGAAGAATATAATTATTATTTATATTTAAATATATTGGTAGAATAAAGTTAAACAAATATGTTTAAAGGCGCATTACATTATGTATTGGTGTTAGTTATGACTGATTTAATAGCTTTTAAAATGGTTACACAAAATAATGTCAAGAGAAAAAAATAAAAAAGTATCGTTTAATATAATTAAAAGTCGTTTTCCTCCCAAACGAAAAGGATAACTCTTACAGGTTGGTATTTAAGCTAAATAATATGGAAATATTTTATTATTAATTGTATTTGAATATAATTAATAATAATCAATATATATTTTTGTACAAAACTGCTAGGAAAACTCAAATGCCCCTCTGGTAGGGTGTCACGTCAAGCTGTTGCTCTCTTTGACCGATTTCTCCCACTTTCGCTCTGTCTCTCTCTCTCTTTCGCTCTCTCGCCACCTGCAGAAACAGCTGATTCTTTATTTACCATTTAATTTTCGATGGAAATTGCCAGGAAAAAGACGTCAATTAGGAACTGCTAAAGCGAAGCTATTACAATCAGTACACAGCCACAGGATGTTCGGGAGCCTGAAGAAGAAGCTGAGCAGTGCCTTCCAGGAGGGATTGGTTATATCGGAGAATCTGCAGCAGCAATATCGCCAGCGTGTCAGTTCCGGGAACGGGGGAAGTACCAGTGGTGTTACGACCCCCACATCCACGCCGGGAATGTCACATCTAAGTCTCAACGAGAGCTTGTCCTCCAGCAGGAGTAGCAACCTTTCCCTGAGCACTGCTTTCCAGCTAACGGACGGGATACCAACGCAGCTGAATGTGGCCGCTGGCTGCAGTTTGCTGGCCAAATACGAAGACGACTGGCAGCAGATTCATGCGGCCAACGAGGAGAACGCCGAGCAGGCCGCCACGATTGCAACACAGATCGCCGGAGTCCAACAGAAGGCCAGCAGCCAGCGCAGGGTAGTTAGTGAGCTAAACGCCAGTCTGGCGGGGCTACCCACGTTAGTTGCCCAACTGCAGGCCAGCTCAAAGGTGCTGCAATCTTTAGAGGAAATGGGCAAACAGTTGGAGGTGGAACTGGAGAAGCTAGAGGATCTGTGCGAAGAGTGTGAGCTGCAGGAGTTTATGCTGGAGCAGCAGTTTCAGCTCTCCCGCCACAAGCAAAAAAAGCTCAACGAACTGGAGCAGTACCGCCAGAAGGTTGCGTCGCAGCATCAATCCAAGATCCAGGACCAGGAGCAGAGACTGCTAAAGCTGCAAAGAGAGCGACAGGCTGTCTTCGACGACGCCTTCCGCAACGATATGGAGGAGTTCAAGCAGCACGGCCAGCTTACAAGTAATTTCCAATCGAAAAAATCTCTCAAATCACAAAAAATTTAAAACTATTTCTTTGTTGGCAGAAATTCAAACGACCAGCAACAAGTTGGCCCTAGAAGAAGTGGTTTTGGAAGCCAACGAAGTGGAGGCCAAGGATGCCTTGGAGCAGTTCCTGAATGGTTGATTGACTCTAACGGCGGTCAAAAGACTCCCCGATTGTGCCTTTAAGTGCAATAATAAGCATTAATTGGTTTAAAACGTACCCAACTTTTGTTGGGTCTGGCAACGCCACCGATATGGCAGCGCTGCTGCTGACAGCCTTTGCGTTTTTAAAAGGAAAATCGTTTTTTATTATAGACTACTCGTTTTTATTGTATACACACTTAAAACTTAGATAACCTGTACCTACATATTTTTTTATTAAATATATTAAAATCGTGAAAAGCCTTTCCGCCATGCTTTCGATTACGCGATGGTAAGTTCGCGCTCGTCGGCAACTCTGGTATCCCAGGAACAACAACAAGCATCTGAGGGCGATTAAAAAACATCAATAAAACAAGAAAAAAAAAAAACTTTATTCCACGCAGCTTACACCTGTCGCAGCTTTCGTTCCTACCCGCTCTGCCCCCCAAGTTTCCGTACCCCTTCCTTGGCGAGCTCGAGCTTATGGGCGCAGTTGGATCAGCGGTAAGGCCCAAAGTCGTCGATATGTCTTCCAAGCAGGCGAAATTTGTTGAGAACACGGTGGCCAGCAACAAGGTGGTTATCTTCAGCAAAACCTACTGTCCCTACTGCACCATGGCCAAGGAGGTGAGACATGCGGAACTGAAACTTTTAAACAGCCCCACAAAGCTATTAATCTAATCTACTTGTTCAGCCCTTCCGAAAGCTAAACGTGGAGGCCACCATCATAGAGCTGGACGGCAATCCGGATGGCAATGAGATCCAGGCGGTTCTGGGCGAGATCACGGGTGCCAAAACGGTTCCCCGCGTCTTTATCGATGGCAAATTTATTGGCGGCGGCACAGACATCAAGCGGATGTTCGAATTGGGCACCTTGCAAAAGTACTTTCAGTGAATGTAACGATCTTTTATTATAGCCTGCATGCAGCTTCTTTCTGTGTACAAAAAAGTTAGAGCACATTTTTTCCTAGTTAAATGTTCAAAGTCCTAAATAAATTCTTTTAAAATTTATAATGGTGTTTGCTTTGAGAGAAGGAAGTAGTTTTCTAGGGAGTCAAGGGGAAGTAGGTTGAAAGTTTAAAGGGCATTTAAAAAGTACTAGAAATATCCTTTTAAATATCCAAAACATGACAGTATTTTGAATTTAAATTAAAGGACAGACCAGAATTTATGTAAGAAAGTTGTATTTAAATTTATAAAATTCCATAAAGCTGAGTAATCAGCTGTTAGCCAGAGTTGCCAACTTTCGTTTTTTGGAAGGATAAAGTCAGCGCTGTCGACTTGAAAACCGGGAAAACTAGAATTTAATTATTTTCAAACTAAGCTAAAGTTATTTAAAGCTGTTATTTTAAGCTTTGAAAATAAAACGGATACTTTTTAAATTTAAATAAGTGCCGTATCATTATCGATAACTCGATGAAACAGCTGTTCACTTGTTGGACACAAAGGCGTATTTTGGTCGTTTCAAAATATTGTTTCCTTTAGTTTTTGCGAATTTAAATTAAATTATTCCTAAAATGTCGGATTTAGTTAGCGGAGAAGCCTCCGAATCCGATGAAGAATTGCAGGATAAACACAAAGTAAAGCTGAAATACGCTAATAATAGTGTTGTAATAATGTAAATATAATTTTCATGACAGATTTTTGCCGCTGCAGTTCCTGGAGAAGCTACAGAGGAGGAGGACGATGATGAGGACATCTATGAACAGCGCAGGGGCAACCAGGTGAACAGCACCACGGCCTCCATTTACCGAAACAACCTGCTCCAGCGGAAACTGAGTATAACTTGGCTAAATCGTTTTTCCAATACTCCCCCATAAATAAATAATTTTCCAGTTGAAAACAACATAGCAATTTGGCGATCTCTCACCGCTTTCACCCGCAGTTTTGTGCTGAATGCCTCCAAGCAGCTGGTGACCACGGACCAGATGCTCATCAAATCTCAGGTTAATCTGCAATCAGCGCACACTTCCCTGCAGCACGCCCAAAAGAATGCCCAGGAATTGCAAGCGAGGATGGCTGCCGTGATGACGAGCAGCTTCCTGCCACACATAAACAACGTCCAGCAAGCTGTCTGACTAATCCTAATGTTTGTATTTGCAGTGATAAAACGATCAAATTATATATGCTAATCTTCTGTATCGGAATTGGGCGCATAGGCCTGACTATTGGGCGATGGTTCTCGCGGCACATAGGTACTCTGAAAGCAACGGGAGAAGATTGTTCGCATCTTTGTGGGTCGTTCGGGCGACGGTGGTATGGTTTCATCCTCATCGGAAGGCATAGCCGGCGGCGGCGGCTCGTCCGAGTTGTAGAAGCACACCTCCGTGCTGGGCGGCGCAGGAACAGGGTCTTTGCTGGCCTCTAGAGCGGCATCGGCAGCGGCCAACATCAGAGCCTCTGCCTCTGCTTCGTCCTCAATTAAAACCACAGTGTCCACTTCGGCTAAGTTTCGTGGCTGCTGCACAGAAGCTTGTTGCGCTTCAGAGTGTCGGAACTGGAAAAGAGGAGTTTCTAAGCTACTCTCCAGCTGATGGCTCTCCTCCGGCACTCTTCGCTTTCGCTGCACGGCAGCCGGTTCCGTATTGTTGCTCTTCCTTTTGCTGGCTACACTTGGGCCGGGCGTGCTGCTCTTTCGCTTTGAAGTTGACGACGCCGCCGCTGCACAGCGCACATCCTCGTCCTGTCCACTTAAATCCCGTTGACAGTAATCATCCGAGAAGCTCACATCATCCGGTGACAGCGTGGACATAATAAGCAAGCACTCAATCTCTCCATGTTTCTTAACCTTCAGAAGGAATGGTTGACCAGCATCATCGAACTCCAGAGTTAGCGATGCATTCAGACACTCGGCGAAGAGGAGGAATGCGCGGAACTCCTTGATGCAAAAGGTAATGATAGTTTCCTTGGTCACCTGATACTGATCGAACTCGTTGGGTTTCAGTTTCAGTTGCGTTCGCATGAATTTATCATTCACACGGGCACCTTCTATGTAGTTCTTGGCCACCAAACTGCCAGAGTTGGCCTCCAGGGTTAACTCCTCCTCAGTGGTGTTAAAATTGTTGGATATGTCCGTAAATAACTTGTGATCGCCGCGTATTCTAAAAGGATTTGTTATGGTTTTTTTCTGATAAATCCCACTGCCCCAGAAACTTACACATTTGGCATTTGTTCGGTGTCGATGTTTGTGTTGATGTTTTGATCATCTATTATGGAAATGGTGGCCTCCTTGGTCATCTCTAGCTTGCAGCGTAGATTCACCTGTAAATTGGTTTGATTGTCCAGTATGTTGAGCTCACAGTACTCCACCTGGAAAGAAGAGTTCCTAATCAATCAATCTGAGAGGTGGAACAGCAACCTTACCTCGGTCATGTTCCGGAAAACGGCCAAGCAGCCCTTCATGGAGATTTTGCAATAGAAATCCGAGTTGGGCGGCGTATCGAAAACCTCAAACATGGAGCGTTTGAAGAAAATACTGCCCACTGCCGATTGAGTGGCATTTATGGCCCTCATTTGGAATCCTTGGGTATCAATCTCAATGAACATCTCCTTGCCCACCTTGGAGAGCGATTGTACGGCTTTGGCGATGACTATATTTTAATGGAATATATTAAATACTGAGCTGTTTAAGGTAATGTATTAGTTACCTCTAGCATTGCTGCCCTCTAAAGTGTATTTCATTGGCAAATATTATTCACAAAAATATGGTCGGCAACGAGAAT
Organism: Drosophila kanapiae; assembly: GCA_008042475.1. Taxonomy (NCBI): domain Eukaryota; kingdom Metazoa; phylum Arthropoda; class Insecta; order Diptera; family Drosophilidae; genus Drosophila; species Drosophila kanapiae. The sequence goes on from VNJM01000232.1 coordinate 998,733, forward strand.
TCGCGCTAAATTTGTAAACAAACAGATTAGAGTGACCGTTGGGCGAAAATATCGCCATCTACTAGCTATTGGAATTTTATTCTTACATGAAGAACGTTTTATTTACATGTTTTGATTTAAAAAATGTATAAAACAAATTTATTAAAAAGAAGTAGTGGTTAGAACTATATTTTATATAAAATAATAGTAAAAATATATAACAGAACAGCTATCGATAAATTTGCATAGCTCGCCTGGTCTCACTATGCACGGCAGGCCGGTCGAACGCCACATCAGTTCTAAACTTAATTAACAATAAAACGGGGGTAAAACCAGCTCAAATACTGGTGAAAAAGTGCAAACCCCTCGTGCATCTTCTTCTTTGTGTTGCCGCAAACGTAATGTTCTTGGCTAGAAGCACGTAAGAAAACGTAGTGAGCCAAAACCACCATGTTACGTGCCTTGGCTTTGTGTGTGTCTGTGGTGGGGCTCCTTCTGGCGTCACCATCGATGTCCGCCGAATCCAGTCAGAGCTATCCGATCACCACACTGATCAACGCCAAATGGACACAGACACCGCTGTATCTGGAGGTGGCCGAATACCTGGCCGATGAGCAGGCGGGCCTGTTCTGGGATTACGTTCAGGGAGTTACCAAGTTGGACACGGCATTGAATGAATATGGTTCGTGTTTTACCTCATTTATAATATAGATCATTTTTATATGGACAGATTCCCTTTGCAGATACCGAATCGCAGCAGTATAATGCTGCCTTGGAGCTGGTGAAGAGCCACGTAAGTTCGCCCCAGTTGCCGCTCTTGAAGTTGGTCGTATCCATGCATAGCTTGACGCCGCGAATTCAGACGCACTTCCAACTGGCCGAGGAATTGCGCAGCGGTGGCGCCTGTGAGGGCTACACCTTTGTCCAGGTGGGCACTGAATTGGCCTGCAGCTTCAATGAGTTGCAGAAAAAGTTGAATTTACCGCTGGCCAAGGAGAGTTTGGATGCTCCGGTAATAACCTACAGCTTCGATCACATTTTCCCGGGCAGCGAGAACAATACAAGGACTGTGGTCTTGTATGGTGACCTAGGAAGCTCTCAGTTCCGCACCTATCACAAGCTGCTGGAGAAGGAAGCAAACAGTGGTAAGATTCGTTATATTCTGCGTCATCAGTTGGCGAAAAAGGAGACGAGACCGGTGCGTCTGTCCGGTTACGGCGTGGAACTTCATTTAAAGTCCACCGAATACAAGAGCCAAGATGATGCTCCCAAGCCCGAGGCGGGTGGATCTTCGGACGAGGACTTGGCCAATGAATCGGATGTCCAAGGTTTCGATTTCAAAATGCTAAAGCAAAAGCATCCCACGCTCAAGAGAGCTCTGGATCAGTTGCGTCAAAGACTCCTGCAGGGCAACGATGAGATTGCCCAGCTGAAAGCCTGGGAATTCCAGGATCTGGGCCTTCAGGCAGCCGCTGCCATAGCCGAGATTCAGGGCGATGAAACCCTACAAATTCTCCAGTACACTGCACACAATTTCCCCATGTTGGCCAGGACTCTGTTGGCCCACAAAGTCACGGATGCATTGAGGGCGGAGGTTAAGCACAACACCGAAGCCTTTGGTCGAAGCCTGAATGTGGCGCCTCCGGATGGAGCTCTGTTTATCAACGGGTTATTCTTCGATGCGGACACCATGGATTTGTACTCTGTAATTGAGACGCTGCGCTCGGAAATGCGCGTCCTGGAGAGCCTGCACAGTAATAATGTCAGAGGTAACCTGGCTAGCTCTCTGCTGGCTTTGGATCTCACTGCGTCCAGCAAGAAGGAGTTTGCCATCGACATCCGCGACACGGCAGTGCAATGGGTCAACGATATCGAGACTGATGCTCAGTACCGGCGATGGCCATCATCTGTGATGGATCTCCTGCGGCCCACATTCCCTGGCATGCTCCGGAACATCCGAAAGAATGTGTTCAACTTGGTGTTGGTGGTGGATGCCCTGCAGCCGACAGCCAGAAGCGTGATTAAGCTATCCGAATCCTTTGTCATCCATCAAGCTCCCATTCGCTTGGGCCTTGTCTTCGATGCGAGGGATGCCAATGAGGATAATCAGGTGGATTATATAGCCATCAGTTGTGCCTTTAACTATGTGAGTCAGAAGAAGGATGCCCGAGCTGCCTTGAGCTTCCTTACGGATATCTATGCGTCCGTTGGTGAGACGAAGGCCGTAACGAAAAAGGATATTGTGAAACAGCTCACCAAGGAGTTCACCACTCTCAGTGCCAGCAAGGCGGAGGAGTTCTTGGAGGAGGATGGCACCTACGATTATGGACGCCAGTTGGCCGCAGAGTTCATTCAACGTTTGGGCTTTTCCGACAACAAGGGACAACCGCAGGCGCTGCTCAATGGTGCCCCGATGCCCAGCAATGTTGTTACCGCCGACAGTGACTTTGAGGAGGCCATCTTTACTGAGATTATGAGCCACACCACCAACCTGCAGAAAGCCGTTTACAAGGGTGAAATGACGGACAGCGATGTAGCCATTGATTATCTGATGAATCAGCCCCATGTAATGCCCCGATTGAATCAAAGGATTCTGAGCCAGGAAGATGTCCGGTATCTGGACATTAATGGCGTAGCCTACAAGAATCTCGGCAATGTTGGTGCCTTGAATCGCCTCTCCAATCGGGATATGACCGCCACTGTGATGGAGAATCTCAAGTACTTTGGTGGCAAGAAGTCCACGGAGCTAATTGGTCGCTCATCGCTGCAGTTTCTCACCATCTGGGTATTCGCGGACTTGGACACGGAACAGGGTCGTTCCTTGCTCACCCACGCCCTGGAATATGTTCAGAGTAGCGAAAGTGTCCGCCTGGCCTTTATTCCGAATACTGAAAGCGTCTCCTCCAAGTCGGATAAGAAGAACCTGAATCGTTTGGCCTGGGCCGCCATGCAGAGCCTGCCGGAGCCAAGTCAAGCCACCGAGCTGGTTCTCAAGTGGCTGAAGAAGCCCAAGGAGAAGGTTGAGGTACCAGCGCAGCTGGAGGATATACTCGGTTCCACGGAGCTCCATCTGAAGATGTTGCGAGTGTACTCACAGCGTGTTTTGGGTCTAACCAAGTCCCAACGGTTGGTAATCGGCAATGGACGTTTGTACGGTCCTCTGGCCGCCGAAGAGACCTTCGATAGCGCCGACTTTGCCTTGCTGGCCCGTTTCAGTGCCCTACAATATGGCGATAAAGTGCGACAAGTGCTCAAGGAGTCAGCTCAAGATGTCAGCGAAGAGTTCACCAGCGACACATTGCTCAAGCTTTACGCCAGCCTGCTTCCACGTCAAACTAAGACACGTTTCAAGTTACCCACGGACCTGAGATCGGATCATTCGGTGGTGAAGCTGCCACCCAAGCAGGAGAGGCTTCCGCACTTCGATATTGCGGCTGTATTGGATCCCGCATCGCGTGCTGCTCAGAAGTTAACACCTATCCTGATACTGCTCCGTCAGGTGTTGAACTGCCAACTGAATCTGTTTTTGATACCGGTGCCCCAGCACAGCGATATGCCGGTGAAGAACTTTTACCGATATGTGGTAGAGCCCGAAATTCAATTCGAATCGAGTGGCAGCCGTTCGGAAGGTCCTTTGGCCAAGTTTAGTGGATTGCCCGCCAATCCTTTGCTCACCCAACAGCTGCAGGTTCCCGAAAACTGGCTAGTGGAAGCAGTGAGAGCTGTCTACGATTTGGATAACATCAAGCTGACCGATATCGGTGGCCCAGTGCATAGCGAATTCGATTTGGAATACTTGCTGTTGGAGGGACACTGCTTTGACGCATCCAGTGGTGCTCCTCCCAGAGGATTGCAGCTGGTTTTGGGCACTCAAAGCCAACCCACACTCGTGGACACCATTGTGATGGCCAATTTGGGTTACTTCCAGCTGAAAGCCAATCCTGGCGCCTGGTCCCTACGCCTGCGTGATGGAAAATCCACGGATATCTATGGAATAAGTCACATTGAGGGCACCAATACGCATCACACGGCTGGCTCATCGGAAGTTCAGGTCCTTATCACATCCCTGCAATCGCATGTCATTAAGCTGAGGGTCGCTAAGAAGCCAGGCATGCAGCAGGCGGAGCTGCTGGCCGATGACACTGAACAGGCGGCGCAGTCGGGCATTTGGAACAGCATCGCTAGCAGCTTTGGCGGCAGCAATGGCAATCAGGCAGTTACCGATGAGGATACGGAAACCATTAATATTTTCTCGGTGGCATCGGGACATTTGTACGAACGGCTGCTACGAATCATGATGGTGTCACTGCTGAAGCACACAAAGTCGCCGGTAAAGTTTTGGTTCTTGAAAAACTACCTTTCGCCGCAGTTCACCGATTTCCTGCCGCACATGGCCAGCGAATATAACTTCCAGTACGAATTGGTGCAATACAAGTGGCCTCGTTGGCTCCACCAGCAAACGGAGAAGCAACGAACCATTTGGGGCTACAAGATCCTCTTCCTGGACGTACTCTTCCCGCTGAATGTGAGGAAAATCATTTTCGTGGACGCCGATGCCATCGTACGAACGGATATCAAGGAACTCTACGACCTGGATCTGGGAGGAGCACCCTATGCCTATACACCGTTCTGTGATTCCCGCAAGGAGATGGAGGGCTTCCGATTCTGGAAGCAGGGCTACTGGAGGAGTCATCTGATGGGGCGGCGCTATCACATTTCCGCCTTGTATGTGGTGGACTTGAAGAGGTTCCGAAAGATTGCAGCTGGCGATAGGCTGAGGGGTCAATATCAGGCACTCAGCCAGGATCCCAACAGTTTGTCCAATTTGGATCAGGATTTGCCCAACAATATGATCCATCAGGTGGCCATTAAATCCCTGCCCGACGATTGGCTCTGGTGTCAGACGTGGTGCAGCGACACCAACTTCAAGACAGCCAAGGTGATCGATCTGTGCAATAATCCGCAGACCAAGGAGGCCAAGCTAACGGCTGCCCAGAGGATTGTGCCCGAGTGGAAGGACTATGATGGAGAGCTAAAGGCTCTCATGGCTCGCATCGAGGATCATGAGAATTCGCATGGCAGCAGCAGGGACGCAGCTGATGATGATACCATCGGGCGAGATCCGCTGGAGGTCACCACGGTAACGCCATCCCATGAGCCCAAACACGGTGAGCTGTGATTCATGCGTCCTAGTTAAATCAAAAGGAGGTTTAGTGAATTTAAGTCCAAATTTCGATGGAAAACACAACTTGATTACTACTTAGCTAAGACCCCTCTCCATCCCCCGACACATATTTGTACATTTTAATTAGAATCTACAAAACACACAGTACTGACTCATTAAGGATGTCTGAAAATTGTCTTTTTTGAAACTCGATTTCATTTTCTTGTATTGCATTCCAAGTGCTCTATGGCCACTAATTGAATTAAGCTGAAAATATGTAGAATGTCATAAAGCAGAATGCGCCTGTAAGTTAAAAGTTCTTTGAAATGTATTAAAAGCTGTGGAGTGAATAGTAATTAAATGATGCGTTTATCTTAATTTGGGAATACTTTCGGGGGAAGTACAGCAACTTAGTATAAATTACCAATTTAACTGAGCGAAGAAAACAGTGTCATAATGCACAGTTTGGACCCTTAGGTTGCAAATTACAATTTATTTAAAGTTTAAAGGCAACAGGGGAAATTCTACAAATAAAATTTAGAGGAAATATAATGTCTTAATGAGCCTTTGCCTTAATCCGCTTTATAAAGAAAGGAAAACTAGGTTTTTATGTTTTCTAATTATTTCAGGGACGTATGGCAACGCCAATCAAGTGGCAGCCCCTTTTATTTAGTCTGTTTCCCATCAGGTGGCAACGCCAAATACCAATAAACTTCAACAACGACTAAGTTTTTTCTTTATTTTAGTTTTTATTTCAAATTATAATTTGAATTTTTTTTTCTTTGCTTTTGTGTGTGTGTATCTACATAAAGAAATTATTATATAATTTTATTATAATGCTGCTGCTTTACTTTCATATATATTTAGCACTTAAGAGTGAATTTTGTTTAGCAATTTATTTTGTTTTTTGTTTCTTTGATAAATTTTAATTTTGGTATTTTGTTGTAAGGCAGACAGTGCAGTCCAAAGAAGTGGATCTTTATCATAGTTATTGTTAAGTTTGATCTTCTTCTCGGCTTAAGGTTTTTATTATTATTATTATTATTAATTTATTCCCTCAGCGATTTGCGTTCCCATTAATTTAGTTTAGCGTGTCTAATATATATAATTTTAAAAGTTTACTCTTCATCTCGAGTATCCAACTAGCGCTGAGTGTAGTATACGTACGATAGTTCATTAAAGCTTTCATTTTTTATTCAATTGTTGCTCAATATGTTAGTTATATATGTTTTGGTTCAGACTACGCGCCATCGTGTTCTATTCACTTTGAACTAGATCATAATTATGTGTATGGGAAATATATAGTTAACATATTGTGGTTAGGGTTCTCGCTTCTCAATTCAATTATTTAATAAAAAAAATGCGGCTGTCAAAAGGTTCTTTATCCTTGTCAGTTGTTGAGAGCGTGAGTTGTTATTGTGTGAATTTGATCTGTATCTGGTATCTGGTATCTGTATCTTGCGCTTCTCTTACTTGCTAAGAATTGACGAAACTACAAAATTAGACTGTTCTTCCAGTTGGCTCTCTCATGCATATCTGTAGTCTTTGTTATCATCATCAGTTTTAAAAAATGGTTTAGGCATATTTATTTGAATGAATGCTTTCCCCCCGGATTCTTTAGTTCGATTCGTTGTTGATTTCTATATATGTATATGTATATATTGCTTTTAGTCCAGGTGCTTATACATATCCTCCAGCTGCGGCTTGAAGTAGCTCTTCAATTGCGGTCTCTTGGCCTTGAATGTGGGTGTTAGCAGTCCATTTTGCACCGAGAAAGGATCCGGATGTAGATAGACATCCTTGACCTAAAACAAATCATATTATTATCATGAAATATGTGTAAATATTTGAGTATTTGGTACCTGTTCGAATGACTTGAGTCCGCTCTGCTTGCCCCAGTTGAGCATATCGTTCATGATCAGTTCCTTGACATTCTTATTATTGCACAGGACGGAGAGTGTGCCGCGTACATTGTTCTCCGTGGCCCATTGCTTCAGTACATCGACATCAGGTACAACAACAGCGATTATGCAGCTCTAAAAGGAGGTTAGAGATACATTTTAATATCGTTTATATAAAGGCTTTATTTCTATATAAATCTGTCATTTCTATAAGGTAAAATCTATAATTCTTTGTTGATTTGCTAGCATATAAATTGAATGAATAACCAAAGTATATTTCTTGAAATACTGACGTTGCGCAATATTCTCAAAGCTTCCATACAGATTACTCATACGACCCGTAAGCCTTTAAGAATTTTGTTCAACAAATCTTTCTTTTCAATTAGAGAAACCAAAAGACTGTTTAATATTTTGTGGTATTGTTTTTTTTTTTAAATAAAAATTACGCATTAGAATTACTCATACGTCTCATAAGCCAGCAGAAATTTTGTTCAAAGTAATCTCTGCCTAATTTCTTAGTTCGGTCAGAGTACGTATGAGTTATAAACTTTGTAGCAACTGCTCCGACATAAAACGCAACAATTAAGATATATATATATATATATATATACATATCTAAATTAAATTCCTACTTTAAGGCCCTCAATAAAAACCTTCACTTAAACCACTCACCTTTAAGCTCTCTCCATAGACATAGACTTGATTAACATATTGACTGAGCGTATAGATATTCTCGATTTTCTCCGGCACTATATACTCGCCCTGGCTGAGCTTGAAGATGTGCTTGCGCCGATCGATAATACGCAGGGTTCCATTGGGAAGCCACATGCCCACATCGCCAGTGTGATGCCAGCCCTCCGCATCGATGGCCTCTGCCGTCTTCTCCGGATCCTTATAGTAACTGCAAAAATAACCACAAAATAAAGATGAACTTATGCATTTTTTTAAAGTTAAAGACTAGACTTTACCCATGGAACACATTTGATCCTCGCACGCACACCTCCCCCGTATTTTGATTGGCAAAGTACTCCATCTCTGGAACGTCCACCAGTTTTACAGCATTGCAGGACACGGGCGGACCGACATGATTGGGCACATGATCGCCCTGAACTGTTAGGGTAATGGCGCCCGTACACTCCGTCTGACCATATCCCTCCAGGACCAGACAACCCAAGGCACAGCGCATAAAGGTCAGGACATTGCCGGCCAGAGGAGCTGAGCCGACGACCATGAGTCGCAGGTTGCCGCCAAAGGCTTGGTGTACCTTCTTAAAGACCAGCTTGTCCCAGCAGCCATTCCTTCGCAGGACACCCCGTGCGATCTCCTTCTCCTTGGCCCGCATGGCCATGTTGAAGAGGCCCCTCTTCAAACCGGACGCGGATATATCGTTTTGGATCTTGTCATAGACACGATTCAGGAGTCGAGGCACAGCCGGCATAACCGTGGGCTTCAGCATCTTCAAGTCATTCGTTAGTTCCTTAATATCGCCCGAATAGAAGCCAACACAGCCGCCCACATAGTACATTCCGTTCTCGCAGCATCGCTCGAACATGTGGGCCAAAGGCAGGAAGGACACCATCACATCGCCCGCCCGGATGCGATGATCGCCCATCTGCAGGATCACAGAACAGACGCCGGCCACCACATTGCCATGGGTGAGCATCACGCCCTTGGGATTCCCTGTCGTTCCTGAGGTATAGCACACCGTGCACAGATCCTCCGCCGTCGGTGGCACTTCCGGATGGTTACCCTTGGCCCCCAGCTTCTCCACGTCTATAAAGGAGAATATCTGAATGCCACGACTGCGCGCCCGTTCCAGAGTCGTCTGGCGAATGGGCTTAATGGCCACAATGATCTTAAGGCTACGTGGCGCCTTCTCCAGCAACATGGCCGCTTTGCCGTCATCCTCAACGACCACAATTGACATTTCGGTCTGGCGGATGATGAAGGCACAGGCATCGGGACCCAGGGTATCGTACAGTGGAACCACAACCAAGCAGAACGAATAGCATCCTTGCTCGTAGAGGATCCACTCGGGTCGGTTCTGCGAGTAGATGCCAATCAACTGTTTGGGCCTGGCGCCCAGAGCCAGCATACCGGCACCAAAGTTCTTGGCACGCAGCAGGGCCTCGTCATAGTTGATCCACTGAATTGATTAATTAATTATTAGAAAATAAAACGATAAAGTTATGGTAAAAGTCTATATACTTTCGTACCTGATAAGGCGACGTCAGGGTTTCACGCCAGCCCAGACATGGTCCATTGTTGGAGGCATAGGCACCTTCGCGGAACGTCTGATATAGCGTCCGGACGTTCTCTGTGATATAGGACACGAACTTGCCATTCTTGGACTCCTTGTAGAACTTGGAGACGTGTATTTGTTCTGGACCCTGCAATGCGAGTGAAGAGTGACCCCAAAAGAAACAGAGAGAAATCGAGGACATGCAATGAGTGGACACGTCGAGAGAGAGATAGAGAGATATTGATATAGAATACAATATGTACAATCAAGAAAATCAATGAAATTGTTTTAGTTTCAAAAAGCCAATAATATATTTTTTGGGATATTACAAATATATGTAGGGGTTTTATGAATTGTTTGTCTTGAGGTGTCAAGTTAGGGAAGTCCTTATATCGAGTTTCACTTTTAAATAAGTTCTAAAGAAGTCGAGGAAGTATTTTACTGATATTTTTACCTTAAAATATAATTAAGTTTGTACTTTCTAGTCAGGGATTCCCAATTTTATACAAAGATTAAAGTTCAAATGCTGTTTATCCTCATTTTGAAAGACTCCAAGTGCGTAGAATCAATAAATTGATTGCCACTAATTAAATTGGTTATTTAATTGATAAAATTTAAAGGCCCACTTCCTTCCCTTCCTTAGCATAAGCTTTTCCCGGCCATCACTCAACCCATTTTTCGTGTGTGTTTATTTTTGGTCTACTCGAACAATAAATCACACCCAATTGCTAGATTAAAATCAATAACCTTTTCAATTTATGATATATTGTTTATTTTGGGGCTACAGACATAAACCTATCAATCGTCGGAATTTCTTCCACAGCGGCCAAGAGTAGATAGCAAGTGGAATCGATTCGATATAGCCATTAGAGCACTTCCTTTATGGTAAACAGCTGCGAAAGAAATTCCCGCAATGGCCAAAAGTGTTGATGTACGAAAACGAATATCAAAATATATAAGCTCGACAAGGAAAAGGGGAATATATATATATATTTTTTTGTGGGCTTGTGGGCAATCTTAAAAGTTAGTTTGTTTATTTTCGCTGTCTATTGATTTTAATGAGCAAAATGCAGAAATGTATTTGCAAAAATAATTGTTCCCGCAGATTAAAGTGCTTTCCAAAATTCAAATTTTGTTTATATTTCTTATGTTTTGTTGATGACGCAAGTCTAGGGAGGGGGAGTTTTCAGTTAATTCTGTAGGGGCAGATGAGGACGAGGAGGAGGACTCCTACCCTGTGGTGGATATCTTGGCGATGATCGTATATGATCTAGGCCCACCGGCAATGTAAGAGACAGTAAACAAAAAAAAGAAGCAAAAATAAAGTATGTATTAGTTATTGCCTAGTTAAGTTTTGTTTGCTGTTAGGTGGATGGACTCTTATTTTAGGTTCTCGGGTAATCTAGAGGAAAATTGGGGTTTTTCCTCGGCGAGCATTACCTTCAGCACATCACTTTGATTGCTTAGCTCGATGGGCACTCGTATACTGGTTATTTGGCCGCAACAAGACATGGTTTCCTTTTGAATTGTATTATTTTCTGGTTGGTTAAATTTAATGTGCAGATTATTGGATACTCGGTTCACTCTTGGTTTCCTTTATGGATCGTTCAGATTTCATCTGGCATTTAATATGCACATTTTCCAAGCGACTCTAAAAACACACACAAACACACACACACTCGTGATTTTTCGCACATATTACATTTAATGGCCGCCGTTGTTGTCGTTATTTCATTGCCGGAAAATCGTACATTCGATTTTCATTTATTTTCTTATTTTAATTATTCCCATTAGAGAAGCATTTCATAATCGTTTGAAAATCGTTTAAATGCTAATTAGCGCATTTAAAAATATACTTTTCGATTTGTAATTGAAGGGTGTTTGCCTTTGGCGCAGATTCCCATTAATTTAAGAGCTGTAACCTGTTTACAAATATTTATATAGCGTAGACCGATAAATATTTTAAATAAACATTTTCTTGTTATAAAAATAAATGGGAATTTTCGTTACCTTTATATCTATTTTTTTGTTTGCTTGTTGGAAGTTTAAGAAATCTTTAAATAAACACAGACAAAGGATCATGGAATATTTACTCAATTATTATTACTTAATTACATGTTCTCTTTATTCTTTTAGATAAATATCAAATACCGTGTTCTTAGTGTTCTTAGACTTTGATAAACGTTCTTAGCACACACTTTTAATGACCTGAATCAATCCCTAATGAGATCCGAACCAAATTTTCTTAATTCCCCAAACAACATTTTCAAAATTCCGACCAGTCAAAAGGCCAAGCCGAAAGTCAAAAACCAAAGCATAATTATGACGCCTGAGGTCCGTCTGTCCGCTTATATATTTTTTTGGCAACTGCAGTCCGATTCAATTTTGTTTATAATTTTTCAATATTGGCAGGGCTGCCCCAAAACGGGGTAAGTGCTTATATGCAGGAGAAGGTGCCACCAAGAAATGAGAGAGAGTGAGATTGGCCAACAACAATATCGACAAGGCGTCGTCTTTGTCGTCGTCTGTTGCTTTGGCTTGGCCTGCCCCAAATTAATTTATAAATAGTTCGTTTGGGGGTAAAAACGTACCACTCTGTTGTTATCTATGAGAAACCTGTGTGTGTGGCCGCATAACACGAACAAATTAAGCAAAAAAATTAGAAAACAAAAAGATCTTAGAGACTAGAGGAATACTCTCCTCCGTACAATGAATATTTTTTTGCACATAAAATATATATTGTGAAATGTTCTCTCTTTTGGGGGCGATCGACAACTGACTCATGGGGGAACGCGTTCGGAGAGCTCTAGCATTTTCCTCAATGAGCAATTAATCTTTGAGTTATGGTAATTGTGGTTGCCATAAAATCGGCCATAAACTATTGGCCAGCAAAAAGGGCGGCAAGATCGGGTAAAATTATAAATGAATGAAATGGCAGAGGGGGGCCTAAAGAATTTCCCTAGGATCTGCAACATATCAATAGTTTGGCAGCAATTTTTTTTCTGTTTTTAAATAATAGAAGCCCAGGCAAAATATGCGGGAATTTCAAGGTCGTCTGGGAAACGCTTTTTCATAGTATTTTCCAGGTGGCTTGCACATTCTTTGATATTTTCGTTTTTACATTTTACTCTTCACTTTTAAAAATTCCTATAACTCAATTATAAACCCCTTCATTTATCTTGACATTTATTATGATTCTAATTTAATATGAGAAAAATATGCCATCTGATTTGATCAGAATAACAATGAAATTGTTTAGAGAGAAAAATCACATACTATATTTAAGCAAATATCTGTATAGTGGGTTTTTGCTTCCTGACATTTAGCTTGACTGATTAAGATTGAGAGCTAGCTGGCACATAAAACAACGGCGATATGTTAGGAATATCACAGAAATGGAAGAGATTTCTTAAGAAACTTATTTAATACAATATAGACTTTATATTATAATTTATATTATAATTTAAATACATATTAAGGGGTTGAAATAAACTGAAGCTTCAAGAAAAATACCAAATACAAATCACTATTTAGCTTCGCATTGTTTTATAAAAGTCTTACAAAGTCAATTAGTTTTAGTATAGAATAAGTATGGAATTTACAATTTCCAAAAGTCCACATGGCCCCAAATTCTTGAGAATGAAGAAAATCTTGGAAAGAACTCAATCTTTCTAAACAAAAACAACTATAAAATGTTATAGCCAATAGGGGGAAAACATCGTAAAGATCAACTTAAGCTGTTTACAATGGGGGGTGTGGGAAAATAAAACCAATCAAGCCACAAACATCCATCAGACCAAATTAGAAAGAAAATCATGTCAAAAATTAATTTTATAAGTAGTTTTCCTTTCTGTTATATTCTTTAGATGTTTTATGTATAGAACGTGTGTGAACTTGAACTTGAGGGGCTGAGTTCAAAAATGGCCCAGGCAGCGTACAACGACAACGACGACGGCACTTTGACACTTTGGCAAATCGATTTCCATGGGAAAATGTTTCTTTAATTTTTCTTAGTAATATTCTTTCCACTTTTTCACAGCATTTGGGGTATTATATTTTTTTGTTGGTCTTGTGCTTTACGTAATGAGATTAAACGCTTGTATTTTTGTCAATTTGTTGCAAATTGTCGTGCGTTTTTTTTTGTTTTTTTGTTTTTGGTTCGCTCTTTATTTTCGCTTTGTTTAATATATATACACACGAGCTATTATTTATAAAAAATCCGTTTGTTTCATAGATATATAGATCTGCGATATGTACATTATGTTGCTGCTGTTGTTGCTTTCTTTTCTTTTTCGTTATTTGCTTTTTGGGATTATTCTAATTTGAAATATATATTTTTTTTTGTGGGGGGAAAACTCTGAGCGCGCCGCGATCTGCGCGACACGATGCTTAATTTCGAACTGAATGGCAGAAGTAAAATATTGGTCGTGGCTAAAAATGATTCTTCTGGCCGGTCCGAAGAATCTTCCTTTTCTTCGGGGAGAAAAGCCCAAAGAGAGAAAGAGCTGAGATGAGAGAAGAATTCATGAGGACTTTCGGGGGAGGCGCGAGGCAGAATGCAAAGCGCGTTCGGCTAGGAATTTTATTCGTTTATATTCTTATTTTGATATTAAACGGTTTTTCGTATTCTTCTCGTTCCCCTACATTTTGCTCTAATTTTTTCGATCAAGTTGTCTGCCTGTCGGAATATCATCCACCTCCCGCGCATTTTCTTCCTGTAATTACACGCGATCTAAAACGGCATGTGACTATATATCTTTGGAGGGAATCTCTTGGAGGTGTTGGTTGGGGAAGACATCAAATTTTTCAACTCTTTAATAACCAACATGATTTATGATTCATATGAGAGAGCCACGCCCATTTTTTGTCGTCATAAAAATAGAAAAGATTTGTTTACTTTTTGTGATTTGACCGAAAGTGAAATAAAAACTTGGGCAGGTGATGAAATTAAAAAGGAAACCATTAAATGTTATGACTAATGAAAATATTATGTTATAAAAACGAAAAAAAATATGAATAAACCCACATAAATTAAACTGGAATTATTTTTCCTAAAATATAAACTGTAAAAATGAATTTAAATCAATGTAAATCATTGATTTCAACTATACAGTCATAAATGCATTAAATACAGTTTTAAGTTCTCTATTTTCTGTGAAATTAATATTAAATAGTGTTTAAAACTTGTTAATTTGTTTTATTATTTATATCCTAAGCGCAAATGTATTTAAAATCAATATTAAATATGTAGAAATCCTTTGAAATTACAATCAAAGGGAATCCCAATCGTTTAGAAATTATTTTAAGTTGAATGAATACTTAATTGCAACCACATTATATATAGTAGATAATGCATTAGCTCAGTCTCACCTCCCATATTTCTCGTTTCATTTGCACCTCTATTTGCGGTCATTAGCAAATTTTGGTGTTCATATAAATTGGAAAACACTCAATAAGTACACAGGGTTGAGGTGTGCCAAATACTTGTTGGAACGCACTTACAGTTGCGACCAGACTAAACAAACAAATACACCAAAATGTGGCTAACATTGAGAACTGCATAATTATGTCTAGTATTTGTTGTACAAGCACACACATTATATATATAATATAAATAATATGTCTATGCACTATGCACATGTACCTGCTGAGAAGCAGACAGGTTGTCCCTGCCATGTCACAAATTTGACATTTCCTTATTGTTGTTTTGTTTTTTCATTGTTTGTTATTTTTATTGAACACTTTTTTCGGGAATTTAACATTTCAAGAGAAGCTGCAGGGCTGTTTAATATTTAATATAATTTAATAATAATAAATATAAAATATACAAGGTTTTAAATTCGACCCAAAAGAAATAAATATGATTTCTTCTATTATTGCAAATAATGACCACCTTATTTTGAGAGAATTCGTCTTCTTCTAAATAATTTTAACCGCTTTCAACCAGTTCTAACCAAAGGAATATGTTTTTAAAGACAACAAAAATATAGTTGCATTATTATTGGGTTCCTTTTAAAAGATGTTTATACTTTAACTTAAAATTTATGAGTATTTCTGCGAATTTTTGCTTTTCTTCATATTTTATCGGCATATTTGATTTCAAAATCATGTAAAATAATACATTATATTAAAACGTAACCCTAAATCTGTTTGCAATCATTTACCAATCAACTTTTAATTGAATTTAAAAACGAATACAACCACTGTGCCGGCAACCTTCAACCCCATGAAAAATTATACTTGCCATTTTGGCAAATGCCAAATATTGTCCGACATAATATGGTATTGTGTCAATAATATTTGTTTATTTACATGGCATCAACACAAAAGGAAAAGTTCGTTACACCAGGGCCTCAGGCGAAAGAAATTGTTAACAAATAAAATGCCGGCGAGACAGTTTGAAGGAGAAAAAGGAAATGCTCCTGACAAGGTGCGGGGGTGGCCAAGATTTTTGCATAGTTCGAAATTAATAGAGAGAGCAGGGCGACTAATTAGGGGAAAATGCCAATTGAGCCATGACAAGATTTATTATTGTCGTGCCGCTGTCATTTGATAATTTATCAGCGAGAATGTTGCAGTTTTTGGCAAAGATATAAATATATATAGGTAGTAGACACTCAATTAGAGCATGAGGTTTCGTTTCGATTCTATTTCTGATCATTTCTGCACCACTGTGGCGAAGACGTCATTGCTAAAAGTCTAAGAGGAGAACAAAGGCGAAAATGAAAATCGAAAAATGGTGAAAATGTGTGAAAATCATGTGACGACAACAACGAAACAGAATTAGTATCTGGGAATCCGAATCGTAATCGCACTCAACGTGATTGTGGACATGTGCAGATCAAAGGTTTTCACGGGATGCTGTTCTACCTCAAATAGAACAAACCCAAACGAGTCCGAAAATAAAGTAAAATTCAAATGAAATGCCAAAAGAAAACCAGAAATCTCAAGACAAACAGTTCTCAGTGATGCAATGCAATTAATGTGATTGAAATTGAATAATTGGGAAATCGTACCTCCAGCAACGGAGACTGGTTTTCCAGAGGCACTAACGGTTGTTCCGGCACAGGTCTAGTTGCGAAGTAATACGCCACACTCGCTGCCAGGCTACTGAGGGTTATGGTGCCCAAAGTACCGCCCAGATAGTACAGATAGCCATCGATCTCGTCCCCTGGGGGAAAAATAAATAAAGAAATTGGAAATGTAGTTAGAAAATAAGTAAGAAATAAGGTAATATTAAAAGAATTTACCAAAAGATAGGCGGGATTTCATGATATTTCGATCTTAGGGATAACTTTTACTTAAATAACATTTGAAAACGTATTTAAAAGAAGAATACTAAGGTGCGTATATGTTTTAGCTAGTCTGAAATCGTTTAATATTATACAATCAGAATAATAATTATATTTAATTACGGCAACACGTGTTTAAGGTTTATTTTTAACCTAACTCTATATAAAAGCAATTATATTGACAGATGTAGTGAAAAATGATATCTTAAATTTAATATTTAATGAACATTATATGATATTAATAAATAAATGGCTAAGTATTTAACATTTTTATAAGTTATAACAATACAAAGTGATCATAATATATGAGTACCTCACAATTAACTCAATATTGTCCCATTAAATATTTAAACAAAAGACTCAATGTCATCGCTCATTATCATTAGTATTATTTTGGACTCTCCCAAAAACATTTTAATTATCAATAAATAAAAATAATAATCAAATAAAATATAATTGAACTCATTTATCAATTACATGCGATAATCAAAAGGATTTAAATTCAAGGTAAAAACAGATATACTTACAGAAATATGAAAAATTGCTGACTATCAAATGATTGACGTAGGCCATAACCGATTTCTCCGGCGTCATCGTTTTCTGTCGTCTCTCTCTTTAACTAATATTATTGTTGTTTTATTGGTGTTGTTGTTGCCGTTGTAGTTGTAGTTATTCTTTGCTACCTGAGTGAATGTTACGTGTTTAGCTTAATGATTGCCCGCAAAAGATAGCCTGCAAAATAATCAATAAAACTGCAAACATCAGGTTTTTTTCAATATATATTACACAAGATATAGATTTTTTGTAATTGTAGGCTTTTTGAGAAACAATGCAGTTGTCTAAGGTGGAGGTTTTTGTGTTGTGGTTTTGAAAATTTGTCAGTTCCCATATTTACGGAATGCAATCAAGCTGAACCATAGGCCAAAAACCACAAGATGTATACCCACAATTTTCTGCCTAATTAGAGGGTTATGCATATGCACATTACGACCCACATATATATTTTATAGATACCTTTATCGATGGATAATTGCCACTGGGGTCCCTTGACAAGTCAAGTGACAACAATTAAATTGCGTTCACTATAGGATGATTATTTAAATTGACTTACAGAGTAGCTCAACATGTTTAGGGTAGATTGAGCGGATGAGATATGAGAAGTAATGTATGCAACGAAAGCCATTTGCCAAAGTCCACTGATCAATTTCTATATAGGATTTAAGTCTGATGAAATATTTGTATATATACACCGATTTCGGACAGACAGAAAAGTACTTGTCCATCGGCTAAGTAAGTCATTGCTTTATCTGCTATGTTTTCAAGGCGTCTTATCAGCCCGACTGAGAACTGCAACTGAAAACTGGGCAATAAAGACAGATTAAGGTTGGCATTCAAGACGTTTATATGCGCTCTAAAAAAATATTATATGTTTTAATAATTATATTTTCACTTAACATATTCTTTTTTAAGATTTACAGGTCAAAACACTTTAAATTAATATTTTGGTCAATGGTCACAATCCCTGTTAACCAGAGGCCCCTTTTTTATAGGTCAAAGATCGACTGTATGATTCATTCATGTAACCTTTAATTAAAACAACTTTACATAAACATTTAAGCATTAAAGAAAATTGTTTATCTTTACGCAGCTGGCCTTTTGCCATCTCATTTACTTTTTCAAGTATTTACTTTATTTCTCATTGATATATAAATTATGGAATCAAGTCGCTTCCGTCAGCTTTCCGACTTTGATTTGTAATCTTACTTAACCTCTCAGACTACATTCTTTGGTTGCACAACTGGTTTCTTAACATTGAATATTTAATTTTAGAATTTCCCAATTAGAAATGCAAAAACATTGCTTTAGTTTTTGAGCCACTTTTCAAGCTTGAAGGGGAATTTCCGGGCAATGCGAGAGAGTATCTAAAACTGGTTTTCAATTGCATGAGAATATTCTCATTCTATTTGTGGAATGTGTAATGATTAGAATTATCATAAGCAAGTTTTGTTCAATGATAGACGGACAAGATCGTGTTTTAATGGAGGTTTCTCCCTGAATAAAGAAATTGTTGTTGGAGGTCCAATAGAGATACTTTTTTATGCAAATATCTGCTTATTTATGGTTTTATTTATGTTATATTATGTTGCCATAGGAACTTTAGCAAGTAAATAGTTTTATTTTCCATATCGATATATTAAACATATGCTATTTCAGACTCCTCTCAAGTCAAGGAAATATTATTTACAGCACTAAGAGTTCTTAAGCCGATTTGTTTTGCCACTTCTGCGATTTCCCTGCTGCACTTGTGGAAAAGCCAAACAATGTCCAGCCACCAAGCAGACCGACGCCACTTCACCCACATGCACAAGAGGCCAGTGGAGCGCATCCCCCTGAGCTTTTGGATTGCTGATAAGACTTGCCCCACACAACAGAAGAGGCGACAAGAACAGGGAAGCCTTTATCAGTCCGGGAGTGAAACTTTGCACCCAGACATCTGGTCGAGGCCGTCGACGTCTCCCTAAGCAGATTATTACTCTTTGGACAATGCAGACAGACGACCCAAAAAACAAATGCCAGATTATTAAATACCAGGTCATATGTATAGTAATTGGTAAAATCGGTGCATACTTTGCATCTTTATGCCATGTTATTGAAGTGGTAATATCCGATCTTAACACAGTTCCGGTAATTACATGATTATTTTACAAGAACTCTTATGGGTTTGCGAACAAACGAACTAAGAATCTTAATTAGGAATTACAAAACGAAATCTGTTAAGTTTGTTCTATAACTTATAAGTAAACAAGTAAAAGTACTGTTAAAACAAATAACAAGGAGTTTTTTCTTCACGGTTATCTTGAAACTTTTTCTTTATAATTCGAAACATAAAATGCTATCACTTAAGATATATAACACTAGTTGTGCTCGGTAAAACGTTATCTTGTTATCTTTTTTTCTTTATCCAAAGGTAGATACCACAGCTTCCCTTTAAGTTTTACCGCCTGTATAGGCGCTAGAATTCCCGACTAGTTCGTTTATCAAACAGAAAAACCCACGCTAAATCCTGAAATATATATATCTTTCGAAACACGTGCATCCTTTCCCTTAAACTAATTCCTATATGATTTTGGGACAAGATTGTCAAGGCTTACACCGAAATTTCAATAGATAAATCAAAATACCTAATGATAGCTATTCTATTCTAGCTAAACTATTCCTATATTATTTATTTATTTATTTAGTCCAAGGAGATTTTTCGTTTATCATTATAGCCTACTTTTAAGGGTCAGAAAAATCGAAAAGAAATCTAGTAAATTTAGCTCCTTTGGGTATGTCCCCATATAAAGAATCGTGCTTACATTATGCAACAATATAAGTGAGTTTAGGCCATATATTGATTTTATAGACAGTTTTCTTTTTTGCCGGGTCAAATCAGGTTTGCCCAAACGAGAAGAGGAAGAAGCAGAGAAAGAGGCGACGATAAAAGGCGGCGAAGGAGGCGGAGAAGGAGGATGGGGCAGCGAAAGGAGGATAGTAAAAGAGCGAGAGAATCAAAATGAAGCCTACGGAGGTCAAGGCGGGCACACATGCATTTTTTCGGTCATTGATTTTTTACTATAGATCTTACCACAAACAAAATCTGGACTACTTGTAGATGAAACACATTTGTCGGGTTTGTGTATTTATATATTTAGGCACTTGGCCATATATATCCATACACTTAAATTAGCCTGGGAAAATCAATGAAAAGTTTACGTTTCGGCACTCGCGGGTTCCTCTTCTCTTATTTTTTTTTTACCGGGTCGTTGTGGGGGGGCGGCGGACAGGCGGGGGCGAGAAGAGAGAGAGGAAAAGTCTTAGAACCGAGCACGGAATACCAAAAAACCGAAACTGAAAAAATTACTGCTAAACGTTGGGGCCGAACGTTCAAAACAGAACTGAAGACTGCCAGCGGAGAAACTCGGAAACAAAGTCCAGTCCGTTAGCGTTTGAGTCTCCGTTTTGAGCATGCGTGCAACAACAACAAAAATAATAACAACAACAAGAGCAATTGCATGAATGAAGCCATGCAGAGAGCACAGGCACCGCTAAAGAGAGCCAGAGCGCCTTATAAAGAACACTTAAAAGAATTTCGGGACGTCCTAATTTAGAATTTTATATGTGTTACTTTAGATTTTACGTTTTCAGTTTATTAAATCACAATAGTTTACATATTCTAAATGTAATCTATTTTATTTCTTAGGAAGGTAATATTTATATTAAGTTAATTAGATTTAACATTTTTAATTTTATAATTTACAAAAGTCTTAAATTCCATATATTATGGTTCATATTTAACCTTGATTTCTTTAAGTGTGCGAGAGCTCCATTGTGAGAGCGCCATGTGGGAGAGAGTGCCAGCTCCAGTCATAACAAACAACGGCCGAAATGGCAAACAAACTACACGTGCTATATAAATCTGTCAGCGAAAGAGGGGTCGAGGTGCGAGGGTGTGTCAGAGAGCGCAAGGTGCTCGGCCGGAGCCGGCTGCTGAGAGAGCGAGCGAGCGTGGGAGCCTGCAATTGTGTCTGTTTGGTTGTTCTTATAGCGGTTCAAGGGGAAAAAGGAGCAAGGGAACTTGGAAAGCGGCAGACAAACGGCTGACTTGGTGGGGCCAGGAGCAATGAGGAAAAGGATAAGGGAGAAGAAGAACAATGGGAGAAGGGACAAGTTGTTTGCCTCGCGTGACGCACTTGCTCCATAAGGTCCTGCAATGCGACATGTTTTACGAGGGAAGATTCACGATTTTTTTACAGAAGAACTAAAACATTTTAAGAATCTTTGAGGCATTTTGCAAAGAGGAATTTATTTATAAAGTAAATATTCCGATTAGGTTATAATATTTAAATTTTAAATGTTAAGTCACTGAAATCACAGAAGATTTGAAATCAATTGACTTAATATCCAGAAGTTTGCTCCAAAATGTAATATGTTTAGAAAAATACTTTGCCAGGAACTGGAATTTTCATTTACTGTATATTTAAAGAAACATTTTCAATTAAATTAAGATACTTGGCTATTTCTGTGTCAGCGCTAAGAAACATAAATTTTAAAGCAGCCCTCGCCCTTTTCCGAGACCACATTTGTGTCCACAACGACAGCTGTCTGTCAAGTTAAAAAGTTTATTGTCGAAGAATCTATAATTATTTGTAAAAGGTTAACTCTATTTAACTGTCAGTTTTTTTTTTAAGTCCTTTAAATATAGACTAAGGGAGAAGCGAAGAAAACTTGTATAGATGTAATTAGATGAATCAGCTAAAACCGGCTGCAAATTGTGGTTACATTTCTCGAAGATATGAGAGTTTGTGTAGGTCTTGTTTATTCAGGTTTTGTGTCTTTTTTATGACTTCCCAGAAAGACCATAAAGAACAAGGGCCATAACCAAACATAACTGAGTGAAAACTCTTTAAAATTTAATGTAAATTTAAAAATTCATTTGACACACAACGCTTGGGGAAAATTTTGTATTTTGAGGCATACTTTAAGGCATCCCAATTTAGTGGGTATCTCAACCGTTAGATACTTTTCGGGTCAGTTGTTGCCCCAGTTTTTTTCGTAAGCGGCTGCCTTGTCCAGTGGGGTCAGTGTCATTCTTTCTTTTTTTTATCGGATTTTGTGAACCGCAAACCGCAAAAGTTTAAATGTTTACTTAAAAACACAAAAAGCTTTTTGCATTCTTCAAAAGAAGAATAATTGAAGTGGTTATTGTTTGGTGAGCACTCGAACTATGGACAGCCGAGAGGTGAAAATATCTTTGGAGGATTCCCCCAGCTCCGAGGGAAGCTTTGCCAGTACCACCAGTGGACCCTGCTGCGGTTTGGGAAGCGATTTGGAAGTGGAAATACATGGAGAGCAGCAGGATAAACCAGAGGAACACATGGCACTGAGAAGCCCCAGTGATTCGCAGACATCCAAGGGTACAAAGAATAAATGTTCCCGGCCACTTTCAGGGGGAAATAGTTATGCCACCAACAAAAATGTGGCGGAAGGTAAATATACCAGTAATAATAAACATATGGAAAGTAAGTACTTTATGTGATTAAAAACAAAATAAGAAATAGTGACACATATAAAATATAATTAAGAGATTGTGAAATTTAAGTATGGAAATATAACACGATCGCTCGCTTATATTCTTTTATACTACAACTAATTTTCTAGTAAGTAATTTTCGTTTATATAAATGTATATTATTGATATTATTTTAAACTACAATCCCTACAGGTCTTATGGATATAGCTTTACTCTCAGCCAATGCCAATCAGCTGCGCTTTTTAATAACCTACAACGACAAGGCCTCCACTTACATATACAGCATGATCCTGGTGATACTTTCCCTAGTGCTACAGCTGCTAGTTGGAATAATGCTCATCTTTAAAGTAAGAAAACAAACCAATTCAAAAATTCGATTAATCGTTGTATAAAACCTGCCCCCAGAGACGCCTTAAGAGGATCAAGAGTCGGAGCTACGAGAGAACGAATGATTTTCTGGTGATGGGAGTTTTCATGATCACAGTGATCAACATAATGCTGGCAGCTTTCACCACGACGGACGGCAATGCCCATTGAAGAAACAAATTAATATCAAAGTATATTTATATATATTTAAAATTGTATTTAATACAATATAACAGAAAGAACTATGTGGTAAATGCTAAGGTAACATGGAGAGAACCTTTATTGGACGACCGAGCGATCGTTCAAATTTTTCCAGCGGCTCTCACACATAAATGCACTTGACGTATCTGACGTACGATATCTCAGCTTGTGTGGGGTAGTTGGATTTGTGGAGGGGATTATTCTTAGCCCGAGTAATCCTTCTTCACGCACTTGGCAATGGTGCTCAGCTGCATGTTGGTGGTGCCCTCATAGATGGCTCCGATCTTCACGTCACGGTAGTACTTCTCCTGGGGGAAATCACGGGTGAAGCCCACACCTCCCATCCAGTCGACGCACTTGATGGCCGCCCTCTGGGCCACCTCTGAGGCATAGTACTTGGCCATGGCGGCCTCCTTCAGGAAGGGAACACCCTGCTCCTGCAGACGGGCGGCATTGTAGGTCATCAAACGGGCAGCCTCGATCTCTGTGGCCACGGTGGCAATCTGGTGCTGCATCGACTGAAAGTTATAGATGGCCTCTCCGAACTGTTTCCGCTCCAGCAGATACGGGATGGTGGCATCAAAGGTTCCCTGGGCCAGGCCCACCATCTGGGCAGCGATACCGATACGGCCCTCGTTCAGGAAGCCAGCGGCATACTTGTAGCCATGACCAAAGGTTCCCAGGATATTCTCCTCGGGCACGCGAACATTGTCAAAGGTAAGCATGCAGGTGCCGGAGGCCCGGATGCCCAGCTTGTCCTCGGGCTTGTTTACAATCAGTCCGGGGGTTTCGCGATCCACAATAAAGGTGGTGATGCCGCGGTATTTCTGAAATAAATTTAGAAAATATTAGTAATTAGTTTGGGAGAAATAAAAAATCTTCTTCTAGATTTAAAAACTATTAAAAACACATGTGCATTCCATAAAGAATCTATGGAATGAACTTTGATCTGATGGCGATAAGATGGCAATCATTTAAATAAACATTTGTGAAGATTAGCTATGGAAAATATTAAAAAATCCGATAAGGTGCTGTGAAAAAGTGAAAACTAGGCTCGGAAAAATAATAACAGCAGATTAATCTACTTTGAGCAAGGTGGAAGCTAAAAGATTTGCTAAGAGATCACCTTCAGCTATTATATTATATTAATATTTATAGAATATAAATCTAACATAAATTTTAAATGGTTTGTTAAGCTATATAACATATAAAATATATTCTGTGCCACTTACATCCTCTGGCTTGGCATTGGCAAAGACCAGAAAGACTCCAGCCACATCCGAGTTGGAGATCCACATCTTGGTGCCATTGATCACATAATGGTTACCATCCTTCTTGGCCACCGTCTTCAGGGAGAAGGCATCCGATCCTGCTCCGGGCTCCGTAAGAGCGAAGCTACCAGCATATTCCTGGGCCAACTTGGGCAGATATTTGGCCTTCTGCTCGGCATTGCCGAACTTGATCATCAGCGAGTTGACCAGCGTGTTGTGAATGTCCACAAAGGCAGCCACGGCGGGATCGATCTTGGACAGTTCCTCAACCACAATGATGTTGGTCATGAAGTTGCAGCCACTGCCGCCCAACTCAGTGTCGATCTCAATTCCCATCAAGCCATTCTCGAAAACGGCCTTAACCACAGAGGGATCAAACTTGTGTTCGAAGTCCATTTTCTTGACCAGAGGCTGGATCTGATCCTGAGCCAGTTTGGCAACTGAAATTGGAAGGTTAAATATGCATTAAAAATTATTTTATTAATTTAATTTCCAAGGAAATTAATATTGATAAAAATGTTTAAGTAAAAAGCTTTTATGAAGAATCATAAAAGTCTAAAAACATCATAATGATCTTTAAGTAAAAGCTTTAATTAAAGTTTGTAAAAGCTTTAAAGAACTACACGTTTTTCGGTTATAAAACGAGTCTAAAAAGCTTTTTTATTTATTTTCTACTCTGTTCTGCCTCTTTTTCTTCTAAGGGGCCTGGTGTGTTTGCTGTGGGGATCTTCTGTTTGTATAAGTTGGGGTATGTTTCTATATAAACATGTTCGTATGTATGCCTGTATATATTGGATACAAATTCCATGTGTGGGTGTTTGAGTGTGTGTCTTTTTATCAGCCGATTCTCGGAGTATTCTCTGATCGCGTGGGGCTCTCTCAGCACTTTTTTTTCTATTCATTTCTATTATTCTCTCAGCGCGTTTATTATTGATCTTTTTTTAAGTATTTATTTTTCTCCTGACTTTGTTTTGTTGTCCACCAACTGGCACACACCCACTAAATATCTCCCACCGTCCATATTTATTTATTAACGTAGCTCCCTGCTTTTTGCATTCGTTCTTGCATTCATCATGGGAAATATTTAAATAATTAATGAAGTTTGTATATTCATTTAGTTTTCCTCGCCATATGTGCATTAGCCATGGAAGTTTTCGAACAGATGTGACGTGTCCCAATCGACACGAAAGTTTAATTTAATTGTCCTACTTTGGCAAAAACGGAAAGTCCTTGCCCTATCTAAAAGGAAACGCAGCTAGATCTTTAAGTTAATTGTTTTCTTTGTTCTTTGCTTGTTCCATTAACTTTTGAAAAGTGTGTGGACTGTACTAGTTAGTGGGCAGAGAATGACTGTACTAGTTAGTGGAATGGAATGTTTTGTTGGCAACTGTACCAGTTTCTGGCAATAATCTTGTCATTTATCTGAACATTTAATTCTTGTTAAATCTTAAAAAAGTGCTTTCCATTTGTTCTGTACTTTACTTGAACTTCGTAGTGTTTGGGTGTACAAAAACCAGTTTAGCTTTATGCATTTAGCCACTTGGCATTCAGCCCAGATTACGCAACCATCGGACCATATAGACACACACACTCGCACTAGGAATATATATTAATGTATAGGGAAACCATATAGATTGAGACCAATTTAGTGATAAGCGAGGGACAAAGGAATATTAATTGGGCGGAATAATAATAATATTATAAAATTAGGGTAAAAATGTAACCTTCCCAACTAGGAATCGGGTGGATTTTGCGGTAGGGAGGTGAATCCCTTCCGCTCAGCCGATTCAACTCTCTAGGGAAGGGCGCCACCAAGTGCCACGCCCCCGGTTGCCCGGCGTGATCACTAGAACAGTGATCACAGGTGGGCGGAGGGCGTGGCACAGTGGCATTTAATGCTCTATCACAAGTGTAACGCTTTCCGGTTGACGTTGGAAAACCAAAACCGATCAGCTGACTGACTTGTGAAAAATTAAACAGAACATTTAATTAAATTAATTTTTTTTTTTTTAATTTTCGAATTTGAACCCATGCTTTGGGGAGAGTATTTTGTATTTTCTTCATTTTACCGGCAGCTCAACGAGGAGCGCCAACGCCGACAAAGCATTGGCAGCGTCGAAAATCGTGGTTGAACGACGGCGTCAACGAAAAGCTATATTTAGACGATGTGCGTGAGAGAGCGCTTGTAAGTGTGTGCTCACGCCAACCCACCAACCCCTTTTTTTAGGAAAATAATTTAAGGAAAAATATGGTTTTCTAATTTGCAAGCTGCCGAATAAAATATTTAACAAACTAAATAGGAAAACAATAAAAAAGAGCCATTGGAAAATTTTAGTCTAAAGAGAAAGCTTATGATAAGGTTAGACCTTGAACTTGCCGTGTTGGCAGCTTTTCAAGGTAATACTCATAAAGCTTTTGAAGAGCATAAGAGATCCTTGAAGATTATGCTATCAGGATACCTTTCACAGGAATATTTTCTTTAACAAATTTACTTTTTGCAGAATAATGTTGTCATTTTTGTGGATTTGATATGAACATAAAAAATTACACTTGGGGAAATTTCTACACAATGTATTTCATTGATTTATTAGTTTTTAATCACTTAACTTCCTCAAGGATATAAATATAAATATATTCCCATAATAATACCTTTAAAAGATAAGAAAATAAAAAGTATATTGGCATATGATTATGACTACGCTTTTCTACTCAGCAATATTATTATTTGAAGGATAACATTATCCTTAATCCTTGATGCTATTTTTTATATAAATCAACATATAACGAAAGCATCATAAATTATATAATATTTGCGCATACGCTGGCTAAATTGATTCAATTAACTACTTGCCCACAATAAAATGCAAATCAAAAAGGGCAAATAAGAAAGAAAATCCCACACTAGCAGCAATGAAAATTTCCACACAATAATATATGAAGCAACATCAGCAAGAAAAGCCTCCAAAACCTGCCGGACTGATATTAAATGACATTTTACTTCCACTATCAAAATAAAAATGTGCTTATCTGGCAAGCAACCGACCCTCCCTCCACTCTCTAGTCCCCTAACTAAACACACTTTATCAGCAGAAAAATAGGAGAATAAATACTCGACAAACATTGTTACCTACTTTATATTAATGCAGCATAGCTTATAAGGGAAAATCTAATAGAAATAATCAATAACAAGAGGGACAGCATCAGTATGCGATGCTTGGAGTTACGTAACAGGGAAGACAAAAACACCATAAAAAAATATCTAAAAATTCAGCATGGCAAGTAAAACACGCCTATCAAATTGGGGTTATATGTAGAGTTATCAGGTATCTATATAGTTCAAGAGGTAACTCACCAGTCTCCTTCATCATCTTCTCGTCGTCGGTGAGGAAGGTGAGCGGTGGCGGAAGACCCGTCGCCGAGGACATTGCTGCATTCTGCTGACGTGCTGCGGCATTAACCAGCTATCATAAAAAATAAAAAACATTTGGAGTTCAAGTTAATATAATTAAAGTCTGAGTATAGTTCTCGGGGGCGTGGCACACACTCACCATGCGCACGGGCAGTTTCTTCAAGCTGTTCATCATTTTGAATGTGGTGGAAATTTTAATTAAATCAAGTGGCCAAACTGGACCTCGTTTCGATTCTTAGGACCGGATCCCCAAAGACAGCTCCACAACGGCAACCAGTTGCGACTGAATTTCCATTCTCCAGCAGCAGTGGCGATCACCGAAGAGCAAGAAGATTTTCAAACAAAAGCTTTTCACCATACCAATTAAGTTCAACACAGCAAACAGAGTTGCTGTTTTAGACTCCTGGCTATAGATTTTTTTAGACTAGCTGTTTTGCAGCTTTCAAGTTGGAAAGGTAATGACAATTAAAAATACTTAATGCATAAGTATTTTCTGTCTATTTATAAAGATTTTAAGCAACGACAACAAAGAACAAAGTAAAACCTTATACAGTTCGTAGATCCGTATTTTGCTATTGCAAAGTATATATAATTATTAAACACCAATTAATACCTTTTGTTTAAAATCTATAAAGTTATTAATTGTTTAATGTTTAATAAACAATATATACTTGGGAAAAACATTACTTTAAGGAACTAATAAGCCTACGATTTTACCATTTAAAACCCTATTCATATTTATTCAGTACCTTAATAACAGTGTTTATTACCATTTAATAACTTACCCATTTTTAATAAGTAGCATAAAAACAGTGTTTATTAAAAAACAAAACGAGCTTAAAATTGTAATACCACACTTTAAGATTTAAATTCTAAAAAGTGTTGGAAAGCATTTGTAGACTGATTTGACATTTCTGGCTGCCATCGAGTGTTGACTAATTATACATCTATCGATAATAATCGGATTCAAAATATAAACCAAAGTTAAACCTACAAGGTTTTACATAATTTGAATAATCTGAATTACATCCGAAATAGATTTATTGAAGGTACTCCCTGACTTCAACAAATTGTTTAAAAACCCAAATTTAAAGGAGTATTAACATCATACAGTCAGCCGATGACAGCTCCCAACTATCGCTTCGCATACCGACTCTAGCTCTGCCCTTTTCCCATCGCTAGCCGCGACCCATCTGTCAAATTTCTTTCTTTTCGTTGTTTTTACGACGGTAAGTGCGTTTTCGTGGTTAATTTCGATTTTGGCCTGCCATCCCTGCATAATATACCCTATAAACAATGAAAATCGGGACTCAAGGCAGAGCCAGACTCGATAAAGTAAATATTTAAAATTTCCGAGAAACCTAAACTAACGCAGTGCCCATTTTGTTTACAGTCCGCAGCACAAGCAAGATGAAACTGAACAAGTTCGTGTCGTCGTCGCGCAGGAAGAACCGCAAGCGTCACTTCCAGGCCCCCTCCCACATCCGCCGTCGGCTCATGTCCGCGCCCCTGTCCAAGGAGCTGCGCCAGAAGTACAACGTGCGCTCCATGCCCATTCGTCGCGACGACGAGGTCCAGGTAATCCGCGGCCACTTCAAGGGTAACCAGGTTGGCAAGGTTGTCCAGTCCTACCGCAAGAAGTTCGTCGTCTACATTGAGAAGATCCAGCGCGAGAATGCCAACGGCACCAACGTCTACGTGGGCATCCATCCCAGCAAAGTGCTGATTGTCAAGCTGAAGCTCGACAAGGACCGCAAGGCCATCCTGGAGCGTCGTGGCAAGGGACGTCTGGCTGCTCTCGGCAAGGACAAGGGCAAGTACACCGAGGAGACCGCTGCTGCCCAGCCTATGGAGACCGCGTAAATGGCCGGCAAACAGTCTGGACCGCATTCGCCTCTGTGACGTCGCTGTTTACTGTTTTTACCGTAACGATTAGTGTAAAAAACAAAAAACAACTTAAAAAATCGCGTGTGAAAATGCCGCCATTCTTTACAATAAAGAACAGTTGATTTTTCGCTAAAATTGACAATGTTTTCGTTTCCCTTTTAAATGTATTAAATGTTTTCAATGGCGCTATCTGGGATCTGCATCAGAACTGCCTAAGCGTCCAAGATTTCAGTTAGCTTCGGACTATCTTGATGTTTTTTTTGATAAGCATGTGATTTGTTTTGTAGATTGCCTTTAATGCTGCACAGATCGGTGGAATATAAATCTATTTCTTTGTTAATATTGGCTTTCGTTAAAGTTAAATAACTCAAAAATTGTGGTGGAAAATTTTAAGATTACGTTTTCTGTGCTCTCTTAAACTTGCAAAATATTAATTTCTTTGGCCGATAGCTATTTAATTAAACAAAGCGGAAACCTCGTTTAATAGAGATTAGTTTATAATTAAAAGAAGCATTTTAAAAAGGGTTATGCATAGTCTAACTAAATATTCTTAAAAGTGCCCCTTAAAGCGATAAAAACGCTAACACCAAAGATAATACATTCAAATGGATTAATTTATTTATTTTAAAGGATTTAGATTTATCAGTTACATATTTCTGATTTTTGTTAATGCAATTACATTTGTTCTTAAGATTAACATGTGTTTTTTGGGCATGTGTTCATGTGATATATACATATGTTATATTTGTTTATATCTATGAGATAGGAGAAGGCACTTTCTGGCTTTGGTTTTCATCTTGTGCCAATTGTAAGATCAAATATTCTTTGAAGCTAACTTAGTAACGACGCTTCGAGCGCTGCTGGTTGGAATTGTAGGGCGCGTGACGATTCTCCTCGCGGGCCTTGACCCTTGCAGCTTTCGCCTCTTCCTCGTAATCCACGCCTAACTTGCGCTTGGTCTCCTCCTTAATGAATGCCTTTCGCTCCGCGGGAAACATACCAGGAGGCTCTCGCAATATATTGGCCCTGGTACAGTAGGCCTGCGGCTCGTAATCGGGAGTGTCGTCGTCATCCCAGTTCTCCTCGGACTCAATCTTGGCGTGCTTGGTGTCTTCGGATAAAACGGCAGATCCATTGGTCTGATAGTGTATTATAATCTTGCGATCGTCGCAGATTTTGATGTGTGACTAGAGGAATATAGTGTTTTAGGAGCAGTACACGTTAATTAAGCGTATTTACTTACATAGTATTCGGGTTCTGGAATCAAATGCCCCTTATTGAAGGGGCAGACCATTAGATTTACCGTGTCCTTGTAGAGCACACGGCATTTTAAGACGTGCTGCTGGAGTTTCTTGCGCAGCATTTTGTGCTCCTTGTTGTACGGGCAGTATACCATATCAGAATCATTGGGGTCCATGGTTAATAAATAAAGACACAATATCTCGGAGAGTTGGGTTTCAGATTTCCCTCTTATGCCTCGCGCTACCTGGAACATTAAGTGTTGGTAAGCGTTGGCAGCTAGGGGAAAAGCAGGGCCGTTAAATTGTAGTAGCTATCCGATAGTTTTTAAGTGTGAAATAAATAGTTTCAGTCTGTGGCATCCAATTCAATTAATTAATTGCATTCAAAGTTTTAAATGTATTGTTAATATGAAAGAAATGAACCAATTTTTTTGTGCTTGTTTTATCGGATGACTTTTCTTAAAGTATTGTATAAATATTGTGGGTGTGCCAGTGTTCATAGATTGTTCAATGTATCCGCTTTACAACACTGCTTTTTATCAATAAACAACGCAGCTGGGAAAATTTTTTATACAAATCGAAAAATACATAATTTTCATTCATTTAGTAACTTGAATAGCACAGCAGCAAGATGGGCAAGGGATTTAACAACTACATGTGCAAGAAATTCTTTCATCCCGCCTCCCGGGACAATCTAAAAAGGGTAAGTAGTGGTGGTACCTGTGATGAAATTGAGATTTTCTGAAAATCATTTTTAATATAATGATTCCATGCAGGTATGGATGGCTGAGCAGCAGGCGGAGGCGTACAAGAAGAAGCAGGAGGAGCTGCGGAATCAGTATGAAAAGGAGCAGAACCTGCACGAGAACAAGGCGATGCTCAGCAAGGACAGCAAGGATAAGCTGAGTGTGAACTTCATGTATGAGCCACCGCCAGGCGTCCGAAAAGAACGTGAGAAGGACGACAACGAGCCGGAATACAAGTTCGAGTGGCAGCGGAAATACAATGCTCCCCGAGAATCATATTGCAAGGGTGACACTGAGATCCGGGACCAGCCCTTCGGCATCCAAGTGCGCAACGTTCGTTGCCTCAAGTGCCACAAGTGGGGTCACATCAACACAGACAAGGAGTGCAGCATGTACAGCATCTCGATGAGCGAGGCCCGAAAATTACACGCGGAAAGCGAAGCCACCGACATAATGTCCAAAAACGTCCTCGAGGAGCAGATGAAGGAGGATGGCTTCATGATGAAGCGGTCGGCGCTGGAGCTGCAGAGCATTCAGGCTAACCGCCAGCAGCATCAGCTAGTGCCCAGCGATGGCGAGGAAGCGGAAGCTAGCTCTCATCCACATAACCCAGAGCTTCTCTTCCTTAAGTCGCTGTCCAAGAAGCAGAAACTGAAGCTCTTGAAAAAGCTGGAGAAGATTGAACGCTTGAAGCGTAAGAGCGATCAAGCCATCAAGAAGTCATCCAAGAAAAAGGCAAAAAAGCAAAAGGATGAAAAAGATAGCAAGAAAAGGAAATCTAAGAGTGAAAAATCTGGGAAAAAAGAGCGAAAATCTTCAGTTGGGGACAGCAGTGCCTCATCATCATCATCCTCCTCATCCTCGGATAGCGAGGACAATCGCAAAAGTAACCAAAAAGATGACAAAAGAAGCGGCCAACATAGATCAAGGGATGCTGAGGACTATCACCACCGACGAAGGGATGAGCAGAGGCATCGCAGAGATCGTTCTCGCTCTCGCTCCGTCAGCAGAGACAGGAGGAGGGAGAGAGAGCGCCGGGATCATCATAATGCCAGGCGATAACTTTCTTTGTAGCGCCAATCCACCAATAAAATATATTCATTTTTATATCTTTTTCAAAACGGGACATTATTCATATTTTCATTGGTCTCTTAAACTAAATCCTGGCCAGCTGAGCTGTTGTAGAGGATCCAGCGGAGACGCAGAGCTCGGCGCCATGATTGCTTCCGCCCTCCCGCGAGATGCTCTTCACATGGATGTGGCTCTTGAGCATGGCAGCCCGCAGGATGAGCATCCTGGTGTGACGCTGATACTGCTTGCCCATAATCAGAGCCCGCTCGAAGGTGCTGTTCCGCTGGTCCGCCTCCTTGGCGTACAGGATCTTGTTGTGCGAATCGATGCGCGCCTGGATCTGACCGTCCAATATCAGCTGCATAACCTCGTTCTCCAGATCCCCGACCGATGAATTGAAGGCCATAGCCATTTTGTGCATGTCCGCGGACATATAGGGACTAAAGTATTGAATCAGAGCACGATTACGTATCTTGGTGTAGAGAGCGGTGACATGGGGCGCTATATACATGTCCACCAGCAGATTGTCCCGGATCTCATCCAGCAGAGTCAAGCAGGAGGCGTACTTGCTTTCATAGAACTTGAATATAATATCCCTTAGCTGCGGCTCCAGTTCCAGGAAGAGCTTGAACGATGTGGAGGCAATGACCAAACGCTTCAACTCCGGGCGATCGAAGGTGGCCAAGGCGCAGAGTCCGCCATATACGGCCACATTGCTGGTGGAGATCATCTCGGGGAAATCGCAGTGATCAAAGTTGGCGTTGAGAAAGTGCTTGGCGGCCACCTTGTACTTCTTCATCTGCAACTCCGCCAGTCCGGCGGCGCACTCCAGGCGGGTGTGCACCTGGGCATTGGCCTCCTTGGAGCCCTCGGCGAAATCGGGAGTGCTCTCCGCCTTGGAAATGTAGCTCATGACGTGGGCCCAGTTCTGCAGATAGATGGACACCTTGATGACGTTGAGGCACATGTTAACCACATGCTTGCCACTGGTACAGTAGTCCCTGGCCCGGGAGTAGCACTTGAGGGCGTTGGTTAGGTCGCCGCAGCTAAGGTAATGATCGGCCAGGTCATCGTGACCACGGCGAATGCTCTCCTTGATCGAATTGGACTTGTAGTTCTTCAGATCGGAGTCCAGCTTTTCCAGCTTAAGAGCCGCCTTCTTCATCTTTGTGTCCACCCAGACGGCGTCATAGGCGAAGGCATCCTTCTCGCCGGCGGGCTGTGCTTGTCCCTGGGCCTGGGCCACCGGCTGAGCGGCTATATCGGGCAAGGGAGCAGCTGCCGGAGCTGCCGCAGCAGCAGCAACGGCGGCAACTGGCAACTGCTCTCCGACTGCCGGTGGAGAAGGTGCATTGCTTGCATTTAAATCGCCCAATCGCTTGTGCAGCACCTGATACAGATTGACGTTGTAGGTGTACTGGACATAGGTAATGGCCATCTTCAGGGCCTCCACCGCCAAGATTGGACAGACATCCGCCACATAAATTAGGCGATGCAGACGCACGATCCCAGAATATTGATTGGCGTAAACCTCCAAATCAATGCTGGGGTTCTCCACCACAATCTGCTGCTCCTCATTGTTCTCGTTGTCTTCGTTGGGCGGCGCATCCACTTGCATCGGCTCCACAGCGTTCTTTTGTTTGCAAAATACCCAATTTTAATCAGTAAATAAATAACCGAAATACAGCATTGTTTCATTATTATTCCTACCTGCATTAGTGGCGGAATCGGCAGAACGGGCATCTTGCGTCGATTTGCGTATAATAATGCTCACTAAATCTCTAGTTTTGTCAAATTATTTGTTCCGATTTGCAGAAGATTCCAGTTTTTCGCATCGATACCGGCACGAATTGGAGATGGAACAATCGGAGTCACGAAAAAAATATATCTGCTACTTTGGTTTTGAATCTTTCATGTTAAGTTTATTAACTTCTAAAAAAAAAATTAACGATAATTTCTTTACCATAATTTATTATGTTAATAGCGCCATAAATATGTGATATATAATAAAATATAAGTAATGAAATCACGGTTTTTATCACCTTGACCTTATTTCTTCGCTCACCTCTAGCTGACTGCATCGATAGCTGCCATCGTTTTCCAATACTGTTTTCCCAGACACAAGAAGAAGAAGAAGCGCACCACGCAGTGATAAACTTTTAGTTGTTTTGTGAAATAAACTAAATACAACAGTCAGATCATACATACGAATAAATAAAATCAAGATGTCGAACATAACGGCAGCTGTAATAGCAAACCGCAACAAGAAGCATTTCCTGGGAGTTCCCGCTCCGTTGGGCTATGTGGCCGGTGTTGGTCGCGGGTGAGTACCGACAAGTGAGCGTTCCTCGGAGAAAAACTAGAATTTTAATGTTTTTTATTACATTTTAGAGCAACTGGCTTCACCACTCGATCGGATATTGGTCCAGCCCGTGATGCCAACGATGTGTCCGACGATCGGCATGCTCCGCCGGCCACCAAACGTAAGAAAAAAGACGAAGAAGAAGAGGAGGACGAAGACTTGAACGACTCAAACTATGACGAGTTTAGTGGTTACAGCGGCTCCCTGTTCTCCAAGGATCCGTACGACAAGGACGACGAGGAGGCGGATGCCATATACGATTCGATAGACAAGCGAATGGACGAAAAGCGCAAGGAGTATCGCGATCGACGGCTGCGCGAGGATCTGGAGCGATATCGCCAGGAGCGACCGAAGATCCAGCAGCAGTTTAGTGACCTCAAACGCTCCCTGGCCAGCGTAACTTCGGAGGAATGGTCCACGATACCGGAGGTGGGTGACAGTCGCAACAGAAAGCAAAGGAATCCCCGCGCTGAGAAGTTCACTCCCCTGCCGGATAGTGTGTTATCGAGGAGTCTGGGCGGCGAGTCATCTTCCACATTGGATCCCTCGTCTGGCTTGGCCTCTATGGTTCCGGGAGTGGCCACTCCGGGCATGTTAACACCCACGGGAGATTTGGATCTGCGAAAGATTGGCCAGGCTCGTAATACCCTGATGAATGTGAAGTTATCGCAGGTTTCCGACTCTGTAACCGGTCAAACGGTGGTGGATCCCAAGGGCTATCTCACCGACCTGCAGAGCATGATTCCCACCTATGGCGGCGATATAAATGACATCAAGAAGGCCCGCTTGCTGCTGAAAAGTGTACGGGAAACGAATCCAAATCATCCGCCCGCTTGGATAGCCTCAGCCCGTTTGGAGGAGGTCACCGGCAAGGTTCAGATGGCTAGAAATCTAATAATGCGCGGCTGCGAAATGAATCCCCAGTCGGAGGATCTTTGGCTGGAGGCAGCACGACTCCAACCGCCAGATACCGCAAAGGCGGTCATAGCACAAGCTGCTCGACATATCCCAACGTCGGTGAGGATATGGATTAAGGCTGCCGATTTGGAAGACGAAACGAAAGCCAAACGTCGCGTTTTTCGCAAGGCTTTGGAGCACATCCCTAACTCCGTCCGTCTGTGGAAGGCAGCCGTGGAACTGGAGAATCCAGATGATGCCCGCATTTTGCTTTCCCGAGCCGTGGAATGTTGTAACACCAGCGTGGAACTGTGGTTGGCCCTGGCCCGCTTGGAAACCTATGAAAATGCCCGAAAGGTCCTGAACAAAGCCCGCGAGAATATACCCACAGATCGCCAGATTTGGACAACGGCTGCCAAGCTGGAGGAAGCCAATGGCAATATACACATGGTGGAGAAGATCATTGATCGTTCGCTGACCTCGCTGACCGTCAACGGGGTGGAGATCAATCGCGATCATTGGTTCCAGGAGGCCATTGAGTCGGAGAAATCGGGAGCCGTTAACTGCTGTCAGGCCATTGTCAAGGCAGTCATTGGAATCGGTGTGGAGGAGGAGGATCGCAAGCAGACCTGGATCGATGATGCCGACTTTGTAAGTAAAAATATCTTAGTTATATCGGAGAAACTAACACGATTTATGCATCTTTCAGTGCGCCAAGGAGAATGCCTTTGAGTGTGCCCGGGCCGTCTTCGCCCATGCCCTCCAAGTGTTTCCGTCCAAGAAGAGCATTTGGCTTCGAGCCGCTTACTTCGAGAAGAACCATGGAACACGCGAATCTCTGGAAGCCCTGCTGCAACGGGCCGTTGCCCATTGTCCCAAATCGGAGATCCTGTGGCTAATGGGCGCCAAATCCAAGTGGATGGCCGGAGATGTGCCCGCCGCAAGAGGTATTCTCTCGCTGGCCTTCCAGGCCAATCCCAACTCAGAGGACATTTGGTTGGCTGCCGTTAAACTGGAATCGGAGAACTCGGAATACGAACGAGCAAGGCGTTTGTTGGCCAAGGCTAGAGGATCTGCACCCACGCCCAGAGTGATGATGAAGTCAGCCCGTCTGGAATGGGCATTGGAGCGATTTGACGAGGCACTGCGACTGCTGGAAGAGGCCGTCGAGGTATTCCCCGATTTCCCCAAACTCTGGATGATGAAGGGTCAGATCGAGGAGCAACAGAAGCGGACGGATGATGCGGCTGCCACCTACACACTGGGCCTAAAGAAGTGCCCCACAGCCATTCCCTTGTGGATACTGTCCGCGAATCTGGAAGAACGCAAAGGAGTGCTAACCAAGGCGCGTTCCATCCTGGAGCGAGGACGTCTGCGTAATCCCAAGGTGGCTGTTCTCTGGCTGGAGGCTATTCGGGTGGAGTTACGGGCGGGTCTCAAAGAGATAGCCAGCACCATGATGGCCCGAGCATTGCAGGAATGCCCCAATGCCGGCGAACTCTGGGCGGAGGCTATCTTTATGGAAACGAAACCCCAGCGAAAGACCAAGTCTGTGGATGCGTTGAAGAAGTGCGAGCACGATCCACATGTCCTGTTGGCTGTGTCGAAGCTTTTCTGGTCGGAGCACAAGTTCTCAAAGTGCAGGGATTGGCTTAACCGAACGGTAAGAAGCGATATAAAGTTTCCAGACTCAAGCTAATTGTTGATTTATTGCAGGTTAAGATCGATCCCGACCTAGGCGATGCCTGGGCGTATTTCTACAAATTTGAACTGCTTCACGGCACGGAGCAGCAACAGAAGGAGGTCCTCGAACGCTGTATTTCTGCAGAGCCAACGCATGGGGAGTCCTGGTGTCGCGTCAGCAAGAACATCCAAAACTGGCAGTTCAAAACTCCGGACACGCTGCGTGCCGTTGTTCGGGAACTGTCCATACCTACTTAGACATAAGTTTTATTTGAATATAAATATATATAAATAAATATATTGTGCAGTCCTAGCGCTGCATCTCTCGGTATCCTTTAACTATGCGATAGATTTGCTTGAAGTGCTTAAAGATGAATTCGCAGAGAAAGAGTCCAAAGCTGGCGGCAGCTCCACAGCCAAAGATGCCCAGGGCATAGCGGCATTCGGTGATGCCAATAGAGACAAAGCCACCCACACCGCCCTCGCATTTGGGCTTCTGGGGTATCCATTTGCGTTCCTCCCGATTAACCAGACTCACCTCCCGTTGCCAACGTAATCTGGGCCAGAAAAAATACATAACTTTGTTAAGAAATCTGTAGGATTTCCCTACTTACTGTCTTCTTATGAGCTCCTTGTATGGGAAATTCTTTCTGGTGGGAATGGCCAGCATGGGCAGCTGGAATGGCTCCAATTCCATCAGTCCGCACTTTTCCGGCTCACTGAAAGTGTCGCTAACGATCTGATAGCCCGCCTGCAGTTCCACTTGGTATGCAAATAAGCCCGTCCGCATCCTTTCCATACCCAAAACAGGACGAATATAGACATTGTCACCCTTAGAGGCGATTTTCTTGCTGTACAAAGTCTTGGTCACAGGATCCGTGGACTCGGTAAAGTATATCTTGTTATACTGCGTATCCTGAACACCGATTTCCAGGGGCGATTGACCCAGATCAGCCAGCGATTGAATCGCATCCGAGGGACTCTGCAGCAGCGCCACAATATTAGCCGAAAAGGAGGTAAACAAAAAGAGGGCCGCCACAAATGTGGTAAAGACTATGATCCTAGCCGAACGATTTTTCACCTCCACATAAAATCCCTGCTGGCACATTGCGCCCCACACAAAGTTCAGGGTATCCATGTAGGCCATATCATGGGTATGGGGTGAAAAGAGCAGTTCTACAACCAAGACTACTGTGGTTATGATTAGTAGCATTAAAATCGAAATCCACACGTCGTTCTCGAAGGGCATGGCGAAGATATTGGCCACAGCCGATAGCGGTGGCTGCCGAAACATAATCCCAGCTCGCACTCTATAAGTCTCAGCCACAAAATCGACCAGAGCAATCCGATCCAATCTCATAAAGATCGCCAGCTGGGCAAAGTCCAGTTCGTAGCGCTGGAAGCGGCCCATCAAGCCATCAAAGGAACCATTGGGCTGACGCCAACCATAGTTGACGGTTTGATAGGTATTGTAACTGAAATCGAGGAGATTAATTAATAAGAATGAAATCTAGGAGTTAAATATCTTATAAAGATAGTCTTTTTAACTAAAAATAAATGATAAATACATATTCTTACCTCATATTCAATCTGTTGGCCAGTTCTAGCATTAATCGATGATTAACCTTTGATATAGTATCAATATGCCGCAGCGACAAGTCCTCAATGTTGGTAAAAAGATCAGGAAAGGCTATAACTATGGCCGTATTGAACACAATTCCCTCCAAATTTTGCCTATAAGTAATTGCAGAACCAAAGTGCTGCAGGGCATGGATAATATGTTTCCTATTTCTGATGTTTTTTCCCACCAATGTTTTCTTGAGGGGCTTCCACGCTGCCACCTTATACAGATCTGTTAGGTTCGAGGTAAAGTTACCTTCCGTATCCTCGTAGTAAAGAACCCTCAATTCGCTATCCGGGGGTATGAATATCTCAGGATCCTCCAGTAAGTTCATATCTTTCTCATCCTCGGTGAGGAGTAACCAAAAACGATTGGTTGTGAAGTAATTGTGCTCGGAGGCTGCTGACCAACGGAGCAGATTTAAGGCACACTCGCTGCGAAATTCCAGCATAAGGATACCCAATTTGTAGGACGACATGGGCAATACAAACGACGTGGCCCAGTGGGTGGAGTTGTTGGCATGGAAAGTCTGGGGCGGTGGGGCTTCCTTATGCTCGTCGAGGACATCGACATATCGCAGGTCCCTCAACGAGCTCTCCGTACTGACCTGCACATAGAAATCGTTGAGGTTGAAGTGCTGCCATAGCGTCCAAAGGCGAGCATCCGCTGCGAGGGGAAAATCAGATGCAGATAGAACAATTTAGAAGACTAATTTATATGAAAGAAGAATTAAAAGTGTTTTATTGTAGTTTTAATCTAAGCTTTGAGTTTATGCAAAGATATGTTCAATAAGTATGCTAAATGTAGAGCTGTTTTGGTAGTTACAGAACTTTCTTCATTAGTATCTTTATGATTAAAAAGAAAAATACAAAAGAAGTGAGCTAAGAATTGTAGGGCTCTTTTTTAAGTTTAGAATTGACTGCAGATACTGTTTTCTTTATAAAAAGCCCTCAACATATATTTAAGAATACACCCAGCTTGTTACTTATTTTTCTCAGTGCACTGTTGGGTCATAAATTTGAGGAAAAAAGCACATTGCATGCAGAGGGTTAATTCACCAATGTCCGTGTGACAAACGACCAGCATCAGACTGTGAACGCCGTGGTGGCGATAGTAAGCGACTAGCATATCCGGCAACTGATTGCCCCACGGTGTTTTCGAGTTCGGATCCGGATCCTCCGGGGAATTCTCGCTCCGCCAGCTGCCAGTGACACGTGGCACCGCCGCCCCACTGACAGCAACGAAAAATAGCAAAAATGGCCAGCGAAGCCAGCGGATAACTTGAACTTTCATCACTCCGAATATTAACGAGTTGGTGTCCTTTCGTTTTTGCATTTCCCCAACGCCGTGTATTCGTATTTTTTTCCGTCGCTCTGGCTTTTATAGCCAAAAGACATTTCAGTTCGCCTGTAATTGCATTGAAGAAATTGCATTAAAATTATGCATTGATTACGCTTCAGTGCATATTGCACCCAGGAGTGCAGGACATCCATTCCCGCCCCTACTGCCCATCTGCTGTCATTACGTTGGGCAATCTTTGCGAGCAATTTCGCGACAACTGCAATTGGTCATCGATGGCGTTTAATTGGTCCAAGCAAGTGGCGCACAAATTGTCCTCGTGGAAAGTGCGGACAAAGTCAATTACGTGTCAACGACGACCGGAATGGCGAAAGTTGGATGCGACTTTCAGGACTTGGCTTGGCATTCGGATAATCACCTCTACTCGTAACTTTCACAGTCGCCAGGTAGGGTCGCATTTGGAAAGTTTCTCTATAGCCTTTTTGGATTTTTCTTTGATTTCGTTAGTTGTAGTGATTTATTTTATAAGAAAATGGAATTTATTTTAGAAATAAAACCTGAATTCAGTCAATTTGAATATTGAAATGAATTAAACTGTATTTTCTTCTTAACTTTATTGTTATCTGTGAAATCTAGAGGCTTATATTATTATATTATTATCCTTGTATTGAAACTTAACAGAAAAACACATTTAATCCTTCGTTTAACTACAATTTTCTGCTTTCTCTACATAATTGCCAAGTAAAGGGTGCTGCAATCTCTTAAACTACTTTGGAACAAACCCACTGTTCGAGTTTAATTGTGCGTGCAAAATCTTCTTTGCGGCTTTAAAACCAACTTTAAATAAGCCGAATTAAATCAGTTAAAGAGCCAAGTTTCAGCCCAAAAGTAGAAGCATTAAGAAGCAATTAAGAAAATTGAATAGGAAATAGGAGCGAACAGAAAAAGTAAGCAAATTTGACCAAACTTGGGGGGAAAGACACATACATACATATGTAGGAACCCACACATTACGCAGGCAGGCAGGAACTGGTATTAGCCTGATGTCGCAGGATAACAATAACAAAAACAATGGCAGGGACACGTATGGCCCACACATACGACATTAACACAATTACAATCTGAACATGTGTTAGTCTCCTAAGACATGCGTTGACTATAAAGAAAAATCCAATTAAAAGTGATAAAAGTTATTGAAGCGTAGCGCAGGCAGAAGGAAAAACCGTCCGAGAATAACAACAGGAAAAACAAATGGCCCAAGAGCGGAAAAGCAGGGTGAGGAGGCAGCCGAAAGAAGGCCGGAAAGGAAGGCCTACAAAATGGCCGTACAAAGTGGCAGCCATTAGTGGCATTGGTCCCGGTCCCGGACTATATGTA
The DNA here is from genome assembly GCA_008042475.1 of Drosophila kanapiae. NCBI lineage: Eukaryota > Metazoa > Arthropoda > Insecta > Diptera > Drosophilidae > Drosophila > Drosophila kanapiae. The sequence continues at coordinate 1,040,814 of VNJM01000232.1, forward strand.
GCGCTGATTGCAACACCAGATTATCACACAGATTTGGCGAGTGGCGAGACATGCCAAGGCCGAATCAAGATTAAGCCACCACCTCATCGGACTTTTGGGGGGCTGGCCGGCTCTAATCATTCATCCGCCGAAAACGAGCAAGGAACTGGCAGATTTTCCGCTCTCAAAACATTTTCCGGATCAATTAAAGTTTGAAAAGGAAAATGAAGATAATTTAGAAGAGGGTAGCTGAATTTTAGAGCGACGTGTTAATTGGGTCCAAGGAATAACTGAAGAGTTAGATTGCGTAAGATTGGGTAATTACATAATCAAATATAAAGATAGCTTATTTATTTTATAAATATTTAAAAAAGTGCATTCAAATGCCTTTGTATTAAGCTCTTATAGTGCATGTAAAGGCAAGAGGAAATAAGCAAAAACTTGGTTTATTTGTGGCTTAAATTCATGGTGTTTTGTGATTTTAAAGGGAAAATATTAAAAGCAATATATTATTTAAAAGTATTAAATTTAAAACTGCATTTAAACATCATACAAACCATTTACATTTGCTTTAAGTCGAGAGTTAATATTGATTGATTTTAAAGAGCCCATTTAATGAGTACTTTTCCCACAGATAATTAATATCACTTGACATTCAATACATTTTTGATGTCCTCTGTATTTATACTCTTCATTCTTTAAATTCTATATTTTTTTATGGAATATTCTTTGGTGCTTACTTCAACTTACCTAAACTGGAACACAATGAACATTCTTTTCACTTTTGCAGTGAGTAATTTGCCGTTGTTAGATGGTGGTCTGGCCATTAATCATTTCGTTCATGTTTTTTTTGGACGTGCGCCTGTCATGTTCAACTACTTTTATAATTTTCACGCTGGGTGTTCGCTTGGTCAGTTAATTTTTTATTACCTTACTTTACTTGGTACTCGTGTAATCCATATGGGGATGAAAAAAGTTGATGATTGCCTCTCACATGGAGTGAGTTTCGCTTTTATCCTGTACTTCAAATTGCTGTTTGTCGGGTTTATTGAGCGTAAATTAATGCAAATCGGTACGTGGAGATGGGGGTTTTTGGTGACCCATTTTGGGTATCCTTTGAAGGCATTGCAATTATCGGAGATCTTTCGCTTGACTGCACAAGTTTGCGGCGGGTTATGTGTGTGTGATTTGCATAAGGTAAAGGAAAACCTTTGACAATTAGTGTATGTATTTATAGAGGCTTTTTGTAACCTTTGCTACACCTTTTGTCGGCATCCCTTAGGGCTCTGTTATTCTTGTTTTGTATTTGTGTAGCCGTTGGCTAAGCTAAATTGAAGTATGCTTGATGTTTATTATGCAACCACAATGTGCTACTTTGTGCTACCTTTTGGCTTTCACGCCTTTGAAATACATTTAATCCATCATTGCACAGACACACATGCAGACTGAAGCATAGGGTGGACCTTCTAGGGTTTAGCTAGGATTTTTTAAATACTTAAATAAAGGTAAGTTTATAAATATCACTCATACGACACAGAAGCCGGGGTAAGTATGAATAAAATTGAGTAAATAAATACGTTATTTTATTAAGGAGTATTTAGATATCCTAAGGTAAGGTAATTTTCTTAGTTTCTTTCTTTATTTATATAAATATTCATATATCCTAAGGTAGCATCACTTTCTTTCCTTATTTAGATATAATTTTAGGTCTAAAATGACACATATCCCTTTTAAATATTTTATGGAAAATAACGCACGTGTATAGAATCCTATTAGCCACCCTAATGTAACATATATATCCATTCAAAGGTTCCCGGCCTAGCCCTTGGCCATGTCTGACTGTCTACAGCTTTATTGACTCCCCGTTTTCAATTTGCCTGAACATAAGAGCGCCCCGAGAAACCTGTTGAAAAGGTGCAAAATCGCTCATTCATTCGTTAGCTCGTCCTCGTTTACCCTTAGTCCTGGTCCCTGCCCTTACCTTGTTGAGCAAACACGCTTAGGCAGCCTTATCAATCAAAGGTATCTCAGCGTATATGTATATGTATTTGGACTGGAGAACACACCCACGGAGGATACAGATACAGGACACGCCCACACATATGTTATTAATATGGGTGCCATTTATCAAGGGCCGGGACCCTTGAATCCATGAATGGTGCGAAGCGTAGCTCCTCAATGCAATGCAGTGTCTGATCAAGTCAAATTCGGATTAAATTGTGCGCCTCCAGTTCATTTTTTGTATATCTTTTTGCTTGATTTTTCTTGGGCCCTGTTTTATTTAAGTATTTTATGGTCGTTTGTCGTGTGTGGAGGTCGTGAGTGTGGTGAAAGCGATTTAAGTTAAATCGTTTCTCCAGGCGTGTCAGGTAGCTAATGAAATGGGCTGCGATATATATATATATCACAGGCAATTAATATTGATTGGCAACTCATAAATTTGGCGGGATAATTTATGGCGTGCGGAAATGAAGATAAATCTACCGGTGGGCTCTTTGGAATGCCTCTGATTGAGCCGGAATGTACTTTTCAGTTAATTGCTAAAGCAATTGCCGGGGTTTTCTAGGGGTTTTGATTTAGGAAAAGGAGGTAAGTGAGGAAATCAATAATTTAATTAATTTATTGGAATCATTAGGCTGTAATTTTAAAACAAAGAATTAAGTTAATGGAATCTCTAAATATTTTCCTAGGAATTGTTATACAAAAATTGATAGCTCCTTTACATAAAGTCCAATAAATTCGTGTATAAATATATATATCCCCATTGATTTCCAACAAACAATAAATACTTACATTTCTACCCTTAATGCTACATTAGATTAAACCACAAAATCGCCCTTTTTTCGATACGGAGATGGATATAAAGTAAAGCTCAATATGTCAAAGTTCGTCGACCATTGACATTAATTAATGGAATGTAAAATGAACAGCGGCGGATAGCCGGAAAAGCAGCGTGAGCAGATAGTCGGGCAATTAGGCCAAGGAAAAGGATCTTAGCCGGATACCGGCAGCTACGACGGATGCCAGGGAGCAAGGATACCGGGGCTTGGGGCGGATGGCTATCGCGTATAATTTGTGAAAATTGATGATTTGTTTAGATTTACGAATGAGCGAACAAAGCGTGCCAAATTGGCACGTAGCAAGGACGAAAAAAGGAAATCCGTACAAAGGGAAAGCAAGGTGTTTCCATGCCGTTTTCCTCACCAACGAAGGCTTCAAGGTGTTCGCTAATTGATTCGATATAGATAAATGACACCAAAGGGCGAGAGAACACCGCTAGATAAATGATTAATGAGCCTTTTCTATGGGTTGACCCCCGGACACAAGCAACGGTCTAGGCATTTCCGGGCATTCTATTTCATACTTTCTAATTACTAGGCGGTGTCCATGGCGAGGCCAAGGCGAAAGGAAACTCAACTCCAATCGCCACTAGAAATTTGAATCCTGCTGCGGCCATAAGCCTTAATTACTTGTTGATTATAAATTATTGCCAGCTTCGAGGCGGGAACGGAAGGCCACTCCACTTGGCAGCTGATTAAATAACTCAATTAGACGGCGGACAGGCAGGCAGGCTGTCTGCGCAGCTCATCAACTATTAGTTTGGATGGGAAATATACACAAATGACTGTTGATTGGAGGAGGTTGGGTGAAAACAGGGAACTAAGGGACTAGGTTGAAATTTAATAAGAGATGAAAACTCTTTAGAATACCTTAGTACTTTCTGTATAAACCCCGTACATAGGGACCTCTGATTATGCCAGGAAATTTGTAGCTAAGATTAAGAAGTATTAAATTCCGAATTGGTTTAGGGAAAGACAGAAGAAAGCACTTTAGTAAGATTCTATAATCTGCACTACATGTTCTATTATTCATTTATATTTAAATAATTAAAACTATGTTATAATAATGTTTAAAATGATGCAGGAAAGTTTTCAAGGTTCTTACTAAATGGTAAACTTGTTTTTTATTAAGGTTTATTCTTGTGTACCAAGATTACTATTATTATACATTTGAATGGATTTGAAAGAATTTGTCTCCTCCTTATAAGCAATGTTTAATTTCTTATAATTTAGTTCTCTAAATTATTATAATAATGATTACTATTATATATAAAAAACTATCCTTTAATTACATACTTTATTTGTACTTCCCAATTTATTTATAGAACGAAAACTATCAAACAAATTATCAGAACAACCAACAATGAACCCTTTAATCTATAAACGACACCGAGGATAAGATACGATTGGTTCTACCATAAGTGCGCTAAAGATACACCATTTGGATAAACCACGGCGAACACATTCTATTTTTGTTGAACAGAATTATCGTCTGGCTGGGTAATTCCCTGATATTCTCCCACTCGACCACAAAATAATCGAAACGAAGTGCCTCGGATCCAATTAAGATCGAATGAATGAGAGAGCCCACGTAAGACGCCAACGAATCCGCACACTTCGCCACTCCACGTAAATAGATAAGGCCGCCCGATACTTTATTGTCGGAACAGAGATAATGGAGGCCAGGGAATGGCGAGATTCCGTTGTGTTTTTTGTTTTTTCTTAACCATTTTTCATTAATTTGCGCGATATGGCCGGGGACTATTTAAAGATGTCTCTGGAGCATTTGGGGTGTTAAAACTGAAATGAAGTGCGTCCGATTGCCATTGCTCCTGCTCGTTGGCCTCCTGGCAGCTCCGGCTGCCTGGGGTCGCGTTCCCTATCCCATGGAGGTGGAGCTACCGCCCCTGATCCCTGATGACGAGATCATTGAGCAACCCATTATTGCCCAACCCCATCCGGTGGCTCGTGCTGGAGGTGAGTGTTGGGGTTATTCTTTGAGTTAACTTCTTTGGGAACCTCGTTTACTAAATTACTGGTAACTCCAAGATCCCATCAAGAAATGCTCCTGACAAAATGCTCCTTTATAGCCTGCAGCGTGACAATTCGCGGTGGTCTGCCCAGTCCCCAGCCCGTGTACCTGAAGACCGATTCCGAGGAATTCTATCCCTTCTCGGATGTCGGTGCTATGGAGTTCTCATCGGGTGGCACCCTTCAGCTGTGGTGTCCTTCGGGCTTTAATACCCACTCGGAGAACCTGCTTACGGCCAGTTGCGTGAGCGGCACTACCTTCAGCGTGGGCGGTTCTAACTTTGAATTCAAGGATCTGTACTGCAAGTCCTGGCCGGGCTTCAAGGCTGTCAAGTCCGGAGCCACCTGCAATGGCGGCATTGTGATCCGCGTTGGCTTCGAGATCACTTCATCGCGATTCGCCGAGCAGATGCAGATTTGCTTCAACGAGGAGGAGGAGGTGACCCGTTACACTCGTCACACTTTGGAACCTGGCAGCAACTACTACGAGACCGGAGTGGCCAGGATCACCTTCCAGACCGCCGGTTACTTTGATGGTAAGAATGTGGACAAGCTGTACACTCAAGCCACCCAGCTGGAGACGATCAACAATGATTTGGGCGGCGATGCTGAGAAGTACTTTGATAGTGCCACCAATGTTTACTTGGCTCGCGGCCATTTGGGCGCCAAGGCTGACTTCGATTACGCTCCCGAGCAGAGGGCCACCTTCCTGTTCATCAACGCTGCTCCCCAGTGGCAGACCTTCAATGCCGGCAACTGGGCTCGCGTCGAGGACGGTCTGAGGGCCTGGGTGTCCAAGAACAAGATCAATGTCAACTGCTATACTGGTGTTTATGGTGTTACCACTCTGCCCAACAAGCAGGGTGTGGAGACTCCTCTGTATTTGGCCAAGGATGGGAATAACAACGGTCTGATTCCCGTGCCCAAGATCTACTTCCGTGTGGTCATCGAGCCCAGCAGCCACAAGGGCATTGTCTTTGTGGGCGTCAACAATCCCCATCTGACCGAGGAGCAGATCAAGCGCGACTACATTTTCTGCACGGATGTGAGCGACCAGGTGACCTACATCAACTGGAAGACGACGGACATCAAGGCCGGTTGGTCTTATGCCTGCGAGGTGGCCGACTTCCTGAAGACGGTCAAGCATCTGCCCGCTCTGACCGCCAAGGGAGGCCTTCTCGTCTAAATGGTGATCAAATAAAGTCCAAAACATTTGAAAATTTTATTTCCCATGAGCAAGCCAATGGGTATGATCATGAAGGGTATTGCCAGCTGCTTTGCTCCATTCCTTCTCATAGTATTCTCGATCCAGTCCAAGTGCATGTAGACATTGGTGTAAACCGTAGGCAAGACCTTGGAGCCGCAACCGATTCTATAGCTTACCACGCCGTAAAGAGTTTTGTTGAAAATGAGAGGACTTCCGGTGTCGCCGGCACACGCATTCTCGGCCAGACTGGTATTCATATTGCCGGCACACAACATCTCCGAAATGTGGGTCTTCAGCTTCTCTTCACAGGTCTTCTGGGTCAGTAGCTCTACGTCGATGCTGACTATTTGGGAGGCCATGAGACCATCCTAAAAAGGAGGATTTACTAGTACTAAACTCAAAGTAGCTGGGAAAACTCACCTTTATCAAACGGCCCCAGCCAAGAACCGTGTAGTTGAGACCCGGTTCCGGCTCGGAAGATGGCAGCTTAATAACTCCCACATGTGAATTATCAGAGGGCAGCTTCTTGGCCAGTTTTATCAGGGCAATGTTATGGGTATTGAAAGCCGTAAAGGCTTCCGGCACAAAGATCCCCTTCACGGCACGGTTAACCGTGAAACTTGACTGGTAAAGCAGACGATTAAAGGATCCAGCCACAATGATGAGGAAACGATTGCGATGTTGGATCTTGCGCTGGCTTTTGATTAAAGTTTGGGATAAGTTAAAACCGCTTTAAGATAGTTATCCTGGAGAATGCTATACCTACTCCATGACACAGTGGGCGGAGGTCAGGACGAAGGTGAACGAGACAATGACACCGCCACAGAAGTGGTTGTCCCCGAAATAGCGGCTGGGTGTACGGGATCGTATGGAGACCACATATTTGGCAAGCTCTAGTGTTTTCTCGCTGAAATCCGCATCGGAGAGGCGTTTCACGCGCCTGCGAAGGTACTGGCTCTCTCCAATTGATTTTCCAGCGGCAGGGGGTGGCAGGGAAGCGAGCAGGAGGAAAATGTGAAAATATTCCCAATACATTATTGAGTATAAGAAACATTAGAGTAAACTTAAATAATTTGACAATTAACGCTTTGTCATAACAAGTTTTCTTTAGTTTTCCATATAAATAGAAGCGCATTATTTCAGATGTATTTATTTCCCTTTTAATATTCCAAAATATTTACAAATCAAAGGAATAAGAAGGCTACAAAATGTACAAACACTACTAGAAAAGAAACGTGGCAGTTGTGGCCTCGATTACTCCTCATTATCCCGCGGATATAGTTAATGCTATAGAATACATCGGTGTACACGGATGGCAATTCGTGGGTATAACATCCCACAATGTGACTCACGATCCCGTAAACCGTATTACCGTGCATCAACGGAGATCCACGGTCACCGCCACACGGATGCTGGACCGAATTGACGTGTCGGTCCAGGCCGCACAATATATCCTTCTTGGAGATGCCCAGCATTTTGGCGCATTTAGTGGCGTTAATTATTTGTATGGTGATATGAAGCAGTTTTCCACTCAACGGACCGGACTGTAAAAAACAATTCAAACGAATATTCTGACCAGATTCGATCTACTTACGCGAAATACTCTACCCCAACCAGTGACAGTACACATGGAGTTCGTTTTGACAGGTCTCATGGGTAGATTGGCTATGGCGATGTAGTCGCTATTCCTGGGAAATGGTCTCTTTAACAACAAGATTCCGATATCCTGTTCGTTGCGTAGTGTAAAGTTCTCCGGCACAAGTATCTGTCTCACTGCCATATGGAAACTAATTCCAGGTTGGTAGCTTAGCCTATTCGATGTCCCGGCGACAACGAGTAATATCCGGCTGGGATATAATGTCCTTTGATTGCGGCTAACCAAGCAGTGTGAGGATGTCAAGACGAGCTTTGGCGCAATGATGACGCCACCGCAGAAGTGATTATCACCGTAGTACTTGTGGGCCGTTCTCGTCCTCAGGGACACCATATATTTGGCCAGGCGAAGGGTCTCTTCGTTGTTCTGGCCATGGGAGAGGCGTCTGGTGCGATTCAGGGACACCGCGGACTTATTCTGGACGCTGTCAGCTGGGCCGGAGACTAACAGGAGTAGCAAGCTTAAGATATTAAAATATGTCATGACAGCCCTGAATCTTTGTGTGCTTTGATTTAAAATAAACAAGCAGGTGTAAAATCTCAGGTATTTATTTATGCCGAATGAAACTTAGACGAGTAGACCGCTGACCGAGAACTGGGGCAGGTGATCGACCTTCTTGCGGAACTCGGACACCTCACAGGCGTACGAGTAGCCGGCGGTGATGTCGGTCTTCTTCCAGCTGATCCAGCTAATCTTGTCGCTAACATCCGTGCAAAGGATATAGTCGCGCTTGATCTCCTCCAGACTCAAATGCGGGTTGTTCACGCCGATCAGGACGATGCCCTTCTTGGACGAGGGCTCGATGACAACGCGGAAGTAGAGCTTGGGCACCGGGATCAGGCCATTGCCGTTGCTATCGTGAGACAGATACAGACCCCTCTGTTCGCCATTCTTGTTGGGCAACGTGGTCACGCCCCAGACTCCAGTCCAGCACTCTACATGCTTCTTCTCCTTGGCCACCCAGGCACGGACTCCGTCCTCGACGCGGGCCCAGTTGCCGGCATTGAAGGTCTGCCACTGGGGAGCGGCATTGATGAAAAGGAAGGTGGCCCTCTGCTCCGGGGCGAACACGAAGTCAGCCTTGGCACCCATATGACCGCGAGCCAGGAACACGTTCTTAGCAGAGTCAAAGTAGCGAGCCGAATCCATGTCCAGCTCCTTGTCGATGGTCTCCTTCTGGACAGCCTGAGTGTACAACTTGTCTACGTTCTTGCCGGCAAAGTAACCGCCCGCACCGAAGGTAATCCTGTCCACACCGGTAGTATAGTAATTGTTTCCGGGCTCCAGGCGATGGTACACGTAACGGGTCACCTCCTCGTCCTCGTTGAAGCAGACATCGTACTGCTTGGCGAAGCGGGAGCCGTCGAGCTCGAAGCCCACGTTGATCAGAGTGGTGCCGCCGTTGCAGCTAGAACCGGACTTCTTGCCCACAAAGGCTGGCCAGGATGTGCACTTAATATCGGACAGATCGTGCTCCTTGCCGTCGATCTTGAAGGTGGTGCCGCTCACACACTTGGCGGTCACCGATTTGCCGGACAGAGGCGAGGCCAGGCTGCTGGTGCAGTGGAACTCAATATCCTTGTCCTTGTCCACATCCACAGAGCCGCTGTCGGAGAAACCAACGATGTCGGAGGTTCCTGCCTTGATCAACAGAGGCTGGGGATCCTTCAGCTCAGAGCTACGGATCTTAATCGAGCAACCAGCTACAATGGACAGAGGGAACGAATCTCTAAAGGATCCTCTTTACTTACTTCCCCTGGACAACTCACCTTCCCTGGGCTCAATCACATTAACCACTTCTGGAACTTCGGGCAACTCCCAGAGGAGGGTATCCTCCTTTGGCAGAATCCTGGCCTGGACACTGGCCAAGATCAGGCCGCTCAAGGCAATCAACGCTAGACCCTTCATGTTTTGCAACTAGTTGGCCCCAAAGGGAGGGCCAGTGCTTTTAAACCGCCAAGCCCACCGATTTCTGATTAGATTCGCCCTGATTGCGGCCATGTTCGCACAAGCACTTGTGGATGCTTTGATTGCTTCACGTGTCCCCAGTTTCGGCTGCTCCGTTCCCAGCATTATCATTTAATTAGTTTTCGGCCACCGTGATTAGGCTCTTCTCCCTTGGAGTGGAGCGCCAAATTAAATACTCGGCATCCGGATGGGACTTCCACCTTCACGTGCCCAGCACGTTTTGTTATCGGCAATTGAAATAATCGCTTGCGTTATTTCTCTCACAAATATCAATTGTTTATTATTGGTTTTATGTTTCTCTCACAAATATCAATTGTTTATTATTGGTTTTATGGTAAGGTATACATCAAACTCACATTTATTTGGTTAGTTTTTAACTGGCTGTCTAGGTGTGTTTTGGTTTTCTTTTTGGCGCAACTGTACTTAAGATTACCTACTACCTGTACATATACAACATTTATAGATATGGTTATTGTTTGTATTTTTTGCTTTCATTTATATTTACGTCACCGATATCAACTCGAGATGGCTGGAAGTATTTACAAAGTAATTTCCTAAGCACTTAATAAACATTTGAAACGTTTATTGGTTAGAATGCTTGTTGTGTCATATTTGTTTTTATTGTTGCTGTTACATTTGTTCGGCTCTTACTTTAGACAAGCGATTACATTTCTTTGACTAATTTTAAAGCTTATTTTGTTTTTTGAGTTTGTTCATCGGTCTGAACACAAAGTTGTTTGACTCTTAACTCTTTGAGAGTTGCATTCGTATTAGGTTTTAGCAAATGTTTGGAAAGAAAATGTACAATAAATATTGTTATTATTGTTCGAATTGGCCGATTTTATACATTGTACACAAATCTCTTTAGAAACAAAAGGAAAAATCATAAAGAACAGAATCTAAATTAGTTAAAGAAAGTAAGTACTGTTAATAATAAGGTATGTAAAGGATATTGATAACTTCATGATGAAATATATATTTTTAGGTTCTTAGAAAGATTATGGGACAGAATATTGTTTGTGTGAAAAGCTTGAATAAGATATATAAGTTGTCTTAAAGTTATATGAAGTAGTAAAGCCTTAAAGAATCTGTATTTCTTCTAATTTTATGCTGTGTTACTTTCATTATTGTATTTATTATTATTTTTCTGTATTTTATGTACATTTAAAGCTGTAAACTTTGCTGGCATTTGTTTATATTTTTCATTCTCTATTTTCGGTGTCTAAAAAAAAAGATCGCTTGGCCTTGGAAGAACCCCAATTTCGTGTCACATCTACAGGAATATGGCGACCTGTGCGTATATCTCCACGGCCACCAGGAGGCCCATTATGGACAGATTCACAGCGCAGTAGACGCGTCGCAGTGGACGTCGGCGTTGACGCTGACCACAACACTGACCCTTCGTCCACTTTGGTTCCAGATGCTGGCTCTTGTCAGGATCGCCGTCGTCGTCGTCGCCGTCGTCGACATCGTCTGCGTCGCCTGCGTCGTTGGTGTCGCCGTCCCTTCCGCTTCCGGTGGCATTGCTGCTGCAATTGCAGCGGCTGCCACCACTGGACTTATCACTTTTTCCGGCAGCCGCAATGGCTGCATTTCCATTTCCGGCCCCCGATTTGCATGGCGGCCAATGTCAAACCGACGCTAGCGACGAACTGCTGTCATAGGCCACCAAAAGCGAGTCGTTTTCATCGCTGCCACTCCCCGCACTCCGCTCCGACTCATTGATGACCTCCAGTTGGGTTTGGGGCCTTGCAATTTTGTATTTATTGTGCCGCTTATTGATCAGCACGCTCCGGATATTATTGTTATGACGGCGGCCACTACGCTGACCCTTGACTTTGACCACCGCAGATCGTGGCTTCGGCCGGGATCTCGAGGTCTTCGGTGCACCCAGCATGCTGCAATCCGCATCATCCTGCTGTGCTCCCAGCTGCTGCTGCTCCGTCAGCTCATCATCGTCATAATAATCATAGTAGTCATCGTAATCGTAGCCCACTTCGTCCTCCGTGTCCACGCATCCATCGCCAAAGGCAGCCTCATCGTCATCATCGTCATCGTTATCGTCATCGTACTCAAAGTCGAAGTCGAAGATGGCACAGCATCCGGCGGAAGTGGAATCAATGCTATGGCGACGCCTTGACCTCTTGCTGTAGGTGTATGTGTGCGGCTTGTGGGCACTAACACTCTTGTACATGGGCGCAAAAATGGCGGTTTTGGCCTGAAAGTAGGGAGGTGGTAGGTATTTAATTAATACATTTTATTGATATGCCCAATAACGATATTAATTAGGGGGAATTATGCCAGCATGTGCGAAATATCTACCATTATTGTTGGGGGAACCAAACTCAAGGGAGTTAGTCGTGAAATGTTAACTAATTTTTGATTTAGATTACTTATACTGTCAGAGTTTTTTTTTAAATAATAAAGCATGACTTTAAGCTTTTAAAACTATTAAAAATAAATAACTTAGGTTGTTAACTTCGTTTATGTGTATTTATAAAATGCTTTTGAAGCTTTTAAACACGATTTTGCAATACAAATAATTCTAATAAGAATATGCATTCATTTCAGACTTTGTTGTTAAGGTATCTATGAATTTTTTAGCCTCTTTCAAACTAAAATTTATCATAATTCCCTTTAGCAGTCCCATAAGTTGATGATTAATTGACTTACCTCTGGCCCGCGCCATGTAATGCCCGAACGAACCAAATTGTAGAAGCGGAGGACTCCCCACATGGCCAGCACCTGTTCGAATAAACAAGCAAAAAAGTTGGAGAATCATAAATTTCCATTAGATAGAATGCCACTCCACACATCCTCACTTATATATATATATATTTTCACACTATAGATACACGAGCTAACATTTTTATGCTGCGTAAAAGGACTAATGGACTTAGCTAGTAATTAAATTATTTATTACTTCTATCGATTAGGCCATGGGTGGTGGGATGTGCGCAAAACCAATTAGTCTCGATTGAGGATAAAAGATGAACAGACGCCTATTTTCTTAGCTTCAGTAATCAAATTGTGACAAATAGGTTCCGAAATTATTTATAAAATCTAGAAAGAGATGTAATTGTATTTGTATTTTGAAATACAATCATGTTTCGACTAGTACCGTTGGAACAGCGTTTGTGTGATCTGGGAAAGTATAACGATTTTATAGCAAAAGGCTGCCGAAAAGAAGATGAAAACTTGAGCTATCTGGACTACTATATGCCATCGACAGAACTCCCATCCTATTGGATCCTCTCTATATTAGGACTATTAGGAACGGTAGGTCATGGAAATTAAGAAGCACTATATACTATAATATCTTAGATATCCCCTAGACGCACAGGATATATCAGCTTGCTGTGATATTCTTTTCCAAAAAGGAAAATCCACCCACGTTGTGGCACAATCATGAATTCTACATATTGCCAGTGATTTCGGTCAGAAGGTTGCATTTAGTGATGGCTTTAATAGAGACTAATGCCTGGGCTCTTTTCTTATATGCTTCATTGTTCGTAAGTATATAAAAATAGATATATACATATATAAATATATAATTATCCTATTATCTATAGGGATCACCGCTTTACATGTACCCCTGGCTGTTACTGCAGGTGTTCAAATTAGTTGTAAAAGCGGGCGCTGTCACCTTAAACTCCATTGTGGGAACCTTGGATTTCCCAGGAATTTGGACCACGTCTAATGTGATCTTCTGGGCACTGACCACCTGGTATGTCCATCGGACCATCAAGGAATTCACTGCAAATAGGCAGCTTGATATTCCCAAATTCTAATGCTCCGCGCATTCTATTTCGTATCTCTTAATTTGCAAATACCATTTAGCAAATAAATAATATAATATAATTGGTGTAACAAATTTCTCCTGCCAACTATTTAAAACCAATTAAAAAAGTGTCAAAAGGTAGGCAAACAAATTAATTTAAGTGGAGAGTTTCACTGGGATTTCTGTGGCTCTCCTGAAATATATTATAAAACTTACATTAATCAACGCTCGGGCGATAAAGAAGGCCACCTCGGCCTTGCACATGGCATCGAATTGCTGAAAATAAACAAATTAAAAATGCATACCTTATAATTATTTAAATATGAATTATCCTTAAAATTATTTTGCACGAGTTGTTGGCCAGGCAAAGCCAAACAAACAACTACTAATAAAGTTCGTAAATTGTTAGCTGCCTTCTGTTTTGGAAAGCAATTTACCAGGGTGGGCGGTATGGAGGGAAAGTTTTGAGCATGAAAATGGAAAGTTTGACTTAGAAGCGAACCAGATTGAATTAATTCAAGCGGTTTACCCAGGGTTAAAATTCAATTTTGTTGTGGAAACCCCAAGTGATAAACTATTTTGAGCTATTTTTAATTGCCACAAAAATTAACTTGACATTACAAGGAACGTGAAGTCTGAAGTAATAATTAAAAAACATTTTTTTCAAACGATTTGAAAGCGACATAAAAATTTCGACACAACAAATTAGTAAAAATCTCCATTTCAACTCATTCCAAAATAACCGACAGCGCAAAAGTTTCTGTAGCCCAAAAAAGTAGAAGAGAAAAATGAATTTTTACCTTCTGAATTGCAATAAATTATGCATGAGGTGACAATTTTCCGGGAGAAAAAAAAAAGCGTTCGTTCGTTCGTTGTACCATGTCCCCCGGCTAAGGGCGGTAAAACAAACAAAGCAAAACAGAAAGCATGGAAAAGCAGAACACGTTCGTAATAGAAAAGGCAAGAAAAAAAAAAAAAAAAAAAACGCACAAATGCCCTGCGACATAGACAAATGTAAAATTCTACGGGGAAAATGGTGCAGAAAAATGCCCAACTCATTGCATATGTGCAGACGAACTAGAATCCCATATCCCCGCATAGATGTAGATACGTTTGTGTGTGTGTGTGTCTGGCCTTTGAGTTTTCCGATCCCCTCCCATCCTCCAATTCAGCCAGCTTTTCCGCTCTTTTCCCTCCCTCAGCTTTGTGCCGCTTTGACTTTGTCGCTTGTTTTTGAGTGCGTGTGTGCAGTGGGCCCTTGTCTGGTCCCTGGTCCTGCCTGTCTGTAGGCCCCTCACTGTGTTTATAGCCTCCGTTTTCTATTTTCCCTTTTTTTTTTTTTGTTATTTAACCCGGGTTTTCTGCGCTTCATTTGTTTGAAGAAGGCACTTTGGTTGTGGCAGGATTGGGCTAAAAAATGGAGTTAGCCAGTCAAGAGCAATGCCCGAGGAGGTCTCAAAGGTAAATACATGAGCTTTAATTGGTTCATTAATTTATTAGGGAACCTTTTACTAAATAATAAAGGTTGCGGGGGTAATATTTACACTATTTAATATTAAAATAAATTTTTAAAAATAACCAATTGATCGGAAAACATTTTTTATTTGTATTATGATAATACTACAAATCTTCCCTGTATATATTAAACTTTTAATCAACGTCTCTTTCTTTTGATTGAACATCTGTGGTCTGTTTCCCTCCTCCGGATCTATATCCTTTCTGTCTTGCCCCCTTTTAATTCCCAGCCTGTTGCACGTTTTGTGTTTACATTTACTTGGCAACTCATTGTTCCTGGCCAGGCAATGCATCCAACTGTCGCCAACTTCCGACCTACTACTTTTGTTTGAGTTTAGCATAAGGGGGGGAAAAACCGGCAGCAACTTTTTACATATGTAACGGATTCGGTTTGATTTGTTGTCGTTGAAGGCTTTTTTTTTTATTTTGTAATTTATTTGTTTGTCGTTGCTGGGGACGCTTCCGATGCCCATTGATTTATGCCAAGCGTCGCCGCCGAGCAGCGGCACAATTGATATTCCGTTGATATTCCACAAGGACTGCCTTTGTGTGTGAGTTGTTTTTCATTAAACAAATGGTTCCCCACAGCAGTTCGATGTGAAACTGTGTCTTAAATATGCATTAAAAACACTTTGCCCAGCAGCACCAGGGATTCGATAGAACCCCATGGGTTGGCACATAATACTCACCTTATTAACGTGATCGCGGAGGACATTGGAGTAGACCATGGCGACAGCTTCCAAGGCCATAAATGTTATATAGCCAATTATCCAGGGTACAATTAATCCGGGATTCTCCTGTGGAAATGCCACAACAAAAGCCCCACGTTAGATAATAAAGAGCAAAAGGGCCGCGAAACCCGTATTGAAGCTATTGATTTCATGGGTTTCGTACTATAAAATATGGAAGGTGTGCGTTGGGTGGAGAGTGTGAGGTGTGCGGTGTAATTTATCTCGCCATGGTGGTAAAACCTCTGATTGGATTTTTTGCTGCCTTTTTTCATGTGCCAAAAAAAAAAAAGAATGGAAAACTGTGTGCTGCTGAGCGCACGTTGGGAATTCCTGATGTGCAGCTGACAGTTTTTGGCCGCAACGCTTTGCATGGCAATTTCGTGTGGAGGCCATGGAAAATGTTATTTTTCGCCGCGGATTACATTCTAATTTGCTCGTCTAAATTATGAAAATCTATATAATCGCAAAATAAACATTTTATTTCATTGAAATTAATATCGGATAGGAAATTTCATTTAATTTCGCAGATACATTAAACTAGAAACATTATACGAAGCTACAATATTAAGAGACTTCCATATTAGGCCGAATCTAATGTGTATGTATTGAAATAGAACCCCCTAAAAGCCTATACATAAAACAATGAAACGTGTTTATCTGTTATATATGAGAATCAGTCTCAATTGTTGCCTCAATTTTCACATGTTGCCCCACACATTTGTTGTCCAAACACTCGTTTAGCCTAATTAAGAACCAATGCTCTATGCATTATTTAATGGACATCAGCTGCCGGTTCTCTCAGCTTGAGAAGGAGCCAAGGAAGGGACAGCCCCTATTATCGCAACTGCAATTAATTTGACATGAACTCGGGAAAACATTTCCATTTACACACAGTACGAGAGGAAGAGTTGGCAGGAAAATCGCGTTTCAGTTGGGGAAATTAAAAAATTCCACAATATGTAACTGGGGCCGCACAAGTGCTCAGCAAACATAAACCCGAATTGTATTTCAGCTTTGTAATCCTCGGCATGTGTCCTGCCAGCTCCGTTCCAGTTTAGTCAGTTTCCTTTGCTTTCGCTTTGGGGTTCCCAATTGTGTGACAAATTGTCTAAATTTTTATGCCGCTGTCAATAGGGTTTTTTTTAGAGGGTTCACAGCGCTGGTATGGTCTTTTTCATATGTCGGAGTGATGCTCGAATATAATACAAACAGAAAGGATGGTAACTTTGGCAAGTCGGAGATGTAATACCCTTGTAACAATTTGATTTCTGATATTAGGAATGTCTAAAATTGGCATTAAGTAGCGTTGAAACCTTTTTAAAACTAGTGTAATATTTGTATTATTTATGTATCGATTTTATTTATTTTAAAGTTAGTTTTAATTAAAAAATTATTGGTGTTGCGTCCCAGGGGAAACATGGCCTTAAAAGGCAGCAGGAGGACAGACCAGCTTGGTAATATTTTACTTTTAAAATACATTTTTTTAGTTTGATATTTTCCAAGTACAAAATCTGTACCATCTGCCATACTTTTCCTAAACAAAAACAACCGTGGGTAGTGCACATTTTTCCACTCCACGTGTCAAATTTCTCACTCGAAAAAATATATATACATATATTTGGAATTTTCAGAAGGCAACCACGCAGTATGAGCGCTTTCCGTAATTTACATTTGAATGTGCTTTGTTTGCCTGCTCAGTAAACATTTCCGGGGCTCCGAGGCGCAGGCACAATGCGCATAATTTGCGGATATTTGACTTTGAGTTCTTCGATTTGTGGATGGGAGTGTGTGTTGACTGGGTGGAGTAGGTGCGCTTAATATTGCTAAATGCGTAAAGACTTTAATCAAACAAGAAAACTCACCCGACATATTCCAAATATTAACACAATGCTCAGCAATATCATGGACATTTGTGTGCCGATTATGGCAAAATAGGCTATTTGTACACCTGCAATATGTAAATATCGTCAGATTTAAAATGACAACAATAAATTGTAGATATATTAAAATTTACAAGTTGTTTCTTATTTATAGTTAGAAATTTAATACAATTCTTTAAGGAAATATTAAAATTAAGCTTTGTTTATATCTATTTAGTCTAGTATTTATTGGAAGCCATAAATAAAGTGCTTGTTATTTAATATTAAAATTTATGTAGCCAGCCAGCTATTAAACATGATATTCCGAAACAAAATAACGCCACTTTGAGTTTAAGTTTGATCTCATTAATCAAAAATAAATTGTTAAGCTTCCGTCGCAGCCAAAATTTCATGAAAACAGAGCTCGCAGCGCCATAAACATGAACGATTCAACTTGATTCCTCTGTGGGTGGGCTCCATCCGCATCTACATTTAATTTATTTATTAAAATGGCTTTATTTATTATGTGGCTGCTTGTCGTTTCGGTTTTCGGTCTTCGGTTTTCGGCTTTATTGCCGCTTTGGGTTTTAGCTTGTGCGAGTGTGTTTAATTAGCAGCCAAAATTGGCTGAACTTTGAACTTACCGTAGTAGACATCCTGCAGGTCGGCCGACTTGTGCATATTGACATTGATGCGCCACGAGTAGATCAGGACGATTAAAAGCGATATATTCTACGAGTAACATGAGTAAAAGATAAAATTAGCCACCAGAGATTAGGGGAAATGTATTTTGTGGACATAGCACGCATACGCCATGTGCACCCGTATGTAATTTCTTTGAGGGGTCATCCACATTCGCCCTCATGTTTCTCCTACGCCACTTCCTTCACTTTTATGACCAACTCTTTACCCTTTTCTGTTTGTTGTACAACACGTTTTTACTTTTAAACGGGTCTGAACTCAATTTGATTTTAGGGTCTGAGGTGTTGGCACGGGGTTTTTGTTGCTAATTAATCCGTGAAAATGTTTTCGTGTCGGTTGTCGTTTCGCTGCTCTGCGGAAATGCGTATTAAGCCCTGGAAATTCCTTTTCCATTTAATGACTCATTTAGGTAGTACAGAAATTTTGCATTTATCTTTAACACAGTTTTCATTTTATGAAAGAGATTCCTATACTTTATTCTTGGATTTCTGTAAGGCGGATTCTAAACTAAAGATATGTAATTAAATCTCAGCTCATTTATTGACTAATACTTCAGTTTGTTCAGTTTAATAACTCAGGTCTTTCGACTATAACTTTGCCTTGGGAAAGCAGATAAAGTACTGAGAAACCAATTTCCCGAAGAGCATTTCCCTCAGGTATTCAGCAAATAAGCAAAAACGACGCTAAACAAATGCAAAATGGCGTGCTTTTAAGATACATCCATTATGTGTCGTGACTGCACTCCCAGGTGTTACCTCCCCGGGCCCCATGAGCCCCCTGTTAGCCAGGTCAGGCTTATGCTAAACACGTAAGCTTAAGCGAGAGAAAGATGGGAAATCCCACTCTTATTCCATCCGAGGTTGTGCTCGCAGCTGCCATAAAATGTGGCACTAATTGCAGAAGCCAAACACTTAAGTTCTCTTCTTAAACAAAAACTAATTTACTTGCCACGAGTTGGTAACGGACATAATGTGTCTATTGTTTTGCCACCAAGTTGCATTGCATTATATACACTTCTTGTGCTCGCAATTATCCTCGGCACTGCATTGTCCTCATAAGTAGTGTACAAAATTGTACGAAAAAACCCGAGCACGATTTGGCCATTAACATAAATTAAAAGCCATAACGAGCATCATGTAATTGTAATTTATACATGCCACAAGTCGAGAGATGAGGGGAACGAGTGCAAGTCGTTCTCGGCTTGTCTATCCTATTTGGCAAGGGCTTTGTGGGGTTGGGGCAACCTCTCAGAGGGTAGATTCAGAAATTATTTGGAGAAATCATTAAAGCTGGAATCTCAGCGATAATTCCTATCGTAATTTATTTTCAAAACTTGTTTATTTATAAATAGTTTTTATAATTTTCAATCTGTTATCAATTGTCAACTCCTTTTCAATATGGCAGTCCCCTTTTAGTCGTTCTCTGGAATATTAAGGCTATCAGAGGGAAAACACAACAGCTGGTCCTCAGTTAAGTCGAAACACAAAGACTC
Source organism: Drosophila kanapiae (assembly GCA_008042475.1). Classification (NCBI taxonomy): domain Eukaryota; kingdom Metazoa; phylum Arthropoda; class Insecta; order Diptera; family Drosophilidae; genus Drosophila; species Drosophila kanapiae. The sequence continues at coordinate 1,060,573 of VNJM01000232.1, forward strand.
TACAGTCACCTCATCTGCAGGAAAGTCCTCGCTAACCTCTGCACTGAAAGGATCAAACTGAACCTCCTCGCCCTCTATATCTAGGCCCAGCACATCAAAGATATCCTCAAAGGAGGCTGGCACCTGCTCGATATCCTCGTAGTTCGGCACATCAATGTCTTCCAGATTCCTACAGATCGCCTCGATAGCCCGCTGGCGTTCCACGTCTTCCGGAGTCGTCTGTTGAGTATCCACCTGACAGATCTCTTCCAAGGAGTGCTCGCACACATTTTCCTTATGACCGACGGTCTCAGTCTTCTTCTCAGGCAGCTTTGAAGTCCCATCAGAGTCAACCTCGTTGATAGGCAGCAACTTGCCAGAAGAGGTGTCGCTCTGATGACTCTTTGATCCACTGTGAGTCGGAGATTCATCTGTAAGGTTTGCTGAATTGGTTATCGGCTTCTCCAGTTGATCGGCTAAGGATTCAGACTCCTTTTTCGGGCTATTGATATTGTCCAACTGAGGAACTGCGTCTTTTTGCATAACTGGCTCATTTTTCTCTTCCAGGATTTTCTACAAGAACAGAATGGAATAATTGCGGCCCTCGACTGAATCTGCTATTTGCTGTGTTCCGGCGCTTACCATTTCTATAAAGGACTTTGTTTTTTCTATTATATTTCTTGGTTTCTTTAGAAAAATCTCTTAATTCAAATGTTCCTCGTGTTGCTCGTCTTAAAAAAAGAAAAAATCAGGCCTGCTAACTTGTTCGTTTAACTGCAGAAGCAAGAAGGGCTGGCAACTGATTTTCTAAAAATTAAAAAGGCACCGCCAACTTTTGTGAAAAGCCTCCCGTCACTAACCCTAACAAGCCGAGCTGCCAACTTGTATGATGATCTGCAAATACGTTCACATAGTGACAACAGTGAGAAGTTCTTAAGGAATGATTATCCTTTCATTCTATTATTATTGGTTCTTTGGCGTGCAACAATTTAAGCTTCTATATTATGTGCCGAATAAATTTCAACGAGATCCCAAAAACTTCCCGAATACACCTCGCTGAAAAGGGGGAATTTTTGAGGTTGCCTTCCCATTCCTCTGCGCCCTTCATTACAATAATGAGGTTGAGAGGCATGCCATGGCCCATTCAGAACAGACTGCAGAAAAACTCTCGCCAACGACACTTGTCTATTAATTATTCCACAATTAACAGGCAAATATAATACCCCGTCACAACTACTGATTTCGTGCTGCTGCTGCTATTCGTGGTTTTCTTTTTATTCTCCCCCTTATTTTTTTTTTTTGTGGCGTAGCCCGCATTTCGAACTAACGAGAACAAAATTATATACTTGTTCACATTGCGTATACGCCCCTTGCGACCGCCGCTTATGGCCGCAAACACTTACAATTGTGTAAATTGCACTTGTTATGGCCAAATTTTTGGCATGCAACATGCGACAGCACCGTGTGCCGCCGGTCAGCGGTCCATATGGATATAGGATGACAGACTTCATTTTATGTTCCCAATTTTATTATTATTTTTCTTTTTCGGCGTTTTTCCGCTCAGCACGACAACGTTTTCAGTGTCGTTTTCATTACGTTGAGAACATGCTGGCGATCATGATGATGTCGAGGCCGCTGCTTCCCTCGGGCTGGTTATTATTTTGGCTCTGGAGGCTTCCATTAAAAAATAGTCCGCCTGAAAAAATAGCCAGAAAAATTGAAAATTTTAAAAGTCATTCGCATAAATTGACTGGGCTCTGTTTTCGTATGCAGCAAAGCTTTTATTTATTCTTCACAATTCCCCCACAAAATAGAAAAAAACTGAAATGCAATCAATCGTTAAATATTGAGCACTTATTTTATTTTTGCATTTTCTCTGTGACAATTTGTTCGACTTGAATGGCTGTGGCAGTGTAAATATCTCATGATTGCATGCAAAGGACTTTGTGTTCGTTTCAGTAAAAAAAAAATGAATGTTGCATGCAAAAAGCATTAAGCTGTGCAATTCAGTATTTAAAGGAATATTTTAAAGGAGAGAAAATGTTACAAACTTCACACAATATATGGGAACCATCCATCAAGCTTAGGAATAAATTTAAAGGCCCCCCCAAGACATTCCTTGGCATTCTGCCCCCCCGCAGCTACCATCGATTCCCGGACTATATATAATATATACTTGTAGCATAACCACTTTTAAAGCAATCTTCTCAATCATCAGACTATTGATTTTTATGCATTTTTGCTCCTCTCAATTCCCTCGTACAATAGCAAGCACTTAAGTTTGCCGCCGCTCAGTGTGGCAAAGTTTTCAGCATTTCCAGCAAATGTTTTCGTGTTCGCCAGACATCGCGAGTGATTCGCCATCACTTGTCCGATGAAACTGACAGGCCAAAAACACGATGAACTCAAGCCATTCCCGGGTAGCGCTTTTTGGGTAATTAATGATGGAAGGGAAGGCACGCAAAGGCCGCCACGGAATTGTCAGTTCTTGGACAAATATCACTTGATGGCCTGTCCGAAATCTCACTTAATCAACGCCAAACAAATCTCTAAGATGTTTTCAATTAGCTGCTGCTTAACTAATTACACGCGAGCCGCCAAAAAAAGGGACAGCGTAGAGCTATGATTGATAGTTTCCTGCAAGGTTCACAAAATGCTCCAAGCCCATTTTAATTGACCTCAAAAAATGAAAGAAATTTTCACTTTTGCGCCCGCATTTCACTTCGTGTAAGCACACATACCGAGTGCGGGGAAAAGGACTTCCAAGGACACAGCGCCATAGAAACATGTAATGCTTTGCTGAGCATATTGAATGGATAACTGACATACACACCCGCGTACAGTCTGTAGTGTGTAGCAACTAGAACCCATTCCATAGAAACTGAGTTCGTATTGTAAAATGTTTACAGTGTCATAAAATATCAGTAACAAATGCGGAACCAGTGGCACACACAGAGGGCACGCATAAAAGTCGAAAATAAAGCTAAGAAAACAGGCCAACGGAAATGGTTGGCCAAATAACAATACAAGAACAATGCAGGGAGAAATGCGTTTTCCTCTTGCATACCCTGGCAGGGCATTTTAAGGAATGATGGAGAGATCTTTGCTTTGTTTGCATTCGAGACAATGGCTTTGGAATATAAAATACCTCAAGTAAACTTTGCACAATGATTGTGTTGTATTGTTTTGAGTTAGAAGAATGTTTTTTGAGGTTCTGGTTGTAGTTTGAAATATTAAAAACCTGTAGGGCTTGCTCTCTAAAATGTCACTGTATTATTACAGGTGTTTTTAATGTGAATTTTGCACTGGATTTATTTATTTCTGATACAGATTTATTACTTAAATAATAAAATCCTTATATATGTTTTTACCTATGTGTTTTCCTATTTAAGTAAAAGTATAATAAATATTTTTAAATATTATTGCCATAAATCAGAGTCATATTTCAAGTATTTTTATCTTTAAATATTTCTTCCAATATATATATTCTTTCCAATGTAAGTTTTAGGTAATAGTTATAAATATAATATATAAACAGGTTATTAAATTGAAAGATAGTTTTATTTAAGATTGTATTTCCATCTTGTACAAATTTATAAATAGTTTTCTTTATTAATTTGTTGTCTAAACTGAGACAAGGAAAATATATTAGATTTTCCTTAATGGCTTAATAAAATCGACTTTATATTCGCTTCTCCGCTTTAGGCCATGATCCAGTGATTACAGTTTTTTGTAAGCCACTTGTTAATGGATCTGGAAGCGGGGCCATGCAATTTAAAAGCTTTTTGCATTTTGCATTTGAAAGGCATTGGCTCGGAGTCAAGTGGGTACGCATATTGCCAACATCAAGTGCTTTTCATATCAACACCGCAGGGAAACCCCCTCAAAAGTCCTCCTGCCCACAGCCAGAGCCCATGGGAGGAGACACACAATGAAAATCAATAAAAAATATCGCATTACTTTGCCGGGCTTTGTTTCGGTTGAATTTTTGTTTTTGTTTGGTTTTTGTTTGCCCGTATTGTTTGTGTCGATTTTGGCGTATGATTGATTTCGGGACACACGCAACGCCACGTCCTTCTAGGCACGAAAATTGTTGCATAACTACACGGCACAGCCTAGGAGAAAAAAAACACACACAAAAAAAGTACACATCCGCGTTGCAGTGTGCGACAGCAGCTGTGACAGCGCTGAAGGTTTTTTTGCGGTGGAGAGAGACGCTCTACAAAACGCTAGTCAACAAATTCGATTCAATAAGCGTCTCACATCATATTTACTTTTTTTTTTTGTGCTTTTCCTATTGGAAAAAAACGAGGAGTTTCGTTTTGGCATTTCGGGTGAAAAAGGGTGGGACTGGTGGGGGAGGTATAAGCCTCTCAGGCGGAGCCTATATGCATAGAAATGACTCGACTCTGTCGGTTGTTGGCTTCCCTTTAAGCGCATTACCATCTCCATATGTGTGTGCGATTGTTCGATGGGGTTTTATTTGGGTTTTCGGGGTTTTTGAGGTTTGGGGGGCTTGGGTTTTTTTTTTTGGGGTGGCAGAGATCTATTGCATTCGGTCCATATGCTGTTCATAGAATGCCCATAAATTAGGAATAATTGAGAGATTGTGTGTGACACGAAATTGGTTTGCATACCGGACATTTTATTGTGTCTATGTGTTTGTATGGCTTGCTATAGTAATTTAATTGCTATTTGATTGAAAGACTTTTGACTATTATGTGATTTCATAGGTTAATATAAAGCAAAAATTCTAATTTGGGTTGGTATTTATACTTTTAAAATATTTTGTGGCTAGTAATTGGGGATTTATTACAAACGCAAATAATAATTACATTCTGTTTTATATCTAAATAGAGTTTAAGCCGCTTAAAAGCGTATTAGTTGGATGTGGAACAGAAGGCAAGGGAACGTTCAGTTTTTAAGATTAACCGCATGGAATGCTGCACCTAACGACACTCGCTTGACTGTAATTATATACCGCTTGGAAAATAACAAACCAATTATTCTTTTTATTATTTATTTATTATATATATATATATGTTTATAAACTTCTTTATTAATATTACAACTTTTCGCCAAACTCTAGCTCTAAGCCTCTCCAACTCTTTTCGAAATTAGCCCCGTCGATGTGCCGGCTCCCCATTCCCATTGGATCTTCAGTCATAAATCTCTGGCCATATATTTCCGGGTGTGTCATATTCGGGAATGGATGGTTGCCCAAAGGCCCATTGACATCGGGATGCCACAGTTAATTGCACATTGGGCCTGGGTTATGTTCAGATAATCGTCACATAAAGACGTTTCATTGTTGTTAGGGGCTGGGCAGCAACGGCAAATACGTGTGGACAATAACCGGAGGGGCTAACTTCTAATAGGAAACCGTTCCATGCGCCGAAAAAAAAAAAAAACAGACCCACAGGCAGGGCAGGGCAGGGCAGGAGGCTAATATTTGCTTAACAAACATTAAAGTTGTTTTCGCCCCTTTTGTTTCATTTCTGTTTATTTGGCTAATTTATGCTACGCCTTATTGCTTACTTTGCCGTCACGCCATAATGTTACGACTTGGCCGCGCAGCTTAGCTTTCTTAGCCTTAGACTTTTGTTTGGCTTGGTGCGTACAACGGGGCGTATGATTGTATGAATGTTGATTTCTTGGGGCCCTTTTGTCTTCCGACCGGGTGTTTGGCCAGCGTCGAGCACTCATTATGATTCATTGTCGGTTGCAAAGGAGTCAAAAGGTAGAACGACTCAAAAGATTTATTGCCAACGGGCCCAATAATGAAGTTCTTTAGTTGAGTTAATGTTTCAGCATTTAGACATGCTGTCCGTGGCAAAGGTTTTAGTAGCTCTTAGCCCGGATACAAAAAAAGATAATGGAGAGAAAGAGTATAATGGAGCAGATTGGAAATCCTTTGGACTTGTAATCCGGCCAGGCAATGGAATGCCATGGCAAAGGATTAACGTAGTTTCAGTGGTGTTGGAGGAGGCTATAAGCCTACTTATGTAAGAACTTAAGGAGCGCTTTTTATTTCACAAAGAAATAATGATTTAAGGGCACTCACAGCTGAATTAAGCCATCAATTTAATGCAATTCAATCATGAGAATTCATTTTGCTTAGCTAATAATTTGTTTTTCAGTTGGTTTAATTTTTGATCTATTATTTTTCTTTCTGTGCAGGAAAAACATTATTTTCCTCCGGCATGAAATGAAAGTTTTCATTTATTGAGATGCCCACACTTTCCCCCATCGTTGTTGCTTTCAATTTTCCAGCCATTTCTGTGCCCTGTAATTGAAGTTTTCTGTTTGTTTTCCTTGCGCTCTGAGCTCGGCTCAAAGAACTGTCATAAGAAACCTTTTCCGCTGCCCTCCGCAAAAACTTGATTATTACTTATAGACTTACCGACGACCGGCAGGGTCTGTAATCACTGGACACTCTGGAAAACAGACGATGACCCTCTTCGACTCCCCCTCTCTCTAAAGCTAAAGCTATAGATGAAAATTACTATTTGAAAGCCAAAGGCGAAAGGCAAACAAGAAAGGCACAAGCAAATGTGAGAAAAATCTCATTTGCTGTTCAGCCTTAAAATGGCAAACGAACAATTTCCCCAAATACACAAAACACACAAAAACCGAGATAGTCTCTGGAATACCCCAAAGCCAAATCCAAAATAGCCGCAGATAGTTGGACAAACATTGGCCGAATGCCAGATAAACTTTGCGCTGGCCTTGATTACATCCATCTTCTGCAGTTATTAGCTTCATTTTGATACGAATGTGTATCGTGGAATTACTTTAAAATTGAAGAAAAAATTAAATTAGACAAGGCGATCAAAAATGAAATGAAATAAGTTGGTTCAAAGGTAAGCATCGAAAGCTATGGGGCTTAGATGATGGAATTAAACTAAGATGAATAGCTTGAAAATTGAAAGAGAGACCTAATTAAATATCTTGGAAAGAAGATACCAAGAATAATCGAAAATATACCACAATTCCTTGATAATTAGAGGTATTTCAATTCTTACATTAAATGATTGGGAAATCAATAACTTCTCTTATTAATTGATGCCTTCTCTTATTAATTCAAGGTAAATTTCCCCTGCCTGCTTCTTAATTTGTGTAAAATGTAATTGTCAGACTTTAAGCGAGAATCAAAGTTTTAAGACCCATTAAAAGCAAACTCGGGGCCTATAACCTATTATACAGATGAGCCCAAAAATACTTTTCATCAAGCTTTAATGCTGATTTATGTCAACCGCAGACGCACGGCCAAAATCCCTACCGACAACAAAAAGAAAAAAAAAGGGCCAAAAGTTTATCCAACGCAAAACCTCGGATCATCAACAGTCATGGAAGTTTCCTTGCGGTTGCCAGCCAGTTTGCCTGCCGTCATCTTAGATAAACAGGCATAAATCCTAGGATGCGTGCTCCATAAAGGCCCTTTGATTAAATGAAACCATTTATTAGGCCAGGTAAAGACAATGTCATGACACCTCTCTTTCTGGCACGAGTGAGCCTTCCGCCAGCCGTGCAGGAGGTTAATGTGGCCGCCATTCGCGGGGTGGAAGAAAACAATTTCTTTAAAAGTCCTGGCACACGAGTGGCCCGGCTGAGTTATGACGGCGTGGAAGGCTCTCCAGACGGAAGCCGCAGACCCCACACCAGGACCCCCCATACCAGGACGGCAAGGGCAAGTAAACACAAACAAATTTTTAAATTTGTAAACACGGCGAACGAGTGAAAGTTAACAAAATGAAGCCAAGAGTGCCCGCTGACTCGGCTCTCCACTGTCGGGTTGCCATTTAACATTTCGCCGTTTGCCATTCGCCATTCGCCATTTTGCGATTTGCCGTCGCACGCACACTCGATTAGGTGATGGCCCCAGGGGGGGAGAGCGCCGGGGTGTGGGTAACAGGAAATCCGGCAATTTTTGAATTTTTTTCTAACGCAAACAGCTAAACAAAATAAACAGCGTGAGACATGTATACTATCCTTGGACAGAAATGTCGGTGGTGGTAAAAACTCCAAAGGATAATTTGTTGGCGCGAAGGAAGCAGATTTTAAAAGATAAATAAATTAAATTTGCTATGCTAAATGGGAATATGTATGCATAAATAAAGGGCAACAAACCGTTACAATTTCGCAATTTAATTAGAGATTTCTGGGAATCGAAGGGCAGATGAAAAGGGAAAAGAAAAAGGGGGAACAAAATGGAAAGTATACATTGACATAAATTTAATTAAAAAATTGTTTTGTTAGAAAACATACCAGATTTTCTGGGCAACAAACGATATTTATATGAAAGCAATAAAATAAATATTTTATGGTTTGGAATTACATTTTTTTTGTTAAAGGATTTATGAATATATATATTTATATGTTAGCTGTTTATTTAGAAACCAAAGCTTTGAAAACACATAGATATATTAATCCTTAAAATAATAATAGTATTTAAAACAAATTAAAAATATATATTATTAGAGTTACAAGAAGAGCTTAAAGATCTTTTAATTTGTTCAGGTTGAATATATGTAGAAGGACTAGCTTTTATATATTTTTATATATTAACACAGATTGTTTATTTTTTGGAAGCCATAAACTACCTCCGATAAAGCCTGAATAAATATTAAACTTGCCAATATGGTAGACTTTTCTTTTTTTAAATGAATTAAATTTGAAGGTCTTAAAAACTCAACTTGATTGCCTGGTAAATGAAAAAAGAAATGCCTCAAGATGTGTGCGAGGACTTGTACCATTCTTTAGAGCAATTGCGATTAGGCACGCCTTAACCTGGGTCTCACACCGCCCCCTCCTATGGGCGTTTAATGGCACACTCGGCGTATGCGTAATATTCCTTGCTCATATGCCACGACGTTCGTAAGACAGCATTTGCATAATTTGCCGGCGAGCCGAGCACATTGCTATCATTTAGGCCAGCCAGGCTGTCTGAGTTAGTAAATTGCGCATACGCCACATAAGCCGCATGCCTTGTATATGTTGTGTGTGTTTTTGTGTTTGGTTGGGAAAATGAGAAAAGAAGAAAAGGTAAGAAGGTAAGCGGTATTGTTGACAAATTGAGCTCCGCTGGAATGGGTAAGCTCAAGAGTGAAATTGGTAATAGCAACAGGTATGGGGGATAATAATTTGATGGGCTTGCAGTGATCTACGGAAATGACTTCTAACCCCCAGGAAATTTAATATTACATTTTTGCTTACTAAAACAACTGAACTTTGGCCCAATAATCAGAGGGAATATATGAATAAAGTCTTATTAAATTTCTTCTTTTGCTTTCGAGACAAAGTAAATAAATCCCCCTTGAATTAGGAGGCAATTTTTCAAGGGATTTGTAGATAACTTTCAAAATGGACTCATTAATAACTGTAGACCTTCCTTTAAACAACTATAAAAGAATATTTTTGGCTCAGGCTTCGTATATACTTTTGTTTCTTTATTTTTTACTCAAGACCAACCACGTAGTGCTCTACCTTTTTTGGGTTTGATAAAAGAAACCCTTCAAGTCAAGTAATTTCGTAATAAGTTACCCATTAAGTGCATACCTTTTCCGAAGCCCAATGAGATATTGGCTCCATAATCCACCGCAGCCTGACCCTACAAAATCTAATTAAATTTCCTTAGGCTCTTTTTTTTTTGGGGTAAAGGTTGAGTAAGAATCACCTGCCTCATCATCTTCAAATCAAATTTAGCCTCAACTTAAGCCACAAATTTATGTACTTGAGCACGGCAGGACGGAAAAAAAGGCCAAGAAAAAGTTAAGAAAAAACTAAAAAAACAACTTTGAGACAACACAAAAAGTTGGGCCTAAGCAGAGCCAAAATAATTTGCCACAAAACTAGAGGATGACAAGGACGCCGGCTCATGAAACTGTCAACCGATGTTTCAGCCCCTGCAGCCTTAACCCTCTATCTCTGTTCTTGCCAACTTTTCCGGGGCCAAATGCAAAGTTGAGCTTAGTCAGTTGAGTTGAGTTCTGGGAGGGAGAACTTTTCGTTAGCCGCAAAAATGACTTGAAGCACTTTTTCCCTCAGCGAGCACACCAACTGACATATTAAAGTCCACTTAGACTAATTGCAAAAGTATAAAAACCAAAGGCACAAAAAATGAGCCCAAGACCTTATTCTGCATAAATTTGGATTATGCCTTAATTTATGCATCATCGCCACCATCTGAACAACTGAAAGCTAAAGGCAATTAAAGTTGCTCAGCTGCCAGCTGCTCTTCCCGGCGGCAAAATTTGACTGATTAAGTGCGATGGCGTCGAGTCAAGTGGGTGAGTATTTGATTTCTCTTCTTTACGATTCCAGCTATATATGTATATGTATATATATTTCCCTGGCACTGCAGCTGCAGGCAATTGTCGTCTAACCGAAAGTTTTGCTCAGCTTTTGCCTCGAAGTTTTCGTTGTTTTTATGTGGGCCACGTGTTGTTCAGTTTGCCTGTTCTTAGCCTCGTTGCTTTTATTGTTACTTTGCTTGATGTTTTGATACCCCGATACTCTAGCTGTTTTTCGACTCGAAACTAAGACAACTTGGAGCTTATGTTGCCTAAACTTGTATTCCTCTATCCTAGTTGTGAGAATTCTAAGTGTATTGTGCGTAAATTATTTTTAATTAGGTGAAAAACTAAGGTCTTTTCACATTTGCAAATAATTAGCTTTGGAGTTCTGGTTTTTTGATACTTTGGGGATTATTTTTATAAAGTCGGTTTTATGTTTTGCAAACTATGTCGGTTTAAATCCGACAACAAAGTGTTTACATAATAAATATACTATGATTCTTGTGTATTTTTTAAGGTCTCCTCATGTACTCAGCCACATATTTAATTAGAAACATCTTATAACAATATATAAATCTTTCCTTTCCTTTCATTACTTAAAGTAAGAGTTTTAAGAGTAAGCTTTATGTTATTTTTAAAACCCTAAATGTGGTTACCAAATCTGGCTTAAAGACAAAGAGCATTATAGCCATCGGTCACCTACTAAGAGTTAGCCATCTTTTCTTGCCATTTTGTTGTTTTGTTTCCGTTTCGTAATGGGCAGATTTTCATTGGATTTTCAGCTAAGACCGATGTCATCGATCCATCAACGGTTTGATTAGAGTTCAATGGAAAATTGTTTGATTGGGAGTTTAAATTAAAAGAGAAATCCAGCAAAAGGGTTTCTTTGTTAAATCATCTATTTCCTGGAATACGAGACAATAAAAATACAAATTCTATTGCGAGTTTCAAGTGTTTGATTTCGTTCAAGTTCCATTTATATGTTAACACTTCAGAGCTCCTTTAGATTTTTGAGTAGCCCATAATCTTGACCTTTTTCTCCCGCCTGGATCCCCAGTGATTCTTAATTAATCCCGAAACTCTTCAACTGGCACATCCTTTCCACATTTGAGACCTTCTCAATCCTCTCCAACTGAAGAGCCACTCAATCGTTGACGGAGGCTCGTCTCGCCTGGCGGAGTACCAAAAAAAAAGAGGGGAATTTGCATATTTTATTAAATTCCCGCACAAATATCCAATCAATAATGTAGTATGCCATTCGGCGTATCCGGCTATCCCCGCTTTCCGCTGCCCCGCTGCCAATCGCCCTTTGAGCCTTGGACCAGAGGCAAAGCCGTGGCAAATTAAGTATGCATACGTATTCAAATGGCTCACAAGCCGAAATATACACAGAGATATTGAAAGTTGGGCAAGGCGGCACTGGATCCGTAGGAGGTGACTCTGGCTGTATGCCCAAGAGAGAGATTTTTGGTTTTTTTCCAGTTCCACACCTCCCGCCGATACTGTTGTCCTCCGACGGATCCGCCACTCCAGCCTCTTTTGTGGGCAAAGGCAAATCATTAAAGACGTCGATTCCTCCCCTCATATCCTCATGGACTCGTTAGGGCACAGGGAAAGAAATATGGTAGCTGTATTGGCCAACAAATTATCAGTTCCCTCAAATATATTATCGTTTTTTTTATATGTTGTGTCTGTTTATCATAAATCAGTGGGATCCACAACATGCTGATAAGACTATAATTAGGGTATTCATTAGCTCTGATAAGAGGCTGAAGGTGATAGGGAGAAAATACATAAAAAACTGTTATCTTTCTATCTTAAAAAGGAGGTTTTAACTATTGTTATGAATGAATGTTGAAGCCAATATAAAATACATATTAAAAAGGAATTCAAATTATTATTCAGTCTAAAGAAACCCAATTTTTGTAAGTACTTTCCTATTCAAAAACTTAATACGTTTGGTATATAATAAATATCCAATTAATTCATTAATTTCTGTTTTATTTAGTTCCTTTTTTTCAGTGTCCTTTTGGCCCTTCGTTTGCCTTTTGTTTTTGTTTCTCGGGTTTGTCGCCACGCAAGAAATTTGGCACACTATCGATGGGATGGTATGTGGGAATACTTTGCCTCCAGTTTGGGGACCGAGTTGGGTAGAAGATGCAAATGAATACAAACAAAATACCGCAAGCAGAAAAGATTATGCCTGGCATAAAAATAAATTAATGGCCATTGCGTGCGTATGTGTGTGTTTGTGTGTAATTGTGGGGAGCACAAGGACAAAGTAATGCCTCGCCTTAGGGGGTGTTGTAATAAGCCACGACCCTTGAATCACTTCCCCTTTGGGCAGCGTTTCCTTTTTGGTTTTTTTTTCTTGCTCTCTTTATAATTTACTATGCGTAATTTCCTCGACTGCTTTCATACGTAAATATTTAATTTCCTTAATTTTGGAGGACTCTATTCGGGGCTTCGCCATCCCCCCCCCGTCGCCGTCTCTACACGCTTTCTTTGGCTCGTTGGCTAGCTTTTTATTTCATTATTTATTGTTTTGCATTTCATCGCCAGGGCTTTTATGTTTATTGCTCCTTGTGCCCCTAGTCCGCTTTGAAGCCGGCACACGCGGCGTATGCGCAACGTTCTTAGCACTGCGTGCTGTTGGGGGCAAAGTTAAGTGTGCAAAGTGCTGTCAAAAGTTGAGATCCCGACACTTTCGCTCCGTAGATTGCTGCTGCAGTGCTTTTTTATAGTTCGTATTTTTTGTGCTTTTTTTTTGTACATAAAAAGTTGGAGTTTTGCTTTGGGAAAGGGTATGAGCAGGGGAGATTGCAGATAAATTGTACTACCTTGTTTTTAAAGGAATTTGTTTGGGTATTTTAATATTAATATGATTAATATATTCATAAAATATTAAATACAATACTTATATCTCAAAATATGTATAATATGAGCTCGATCTTACTATTTCTTGGCTTGCTTAATCTTCTAAATTTATGCCTTGAACTCGAACTTATTTCTTTTGACCTGCCAAGGACATTCACAGACTTTTACTTTGTATCTGGATGCTGAAGAGTTCGCCGAAAAAGATTTGCACTTCAGTGCAAAGAACTGCAGCAGACGAAACTTTTGACCCGCTATTTTTTATTAGTGGCCTAAAGTGGGAAAAGTAAAGTTGGAAGTGCGCCGAGCATTTTTCTTGATTTCCATTTTTGTGCAGTTTTGCTGCGCTTCTTTTTTTTTTCGTTAACTTAACTGAGCTGAACTGAACTTAAACGCATTGGCATCCGTTTCTGGTCGAAAGCGGTTTATGGCAAAAAAAAGGAGAAAATAAAAAACTTAAATAAAGTGGAATTACTTGTTTCAGGAGCAGATGCCGAAAGGGGGGACGGTCCTAGTAAGGACTTGCTAAGAGTTGACAGTCGTGTCTATTCCAAAGGAGCATTTTGCATATTCATTCTGCGCTACTTTGTCGCCACTTGAAAATTGCGATTGACGGCGCAAAACTCTTGAGTTGATGGAAAAGTTTTCGGTCCAAGGACCCCGAGACCTAACCCTTCTCTGTAAAATAGTTTGCCCAGCCTTAGACTCGCTTTCAATTAATTTCTGCCTTAATAAGAGTTCATTGCGGACGTTGTAATATCTGGCGCATTACATTTTCCGCCCCCTGAATAATTCAATAAATATTTTCATTTCCAATTATGGCGAATGGCGTAGATTTTCTGGGGATTTTCCTGCACCATTAAAGTTTTCGGATCCCCGAGTTAATTGCCGCTAAAAGTTTCATGCAAACGAAAATATTATTTTATGTATTATTATTTTTTTTTTTCCGCCGTTGTTCGTCGGCTGCGTTGATATTAGGAAAAGTTTACCCAAGAGGCGTGGCATTCGCTGGGCTGCTCCACTAATGAGCCTATTGTTTGGCAGATAAAACGTGGCTAAGTTCTGGGGGCCCAGAGGAACAGGAAATAGCTGTTGTTGCTGCTGCTCCTCCTTCTGCTTATGTTGTTGGCATTAGGAAAGGGTTCAGGCCCCGGGGCTGTGAAACTTTTGAAGGCGTGGCCGTGTACGTGGGCCGATTGAGAAGTTACTGGCATTTGAATAAGTAATTATCTGCTCGAGCATTGGACATGGCAATAAGTTGGGGAACTGAAGGTTCTTAAAGGGATTGTGTTCCCTATATTTGGGTATATGCTTGCATAAAGTTTAGTTAATTATTTGTTTAATAAGGCATATGGTTGCAATCAAGAAAGTTTAGAAAATCAATAGTAATACATACAAAATATAACCTATTTATAAGTAAATTGAATGTAACTTAAGTTAATAAATTTTGAGGCAATTACTTGTAGAACTCTCCCACAATTGATGCCAGCCTAATATCCTTACATATATACATATATCTCCCTATGTGTATACATTTTCTGCTCTTTAAATGCTCATTTTAAAGGTTTACTTTCAGTTTTAGTTATTTTACGTCCAACTCATAAATGCAGTTAATTGTTTTCGCTTTAAATTAATATTAGTTTTCTATAAACTTTGCCCAACAGCTGGCAAAACAATTTCTCCCCTACCTCCTATCCCACTTTTACTCGTCGTCCTTTTATCCCTGTTTTGAACCCATACCACACTCTTCCTGCGTATTTCTGGTCCTTGGCAGTCGTCGTCTTTACTTTAAATTGAAAACGAAACTGAAATTGTAATTAAATTTTTGCCAATTCGTTTAATTGAGTTTTAAGCCGCAACTTTTGAATGCCCGAAATTGAAAGTCGCCTCCAACCGCTCGGCGGCCATCTCCTTTTGGCGAGCGAACTGCTTAAATATATTTTTTTTTTTGCCTGAGGTTGGCTCGGTTGCGGTTCTTATTATATTTTTTGAGCATATTTTACGAGCGCTCCTTGTGACTGTTTGCGCTGTAATTAAGTGCGTCTAATTTGTGTTAAGCGCTGTGCCACTTGAGCATCGCTTTTATTTTTCTTCTTAAGAATTTCAGCTTTCCTTTTCCTTTTGCATACATATATATTTTTTTTATTCAACCCGACGTTGCTCCTGTGTATGCTTAACCTAAGCCCAGACGTTCCACAAACTTGGAGTAGGTGGAAAATTCGAACGACTAATTTTTTGTGGGGGCGCAAAGCAGTCTGTAACAGGGCTTTAAAGGTTGTCTGGGTACAAACTGCCGCTAAATGGCCACAGCCCTCGGGAGTTTCGTGTGCTTCTTTTTTATTTGTTTTTGTATTTTTTTTTTATTTATTTTGTCAAGCAGGACAGACGAAATAAAACATTTTTTGAGTGATTTCAGTGCGCGTTTGTGCGTGTGTGTGAGTGTGTCTGGTGTGCCTCGAAGATTTTTGAAGGTGAATCAAGGGTTGGATTCCGGGGAAGCAATAATATCGGCATTTAAATGAAAGAAGTATTTGATATAATAAATAAAGTCGAGGGATGTCCTTTTGATATTGGAAAGAGGCTGAAGGTGATGATGATGAAGTTATTTATAAGCACGGAATAATATAGTTGAGGCCTGGAGTTCTTTTTAGATTTAAATGTGGAAGAATAATATAATCATTTTATGAACATAAGTATAAAGGAGTAAATTAAATTAGTTATGTATAAAACTTCATTTAAATTGTTGTTCATTTGTGTTTTAATTGGTAACCAATCTGATAAATATCCACATCAATATATTGACAATTTTAGAACGATTCTGACGGCAACATTTGTATTTAATTTATTGTAAACATATTACCAATCTAAAGAGATCAGTAGAGGCAGTACCAATGCAGTATCAAATGGAGGTTTCCACTTCCCAGGCGCTCAGTATGCAGCAGAAGGATGATCAGTTCAGTGTTAACATATTTCATAACTCTCGCGAGAGCTGCTCTTTTTAATTTTTTGAGCAATAGTACTGAGAGCCAATCATCCTCTGGCTGCATTCGGAGCGCCTGGTACATGGAAGCAATTATTTCGGAAATTTGTACTGGGACTACTCCTCATTTGTAACTTGTTGTTGCCAAAACAATAAAAGTAATCCACTTGTTACATTTCGCATAATAGGCGAACAGAAATCAGTAGACCGATGCACCAATTTATCTATGCGGTGAAGTCAGTAGATCGTTTTCTCGATCGCTCTCTTTTGAGCAAGCGTTCGACTTTCCAGAAAAAATCAAACAGAAGTCGATCGCTTTTTTTCTTGGCAGTGAAGAGAGCAGCTCTCCCGAGAGCACTAAGGTAAAATCATATTCGCTTTTTATATATTTATATTTACCCCCAAACAGCATAACTGATAAACAATCAAAAATAAACACCCTGTAATGTTTATAAAACTCCATTTAATTTCCGTTTTAATTGGTAACCTACCTAATAAATATCCACATAAATAAATTGACAATTTTAGAACGATGCTGACTACAAAATGTGTATTTAATTCATGATAAACATATTGCCAATCTAAAAATCGTTTATTTCGTTCACGAACCTTTATTGGCAGCCATTTTTCTTAACCTTATTTTAACAAATTGCTTAAGCTTGGCCATTTTTTGTTTACCTCCGCCTTTAAAGGCACCATCTGTTTGATTTTATCTCAATGTGCTGCTTGGCATTAAAACTTTTTTCTTGCTGCCATCATTAAATTAAACCTTTTGTAATTAGCCTTTTTTGTTAGCTACTTTTTTTGTTGTTGCTCTTGCCTTATTCCCTTTAATCCGCAACTGTCTGTATTAATTACAGTTCTTAAGTACACTTTGCTCTTACCTTATGCCTTGGGTTTTAATTTATTAATTCATCAATTATAAAGTTTGTTTGCGTTTCACACTTTTCACTGGAAGAACACCTCGCACTTTTTCTCTTCTTTTACGCACACAAATAATTATATTCGCTATTTGTTTATTCGCACTTCTTACCGGCAATTTTCGTCTCTTTTCTGGAATGTTATTTTTCTGCGTTTGTTATTGTTCTTGTTGGTTTTGGGTTTTAGCCACGTTAGCAGCTATCGCCTTTGGCTGCTATCGTTACGCGTCCGGAACGGTAACTGTCGAGGTTTTATCAATGCGTTCCGTTTATAAGGAAAACTCGAGCGGAGCTTTTCCCGCAAAGCTTTTCCACGGTGAGCAAAGGAAAATGCCCAACGGAGAGAAAGAGTCACAATTTCGACCAGTTTTACGTGAGTTTCGACCAAAAACGACAGAGTCCTTTCCCTCTCTTACAGTTTGCTGTCAATTGTTTTAAGTGCAATATATCGAAGCCAAAGTCAAACACAAACATTTCACATTCTTGCCAGCTTGAGGTTCTTGTTGCATCCTGCAGGATGGGAAAGGAGAAGTCCAGGATGGCAAACACAGAAAAGCGAAAGGTGCAAGAAAAACTGCATGCAAATCATTTCCCGCTCATAAATTATGCAGCTGAGAAGAGCAAACGTAGTGTGCCAACAACAGCAGGAAAGGCGGGGAAAAGCTGGAAAAACTGCAGTGGCCAGAAGCAGTCGAGCAAATCAACTTCAATTTATCTCGACGTGAGTTTTGGCTGTTCTGGATTGGTGGCCGAGTGTTTGAACCGCGATAGGAATTTTATACACTTCCGGAAGATAGCTTGGAGTTTTCTAGAGGAGAAAAGTTATTAAAAAAAAGACTTATGTGGAATAAAGACTTTTTTATAGAGTTGCAGCTAAGAATATAGCTTCAGAAATACAGCTTAAAATGTACCAAAATATTTAAATTAAAATTTAGTAATTAAAATTTATTAAAACTATTAAAGCTATCTTTATTTGTAACTTAGTTGCCTTTCCAATGAAATAGTTAAGCAGCCCTTAAATTCTAAGAGTACCAACCGAATGGACATTCAAACTTCTAGTTGGAAAATTCAGTTAAAAAATTACAAATTATTTAAGTACCCTTTCAGTGTGCGTTCGTAGCGGAAACGGAAATGCCGGCAGTCGCAGCGGCAACTGCAAAAAGTAAACCGACATGATGGAAGAGGCCAGCGCGTTTTGCCACAGGCAATATCGTTTCGTTTCGGCCTCGGTTCTCATGTTCCTACTACCATTCCTCGTGTTTTTGTGTCCACTATGCCTGTGTCATATGCAAATTCCAATTCACGGCAGAACAAGCAAAAAATATAAGAAAAATATAACATAAAAAACAAGAGGAGCATGAAATATAAGTATCGATTGGTTAATATCAAACTAGCTGACAGGCTGACAAGGACCTCAAGGCGGCATTGAACCTGTCTAGCCGTGAGGGAGATGGGGCTAGTGTTTCCGGTCCGCACCCACACTTGCACAATAACCTTTGCATGATTTAATTATTTGTAGCATACTTTTGTGTGCCGGCCAAAAACTTAACACCTGAATGCACAGCAGCAGAGAGGGGCAGGTCTGAGCCGAGTGGTGCAAAAACTTTTGCCACTTTTGCCACTTTTGCATTCAGTGCGGTGCAGAACCCCCCAAAAAGTTGTTGCTTACGGACCGCCCCGACCTCTGCGGTTTTGGCTGAAGGGGTTCCGTGAATCCGAATTCGGTCTCTCCTATGCGAGCACTGAATGTCTCAATTCATTTTACGCCACACTGCGCCTCAAGTGGAGCGCACCATGCAAAAAAGGGCTGGCAATGCGGGTTTCGGGCCATGGGTTTTTATGCCCGGCATGCTTAAGGACCAACGGGCATGTTGTGTTGGTTGTGAAGTAAGAAAAAATACAAAAGAATGAAAGGTACTCATATTTAGCTGATCATGCTGTAGTTAAACTTGAAAAGGAATCTAAAAAATTAATTTATTTGATGTCCAAAAGAAAGCTGCAATAAATATTTATGCTATACTTTTGAAACCTGAAATATTTCACTTCATACTTTTAGACACATTTAAAATTAATTTATAATCAAGAGCTAGTCCCTTTTTAAAAGAGAAAATCTCTGGGTGCACCTCTATATATTTTTTAATAAGATAAAAACCAACAAACTTTGTTTATGCAAATAATTTTGTCAGCCCTGCAGCATATACCGGGTATCTCATGGTCGAATCTCTTAGCTGTATCGTTCTACTTGATCTGAATGGGTTTTGGGGTTCGCCGTTTTGGGACAAAAAATATAAAACAAAGCACAATTTTTTGTTGTTAAGGGATGGCGGTGTAAAAATGCAAGCAGCAGCAGAAAAGGACTTTGGCATCATTACAATTTGTTGATTTGCTTCGTTAAACAGCAAACAACACAGGCGAAAAGCAGTAGGATGAAGGCGCCGACTGGAATTGAAACAACAGCGACAGTTGAATGAATCAGGACAGCATGAAAGACCCAAGAAATGAACGCTAAGTCAGCCCAGGGCAAGGCTCCTCATCATGCCGCACATCCTTCTGCTCCTTGCTGGCGTTTGTGCGCTGCTCTGCGCGTATTCAAATGGCTGCTGCATTGTTGCTTATTTGGAGAGAAGCGAAAGCGCGAAAAAAATGAGCAAAATAAGAAAACATAAAAACACCAAAGGCGCCGAATAAACAGTGGCGAGAAAATGAAAACCGACAGGGGAAAAAACCGGCAAGGCGCTGAATTCGCGACGTCGCCTTCAAAGGCGACGGTGGCATCGCCCTCGGGCGTCCGACAAAATTTTTATCTTTTTCCTTCAAAAAAACAGGGGCATGGCCGCTGGCCCCCCATTTCAAAGGAGGTTGGATTCAAAGGAGACTTTGGAAGGACTGGAGGTTGCAGCAATGCTTGCAGGTAAAAAAATGTAACCAAGCAATCATGACTGTCAGCAAATAAGGGGAGTACTATGTGGGTTTTTCTTGGGATTCCTAAAAAAAACTCATATAATATGGAATATTTGCATATGAAATCTTATTCAGTGAAGGCAATGTCTTGCGGTATTTTTTTGTAGTTGATTTTAGAATAATATTAATTAAATAATGTAATAACTAAGAATATGCTGTAAATTGCTGCAGATTTTTGTATTTAAAGAATTTTTTGCTTAAATAATATTAAATTCAACTCTTCCTTGTTTTTTTACTTTCAAAAACATTCTGTTTAAAGTGGCTGCAACAATGATATCTTTTTGTTTGCTGCCATAACTTTCAACTTGATACATTAAATCTGTTGGCCAACTTTGCCATCCTTCGGTTTTTGTCTGCCTTTTTCTCTCGTTTTTTTATTTATGTTCATTCTCTGGCCCTTTAATATTCCCCTCTCTAATTGGCCTTATCACTTCTGACCCTCTTTATACAATTAGATTTATTTGCAAATTATAAGTTGAATTGCAGGGAAGTTGTCTGGGCATCATAATTTCTTTTTTATGGGCCACCACCGCAGCTTATGCAATAAAAAACGTACCAACTTGGCAGTTCGCACTCGAGCCATAATTTATTGCATAATTTTTGGGTTGAATAATTAGCATTTAATTTTAGATTGCTTACAGAGAAGATAGCAAAACCACGAAGACCGCCTCAAAAAAAAAAAAGGTTCATTGGGCCGCTCATTAAATTAGTGAGCGGATGTGCCACCGATTTACGTTTTTTGATATGTACTTGCCCCGCGGTGTTCGTTTGGGAATCCGAAGTCCACTCGACAAAATGGTATTTTTAATGAGTTCTAATTTGAATATCAAATTGTATGTGGAAAGTTTGTTGTTTGATAAATTTAATCGCACCTAATGTTGTTCGCTTGGGGGGGCGTGGAAATTAAGAGTTGATTGATGCGCACTTAGAAACTACATTGAGTGTCGCGTTACTCCCGGACTTACAGTCTCTGGGGATTGTATTAAAAATTGCTATAGGTAAATTATCCCTTGCTTTGGCATGTTAATTGGTTTTATCTATGGAGCCCATAAGTTCTCGACTTTCCAATAAACTGAATGGAATTTCTCTATATACAAAGCTTTTAGCCTAAGTGGCATGGTTATGGCGATGAAAATTGGGTAGGTCGGGACCGGAAGACAGGATTGTAATTTTCTCAATTGCACAGTGGCTGAAAAGAGCGTTTAAATGTGAAGAAATTGGTATTAATTGGTTGTATATGCTTAACAAAATATTGTTTAGAGAAGGAACAACTTAAAGGTATTAATAGAAGTTTTAGGGAATAAGAAAAGCGATTAATAATATCCTGCAGTAAAGAACTAGACGAAGTTTATATATTACTTATAAAAATATATATTATTATTACCTTTACTCTTGAAACTTCAACTTAAAACATACAAGATAACACTGTAGGAGTTTGCTAGACTTTATAAACTTCTACAGTTCTATCTTCTAAGTTTAATTTAAGTTTTAAAATGCTAAATCATAAATATTTCATTTCCAAGTAAATACAAAGCAATAAACTGACTTATATCGCATTTATTAAAATATATTTCCCGAATTTCAGGTCTCACATTTATTAATTAATTTTTGGTGGTAATTTCGCCACACTGTTACCACCGTGTTAGCGGGCCAGGAACACCTTTTTCTGTTTGTCACTTCAGTTGGCCAAAGTAAAACGTTTTTGATCGGCAAATACGAGCAAACGCAACTTCCGCAATGACCGAACGGAATGAAAAACTTTTCCCGGCGACGGCGCTTGAAATCGACAAATGACGATTAGCACATCGCATCGTCAGCTGGTTGTTGCTATTGCTACTGCTATTTTCTGTTTGGGCCAACACACACACAAACATCTGTGCACACTTGGCCATATAGCCATATAGCTCGAGATGGGCGCATTCACGTTCGTGATCGGCATGGGCACTACAATATTTTGAGTTTCGGTTTCAGTTGTTGAACGGAGCGCGAACGAATAAGACACTCGCGGCTAAAAAAGTGCACAAAATATTGAGAAAAAATACAAAAAAGTAGAGAAAGAGAGAAGGAGAAAGAGAGAGATAGAGAAAAAGAGAAAGAAAGAGAGAGTGACAAGTGTAAGCAACTAATGAAAAGCCAAAAAGAAAAGTGCGAAAATAAATTAAGCAATTCAAGTGCAATGCTTATGCATTACCCATTGATTTTACCTTTTAATGTGTTTAACTCGTGATCAACCCTTTTGCATTATACAATACGATTCAATATGTACGAGTGGGGGGGCAGTGTGAACATGTAATAAATAATTAAGCTTTTCATTTGTTTCATGTCGAAGCAATCAAAAGGAATTAAATAAATGAAATGCATATGACTTTAATTGAAATACTTACAAACAATTCAGTCAAGTGCAAGGCCAAGGTCTCTCCAATGGTTGGAAAAAACTAAATAAGTGTTTCCGGTTGCAGTGAAGATAGAAAATTAGCCAGAATATAAGATATTAGTAATTTTAAGAACCCGGATCTATTAGCAACGATTAGTTTCCAAACAAATTTAATGGGTGTACCCATTCAGTAATTAAACACATATATATCTCGCTAACTGACTGATAAATATTGAACTTTCCTCAGTCTGAGCTTATCTAACTATCATCCGACATGTTTATTAACAATCCATCAGTTATTAACTCAACCCGAATGGCCTTTAAACGGGATTGTGGGCGTCACTCAAAAGACTTTGTGCGTTCAACACAATTGTTTATTGTTTCGAATTCATCTCGAAAATATTTGATAATTGAGAGTTGAACTTTGCTATCGTACAGGGAAATTAATTAAAGTTTTTATCTAGTTAGCTTGACGACATTCCACAAAAGTCTTGTTGCTCGAATTGGCATGTATATTGTCTAATGAATTGCTTGCTATCTTGAGCGAAGAAAATTCTTTGAATCTGCACAACGCACTTTGTGCGAATTCCTTCCCTGGGAAATTTCCCAGTTGGGGGAAAATGGTTTTCAATGTCGACCCGAAACCAAATTACATTTTGCGGTCCAAGCAAAGATTTGAGAATTTTCCCTAGCATTGCACTCGAATTTAGATTTGATTTTTTGCTTATCGCTTTTAGTTCATTTTATTTTCTTGGTCTTGCCAGCATTTTCCGCTTTACTCAATATGTTTGCATTGCGTAAGGTCGTGTCTTTTGGCCATTCATTTTGCAGCGTTTTGTCTCGCCGAGATATTTGAATTTCTGTTAACCGCAAAAAGCTCGGAAATAACTTGGCAGACGTATTTATCGAAGAGTCAGGGCCGTTCGAACGATGACTAGGCAGCTGGGACAAAGTCTGCGAACCAAAAATATGAATGAAAGAAAGAAGAAAAAAAAAGTAACACAACATTAAACATTGTTGCCAAACCAAATAAAAAAATGTGCCAACAGCAAAATGCACAACTCGGTTTACTTTTAGCCAATGTTTACATTTCATTTCGGCCAGTCTTTGTGGCAATTTCAGTTTGGGAAGGAGTTTAAGTGAATTATTATTTTTAGCAGCGGTTTTTTAGGTCACTGAAAACGTTAAGAAATTATAAAGATCAGCGGGTAATACCCTGTTTATAATGTAATATTAATACTGATGATAGTTCATTTTTAGTTTGCTTATTTTAATATAAATTCTCTGCTTGAAATTTAGCCAACATTTTCACACTAATGATAGTTAAGATTCCGCTCCCGATTTCTTCACAGCCCGTTTGAACGGTTCTTAATAATTTAAAGCTATTTGCATTTGTGTTTTTTAATTTCTTTTATGGCGTGCTAAACCCATTTGCGAAGTGTTAAAAAATCAAGCATCAGCATGTATATACCTTATGCTTACTCGTAGTATATAATATTTATGACGCTTATTTTCGCGGTTTGTTTTACGCACCTTAGAATGTGCTAAACAAAAAAATGAATCGGCGAATTTGTTGCTAATTACTGAAAAGAAATGCTTTATGGCGGTTTTTTTTAAATTAATTATGAATTTGCTCCCTTTATTGTTCGCTGATCTGATGAAATACAATCCAATGGATTTGTGATTTCTGGCTTGTCGGTGATAAGACATGTTCCAGTACGAGTTTTACTTCGGAAGTACACAAGAGTCAGTCGGCGACTTAATTGAGGTCACTCTACGGGGACTTTGACACGTTTTCGGAGCAGATCTGAAGGTCGCCGTTGGCGCTAAAAGATGTGGAATCATGTTTATATAGTACATAACTTTTACAGGCACTTGCAACATGGTGTTTTTTTTTTTTGTGCAAAAATTATATATAAGAAACTCGTTTGGAAGTAAACAATAACAGAGAGCTTACATAATGCGATGCAATGAGGCAAGCTACTCGTAAAATGTGATTTAGTATGGCCGGGCGGTCGGTTTGTCGGTGGCTGTTACCTGTCCATGCTTTCGAAAACCTGTTTACTATTTGGGAGTCCACCTCCGTCGCATTGTGTTTAAAAATACTGAAAACTGGCCAAGCTCTCTTCAGTCGCCTTAGGCCGCAGTCACGTGCTTGGCTCCTCCGACTCGTTGCGAGCCTCTAAGTTGGTAACAGACAACAATTTTCATATGCTCTCTCGGTTACCAACTAAAGCGTAATTTGTTGGGTAATTTTATAATGATTTCTGCCATAATTGCAAATTATAGTTAAAATAAGTGGACAGAGAAACAAAGCGAAGCAGGTGGAGCAAAACGAAGTAATGGGTTACTTGGGAAATAATTAAAAAAATAAAGCAGTAAGTTTAAACTTTATAGTGACATGTTTTTTAAAGTAAGAAGTTCGGCGTTTTTTTTTATTTAATGAAATATTAAAGTAAACAATACATTTGTTGCAGTTTTTTTGTTTAGCAAACAATTAGATGAGGATGTTTAAATAATATAAAAAAAGAAACAATTTGCAAAACTCTCTGTAATTATTGTTCTCAATAATATGATTTTATATTAAATTTGCCTACCTCAGTGGAAAGTAAAATATTTACTTATTAATCAAAGCATTTTATCATCGAAACCTTTGCCAAATTAAGATGACTCTTTATGTCTTGTTGTGATGTGTTTTTTTTTAATGAATTATTCATGCCTCGCAGATCGGTGACTGTCTGTGTCAGTGTCCCATAGTTGTTAATTTGAACAGCGCCTACGATCTACGGAATTATGTGCAGATCATTGGACACTTTTATTGAATTGATTGGGTAAGCTATCACGTGAGGGCTTGGATACTGATATAAAAATCAAGTAAAACGCCTTGGTCTTCCCAGTTGGCTTTGAACCTGGTAAGGTTGATTAGGTCTTGGGTAAGGACACATGGTTCTATAAGGAGAATCTTGGGGTATGTCTCATCGAAGTCCCCTTTCTTTAATGCCTCCCTGGGATCGTGCTTCAGGGTATTTAACACTTCGTCTAGACTTATGGTTAGCATAAATTAAGTCAATTTATACTACAACTCGTTGCTTCAAACGAGCCGCTTCGAATCGAAGCTAGTCAAGTGCATTGCCTTCTTTAGAAATTAAACTCAATTTCTAACCGAACAGAGAAACACACTATACACTTCTCACACTTTCACCTGGCTCCGTAAATAATGTCTCTCCCTATTTCACCAGACAGCACCCACTGCGAAGATACGTTTAACTACTTTGGCAAACTCTAAGATACATTTATGAGTGCTAATAAACTGCAAAGTGTGTTAACTTGCACAGTGTGAGCAATGATAAAGATGTGAAGTGAAAATAGCGTAAGCGGAGGAAACCAGGAAGTATTGCACCAACTTGCCCCAGTTTTGAATTTATCACCTTAAGGATACAAAAAACGCATCATGAATGCCAACGAGGACTATATATTCATGGATACGACGGAGGAGATATCGCGGGTTCTGGATATGAAGGAGAACAACACGATGATTCTAAGGACACACCCTACGGTGGCCGAGTATTACGAAAGTGAGTGTTCCTAATAAAATATAACTTAAATTAACTAAAATTTTTGAACATATTTACTGGCTAAATTTATACCCTTGTTATGGGTTAACCAGGTTAAATATTTCACAACAAAACCTGTACTTATTTATGGCAACAGATGGTGTTACCTAAAACTATTAACACCTTAAATTAACTAGCACAGCTTGGTCTAGAGATACTTCTGAAGAATTTTCATGATAGATAGAATACTGTTCAGCTGTTCAAAGAACTTTTGCCTCCATTGTTTTATAGTAGTTTTAGTTATACCTTATATAGTTTTCAGTTTACTTAATTTTCTATATTAAAGAGGTTTAAAGCTTTCTTTGGATTCCATATTAAAGTTACAGTAAGCAAATCACCGGCTTCTGACTAATTAGATTTTTTTCCCCGCAGATATGACTGCCTTCCTTAGCCTGGCCATCTTCGTAGCCAGCCTACTGACCCTCCTCAACATCGCCATCTTCTCGACGACAGTTTCCCGTCTGCGACGGCACCTGAACAAGCCGCTCCTGTTTCCCTCAATTCTAATGGTGGCACTGTATCCCATTATCTCGGTAGCGGCTTTGGTGACCATTCTGGTGCCGTACTCCTGGTTCATCTGCCACACGGTCATGCACGTGATGTTCATGGTGGGCGGACCAGTGTTCCGCACTCTGCTCTTCCGGTACGTGGTCTCCGAGCAGAATTACGTGAAGGAGACGAGCATGGAGGCTGTGCAGTTGAACACGCCGCCCTGCTGCTGTTGCTGCATGTGCCTGCCGATGGTGATTCCCACCAAGGCGAAGCTATGCATCTCGCGGTACATGGTCTGGCAGATGCCCTTCTGGCAGGGCTCCATTATGCTGGTGATGAACATCCTATACTATCGCGACATACAGCTCTACCATCAGGTCATGTACTTCTTCATACCGTTCATCGTTTGTTCGATTGTGATGGGCGCATGGTCGCTGCAGATCACCGTCCGGATGATCACCAAGTTAAGGGGAGATTATCAGCTGCGGAAAAAGATGTTCTGCCTCCAGCTGGTGGTGATGCTGTGCAAGCTGCAGTATCTTGTGCTGTACGATCAACTGGATGGCATCAAGATGGGCGGCGAGTATCCCATCAATCACACCGTCTACAAGCAGAGTGAGTTGTCTTCTTAAATATATGGTTTACATATTATAATCTCTATTATTCCAATTTTAATTCGTGTATCTTAGCTATCATCAACATCCTGATTCTGGTGGAAATGGTTCTGGTGTCCATGATGGTTCAGAGTGCTTACCGTACGCCCATTCAGGTTCAAATCGATGAGGTCAACAAGGAGAAGGAAGTCACTCGCATCTAAGTGAACTGTCCAAGTGTTAGTAGCAAAGAATTGTGATAAATTTAATAAAGGAAATGTAGTTAAATTAATAATCAAAAGAGTTACAAGAACTTATAAACAAATGGAAAGACTTAAAGGTAAGTAACTTACTTTAAAGGTCCTAAAACTCAACATAATTTTGTGTTAAACAAACTTAAAGACTTGAAACATAACGAAGTAAATCCGACTTGATTTGCTGACTTAACAAAAGCGGCCACAAATCATGTGTTTTTGCCCAGCCTGGTCAGTTCAGTTGGCTAAGAACACCACCCATTTTTACCCACTTTGAGCCACTTCCATTTCCCTTTAGCCATGCGTGTCGCGTTTAGCTCATAATTCTCCCTGCGGGCCCGACAGAGGAGGGTCGAGATCCGTTTTACATTTTTCAACAAGACAAACAAAACGCTGGGCGTAGGCCAAATGCCCAAGTGCCATAAAAATACAATAAATATAATGTAAAATATCTATACGCATATACATCTTTCTCTCTGCTTGGATAGCCTTTTTTGGATAACTCAATTGCTGTCACAACGCGGCCATAGGCCCGGGCCAGGAAATGCCCCCAAAAAAACCAAGGAAAAGGAGCAGGGGCCATCCTGCACAACAACAATTGTGTATTGCAAGGCGGTGCGTTGAAATTTATGATTTATTTGAAATGAAAGTACATTGTGCTCTGCCAAAATAAATCACACTAAAGATGCTGGCAGGCAGCTCAGAAACCAAGCCACGCAGGAGGAGGACAGAGATGGTGGGAGTTGCTGGAGCTGGTAAAGGAGCAGGACTTACAGGAGATGAGAGGAGTCCGTAGTTGTTTGCTTGGTCCTGGTGGGCCAAGGCCGTCGTCGGGCAATGAAAATCAAATATAGAGCTACGTGAAGCAGCCACTAGACTTCAAATACACTGTGTTTATAGCTAGAACTCACATAACATTTATAAAATAAAGCAATCATACAAGATTATATTAAAATAGGATTCCTAGAATATATTGCACAGTTTTAACCAATTTATGGATACCATTAGGTCCCTAATAGCAATTTTATTTTGTAAATTAAACCTTTTTTTACACAGCATCAAACTTTTAAGCCTTTTAAAACTTTAAATCCTGATTTAGGCAAATTCCAAGATTAGTTTAAGCTGATATTGTTATTACACTTTCCAGTTATAAATATTTTAGATACCATCATGCTCGTCTAATTTAAATTGAAGCTATCTATTATTTAATTATACAAAACCCCAATTAGTGTCTGCAAACATAGAGTATCTAAAGGCTGTTTAAGGATGGCGAGAGCAGCCAAGTGCCACGGTCGGTCCTCGCTGGGCATGGTTATCTTATCGCACTTTTATGATGTACACAACGCCGCAGAACGCCAGCTATGAGAAGCCTGTGGCAGTCAAAGTCCTGGGTCCTGGGTCCCCCCCAACCACTCGACACCGCCACCGCATCCAGCTCCAGTTCTATCTCAACCTCCTTGCGCCATTCCTCTTGGCCTGGCCGAGATGTCGCCTTTTATGAAGACGCTTGTTTGCTCGGTTTGCCAGAGCTTCATGGCTGCCATCCTGTTGGCTCTGACTCGACTCGACTGGGGCAAGTAAATCAGATTAAGTATCCGCTGCTCATTTTGATGAGTCGGGACGACGAACAGCCAACGAACCATAACGCCATTCATTGCGGACTCTTGATTTTATATTATTATTTCCGTTTCGCAGCATGTGAGAAGTGTAAAAAATGTGTAATTAAAATTTCTAGTCAATGTTTTAAAAGTAAATTTAAAATTGTTGTGTATTTGAGAAAAATTAAAAAGATTGTAATAATTATAGAGGACTTTGTGAGTCCTTTTAATTATTTAAATGTGTTGTTGAAATCCTTTAAACTTATAAGAAGGGAAATTATAAAATAACTGCAGCAAATCAGAGGAGAAAATCTGTAAAAGAAGAAACAAGTTAAATACTTAAGATCTTTTCATAGTAAAGATCTAGTCTATGCCCTTAACAGCTCGTAAAATTGAAAGCTAAATCTGATATGAAAATTTAAAGACAAGCAATTCATCATTCCGACTGAACTTTAGAGTTTTTTGCCTGCGGGATGGATGAATGACGATGACAAATAAAATATTTCATGACACAAACTATTCTTAACATTTATTATCACTTAGGTGGCAATCTGATGGAGATTCAATTCCATTTAGAGCTTCAGCCTGGGGGTGAGCCAAGATTTTGTGGCACAACCGAACTCTGCCATTTTGATTTTGGTCGCAACATCTCGAGTTTCGTGAAGCACACTTCTCGGGTGTATATAAAATTCATAAAGCTTTTGCGGAGGGGAAAGTGCCGTGGCTGTTGGTAGCTACAAAATTAAAGAAAACCATTTTTATGCCGTGCCACCCACTTGACGTCGCTTTGTGTCGGCCATTGTCTACGCTTCTTGGCCATGTCCAAACACGTTAGGCCATCTCGGCCAAAGTTGGCACTGCAGAGGGCACGCGATGGTAAAGAGGGATTGGGCTGAAAGCTGTCTGAGCCCGGCTGTCAGTCTGTGTCTTATGTCACTGTCCATTAGACGCCGTTGGAGGCCTTTAAGATCTCCCTGGTTTTTTTTGTACACAATATTGTGTTTAAATCATAGGAACAGCATGGGTTTTTCATGGCTTCTTTATGGCGCGGACACTTAGACAAATTAAATAATGCGCATACGCAATGTGGTGGCGCTGCTTAATTTTCTTAATAGAAATTATAACACAATATTTGTCATTCACAGGCAATTTAACAAATTCCCACAGCAGCTCATCGCCTTGGATCTCATTTCTCATCGGGTTTTCCTTCCATCTCCTACATAGTACATTTTCTTTTGCTTTTCTTCCTCTCGGAGAATTTTATGATTATTGACAGCCCCATTTTCTTTGACTTGGCTTTGCTTTCCGTCGGTTTCTTTCAGTTCCCATACTTTAGTTCGTTTTTATGCAGCTTTCTCTTTATGTCCGCCTTTTGTTTAAGGACGGGCTCGACTTCTGCAAGGACCATTTTGCTGGTGCTAAGTAAATAAGTTTTATGACATTTCTTTTGTTATTTCTCTCGTTGTTTCTGATGCCATTCGGCATCGTAAAATCGCAAACGTCTGCTCCTCATACTTGATTGATTTCAATGGGTGGAAGTTGACGCCTGATTTGCGCCACTTATTGATGGAGGAGCTCAGGGATCAACATAGGGAATAATTCATAGGCTGGTTGGGCAGAAATCCATGTAACTTGTAACAGACGCAATGTCACTTGTGTTCAAGAAGAATAACCAAATAATAAAATTATGGTTTCTAAAAGAAGAAAGTTTTTTAGGGAACTAGGAAACAGGAAAACACTTTTTTACCTCCATTATAAACTAGGAAAAATAGCGGTATATAAATTACTCTCATTATTTTCGTCTATTACGACTTTTTCTAAACTTTATTTTCTTTTAATTTCTAGCTAAGACATTGCAAACAATTATTCGTTATGGTATTAGGCAAATATACTTTGTATAATTTAATTAAAACTTTGTGCGAATTAACGTTGACTTTTCCGGTCCCAAGTCAGCAGGCCAAATATCCACACACACACACACACACTTGAGTCCTTCGTAAGCCGAGAATTAATTAATGTGAAGCGGCCATAAGGAAAATATTTGCGCATGTTCTGGCATAATTAAAAGGGTTTGCCAACTGTTCTCCCCTCTGTCTTTTTTTCCTGTCCACAGGATTTTAAAGAAAGGAGGAAAAGAAAAATATGCCTAAGCACTTTTGGTCGAATTTTGATTTTTCTTTTAATCCAATTTGTCACTAAACCACTTTCAATGATAGACTAGCAAGATATCCTATAAAAGGGTATTTAAACTTAAATTATTAAAAAGCCTACAGCTTATTATATGCAGTGGGGAATAATATTCTTTGAAGAAAAGCTAAAGTGTTTTTTATATTCGATATAATTATTTTACATGG
This sequence comes from Drosophila kanapiae, assembly GCA_008042475.1. Lineage (NCBI taxonomy): Eukaryota > Metazoa > Arthropoda > Insecta > Diptera > Drosophilidae > Drosophila > Drosophila kanapiae. The sequence continues at coordinate 1,091,861 of VNJM01000232.1, forward strand.
TATCCTTTGAACCCTCCTGAATCGTAATCTGTTTCGCCGCCCACCTTTGAGCACACATCCCCAAAGAGCAGCCCGAAACCAGAGGAGCTCAGCTTTAACGAGTATCCTGCTGGTCCGGCGGTCGTCAGGGAGTCGCAGCCTTATGCTGAGCACTCAGTTTAACAATGGCAAACAAGTAAAACGCTACGAAATCCGCTTAAAGAGCATTTGTATGTAATGGCAAGAAAACGAGCACAAAAAAATGTAGAAACAGCAACAGCATCCTGGCTGCATTGCCATGCTTCTCGGCCCAAGCTTTTCGTTCTTTTTTTTTGTGTTGTTTTTCTTACACCTCAGCATGCCTCCATTAGGGGATTTTGCATAAGTGACAAGGCTGGCACAGGCTACCCGACTTTTCCAGCTTTTCCTGGCTGGCTGGCCTTCTTCGTATATCTCACACTCGCCATCAGCATATGTGTCACGGGGTGAGTGGCTGGGATAAAGCCAGGCTAATGCAGCACACAGAGACAGGCATAAGGCGCTGGTAACACGACACGCTTGTCAAATGCTCCCCAGTCGAGGTCGATGGACATGGCCAGAGATACGAAAGCACTGGAAGAAAATATTAGCATAAATTACATTGAAAGTGGTCCTATTAGTGAGTAGTTTTAGTAAGATATTAGTTATTAGATCGTGTAAAAAATAAACTACTTAAAAAGATGTTACATTGAAATGTTATGAAGCTTACTTCTTTTTAATATCATTATATCTGTATCTATACATTTTTTTATAAACCTATTTTCTCTATTTAATTTGTGCCTCTATTTTCCGCCAGTGCTCGGTTAAATGGACTCAGCTCCGATGTGGCTCAATTGCATTAAGGCGATGGACAAAGTCGCAGCATCAGCAGAAACTACTTTAATTGAATGGGGACGAGCGGCACTGAGATCTTCCGCCCGCCACAGAATCGTAACAATTGCTCCGTCCCCGGACTGTGATTGGATAAATGATTAAGTAGTTTTGCAATTAGGAAAATAAGAAACTTTGCAGCGCCACAGTTAATAAGTTTTTCGATTTAATTGGTTAAAATAAGAGTCACTTCATTTAGCAGGTGACAAATTATATGAAATATAAAAGAGTTGTGGGAAAATCATTTCTTAGCCTATCATTCAACCCACATATCCTTTCCTAAGAACCAAACTAATTTAACGTTCATTGACTCACGATAATTATGTTGGGATTAGTAAAACCATCTTAAGTCAAGGAATTCTGGGAAATATATGGCTATATATTTAGGTGAGCATTTATTGCAATATATTCTCAGCCAATTTAGTTAATCACAGCCCCAGGGAGTCGGCACCTTGCCCGACTCGTTCCGCTTATGTGATTACTTTTACTATTAGCAAAATGAGGCGATCCGCGTCCATGTCTTCTTGTTTATTCCATCCTGGCCACCCCGAGAGATATATATGTATATATCAGGAGTAATAAACCATCAGTCAACGGCCGGGCTGGGCGACCGAGCAAACATGGGAATGAATAAATAGATTGGAGGCTCAGGCAACTGACCAACTGGAGGCCACTGCCACTTTCTAGGTGTTTGCCGACTCCTGGTCGCTCCACCCTCGATGTCCTGGCGCGCAGCTGATCAGGGCTAATCAATTAAGTTCCACAAAAGCAATTTATTACAATGCCGGAGTCGGTGGGTTGGATGCGGCGGCGTAATCGATGGAAAAGGTTGTTGGCCAAGCAAACATATGGCAAAAATAAAACCATGCATTGTGTACATATTTAATCACGTTCTAGGGATGAGCAGGGCGTGGCTATCCTTGTTCCCGATTTGGAATACAATAAAGAAAATACCCATTAAAAATAAATTTATATAGACATCGCAGTCAGTGTTGTACAAAGTACTTGTATTTATGATAAGAAATCTACAAGTTTCATCACAGCCATAGTTTTTTTAATTCCCTATTCCTTGCTCTATTAAAATAAATATATTAATAAATAATCAACAGAAAGTGGTACTTTTGCCACCACTGCCAGCTTAGCTTGTCTACCAGAGATTTAACGTCTATCTGGCCAATTTGGCCAACCCTTAACCCTTTGGACGGCAAGCCATTCCAGCTGGCAGCAGTCTGATGAAGACCATTCATTCGGTTTCATGTGACCACAAAACTTTCGCTTTAGCGTCGGCCACGAGGACACAATTGCCAGTTGAAGTGCGCAACATGGCCATAAAAATTTAAAACTACAAAAGGAGTCCACGCGAAGCAACGATGTTGGAGTAAAGTGGACTGGGTAGGGCCATTAAGGCACTCGAGGATGCGGCGCGTGTGCTCCGAGATCAGCATCATTAACACTATTTTCCCTAGGCGGTGCTTCAAAATGACGATGCCAAGGGGGCCTTGGGGGGGTTTACTTTGGGAGTGGCCCTGCCCGGAGTTAACCCAACGATGACACTGACAACTGGCTCCCAGTCAAGTCAAGTCGAGTCGAGTTTAGTTTAGTTTAGTTTAGTTTAGTTCAGCTTGCCACAATCATTACGAACACTTAAGAACCAGCCCCCAGGATACATACTGCTGGCTCTGTTGCTGGCATGGTCGTGGGTTTTTCTGGGGTTTTTCTGGGATCTGGGGAAACACTCGAAAAAAATGGTGGCACACACACTACTCCATGTCACCGCACTCTAACGCATTCCCGCTTGGAGGAAGTGCCGGGAAGTGGTTGAGAGTGTTTGGCCAGGGAGGCTGACATCAAGTAGGTGGCTCGTCCTGGCCGGATGGCCAAATAGAAATCCATTTAATTTTCAAATAGTGAAATGTTTGCCCACACACACACACACTCGCATGGTGGGGAATGTCCTGAATGTCCTGGTGCCGCACACAGCCACGTTTCGCTTTCCGATGTTAAATTCAACACTCGCCCTTCCCCTCTTTATTTATGCAAAGGTGGCTTGCCCATTGTTCGCATTGTTTGCCGGACATTACTTGCATTCCCCAGGTGTTCTGGGGAACCCAAACTCAAATGCAGGGCCCATGAACATTTTTGAATAAACAAGCTCCGGCTGTGGCCCATAAATGAATAAATGAAAACTCAGGAGACATGCAGAGGTGGCTGGGCCTGACTTGAGGTTGTGCGCAATTTCCACCATAATTATTTCATAGCCGAAAGGTGGGTTTAAAGAGTTATTAATATTTTAAAAAGGAATGGGAGTCTGAAGAAGGAGTGCTAATATCAAAAGGCTAAAAGATGGTTTGCTTTTAAAGATATATAAAAATAAACGTATAATAACAAAACAGCTCTAAATTTAAATGAAAGTATTTCAAATTCTCACTCACTGAAGAATTTAAAGAGTTTACCCCAAGTATTTTCTAATTAAGAACTTAAGAAAAAGTAAAAGATTAAGAGCCTTGGAACAGCTAATCGATTTTCATACCTGCTCCGAGCAGGTTCATTAATTATGGGCGTTAATACAAAGATCAAGCCCCGCCATCCCGGTATACCTGTGGGCCAACAACGTTGGCTTTCCAATTGCATTATGGACAAACCAATTTCACAGGCTTTCGAGCAAGGCGAGGGCGGGTCGGTTCGTGTGAGGGGAAACTCGCTTACACATTCACGCGGCCAGAGGAGCTCCAGTAGTTCCGAGGCAGTGTTTATGTGTGTGCGTGCATATTGATGTGCTTATTTTGCATAATTGACTGTAAATGGAGGCCCACTATGGGTGAGTGTGTGTGTCCATGTGAGGTGTATGTGGGTGTGCGGGTAAGCGGCAGTTTGCGGTTGTATAATTACCATTCGGCATATCAGTCTGGCCACGGTGCGTATACGTTATGTTCGCGAGGTTTTAAAAACATTGCTAATTGCATGGCGAAATGGAGAATGTAATAAACGTGGTAGGCGGCGGGGACAAAGAAGGTACTTTTGAGGGTCCTGTCATATACACACGAGTGCCGAGCACATTAGCAAACAACTTTGGGCTAAAAGTACCCACAACAACAACAACAAAAGAAACAAACCATAAAAATTGTATTAATGGCCTGAGCAAAAAGGCGCCAACCAAATTGTAAGGGGCACTGAACTGCAGGGTGATGAATTGGTTTTATAAAATATTTATATTTCCAGAGTGTGTTATTTTTATATCTTTTAATTAGTATTTCTTTTTGCGATAGTGAGGATATTGAGGAGAACTAATAATGTACTTCAAGTAATGCATCTTTAATTTTAGCATTCCGTTTAATATAATAATAAGAGCAAGTAAATCATTAATCGTTGAATTTGTATACATTACAAGTTACTAAAATAAATATATATCTTAATATAAATAAAAGGAAACATATTTAGATCCTTAAGCACTTAGATTAACGCAGAATCTTAAGGATTTCATACTTTATACAAGCTATTTTTGTATTTTAAAGATTTTAAACCTAACTACCTATTGAAATATTTATAAATATTAAAGAACAAAAGTCCATTATCATTTGTAGGTAATAAAAACTTCATTTTTGTTCGGAAATTTCTTTCAAAATGTTGTTTTTCATTATATTTAAATATGGTATGTCCCGAAGCACCTGCTGTCCAGTGTAATGTGCGTTTGCCAAAATAAACACAAACACATGACAAATGGAATGGTTCGCTTATATGTATGTGTATGCCTAACAATTCCACTCGCACACACTCAACACACACGCCCCCCCCCAACCCATCCACGCCTACCATCTTAAATCTAAAGGTCAGTCTGGGACCGATGTTTTGTTGTTTTTGCCTTTGGCATTTTTGGGTTTTTGGTTTTAGTGGCATTCGCATGTTTTGTTGCCCGTTTCTTTGCGGGTGTCAATGTCGAACAGGACATGGTGGGCGGTGGTAGGCGATAGGAGGCGTGGCCGGAGCACACCAGCACACTCACGTAGCACATACGTGTCGGGCTGATTGCACATAAATTTCGGGGAGTATGCGTACATATGTGCTGTTGCGCCCCATAGAAGACGAATCTGTCCCCTTCGATTTTTCTCGGGTAAGTGGGCGCTGTTTCCGTTAATACAACGCAATTTTGTTTACAACTTTTCACTTTCTGATTTCAGCTTACGGAGAGCTTTCAACTCGCCGGTTTTATTTGCCTTTCAGCTTGCAGCTCCACACTTTCGCTTGGGCCAAAGAATTCTGCTATTTTTACGGGGCGCCCACCCCTGGCACTGGCCCTGTTTGTTTATTTATTTGTTTCTTTATTTGCAGTTCTTGGAATTTATTTGTTAAGCTGTTTGGTTATTCATTTGACATTTGGCGTCAATGGATATACGCTTTCAGCCAACAGCCAGATGGGGCCAACAAATAAGAGTACACGGCAAGGAAATATCAAAAGGAATTGGTATTTTTAGTAATGGGAAAAATGTTATATAACTAAAATCAAGTTTAATATAAGCAAAAACCTTTTTAAAAAATATTAAATATATATTTTTGGTAGCTAATAAATTGTTTAAATTATATGCGTCTTAATTTACGCTCAAGAGAGTATGTTTTCTTAGATTTTCTTCGAATATTTATTGGTTTCCAGTAATTTAGCTCATTATTTTAGTTAATTTTAATAAAATTACAATCTTTGCTTTAGCAAATATATTTAATAAATATTTCTAAGTTTAAATCTTTCTTTTCTTAACGAGAAGAGTTTAAATCTTTCTTTTGATAAAGAGAAGAGTTTAAATCTTTCTTTTGTCAAAGTAAAGATACAATAATAACCAGTGATAAAACTTATATTTCTGTACACTTACATCTTCTTTTAGATGTTAATATAAGTTCAGTATTATTTGTTTTCTGTGTAAAACCTAATATTCTTTGATTTGGGGTATCTCGATCAGGCCTTGTAATAAGCAATAATTTAATATTTACGTTTATATTTAATTTGCCGTTGCTTTGGCACCGAGCCAAAGTCTGGCAAAGCTTCGACTGAAATCAATCTTATATGCAACCCATTAATGTCACTTAAATGGCCTTTCACACATTCACACGTTCATGTGGAGACAGTCACACGCAACGACGACATCGCACATCAGTTTGATTTACTATTGCAGAATTTTAATTACGTGGCAACGAGGCCTTAATACGTCGCATATATCAAGTGGGTACCGTATTGCAATTAATTTATGCCAAACGGCAGCCAAGGTAATTGCTCCAAATTGAAACGACCACAAGTTCAGGCCGGGAGTAATGGTCTCCCAATGGGTGGTAAGGATTCAAGGAATCGAGAGCCATTATGCATGACTGCATGGGGTCCTGGTCACATGCTAAGCAGCCAGTGCATCCCTGACATGCTGAAACAGAGCCCAGCAGCGCCACAGCCATTGGGTTGCATCGAGGAACTAGCTACTCGGTGGCACGTACATGCCGGAGGATTGCAGGGACTGCAAGGATACAGCCCGCACACCGATACTCAGCCAGATGCCAAGTGCAAGGCTGCCACTCACACATCAATGTCCCGGCCAAGTTGAATTACAAATGAGCCCCTGTCGAGACTCTGCCAATGTCCTCTTCACATCACGAGTGAGCGGCTTCTGAGGTTTATCATTGTTTGGCTATTGCCATGGAGTGGCGGAATCTGGGATCTACACGGGGGAAAAATACGAAGGGAAATTGTAATTATTTAATGTAATATATAAATATATTTCCTTACTTCTAATATGTTTAATTCAAGATATATGAAGTAATATTAAAGTAGAAACTACTTTCTGATTAAAATCTTATTATTTTGGTAATTATTTTGCTTTGTGCAACATTTCCCAGCGCTGGAGAGACTTATTGCGAGTTGCACCTCGATGGCAAAGTTCTCGACACCGATGCTGCAACACAAATATCAAGTATACGTAGCAGTTGAAAGCAAAAGTTTCACAAGTCTTGCTGAGCTTCCCCGCTGTGCTTGGGTCTGTGAGATGCATTCTTGCTGCTTGCTTTTTATCTGGCCCGAAACAGACACTGTCTGAAATTCCCATCTTTCTCGCCTGTGTGTGTCGCTTGCATAATTAATAATTTTCTGCAATATTAATCGCTGGCGCAGACCTTGCGCCCCCTTTAATGCAATTCTTTTGTCGGGAAAAATATGTCTTTTGTTCGGCACAGAAAGGGGCAATCAATGAAAGTGCTGGGCCCAGCCTGTGAATAATATTCGCATGAGGTAATTGTTTTCAACAGGAAATTGCTCCCTGGCTGCATTGTTTTTTAAGAAGATCCTGTAAGTGAGTTGTCTCTACTAAGCTTTCCTTAAAATTTCAGCAGAAATTCATAAAAGTTTATGAGCCTCCAAACCAATGAATAAAGCGACCAGGTAAATATGTAGATCTCCTTGATTTCATTCTCGGAAAGGGCACGAAATCGATTCCTGGAATTCACCATAAAGTAATTTCAGAAAATAGCTACAAAAGGTCGCCCTACCCTGGCCCATATGGTAAGGTACCCCGTCTAATGCCATCACTTATGTAACAATTTTTCAATAAATAAAACTCTGGCAAACAGGAAAGAACAAATTTGCATATTTATACGACTTGTTTTTGTTGCCATTCATCGCCGTTTTTAGGCGCGTAACTCAAGACGGAAAAACCAAATTAAAAAGTAATTTGAAAACCTTTAAACGCAAACGAAAGTAAATTATGCAAACATTATGGTTGAGGGTCCTCCCAAACAAAAGCAAGAACAAAATACAAGACACGTCCAGGAAGGACAGCTGGAGCCCCGAGGGGAAAAGCTGGAAAGGCCGGGGCGTCAAGGGAAAACTTAGCCAAGGTCACATGCGACATGGTTGCTATGGTTCATTTTCTCCATTCATTTCCTCCCCTTGGCCTAAATGCCACTTTATGAGAAATTCTGAATTCCCATTTCGGTACGTTTTTTTTTCGGGGGCTTCCCTGGCTACAAATGACACTAATAATTTCCATTTAAATGAAGTCATGAATAAAAATCAAGTGCAAGTATTTGTTTTTCTTTCGCTGGTCATACTTATAAAGAATGGCAAATGGTTTTTATATTGGGGTTCGCCACCTCTCGTCGAGGGGAGCAGGCAAGCAGAAAAGTCGGGCCAGCGAGGGTGACTTTGAACTAGTCAGAAAAAAAAACATTCGTGTGGAAAATGCAAAATAAGCAAAATAAATTGATGAAGAAAATGTCATTGTTTAAACGCATTAAAAAGGGATGACTTGAGTGATGGAGAAATTAATGGGAAAAGACAAATAGGATGATGAATTCACATAAAATAAGGAGGGTCACACTGGTTGGTTAGAAGATCGTGATAAGAGAGAGAGAGAGAGAGAGAGAGATGGATAGATGCCATTTCCAAAGAGAGAAGCTGATGAAGCAGTGTGACCATGGCCTATTTAATATAAACGTCTTTAAAAATGATTAAGGTTAAATATTAATTAGGATCCCTTCTATGATTTATTATTTATAAAGAAACAGAAAGACCTAGTATTCCTAATTCTTTAGTAATAAAGTATTGTTCTTTTGGTCTAAAAAAGTATATTATATAGCTTATAAAATATATACTTACATTGCCATAAATACTTCGAATTACCTATAATATTTTCCCTAAAAGTTAACTAATAAAATCCTACATTAATCCTCCCCAAATGTAGAAGATGGTAAACGTGTAGTCCCACCTGACTTCTGGTCGATCAACAAGTTAATGCTGCAGGCAAAAAAAGAAATTAGAAATGCAAATGCAATGCATATTGAAAGGCAACTCTAACGATAACTAACGTCTCCCACAAGACGCTTTCAGCTAAATGAACGCCAGGCAGGATGATGTTGTTGTTTCACAGATATGCAATCAGGGGAAACGGCAGTAGTTAGAGTGTCCTGGCAAGAGGAGTGTGTTCTGGGGAAAATCAAGCAAAGCTGGTGAAAAGCCACCGGGGGAGAGACCTGTGCGGCAAAATACATCAAGAAACTGTTGCCAAGGTAACTCAAAATGTGTCAACATCCAGGTAAGGAGGTGAATGTGGACCCAGGTCTTCGGGCAACCACCTACAGCTCCAACGAGAATTTAAATATGCAACTAAATATTTCCACAAACTTGACAACGTTGGAAATCTATTAACACGTTTTGACACTTGCAGGCAGAAATTGCCTCGCCCTCAGCCTCTGCCTTAGCTCAGGAGTGCACACATCGACAACTAAATGTCAATTTATTTTACATCAAATGGGAGACACAAGACACAACAAGCTAGGCGAGCAGGAGATGCAGATGCGGGCCCACATCCCCGGGCATGCCAGGCATCTCTCCGGCAACTTTTTGCCCAAGTTTTGGCTTTCAATTTTGCAAATGAGGTGACAGGAGACATGTGCGAAAGAAGTTTGTGTGTGCGAGTCTGTGATAGCAGCCAAGACTTACAGGTGCGTCCCAGTTTCCCAGCTCTGTGTTTTGTTTACAAGTTAACTGATTTACGTTCGTGATTTTGGTTCCGGGAAACTTTTCATTTCACACGTATCTACGCAAAACAAAGGAAGATGGCGTATCTTTGTCCTGGCCACGAGTAACGAGATGTTTGAGAAGGAGAAATGCTTAACACAATAGTGCTAAGCAAATTGTGGCTTGTCTGCCTTTCAGGCTCATCCAACTGATGGCAAATTGTTGTTGAGTAGGCCAATTTCACCTGTCTCTCAGAATTGTTTGAGAGAAAGTAAGATACATTCGAACTATTTCAATTGAAAGCTTGTTAAGATACTTTGTGGTTTTAAAGCAAAGCCAGTTGTAGGCGAATATTATAAGAGGATTAGGGAAAATCTTTCAATGGTGTGGCTATGGGATTTATTCCAGCTTGTTAAATACTTTATATATATAATGTTTATCTCTTTCAGTTGTTTACATATTTTAAAAGAACATTGTAATAAAAATGTGCAGTGTTTACAGATTTCTAAAGAAAATATATGATTGCATATTTTACAAGCCCGACTTGTTATTACATTTTCTTCAACTAACATAAATGTGGCTTAATTACTCTACATGCTGCCCCGTCACCTGTCATAGAAGAGTTTCCTTAGAAATCAGACCGCTCCCCCCCAAACACGTTAATCCAATTAAAACAGATCCAATTAGCATCGCAGACAGCCTGCATCCAGTCCCTCATATACGAGAGTCCTTTCTAATTCCATTAGGGCGCAAAAAAAAAGTGCAATCTCCTTTGACGTACCGCGCAGCCTTTGTTGGTATTATTGCCAACTCGTGGCATGAAACACCTGGCCAAGGCTGCGGGGTTGCCCAACTACTCTCGCCTAATAACCATCAACAGCCTAATGTGCAGGTGCTTAGCATAAAAAGCAAAGGAGCAGGCGAAGACGAAGGCATTGGCAGCATCAAAGTGTAGCCGGGCGCACTTAGCATAATGGGCAAAGCCAGAATCGGGATTTCAGCCAACAAACTGGTCGAAAAAGTGACTCTCTTTAAGCCCAGCTAAGAGAGTGTGACAGAGAGCGGGGTAAGAGAGAAAGCTTTCTGCCAGCAATATGCAACAGGCCGTCGACGGCTGTCCTGGTGACAAATGTGTTTTGATTTCGCAACCAAAAAACAAGAAAACTTTGCTCCTTTTCCCAGAACTTCGAAATAGTGGAGGCAAAACAAAACAAAGGACAACAAGAAATTAACTTTAATGCGACAACAATTCAGAACAGAAATTTACGATAATTGCGGCAATTACATTTTGCAAATGATGCTGCAAACACGGCCGAGATTGCTGCCGGCGCATTCCACGGCACACTTCTTGCCACGCAAATAGTTTACGGCTATTCCTTCCACGGGTCTCGTAAAACCAAATTGAAGCCATTGACGCGAGAAAATCTCGCATTTGGCTGGCTGCCTGTCTGCTGCCAAGTTCTTTTGCCCCGTCCTGCGTCTTAGATGTTTTATAAATTTCAATTTCTCAAATGCTTAGCATACTTCGGGGAGCTGTACCACGCATAGTTCACACAGCAGGCAGCGTAACGAACGCGGATAAGTCCAACACAGTAATCGCAATCAGTGACATTACCTGGGTCTTGTCTCCACCCAGGATTTGTGGGGGGAATAAGCAGCATTATAAGATTGGACTGGGTGCGTCCCCTAGTACTAATTAGGTGTATAAGCCGGCAGAAGAAGGTTTACAGCAGTGAGTTTGTCCTTCTTTCTATCTTAAAGATTTTTAAATAAAATAAATAATAGAAAGGAACTTTACTTACTAATAGATATGGAAACACATTAGAATATTTACTGTTTTATATATATTTTTTAATATTTCTTAATCCAAAGCAGGCACTTTTAAGATATATATTTTCCCTAATGGCTTGTAATGTTATTTTCCAGTTTACCTTAATAGCAAAAACTTTAGTCTGCATTTTCCAGGATATTCAGATAGTCCACACTATGGTCTACCCTATAATTCCTATTTATTCTGTCTCTGCTTGTTTATGGCGAACATCATGCTCATTATTATTATCATCATCAAGCGTTGGCAAATTCAATTAACGTTTTCAACTCATACTCCTCCCTCTCTCACCCCCTCTGCTTAGCTTCTGTATCTTTCCCCTTCCCGCTCTTTCTCTCAACTGTCGAAATATAATTCAACTCGTGCGTGACATTTTTATTGCTTATACGCCACGTTGTGCATGCAAATATTTCCACCCGTATGAATATTCAATTTGGCACATTGACTTTCGCTAATTGTTGATGGTGGGTGGTTGGTACCGGCCCCCCATTCTGTGTGCTCATTCACAACCATTTCTATTAATTTCGCCTTATCGCATATCGATTTTAATTGACGTACATATCGTAGAAATTACGCATACGTCACGTTGAACCGCCAATTATCGAAATTGTAATGCAAATGCAACCGAAAGCAAATAAAGTTTCATAAAAATAATGCAATTTGCATAGTAGCAATGCGCAAAATTGTTATAATTCGATTTTATTACGAAACCCAAGTATTGTTGTCAAAGCGTTTTTATTTTTCTCTGGCTTTATTTTATTTTATATTTTTCCTGTCGGTTTGTTTTTATTTTTGGTTTGCTTTTTTGTTGCGGTTTTGCTGTGCAAATTGTCAAACCACAGCAATTTATCAGCAATCCCGACAATTGCATTATTAATGGCAGGCGCTTAGAGACCACACATGCTGTGGACAACGGTCCTGGCTCCTGGCTCCTGGCTCCTGGAAACGGTATACGGTATACTGTACTGTATATCCCAGGCGCACCCCCAGTGCGGTTGTGTAGTTTGCCGCTTTAAGGGCTTAGCACCGCTCTCTCTCTCTCTCTCTCTGTCTCTATCAACGGGGGCCAGTCCAACGCCACAACAATAAACCAATTTAAAGAAACCTTATGTAAACAGTTTTATAATGGATTATATATGTATTCGTGTGCGAGCAGCACACAGATCTCGGTCTGTGTGTGCGAACATGGGTGTGTGCTTGGTGCCAGCAGTAGCAATCGGTGGACTGGCCTCCAACTGGACAGGAAATGAATGAAACAGTGGGAGCGAGCTGCGTCCGAGGAGTTCTTTGAGCGCTTACAAAGCTAAGCGTCCTTTTGATGGTGCTCTAAAGTGGAAGAGTCCTGGCAGTCGCTAAATCTACAGGGACTGGAAAAATTCATTTTGAATTTTCTAGGGATTAGAAATGTTTCATTATTAAATAGAAAATCTGTTTGAAATTTCCAACGCTGCAAATTAAACATATTTTAAAATAATAAACAGAAATTTAGGCATTAATTTGTACATCATTTGTAAGTAAAATAATGTAATCCTTGTTATATTCCTTAAAATCTTATTTAATCCCCGAAAAATTCCTTTTCCTTAAAACTCCTTTAAATAATTCACAAACCTTTAAAAAAATATAGTTATAAATATTAAAAGGATGACTTAAAAGTGTATCCCAATCCCCTACGAATCTGCCACATCCCTATACATCCTCAATGTATCGATGATACCCACATATGTGCACATATCAGCCCTAAGCCCTTGGTATTCCCAGCTTATTTAAGAGTGCCTTACAATGAATTTTCATTTGCGAGACTTTGTGGCCGAACATTTTGTTAACCACCAGAATCTAATCTGTTACCATGGTAAGTAATACCAGGATGTAGCCGATCCCAGCCAAGGACAATTGTGAGAGTTGGGGGAGACATGGGGGAAAATGTTTGCAATGCCATTTGTTTGTCATGCACAATGGCTGCAGAAATGAGCTGAGCGCCACTACACCGCACCGCTCCGTTACGGAACTGAAAAGCGAGGGTGTCTGCCATATATGCATCGCAAGTGGTATGGCAAATCCGGCGAACCGGTGCCAGAATCAAACACATCATCCTACAAATGGAACCACAGCCGGCGCAAAGCCCGCATGCTGGAGCCACCATTCAAAAGTCCCCTCCCATTTAGTGTCCTGCATTCAACAATCCGCCGTCCAGCATCGCGCAGCATCTCGGGCATCTCTGATGGAATAAACTGCTGCACAATTTGCTTCTGTGGTCAGTGGCAGGCACAAGCGACCCGTTACCGCTACTTCCATTGCCATTGCTGCTCAACTTTCACCCCCAAACTGCACTGGGAAAAAGCCAAGGTGGGAAAGTATTAACAATCTTACCCAAAAATTAAACCAAATACTTTTGTAGAGACTTAAAGAAGAAGGTACGATTTAAAATTGATTGTTATTTTCTCTCAGTGCAGCCACAATTGGCTGGCATTGTCAACGAGGCGCCGCATACCGCACTCACTCACGCACACGCTCACACTCACGTGCAGGACACCCTAGTTGGCCTTGGGTCAGGGGATTTGCATGCGTTACACGCGCCAAGGATGCGACCCCGTTGATGGGGCAGTTAAGCTGGCAACGAGGCGAATGGCCGGCCAGTCACAGGTTAGACTCTCAGTTTTGGGGTTCCCACAAATATGAGTTCAAGCAAATTAATGCCGGCCAAACTTCGGGGCTCCCTCCTCAATCCTAGATGCAATCTAGATTGTGCAACTTTCTGGTGCATGCTTCTGGGCGCCGTCTGGGGAAAGGCTGCACTTAAGTTGCTGCCAGCAATTGTTATTTCAATTTAAAAGATTTGCCCCAAGTGGCCAGCAGGGAAGACAGCAAAATTTTCAAGGAGAAGCTCATGGAATTTCTGAGTTTGTAAGAGCATAAAATTCATATTTTCCCATTTCCATATCGCATTTGAATGGTATTATTAGAAAATCTTGTTAGTGCAGTAATTTGTAGACGCTAATGATGGATAATAATAAAGTAAATACAAGGAAATAAAAAATGATACAAAACATGGTTGGTTATTATGAAGTAACTTTAAATTTTGTTTCCACAACGACTTCATCGATTATTTTAAGTTATAAGAAATATAATTATGTCTTTGTTACTACTTCTAAATATTTAACAAATACGAGATTTTAAGAATATCTTTAGATACTGCCTCTTACAAAAGTATATGCTACATTTTGATCCAAATAACTCAACACAAAGCGCTCATCCTAAGCCTGCACGATTTGTTTCAAGGCTTTAAGGCCTATTTAATAATCCACCAAGTTGACTGTCTTCTCCTTTGGATGTATACGAATATAAGCTTATATTAAAATTATGTCTAGCATTGGCAAGGACATTGACTGTCAGGCTCACGCGTTGAAACACATTCGAATCACGCATACGCCGCGTGTGCATTGCATATTAGGGGAGCTGTCAACGCGCTGTCACGCTCGTCTGTCCCTCTAACCACAGAGTATTTTCTTTTTCCTTTTTTTCCCCCTTCTTGGAAAACACACACTCGCACAACAACACACACTGGCACATAATTATGCAGTCGCTGCAGGCGAATCAATTAAACCGAGAACTCTGCGTGGAAAATTATGGGGGTTTCGAGAAAGAATCCATTTCTCCGGCGTCCTGCGTCCTGCCTCCCCCGCAGGCTTCCCCCATAAAATATTCCCGGCCTAAGCAGATGCTGTTTGGGGATAAGCTCGAACACGCACTTCTCGTTTCCCCAGGAGATTCGTTTGCTTTTTGGAGGGTTTGATCCGCAGGGCAGGGCCGGGCGGCTATTCGTTAAACGAATCCGTTTTTCGATTCCAATATTTTTTTTTTTGTTTGCAGCATATGCATCAAGGCTGGCGCCATTGTGTTTGGCCACGTCGACCGGCGTGATGGCAGGTAGGAAAGTGGCAACTGCTGCAGCCGTTTCAAGTGATTTCCGCTCTTCGAAGTACCAAATCCGTCGCATGCGGCGGCATCATCTCCTCCTCCACATACCAATGAGCCAGAAGGCGGCGGATTGGGTTCACGCGGAATTGTCTGTTCAGGTCCTGTCACTTCGGCTTTCACGCAATGCGAATTTTAAGTAGAATTTAAAGAGAGAGATGCCACTGCCAACGGCTGAAAGATTATGAAAAGCCGCTGAGTGGTTGTCAGCTGAGCAGTGCGTGAATGTCATTGGCTTTAAATAAAATATGTGCTACTTATCAAGGACTTCTGGAATCCTATATACAGGTTAGACTGACTTCTGGCTTCATAAAAATAATTGAAGATATTAAACAGATCTCTCTTTCTTATAATTACAACTAAGATTTATTACTTTAAAGCCCCTTGAGAGTTCCTAAACAATTCCTAAATTTTAAGAATGTCTCCTCCTTGGCCTTCGCTGCCTTTCCTAGCCGACTCACATTAAACTTATTATATATATCCTCAAGAGCGCACAGCGGCACAATCGGAGCAATCAGGCTCAGATTCGCTTCTTCAACGTGATATGTGGCCCAGGAATATCCGACCGCTTTTCCGACCCTTTGCCCAGTCACCCAGCCTAATGGCAAGGAAGAGCCATAACAGATTTCCACACAAGAAGAAGAAAAAACAAAAAAAAACACACAAAATATAATAAAAATAAAAGGAAAGGAAAGCAACAATTTTCCAATGCCGCCGACGCTCGACTTTGCCTCAATTAATTTGCGCTTTATGTTTTATATGGGCGGCTTTTTGCCTTTTTTGGCTTACGACGAGGTCCTCTTAAATTTACATGGAGAGCATCATGAGCATGTGTGTGTGTGTGTATGTCCCTGGGCATAAGCAATAAATCATGACCGGGAGGAGAAACATGGCGGGAAAATGGAAGCCCGGCGACATACAATATTTTCACTAATGAAGTCATTTCACAGTTCGATGCCATGGCCATGGCAGAGGATGTATCTTTGGCCGGCGCATGTATCTTTATATCTTCATCTTTGCCGGCCACGCGCCTCAAGGAGAACGGATGGCGGCTGCCGGCTGGCGGATCCTTTGGCTCCGTGTCTTATTGGCAAATCAGATTTAGTCACGTTTCCGATGCCTTTATCGTGATTACTTTTTGCCCTTCATTTTTATCCCAGAGCCCTGTTTGCCTTAAACAAGGTTTCTGTAAGGGAAATTTCCTTCATATTCTCTGTATAATAGTTCAGCAGCATCGTGTTGCATGCGTAGCCTTGGCTGCCCTCCCCATTATTAATTAAAGCCAGTCAGCTGCAGTAAGCTGGCCAGCTGTGTAACCCGGGGCGGATGCGTAATGCGCACTGGATTTTTGCAACATTCTCTGCAGACACCCGCAAAACTCTTTATGCATAGGTATAATCGTAAAACAGAAATAAAAAAAAGGAATAGAGGGGTGGAAAAATGCTGACAACCATTTTTTTTTCGTTGTTGTATCCAGCGAGTTCCTTTTCGGGGAATGTGGCAAGGTGCGGGAATTTTTTTTATGCACATGCAGATGATGAGCACACGATGCTCGCCCACACATCTGTGGAGGAGGCGGCGGCACAGATGACGATGCTGTGGCATATTTTAGTTGCTTTGTTGGCTGAACTGGAATAACCTTCCGTTCTCCCCGCCAGTCTCAACCCCTCATTGGATGAGCCATAAAAGCATGAAGCATATTTTTATAGCGCATAAATGTCATCATGCCATGCGGTATTTCCGCTCGCCTTTATTCCTTCAGTTGATTTTTTTATATTTCATATTTCCCTTATTTTTTGCTGCTCAACTGTTTCGGAGGAACTGAATTGGTTTCTGTAGTATATAGACAGCCAAAGATAAAGTCAAGTAATTGATTATATTAAATAAATAAAAGAGGAATTAGGTAGACCATTGATTTTTAAAGAGAAGCTCTTAAACTACGATAGAATGCCAGAAAAATTCTTATATTATTTTCTTGAATATATATTAAGTTAGAAAAGAGTAAAGAAACAGGAGAAAGCAAATATAGTTTATCTCCTTGATTTTAAGGTAGTTAAGGAATACCATTTATCAACGTTTTAGAATAAATTATGCTTTGTTGAGTTATTATATAAATATTATTCTTATATTAGTTGGTATAAAATAGATTATAAACCGTTTAAATATAAATATTTATTGTGGTTCGATTTCTGTACAAAAAAGCACTCAAAAGATAATAATAATTATATTTTCTGTTAAATAGTAATTACATTAAATATACAAATATTTTGTTTATTTAAAAATTCCCCTGAAAAGCTTGCTATTTGCATTTAATTCTGATTTCCCGCCTAAACAAATATGCATTAGTTTTTCATTTTGCGCATTATTAACTGCAGAATGGCGTTGAAAAAGTTAAGCCATTTCTGCAACTAACCGCTTTTTATTCTCATTCTTTTTCTACAATAAACTTTGTTGGTTCAACTTTAATGAACCGCTTTTCCTTTGCAGAAAAGTGTGAATAGAGGGGCAGGATTGGGGGAGGCAGGATGTGTTGGTCAGGGGCTGAGCGAGTGCAATGGGCGCATGAAAATCGAAACCTAATCAAGCAAATTGGCCATAAAAATAAATCGCATTAGCCGGAGGATATGTGCGGGCATGTGTGTGTGTTTGGCACACCTCTCTAAGCCTTTAAGTTTCCAACTCGTGTGTGCTTTGGCCCCCAGGCAGGCACACACACACACACAGCTGTTTATGCACTGGAAAAAAAGTGATAAACTAAAGTTTAGGAAAATTGGTATTAGGTATATTTAAATATCATTAAAAAGTACTCTTTAAGAAGTCATAATTCTAGCAAATATAGTTTCTCTTGTTTTAGTTAATCTTCCAATAGTATTCCCTATTTTCTTAGTGTTTTTCCTGCACCCTGTCCATCCGAGCATATGTGGAAAACTCGGGGTAAATGCAGGGGACTCCAGGGGAATATCCTGGGTGGCTGCAGGATGCCATTGGGGAAACGCACATGCTCAGCCGCTGGTGGCAAATAGCATTTAACTTTGTTTGCTTAGTGTAGCGTAGTTGTGTGTAGTGGGCGTGGCCGAGGGTCAGTGAAGTGCATATCAAAGCGAACTAATGAATAAATTCATTGAATCCATAGTTCAGTTCGATGTTTGCCCAGCATTCGAAACGAATTCCGTTCGCTTTTCAAGTCAAGGGTTCCAGCTGGTGTAGGGTTTGGGAAATATTCGCCAAATTCGCTATGGACAGCTGTTGGTAGAAAGGATCTACCGGCTCAAAATTTATGCATCTGCTATGGCAGCCAAGGTCGACCCTTTGGCTAATTTATGGGCATTACTCAGGCATAACATGAAAGCGAAAGTGTTTTTAATGCTCTTAACCGGCTCCCTCAATGAGCTGCTAATTTGCAAAAGGTTCCATAAACACCAAAAAACGGAGTGAAGGCATGGGGTTGACGCACCTGTGGCTGCCATTAAAACGCCGGCAACGAAATGGTTTCTTCATTTGTCAATTAATCAAGTCCTGGGCTTCGGTTCAATTAACATTTTATATGGCAAAGCTTAAGGGCGTTCCCAATTGCCAGGGGCCTATCAAATTTTAATTGGTTTCAGGTATACGAGCTGGTAACAGGTGAACTTAAGGGGCAAATATAACTCACATATGCGTGGAAAGAAGGGAAAGGGTTTTATATCCTCATAAAATCCTAAGAATCTACATTAAGAACTGCCTTTGACTTTCCCTGCAATCTCTGTTCCTATCTCGAGGGGTCAAGTGACTTCTAAAGACGCGTAATCGCACTCCAAGGAGTTAAGGAAAATTTAAATAAATATATATCACGTTGTGACCCACATCACCGCATATTCAGTGGAACATTATGCACATAAATCTTTTCAATTTGATTACATTAACCCTTTATAGGAGCTCACTGGCACGGTGCATTTAAAAATACCCAAATCAAAAGTGTTAAGCAAAAAGAAACAATAAAGTCAAATTCAATTTAAAAAAACGAGTCAGTTTCGCCTCTTTTGCACATTGTTACTCTAACTACTATGGACGTGGAGCTGGATTTGAATGGGGAGCTTAAGGAACTACTATATAACATACATTAGAGTAGTATTTATTAATAATAATATAACTAGATAAGATAAATCAATTTAAAAGAGTCCGTTTGCTTAACTTTAAAGCTATAAAGCTATGATAACATTTTCTGCAAAAATTAGGAAAATATATTTAAAAGAAAATAATTAAAAAGCATTTGCAAAGTAAGATTATGTTTTACCATACTTTTTTAATTCTTACTTTTATTAGTAAATCCTTTTTTTATTAAAATCTTAAGCACCTTAATAGATTATGATTACATTTCATTATTTCCTTTATAATATATCTAACACTTTCAACTTTTTATCGAAATTTACTTCCCTGAACTATTTTTAAGTTTGTAGTTTTTTATTGTTTGTGAATCAAAAAATGGGGCTCATGTTTCTATTGTTACGCCCCTGGATTCACAGATTCGCAGGCATTTTTTTGAACAATTTTCCCCCTTTTCTGTTTGCATTTGTTTCGACTTTTACGAGCGTTTTCATTGTGCATTGCTTCTGGCCTTGTCTCACTTTAGCTGGCAATTTGTTCTGTTGCGTTTTTTTTTGCTTGTTTTTTTGTTTCTAGAATTGCTTGGAGCCGGCCACTGACTCTTTATGCGAAGGTCCCTTTTCAGCAGGACCTCGTTGATTGTTTTCGCCGGCAATGGCGTTGACGGTGGCCATCAACGCTCTGCTCTTCGCATTTTTTTGCGACACCAACCAAGTCCAGGAGCTTGCATAGATTTGCGACGTTTTTCATCTTTCCCAAGGGATGCGGGATGGTATACAATATATATATACTATATATATTTGGGGAGAGAGAGAGCCAGTTGAATATTTCGTTATGGCATTACATTTTGTGTCCGTTTTTGCTGTGCTCGTTTCATTTATTAAATCACCCTCGTCAATCAAGTTCGTTGACATGGTTCTTTCAGTTTCAGCTTTGCTTATACATTTTTCGGGATTTTTCCACCATGACATGAGATTATTGTGTTTAATAAAAAATTAAGTGCTGGGTTCAAAGTTGAAACATGCGCCATAAGCTTTAACTGAATGCGAAGCAACATAAAATCACTCATACGCAACGTTGTCCCCGCAGACATTGCCAATGCGTGTCACGTTTCAATTGTTTCAATAGCGGTGTGTGTGTGGGTGTGGGTGTGGGTGTGGGTGTGTTATGGTATGAGTGCATGCCAGCATAAGTGTGTGTGTATGTGTGTAAGCGCTTGGCCCTTGTATTTCACGTCGCGTGTGTGCAAGCAAACATGTAGAAAAATAAATATTAAGATATACCTCGTACACATAGAACAAAAGAACAATATATATATAAGTATATATATCTATATACATTATCAGTATATCGGCAATGGATTAGGGGGCTTGTGGGCGGCGCCAGGGGACCGACGGTCACGACAAGGACAAATTCCAACAAGTGTGCGGACATAAATGTCGTTATCATTAGGTTGGCAAACACTTGAGCTGGCAAGGACAATGTCGAGCATGGGTTAAGGCGGTGCCACAAGTACGGAAAATTAAATATTTAAGGCAGTAATAAATCATGATGTGCAAATGCAGCTATAGAATTTCAGTTGCCTTGCAGTATTTAGTGCAATGTTCCTCTCTTAAATAGCTGAAAGTTTAACAAGGAAATACTTGATGTTGATTAAATACCCATCGATCTGTTAAGCTCTAAATTAACTATTCTTTAATGAAGTAGCCTGCTGCTTGAAATTGAAAATACTTAAGTACCCAAGCTTATCTCATCATTAATCATTTGCAAACCCAGAAGCAGCTTAAACTATTTGCTTGGCAAACAAAATCCAAAATCAGCAAGCACTTAACATCTACTTACACCTCGAGGCGCCCAGGAACTATCATCAGCAACGGGCGTAAACGATAGAACTGGCAAATACAAAAACGCATTGTTGATCCATCTCTCCAAGTGGAGTGCCAGTGCCAACCCTTTCTCCCTCGAGGAGTTAACAACTACTCATTGCCATGTTGGGCACCGAAAAAAAAACGGCAACTTTGGAGAGCAGGCAGCAAAGTTGAGGTAGCAGAAAAAAAATACAACAAAAAAAGTTCGAGTGTTGGGCAAATAGAAAAACATGCTGGGCTTCGAGGGAAATGAAAAATGTTTTCCCGAGCTCAGCGAGACTTGGCCACTCATGCCGCTATCAACTTTCAAATTATCAGAACCCACAAAATTTATAAAGTTGGACCAAAGACGCAGGCGAAGGAAGCGGCGGCATAAAGTTTTATGCCTGGCGTCAACTTAATTATTGAATGCCCGTCGCCTTTATTTTTTTGTTGTACTTTTTTACCCGCATCGCAAGGTTACGGTCGGTTATGGCTGTGAATCTGGGGAACAGGTGTGCCGAGCCGAGCGTTTTGTATATTAAATATCAGGGACCTAAGTCGGCAAATGTTTGAGAAATTTTAAATTGAAAAACTTTTGACCAGCACACAAATTAAAAAATAAACCGAGCATAAACTTCTCGTCTTTTATGCCAGACTGGAAAATGAACATTGTGGAGTGTGGGCGCCCGCCCAGCCTGGGAAGTCATTAAAAAATAAATCCCACCGTCAGATTTAAGAGGCTTCAAGTGCGATTGCCAATATCTATGGCCTGCCACATGCAGCTGCCGCAGATACAGCGAAAGCAACAGCCGCATGGCACAAGTTCAAAAGTCACGTGCTGCACAAATTGATTGCAGCGGAAATGCAATCCGTGCAGAAATAAAAAAACAAACCACTGGCCTCAAATGAAAACAAAAACAAATGAAAGGAAAAAAAACCCATTGAGAAACCCAAACAAATATTTATGAATGCGCATTTCAATTGTGGCAGGACGAGCCTATCTTTACCCTCAAACCACCTTCCAGGCTTGACTTTTGTTATATTAAGCTGATTGTAAATCACGGTCAGTGTATGCAAATTAATTTTAATTTATGCCAAACGTTGAAAACCAAATAAATGAGCTTAATTAATTGGCGGTAAATGTGACAGAGTCCGGCTGAAGGGATTTCTCTTTTTTTATGATAGAAAATTTAACGGAAATTGCGTCAACTAAAATTTATAAATTGGTGTGTAAAGCAATTAACCAGGAAGTGGGAAAAAAACTGTTTTATTTAAAATCGGAATATGTTTTTATGCTAATTTAGTGCTAAACTTTAGATAACAGTAATTGGAATTACATGTTTTTTTAGTATAAGTAAACATTGCATAGATTATTATACATTCACTATCACAATTATTATGAAATTTGTTGTTTAATATGTAGTACTTTATATTTATTTATATTTCTTAAGAAAAATATATTTATTTATAGGAATTTATCTTTCTTTTAAATCAGAATTCCCTTAAATTCATTAAAATATCTATATTTCTTCCCCATTTTATTGAAATTTAAGGTGCGAACCCTTTTAAACTGATATCCATTAAATGGCCAACCCTTTTAGCCTTACCAATTTAAGCCAACCAACCAATTTCTTGACATTTTATACAGGCTCTCGTTGCTTGTTTAGGATGTCAAACAATTACCAATTTTTGCTTGCCACAGAATACGGGGACCCGTCATTACGAGCTTTGCCTTCCCAAATTTACACACCTTCCACTCTAGGCTTTAAGTTAAACTTGCCTTTAAAGAGATGTGCAACAATAATCATCTTCTCAGCCCACTACATCTGGATGTGACTTCCATTTAAGGTCACGTACACGTCCAAGGGAACTCTAAACTTTAAGTTTATGGACGCTCCTTTAATTTTGGGCCCGACTGGTCAGTCACTTATTTATATGTCTGGCGCTTGTCCATTTAACTGCTCGGCTTACACCTGTCTTCTGGCCTCCGTTTTATGGGCTGCAAATAAAAATTTCATGGCTACAACTCAATTTGGTGTTAAGCATGGGGAAAGTGTGAAGCGTTTAATGGGTGGCCAGCAACTTTGATGTAATCAGGCAGCTGAACCGGAGCAGAAAATACTAGTAATTCAACACTTTGCTGAAAATTGGGTACCCATAACTCTTGCTATACTTTTCCGCATTTAAATTACCCTCCACGACTTAAATCACTATTGCACTATGCAAAATATATAAATATTTACGTTAAATAACCTTTAATATATAAATTCTGCCAAAGTGATTTTTCTAGAAGTTTAATGCTTTTAAAACTATGCAAAATATATAAATTAATAAAAAACAAAATCTATTAAGGCTTTCCTAATTTTTAAACCGTTTTCTCAGTGTAGCCACACAGCTTAAGGCTCATGATTGCTGCAGCCGCGTCTGGGACAAGGCCAAGTTGCTTGCTGTGTTCTTTTCGTTGATTTTGGCCAAAAGTATTAAAAAGTTTTATTCTCCATTCTTTTATTCTCCATTCTTTTATTCTCCATTCTTTTATTCCCGCTTTCTGGCTGCCTTTGATCTGGGAGGCGGCACAAAAAGATGTGGGCCAGACTCCCTGGCCAGGCTCATTGCAATGCAGGCACCATTCTCATTCTTTTCCCATTTTCCATTTCCCCAAAGCCCGGCACTATTGCTTAACTGGCGCGAAAATGGTAGATTTCAGTCGTATTAATTTTTAAATAGTCTTGTGGCAGTGCAATCGCAATATCGAACAAGGTCGTAGATCCAGGAACGCCATGAGTGCTGCCGGCATGTCCGTGCCCCATATGTGTACCAAGCGCCGCCATGTGGCAGCTGCTCTTTGCCACATGCCACCCCTTCGGCATTGGCCGCCTGAAACGCGCACAAATTAAAAGCTTTTTGCAAGTGCACCTCCCCTTCCGGAAAAACAATAGCCATCTGGCATGTGGAAAGTGGGAAATATAGCCAGATAAAAGGGCAATCGGATCCCTCTTAAATAAAAGTTATAAGGCAAACATTAAGTTTATGAAAAGGGAAAGAGCTGCACGGTGAGAAAATAAACTTGGTTGAAGGAAAACCCTTCTACAATATGTAAAAATAAATACAAATAAATATAAATCATTCATTTGTTAGTACTTTGTTTATGTATTCTTTATTTAAAGATCGTTGAATTTAAGGTACAGATTATACAAATATTATTAAATAATGGAAAAAAGTTTAAGGGAAAAATAACAATTAGTTCCCTAAGCTCTGAAAAATATTTCTCAGCTTTAAATATATTTTTTAGTATTAGATTCTTTATAAATTGTATTGTAAATAAAGATATAAAGTTATATAGCTTAGATATAGTTCTCTAACTCTTTAATACGACCCCTTAAATCGGTAATTTTTCGTTGACTATCCTGAAACTTGCCCCAACGATCCGGTATTAGCATAAATCATTCATCCGATCGGCCGTACTTCATGGCGGCTAAGCCTCATCACACAATTTATGATTCCCGCTGGGCAGACAAAACGGCCCACACGCTAAGCCGACAACTTGTTGGACCCTTAGGCCGCATTCCCATTCTCAGTCCCCTATCCTGCCCCTCCACCCCCTTTGATTTGTGGCCAAAAAGCTGGCCATATTAGAGCCTCAAGGTGGGGTCCTGCCAAAGTCCTTGGGGCTGCTGCTGCTGGTGTTGCCGTCGATTTGGAGCCCCATTTGTATGCAAGCTCACGAAGCGCGAGAACGAAAAACTTATAACCCAACCGTGTTGTAAGTTTAGTTTAATAGTTGTTCGGGCTGTGCCGAGTTTTGGCAACGCCAGTCGCGTCGCGTTTTAATGCAAATTAAAACGTTGCCGGCGCCAAAAAGTTGTCCGTGCTCCATCATTTTTGGCGCGTCAAAGATTAAATTGAGCCAGAACCCGTCCAAAGGGCATGTATATGGCCGCATTAAGTCACTGGCGGACAAATGGTTCTTAGCAGGTCCCCTCAACGGTCTGCTGCCAGTTTTGTCACCCGGTTTTTGGCACTTTGTTGCCTCGAAACAAAAGGCGTCAGAAGAGGCAGTAAACCTGATGGCCTGGTCTGGGAAATAAGCCATTAGAGCCGGCTTAATTAGTTCAGGTAAAATATAACAACTATTTGCATTGATTTCATAATAAATTGGCCTAAATTCAATTGTCATTCCATTTAAGAGCCTAAATAATCTGTATTTAATCTCAGCCACAAGTATTATTATGGTTTGGTGCAGCAACAAAAATTTTATAACATTGTAATCCTCCAATTAAACTTTAATTAACAATAATGCCCATCATGTATTTATAATCATATTTTAGCACACAGTAAGTAGATTGTGGCTAATTTAATTGAAATCATTTATTTATTATTGTTGTTATTTCTTTTATTACTTGCCATTTGCTAAACTTTTTTCAATTTCCACATGTGCACACATTTTTTTGTACTTCCATTTAGCCTCAATCAACTTTTGATTTAAATGCAATAAAACGCTGTGCAAATTCAATTTCCTATTCAATTTCCTCTCGCCCCTTTAACTACAATCACAATCAATTGAAAAAGTTGTGGGAAATATGTATTTTTTCGCTTCGAGCATTTCAATTCGATTTAAATTTTCAACTAAAATTAAGTTATTATTCTAATGGTTATAAAAAGCTGCTGCTGTCATTTTGGCCTTTGAGAATTTTAATTATTTCAACTGCAGAAAGTTTCAGTAATTAAAATTTCTTTTTTAAAAGTATTTATAGAGTTCAAAAATTTGTTTGTATAATTTAAAACAAATAATAACAAAAGTGTATAGTAAATATTGTTATTTATTGATAAATCCTTTCTGGGGAATTGTTTAACACTTTTAGAGTCCTTTAAAATTTCATTTTGATATTTTTTCAAGCTATAGTCTCTCGAATTGGTCGTCTAAAAATATTTTCTAAGTAACTAAGAGACCAACTATCCAGACCATGTTTTAAACTTTACTTTTCCTTAGCCCCCTGTCTTTGTCAATTTCTACTTGGAATTTCAACTTTGTGGTTATTTTCCGAAGCGGTATTTGCATTAGCCGTCTTTGGCTTTGGCTTTAGCTTTAAATTTGCCTTTGGCTTTGCCTCGACACGGTGGTTTTTGTGGAAATGCTTCGGCTTCTGCGGCTGCCTGCGGTTTGTCTTCTCACTTTGGCAGCATTTGTTGTTGTTATTGGCTGAGTCTGCTGAGCAATTTAATTGAATTATTTGTACTGGCTTGACTGTAGTCCTGGCATCCGTCCCTTCTTCATCTGTGACAGCTGCTCTAATTAGTTGGGCAAAGGCATCGCCATCGACATCGGCACCGGCAAAGGCGTTTAATTAGCTCGCCTTGACTGGGAAATTGAGGTGAGCCGCGGTAGGGTTAAGCTGCTTAGCCAAGTCCTAGGCCCAAAAAGGACCTGTGTAGCTGAAGCCCATCTATTACGACCGAATTGAATTGCTAACAAGCTAAGCGACGACAACAAATGTCATTCATCCGCAATCAGAGCATTTAAATTAATTTCACGTGCCGCCTTCGCCGCCATATATTTTTTGTGTAGCCCAGGCCCCTGGATATGCCGTACAATTTAATGATTCAGCGAATCCTGTCGGCATTGTCTAGTCCGGCCTCCGTATCCTTAGCTATTCATTCAGCGTGCCGTCTAAGCTGTCTTGCTGCTATCCCCGAGGAATGTTTCCATTAGAGATGATCTGGTCTGTGACTGGAATTCGCGAGGGAAGTCATTGAAAATGCCCTTAAATGTTTATTGAAATTAATAGTATTCTATGTTCTTTATAAACATCTTTAAATGCTTTATTTTCAAAGCCTCGACATTAACGAGTTATTTAACTACTTACTTCGCTGACCGCATCTGAATCTTAAATATATTTAAGGACTCCCAACAGTCACGTGGCTAAATCACGGCCAGTCACATGGCCAATCACGGTCTGAGCTGAATTCGTATTTGTGGAAAATTTCTATCTTAGCAGCTTGTTATTGAGTTGGCTTGTTAGGCAGAGGCAGCTGCTGTCTGTCATGTCATTTATCCGAAAAAATCTGCCATAAACACGTCGCACACGTATGCGCCATTTTAAAAATGGCGTCAGCTTCACTTCCGCTAAATGCTGTCGTTGATTCTGCTGTCTGCGTGTGTTTTTTTCTTCTCCTCTTCTCTATTTTCCTGCGGGGCCCAGGCAGCTGCATTTGAATTCAATTGGATGAGATGCTTATGAAGTCGTTAAGGCGCCGCACCACAGCTCCTCCTCTTCGAGATTCCGCAATCTGGTCCTGTGAATCCTCACTGCCGGCAATATTGTCACATCGTCGAAAATAATTGCCGGAAATACAAAAGGAAGGCGGCGCCCCGAAACGAAACCAAATAGAATCGAGGAAGAGAATGAAGCGCAATCGGAATGGGAATAGATTTCCAATTTTCTCGATACTCTGGCGGCGCTCGGGGAGGAAGCACCGCAGGGCGCCCTTGTCATTGCGGCTTACGTGGCGTATACTCAGCTATAATTAATTACAGACTTTTGTGACCGCGTGGGTGGAGTGGAGGTTCGCCGGGATTTCTTCCCGATGCTCGGATGCCCGATGCCGGATGTTGGTTGCTTCCTCCTTGAGTGGCTTCTTTTCAATTTCAATTGTTGGGTCATTGACTGTCCGCCCGTCGGGTTGCGCGTATAAAAGCACGCCGGCATGGCAGGAACAGTCACATTCGTAGACGGTAGCCGGTGCAAGGAAGGAGTACTCGGGATTCCAGCTGGACTCTTGTTGGTAGAATGGCCCCACTGCATCTGCTGCTCCACTGTGCCACCACTCTGCTGATTGCCAACGCCCTGCTGACACCCCAGTTGCCGGGCGCCGAGAGCGATGGCAAATCCAAGGGCGGATTTCCCTTTGCCCTGGACGAGGATGTAGATGGTGTGGAGCTGCCTTTGGAGGTGGAGCAGGACATGACAGCCGATCTGGCTTCGGCCAGGACACAGCATTCGATGCCGCCTGCCTGGCTGACCTTCGAACCGGAGCCCGCTCCACCCACTAAGCACCGGAGCAGCCACAAGCCGCAGACGATTATTAAGCATCCGACCAGTGGATTCCATAAGCTTTCGGCCCACGGACACCGATCCTGTCACGTGGAAGTCGTCAAGGAGGTGCAGGGTATCTGCCAGTCGATGCCCATTGGCAGTGCCTGTGTCACCGACGACTACATGGCCGTCTACACTGATGCCAACTGCTCTGCTCAATAAAAGGGGTTGACTTCATTACGCACTAGTTGATTGATTGATTGATTGATTGTTTGAATTTCCATGTGTATGTGTGTGTGTGCGAGTCTAGATTTGGAGGAATAACGAGTACACGACTACCTGATGCGCAGATTTTGTCTAAATAAATCAGTTGAATATCAGTTTACATTTTGTATAATATCTTTATTATGAGATCGGTCTTAGGGTTTTATAACTAAACTATATTGCGGTCTAAATAATTTGCTTAAGTTCCTTAAAGGTCATATTTATAAGGAGCAGGCTTATATATTTATATAGAAGCTTACAATCTTAAAATAATATTTATTTAAACATTTTCCTACTTAACTATAAAGATTCATTACGATTTCTATGTCTAGATCAACACACCATACAAAAATCTGACTAGAAACACTAAATAACTATATTTCCCTTGATTAAATTAAGGTTGCGAAAATATAAATTTTTATCCTCCAACATTGGCTTAGTTTTTCTGGATATGGATCTTAAATATAAGTATATTTCAATGCTCTTTAATTACTTTTTATAAGCCTAATCAAAAGGTTGCTTAATATTCTACTAAAAATACATATATAATCTAAATTCAACAAATATTTGATCTATCAATTTCACTATATATTTTTCAGCTAGTTAAGATATTGCGATCATTCAATACTGATCCAAGCTTTTGGATAATTCATCTTTCCCCTATTTTAATGATTTTTAGAATATATATAAATGAACCTTAAACTTAGTCTTACCCCTTAAACTATCTCATTTTTGGCCATATGGTTGGCTTGGCAGGCTTCACGCCTGGAATCGTAGTTGAGTTTCCACTTGCCACGCACTGAGCCCCAAACAATTCCAGCAGCTGGGGCGCTCGAAAGAAAGGAGATCTCTTCCAGGCGAACGGACCCACTCGATCCATGTGATCGTAGATGAGTCCGGACACATCCAAGGCACGGAACTGCTCCAGAAGATGGACATCCTGTAGACCATTTCCCCACAAGAAGAGGACTTGCTGAAGATCCATTCCCAGATCCACTAACTGATTTTTGTTCTGAAAGTTCTCCACATGCAGGGCTGTACCCAAGATCTCAGCAGACTGGGCAAAGTTCACGGCCTGCTGGTAACTCTGAGTCCTCAGATCCATATAGGGATCCCAGATATTCGATTTGCCTATGCTCATGAGGATAACAGGAAATATATGCTGCTTGAGCCTGAGCATGGTGCATATATCCGCATCGAAGCTGGCAAAGATCAGGGGACGTCCACAGCCATAATGTATCGTAGACTGTATAATCCTATCCACGTAAATGTTCTTATTCAGAGTCTGTGTGGACTCCAGGACACCCGAGGCCATCAGCTGTGGCCACTTAATCTCCACCACGAGGCCCAGGGTCTTGGGTAGATCCTCGAAGACCTCTGAGAGTTTGGGAAATATCCTCTTGGTCTGACTCGCATCCCTCACATTAAGGTGAGTGTATTCTTGGACGGTCCAACGCTTCAGAATGAAAACCCTACTGGCCTTGAGTTCCGAGTAAGTGAGCTCCCTTATCAACACAAATCGCAAGTCAAAGCGATCCCTGATAGACCGATCTCTCTCCGAGGTATAGAATCCAAAGCCATGCCATACGATTGGTACATAATCCTTAGTCAGCTGCACATCCAGCTGAACCATGTCACCTTTGGCTTTCGCCACTGCCAGGAAACTCTCGATTGTGTTCTCCGTTTGAGTTGTGGAAGATTGGAAGTAACTAGCCCCCAGTCCCCGATAGCCAACGTCCAGTGTTGGCCAATTATCCGGCCAGTAGTGATGGAAACTCGCTCGGAGATTTCCCGCCTCCACCTTTGGCATGGGTTGGATCACCAAATAGGGCAGGGCCACTTCACCGATCGCCACGTTCTGAAGGCTTGCAAAGATGGGCAGCTGCAGGATGCCACGACTTCCCTTAAACTGCTCGGGAAATATATAGGCCTCACCCACGGACAGCTTAATATCCCTGGTTCCTTGTAATATGGACAAACGAAAGGCATTGTACGTGTCCAGCGGTTGATATATGCGAAAGATCACAACGGAGCCTGGGCTGTACCTTACCCCCAGCTGGCTTTGAGCTCGAAAAGATGAGTGATTGTAGGCGTATCTGGAGACCTCTATGCGGGTGTCGTCCATCACATTTAAGGGCGTCAAAATCAATCGGTATTTGGCACTAGCTGAGATCCCCGAGATCACAAAGTGATCCTGCCAAATAAACTTCAGCTCGATAACGTACTCGTGCTGCAGCCAGCCACGTTCCAGGTGAAAGCCACCACCCACCGAGGTGGGATAGGCCTCGCCGTAGATGTCCAGGCCGGGTGAACGATACACCTCGTAGGTCTGCAGCATTCTGGCCACCTTCTGACCTTCCCAGCTCCTCAGAATTCGCTTGCCTCGGGCATTCTTCGAGTAGACCAAGTACCGATAATAGAATCTCTGACTGGCGCATATCCACAGCCGCAGATACCACTTAGACCGGGCCTTATCCTGCTCCTTGAGCGGCATGGCCTTGTCCAGCTGCCAGGAGCCCAAAGCCGGATGATCCCCGCTCACAGCCACATACTCATCGGCGGCCAGGTGGATATTGTGTCCCAGCTCCAGGCTAAATATCCGAAACAAGGGAACGCAGATAAAGCTGCGACCGGAGATCTGGCCAACGGGCTGCTGTTCATCGTCGAAGATCTTAAAGGCCTGCAGCTTCTCGGGCCCAAACAGAGACGTTTCATTCACGAAGGTCCCGCCGCACAATAGCAGTAGCTGCAGCTGAACATAGAGTATGCTAATTGATTTTAACACATTCAACCGCTCGCGAGACCGATACATTTTTCCTCATTCCAAACAGCCAGCACCGACATCTTCGCGCCACCGAAACGAGTTTTCTCTTTCGGCCAAAACAAAAATAATTCGAACTAAA
This sequence comes from Drosophila kanapiae, assembly GCA_008042475.1. NCBI lineage: Eukaryota > Metazoa > Arthropoda > Insecta > Diptera > Drosophilidae > Drosophila > Drosophila kanapiae. The sequence continues at coordinate 1,123,165 of VNJM01000232.1, forward strand.
GATGCCAAGAGATCCGAGAGACGAAACGATGAAAACGATGAGCGGCGGATCCGGAGGCAACTTGACCCGACGATGACAAACAACCGAATGAAAGAATTTCTTGAAGCTCACCTCCGTTTTTGTTTTCGTCGAAATTGGAGTCCGGAATCGGATGCCGCCGAATCAGCTGCGATCGCAGATCGAAGATACCCTCCCTGACTTATTGGTGAGCAGGCCGCTAATTGAGTTGGCATCCACTGGGATCTAGCGATGACAGCGTGATCGGGAGTTTGGAGTTTGGAGCTAATTAACCCGTGATCGAGAGATGGAGGAATTTTAATTGGCCATCTGGGAGCCACCTTTCACTGCATAAACCTTTTTATTGCCGCTATTTAAGCACCCATTAAAATTACTCATAATTTCTGAGATGGCATCATTATTGTGTATTTCTTTATTGCCTTGTAGAGCATTTCAGGGTCGGTCTGTTGATTTAATCGTGAGATATTCGGTCGGTTGGACATTCGCATATTTGTACCAAATTTGGCATATGTAAATTTTCGTGGTAAAGAAAGTTGGAGCCGCCAGCTGGCGAGAGAGAAGAAAGACTGGCTCAGATATTGGCATTCGCTACCAAGGGCTTGACATAATGCGGATTATATCCGAGGTGATTGTAGCTGGACAAGTGCCAGATCTGCAAGGGACTATGCTTGGCATTCTTGCAGCCCTTTTTCTTCTTAATAAGGACGAATTTGTCCCGCGACAGACTGACATTCTGCAGATAGGCATCAACCTTTTGGAGCGTACCCTCCGATGGTTTCTTCTCACGCGTATAGATGGCCATTTGGTGACGCATCCAGGGCAGGCTGCAATGGAGTTCCACAGCGTAGCTCGTGTAGTCTGTATGGGTGATTCTCGTCCAATAGGGATCCACTGGGCGGGAAGGGAAATATGTAATTTATCAGTGAGGGAAAGTTGTAAATAATTTTACTCATGTTTTACTCACAATTCTCAAAGTAGCACATGGGGATTTTCTGCGGTTGTGTACCATAAACATACCAGCCGCCTTTTATCTAAAAAAAAAACAAAATCAAATCCTGTCGCAAATTCTACTTACACTCTCTCCTACCTTCTCGGGGTCCACGCTGAATTCTTCGTAGGGACACTTCCAGGCGAGAGCTGCGAACAGTAGCAGCAGAAACCAAACCAGACCCACACCAAGGAGACATTCGCACTTGGCCATTTGCCAGCCAAGATGCAAATGAGTTTGCTCTCTAATTGACCATAAAGCGAACGGGCCCATAGGCCCGACTTCCAGCCAAACCTTTTTTATGGCCCACTCTCCGCTTTTTCCGTTTATGGGATCGTGTTTGTTGTTTCGGGCTTAGAGCATTTTCATGGCTGCTTTTTTACATTCGTCACGGGGCCATCAAATGTAAGCGGATCGAATTTTACATACAATATTGGACATGGGGACCCACAGAATTTCATTTCTTTTTCTTTCCTCCGCGGAGTAAAACACATCATTCGGATTTAGTTTGCTGTTGTTTGAAAATATTATGAAAATATCTTGTGTGACTTTATTTTTATACGATTTTTTCAATCACTTTTGCTTTTGCTTTGTGTGCTTTGTTATGTTGTTATTATTGATTGATTTTAAATGTGGATAAAAATATCAAATAGTTAGCTTAGTTTTCATGAAGCTGAATAAAAGTAAGCGACTTCTTAAATACATATATTTTAATAGTTATAGTATTGGTATTGAGCGAACTCAACCGGCAAGAAAAAGACAGATTTAAACACTTGACAGAATTGAAGTTTACAACATTTATATATAAAATATTTCTCTAATTTGTATAAGCTAGAGTTGCCCTTGCACAAATCGCAAGAGATTGTGTTACATAAAATCATTTAAAATACATATTCTCCCCTTGGTGTTGATTACTTTTCGTGTTGTTAGGATTGTATTAGCTTATTAGCATTTTTTTCTTCGTTTTTTATCTTGAGGTATAGATAGATTATTAGCAGGTAATGTAGGTGTATGTGTTTTTGTAATTCTCAGCTCTTCGCTTTCTTCTCATTGTCTTTTGTTTGGTGCTACTTAATTTTTTGTGGGGGATTCCTCATAGATTTTGTTCATCTTTTTTTCCGCATTTCTAATTATGCCAAATGACGGCTGATTTTATTTATGGGTTTCTGTTTCGGTTTCCGTTGGAAACTAGAAATTGTTCAACCAAATCACTTTAAAGCTTCTCACACGTTTCTCTTTCTCCCCAGTTGCTGTGTTTTAAATAAATATACGAACTAACTTTACAAGCTTAATGATTATAATTATGGCTTACATTTACCCGCCCGTTTCACATATATTTTTCTTAAATTTTTTTGTATTTTAGATCCGGCATTGGGCCGCAAATTCGGCCAGCAGTGCCGGCGATTTGAAGAAGGCATCCTGCTTGGCCGGCGGCATGAAGAGATCACTGCGATCGTAGCAAGTGGCTGTGGCCCCGATCCGCGTGAAGTACTGCACTCGCTCGGTGGAGTTACAATCATCGCCCCAGATCACGGCTATCTGGCCCAACTCCTTGGCCTTCTTCAGCATCTCCGGAGCATTGTCGCCGAGGAAGTCCTCGGCATGTGGAGCCGTTCCGGCCAACTCGAAGGCCTGAGCATTGTTTACGGCCGCCATAAAAGTGCGCGTTCGCAGATCCAAGAAGGGCTGCCACTTCTTCGTCTCGCCCTGGGTGAGGAACATGACCGGGAAGATGTTCTGCTTGAAGCGCAGCATCGTACACATGTCGGCATCGAAGCTGGAGAAGATTATGGGCCGGCCACAACCATTCTGGATCACCTGATGGAGTACTTTATCCGCAAAGAAGTTCTTGTCGATGGTTTGCTCTGCTTCGGATCCCCCGCCCTGACGACGCTGCGGCCACTTGATCTCCACATCAATGCCCAGGGACTTGGGCAGCTGGACAAGCACCTCCACCAGCGTGGGGAAGATGCGATGCTCGGGCCGGGTCTCGGCATTGTGGGCGGGATACTCCACCACCTGGCCGGCGATCACAGAGAAGATGCGCAGACGCTTCAGCAGACTGTAGTTGATGTCCTTGATCAGCACATATTCCAGTTGTTCCGGACGGCTGATCTGCTTGCCGGGCGGAGCAGTACGCAGTCCGAAGTCATGGTAGATCACGGGCACCCCGTCGGCCGTCAAGTGGATATCCAACTCGATCATATCCGCGTGATGTTCGTGGGCACTCAGGAATGAGGCAATGGTATTCTCCCTTTCGGCGGGAGCATCAGCAATGTAGCTCTTGCCATTGCCACGATGACCCACGTCCAGGCTGGGCCAACTCTTGGGCCAGTAGTGGGCATAGGTGGTCTTGAAGTCCAAGGGGGAATAGCGATATGGCTGCACCACCACATAGGGAAGTCTCAGCCTGGCCAGCGTCTCCTCGACATCCTTGGCCGACTTGATGGGCAGGTGGAGCAGACCCTCGCTGCCGGACATATCGGCGCTGAGCAGGCTGGCACTGCCCAGGAGTTCGTTGCTCATGTTGTAGCACTCCAGGCGGAAGTGCTGCTGCATCATCTTCTCCAGCGGCAAAGTGATGTGAAAGATGATGATATCCCCCTTGGTGTACGGCACTCCAAAGGTGGGCTGCTGGTCCAGCTGACTCTTGCCATACTCCTGCTTTGTGTACTCCACTTGAAGGCCGGCGGTCTGCTCCACGGGCACAATCTTCAGCTGAACGTGCTGCGGGTCAAAGGTCTCGATGTCGTGGACCTGGAACATCTTCTCGCCGTTGAACTTGAGCTGCAGAATCACCTCATGATTGAGCCAGCCGCGATGCACTTGCGGCTTTAGGTCGGAGTTATCGGCAGTGATGCCGAACACATCCAATTGGCTGCACTGCAGCTCTGTGCAGGGTCCCAGGGATCGGGGCTTGAAGTGGGTCTCCCAGCGACGGATCTGCTTGTAGCCGGAGCGATCCTCCACGTAGACAAAGTAACGATATTCCAGCTGACGGCATGACTGCATGGGCACCGTGGCCTGCCAATTGAGATCGTCCAGTGATTCCAGTGGCACACACCTCGATAACTGCCATTCGCCAAGAGCCTTTGCATCGCCGGTCAGTCCCAGACGCTCTTCGGTGGCCAGCGGCACTTCTAGCCGCACATTGAACTCCCGCAGAGTGGGCTTGCAGGCGGCGGCAGATGAGACGGATTCCAGCTCATTGCCAGTGGCATAGACGAGGGCGGCTCCATCCGCGAAGGCAGCGCACTGCAAGGACAAGGCAATAGCCACGATTATTAGTACAGTCCGAGACATGGCCATCGCTTGGTTCTGGAGTGGAGGCCAGACACCGACTGAGAGCGTCGCCGCCGAAGCTGCTCGTTAATAAATACTCTCGAAGAGACTTCCCTGCTGCGCCAGAGCGACTAATCTCGCTGACCCCTTGCGGATTCAGATTGGGATTCGTATTCGGTTTCGCCCTGATAAAGTTTCTCTAGGCGTTGTCGCTGCACCTCCCCTCCCCCTCCCGACTAGCCACCCGTTTTCCCCGGCTCCTCTGGCTCCTCTGACTCCCCGATTTCTCAAATTAGAATTGAAAACAGGTTCGCGCGATAAGCACGCGTTTAAAGACGCGTCCGCGCTCGTGAATCGTGAATCGCAGAGGCGCAAACAAGATCACGTGTTGGTCCAAGACTCGACTAAAGATCAGTGCTTCCGATTATCAGCTCGACTGCGGACCATTAAAAATGAGTTATATATAGGAATCGCGTTCAAGTAATCGTTCTATTTGCCCGCTGAGCTGAGTTCAACTGACGTCCAGCAATTTGTTTTATTTTTGAGTTATTTCGCTGAGACTGTCTTTAATCGGGGAAACTATACAAATACGTATGGTATTTGCGTAATATTTGTACTGAGAGCACAAACATATTTGACAGCTTCTGTCAAATAGATAACCCCGGAAAGCAAATACAAATTTAGCTTACTGTTTCCTTATAAAAAAACATTTTAATTGTTGTTCTAAACAAAGTATTTATAGGGTTTGTGACTATGGCTTTCAAAAAAATAGTTCCTGACGATTTGTAGCAATAATTTAATCAGAAAAGAATGGTTAAAAATTAACTAAATTATAAAACAAATAAATAAATAATCAAGTCCTTTAAGTCAGAGGTGCCCTCGCCTATGCGCAAGCGTCTTATTTGTTCTTGGGAATGCACACAGTAAGAGACTTTGTGTGAGGCCGTCAGGAAAGGCTTTCGACACACGACGCTTTACACGAACAAGTTTGCACTTTCTTGTTTCTTTCGATATACTATACTGATAAAACCTAGAAAGCTAACAAATATATAATTGAGGTTTTTTTTTGCACTGCTAATTCTAATTTCATTTCTTTATTTTCATTCCCTGTAATACACAAAACCTTTTTTTTAGTAACGAAGTCTTTCTCTAAGTGTAATTTATATATAGTAAATGCATTGTTACAAGTGTGCGTGTGATTTGCTCTATATGTGTTGGCTTTAAGTACAGCCATAAGGCAGATATGAGCACCCCTGCCTTAAAAGAGGATTTTTAACAAAAATATTTGAAAAATAGTATAAAAATATATAGTATTCTGTTTTTGTGACATTATAAATACTTATAGCTTTCCACTGTAGCTAACACTTTTGAAATATTTAAACAAACTCAAATACCTGCACGACCTTTTCTCAGAGCTTAACGGAAACTATGCAATTAACAGCACACGCGTTTAAAACCGCCAGATATCGAGCGGTTTACCTTTGAGCGAAACGCTGGCAAGTCGCTAGTCGGCGACTGAAGGTGTAAAGATCGCTGGTACCGCTGCCATTTCAGTTGCTCCCGCTCGAGGATGATGCAATGATTGCTGATTGCCCGACAGTTGCCGCCGACGAGCCCCTGACAACCCGGCGCTAAACACAATCGCAAAGGCCAGAGTTTATATAAGGAGAGCGAACCCATATAATTTAATAACCGAAAAAAAAATAAAGAAATCACCGAAATAATTTGCACGTGTGTTAACGTTGCTCGCTAGATTTATGTGTTCTGGGCGGAGGAGAGCAGCCGCCAGCTAAGCAGTCGCCTCCCCCGCCTTGGCAACATTTCAAATTGCAACAACGACAAAAAGTCGCGTGTTTTTGCCATCTTTTCCTATTCAAAACTACTCTGTGCGATTTGGCATTTATTATAGTTTTTTTCTAGGCTGTGTGTGTAGTAGAAGCTTTTCCGCATTTATTTATTTTCGACAGACTTGCGTCAGCCGGTGCGTTTCTTGTGCGATTTCCTAGCGATTCCACGTTCTTGGCACAATTAGCATAGCCTTGTGATTTTCTGCGGGGGAGGAAAACTGGCTATTTGAAACACTCCAAAAAATCGCGCCACAACATTGAATAGCTTAGCTTTCTGGTGAATTTGAATGTTCACCGAATTTGGTTTTTAAACTCAATATTTCTCAACTCTATGCTAATTTCTGGTGTGGCGTTGGGAGCTTTTCCTCGATTTCGAAACATTTCACGTGTTTTCAACGCAGGCGCTCCTCTGGCTCTCTCTCTCTCTCTCTCGCCTCGCCCATATGTTTTTTGTTTTGGGAAATTTGTAGACTCGAGAAAAGCTTTTTGCATGTTTTTTTGTGTTTGTGTTACTTCTTGGCATGCGTTTTATTTATAGTAAAAGCTCGAGCACATCTGGCTTCGTGGCTGGTACTTGTTATCAGTCGGAATAATGTGTAATATCAGGTATCATATATTAGCCAAGTATCAGGCAAGTATCAGACCAAGTATCAGTCATTGTTTGCTTGTTTATGGCACGCCCTCGAGCGGTTAATAAACTGAAATCTAATCGTAAAACATGAGCCACTTGAGCTGGCCAGAGAGAGTTGTTCCTCTTGAAAGCTTAACCCTATGAAAAACCACCTGAAAACGTTGTGATTGAGTCACGTGAGACAGAGCACAAGTACCACTTTGCAACATGTGGCATTGGCTTTTGGAGAGAGCTTCAAATCGAAAGAATTTCATTGAGTTTTGGAGGTTGGGTACGGCTTTTCTAGGTAGTGACGTCATAAAACATAAAAAACCGCACTTGAGTTGAAATAACTTCTGAGTAAAGGCAATTTTTGAATTTTTCAGAACTATAACTAATCGGGCATGTGCTTTATACCCCTCCCATTTAAATATTTTACAAGCTGGCAATTATTTCTGTACCCAATAGCTAATAAAATTTAATAATATACTAGCACTTGTGTTCCTTGACTTTGTCCCCTCTCTCTGTCTGAGGTATTGATTTCTATTTTTTTCATATACCCACAGAAATTGCATAAACAAAAACGACGCAGAAGACATGCTAATGTCCGAATGACAACAACGCCGACCTTCAGGCAACCCGAAAATGTCAAAACCCCGAGAGACACTGGCCTATTACAACAGTCATAATATTCTACACGGTACATCCGCCAAACACAAAGACATATACTCCACTCTAGTTATAGTTATAGTTATAGGATTTGTTTTGAAGGATAATTACATTTTGCATGTGCTCATCCGGACTCTGGGGTTCCATGGGGGTCAGCAGCATGGGTACCGACATTTTGGCTGCTGTTTCTTCGGCTTCTTTGTCTCGGGCAATATATATATATATTATGTATGTATATAGCACAAGGTAGTTAGGTTAAGAGGTTGATTTTTGGTGAAGACGAAGCAAATTCAACTTTTATCACAGTTCATTAAATAGTTTGCACTATGCGGCGTATGCGCAATGTTTTAGTCTCCGTAGCTAGGCAAGCATTTTGTACTTCGTTGTTTGTGGTTTGCGTTTTGCTTTTGCTTTTTGTTGCTTTGATATATGTATTTTATTTGATTATATTGTTGTATCCTTTGGGGAGGGCTGTGGATCTGATTCCTGGGTAACTAGGACGCTGTGGACGGTCCGTCGTCACAACTCGACGTTGCAGTCGCAACTGTTTCAGGCGCTTTTGTTGTGCGCGCAATTTAAACGATTTCTTTTTATCGAAATGAGTCGTAGCCGCGAGCTTTTTCGCCACTCTGCCCGTTTTCTTTGTGCGGTGAGGCAGACGGGGGGAGCTGAGGTAGGAATAATATCCGACGACGTCGCCGTTGCCGATTTGTTTTGGTTTTCAGTCCGGCGGCGACGGTACAGTTGCGGCTTGGGCTTTTTATTCGAAATGCTGTTGGCCTCTACCAACAGCAAATAAAAACAAAAACAAAACGGAAAACAGAGAAACACAGAGCAGATAATAAAGAAAACAGAGATTAATCGAATTAGCAATGCCCTCGGATCGACAGGAGAGAGGAAAGCGGACTGCCGATTAATCAGCGGAAAATAATTATCAAGAACTGAGAGATCCATCAACTTTAATTTCTTTGTTTTAACTGCCTTTAGGGGGGGCTAACTGGGCAGGGGTTTATGGGGCTTATTAGGTGGAAAATGAACCTATGAAAGAGGGGGGAAATAAATATAAAAAGCCACAGAATTATATTCTTTTTTTTACCTCTTCTTTCTTACGAATTATATCCTGTTTTTACCTTTTCTTTCTTACGATGCTTGTTCAGTTTGCAATAATTATAGCCTTTATAAAAAGATATATGTACATATATTATGCACACCTCAGCTTTTTATAGGGTTATCGCCTTTATGGAGGCATAATGAAAATAAAGCTCAAATTAAGAAAGTAGGGGAGTACAAATTAAATGCCCAGAAAAACAACATTTGCTTGGGATATATTGCAAGTATTTTTTGTTAAATAGATGGAAGTGAGAAGAAATATTGCAGATATATTTAAGTAATACTTCTTTTTATTTTCACACCTCCAACTTAAAGGTTGCCCTAGTTACAGAAAGATGGAGGAACTCTTTTAACATACCTTTTTTTATTTAAATAATTGAAAGCGAGAAAATGTATTCCATTTATATCTATATAATACCCATACCTGCCTGCATACCAATTTTCACAACTCAAACTTAAAGATTTCCCCAGTTACAGAAAGATGGTCACTTCGTACATCCTCATTTTGTTCAGGGTATATCCCCACCACTTGAAACTCCTCTAACGCGCTGTATAGTTTGCGTTGCTCAGCGAGACACGCAATCGAAAAGCTTCCAGTTGGAGCGCCGATGATGACAACACGAGAGATTCATGGGGACCGGAGCAAACCCCCAGACCACAGACCGAGGCCCATCCCCTGACCCGACGCCGTCGCTTCATCACCACTGTGGCGATATGCCACGAGGCTCGTATTTGCTTCGCTGAGAAAACGTGTTGGTCGTGTGCAGCTGTCGGCGCACGTGAAATGTTTTTTTTTTCAGTCTGTTTTTGTGGGGCGTAGTCGTAGCGCCGGGCCCCTGGCCACACCACGGATGCCTCGAGTCTCCAAGAAGCTGAATGGGCATCCGGTCAAAAAGCTCTATCGCTGCTCTCTCTCTCTCTCTCTCTGGGGTACACCTCTCTCCTTGGGGTACACCTCTCTCCCTGGGGTACACCTCACTCTCTGGCGTACACCTCTCTCCCTGAACTGGTTTGCGTCGGTTGGGGATTTAGCTGTTTTCCTCGTTGTTTGTTTACATCGTTTGATAAGAAGCCAAGAACTATTTTCAAGCTTTTTGGCTTCGAAAGCAAAGCTCTTCGGTCAAGGTCTCTTGAGTGGTGCCCGATCGTAATCGTCGAATATTTGGATGTTGCTAGGCGCAGTTCTTATAAATAAATATAAATTTCTTGGCTTTTGTTCACTTTCGCCGCCTTATAGCGCTCCCGTTTTGATTTATAAACAAAGCGAAGCTCTTTCATATATTATTTGTGTTTTTATAATCATTTTGCTCGCCCCATTGGGTCCAAAGTTCAATTAATGTTGCTCTAAATGATTTTCGTTTCGCCAAAGCTTATTTCTTGTTTTTTTTCACTAGAGATATATGTAGATATGTATATCTATGTAGAGATATACATATAGATATTTTGTTATTGACGCGCCCCTTCTAGGAAGTAAAGTCACATAAATATTCAGAGCGAACCCGATTATTGTTGTTCTTAGTTCAACATGATTTCGGTCACGTTTACTTGCTTCTTGTTCTCCTTTTACAAAACAATAATATTTTCGTGCATTTTGTTGTTTATATTGCTTACTCAGTTAGTGCTTTGTTTATATCAATTATATAGAAAAAAAAGCTTATAGTGTGGACCTTGTAACCGGAAAAACAACAGCTAAATAAGCAAAATACTCAAGTGTTTAACAACAATTTGGGTTTAGGTAAACAAATTGCATTTAACAACTGAATAATCAATCCGTACTGGCTTTATACCATGGAATTTCATTTATAGTTCATATTAGAAGCCTTTTCCCACTTTCTATAGCTTAAATTCAAGTATAGATTTGCTTTATGCCATGGAATTTGATCGATTTCCCCTCCTTTTCTTTCCCCCATTTTTCTATAGCTTCCAATTCAAGTTTAAAACTTCCTTTAATCGCATTTAAATTGTTGATAAATCTCATATCAAAAGCACTACATTTTCTACTCTTAAATTAATCTTAAACACAATAAACGTGGAGCATCTCGTACCTGTTCGGACATGTTGATGATCAATGATCGCCGACAGGGTCGTTATTCACCGAAATTTGCCCTTGAGGGGGGCGTTGGACTTGAAGCACTGCCACCAGCACCAACACCTGTCAGTGATTTTGTCACGCGCTTTCTACACCTTCACCGATAATATAGATTGCGATATCATCAGTGATTCTTATCACACAGACACTCAGCCGCCGCCGGAGGCCAGCACAAAACTGATGAGGGATGAGACTTTGATGTGCAAGATGTCGAGTTTAACGGGGTTTCCAACTTGAAGAGTGTCTACTATGGCTAAATAGGAAGTCGCTTTTGTCGCTATTGTCGCTTCCTCCACGTCGCACAGCGTAAATACAATTAAATCAATTTAAAACAATAAAATCCGAACGGCAGCCAGAGAGACAGAGAGAGAGACAAAGACAGACGGCAGGGCAGCATTGCGGCAGATAAGCGGTAATGAGGCATCTTGGTGTTGGGCGCCGCCGACTGACCTGAAAGATTGCAAGATTATAAGCGTGAGCAAGAGAGATTGCAGTTGAGCAAACTGTACCCGGCCACAAACACGTCACGTTGCGGATGAAATGTTTTCCTCGCTAATTGCTTCTGCGGGTGCCTCAAACTTGGATGCGGTAGGTGCCAGCGCTGTCGGTGCCTGCTCTTTCTGTGCCTCCTCTACCGGTGCCTCCTCTACCGGTGCCTCCTTTATCGGTGCCTCCTCTGCCGTTGCCTTCTCCTCCGGCTTTGTCTTAGGCTCACGCTCAAACAGAATGACCAGCTCGGTGTGCGTGGTGTGGGGAAACATGTCCACAGCCACAGCGGTTTTCGGATAGAAGGGTTCCCCCTTATACGCCTTGGACTCCGGCCTTGCCAGCTCTATAAAATTGCGTTTGGCACTGTGGGGATTGCAGGAGACGTAGACCAAACGATTGATGGCACTCGCCGAGCGGATGGCGGCTATCGAGCGGTTATCTGAAATGAAGAATAGAGAATACAATGTGAAAACACGAAAACATTAACACAAATTCTGAAACCTACGCAATCCAGCTCTTGGAGGATCCACAACGGCTATGAGATCCACTGGTTTTCCCGGTTCCTGTTCGTAGAGAGCCTCTCGCACCATGCTCTTAATGAAATCATCGGCGTTTCCCGTAAAGAACTTGCAGTTCTTGATGCCATTCGCCTCCGCATTGAATTCCGCATCCTTGATGGCATCCGGAACGATTTCCACACCCAGAACTTTCTTGCAATGCTTGGCAAAGGCCAAGGTAATGGTGCCGGTGCCACAGCAAATGTCCAACATGGTCGTGTCCTTTGTGGGCGCCGCCAAATCAATGGCCTGCTGATACAGGACATTCGCTCCCTCCGTGTTGATTTGGAAAAAGGCCAGCGGACTGATCCGAAACTGAAGACCCTGTATTGTGTCCGTAATATGTGTGCTGCCTAGAATGTGATCCACCGGATTAACCATCTGTCCCGCCTCTCTATGCTTGACATCTTGGTAATACAAGGACGTGCACTTGTAGGCAGCACCTTCTTCCACTTTTTCGTAGTACGATCGGAGCTCCTCTTTCAGCTCCTGCTGTTCGGCTGCACTCAGGTTGGAGGAATATATGCCAGCCACCAGCATGAGTTCACCCGTGGCGCTCGAACAACGCACCATCAGTTGCCGGAAGTGTCCAACATTGCCATCCGGATTAAAGGGCAGGAATTTGGAGGCTCTTACCAGCTCCTGAAAACTGCGCGCTGCCCACTTGGCTTGCTCGGGTAAATGAGGCAAATTCTGGACTTCGGCCACCTCCACGGAACCATCGCTATAGCAGCCCAGTCGGAAACCCACAACTACTTCACCCAGCGAATTCTTGCCAACGGTGAACTCGTTCTTGTTCCTATAACCATTGACGGTTGGCGAGGCCAGCACTTCCTGGAACTGAAACTTATCCAGATGCGGTTTAGCCCTTGGATTGATTTTTCTCAGTTCCTGTGTGTATTTCTTGAGGAGTGTCGACATTTCCTCGGATTTTTGCTTTAGCTGCTGTTCATAGGGCATCTCCGCGAGGGGACAAGTGGCTTCCACGGCCGTTCGTTGCTTTTTGGGTTTGCTTTCGGCACCCTGATCTTCGGCTGCTCGCTTTTTCTGGAGGGGATCGGCGGAGGCCTTGGCCGCCAGGGCCTTGAGTACTCTCCCCTTCCATTTGTAGCCATTTAGGGTTTCCAGGGCTCTCTGCTGATCCTCCTGAGTGCGAAAGCAGACAAAAGCGTACTCCTTCCGGGTCGGCGACTTAATCTTGGTCATGTCCAATTTTAGAGTGTTCTTTAAGAGCTTCTTAAACTCCTGCAAGGATTCATAACTTGAGTGTTGAGTTTTAAGTTAATTAAAGGCATAACATTACTCACCCCAATACCAAAATAACCCATATTTTTCACTTCGATTTTGTATATTTCCGATGTGAATTCATTGCGCTCCAAATAGGCGAATTCGTCGCCGGCTTTTTCCTTTTCCTCCTTGCCAGTTTCCCCAGCTGCATTCTCTTTTTCCTGAACATTTTCATCGCTTTTAATGCCTTCTGTTATATCTTTGGTAGCTTCTGCTGGTATTTCTGTGCTTAAACATTCCATTTTTAATTATTTTAAGTTAATTTAAGCAAAAATATAAAACGTAAACAGAAAGAAACACGTGAAATCAGAACTTAGTGTGCCCAAAGCATTTTTTTGCCTAAAACCCTTGCTGGCAGCTGTCCAGCTCATCTGGCCTCTAGTGGGACCGTTCCTTGGAAAGCTTAGCCATTGTGAATGGCAGCTAAGCGCGCGCGCTATTTGAATTTCAAACTAAAATATATACTTTTAAGAAACAATAGAAAAAGTTGTCTTTATTTCTAATCTTTGACTTCTTCAAAGCGTTCGAGGGCTGAATTCAAAATAACTTGACGTTCTACGAGTAACTGTTGCATTTCCGGTTCGTGTTTCATGATATTTCTGATTTCCCTGAGCAACTCCGCTGCCTGTCTAAGCTTCTCCTCGCACTCCACTGGCTCCTCCAAACGCAGGGCTTGTGCCACCAAAGATTCCTCCATATCGATAAGGAGATTGCCGCGAAAAATACTCCAACCGCCGTCGAAAATGTCGGCCAGCTTAAGGAGCTCCTCGCAAAGTTCCACTTTGCGGCTGAGCGATTCTTCCGAAAGATCTAAACCATAATTGTTTTTAATAATATAACTAATAGTAGTTTCTATTTCAATTATCTTACCCTCCATGGCGTAACCTGGAGCACTGCCATATAGCTGAGTGAGAGCGTATTTGGCTTGCAGGACATGAGTGTTGGTCTCATGGAGATCCGTACGATGGCGATAGATGAAGTCCTCGAGAGCTACTGGGGTTGTCTTGTCCAGGGATTCCAATTCCTGTTGGAGTTGATTGTCCACAGTGAGCACCTCCTTGGCGGTTTTCTTGAGATTGCAAAGCTGACACTTCCAAATGGCCGAGTTTTGTAAGGGATTCAAGGAGATGATCTAGAAAATAAATCCTCTTAGGTTGGTTATCAAGACTTACTCAGGATGTTACCCACCTTCCCTGCCTTGCACTTTAGGCAGGTTTGGGCCCCCGCAAAGCTGCCCAGCTCCTCGGGATCCTTGCATCTGGCACAGGAGCAATCGAAGCACTTGGCCTGCCTCAGGTGCACCCTTCGCTGGATGGTGCTCCTCAGCGGCTGTGTATAGGATATGCTTAGGATCTCGCCCTTGGCAATCTTCCTTTTGGCCAGGAAGACAATGTTCATGTCATTGTCGAAGCGATGCCTCATATTGGGCACACAGTCGTGCGAGATCATAGCTGCTCCCGGAAAGAGGGCTCGGATTTTCCTCCTCTCGCCGGGCTGCCTTATTTCGAAGGTGTTTGTGTCCAAGATAGCCGCTATTCTCAGGATATCCATCTCGGACCAGTCCCTCAATCCCAATACAGTCTTGATAAAGGTAATGAGGTTGGCTCGAAGCACTTGATATAGAGGCGTTTCCAATCGCTCCTTGAGATGATCTTCCAGGGCGGACAGTTGAGCGAAAGCCTCGGGATTCTTGCTTCTGAGTTGCATGCAACGAAGCAGCATGATCACACAGTAAGCGGACTCCTTGCGCTCCTCCTCGCCAGGTATGTAATTAATTTTGGACTGAAAGTTACTGCCCGCCATGAGTTGGCATTCATGCTGGTGATGGGGAGACTTCTCGCACTCCTTCCCGCACAGCGGCCAACTGCAGGCGCTGCACTTGTAATAGTTGCCATCAGAATTGCCAGGAGCCAAGAGATTCCTGTGACAGCCCAGGCAAAGGGCAGTGGAGGCCACCTTGGGACCCAGAACTAACGGCGCCTCCTTTAGGATCTGCTCGCCAGCCTTAATATCCCTTGTGGAACGCAAATGCCGGCCCAAAATCTCATTGGTGGCCACCTCATAGCACTTGCATTCCGATTTGTGACCCTTCTTCCAGTGCTCCTTCTGGTGCTCCCGACTGCAATAGACGACATTCCGGCAGGCGGCGCACAACTGGGAGGCTTTCGCCTGGCAAAAGGCGCAGGATGTCAGGGAACTGGAAGATGCCATCGTAGCCGAAAAGATTTCTCCTCCTAATAAATCTTCGAACTAATCTCGATCTCCCTCTGTTTGCGTAATGCCCCGCGGTTGAAAATACACTGAACAGACGGGAGCAGACAATTTTTTCGGTGCTCTGGCAGTGGACTCTACTCGCGATCTGATTGCGAGAACATATTCTTTTGTGTCTCCGTTTTGGCTGCCAAAAAATAAACGCTCGAGCGGATTCGGATCGCTCTGCACATCCACATCTCGTGTCACATGGCGCACGACGATTTATAATTAGAAGATCTCTGTGTCGTGTTGTCTAAAAGCCAAGACAATGTCCAATTTGTTGGTTGCCGGCAATAATGCCAGCTAAATGTTTATCCAGATATACTTACTATTGCAACATAAAAGAATCAGGCAGCTTTAGCCAGCCATACAATAATGTCTTTCAGCTTTTGTTTGTTAGTTTTTAGCTTGAAAATTTCCCATTTAAGAAAATGTATTTATATGTATGAACATATGTATTTATATTCCTATTACCCCTTCTCTTAATACTTTCCATTTATTACCCATTATAAATCAAGAGCTTGATGACGATCAATTCCATTTTAGCAATTCAATAATTTATTTAGTATTTCTCATAAATTGTCTATATGTATTTATCAATAGATTTATTTTTTATTCATATGCAATTAATTAATATATATATTGTTTAATTGGAAATCAGTCTTTTTTATTTAAATAAGAGTTAAATGCATTTTGTTTCTGTGCTTCTTTCGTTTGATTTCATTGATTGGATTGGATTGATTACTCGATTGGTTGACAGATAATGAATTAAAAACAAGTTTTTTTTAAATAATAATTGAACTACAATTTGTGTGTTTGTTGAGTTTTAGTATTTAGTTGCATTGTTGCTTGTCTTGTGCTTGGTGTTAGTGTTAAGAACTAAAGGTGGTATTTAAATTAATTGGCTTAGTTAACATAAATATACACGATCGATCCATAGTTGAAACTTAAAACTGACCTTGTTGCTCTCTCTTTCTCTGTCTCTCTATCTTTTCTCTTTTTCTAAACACTTAAAAAGCGGCGCATAAAATTTTATATCATAGACAACAATTTCATTTAATAATTTGCACTAAACAATAGTTTTTTTTTGTTTTTATCCCCATTTAGTTTACACGCGCACAGCAACACAAAATGCTTTGGGTGCAACATGCTGCCAGCGCGGCTTCCGATAGTGATATGTGTGGCTGCAACATGTTGCTAGTGGATTAGCATAGCGAAGCGGCGATTCGATTGTTGCTAAGGCAAAAGGCGCATAATATTTCATTTCTTTTTCGTTTCTGCATAAGCTATAGAGGCTACATATATGCCGGGATCATTCTAACTTTATCTTCAATTAGTTTTCTGTTTGGTTCTGAAGATTTCCCAAGCGAAAATGGAGCAATGAGTTGGGAATTGAACAAGATTCTTTAGATAAATCTGTAAAAGTATAGTTTAATATAGATTGTTTCTTTTTAACTGAACTATCTTGATGCATAAATATTTGATATAATTTTATTTTTATTATTTTTAAGGCAAACTGACAAACAAAAATTATAAAAGTTTCCTTGGAAAGCTGCAAAACCAGCGATGCATCAGCCGTAAGCATTGATGTATCGGCCATAAATATCGATGTTTTTTCAGCTCTAATTCCCAGGGTTGTCTCTTTTTGTAATTATCATGAACGTTTTTCGGAATCCTTGAGATTATTTAAAGAGAAGTACATATAACTACAAACATAATTACATTCTTTAAACTTATTATTCCCCATTAAACCCGCTCCTCAAACTCATTGCTCCACCTTCACTCTATGTGCCCCTTTAATATCGTTTTTTTGTTTCGAATATTATCTGGTTTTGTAGTCGATAAAGGCTAACTTTAAATTACAATTGGCGCTACATTAATCAATAGACTGAAAACATAAGCAACATTCAAATAGTTTATAGTGTGTGTTTGTGTTCGTTTCCCCTCTCCTTAGTCTAGACATCCTGCTGCTCCTTGAAGTGATGATAGTGATGGTGGATGTGCTCGTGCACATAGCGATGGATCATAGAGCTGGAGGCACTGGTGTCCAGTTCCACCTCCTGCGCCTGGACCTCCTCCCCCTCCAGCGACTGTTTGCCACCTTCCGTGACGGCCTCCGCCACAGCCTCACCCACATCGTCGTTCAGATCGATGAGGGTATCGGTGCTGACCACCTTGCTGGGTGTGCTGGTCAGCTGGGGACTGGGTGGCAGGTCCTCCTCTTCGCTGGCCAACAAATGGGCACACTCCAAGGCATCGCCGTAGATCTTGGAACCACCGGAACTCGAGTTAGAGGTTGGTGGTCGCTGCTCCGCCTGCTCCGGCTCCTTGTGCTTCTCCTGCAGCAGTTGGTTTTGTTGCTGTTGCTGCTGCTTGTGTCGGTGGCGCCGCTGCTCACGCTCCTTCTGCTGCAGCTGCTCACTCAGCTTGGCATAGATGAGATTGCCATAGTTCCTGTAATCCTTGCTGCTCCGCTGCTCCTTTTGTTCCTTCTGCTGTTGCTGCTGCTGCTGCTGCTGGTCCAGTCGCTGGTAGCCCTGCAGCAGATTCTTTTGATTCTTCTTGGGTATAGGCTGAACGGTGGCCACATTGCTGGGCGTGGGCGGTGGCGAGTGAGCGGCTGTTCCGCCACCGCAGATGGTGGCATGGAGGAAGGAATCGTAGCCACATAGATTCAGCTTGTTGTGGGCCGTATTGTGGGTTTGTTGGGCGGCCAAAACGGCCGGATTAATGGCCAACTGTTGGTGGTAGATGGGGATGTGCGGTTGGGGATGCTCGTGGTGGCTGTGATGCGGCTGCTGCGACTGGTGCTGCTGCTGCTGCTGATGGCCAGCGTTGACCTCGATGGATGCTGGTGACGCCACTGGAATGGAGGTGGTGTCCGCCGTGGGTGGACTGCAGCTGAGCGGCGATTGTTGGGCGACCGGACTGTGGTTGGCAATTAACGTTGGTATTTTCGAGCCCGTATTGCAGCGTTGGCGTTGCTGTTGTTGTTGTTGTGCTGCCGGTTGCCGTATGGGACTCACATTGGCTTGGGGTTTTCTGAAAAGTCACAAAATTCAAAAGAAGCCAATCAATTAGTGTTTATTTCAAGGGGTTTCCTGGCAGGGAGTGTTAAGGAGATCGTCATAAAGTTGTAAATCATAAGAAAAATAATACAAATGATTGTTCAAAAGATAAAGAAAATATGTAATTGAATTTGATTAATTTAGAAAACAACTTAAAGCTTTATTCATCTTAATTTGGAGAATAAAGTGAGTAAAATTTAATTCAATTTCCATTAGATTAATTAACTGATATATTTGGACGTTTAAAATGAATGAAAATAACTGAATTATTTAGTTCCTTCAGTAATTTCCAGCCCTTATCTAGGGGCTTCTTGAAAATGTCATTGCCCGGGCTGGGTGGACATTTCTAGCCTCGCTCTAGACCTCATTCCCGGCGTAATCATTGTGGACTTTTTTGGGGTGGATTTCATCGTGGGATTGGCTTACCCATTCAGCTGAAAACACAGGCGATTCTTCTCCATGCTCTCCCTGATGATGCTAATTAAATCGTTGCGATTTAGCGCCGATTTCCAGCACTCGGCCGACTTCCGTTGCTGCTGTTGCTGCTGCTGCTGCTGCTGATGCTGGTGGTGGGTGAGGGACTGGGGGCGGGGCTGACGCAGCTGCACACCATCAAGCATTAGGTCGCCACCACCACCACCTGCAGCACCACCCAGCGGTGGCGATACCGAGGCACTTTTGTGGTTCAACGGCTGGGCGGGCACCGCCTGTGGTTGCTGCAGATGTCGATTCTGCCAGGCGGAATCATTGCCCACCGAGAGGCTGCGCTGACGCGTTTCAAGGCAGTGATCCTGATACTGAATTGATGGCGATGAGTTAACGAAAAAAAAAGAAAAGAAAATAAAATTAAATTATAATTAAGGCAAAACCATAAAGTATGTGGTGAGCAATTAAAAAATATAACAAAAACAAAAGGCGACAGGTTTGTGGAAGGGTCTTGGGTAAGGGAACTGCTGCCAGGGAAGTTCTGGTAACTTCCTAAGTCTTAAGTTTTTCAATTATTCAAGTATCTATTAGTTTTTTATTTTTATTAGCCAAGCAAACAACAAATTGATTGTTTTTTTTTTAAATCTTTAGTTTTAATCAAAGCTGGCAACAGTTTGTGTTTAGTTTCGTTTAATATTTGATTTGTTTTTGTTATGATTTCGCTCGTTACCTTGTGCCTACCTTTTGTTTGCGCGCCCGCCGCAACATCTTCACCCGCTGCGTGGCCTGCTTCATGTAGATGTCCTGCTGCCGCTGCTGTTGCTGTTGCTGCTGCATGTGATGCTGGCGCTGTCCTGCCGGGCAATCCACCAGATCCCGCTCCCTTTCGCTACTCTCCGGCTTGCAGCATTTGAGATTCAGCATATTCTCGTAGGTATTGTGACCATTGTCCGGCGTGTGCTGCTCCGGACAGCACTGTTCCGGCCTGGCATTGTTCTTCTGATGATACCGCGTCTGATGGTGATGACCTGTCTTGCCACTAGCCTTACCACCACTCCCACTGGCCTGCTGCTCCACGGATGGCACCGCATCCTTTTCGCTGTTGCTGTCATCGTCCTCGTCATCGGACTTAATCAGTTTGCGTGGTCGATAGCGATGCTGGCGGCGGCTGACAGCGGATGTCGTTAGTGCAGTGGCCCCAACGGCTCCAGCTCCACCTCCAGCACCTGCCGACACTGTTTTCGACATGGCCGCCAGACCCGTGGGCAATTTCTTCAACTTGCTGCTACCGAATCCGGCACCAACACCAGCACCAGCATTGGGCATTGGCTGCGCTTTCGATTTACCCTCGGGACTGACGGTGAGGCGCACGTTGATTGTCTTGCTGCCACAGTGGGGCACCACCACGCTCTTGCCAATGGACTCGTATATGGTGTACACAATGCCCACGATGTCGTCCTTTGTTATTTTGCCATGGTGTCCGTCCAGGTCGTAGAATGTGAACGAGAACTGCAGCGGCTGTGATGACTTGCCGCCCTCCACGGACACGTCGCAGGTGAATTCCTGTTGTTAAAGAAATAAAGAAATAGGGAATTAGTAAGGGTTTTTATATAATTTTTATTTAAATTAACTTAACTTGAAGATTTTAATAGGTTTTCATGCCTTTAATTAAAGATTATAGTTTAAATTAGGACATACTGAGAAGTTAAGTAGAGATCTGCTTAAATAACTTTTTAAATTGAAAAAGAAACGTACACATAAGAAGTAGCAGTGAAAAAAGTATTTAAATAACATAAACAACTATTACAATATTAATTTAAACAATCTCTAAAGAATATTTGCCAAACAGTTGTCTACTTTCCAAACAAAAATATATTTTCTGCTAGTTATAAGAATTTAAAAGAATTCTTTAAGAAATCTCCCAACTATTTCGCAATTATTTAATCTTTTAAGCAAATTTAAAAGCTATATTCATCTCCATCATCTCCATAAAATATTTCCATAAACTTTTATGCCTTTCTAGTTCTAATTAAAACAAAGTATCTTCCAACACCTCTGACCCTATGTGTTTCTGTGTAATTTGCACAAATTTTCATAGTTTCCAAGCTCTCTAATAGCATTTTCCCCCCTAAATGTTTGCCAAAAACTTTTTCACACAAATTTTTAACAGCTCCATAAGCCTGATACAGTGGCAAAACTAACTTAAAATAACAAAAAATGAGGCGAGAAAAAATGCTGCTAATAAACTTTTCGGCATACAAAAAATTGTTCTGCAAAATTTCATGCTCGACCCGAAAGTATGCAACACTTTTTGCAATATGCAACATGCTGGAGGGAGAAGGAGCCACAGCTTCTGCCACTGAAAACAACAATTAAGAGCAACACAAGACCACTAAAGCCAGTCGAAAATTGTGGCCATAATTTGACTAAATATTTAATTTGCGCTGCAGAAGCACCCAGAGAGTGGCAGCATCATCATCACGGGGGGGCAGGAGCAGAACCATTACCATTGATAAAGTGGCAGTGCCCAGCAGCATCCAGCACCGAGCACCGAGCACCGAGCACTCCCTGATCTCCTGCCCCGCCTGGTCGCATATAAATAAATATAATTTCCTTTGCTGCTGCTGCCTCTGCTGCTTGGCTCTGCTAGATTTTTAATTGCCCCTGAGTGCTTTTCGTGTTTGTTGTTTTGCTTTTAATGGTTTTTATTGAATTTTAATGTTTTGATATTCTTTTCTCTTGTTTTTTTTTTGCTCTTTTGGCAAAACTGGCACAAGTTGAAACAGCGTCCGAACACGAAACACGGAATGCTCATCCGCAGTGGGTGGTAATGGAAAATTGCCGGCGCCCTTGTGTTAATGAAATATTTTTTCCCTCTTTTCTCGAATTTTATTTTCAATGCTGCCTGGTAGTGGGTGGATGTTGGAACAACAAATGAAGCTGAAGCCAGGCAGTGTAGCCATTGAAATTTTAATTAAAAGCACATTGAAATGTTGAGTTTATGGTCGATGTGCGTTGTGGGCCCAGTGGGTCATGAATTATGGCCAGAAATGTTGGCCAGTCTCGGATGGGGGTTGGGCGGCGGCTAACACGATAATAACAGCCAGCCAGCGAGTTGATTAAACTTGACCAAACACCTGGCTGGGGGTCAGATGCCGGCAAATGGAAAAGCAAACATCATTTAATTTATCATCCTGTATTTATAAGCCAAAAGCGATGGTTTGGCTAATTGAAAAGAAAGAGTAGAATGGGCTATGAAATACTCTTTGAAAAAGGGAGGAATAATTAAATAAATATTACATTTTAAGAAAACAATTGTTAAATATAAACTACAATACTTATGTCTTATTTTTTTGGGGCTATAAATAACCAGAGTTTAGTTCATGTTATTTCCTAGCTTCTCATAATTATTGTCTATAGTTTCTTCTATTTATAATTTGCTAAATATTCTATAAAATACATTAATAAAATCTATCTTCAATCTCCAGTCGAATTCCATGCTACCCCTTTTGAAAGTGAACAACAATTAGTGGCTTCATAAATATTTGTGTTGTGAAACGATGAAACCAAGACAAATCCAATCCATAAATTCATTAATAAATGAATGGAAATTGAATTCAAAATGGACTATAAAAAGCAATTGTTTATTGGAAATGATGGAATGGAAATATGAATGTTGCCGGCAGGCATTACCCCTAAAAATAACTCATAAGCTACACCAACTAATAGTAGTAGTAACTTGCGACTCACCTCCAATCGGATGCGTTCCTCCTTGTGGTGGTGCAAGTGCCGCGAGTGGGTGTGTCCGCTGCCATGCTGCTGCGTCATTGCCGCTGCCGCATCCACCACATCCTCGTCCTGCGTCGCCTGTTGTTGCAAGTACTTGCCATGCCGGCCATTGCTGCCGCTGCTGATGCGCAAATGTTTGCTATGGCTGCCGCCGCTGCTCACATCCTGCGGATGTGGATTCCCCGTCTGCGGATGCTGCTGATGATGACGGCCGGAGTTCGAGTTGGTGTTGTTGTGGTGGTGGGGATGCGTGCTGTGCGCCTGCGAATGCGACAAATGCTTGGCTGACGTACCGGAGGCATTGCCCGGCGGCGTTGTGATTATATTCACCACCGGCGATCGCATTTGTATATTATTGTCACGTTCGCTGACCAACAGAAGGTCGGGCGGGGCGCTGCAGGAGGAGGAGGCGCGCACCTGGTGGTACATCAGCTCCTCGGAGTCTGTGGTGCATTCCTGGACTGCAATGGCAAAAAGAGAAAAAATAAGTGGGGGGACCAGAGGGATGCTTTTAATTAAAATGCAAAGTGGCATGAAATTGGCGGCATCAAAACAGATTCGAGCCCCCGCTCTTTGGCTATCTAAATCCCGCGCTACTTTGTCGGCTTTCTACGGGGACACTGGGAGGAATCGGGGGCGTATAATCCATATTGGGAAATAAATATATTGTAAGGAAAGTT
This sequence comes from Drosophila kanapiae, assembly GCA_008042475.1. Lineage (NCBI taxonomy): Eukaryota > Metazoa > Arthropoda > Insecta > Diptera > Drosophilidae > Drosophila > Drosophila kanapiae. The sequence goes on from VNJM01000232.1 coordinate 1,146,327, forward strand.
ATGAGGAAAGACCTGCTTTTATTTTGGTATTTTTAGATACATTTAATATATTTATAATACAAGAAAAGACAGGTTACACTTTGAATATATTTATCATACCAGAAAATATGGTTTTTCTTTTCTAAATATTGTAAAAATAAATTCAAGTGGCTTGTTACACTTTAGGGGGGAATGTTATATAGCTTTTTTTCCACTGTATGCCTGTCGTTGGCGTCTTGCAATTTATTTGCAATTTGCACAAAGCGCATTACAACAGCACAAAAGTTTATGCCTCGACGCCAACACAAAGCGATGGCGACCAGGCGGCCAATGCCGGCGCCCCTTATCCCGCCATACCACCCTCCCCGAGCCACCCACCAAGGCCGATCTCTTTGAATCCCCTCGAGACACTTGAAAGGCGACTGCTCGGAGAGCATTCCTAATTAATGACGTCGACGGCGGCGGCGGCAACGGCGGTACTCAAAAGTTTTCCTTTCTTTTCTTGGTTTTTTATTTTTTGTGTTGGTCTCGGTTTCGTTTGGTTTCTTTCGTTTTTAATTGAAATGGCTACAGTATTATCTGGGCAATGGTGGCCATACGGGTCGGAGAGCCGAGAGCCGTAAGCTGAGCCGGGAGATGAGCAGTCGTCGACGGTCTGCGGTCGCTTTTGGCCCATTCATTTACTCATTACTCATACGACGCGTGAACCGCACCAAAGCGTAGCGAGTCGGCTGTTTGATGTTCAGTTATCGTTTGAACGAGGGAATTTGTTATTTCAAATATTTTAAAGAAGAGGGAATGCATTTTTGTATAAATATAAATTGAAATGGTAGAGTTAAAGTATCTTAAACAAAGTTTACTTCATTGTATAAGTTAAATAATAAGAATAAATAGTGAATAATTTAATTATAGTTACAAAAGGAACTTGAAATATTTTCTTAGATTTATTTCTCACCATTTTAAAACCTATTTCCGACCCTTTCTTTATTTAGTGTGCCACCAATTTACACAACTTCTAGCTTACCAAAAGATCCTTCACCTAAGTAAACTCCCTGCGGCCAAGGAAAAATAATCCGGAGAAGAAAACCCCACCGTTGCTGCAGCATAAACCCCACTTGACACATAAATCCCATTTCCACTAGCACTTCCCCCCTTTTTCGACGCCTTTCTCTGCAGTAATTCACTTCACTTCGCTTCGCTCTGAGTCCTCCGGCCGCACTATCCATTCTTGGCTCCCCATTGTATCTGCTTCATTTTAATTAATTAGCGCGCTTAAAAATAAAAAAAAAAAATCTAGAAAACCAAGGGGGAACCAAGAAGAATTTCCACTTCTCGCCTGCTGACCCAAATTTGCGGTTTAGCCCCGCTTTTCTATGCGCGTTTTTCCATTTACCATTTCTCATTTTTCATTTCGCTTTTCATTTTTCATTTGTGTGTGCGAGCGCCACGTCCTTGCCAAGGACCCCGCCCCATTTCAGCTGAGCTCAGGACATGGCTTTTAATTGCATGAACATTATGCAAGCAAAGCAGTCCCAAGTCTCCATTTTATATACTTTGTTCGTTGTTTTCCGCCTGTTTTCGTTGCTTTTGTCGTGTTTTTCCTTCGAAGGACCAGGCAGGGGTGGGGGCTTGAGAAAAGAGTTGCTGAGGTGGCGACAATTGAAGACAATTAGCCAAAGTGCCAGGGAAATGAGCTAGTCGTTGAGTTTCTGGCCAAGTACTGACATTGTTTACACTGCGGAGGAGGAAGGGTGTGAACAGAAGTTGACCCAGTTAACACTCGAAAATCGTAAATTGTAGGGCGAACGCCGGAAAATGAAATAAGAAAAGCAATCAGGGAAAAGTTGGACAGATATTGTGACAATATTACATGCCAACTAGATTTTATTTGAATAATATAAAATTTAAAATTAATTATTCGTTGATGTCTTAATTTTCTTACATTTTCTTCCGTAAAAATCACCTGACAAAATCTTGTCAAATGCCACCTGCTCTCTATCCTCCCCAAACATCTGTATTCCTTTTTATATTTTTCGGTAAACTTTGTGTTTTATTACGGACAATTTATAACGTTTTCATCCAATTTATGCGCATTTTTGATTTGCACCATAATGCCCAGTCACAAGCACACTAATTAATTATGCAAATCTCAGCTGGACTCAGCAACTTTTATCTACAGCATCTACAGCGAGACTTGATAACACCAAAATTACACATAGCATACAAGATGAAGAGAGTAGAAAAACGCATGGGGACATATGCTAATGAACATTTTATGAACTGGGCCTAAAACGATCCATAGATCCACTCCAGAGAAGCCGCCGCCACTTTAAACGAAGGGAACTCTGCACGCATTACTCATCCGCCACGTAGGCCGCTGCATTCAATTTGGTTTTGTACGAAGCCGTGTATTTCTTTTTTTTTTTTGTGATAGATAAGCCTTAGGCCGTGACGTTCCATTTATCATAGAAAATTCATGAGGCTGCGGCGCAGCCCATTTCGACACTGCGACCTCAACTCTCCTCAGGTAAGTCGAAGCCCTTGGGCACGGCTCTAGAGTCTCTATATATATATATCTATATCTGTGTATATATTGCGGTTGCCTTATTGCAGGGGGAACAGGGGGGAAATTGGAGTGGTCCGTGCTGGCCGTGGCTAATCATTTTCATTTCGTCTGCCCTGCGTACACATTACGCAAATGCACCAATTCAATTCATCATGGCCGGCAGGTCTTAAGGGACTAGGGCTTAGACTTTTGAGGTGAGGCTTCCCAGGGCGGTGCCCGGGGCCCCGAATGCCACTCAAAGTCATCGGAAAATGACGAGCACAGCTTTCTCCGGGCGGATAATGGAGATTTCTCTTACTGCTAAGGGACTGTCATAAGTTTAAAACCAAAGAATTCATTTTATAAGTTATTTTGGATAGTATTTCAAGTTAATATCTTAGCTCGCATGTTAGCTCTTATATGTATTACTTAATTCCAAGTAAATTCCCTTTGTAGGTCATCGGCAAGTCATGTATGCCGGCATGGGCCTTTTGCCTTTCGCCGTTCGCCATTCGCCATTCAATTTGCGCCTATATCTGTTTGGAGTGGCTTAGGCCAAAGTTAATTTGCAAGGCGGCATGTTTCATATCAGACGCCAAAATGCTTTCTTGATGACTCAACAACAACAACGAGTTGATTCCCATTGTGTCGGCCACTTGAGAGCAAAACATGTTCTTTTGGTTTATCTTGGCGCCACGATCGTCGGGCAAAAAGGCCGCGGTATTTGCTCAAAAAGAAAAACTACAGAAAGACGTTGAAAAAGGCCAAAAAAAAAGAAACACAAAGGCGATAATTAAACGCAAAACAAAGCGGCCGAGAACAGAAAAAAACCAAATTCAGAGAGTCTGAGATCCCAGGCTCATCAAGTGGTCGACCTTTAATTAGAAAAGGTGTACAACCCGAAGTAACGATAAATAAATACTCAAAGTCTTAGTCAATTTTAAATTCAGGCATACTTTTCACTTCCCAAATAAGAATTTACAAAATATTACATAAATTTCAAGCATATTTTATAAGTATTTTTCATTATTAGAACTTGTGAAGAAAACTTAATCAAGAAACTCCAAGACAAACCCACAGAGCCGTCTCTGCCTGGCAACATAATTTATTAGACAGATGATGTGCCAGTATGGCCACGCCAAGGAGCATAGCATTCGTTAAAGAAACGATATAAACCATAGATAAAAACTTCATAATTGCGTTTGTGTGGCCAAGCAGAAAACTGGGGGAAAAGGCAGGCCAAATAAAAACCGAAAAAAAAAAACAAAAAAGTGGCTGAGAGCACTGGCCAGATATCTCGTATCTGGCATGTAAGTGTTAATGAAGTTAAGTGTTTTTGACGCGAACGACGGACCGGCAATAACAAAAGCAACAAGCAATTAATGAGAAGTCGCATACCATCAAACCAAGCAAGTGGCGAGAAAACCAAAAAAAAAATGTCTGGAACTCTATGATAAAGATCAACAAATGCCAAAAAAATATACACAGAAACGAGGGAAAAATGTGGGCATCCGGCAATAGAAGGAACAGAAAAATGCTGCACGTGCCTGGAAAATATCTAAACATGGAATTTTAACATTAACTGAAGTTAAGTTAAATGAAGCAACTCATAAATAAGTTAAGTATTTAATTATAGAAGAGAGGGAATCGAAAAATAATTAGTTTAAACTATAAATACCTTTACAAGGTTTAAACAAGTTACTACCATTAAAGAAACTATAAGATAAATGCAGTAATTATAATAGAAAAGTTACCTAGCGAATATAATTGCTTAAATCCACTTCTATTTATTTTTCAAATATTAATTTAGACTTTAAAGAATATCTTTTAGATCCCCAAAGTTATTTCTTTTAACATTCAAGTATAAATACTCTACTTATTGAAGTTAAAGTGCCGGCAACTTAATCATCCGCCTGATCACAAGTCCATCAGTGGATCAGACCAACCTCAAGTGCTTTCTAATTTGTGCTTTATACTTCCCCTCTTTTTTTTTATAATATTTTTCTGACACTTCACAATTTACAACCACAATTTGGCATGGCCACTTATCGAGCCCGGCCGCAATAAGACCGGCGAAAATCAAACGAGTTCTTAAAAAAATTATTCACTATCAGCCAAAAGAAATCTGCCTCAATTTTTGTTACCTACTTTTATTTTGTTTTTCCTTTTTTTTTACCGGCTCGAAATCTTATCAGGGAAGGGGAATGAGAATGCTTGCTAAATACCAGTAGCAATTATTTCGAGGGGAAGCCAAGAGTGGGGCAGGTTGGAGAGGGGGGAAGAGGAGGGGGGTTCTGGTAACGTTTAATTAAACGCCGATAATCGATGCGCCAAACCCAAACAGTTACACCGCCCGGACCGGACTTGGCTTTATCAGTGTCTGAAGTTCATGGCGCAAGCACATAGTGAAGGGCTGACTCGCTATTTGCGAATGGATAATGCATTTTGCCTTGATTTTTTGTTGTTTTTTTTGGCTCGAACTGGCCCCGATCTGTCGGCGTTTTTACAACTTTTCTTTAATGTCACAAATCAAGTGAAACAAATGCCGACAACGTCAGGGCATCGCAGCAGATCGAGCGTGCCTTTTGTCCGATATATATTTGTCCCTAGTGCTGCGGCAACGGCGGCCCTCTTAACCCCACTCCACTGTCATCTGTCGACTCTTAACCCATGCCATCCTGAGCCCCAGCTCAGCACGTGTCGGCTTGTTGGAGGCCTTCATCTCCGCCGCTAGCAACGTGTTCGAAAAACGGGTTTGCCGGGCATTTGTATCTGTTGGATTTTATATCTCTATAAGCCAGAGGTGGGCATACCGAATAATATATACAGTTTGCACAGAAAATACTCTTTTTTTTAAGGGAATAAACGAAGGTGAAAGTAAACTATAAGTAACACAAATATTTAGTGAAAAGTTAAAGCTGCAAGCTAATATTTTATTTTCTGATAAAACTGGCTTGTTACCAAATAAATGTAAGGAAAATATTGAAAAATACCCAGAAATACATTTTGTAGATCAGTTTATATCTAATATCAGTTTCGAGTGGATTTTACTGCCCATAAAGTTGAGTTTAGAGCATGAGCATATCGTCGTATCTTGGCCATAGTTGTAATGTTTTCATTGAGCGTGTGTGTGTGTGTTAACTTGGCTAACACCCCTCTCTCTCTCTCTCTCTCTCTCTTTGTCTCTTTCCTCTCTGTGTTGGCTGTCTCCTGCTGTGGTTTATTTAAGTTTTGCGCCCCAAGTTTGCTGCGGCTACACACAAACGGAAATTAATTACAAACAGCGCGCTTAAACTCGCCGCAACAACAACAAATATAATAACAAACAACAAAAACAATAATGAATGAGCGGCATAATAAACGAAGGCTGTTGTTGTTGTTGTTGTTGTTGCTCTCGGCCATTAACATTAAAGGCGTTAATTTCCAACATAAGCAAATTATTTGCTGCCTTCCTGCGCCACAGTGTATCTTTTTTTCTTTTTTTTTTTTTGCTGGCGCCAATTTTCTGGAATTTTATCAACACAACAAAAAGTTTCCCATTCCCATGGCAGTTAGTTATGCGCGTATTTTCAAGAGCTCGTATTCGTTCTAGCTGCTGCTTCAATCAAATGTCAATCAAACAATGCTCCAGTTTTCACGCTGTCATTCTCGGTGCCTCAGTTGGTGTTATTGTTGCTGTTGCTGTTGCTGCTGCCCAGTAATTTGATTGCTAAAGCGTAGAAGCTGCAGCGAATTGTGTAAATATGCATGTACTTTGTATCTGAAACAAGGCTGGCGACACTCCAAGTGTTCGTGTGGAGCCCCAGAATTTTTTCAGACAGATGATAAGATAGGGTAAGTGTCGTTTGTTTTTTTGGGGGGGAGGGTTTCGGGTGGCACACACGCACAACATGATGCTGCGAGGGAGGATTCGAGAGTTTGAGTTCTGGAGAGGCAGAGACTCGAAGATGGTAATATAGCTGAAGTAAATAGGGTTTTCTAATTTTTTTAATATTTTAAAGATCACTAAAACACAATTAAATTGTAGAAATAAATAGTTATTCCTCTATTTAATTGAAGAGTTTAATAAAAACCCAAGAAACCCCACTGAATTTCCAACGAATTACACTTATGTTAATCTCAAAAATTCCCCTTACTCAACTTCAACATTCTTAAGGCCCAAAACTCTTGCCTTTTTACCCTGAACATGGCCAACATAGCCATCACTCACTGCCCTCGTAGCCTCTCCACTTCCTCACTTTAAGAAAAGGCCCTCAAATATCACATATCACATATGCCTAGGCATTTACGTAAATTATTGTGCTGTTTTTTTGTTTTTGCTTTTTTAGTGTTCTCTTTTTTTTTTTGGTTTGGTGTTGACTGTTTTTGTAGCTTTTGACTGTGTTGGCCCTTTTTATGGTCATGTAAAAAAGTGCGCGACACACGAGAGTTAGACAGAGAAGGGGCTGAAACTGAAACTGAGACAGGGAGACATCTCAAGTTTTATGCGTTTTTTTTTTATTATTACAAGAGGCGGCCTGGCCTTTTTATGACCACCTGCAATGCCAAAAAGCCAGAGATAAGAGATAAAATTTGTATAAATAATTTAGTAAGAATTTGCACGCAGCAAAGGCAATAAAATTGTACAAATTATGAACTTGAGGCGTGTGTTCCGAATGGAAAGGAAAGGGAAACTTGAATGGAACTCTCGCTTTCTGCCAGTGACATACATGCACTCGAGAAGAAAACTCAAGAAAATACTTGTTATATATGTATATATTTGTATATATATATTGTATTCGCATTCCCACACCCACTGGCATCCATGGAGTGACTTCAAAAGCTTTCGTAGCATTGTAATAATAAAATATACACACAGAACAGAATTATTATGCTTCTTTCAACTTTTGCGCCTAATTCACACTTTGTCCCGCCTCCCCCTTCCACACCCTTCTCTGGTTGTGTGTGAAAATTTTATGTATTGCCTTTAGCAGCATCATCAAAAAAGAAGAAAAAAAAATACAGCGGAGAGAGGGACTCTGCCCCATTCCGCCCAAAAAGAAGACATCAATATGAAATTTTTGTCACGTTTTCTAATGTGAAGAAGGGGGAGCCGGGGGGGGCGTTTGTAGGGAAACCATGATGCGTAGCCCCCCGTTGGGCCCGCGGGCAGTAGCGTAGCTTAGAAGGGGCTGTCTCCCGACAAAATAAACCCTCATGGTTTCCCCTCCAGCGAACATATAAGATCTGTAATATTGGTGTGAAAATTGAAAACGTTTCGGGGACATCTTTATTTATAGAGGGGGTAAAGGGGAGAACATTTGTACGCCTTCAGGGAGAGAAATTCAAATTTGTTCTAATGGGAATATCTTATAAAAAGGCAGAGCTAAGGAACAATTTTTAGAGAATTTTTATTAAGTGAATTTGCTTCAAAAATATTCAAGACAATATTCTGAAAGGGTACACAAATTTTTGCCTTTCCAAGAGGCTTAAAAATATATCATAATATTTATTTATAATATTTCTATAACATTCCTCTTTTTTATCCTCACTTCAGAGAACTTTAAATAAGTGAATTATGTTCTAAAACATTTAAAATACAATTCTATAAAAAGTCCACAAATGTTGGCCTTCTAAAAAGGCATCAAAATATATAATTATTTTCTCAGTTATTAAATTAAATATAGAACAAGTTTAGTACATATTTAATCGTCTTATTTGGTGTATGTTTTCCTTGTTCCACATGATATATTTTTTAATATTCCTCCTCTCCATCAGCACTTCACTTGCATTTCATCTGTCGCCCATCGCTCATCTTTGCCGTATAATATTATTTTTCTATCATATATCAATAAGAACATCAATCATTGCTTGCCCTACCCCCCATTCTGATCCGCTGACGCCGCCGCCACTGGCATGGCTCTCTATCATTTGCAGCCATCAATGTTTTTATGTTTTATGTTATATGCCATGTGCTATTACTTTAGCATTGGCGAACGAACGAACACTCTTCTGCATGCCACACATCCTTCTGAAGTCGCCACACTGCCAACAGGGAGAGCTCTCTCTCTGCCCCACCCCTCCCTTTAACATTGGCACCTCCGACAAGCCATTAAACGGACACACACACACACACAGATACTTCGGCACCGATACGGATACAAATTCAGAGATACATTCTCATCCCAATCTCGCACACAGCCATGCCACGCATGACTATAAAGTATATTTTAGCATGTCAAGCGTTGCGCATCCGCTTTGATGTATATTTGACAGTTTTTATAGCGGCTTTTATCTGCCAACTACTTGGCCAAATCCCCACCTCTCCTTCCCTCCGTACTCCTCCCTACAGCCACCCTTCATGCCGTTTAGCTGCTGCTTTAAGTTAGTTGGCTAAAAACAACAATTTCTGACGCTGCTTCTGCTTCTATTTTGTGTTTTTTTTTTTTACATTTTCTTTGTTTTATTTTTTTTGCGCGCCAACCGAAGAATGCTTTTGAAGATTTATATTTTGTTTTTGTTTGCGTTTGTTGTTGTTTCGGCTTTGACTTTGAGAGCCAGCCGAGAATGCGTCACACGCATAAATTGTTAATTCATTTTTGGCTCTTTGGAGAGCAGCCGCCGCTGCCGCCGCCGTCAGGCAACAACTCGATTGCCCACGCAGTCGGCCAACTCATTCAGTAATTTCTCGGTTGTATCTTCTGGCCGGAAAATGCATCTCAAGTGCATGCGGCCTAGATACTCGAGAACAGAGAACGCGTGTGTACTCTTTGTATCCGTCAGATTCTCTTTTGTCGGTCTGCTGTCACTTTTGGTCTTTATACATTCTCAGGGTATTTCCTTTTTGTTATTTTGTGTTAGCCTCACCCAGAGAAATTTATTCAAAATTTTATAGACATTTTCTTACATGTTTTCGGAATGTAATTGGATCAGTTTTGAGTTTCTTTTAAGAAAATATAATTAAGTGCGGGAAATGTTTAAAACATCGTCAATTTGTAGGCCATAAATGATAGTATTTCTTAAATATTTCTCATTATATTACCATCTTTATAAAAATAATTAAACTCACAATATTTCCTTAAATTTTGTATAAATAATTGACTTCTCTACTTGGTTTTACTAACTTCTTGCTTAATTACAAAACTCTCTGAGTAAAATCTCATATATTGCCAAGTAGTTCGCCAATATTTCTGCCACTTAACTAAAGTATTTCACATATTTTCCCACTTTTTACGATGCTTTTATATAGCTACTGTGCCAACAAACGAACGCGACGCCTTTGTCTTCGGCGACAAATTCCGTGTTTTTGCCCGCCTTCGCATTTGATTCTGGAGTTGCTTTTGGCCAACTGTGGGCGGTCCCCTCTGCCACAATTTGTTTGCACAATTACCTCAAACGCAAACAGGCAGACAGACAGACACACACACACAGCCCAAAATGCGAACCATTTTTGTGCAAACGGCGGCAAATTAAGTTTCTTCACATAAAGTCGGGAATGGATATTGGATTCACCCCCTCCAAAAAAAAAAAAAAGAACGTTACGAAACGAAGCTGGCGACCATTTGGCTAAATATTTAATGAAAATATGCGCATTTCCCAGGCATACGACTTTGGCTTTGTCTTTCGATTGCAATTACATTACGCCGCCGTCCAGGCCAGAGCAACAATAACAGAAATTGCGTATACGCAAGGATATCTGCGCACTTTGGCCGTTTGTGGATTATTCATGCAATGGCCAGGACGATTTCATTATTTTAAAATCAACAAGGATTTGCATAAGCTGATTGCATCCATAGCCCACACCCATCTCTTCACCCATCAATTATTAATATTCTTTAAGCAAACACGAAACTTTGATTAAATCCAGTGTGTTTTTATTCTCCGAATGCGAAACTTTGGCACATAAAATAGTTTTTATTGGTTTGGTTCTTGGAATTGTCGCCATTCCTTTTTGTAAGCCACTTGCCACCATAATTAACTATTATTCGAGGGCCACAAACCATCTTGAGTTCGTCGGCTTAAGTGGGATCCGTGGGTCCTGAAGGAGCTCAGACGTGTGCAACGCTCGCGAGAGTTAATGTGAAGTTTTGTCGAGTGTCTCCAACTATGTGACAAAGTTGAAATGGCACAGAGAAGGAGTGGGTTTCATTTCGAGAGGGGTTAACTGATGTTTGGAGTGCCAAATAAATATAACTAAGAAATAAGAAATAATAAGATAGAGCTTAAGAGGTGTCTCTAATATTTACTTCACTGAATCTGTTGCCTTCTTCTCGTTTTGTGAAACTACTCCTACTCTGAATCAAGTCTCTTATATGGGTTATCCTATCCCTTTGAGGCCCACGCCTCTGTCTCTCCTCCTTGCCGCCCATAATTTGCCTCTCACTCGACTTCGAGCCTGGTTGACTTGACTTGGCCTGGCCTGGGCCTGTGTGGGCCTGGATTTTTGTTGCCTTTTGCCTGTCGTTTGTTTACTTTTCATATGACAAAGTCAACCGACATCGTTGTCGGCAACTTCTTGCTAACTTTTTGTTTTTCTGTACTCGTTTTTTTCCACTTTTTTTGTTGTATTTCAAACAACAAATACTCCGCACGCAGCACGTTCTCCAGTCGAGTTGCCAGTCGGTTGTCGCTGCACGTAGCATATTTAAAAAATAAAAAAAAAAGACCGAGAAGAAGGAAACAAAAAAGCCTCCGATTTACGTACTGAAAAACTTGCAACTTGGCGAGACTCTGACTGAGATTCAGCGCGGGGTCCCAGGGATCGGAGAGTCAGAATCATATGTGGGCTCTGACAAGGGGCTACTGTTTGGCCGCTGGAGGTTTCCTTTACATTTTTTTGTATTTTGTGTGAGTGTTTGTGCTCTTTTCCCCCCAGTTCTTTGTGGCAAGAAAAAAAAACCAGTAGCCAAGAGGCAGCCCAAAAACTTGCAGGCCCCGGCTCCATGCCACGTTGCACTCGAGTGAATGCCAAAAAAGTTGAGGTTTGTTATGCTCGTTATACTCTGGCACTTGACGGGGTCTATCAATTATGGAGCGGTAAAAAGGCTTTGAAGAAACCGAGCTTCCCCAACAACTTGGTGTAATTTCAAAGGTGAATCAAATTAGGGAAATGCTTTAAATTCGTCACTAAATTCCTTTTAATTCAGGGGGAAATTGTAATAAATAGTTTGCAGGCTTTAAATGTGCCTTGTAAGTTCTGTTAAATAATGCAAAATAGTTTTCACGGCTTCCAGGGTATCTAAGCCTTCGTTCTATGAATCCCATGACTTTATTTAATTTCGTTATTCTTTTATGTAGCAAATGGGAGGAAACTAACTGCACATTGTTGTTGTCGCTGACCCCTCGCCTTGCTGGCGGCCAAAATGAAACTAGCTTTTGGCCTGGCCGGCAAATATTTGCGGTTCAGCTCAGGGCCCAAACCCCCATGGAGACTCAGTAAGAGTCGTACACCCCTTCTTCTTTCCCGCCTGTGCAGAATTCTTCTCGACTACAATTTGATTGCATTTTAACAAGGGGTTCGTTGGTTCGTTCGTTCGTTCGGTTTGGCCAATTTCCTCATCGTCTTTGGCTGTTGCGATGCTGGAAAAACAATAAGCAGCATTTGAAAATTCAATTGTTATTGCTGGCTTTTCTTTCATCTCGTCATCGTGGCCCGTCTCTTCCTATCCATACACACACACACAGAGTCTAAATTGTTTTCCATTATTTTTCTGACTCAGCAGGGAAAGAGGAGGCTCTTCATCAGCTTTTGATTGCTGTCCAGCTGGCTCTTGAAGTATTATTTTCTTCAGTCTTTTTTTCCCCTCTCTCTCTCTCTTTTCTGATTTGTCATTATATTTATGAGTTACAACTGCTGTCGCCGACCATCCCCAGAGCCGTTGGCCATAACATGATTTCCGTTTTAGGACTTCAACAGACTCTGCGGGCAAGCAATTAAGCGAAGCGAACAACATCTTGAGCGGAAGTCATTTGGCTTCGCTCCTCAACCGCTTTTCAAGTGGGGTTTTGTAATTGATTTTCCTCTTGTTCCATTCCCATCGACAAGAAAACCATTTAATTGCCCCCCCTAAAAGACGGGCCGCAAAAACGCACCAAAGTTTCATGCAAATAACCATTTTCTAAGCCCATATCCCATGTCCCATGTCCAAGAGCTCGGTGCCTTATTGGCACATAACTTGACCCACTTTCTGGGCGTGCCTCGGGTCATTATGAAAAGTAAAAAAAAAAAAAAGAAAACTTCTGCCAAGCGGAAGGGGCAACGCAAGTCCGTGATGATTGCGAATTGTTTTCCCAAGACTTTTCTCTAAAGAGATACTTTACCGACTTTACCAAGGCCTTTCGAGGCTTCTAGCCAGCAGCTGTTGCAGTTTTCAGATATCTAAAATACTTGAAGTTACTCTTAAGGCCAGTTACACAAGTTGTTAACGGTTGGGGCTTGAAGGAACTCTGTTTTCTCCTTGACGGCGATGAATTTATGTAGGTCTGGCTGGGCCAAGTTTATAAGCTGTTTTCCACAAAATAATTATAAGTAAGAGGCTTTAAATCTCAGTGAATTATTAAGGTTCTTACTATAAAGTTAGATTTATTTTCAAGGAAGTTTTTAAGTATTCTACGATGTTTGGATAATGAAATTACTTTAAAAATGTTGTTACCAATTAATTTACTAATATAAAATAATGTTTACTTTTAATATCTAACTTTGTAATATTTATTTAGATAGTTTTATGTCTCTTACTATATATTTAAGTACCTTTAAAAGCTTTTTAAACAATCTGGCCAAGAATTTTCCGTTTACCCTCCAACCTTATCCCATCCTTAAATTCCCTTTGTTCCATTCGTTCTCCGTTAGTTTTTACCCAATTTAAGTAACTGTTTACTTTATTCCCCTTCCGTTTTCCTCCATTTCCTTGGCCAAAATCAGAAAACGTGACAAAAAGTCGACAGAAATTTGCACTCACTAAACCACATACTTACTTAAACATTCTGACCAAGGGCCAATCATTTCTGCCCTCCCGTCTAAACTTTGGCTTAAAGAGTGTCCTTTGTGCCCGGCTTTAAGCTTGATTGAAAATTGAGAGAGACCGACATGCCCCAAAAAAGAAAAAAAAAAAACCGGAGGAAGTAAATGTGGTTGCCCTGATCCCAGTGATAAAGCACTGCCCCAAAAAAAAAAAGAGGAAAACTTTTTTAAATACACTTAAGCTATGCTGGTTGGCCAGGTTTTGGAGGAGCATGGCGTCCTGGTCAAATCGGCCACGACTTTCAGTCAAAAGTCCAGAGCTGCTTTGAACTTTGGGCGGCACTCCACAGCCAGGCTAAAGCCAAGGCTGTAGCCGATGCCGCCCACTTCCTTTCGCTCTTTGGCAACAAAGTTAACTTGATTGAACTTTGTTTGGCTTCGCCTTTAGCTGCTTTTCCCCGCCAATGTTTTTCTTGTTCCCCGCCTTTCTTCTCTCTTGTTCTATGTTGTTTGCGCTTTATAAAACTAAATGGAAAATAAATTTTGTTTGCACTTTGTATGTAGAGGAAAAAAAAAAATTGTGCGAAGAGAGGAAATGGCAACTTGAGAGTGTGAAGGAAAAAGTTTTTCAAATGCCCGGAGACGTTATCCCATGAGGGTGGTTCTTCCACTCCTCATCGAGTGTGGATTGGGTGTGTGCTTGTGTGTGAGTGTGGGGAAATCCCCGGCTTAATTGTGGCGCATTTCCTGGAACCCTTTTCATTATTTGATGCATTGTATCATCAGCAGACAATAAACTGCAGAATTTCGAAAAGGAACTCACAAAGTAAGTAAAATCCAGGCCGTTAAGGGAGTGAATCTTTGGCGTACACCGCGATTGGATTTGTTTAAGTGAAGAATTTGGGAAAGAAATAGAGGTAAAGTTTTTTCATTTTAATTATTTATACTTGTCTTTAAATTATTAACAATATGAGAACGAAAAATGTGCCTAACTCTACACCTTTTATTAAACAATTGTGTCCAGTTATTAAATCTATTAAAGGTCTCTTTTACAAAATTGAAATTTCCAACAAACAACTTTAGTATACAATCTTAATTAAGCCCAATCTCTACTTCCTTCTGTAATTTTCTTTATATTTCTAGATACAGTTTTTGGGGTTGTAAGCCACCCAAATATTTCTCCAAGTGCTATACCATTTCCTCCTTTTTTTTGGGGGTGGCTTCCGTTGCAGCAAACGGCCGCCGCCTGCAATCCCGGCGATAGCAATCCCAATCCCTGGCTCTTGTCATATTTCCTGACGCTGTGTCTGAACGGCTTTCGGACTGCTTTTGGGCTCTGGGCTCTTCTAATTTGGGGGCGTTTAAGCCGGTTTTATTTCGCTGGAGTTGGAGTGGCCAAATAGCGACGGGTAGTGGGGTCTAAGGGTTGCTTTAAAGCAACGAACGTGACTCCTGGCTTTGGGAACTGTCAAAAAAGTCACCCTTGTTTGATTTTTTTCGTTCTTATAACTAAATAGCCAAAACTGCTGACTTGCCTATCGATTTTGGTCATTTATCGGTCTAATGCGATTATAATGCTTCAAAATATTCCCGAACTAAGTTCTCTCCGAACTGAGATTCCGATTCGGCAGCAGTTTGTCAAAGCGTGAAAAGTACAACACACCCCCAAGTGGGTAGAAAAAAAAAGAAAAAAACAGAATATATTGGTAACTCACGACGCCTCTAAGGGTTGACTTCTTTGGTTTTGGTACACACCTGCAAGGAAAGAGAATAAGGGTTGCATTAGTCGAGGAAGTCATGTTGGAAAAATGTGGAGTTGGGGTGGGGAAGGACAGGATAAGAGGACCCGTTGAAGGCATCAATCAGGCATGCCATCAATCAGTTTATTTAATCAACTAGAACGTGAAGGAGTTGACATGTAAACACTGGGCTATGCCTTAAGCTAAATCAATTCCCCCGAGAATCCGAGACTAGATTATGTTTTCGGTTATTCTGATGGATATACCATGGTTCGATGCATCTAACAGTTTCCTTTGTGAAATTGAACTACCAGCGGAATTAGCTTTCTTTCATCTTTTTTTGGTTAGTTTACTTGGTTTTCCCCCATTTTTTGTTTTGTGTATTTCCGCTACGTGATTGAATTTCATCGCATATTTCATCGCATGATTAAAGGGAGGAAATTAGATGTTCTGGACATCTGTATTTGTATAAAGTTGTAAGTCATGGAAGCAATCTACAGAATAATAAATATTGACAGGATCTCTTGATTGTTTTTGGTTTTAAAGGAGTATACTCTAATTTAGGCTCCTCAGAGAGTATTCATAGTTTAGGGGAACTTATGTATTTAATAATTTCTTTAAAAATAGGACTACCCTTAGTAAAGGTATTTACTGATTCCCCTTTTCTATCTTAGTTTTAAAACCTTTATGTTTTTAGCCCTAAAAGGAGTTCGCCTTGTTTCTGCTGAAGTATTATTTCTTTTTTTTTCAACCATTTAAGGTGCCTGGCATAACTTCTGATCATACTTGGTTTTCCAAAACATTTATAACAATTTCCGCTACCCGTATTTGGAGTTCCTTCCAAATCCTCCGCCTCTGGCCCGCCATCGTATGTTATGGTCATTAGGCCTAATATGCGTTAATGCTATAAATAAAGCCTCGTCGCCATACGATTATGGCATACTAACAAACTTCGTTTTGTTTTCGTTCAGGATCCCTCTTATTTTCCTTTGCTTTCTTTCTTTTTCTTCATTTTTGCACATTGTAGGATAAGATGTGGGGGCTTTTCCCCTCCTTTCCCCGAGATTTTCCCCGCTAATATGAAATGTAATTTACAGTTGGCGGAGGAGAGACAACGAAACGGCTCCGGCGTTGACAACAGGGCCAAGTGTGGAGGTCTTTAACGTCTTTAATCCAATTTCCCAGAGACATGAGACAGCGCAGACCGTGAATGAATACAAATGTGGCGCATGGTACGTGTTAAATTTTCCCAATTAAATGGGTTGACAGAGAGTTATTTTCCCCGTCATTTGCAGCTCGTCTCCTAATCGATATTTATATTTTGTTTGGGCCATTGACTTAATTCCTTATTCTCTGCTTTCTGCACAACGCAAATTATGCAATTCAAATTAATGCTGCCATTATCCAACGAGTGGATGGAGAGAGACGCCTTCCTTTTTTCTTGTGTCTCTTCTATATATATTTTCCTTTCTTTCCCCGCTTTTTTTTTCTTTTCTTATTTTTCTTTTATTTTTTTTTTTTTGGTAAAATGAAATTAATCCAGCTTGGCAAATGCCAGGCACGTATCAATGTGGATGTGGCGGCCTGTGGATGTGGCGGCCTGTGGATGAGTCTCCATTTCTGCTGTGTTTGTCTTTTGTCTTTTTTCGAGCGAGTCTTCTTCTCGGTCTGCAGGCCCCCTCGCCGCTACCCATATATGATTTTTCAATAGCTTTTCCCGCTCTGTCTGGAACCAATCCTAGAACCAAAAGGCATAGAACAAAAGGCCTACGGAGTTGCCTTAATTCTGTGTGCTTTGAAATCGAATTAGGCTACTACACAGATACGTATATTTGGCTGTAAGTGTCTACGTGTGAGATGACCCCTCTACACTGTACAAAAAATGAGGTTACCTTGTTATTTATTTACATTTATAAATTATTTTCTTAAAATGTTCTCCTTAAAGTTTATGTTGCCTGCCAAACTAAACCAGAAATTACCCTTTTTCGGCACTATTTCTTTTCTGTCCCTTGGGTTTTTGGTGTTTTTCTGTTTTTCGCAATTTTAGGTAAGGAGGGGGAGGGGGAGGGGGGGGGCTGAATTTATGCCTACCCCGCCCTCCCTGTGACTTTCACACACGTAACCTGGTTGACAGCTGTTGCCCAGAGCAAAATGCGGACAAGGGAGTGGAGAGATGCTGCTGCTGCCATGGCAGAGATAACAACGAAAAGGCGAAATAAGCAAAAATATACATAAGTATACATATATCGTACTAAGGGACATTTATATATATATATATATAAGGTATATATATATTTGGGGGAGTGGCATCGTTTGTAGGCTTTGCATTGTTAGCAGTTGGCAGTTACCTTTCGGTTAAGTCGGTCCTGGCTGGAGCTGAGACATGGCATAATTGGGCTACATTGGCATTTCACTTTTGGCCCAACGGCTGTCGCCGAAGAAGACAGGCAGGCAGGCAGGAAGCCATAATAGGAATAAGTTGAGAGGGAATAACACAAATGTAAATGCCACACAAATGGCATTGAATTGACCCAGTTTCTTGGTGGGCAAAATTTTCAAGTTAAATCGGTAGAGGCGACAAAAGAGTCATGGCAAAAAGGCTAACAAAAATTTGAAGTTAAATGAGTAGAAGATACAAAAGAGTTTTGACAGAAAGGCTAACAAAAATGTGTCCTTAAAACTTGGCTATAATTTTCTGTAGATTTATTAAATCATAAAAATAGATAACTGCCTTGAAATGTAGTTTATATTTAATTTTGCTAGGTCTCTAAAATATCTTTAAATATGTTTCTTCTTCCTTTGATTGTAGCTACCATATAACTCTACTTAAAACATTTTAAGTCAGATATTTAAAGGAATATATTTATTCTGAAAATACTGCAAATAAAACAGCTATCATTATATTCCCAATGGCAGGCATTTATAAATATTAGTATGCCTGATCTCACCTTATCAATTCCCATTTAATTCGCCCTGTTATTGCCACGTCTAAACTGCTTATTGGCAACGTAAATCTACATCAACTAGACATTTCCCATTCCATAATTTTTCCTCACATTTATTTTTCCGCTCATGTCCTTTGTTTCCGACATCTTTGTCACCTGAACATCCTTCCGCTTCCTCTCACCTTCCGTTTGGTCTCCTATTCCATTACAGATTACGCAGCGCACACATCCAAGGATCCTCGAGGAGGGAAAATCCTATCTCCACTGCTGTTTGTTTGTGCGGGAAATGGCCTTCCACCCTACGTAAATTGGTCATAGCCCTCCAAGGGGCTGATGTCTGCTGTCTTAACTCGAAATCTTCGACGGCAATTTTCACACCAAAAAAAAAAATGAAGAGATGGAAAAGGAAAACACTTCCTACTACTTTAGACAATCCCTTGAAATACCTTCATTATAGGGAGCCCAGGAATAGGTATCGAAATCGGAATCGGCAAACGGAATCACAAAATGCCATCGGAACGTGGCATCAAAATGCCCTCCAGAGCATAAGCGTCTTTTATTTTATTGTTTTGTCAACGCTTAAAAGAAATGTTTTCCATTTAGTTGAACACTTATGAGTATTGTGCTCTCCGGATACGTTTTTGGGATTTAAAAAGTAGAAGGCGTCGACGGCGGTCGGGGAAAATATGGCTGGAAGCTTATGTGTGAGGGCAGCACGAATGTTTGTGTGCCATTGACGACTTTTCACACCACATCAAAAGGCGACGAGGCGAGTGCACTCAAGTGTATAAACAATGGCGTTAAGTGTTTAAGTGCACGGAAATATCAGAGCCATGGATTGGCCTCGAACTCGAACTCTCAAACGCCCCCCGTCTTTCCCGCTTCCAGCTTTAATTTCACTTTATGGCATTAGCAATTTAAGGAAAGAAGAAAAAAAATAAAAGGGAAAAGGAACACTCAGATAGAAGCAGACACAAAGTTTAATTGCTGGCAACAGCTTGGAAATAGTTACAGATAGAGCTGGAGCAGCATAAAAAACCGCACTGGGACTGGTCCCGGGTCCATGCCACTCCAAAAAAAGGGAAAAAATACCCGGGACCAGCGAAAGATACATATATAGTAGCTATATATAAAAGAGCAGGGGCCAGAAGAGATAGTCCAATAGAGACATTGGTGTATAATTTTATTGGCGCTCTGCGGATGCCAGATGGCGCCCAACGAAAGGAAGCTCCATTCCCGTCGCTTTTACAGGTGGCAACCGTTGAAGGTGGACGGGGGGAGGGGGACTGAGACAACCAGTTGTTGGCTTAATTCAATGAAGCGGCTTAAGGCCAACATCAGCTGTGGCCAGCTTAAGTTAACAGTTTAAGCCGAAGCGTAAGTAACTAGAGCTGGTCTTTGCCCCACGATTAGCTTAATTAAGAGAACGTGTGCGAGTGTATATATGTCTGTGTTGGCCAAACAAAATCCCCCTGGGAAGCCAGTTGGTAATTAATAACACAGGGAGGTGGGAGGTGCAGAAAAAACTTGTTGATGGATTGACCAGTTGATCGATGAACTCGGTTCAGTTTTTAATTCAAATTTTTAGACATTCGATACAAGGAAAGATGATAAATCATCATAGAATTAATTTAAAATGATGTAGTTGAGTAATGTGAGCTGGATAATATTTAAACAAGAAAATAAGACGACTTTGATGGGTTTAAACAAAGCAGTAACTTTTTTCTAACATTCCCCATGGCTTTCAGAGTATAAACTAAGTCGAGAAATACTAACAATATCCATTAAATCATGTCTCTACCAGGACAATGCCATCTAATCGCTACATAAAAATAGAGAAACTAATGGCTAACTGAAAAAGCATTAGCTTTAATGGCTTTCCTTGTGGTCGGCTAACTTCTCGCGTTTTTAATTGGTTGGAAAATGCCAACGTAAGTAACAGTTAATTGCCTTTAAGCAGCCATACCAGAGCATGTGTACCCAAGTGATCCTAGACCAACCCAAGCCCAAGCCCCAACCCAACCCAAACTCCCCTTTCCCGTTGCAGTAAATAGTTTCGACGGTTTATTCCACTTGGCCTTTTTTGCTGCTCATAATTAGATGCATGACTTGGCAGGGTCTTTTTATGTGCGGTTCGCTAGCTCCATCCGAGCCGGGGTCCCTCTATCCTCTGGAGTTTGCCCCGGCCTGGTGCCGGCTACTCAATTAGCCAGAAAAGACATTAAACTTTCGCCCGGGGGCCAGCTGCAGAAGTTCAAGACTCCAAGACTGACGTCTCTCCGTGCCTAATGAAGTTAGTGCAGCACCGAAAAGACCTTAAAAAAAAGTTAATGCAAAAAACAGCACAAACACTTTTCGAGCGCCACTTTTTTTTTTTTTTCTTCAGGCAGCTGCCGAACCGAAATTGAAAATCAACTTGAATTCCCTTCGCCACCTTTTTTGACGCTGCTAAACGTCAGCCATAAATAAAATGCAAAATTCTTCTCGTCGAAAAAAAAAATATATAACCAAAATAAAATTGCTTTGGGGGCGTGGCTGCAGCACGTTGTGGGGGGTGTGAAGATTATCCCGGCTGCACTTGCCCGTGGCTTTCCCATAGTACGTGATGGGTATCCCAAATAGCAGCTACCCCCCAAATTTCCTCTCCACATCTCCATCGCCATGCTCCATTGGCAAACCCTTCCTGTTGCTGCAACATATTTTGCGTATCAAATTTTGTGCAAAATACTCGCAGCTCGATGAAATTCTATTGGGAAATATTTTCACCAGGGCCGCTCTTTCACCCAAAAAAACAGGAAGAAAAAAACAAACAGGGTATGGCAAAAGCAAGCCAGGAATGTTGGCTATTTGATGGTGTCTGGTATGCAAGAGGAATTCGTATAGCAAAGGCGTTAGTATTAAAAAAGTAATACAAGGTTGTAAAGCATTTAATTTGGCTTTAAGATCAAAGGATACTGCATTGTTAGTTAAGCTATTTTGTAATATTTAAGCTGAGCTATCATTTAAGAGAATATTCAAAGAATGATTCCTTTACTAATATCCTTTATTAGAACCTTATTTAACTTCCCATCTAAACCAATTACTTATTAGTTTCTCCTTATGATTTTTCAAGCTCACAAGCCCAAGTAAATCCACTTAACTTTCAATTATACCTTTCTAAGCCAGCTTAATAAAAAAAAAAAATAGCTATGCCATTAAATAGAGTATCCCCAGGGTTACCTTAACACCCCGGCAAACATTTCGCATCAATTTTTCAGCGGCTCTCGCCCTAAATCTACCACTTGGTGTGGATTTTGGGACTGGATCTATGTAGGTGGTTAAGTTCTCACTCTTGTTGCAGGGCCAACCATTAAAAATGAATTGGCCGGGCATATTTTATAAAACGAATATAATTTTCAGCAGAATCTGCTGTTGAAATAACAACCAGAGGCGGCCGGCGTCGGCGGCAACTATTAATAACAAAGTGTGGAGAAGCGAGGAGTCCCCGCCACACTCCCCTAATACAATCATATAAATTACACTGGCAGAGCAATCAATCAATGTCAAAGTCAGACTGAGTTGCGCTTATAGGCCCAGGGTCGTCAAAAAACAAAAAAAAAAAATAAAAGAAATACAACACTGAGATGGGGTTCGGGGTTCGAGGTAGATTTAAGCTAAGCTGCCACGTACTTGTCCGCTCATCAATTTCAATAAGCCGGAGCCTCGCTGGGAGCGGACATCGAGCGGACGACCACCACGACGAACCATTAGCACCTAGGCCAAGCTGGCTGTGGCATTTGTCAAAGTGCCATGGGAATGGCCAGATATAGCAGACATCGCAGACATCCTCGCCTGTGTTTTGCATTTTAAATTGTGGCACAAATGAAATTGAAAATGGCTGCTAAATATGTGCAACTATGCGACAACATCGCTCAATTGCCAGCTCCTTTGTCTCGCTGCCATCCCTAACCGTATCCGTATCTGTATCTGTTTCTGTAGCTGCGTGTGTGGTGTCAACAATGGCAGAACACTTTGGGTGGCATTTCCATTGACAGCAAGTCATAAATTTTACAAATGACAGCCGGCAAGTGGTGACTGACAGTGGAGAGACAAAGGAGAAGCAGACAGAGAGATCCCTAAGATACATAGTTTTTGCCATATGCAAATTAGGTTAGATTGCAGCAAGGAATGGGGTTAGAGGTTTAAGTCAAAGGATAACTAAGCTAAATAAGCGCCAGACTTGAATGTATTTGTGTAATGAGCAGAGTATGCTTCTTATTTTTTTAATAAACTGAGTTTATATACAAAACTATATGTTATTCCTTTCCTTAACTTTCATATCTGTCATTATTCGTATCTGTGGCATTATTCGTAACCACTTTCATCTATAACTCGCCCACTCCATCTTGTCCATTGAGGATTACATTCTATTTCAACCACATGGCACCTACATGCATTCATCTATCCCCCGACAATAGTTATAGACATTCCGCTATTGTCTTCCTCAATGATTTCTTTCTTAATCACTCTCAACTCCAGTTCCAGAGACCCCATCAATCAATCAATCACACAATGAGATCTCTGCTGGAGGAGAAAGACAATCACTTTGGTGAACCTTTCTCTAATGACAGGCGGGGCACTTACGGGTCTGTGGAATCTGGAATCGGCTTAATCGAGCCCTTCCATTCCGAATTGAAATGTAGTTCGTTTTTATCGGATGGCCATATTCCAGGTATCCGACAGAACCGATTCCGACCGCATTCGGAGACCACAAAACTGCCGGCATAACGGCAACACCTGCCTGTCACGGAGTGTGTGAGTGTGTTTGTGTGTGTGTGGACCGGAAGTGCATAGAAGCAGAGCTAATGACAGAGGCAGAGACAGGATCTGCAAGCAGCATTCAAGGGGAATGCAAGAGGGGAGAGAAATCGTCGGCGCCGCATTTTGGGGCAGCTGTGGATGCGGTTTATACCCCGGCTGAGGCTGCAGCGGAAGTTTTAACAACCGCCGCACATACACATACTCAGAGGCACTGAGAAAAATTAATTATAAAATTGGGAATGAAGAAAGAAAAGAATTTGTGGGAATAATCAAAGAATTAAGATGGTTTTCCTACATTAAACGTTTCTAATTTGAATTTTTAATGAATGTCTTTGGTTTTATTGGTTTTATTTGACAGTTTTCTCTCGGTGCAGTTGCTGGGCGACGACACACATGGAAATTAAAATCAATTGCCAGTGGAGTGGGCTGAGCAGAAGAGGAATCTACCGAAGACACACACGACGCTATGCGACGCTCCCATCATTAGCTGCAATCGCATGTGTGTCATGCTGTTCTGTTTGCGATGAAAATCCCTAAAAAGACTCTTGTCTGTGCCCGCCATGTGTCCTGCCCTGGCCTATCCGACCATGGATCTCCTTGACGTTTTTATAGCTGCTAACAATGTGTCAGGTTTTCCAGGAACTCCGCTTTTGGGTTTTAGCTTATCCCTCTGTTTCGGGGTCTCGGGTATTCTCGGGGCCCCTGGAGCGGATAATTAGGCAAATGTCTTTGAATGAAATGCTGATGAGTAAGCGGCCAAATATTCGCTAGATCTGCGATATAAGAGGGTTCAGTTGATGTATGTATATACCCATTATCTCAGATATTTCACGAAGATCTTTAGAGGAAGTTGCAAAGGTTGCGTGGAATGCAAATGGTGGTGGCATCTCTATATATGACACAAAAGAATGTTGTATCACTGAGATACATTTGGGAGATACAGAAAGGTTACAAATGGGAATGGGAGATGATGACTATATAAGCAAAGTATTTCTGGCATTTAAAAGAAAGTAAGTGGTCTTGAAAGGTATTTCATTTAATAAAAAAACAAACGAGAACTATCTGCTTTGCATACTTTTCCATTTATCTAGAGACTTCCATAATTTCTTTATATATTTTTGAATATTTTATTATTTTTCCTATATTTTATCACAAATCCCCCAGCACTCTTATGCCATAGCTTAAGCCTCTTCAGCTGTTTTCATTCATTATATGTTTTAGACTTTCCCCTGTTCATCTTTTTATAGCACCTCAAGGAGCAGCCCCGAACACTAGCATTGCATTTCCTCGGATCCCCTTGATTTCCCCAACTTTATGCATATTTTTGGCATCCTCGGGTACCCTATTTTTATTATCGAAATGGGGGCCACACAAATTATGCGTAAATATGCGTACCCCCTGCCCGGTCTCCCTGTTTCGTCGGCGTATTTCTTGTTTATCGCTATGCGAAAAGTCAATTTTTATAACACACTGAACAGACCAGCAATGGGGGCCAGATAAACCGATCCGTTCATATATATATATATACAGATGTGTATATAAGAGTTGTGGAAAAAACAGCACAAAATGATTTGTGGCTGCCTGAAATTGGCGCAACATTACGAGGCAGGCAGTGGGGGAAGGTGAAAATATGTAACAAATTTGTAATTTGAACGCTACAAATCATAATTTTGCATAATGATCAATTCATAAACGTCAAAACCTTGCCGCCCCGTAAAGTGAATTATGTTCGCCTTTTTGCTTACGAAATTTCTCGACTACTTTGTAGGATGTCTGCTGTCGCGACGGAAATGTATATCCCAACGACAACGGCAGACACATAATACCCAGAAATACGGAAAAACAAACAGGGAAAACTTCCTGCTAAAACTAATTAAATAAATTGCATTAAATTTTCGCCAAGCATAGCAGTTGGTGTAGGGCCAAAAACAGATATCCGATTACGAGGCGGGGGCGTAGAAAGTTGTTAGTACGCACTTGCAGATATCATAATATTAGGTAGGGTAAGGTATATATAGAAAAGGGAAAGAGTGGCCATAAACTCACAATAAATTATTAACTGTCTACAAAGTTAGTTTAGAAATTAAAAACTTTGTTTCTTTAAGGTGTAGTTGCTTAAATAAGAAACTTCTTTAAATATAGGTAAACTCTTCTCGACTGAACCCAAACTCATCATGTATTTCCTTAAGACGAACCCCTTTAAAGTCGTAAATTCCGTTTTAAATTATTCACAAGCGAAATTCATCAAACGACCCGAAAAAGTAACGCCATCTAGAGCAGCAGCATTTGCCATAACTCCAACTGACAGATGGCTCCTTCTCGCTTCCTGTTCCCCAAGTTGCTCACAGAACCCCCCCTACAGCCTCGATATCTTCCTGGACAGCCTGCAGCATATCAAATTAACACAGACACGATGTTGAGGACCCGGGTCTGTTTGCTGCCCATTAACTGTAGCACTTTTGGGCCACGACGGCACCCCTTAGAGTTAACTCCCCCTTAACCTAGCAGCTTCAATTTGTTGGTCAGGTTTTCTAAATGCACGGAGAGAAATGCATATATATTAACTCTGTTTATGGTTTGCATATCTCTTTAAAAAATATATATATTAAATGTTAAAAAGACCAAGATTTAAGCCCAATTTGGTGTTCACTTTGTGGTGTATCTTTTCTGTCAGTGCTTGCGTGTATATACGTGGCTTTTTAATGAGCATCGTGGCCGCATCGGGGGAGCTTTGCGGCTGAATCCCTGACTGCCCCGACTGACTGGGTGACTTCAGCTTTACCAAGACCCAGAGTCGTCCCGGCCATGGCAAATTGCAGGTTCCCCCTGTTGCCCCTACCGCCTTCGCGCCATCCACATCCTGGCCACAAAGTGTTGCGTTGCACTCATATTTTGCCGTGTGCACCTTAATTATATGGCCGCCGACAGAAATTCAAGTGAAAAACGTTTCTCCGGTGATGAAAACGAAGCAGCAGTCGCAGCAGCTGAATCAGAGAAGAGGTAGCAGCAATAGTGGCCGAAACCTAAGCCTATTTCGTGCCGCTGTTTAAGCCATGAAAATTTAATGCCAGCTTACAGCGAACGAACAATGCCCAATGGAATGCCGAATGCCCCGAAAGGGAGGAGGGGGCAGAAAAGAGAGATGATAGGGATTCGGAGAATTTTTAGGACCGCATTTCCGCTTAGGCTCGAAAAACGCCCGCACCAATTATTAATTATGTACGCATAAAATATCTTTTGAGGCCCACAGACAAGACCCTTTGAACCGCTCTCAGCGACAGCCGCTCAGCCTCTCAACCCTTTCTCGCCTTTCGTCGGGTCCAGGCCAACATCAATGGGATGCAAATTAACTGTACAAACATAAATAACACTTAAAATTTCCCGGGAAAAAAAAAAGGAAAAGGAATGGTTATATGTATATATGTATCTCGGCATTTGTCAAAGCAATAAAAATTCTTGGGCTTCTGTTTGATAAGAGTTTTTTATCATCTTTGATGCGACGGTTGGCCCGGCGTGTCGTTGTCCCTTCATTAATTCACAGGCACGCAGGCAGCAGTCCCTTTTTTTGTATTATATATATATCTATATAGTTCCCTTTTCCTTGCTCATTACCCTAGATACAGATACTCGCTGACTTTTCCGCATCTGTATCTTTTCTGTACATCTTTTTGGTTTGCAAACTTGTTGCTCTCGCGGCGGCTTTAATGAATTGGAATTGACAGTTTGTTGGCTTTTTATATGTACCAAAATATATATATAGCTATATATGGGTATATATATATTTATGCGGCCTTTTTGTATGCTCATTTTGAATTTATCTGCAAGATGCATCATCAATTATTCAATAGACTGCACTGCAATGCAGCGCCAAACGAAAACTTTGCCCTGCTCAGCCAGCGCGCGCCCCATCTGCCGCCGCTGGAAAAAGTGATTAATTGGCGCTACAAATTTATGACGTTGTTCGGCCGATAGCGAGTTGAATGTATGATAAAGCCCAAAAAAAAAAGTGGAAAAATGGATAGGAGTTTCCCCCCCGAAGCGATTAAAACTTCTCGTCAGTGGGGCTAACTTCAACTTTGGTAAATACTCCCTACATTAAAGTATCCGCATTTGTACGTGAGCGAGTTGTTTGCCTGTTTTGTTTGTTGCCCCCCATCCCATCATTATGTTTATTGTTATGGTTTTTCTTGTTCCTCTTCTTTTTTTTTGCCCAATAAATATAATATAAATCATATGAAAATAATTTATAAAGCCATATTGACTTGGGGGAAAACGGACCGAACTTTTAACGAGGTTTCCATAGATTCTCTTTCGGTTATTTGCGGTAATGGCAGACTTTGATATATGATCCGTGCTCGGCTTGGATCTAATTCGTAAGGGAATATGTTGAAGTTTTTTTGTCCGAGATATTTACGCTAATTATTATACCAAATAATAGCACATACTTTCACCCAGCCTTAGTTAATGAAAGACTTTCGCTCCTTTATGGTGACTTTAAGTACTTGCTATGGGCATTTTTCAGGCCATAATTTAACGCCACTCCGACCACACCCACAACGGCAATAATAACAACGAAACCCTCTTCATTTTTCTCCCCCCCTCAAAGCTCTTGAACATTTTTCTCAGTTGGTCAGCAGTACCGAAAATCTTGGCCGGGGCAATGAGGGTCCATTGTTATTATGATTATTTGTAATGTATGTGTGTGTGTGTTAGCCAAGAGTCCGGGGGGAATATGGCAAGAACCTGGGGATAGGACAGGGGGGAGGAAGCTCAGAGCCCAGTTCAATGCTTTTAGGTTCTCTCTTTCCCTATTCGGGGGCCGGGATTGTGTTAATCATGCTACATCCACAATAATAATCATAATAATCGAGAGAGAGAGTACAACAAACAATGGTCACAACAAACAACATCATTATTTTAGATATTTATGATATTTATGTAAGCCCTGGAAGGGTGGGGTATATATATATATATAGATGATTGTTGTTGCCATGGCTCTTGATAAAAATTTAATGTAGCATGTTAACAAGCGAGCCGTTATGATTACCCCAAGCCCAGGCCCCCAATCCCAATTCCGACAATAACCCAAGCTCAGTGGGGAGAGAGGAGTACAAAGCAAGGGGGGAGGAATAAAAACTATTGTACTTTTATACAACACAATCCCAGCAATTCCAATACGAAAATTCTGCAGTCCAATTTACCATTTCAGCGATGATGATGATGATGCTGACGATGATGATGTCGGCTCCACAGACGACGACTCAACTTAACCCCTTGGCAAAGGGGACGAGAGGACTCGGGGCCGAGTGGGTTAAGCAATCCCAATCCCAATTCGGATTGTAGGTGCGCCCAGACCTCAGTTCAAAATAAAGTTGGGAAACCTGAAAGCCTTAGCTCCCAGCCGTCGGCGCAGGAAATGAATAATCAATAATCACAATTGGAAATTTTCTATAAATTGGCAAATGCCGGCAACATAACAGTTTAATTTTTTTCCTCTTTTTTTTTGGTCTGTGATTGGGGGAAATGGTTTTATTTTCTTGTCACAGAGTGTGGTGTGTGTGGGCTGCTGGTGTATTTGAAGTTAAAGGAATTATGTGTTTCCTTTGACAAGTTTCCCTTTGAAGACGCTTTGATGTCTCAAATTATATTAGTCTGCGACTTGTGTTCATCTTAAGAGGGATTTTTGTGAGAAGTAATTGAAATATGCTGCTCTATATTGAGTTAGGAGATAAATTAACGTTGAATTTGTTACATTTTTGCGGGGGATAAGTGAGCAGAAATTAAATAGGAAATAAACTTGACCGAAATAAGGCAAGGAAAGTTTTGTTAATTGGATTTAAAATAACTTAAAGGATGTTTTTGTACTTAAAAGTTACTTTAGGTGCTTCGAATAATTTGATTTAATTTTATTGATGCTTTTTATATATATTTTCATAAAAATATTACAGACTTTATAAAGAAATTCGTATTTTTTGAGTATATTCTTAAAGAAAAATCAATTTAAAATATAATTAAATTGGTTTACATTCACTTTCCTTCTTTCCCTAAAATTTGCAAGCCCAAAACTTTTTATATTCAAAATATTTAGCCCAGTACAAAGCTGAAACCACACTCTTGGCCACCTATTTTTGCCTGACAAGCCATTTTCATGGCATTTTCCGCACTCGCACAGAGTGCGATGGCTGCAAGCCATCCATTATCTACAGTCTCATTCCCAAAAGCACTTAGCTTCTGTTGTTGCATTTTAAAGTATATCCCCCCCTCGTTTTATCCCCCACACATTTTCAACTGCAACACGTTTTTATCATTTAACTAGGTGGAGGGAGAGGCAGGGGGGGACTGCGAATCTGAGAGCCCGAAAATATAAATCCCAGAAACAGGAGGAAAGCCCGGCGAACACTCTCGCATCAACAGCGTGGGAATTAATATCAATGTCGTTGGCGTTGTCGTTGCTGCTGCTGCTTTTCCTGCTCCTATCAGCTCTCAATTTTCCGGCGCAGCCACCAACATGGCGTATGTGCAATGCCCGCTTTATTTTTGTTGTTGTTTGCCACGGTTTATTCTCTTCTCCCATTTTTTTGTTGTATTTTTTTGTTTGTTGCTTTTTTTTATCAATTAAAAGCCACTTCAAAAGCGGAAAGTGTCTGTGTGTGCCGTTGACACGCACACACAAAAAGCAGCACACACACAGCCACCAGATTTTATATGAATATATATATATATATATATTTGTATATATATATGGACGATATGGTACTGGTATTCATAGTTCGCTTTGTTGCCAGTTGGCTTGGTCTGCTGCTGGCTTTTCTGTTTGTTAGCCGCCTTTTGTTTTATCTCCGCCTCTTAGCCCCCTTCTGGCATGCCACTTTAGTTAAATAGAAAATGTGGGGAAAAGCATTAAATTCGGAACATATAAATTGCTGACTAAGGTTGGTAATTTCCATATTTATCGGGGAAATTATAGTTTAGGTATCTTATATCTAGAAAGGGTTTTTTTGCTTTATTTTCTCATTTAATTATCTTTTTAATGCAAATTATATTCACTATAATGCTTTATTTATGGCAATATCTTTTAATATTTATATCAAAAGGAAGAAATAAACTATTTTTATTAAAATAAATCAATTAATGAAGGTAATTCCCAACAGAATATTATTAAATCAACAAATAGGGGTACTTCCCTTTCCTTTACATTTTCCCTTAAATACTCAATCAACGTTTTTGTAATATTTTACGCTTGTTCCCTTGTCACCTAACCAGAAAATCCCCATTTCCACTGTAGAGGGGTCTTCCCCGAGAAAAGTTTCCCAGGCCGCTTTCCTCAAAAAGCACTGACACACACACATGCGGGCAGGGGCACACACATGTTTGGCGGCATTTTCGCTTTGACATAATCAAAACCAAACCGAACCCCGAACCCCGAACCCAAAAAAACGAACAAATGACGCGACGATCCCCGAAAAAAAATATAAATGAAATACTCGAAAGCGGCGCAGCGGCGGCGTCCACTCAAAGCTAATGACCGACAAAGCGTTTTGTATTATTTTCAATTTCATTTTCACTATACACAAAACTACACACAGACACACATTTCACCCTTTCCCCCTTGGTGACAACACACATTTTTTGTTGTTATTTTTTTTCGCCTCGGCCTCGCCACGCTTCGCCTTGCCATGCATTAAATATTATTAAGATAAGGAGCGCGGGGGTTCGCTTATCAATCAGACGTCAGAGGTACCGACCGACTCGCCCATCTATACTATATACATATATACTTATAATTCGCAAAGAAGAAGAGCGCCAACACGGTTCCTCCATCATAGTTATTGGAACAAACTCAGAGTCAAGTTTTCATAAATATTTGTTTACGGGCGGCTTGTTGTTGGGTTTCCCCTTTTTTGCTAGCAGGTGGAAATTGTGGTTTTTAAGGGAGATTTGATATATATTTTTATGTTTTAAAAGGAGAAGTTATTAGGTAAATAGTGAGTATATTAATTAAGAGAAGTTTATTTATGAAATTTAATTAGGAAAGATATTTATTAACAGCATTTTTGTAAGGAAATATTATTAACCAAAGTAAGCCATGTTTTAGCATTAATTTCTTGTATATTTTTATACATTTCGACATCATTTAGACTCTTCCTATTGCCATAAGTAACTAACTAACCAGTTTATTGATTTCATTATATATTTACTGCCTTTTATTTACATCCCCGCATAACTTTAGGCCTTTCCCAACCAAACCCCCTTGAGAAATTCCTTGGCTTTTGTCCCCACAAAACGGATTCACTTGAATTTACGACGCCCCTTATTTAAGCTTACAATTTACATATGGGCTAGATGTTTATGGCCAGGTGGGTGAAAGGAAATAACAACAATTGGAGGGGGGGATATGGCGGACAGGTAAGTATTTGCCCATTGAGCTTGGTGCGCGGCATAATTCCAAGAAACCGAGAGAGCCAATTGCTAAATCAACACACACACAAAGCAAAAAAAAAAAAAAAAACAAGCGATGACCAAAACAAAACCTCAAAAGTCATTACATATATCTCTTGAGTAGCCCCAACCCCCGGGGAGGCCAAAAGCAGAAATGCAGAAGCTACGAGCTAACAGCTTTTTATCTTTTGGCACAAGGCGACGGCACATCATTGTTTTGGTTTGCCAGCACCAGCAGTCGGAGCAGCCTCCGCCTAAAAAAAAAAAAAGAAACAAAAAACCAGTTCATCGGGATGGACCAAAAACCGAAAACCCATCCGATCCGATCCGATCCGCAACCAAGACCATATAGGGTCGCTGGCATGTCGAAAGGCAGAGCGCGGCAACTTCCTGGCTAATATTACGAAAATTGCTTATAGCCAGGCTATTGCACCCTCGGCTCGGTCTTGGATCAGCCGAAAAGTGCCAACTCAAAGTTGGTAGTAAGTTGGCAGGCAGTCCGAGGCCCGAGCCAAGTCTCTCTCACTTTTCTGTACTTTTGGAAGGCAATGCCGACGCGATTCGCCTGTTGCCTCTTCTACCGTAATTCACAACAACAAGAGTCCAACACCGGCCATAATAATAATAACAGCAACGGCACGGCATCGTGGAAAAGCCAAGGCAAAAGTTGTGAAACCCGCACTGTGGCACAGTGGCCAGCAAGATATCACAAAAGGCAAACTCCTATATAAAGATAAACTATTAGTTTTGGGTTAATTTTCTAGCTTTTATTAGATTTACTTGAATTAATAAAATATATTTTAAAATAATATCCAAAATGCTTACAGTTTTCTATATTATTTGATTAAATAAAAATGATATTATAACCTTTGTTTTCTAAGTAAAAATAAGATGCCTACCCGTAATAAAAGCAGAAAAATCTATTCGAATTTGAACCCATGAACTTCATCAGTTAAAACTAAAGTAAATCACACATAAATATACTTCAACTCACACCAATTTAATTCTTTAAATTACCTGCTCTTCGTATTCAAAAAAATACCATATCTCAGCTCTTAAATACGACTTAGAAAACGCATTTTTATAGCCTGCCTAGTGAGCCGTTTGTAATCCCCTTAAAATCCACCCGGACCTCAATGACCTCCCCGTTTTTCAGATACTGTAAGTACCCTTCGATAATCCCCATTCAAACACGCATCTTTGAACCACTGTGGATGACGACGGCCTCTGGTGCCGCGCCTCAAAGCGAAAAGCGCATCTTTTGAAGCGCAGCTTGCCAGCAGTCGCAGTCGCAGCATCAGTTCGGTGCGGTGTGTATCTCAAAGATACAAACAACGTACGCTCGCTCGAATGGCTGGCTGGCTGGCTGGATCGCCGTCCGTCTGTCGATCGTCGGTTCGGTCTCTAAAAACCGCTTTTGTGTAGCCGCTGCCGAGATGTTTGGCATAGTTGGCCTGGCCGCGGAACTGGTTGGATGTGGATGGAGTTGGGGATGGGGATGTATCTGCGAGATGGAGTTGGGGAGCTTGCAACGACTCTGCCGACTGTTGCCGCCGCCGCCGCCGCCGCCTGCCGCTTGCCGCCTGCCGCTCAGTTATTATTATTTTTGCTTGCGGCGGCGGCTCGACGACTTGCTGCCGCTGATGCCCGTTGTTATTGTTGTTGTTTTATCAACGTGAGGGTTTTAAAAGGTTTTTGTGTATGAGTCGTCGTCGGTATCGGTCTTGGCCTCGTAGCAGCTGCTGCTTTGTGCACCGAAAACAATATTAATTTCAAGAGAAGATACATTAAAATCCATCAGAAATCTATAGTAATCTGATAATTAATAAATAATTTAATTTGTAGCCTACATTTCCTAGTTATTTTTTGTTTTTAAATGTATCTTTAATATGCTTTACTCGTATTTCTTTGTAAATACCTAAACCTATTTCTCTGTGTGTAGAATGGACAAACTCCACCTTCAACGCGGCATCGACTTGGCTTTGGTTTTACCTGCAACAGGTAAGAAATGTTCGTACGTTGTTTTTAAACGGCGTCGGCATTTCAATTCGCTTTATTTTCCTCTGTTTTTTTTTTTCTTCGTTCCTCTCATCTTTTTTTTATATTTTTTTTTGTGTTTGTGGCTCTTGGTCTCTTCCCGTTTGTTGTTGTTGTCGTATTTCTGTGGCTGCTTTCTTTGAAGTTGCATACTTCGGTGTGCCTTTGGAGGTTTTCTTTGAATTCCCTCCTGCATCTGCCAGCAATTAGTGTACGGGGCTTGTTGTCCTGCCAAAAAGGGTTCAAAGTGTTGGCCTGGCATTTAATTGGCGCAGACCAATTGCCAGCCCATGGAAGTAGAAGGGGAAGAAAACTCTTTCTTTCTTCGGTCCAGGGGACTTCAAAAAGTAGCTGCAGAGGAGGGGGAGAGGGCCCCCAGAATATTTCCAATGAATTTGTGTGGACAAAAAAAAAAGGAGAAGAAAAAAGAAACGGAGAACATTGATTGATTGATGTTCCTTCAGCGATTCGGACATCAACGTCGCTCGTTTGGCAGAAAGGTCGTCCGATATTCCATTTCCAAGTCCAATTCCGATTGCTATCCCACTTCGAAAGAGGGAACCGGGAGGGGAACTGGGGAGTCCAGGAGTCGGGTTCTTGTTTATTTACGTTTATGATATGCTATGCCGTGACTAAGGAGGCGATCTCTGAGGGCAGCAGCAACAGCAACAGCAGCAGGAGCCGCAACGAGACGTTCTATTGATCACGATCCGATCCCTTCGACTTCGATCGGTTTCCCAAAAAAAAAAATTCTATTTATTTTCCATGCGTCGTTTTCTTTTGATGTTCGCTGGCTGTGTTTTTCTTTCTCTCTCTCTCTCTCTATCTGCCCGATTTTCGTTCTATTTTTGTGTGTCGTTTTCCTACCACTTCCATTCCCCCATTCCGAAGACCACAAGCGAACGGCTGTGTATCTTCTAGATAAAAATGCAGCCGGACTGGGACTGGGACTGAGACTGGGATTGCCTACATTTTATTTTCAACCTATTGTTGTTCGGCGTAATTATTGGAAAAGGATGTGGGAGAAGCCCTTGACTCAATGAATTCTGGAATAGCAGATGGAACCGAGTGTGTTGTGAGCAATTGTTTTGGGTTGGGGGGAGACGGTAATATTTTAGATCTCCGCTCTAGATACGTTCAGACATAGTTCCATGTTAATGGGAATGGCCTTTGGATAAGCAGCGATAGGGAAAATATATTCTTCCTTTAGGTTACTTTTTGTTTAGTTTTTAAAGCGATTATAACAATTAATGGGAGGATAAAAAGAGATATGAAACTGCTTTAAATAGAAGCCAACTTAAATGCATTTCCTTCAATAATCTATCCTTTTATATACTCTCTTGACCTAGCTCTCATCTCTAAACATTTTAAGAAGAATTCTAAAGATTTCTAAGTACCCGTACTTTATAAAACCCATATCTCTTCATCGCTGTGTAATTAATACCCAATTTTTAAGAGATATCTTCGCTGGACTTCAAGGCAACTCCTTCACCTCACACATTTAGTCTTTCAATTTAATTTACTTGAACTCTACAAGGGGGAATGGCGAAACAAATTGCTTCCTTGAATGCTATCTCGCCTGTGCGCTGGCAAAAACTTTGGCACTCCCCGAGAGCATTTAACATCCATCTCGGCCGTATCTGTTGGCAACTATCTGGAAATTCACTAAACAAGTTCGCTTACCTGAGAATTGTTTGTAGCCGCCGAGAATTTTATGCTTCCACCATTTGACAATGTTGCCCGCCATCTCTGCGCGAATATATCTACTATATATATTTATATATATATATATAGAAGGTGTTTGTATGGTTTGTTGGATGCAGTTACTTGGCGGTGAGTGTCTTGAATTTTTCGGCTGCTTCCTTGTTTTTATTTATTTCGGGAGGTGGCTGGCTGGCTGCTTGGTTGGGCTCTGAATTTACGAGTCCTGCGAGAAGAGGAGGAGACCTGCAGCAGCAGCAGCCCAAAATGTTTTACGGCCTTTCTGTTTGTGTGTGTGTCGGCGTCGCTCCCTTGGCGGTGGATATATATCCTTTTGTGTAAGGATCTTAGGACTGAGACTAATATACTCGCAGGTAGGGCAACCTTAATTTGTATCTGGTATTATGTTCGACTGTGCGGGTGGCAGTGGTGTTACCAGTCGTCGTCAGTCGTAAAAGTTTTTACAGCTACGCCGGTGTGCTGCATTTTAGTTTAATTTGCGCATATTGCGCGTTGCGGATGTGTGCGTATGTGTGTGTGTATCTTGCGGATACCTTCTGCCCGCTGCGCGCGTAATTTTAATTGTAAAACATTTTCGCCGACTGCCGGGAGAGACTCGATTTGTTTTTGTGTTGGTCTTCGCTATTATTTTCTTTTATTGTTGCGACGTAAATAACTTGGCGTATATAAACAACAAAAAAATCAAACCAACGAACTGCAAAAAGGCAAAACACGATTTATTTCCAAAACGATTTGCGCGACGCTGACGCTGAAGCTGACGGCCACGACGACTGCGACGGCGACGTCAGTTTTCGGAGGGGGGTTGGCGGCGGCGTTGTACCGGTTGTTTTTGTTAT
Organism: Drosophila kanapiae; assembly: GCA_008042475.1. Taxonomy (NCBI): domain Eukaryota; kingdom Metazoa; phylum Arthropoda; class Insecta; order Diptera; family Drosophilidae; genus Drosophila; species Drosophila kanapiae. The sequence goes on from VNJM01000232.1 coordinate 1,182,308, forward strand.
TGTTGTGCGGCGGGGGCGGTTTTTCGTTTTTCGTTTTTTTTTTTACACTTGATTCTTCTCACATTCGTATCTCACGGATACATTTTCCATTTTGCATTTTTCAATATATGTATAATTTCCTTTTTTTGAGGGTAAAACTTCACTTTAGTTCGCGCACAGATCTGTGCGGTCAGTAGTTGTTGTTTTGGGGAGCCAAACTACGCGTATCTTTCGGATACTTCTCGATGTATCTCGGCGCTACACACGTCTGTTCGAAATGGCGGACGAAAACAATCTGAAGTCTGAGACCTCGACACATTCGTAAGTGGTTGGCACTTCGAAACGCTCTCTCTTGTGTACGTTTCGCTCTCTCTCTCTCGCTTCTTGCTCTTAGTTCGAATTTCGAAAATGTAGTCGCACTGGTATGCCTGGCTTGTATGTTTTCTCTCAGTGTTGCCTTATGTTTTTGAAAGAGAGCATACTGTGAGCATACATTAGTTGCGGTTTTGTTTACTTAAGAGCATTTTCGATGAGCGATTCACGCTCTTTGGGGCTGTGGCAGTGGTTTTCATAGTATTCTTCGAGGGTATGATGGAATTAACACGCGTTTTGCGCACACTTTACAGATGTTTTGATCGAAAATAATGTAGATGTTGAAATTAAGTGAAAATTTAATTAATAATAAGGCAAGAAAGATTAGAATATTGTTCACCAACGACTTATTCTATAAGATATGGTATCTTGCTTCAGTGGAATAAAATTAAAGAAATCTGTAATCCTTAATGATCCGAAAATTTAACTGGAATTTTAAGTAGGGTCCTCCAGAAATCACTAGAGTCTTAAAAACCTCTAAAAATGTGGCTAAAACTATACAATACAATATTTTAGGTACCAAATTCATTGAAAATTATATTTTAACGATGTAAATTGTTGAATATTACATTTGGACACCTTATTAAGGTTGTTAAAAAACCTAGGTCGTTCTATAGCACCCCCAGCATTTCATTAGTTTATATTCTAGGCTAGCAGTTGTCTTGTATTTAATAATAAATACTAATAAATATATTATAATACTAATAAATACTAAGGAATAGTAATATGATCAATATTATTATTATTTTAGGATCCATTACATTTTCAAATTACTTTTAATGGAATAAGTTATTAAAATGGCCTATATTTTCTTCGGATAATAATAACTCCCTTGTAGAATTACCACTACAAAGGTTAAGTTACACTTTATCAGTCTTATCTTACTTAAAGTATAATTTAAAGTTTAGTCCAATTGTGAAAAACAAAGTTGATAACAAAATGTGCTCTTAGATTATACTATTTGTGGTTAAACTTAATCTTTGTTTAAATTACAATTAAAATAGTACCATCACATCGTTAAATAAAAAATGTTCCAATCCTGGTCTGACTGTTCTTGATATAGCTTACAAAAGCAATTATGCCTGCAACATATTCCTCTCAAATTGCTGCTATTGCCACGCCCCAAAAAGGCGAAGCTTTCTTTTTCTTTTATTTCGCCTTTTGCACCTTACCTGTCCTTACCTGTACGATTTCGATCCGCTGTTTCCCCCTCTTTTCGACAATTTTTGATTATACACATGTATGGATAATACCCGGTTTTAATTTGGCTCTATGCATAGCGGCAGCATACAAAAATTTTGATTGTTTTTAAATTTGAGCTGCCGCTGCCCCCATTCCAACTTTTTTCGCTTCGCAGAAGAAGAAGCCGCCTGCTGAGCATCGAACATCGGGGCAATTACCTCCACCAGTCAGCAACCAAAAAAAAAAAAAAAGAAAAGGAAAGAAGAGTAACCCCAAACCCAAGCTCAAAACCCGCCGATAATAACAGACCAAGGAGAATCCTGAATTACGCTGCAGAGACCGGGCAAGATCGGGGCAAAACCAAAAAAATAAAAATACAAACGAGAAACAACAACAAAAAATGCAAAGCTCTTTTCATTCCCCGGCGATCAAAAGCAAGTGGAAGGAACCCGCGGAGCGAGATTGTCTCGGCTTTAACCCTCTATAGAATCAATGGTTCTTTGTTGAAGAAACATCATAAAATATATCATAATTAAACTAGGTTTGCTTTGTAAAATATCAGAAAGTTGAAGAATAAATAAATAGTAAGTAGAATAATGAAACTAATGGAATTAAGGGGGGTAATACAGAAAATACTAGGTTTTTTTTAAACCATTAAAAAGATGTCCAAAAAGAACTTCAGAAAAACTAATGTGCACTGAATTTGGAACATTAAAAAGTGTATTCCCTCTTAGACCCTCTTTTAAGTGTTATAAAAACCATCGTTATTTCTCAATAAATATTAATATAAATATTACTCTTTATAAGTCCGCAAATGTTTAGACATTTGTACATACAAAAAATAAGTTATATGTATAGTGTTCTCTGATTTTTAAAGAACAATTTATTATTAACTTAAAAGTAGACAGCTTGCCTAGCTTTTTTCTATCTTGACTTAACTTTTATTCATAACAAAAGAATGAAAATCTATATAATATGTCAAGATCTTAAAATATAAGAAATATAATGTAAATAGGGTAATATAATGTAAATATTATTTTTTAAGTCGTAAGTGTTCTTTCTGGAATTCCATCTACAATACATATCTATATATCTACATATAATAAGATTTTAATTTCCGTTTTGGCAACACAAACAATTAAAAAACAAAAAAACTTTAAGCATAGTTATGTTAAATAATGTTAAAATTAAAGAAATATTTAAATTTAGTTAAGTTTAGTTATTGAAATTGTTTGCAAAATGAAATTTATAGTGATTAACATTCTAATATAAAGTAGAAATCATGTAGCACTATGGAAAAAATGAAATAATTAAATACTAGTACCTCAAAAATAATAATAATGTAAGCTCTTAACTTATGCTTAGTTAATTACTTTTCCTAAATTATATACGAACTATGAGAAATCCCATTCACACTCAAGAATTAAAAGCAAACTTAATGCAATGTTAATGGGTTAACCCCCAACAGCCCTCGGGGGTCCGCAGGCTTTCGCACCGTAAAACGTTTTCGGCTTTTCGGTATAATGGCGCTGTAATTGAAGAAGAACACGCGATCGAAAAGGCGGGCCAGAGACTGTAGAAGCTGTAGATTGGGGATGTGAGGGGGGAATGCAAGCTACAAAGGCGGCTAAGGGAACCTCCTTCTTCTAACAGAAGGGTTTCGCTACCTTCGTCTTCTTCTGTCCCCCGTCTTCGGCATTTCGGAACCCTTCTTTTGTTTGGGCCTTCGTCATCCATTGATCCATCGTCTTAATTTCACGGGGCCGTTGTCTTCTTTACTCTCTCCCCCCTCATATCGGATGCGGGCCCCTGATTGATGTCGGGATCTGTCCGCCCTTGTACCCCTCCCCGATATTGATTTATGTTTTCTCCGGTTTCGCAAACGCAACCCCTGTTGCCGCTGCTGCCGCTGCAACTGCCGCTGCACTTTGTTCAACCGAAATTCGCACAACATTTTGCAGCTTTTCCGTTTGACAAAAGTCGATGGGATGCACGCAGGGCGCTGGCTGCAAATGTAATTACCCAAAAACGGAGTGGAAACATGTCCTGCCTCTGCCCAGGGATTTTTTGGTGGGCGGTTTGATGGTCAGAATCTCGCCCTGCCGTCCATCCGGCTTTATATAGGGTTTTTGACATTTTGACCCAACTGGCTGAATGGCTGACTGACTGACTGACTGCTTGACAGACTGACAGCCATGGCAACTGTCGGCTGTAATTGACAAGGAAGCCGTTCCTGGAGCCGTATTGGATTCGCTCTATGCGTCCCTATCTTCACACATATTGGCAATGCTGATGAGTTTTTGAAGGGTTAGATGAGTTTAATCGTGCTCCACGTCTACATATGTGCTGTGCGTGTGTCCCATGCTTGTTTACATTAGAAGTTGATTAGGTTACCAGGGGGGATAGGATGGAGGGTCATTTTAGCTACAGGAGATAAACATAATTGCCTTGTCTTGAGCGCCCATAAATGGGAAAATATTTTGTAGATTTTCCAAGCAAAAATACTAATTGCAAAACTGATAAGATACTAATTGAATAAAATGTTAGTTTAGCTTTTAAAGTGTTTAAAAAACTACATTATAAGGGAAAATATATAGAAAGCTAATAATAACTTGCTAAAAATTTAAATGTTTGCCATTATAATTGAATAATATATTCTTAAAACGTTTTACAATGTGTCTACAAATTGTAATTCGACTAAATTATTAGGGAAAATATATAAAAAGCAAATACAACTTACTAAAAATAGAAATATATCTATAATAATGGAAAACTATGTTTTTTAATTTTTTAAAAAGTGTAATTAAGTTAAATTATTAGCCGAAATATATAAAAACCTAATATAAATGATATAAAACTATATATTTACACAATTATAATTGACTAATATATTTTAAAAACTTTTTACAAGTGTCTACAAATAGTAATTAAACTAAATATCCATGAAAATAATAATAGAACAAGTTAAAACTATTGAAAATGTATTAAAATGCACTTCTTCGTGTTATTAAATTATTTTGTTGACTAAAACCAATTATTTTCATTCGTTTCTCCATTCCATTCAAAAATCGAACTTAATTTCTCGACAAATAAATAGCCCTTAATTATTTATTTACCTTCAAAGCATCGTAAATGCTCTTCCATCTTAATTGTACTCCTTATAGGTTCCCAGAACTAACCGAAAATTGAATCTCAATTTAATTCAAGAATAATACAAGTCAATTTTGATTATTTTTCTTCACCAGATACCATTAAACGTTCAACAACAGCTTCCATTTTTCCCCAAAAAAATATTTTCTGTAAATTATTGGGGCCAAACATAAATTGGGTACGCAGATACATTTCCAACTTGCGTCACACTGGAATCATATATTTTACTACACCCTGGGAGACTTTTAAGACTCATTAAAAAATTAAATATATATTTTTTTTTCATCCACGATGATCAGCTCCACGAAGAGTTTCCCAATAAATTTGTTGAAAGTCATAAACATACATACGAAAATCACATAAAAATCATATGTATATTGGAGGGGGATCGTGTACATGGTGCATCTATTAAATAAATTAACTTTGTTGTAAGTGCTGGCCATAAATATTTATATTTTATACGTTTTGTCGTAAAATTCAAATGAAGTTGTCCCTTGATGATGGTCGTCGCTAGGTCCGATATGTGTGGGTTGATGGCTTTGGACGCGCTTATAAACAAATTTCCAAAGCAATTATGAATTGTAGTTTTTTTTTTTTTTTGGCATTCGTCGTCGTCGTCTGACTGACAGGAAATTATATTGTAAGGCCATAAAGCTGACAGGCCCCGAGAACCAAATGAGCCCCCGAAGAAGATCTTTAGGTCTGTCCCTTCGAAAAACATGTGCAACATGCCGTTTGAAGTCCCCTCCACCTCCACCTCGGTGCTCGAATGACTTTTAACCAGAAGTCGTTAAAAAAAAAAAGAAGAAAAAAAAACGACGAAAATTTCCAATTAATTTTGATAAACGCGGGCCTCCACAACGAACACAAAAAAAATGGGAGATGCATATAGGAAAATTCGTTCCAAAAGCGGAAATTGTAACTGTGTATTGATTGGAAAAGCAAAGAACGAAAGAGGAAAGCAAGGGGTGTGCAACCAATTGTTGCTTATTAGGCCGAAATCATTAAAAATCTACCCAAGCAGCCACAAGTTTTCTTCATTTTCTTTTTGTCTTCACAATGAAGCCATTTCAGTTTCAATCAGCCGTTTTTATGGGCGCTTTTTGGCCGCCAGTTTCGACTGGACTTTTTACGATTTTACGATTTACAAGACTTCGCCATCGATATTGTCCATCAAACGATTAGGCCCGGCGGCATCTATAACATAGAAGGAGTGATTCTGCTGTATTGCCGGGGCTTATGGTGGCTGGTGGGACTTAATGACCAGATTAATGATGCCAAAAACATGATGGGAAGCGATAGATTAAATGGCAGCCATAAAACCGAAATTAAGTGTGGGTGGGGACCTGAAGTCGCTGGAGTTGATCAAAGAACACACGTCTCTGCAGCATCAGGTATAGAAATATCTGAAATATCTTAGCTGAATATCTTTCTATAATGTCATTCCCAAGAAAAGAACAAGAGGAATGTTTATGTAGATGCATTTTATTGTTACTGGGTGCTGATGGAAGCACTGGCAATGTCACAAACATCCAAGGATGCTCTTTGTCTTTCACTAGAAGGTGTTTTTGTTACCAAAAAGTATAATTCGTTCTATTAAAAATTTAGTAATCGAATGAAAAATGTTAAACTTAATATTTCTGAGAATATATTAAATTCCGTCCATCTTTGCTTTCAATTTATGGCTTATAAAAACTATGGAAACCTGTCAAAATATATACCTACCAATAAATAAGATCTTATAAATAAATAAAATCTATAAAAAATCTATAAAAAGTTGACAATAAATCGCGCCTGTTCTCGTTTTGACTTTCCAACTTTCGAATTCGATTTCTACAAATAAAAATAAACCAGAAATAGTATGTAAATTTATATATAGTCAATGGGAAATGGAAAATTCCAGGAAATCTATATCTATCTATAAAATATCTATAAAAAATATCTAATATATACCTCTTCATTTATTAAATAATAATCTTAATTCTATTAATTAAGTTAGCAAAAAATAATTATTAAACGCCACATTGAATCTCAATCAATTTACGCCCCTCGAAATCTTAATTGAACATTTGTGAAAATATTGAGTTAAAAATAAATAATCAAATCTTGCAACACACAGAATTCCTAAGCTGCTCGAGTGGAAATATCTCTGGTGGCTGGCAAAGAAATAATAATTTATGCCTTTTCATTTATTTTTCCAAAATAAAGTTTTCCATTTATTCTGCGCGCTCCACTCCGTAAATTACAGACAGCTGGCCATGCAGGGGCCAAAAGGGGAGGCGGCGGGGCCATTCGTTTTGGGGCCAAGCGAACAAAAAAAATAAATATAATTTTTTTAAGTGCCGCCCAGCAGAAACAGCATCTATGTGTAGTATTTTCCCTCTCCGAGCTCCGAGCTCCCTAGCTCGTATCTTGCATTATCTACGCTGCCGTATCTGATAATGATCAACTGCCATCCGACGCGACGCCTCAGTTGCCGCCTTTTTTCTTTATATATATATATATATATATATGTATTTTTTGTGTTTTTTTTTTTGTTTCTCTCCTTTGTTGCCTTTTAATTAAACGCTCAAGCCGCGAGCGGATCGGAGCTCAAGTCGCTGCGCGGAGTCGTGCATCGGCGGCGGCGACTGACTCTTTGAGCGAACCCTCCATATCCATAGAGGTTGCCGCCTCATTCAGTCATTCATGCCGTCATTGCTTCATTATCCATGCGCACATCACTCAGCGCACACTCTGCATACACTCGGGCCAGCATGCTGCAGGTTCCATTTCCAGACGTTCGTATATATATCCATATATATATATGCATATATATCCATATTCTCCAGACGATCCAAAGGCAAATCAATTTTCTGCCGCATTTCATCTGCGCTCAAAGCTGTCTTGGCCGCACACTTCTTTCGTCATTTCATTATTTTCAAACAGCACAGATTTTTTGAAACCAATAAATTGTGTGTACATTTTTAATAATGGAATTTGATTTCTTGGGCAAGGCTGGGATGGTGAATTAAATAGGAAATTGGTCTGTGAAGATCTGGTTTTAATATGATTTCTTGATTATTAAATTATACATTTTATTATAATTATCAGAAGTTGTGACACAGTTTTATTTATAACAAAATAATATACTTACAAAGAGCAGGAGGAAGATCAGGAGTCCTAAGTCTGGTGATAGTTTCCCATTTAAATAAATTAATGCTTACATAATTTTTAATTTTATGCTAGATTTTATTTAGATTCTTTGTAGCTCTTCTTTTCTTTATAATAAATAATTGGAATTATTAATTTATTTATATTTGATACCGAAAACCAACTTTAACTTCCACATTAATATTAGTAATACTAATAAAGATTCCTTGAAGAATACTGTACTAGATAGACTACTTTACTTTTAAGTTCCTTTATTTTATTGTTTTTATTTAAGTAAAGGATTCTTATTCCTTTATTGTAGACACCATTTATATATTTTTAATGTTATTTATAATCATTGTGCTTTGAATTCATCTTTATTTTTTAAAGCAATCTCTATAATACCAATATACAGCCACTCAAAGCAGATTTATTGTCTCACCAAATACTATTTTGTCTAACCGAAAGATACTTCTGGAAATTTCATTATGAAAATACTCAGTGTGTGCCTCAGCTAGTGTTTGGTTTTAATTAAATTCCCATATTGGTTTGCCTGCTCCAAATGCAATTATGCGCTTGGAGCTGTAAATCTCAGACACGCACTTCCATCGCCTTGAATGGGTTAGATATATGTATATACAACCACCCACTACTCCCTGACACTCATATGTTAATGGTTTTATGCGTCACTTGCATCCTGGCACACTGCAATCCCGCCTCCATATTTTCCCAGCTGCGTGGGCTGTGTGTCTCCGTCTCCGTCTCCGTCTTCAGTCTGCAGACGCAGTTCCTCCATGGACAATATGGTGGCTGCCTTGCGGTTCTCTCTGCCTCTGATTTATAACATTGTTTACACGGCCTGCCAAAAAGTTTGATTTAGTGGCCATTGGACTGGCGGCCACACGTGTGCCCATTTGATAGCCATAACTCATACGACACGTTGGTCCTCGTTACAACCAAGGAAAAGGACTCACGCAGGCGCTGTAATAGATTGCGGAATTTCAAATGTGGTTGGTCGATGATGAGTAATATATGAGTAATATATTGAAATTCAAACCTAATTCTTATAAGCCACATCCTTAGTTATCAACAATATCCACCATAACTTCTGTGATGCCCAGCCACTTTGGGATACCAACAAACAGTTGAAAGATGCAAGAACCATTTGGACAAGGAGTCCCCTTTATCATTGCATCAATAATAAATAATAAATAGAAAAAAATGACTTTACTTTTATATTTATAAATACTTAAATTATTAAAATTGCACAATTAAATAAATAAAGATATAAGCAAAGTATTAAACAGATAATTCTTCAATCATTAAACACTTTTTGGCAACACTTCACGCCTGATGTACTGTATTTTTAAATATATATAATTGTTTGTTTGTTTTATGTATTATTTAAACAGAATCAAGTGAGCTGTACAAATTTGCAATTAAGTCTAAAATAAATTAATCCTTAGACCTCGACAATATCCACCATAACTTGTGTGATGCCCTGCCATTCCGGATTGCCAGCAATTATTTGAAACATATAGGATCCAGTTGGAAAAGGGGTTTTCTCTAGCATTTTATCATGAAGTATCATCTTCGATATAATTATGTCATGCTGGGATAGGTTTGAATAATTATTTCCTGCCAAATATTTAATAATTTTGTGTAGAATACTCACATTATAGGGACAAGTGTGATTTAGGTTGCTGAATTTAAAAATTGCATCGTGAGCTATGCCGAACCAGGGATATCTTTTTATGTAGAAAAAAATCACAAAAATCCACTGTGACATTGTACAGAAAAGGTCTATAGCCACTAAACTTGCGATGCAAACTTAAATTTACCTGAAATATAATTAGTTTCATTACAGAAATGGTTTTATTCTTTATTACTCTTTAAACGTACAAGGACCTTTGTTACTGGCAACTGACGAACTTTCACATAAACGAAAATACCGATTTTTCCACGTCCCAGCACCTTTAATTCACACTGATTAAAATCACAGAATGTTTTATCATAACACTTGCATTTTATATTTGTAACTTTGAACAGACATTCCGAGACTTTGATCGTGCAAACTGTAAGTAGAGCTATAACGATATTTATTACAAAGGCTTTATTCATGTTACGATCAATTTTGAACTGAAAATGGGGTTTCTAGTTTTTGCAGATTTATTTCAACCTGTAACGCGTTACTAACTACAGTCTAATTGCTTGCGTAATACATAAATAATTATTTTTGTGTTTTCATTCATGTATCATATCATATGATGATTATCGAAACTATGCATACATTCTGATGACACCTTTGGACCTTAAACAATTTGTTCTAGTATTTAATAAACATTTATTATTGTACATATCTTTGTGGAAAGTAAAGAATGAAAAAAAGGACAGGAACAAACTTCGTATTGTATTAATATTGTATATTATTATTATAAATGTATTATTTGTATATTTATTATAAAATATAGGTGGATATATAAATAGATACACTCTTGTTATCATGGGTACTCAGTTTTTGGCACTAATTAAAAATAGATGTACATTTTAGATACTTATTATGTAGATACATACTATATTCTAATGTATCTGCTATGTTGCCAAACAGAGTAATGTGTATTAAATACATTTTATTTATAGATTCCCAAATCTATTATCAATTCGCGCTATTATTCGATTTAAATAATTTATATAGTTTCTTTAGCAGCAATATCTCATTTAAAATATTATTTTCTACAACTATACTTTAAATAATTATAAGATAATACTTTTCCTACATTATATCTTTACCTATATTCCCCACTAACCACCTCTGACTCTTTTAATATTAATATCAAAATTATCAAAGCTCTGCCGCTTGCTATTCCACCGATTACCCAATGCATTTCTCATAAAACTAACTGTTCTCGCTGCATCCGCAAGAAGAAAACCATGGTTGATGATGATGAAGTTGATGCTTGATTAGCTGGACAGGCTGACCCGAACCACCTCCTCCTCCGGCTTCTCCGGCTCCTCCGGCTCCTACTCCTCCCTATTTTATTCCACCCCTCCGCCGGCATGTGTGCATGTTCATTTGAGCTTGGCCCGCAGGCGGTGCCACACATCGCACACCTTTTGATGTTGCGCCGACATCTCAGACCAGAGTCGAACCTCAACGGACAGCCTCAGCCACATCGAAAGCCACCCGTGCGAAAAAAAAGTAAGATATAAAATGGCCCGAAAAGCCAACCAAGTCGAGCTGCGAATATACTCTAGCAAAGCTAAAGGAAAACATAAGAAATGTTAACTTATATTAGTTCCTAATTAGATCTTGAAGTTCTTATATTCTTTAAAATTATAAAATAATGTATTCTAGCTTTTTCCAGATACTTTTCCCCATTGCCATAAACCTTAGGTAGAGTATATAAAAAGATAAAACCAATGGCTACAACAGCAAAAGCGTTGCCGCTCTTATCAACTTGTCCAAAAGCTTTTGCGCTCGTTCAAATCAATTTGAAGCGGTTGGCATCGGCATCGGCATCGACATCGGCGAAGTTGAAGTCAGGAAGGCAGGCAGGAGGCATCCGGGCATCAGGCGGGTTCCCTGCCACACACAACGCAGCTCACCGCGAGTCTAAAAATCTCGCAGACTCTGCGCATGCGCGGCAGATTCGATGGTGGGCCGAGCTGACACAAAGAGGGCGCTATTACGGCCCCTCCCCTCGAGCGGCCTTCAGCTTTATTTTTTTTTATATTTTTTTTCTTTTGCTTTTTGGCCAGCTGTTGTCGGCTTTTTGCCGGTCCGCTGATTCGACTTTGTTCTTTGCCGGCAGCGTTTAATGGTTGATTTTGCTCAGTCGACTTTTTGCCGCTTTTCGGTTTTTGTGTGCTTTTCGTTTTGTAGTTTGCGGTTATTTTTTTTTGTTGTTGGCTTTTTATTAAATTATTATTTACTTTTATTACAAAGCGCGACGGCGGCATGGCAAATTGATTCGATATTTCAATTTGTGACGGGCAACAAAGCGAATTATTGTGTGTGGAAATAAATATATCAATGGTGCCGGCCGCTGTCGCTGTTCCTGCTGCTGCTGCTGCGCCTACACTTGAACTTCAAAGCGCTTTCCCAGCCCAACCCCAACCCCAACCCTTTTTGCTAATAAAATTTCTTCGGTACCAAAAATAAAACTCACTCACACCCACAGAGGAGAGGCCGGGCGAGGACCATGAAAAATGCTCGACTTCAAAGCGAATTTCGAGGCGAATCGGTGGCAAGGGGCGGAGAGATCTCTCTCGCATAAACAAAAGCCAATTGAAATGCTTCTAAAAAGAGATTTTGCTGTTTTGTATATTTGCTGCTACTTAAGTTGGTAGACCCTCTGCCACCCTCTGTAGCTGCCTCAGCCGGGGCAGCCGGTAGCTGCCCCTCGTTCCGATCTGACGATTTGTTTTGCCCGTCACTTTTTAATTGTTGTCAACCAACCCACACAGAGCGACTAAGAGCAGGCAGCTAGAAGTTAAAAGAGAGACGTACACTGTAAGGAAAAATAGTGTCTAGAAAATACAGTACAAATATAAAAGACTTGCAATTTAAGTACATAAGTAAATAAAGATGTTTTATAGAGTCTTACTGTTTCATTTATATTTAAAGCCGAATAAAATTCTATCTTTTCTAATGAATAAATATTTATAAAAGGAGTTTTCCTATCTTTTTTATTATTTTTTTTATATTTACAATTAATTATTCTTATTCTAATTCTTTAAAACAGTTTCAACTTTATTGTATGTAATTTTTAAAACACAATTTTAATTATTTTGTAGCCTGCATATGCTATATATGAACTAGGTGTTTTAAAACCTTAAGAGGATGTCAAAAATTATGCTATTTAAATCGTAAAAAACCTGAACATTCGGCTAATATTTAAATATTTTTATTACATTTTTGAGGATCTAGAAACAACGCTATGATAAAAGAATAATAAGTAATTTTTAAAGCCTTCTTTGGGTTACAACCCTTATTATTTTATTGTAATTGTATTGTAGTAAATCTTTTACCAAAAGTTATTTGTAAAGACTACTTTTGGTCACAATTTAATCTCTTTTCAAACCTAAGTTTAATTCAAAAGCCATCCCTTGACATTCATGCCCTGCCAACTATTAAAGATACTTTTCTTACCGTGTAAAGATGAAGCATTGGACATGGAGCAGGGCCGCACCCAAGTCGGGCACATGAAAAAGACATCAAAGCAAATCTTGACAAGCGAATATGCCTCTTATCTGCATCTAGCCAAGCGGTGTGGCCTGGCATGGGGATAGGGGCAGGAAGGACACCACGTTGAAGCGATGCCGAAGGCACACACGCACACGCACACTCACATGCAGTCTGCAGGAAGTGCCTTCCGTTCTGGTCTGTTTCTGGTCTACTCCTTGTGGGATACATTTCCTGCTCAGCCACACCACCATCCGCCCTTGCCACACTCGGACCACATGCAAGCCGTGTTCGGATGCATTTTAAAGTTATCAAACAAAAGCAACAACACCCATAAAACCCAACGACGAGCAGCCACAATAAAGTTGTGCCCCACAAAAAAGGACATCAAGTGGGGCTTGGGACACAGGGCTTTTCGGTCAGCAGAATTGGACTTTTGGTACTCAAATAAGGGGACATGAGAGGACTTGTTGGTAAAGTTTTTCAAATTTAACAAACATACGTGTGTTTCGAGTCGTTGAGGGAATAATAAATATGAATATCTAACCAAGTGCATGCTTGTGCCTTAATTATGTATTTACTGCACTTGTGAGAACGCCAGATATGCTGAAAATTTTTGCATTTAAATTTGTTTGAAATAGTTATTTCATTTTAATATAAACTTAATTTACTTATCGCATAAATAACCATAGGAAAAGTGTATTGTTTTGGGACTGATACATACAGATATATATTCAATATTTAAATTAAAAGATACCTTTAAAAATAAGTAAGTAAAAATACAGAAGAGCAAGAATAAATAAATATTACATATTTATTATTAAGTACTAATTATATCTTAGCTAAGTTAGTAATATGATTAAGATTAGTATTTTAAATTACTGTCAACTCTGAAATATACATTAAACCCTTAATATAATTCCATAAAATCGAAAATCTTTGATTTTTCTTACCAATTCGACTTCCAGCTAACCGATTTTAATAGGCTTTTGTGAACCTCATAAAGCTGACAGCCTCTGTCTTAGCCTCGATATCGAAATGCCTCTTCTTTCTCCCAATTTATCCTGTCCAATACTCCCTACTTACTTATTCCGATGTTGTTTTTCCTTTCTGCTGCAACAGCTGCCACATTTTGTTTCCTTATTTTTTTTGTAGCTGCTGCTGCTGCTGTTGCTGTTGACGTTTATGCAAATTGTGTTGTTATTTTTTGTGTGTCAACCGAAAAAAAAAAGAAAACAAGAGCAAAAAACAGAGAAATCTGAAAAAGCCTCTGCTCGGACCTCCGCTTCGACTCCTCCGAATCAATAAATGCAAATTCGTGCAAACGAAACCTGGAACCAGGTCCCCTCTTCTCACGACAACATTGCCCCAGAACTTTGACTACGGTTTTTCCTCATATCTAATTTAATTTTTGAATTATGAATTTAAATTGAAGACTGCAAGCGGGGTGAGCAGTGCGAGCTGTGCGAGGACATCTAAATCATTCGGCCAATGCTCCATTTGCATTGCAGGCAAACTTTGTCCTGTCCCGGTTGCGTAACTCGAAAGTAATTAAATTGAAACAGAGTGCAAAATGCACACAAAAGCCGGAAACTCCCATGTAAGGGCAGGGTGCTGATGAAGGGGCGTGGCATATGTTCATGTTTGTGAGGGCACTGAAACAAAAAAGAGGGGGAAACACTTTATAATAAGTTGCATAGCAAATAAAAAATATATAAGTCGATTTATATATTAAATAAGAATGTATAAAATGTATATGTATATCTTTTGTATGCCTAATACTTTAAAGTTTGATATATTTTCATATATTTGTAATATTTGTTAGGCTTTTAGAGCTCCAAAAATATTTTAAAATAAAATATGAAATGATGCTCCAGATGCTCTTAAGAAACTACTATTTCTTATAAGGTGAAAGTCCTATTTTAAAGTTTTTAAATCTTACATAACTTAAATTAAACTATAAACAAGAAATAAAAGAAAAGAAACATTGTAACTTTCATTACAATTCCCAACTGTATCTGGTTATAAACTGAATGTTGCGGATACTGATGGAGAAAGATGTGGCTTCCTCCGGAAACAGCTGATATACAAGACAACTTTTCTTTGACAATATTTTTGTGTGTTTTTCAAAAATCTCCGCTTTCTGATTTACATTCTAAACCAATCCAGCTTGATCTCCTCTTTCTTATAATCTTTTTCCATAACCTATAAATATCTTTAAAAAATCTCCAACTAATTTATTAATATAAAAACACAATAAATCATTACAAAAACGATCTATTTCGATTTATTCTCTGCGTGTATTGCGTGTGGGATTTGCCATGGCAAAAGTCAAGTGTGTTCCCAACACAAAAGTGTTGAAAATACCAAGGGGGGCGGGAAATGAGGCGAGCAAAGCAACTGGCAGCATGTTGACAGCACAAAGCAGCACCCCCTCAAAACCCCCCCTTTGCAGCCCGTTGGGCCGGCACAAAGTTATAGTTATGATGATTGTTGATTTAGAGTTTTTAGTTTTTAGGCTGCCAGATGGGCCAAGGAGGGATTTGTGTAGCGTGCAATTAATTTTGTAGCCCCAACTTCAAAGGAGCTGAAAGGAGCCGCCCGTGGACAGATGATGACAACAACTCCCGGCGATGCCTTCAATGGAAGGAGGGGGGGCCTTTGAAGCCATGCCCTCCCCCATGGATCTCCACGGAGATCCCCATGGACCTCTCCGGAGACACCCCGTGACAGCAGTGCTAATGGGGGAGCTGGAAAAGATGCAGAGGATGAGCAGAGGAGAAGCCCCTGTGCCGCCGACCAAATCCAATTCGAACTCTTTTTGTTCCCATGGACGTAACCCGAGACCTCGGAATGTCACAAATTCTTGTCGTACACTGATCAAAATAAGAAGGGAGAAAGATAAAATTATAAACTTAGCAAAGGGACTATACAATTTTGAAAGGGAATTTCTTATTACTATATTAGGTAATGTTTTTTGCACTACTTCTTTGTTTATACTATATAAACCTTCTTTCAACGTTTTTATTTATTAAATTTATTATTTTAATTAGAATTCAATAATAAAATTATTGTGGAAAGGAATCAGGCACTGAAAATCGGAGTCCTTCGGCCGGGATAATGAACCTTTTTAGTTACTAAGTTCTGGCTTTTATTGTATCCTTGCCGGCTATTCTAATTTTAAGCAGCAACAACAGGCGATCCAATTTAGACATTCGATATTTCTTTTATATCGAGGAATATTCTTTGAGACTTATAGTATTTTTTATAAAGATATATTTATAAGAAGTCTTGTGAAAGTTTGTTAAAATTAGTTATATAACGAGATAAACTTTTTATTGTTATTATTAACTATTTTTTAATAATCGAAGACTTATATATTAAGACTTCCACAAATCATATTCTCATAATTTAAAAACACTTCTTATAAATACAAACTTTGTGAATCCTAATCCAATAATAATCTGTAGATCATTATGTCTTTATATAGTATTATAATTTTTCTCAGTGCTCCTCTCCGTTTCTCCTCCTCCCTCTCTTGCGGTCAACTGCACTGGCCGCCTGTCAATGCGAGAAGTCTTCACTTGACTCCGCGACTCTGGCTGCGGCTGACACTCGCCACGATGCCTGTCATGACTATGGCCTCCGCTGGAGTTGGTCCTATCTCTACCCTGTATTCTTTCCCACTGGACGACATACGGTGACCACGACCACGGCTCCTGGCCTCCTGGCCCCTGTGACAAGTGTGGCTTTGATGGGAAACCAAATCGGACTGTCGCTTTGGCCAGAAGTTGACCGGCATTGATGGGGAATGAGATCGTTTTAGACAGGGTTGAGATACAGAATTTCATGGCTTTGGGAAGATGCATTTAAAGAGCGAAACCTGGGAATAATATTACCATATTTCCAGAAAATATTGTAAGAAATGGTAACAAATAAAGATATGTCTGACATCGCAAATCTAATTATACAAAAAAATTCCCCGAAAAACAAATCAAAGTCAGAGCTAATTCTTGATTCAGAACATGCCCAGCCCGGATTAGCTGCTCCCCTGAGAGCTTCTGAAAGATTGCGGTTGCTTGGGGACCCTGACTTTGCTCTGATATGGCAAGGAATATGGGATGGGTAGGAGTTATGCCATGGAAATGCCATCGCGCGTCATGTCACTCTGCGGTTTACATATCAAATTTCCAATGTCTAACCAAAGATATGTGGGATTAAAAAAAAATATATGAGGAAAACCATACCGGCGGCTATAGATATTTTCCCTTTGCCGCTCTTATTTTACTTTACCTCTGGCATATGTGCATAATTACACTTTTATTAACAGGCTAGAGGGAAGCCAAGTGAAAAACGGCCACCCACCCACAAGGCAAACACACAAACCTCCCCCCGATTTCCACAATTTCTCTTTGTCTACGTGTGCGGACTGCTGAATGCAAACAGGTGAGTTTGCTGCAACAACTGGCATCCTCGCATCCTGCAGACTCACATCCTCTCACAGCCTTTGGCATCAGGCATCCACGGCACATCCTCAGAGACACTTGAGCTGCACTCGGCTTAAATGAAGTGCACACGCCGCCATGCACATCAAAGCCTGCCGCCATTAGCCCGATGCAGTGAACTAATTAGACACGCCCCCTTGCCCAACCTACCTGTGGCAAACATACTCTGTTCCTTGCCACTAAAAGAATTTCTAATTTGTCATAATTCGCGGACAGTTTAAACAAAGAGATGTGACCCGAATAAATTAATATCTAGAATTTAATTAGGGATTATCTGTTGCAGACAGTCTGCTGAATTGTATCTTGGCAGATCACGTTTCACGGTGCAGCATTTCGTGCGGTTAAGCTTGAGCTTTGAATGTTGCATGTTTAATCATGAATTTTAAGTTTTATTTATTAAAAGATATCTGCAGATGGGTATTATAATATTTAGAAGGAAGGATAAAGACCAATTTAGAGCTCTTTTCGTTCAGGTCCTTTTTTTGCATATGCTGTGTGAGGTTAGCTTTGGTTTTCTTGGGCTCTAATCTAGATATTCAGTGCCCAACCCTGCTTTAATTTCAATGTTAAATATGGAGTGAGATCCAGAACAGGCTGCAATTTTGCTCCAATGTCAAGTGCTTTCCTCCTCCTCTGTTATTATTAAAAAACTGTGTTGATTTTCGATTATTTAATATTTTTTATTCAACACTTCGTACATGGCTTTATAAAATATTCTTAATCTTAGATACTCCAAGCAAACTAACGCGAATTGATAACGCCAATAAGTTTCCGCATTGTAGTCTACGTAAAACCCATATTGAAGCCTGCTAATTTTGTGATGCAAATTAACATTTATTTATTCAATATTTAGATGCATTCTTGAGCTGATCTGTTGCAGTTGAACTGCAATTATTGTTTATTGTTTCTTTCAGCTTAACTTTGTCTTTTAGATGGTATATACGAAAGTAGTTATTCAGTCTTTGAAGTGAAATATTCATTTGAAAAAGGATTGTGACAAAGCACACTGACTTTAATATCATCAGAAACATAGAAAAAATTTTAAATACGCAAAAAAAAAATTGTTAGACTTAAATAGGGTTTAAAAATTAGACGAAACACGCAACAGAAAACCAAAGACATTTAAAAATTATGTACAATTTATAAACTTTACAACTTATGCGAATAAAAAACCACAAATCTTTTCACAATTAACCACAATTGATAACAAAAAATCACGCTTAACACTAGCCGACATTTCTAAGCATAGGTTTAGTTCAGGATGTATGACTTGTAGCATCCCGAAACTAATATTTATAGGTTTCCTAGGGAAATATATATTTATAGTATGTGTATGTATCGCGTTATGGGAACCTTCGGTCTGTGTTGTTCTCCTATGATGTCTTCCGATCGCTTGAGTATAACCGCTGCTGATTCACATACAGCTGCAGTGGCGGTACCTGCCCACCGAGCAGTGTAACCGGCGGTGGTGGCGGCGGCGTCAAGTCCAATGGCGTTGTGGACGCTGACGATGGGCTTGTGGTGGAGCTCATGCTCGAGGTGCTGGAACGGGCCGACAATGACTGCGCTGACCGCGTTCTTCGCAGCGGTTCTGTATCCTTCGTTGTCCTGCAGCTGCCCTGCTCTCCATAGCTATGAACCCGCCCGACCACCTTAAGGTTAGTCCTATAAGGTGGATTATCCTGTGCCGCTTGGCTATAATAGGATTTCCTTAGAATACAACAGATGGCCAAAAAGGGAATGGCTAGAATTCCACAGAAACCCACGGCTATGATAAGCAGCACATCCACGCCCTCGGCCCGCCAGAAGTTCAAGGTATTGGCGTGGGATTTAAGGAAATCTGCTCCACCGGAATCCAGAATTAACTGAATCTTTCGCACCGCCTTGTTGGCTGGCCCCATGGAATCCCTGCTTATCAATCGCTCCCTCAACTGACCCATCTTCTCCACATAGCTGGTGTTGAGCGTCAGTTGTCTGATTCCGTGGAGCAGGGCATCGTAGGCTATGGCATCATAGTTAACCGTCAGAGATACACCGTGATGGAGCAATCTCTGGGCCATCACCTCCTGCTCGGCCAATAGGGGTATGGCAAGTATGGGCTTTTGTCCGGCAATCGATTCCCAGACACTCAACTGACCGCAGCTACTGATGAACATTTTCACCTGCTGATGGTACAAAATCGCCTGCTGTGGCCACCAATCAGTAATCATTACATTCTCCGGCAACGTGAGATCCGCTGGGAACTCCTCCGTTTCCCATTTCAACAGGAAATGGAACTCGGTTAGGTGACCAAAGACATCCAGGATAATGGATAACTTTTCTGGCGGCAACTGAGCTGTTTGAACATCGGCCCCCAAACTAAAGTAGATAACCCCACTGGTGGCAGTCTCCATGAACGACAACAGGTGCTGCAAATAAAAGAAATCTTAGCTGGAGTTTAAAAACTAAACTGCAATCTTACATTTGGCAATTGAAGTCCATTCGAAGGGGTCAAGTGCAGGCCGCCCACTTCCACCATATTGGGCAGATAGGCCCTGGGATAATGCAAGCCCGGATGGGAGTTGATCAGCGCCAAGCTTAGGTTCTTGGTTAGATCTCTGTAGAGAGGCAGTTCCTTAACGAGCAGCTCAAAATGATTGGTATAAACCGATTGTTGGGAGATCAGGTGGAAAAAGTTATAGGTCAGCCGCTCAAAAGTGCTCATCAGGGAGTTAACAATCCTCTGTTTGGTATCCATTCGCTCTGTGAAGGGCAAAAAGTTGCTGGGATCCAAAGACGAGGACTGCGGATTGCCAAACATATTGTTAAGCCAGGAATTGGCGCCGGTGGGACTGATAGCAACGGTGGGTATGCCATAGTAGAAGGCCAAGCTGTAAGTTATATTAAAAATTATTCAGTCTCTCCTATACATAATAATCCCCATAAACTCACCCTAGCAGAGCATCGCTCAGGAACAGGTCCACTATGAGTAAATCGAATCTTTCGCCGCTGGTCAGGAGTTTTCTAACCTGGCCATCGGATAGCAGGATATCCACATTGGTGGTGCCTGCATAGATCAGTCGCGTGAAGCGCTCCATTACGCTCTGGGCTCGCATCTCCTCCGCCTCGAAGCTCATGCCCATGTCCAGCCAATTCTGACGCAAACCCTCGATCCGTAGCTCCCTGATCCGTGGTATTTCCGACTCTTCCACGGCATGTGGACTGATCAGGGTCACCGAGTGATTTCCGGGACGACTCTCCACCAGTTCCTCCAGCAATCGCCGCCCGAAAAGGTAATGCGATTTCCATACACTGGGAAAAACCGCCAGTATATTGGCGCCTAGAGCGAATCCGCAAAGCAACGAAGCCAGGAACAGCCGCAGGAGATGCATTCTGTAGGCAGAAACAAAAGCGGCACTAACATTGGCAACCGCATCCGTATCTACATCTAATGTATCTGCATCGGCGTTCGTATCTGTGAAGTTTTTGCTTTTCCGGTTTTTGCAAAAACACACAAGCACCCACACACACAGGCACACAACCAAGCGTACAACACACACACACACGCACACAAGCTGCCCTGCTGGGTGTCTATTATTATCTGCTGTTATTGCTTATAGTTTTTCTCCCGCTTTGCATCATTTTGCGGTTACGAATCGATGGCACAATATTGCAGGCGATAATTAAATACTCAGATTGGTAAATAAAAGCAACGAAAGTGAAAAGAACGGCCAGCAACAACAATGCGGCGCTGTCGGCGTTTCTGCGCGAATGGCAGCTGTTGTGTGTAGGCGTGCCAACTTAGCTGGCCTTTTTGGTGTTTATTTTTTTAATCTTTATTTATTTACTATGTTTTTGCAAGGAAAAATTCAGGCTTTTTAAACAGGAATTGGGTGATAAGGTATTAATACCATCGTTTATACACAAAAGTTGATATAGTTTTGGTTTAGAAATGGCGCCACAAGCTGACCTGGGTTTCAATTAGGTGGCAACGCCAATCGAGAATGTAAACGAATTAAGACAATTTTAGTTAGAACATTAAATAAACGTGTAATAAAAATACTGTACTGGACTGATGCTGCGTGATGATCCCTAGGAGTCTCTCTCTTCTCCTAGGCTTAGGCAATCATTTTATTTTATTTGTTTATAAATAAACAGCTGACAAAATTAACTTTACAGGTCTGCCATCTAACGCTAATTGGTACGGAGTCAGAGCTTAACGTCAATAATAAATATTAAATATAAGTAATAAGGCAACAAACTGTAACGATAATAACTATATTTGTATAGTTAGATCGTTGAATTCATATTTCCTACATTTCTTATAAAATTTGAACTAATAGCTTGCGCCATGCTGTTCTCCCTGTGGTATTATTCGGCTATCTGCTCAACGGTCACTCTAGTGTATCTCGCTCGTAAACAATTTGAAAATTTGCATTTCTCTTTAGTTGCTAAATCATCCGCACAATTGTTTAACAAAAGAAGTGCTAAATTGAATAATTGCAGGGGCTGCCACCGGATAAGCCAGATAAAATAAAAAAGAGAGCAAAACATAAGACCAGACAAGACAAACAAAACGATTTTGCAATTTGGCAGAGTGCCAACAAGGAAAGCAAAAAAACATTAAAACAAGAACAAAAGGTGAAATATTTAACCGCAGAAAATACACGGTGGAAAAGTGAAAAGAACAGCTGGCCGGCTCAGGTGTGGTGTAGTTTTTTGGGTTAATGCGACCCTAAGTACACAGCTACAAACAAACAAAGATATCCGAAACAGCAACAACAACAATCTGTGGATAAACCGGCAACAGCTGAAATTGTAGCTTACGTAAGCTACTCGTAATTACAAACGCTTTAAAAGGGAAAAGAAAAGGTGTCCGAAAATGGCGCAGGTATCCAGTAAGTATTGGAGGTTTAACTAGCCTCTCACTTAAATCAAATTGTTGTAAAACGTGTCGTGCCTAGTTAAAGTTAATTAATTATTTATTTATTTATTTATAAAAGCTACAAGTTGGCTAACAACTAAAAGTTAATTATAATAAATAAAAGCATTAGCTACTAAAGCCTACAGCTTGTCTAAATAAAAGTTAACCCCTTTGGTTTCGTGATACATCGTATTTTTATTATTAATTATGCATTATTTGTCATATATTTAATTTATTTATTTTTATAATTGATCTCTTAAATATATCTTTTCAAAAATAAAAACAATAAATCATTTGTTGTAGTAAAAACTGTAAACTTAAATTTTTAATATTTTTGTAACCGCTTTTATATTAATATAACATAATTTCATAGCATACTTTAGGAGAACTTTTCTATTTGGAATAAACGTTACCTTTAAACACATTTTAAATATGAAAATAAAATATGCTTAAGCTTATTAATATAAAAATTATAATTTAAAAAAAAAAATTCAAATAAATAATCAAATTGTGATCTATTTTATAAATGTTTTTTCATATTTTACACTCATTTTTGAGATACAATAGTATTCAAGTATTTATTTTATTTATTGTACTTACTACCTGCTAAAAGTTTTAAACTACAACAGAAATGTGTAGCTCTAGTATAGTATTTTACAATATATATAGTAAAGTATAGTATAGTACATAGTATAGTATTTAATAACCCCTTTTCCCCCATTTTTTACAGCCCTCATCGATGTGGATAAGCCACTGTTCGATCTCAGCAGCTTTGCTGGTCGTTTCCAGTACTTCGCCTGGATGACGGATCCTCGGACCGTCGTCCTCTCCAGCGACCGCCTGCTGGAAGCCAAGACCATGATCGAAAAGTACCGGAAGGGCGATCAATCGCCCCAGGTGAAGCCAGAGGAAGTTCACTACAACATGAAGCTATACAATTCGGCATTTCATCCGGATACCGGCGAACTGCAGAATTTCTGCGGCCGCATGAGCTTTCAGGCAAGTCTCGTGATGGTTTTCGGGCACGTGGATGATCCCTAAAATAGAAAATCGTCGTCTGGCGTGGACGTTGTGAATGAATGGGTTGCCAAAAAAAAAGATAAAATACAAGAGAAAAACATAGAGACACGAATTAAACACTAGACAGCAGGGTATTTCATTAGCAACGACTTATGCTTACCTTGGGAAGAAGGAAAAAAGTTTAGTAGAGTTTAGTTAGGATAAGTGAAGGCTTCTTCAAGGCTTATAATGGATATATACACTGATCTGAAGGCGAAATTAAAACCAACAATTGTTAAAACTATTAAATTCAATTAATTTAAAGCTTGAATGGGAATAAATAAAAACTTCTAATGAAGTTTCTAAGCTAATATCACATTTTAAATACTTTACCTGCCTTTCTGCCAACAGGTTTGTTAATTAATGATTATTTTTAACTAATTGTCTTGTGTTTTTCGCCCCCTTTAGGTGCCCGGTGGCATGTTGATCACTGGCGGCATGCTGGCCTTCTATAGAACCGTGCCAGCAGTGGTGCTCTGGCAGTTCATCAATCAATCCTTCAATGCGGTGGTCAACTATACGAATCGCAATGCCAACTCACCGACCAGCGTTACGCAGCTTGGCGTGGCTTACGTTTCGGCCACAACGTCCGCTTTAATAGCCGCCATCGGATGCAAGAACTATTGGTCGAGGAAGGCGAGTCCATTGTTCCAAAGATTTGTACCATTTGCTGCTGTGGCGGCAGCCAATTTTGTCAACATTCCGCTGATGCGACAGAATGAGATACTCAATGGCATTGAGGTGAAGAATACGGATGGAGAGATTGTGGGACAGAGTAGATTGGCTGCCATTAAGGGTATAAGTGAGGTGATTATATCCAGGATAGCGATGGCAGCACCGGGTATGTTGGTGCTTCCCCTGATCATGGAGAGGCTTGAGAAACTGCCCGCCTACAGGCGCATCAAATGGATAAATGCTCCCTTCCAGACGCTGATGGTTGGCTGCTTGTAAGTGAAGTCAGATTTCCTTCCTTTTTGACCAATAATTAATGTAAAATCGTTGTCAATTCCAGCCTCTGCTTCATGGTGCCCACCGCCTGCGCTTTATTCCCGCAGCAATGCTCCCTGGACAGCTCAACCATGCGCACCTTTGAGCCTGAACTTTATAAGGAAATGGAGAAGAAAACTGGAGGCAATGTGCCCAAGCGGGTCTATTTCAACAAGGGTCTGTAAGCTTCACGGATTTCGGAGAAGGACAATAATCTATTTAGTGATTTTCAATGTTGTCGTCGTCATTGTGTTTGTTTTTGTAGAGCATTTATTGTATCCAGATCGCGCAATATTTTGCAGTTGTTGTTCCTTTGTCTTTTGTGTCAATTGTCGTAGTTGCTAAGCTAAAAGGAATCTCAAATCTATGCAAAATGTTTATATTCAAGGCTAGTTCCAGGTTTTACGCAGGTTTTGTTTCCATTCGACCCAGTCGTTTCCATGGCAGCTTTATAATATAAATTAAATCTTAGCCATCTTGCTTAAATGGATTCTAACTAGATTAAAAATCAAATAAGTTCTGGTGTATCAGGCGGGCTTATTTACAAATTAATCACTAATACTTTAATTTACCGAGATCGTACCCGAAGCGTGTCGGCAGAGCGCCAGCAGAGAAATTCGTAGACCTTGCGTAGCACTGGACTAGATTGATCTACTGATAGTCTGAAATAAACGCAAATAGAGCAGAAAGTCAACTATTTAATTTGATTTGCATTTGATTTAATGTAATTTGAAGTAACAAGGATTTATTTTTCATTTGGTACAGAAATTTTTTAAAAAGTAAATCGCAAGAAATTTGAGATTGTGAAAACTGTAGCTTGCCTGTAACATATAGCATTATTATTTTGACTTGAATTAAATGCAAATCCTGTGCGAGTAACACCTGGAACATGCTAAATGTTTAAATATAGAGCCAATTAACTTGTCATGTACTTAGTGGGTATTATTTTTGTAATTGTCCTAAGATGTGTTCAAAAGTTCTGATATTTCGAAATAATTTCGGTGAAGGTATTAAAACAATGATTATATTCGGTTTCAAAATGTTTATGTAGCTCAACTCAACTAATTAATTATGAAATGCCCAAAGATATAATATAGGTTCTAAGCCACAAAGATCAAGTTAAAAGTTTTAAACCTTATTTGCAGTGAAAACACCGAAAACTATACTAAAACATGCTTGCTTTTTGTAACATCAATTAGGCGACTAACTGGCTCATGTTTAGTTTTTAACACTTAGTTTACTCACCTGTTGGAAATAAATGTTTGAAAAAAAAAAAGAAAACCAAATTGTTGTACGGGTTTTAAAAACGGTTTTATTAGTTATGTATGTTCTTGTATCCGGTACAAGTATATATAGTATATATATCATTATACATAACGTTTTGCGGGGCTTTCGTTTATTTAGATATATTCGGTTTGTTTTCTTTTCATCGTGTTGTAAAGTTTACAAAATGTGCAAAACACAACTAGGTAGCTATACAATATTCCATTCGTTGCCGGAAGAAGGAGGACAACGCACTCTTCTCTCATATTTATTGTTTGGTGGAAGCTGCAAGGCTCCATGCTCCATGGAATCATTTCACTTTGGACTTCTTTGTTTTGTTACAAGGTACAATTTCGATTTTCGTTAAAAAGTAGTTGTTAGTATTGTGTAGTTTATTCTTATTTACTTTGCTTTGTTGGCACTGGCGCTTTAAAAAATGCTCATTATCTCGGGTGCTAAAGATTGATGGGAAAAATTCAACACTCAGAATGGTATAATGTATGTAAAAATTCTTTGCTTAACCGAGAAAAAACACAATCAATCTCAACAAATATTCCCATTTTTAAGGGGGGCCAAAATTTCGCATTCGCTTGTAAAAATTGGTAGTTCTTGTGGCTGCTTTTGTGCTGCATTTAAATATTGGAATTTGTCACATGGATCATCAGCAAACATTAGTTTTTATGTTTCCTATTTAATACATTTTTCTTTTTTTTACTTAATTTATCGAATATTAAGTGGCAAAACTTTCGATACACAATTATTAACTGAGGGCATTTTATCGAATTTATTTTTACAATGCCGCTTCAAAAGTTGTTAATTGTAAGTGTATTCA
Organism: Drosophila kanapiae; assembly: GCA_008042475.1. Classification (NCBI taxonomy): domain Eukaryota; kingdom Metazoa; phylum Arthropoda; class Insecta; order Diptera; family Drosophilidae; genus Drosophila; species Drosophila kanapiae. Next base: position 1,208,857 of record VNJM01000232.1, read on the forward strand.
TATATCTTTAATTTTATACTGACTGAGGCTTTTTCAACATTATTAAATTGGCATTTTAAACTTGCTTAATTTGCGTAAGTTATTTTGTCCCAGTTTTTATTTTTTTTTTTTATATTTTTATTGTTTGGTTGGCGCTTAGCTGGGGAAAAGCTCGTTCAAAATCGTATGGGGTTTTCCATTTGCAAAAAATCTTATTGGCTAACCAAGAGTTTCCTTTTGAACAGGAACTTCGATCCGTTATTTTAGCTGCCTAATCAAAATTCATTCATTTCCAAGAAACAAAAAAACAAGACAAAACTCCTGAGGAGATATCAGGATGAAGGACCCCATTCGCTTGATTTACTGATCAGGCCCAAAACGTTCGCATATCGCAATCCCATAGCCATTAACTTTGGACCTATTTCCTGAGCTTTAAAATTTAGAATATTCTGACCATTTAGCACAGTGATGCCCACGAGATAGGCTCGCTGGTCTGCCCGAGCTCTGCTCACACTGACTGTGTAAGACAGCACGGTCTTACGAACGTGTCAACGTATGCGTGTGGGCACCACTGACTCACCACTTACCACATCGCCGACATCTTTAACAAATCGAATCAGTCAAGGCCTTATCTTAGCTGGAAACATATCCTAGCCAAAGAACGTGTTTTAAGCCCTCATTAAAAATCCAACTAACCAAACCATTCTGACCATAACTTATTCGCTTTCTCTTTCATTTGTCAAATTCTGTATTAACTCGGGGGTTTTTCCTCTACATTTATATAAATATTATTTTTTATATTGCGCACAGCCTTTTTTTTCCAAAAAGTTTCTTGGTTTTATTTTTTTTTAGTTTCATTTTCTTATTTTTCTTCATATATAAACCATTTTATTTTTTCAGTATTTTCATTCATTGTTTGTTTGTTTCTTTTTTTTTTGTTAAACTTCACCTGATAAATTTTGTACCAACATTGTCCGACTGGAAAACAGCTGACATACAACTTGATTTATTTATATATCCATTAAATAACAAATTATCCTTTTGCCTTTCGTTCCATCTCTGTTCCTGCATCTTTAACATTTCATTCTGTTGAAAATATGTTTCTTTTTATTCCATAAACCATCATAAAATCTTTGCAGAATATTTATATCCAAGACCGCCCTTTAAAAACCATAAAAAAGTATTTGCTCCTGGCAAATTGCATTGATTTCCGATTTTTCTTTTCAATATTTTTTGTTTTCTCTTTGTTTTTTTTTTGTGTTGTGCAAAATGTTTGTATTTTATTTTCTTTTTGTTTTAGGTTTTAGTTTTGTTTCGTTTTCCATTTTTCAATTTTAAAAATTCTTCGATATTCGGGTTTTAGTTTCGGTTTACACTTATATATGACTTGGCATTCAGGGGCTTTGGGGGCTGCCTCCTCTCCTAACAAGTTTTACATTTATAAACGATTTTCGAGTTGTTTAGTTAAAAATTACAACTAAAAATAAAACTAAATATGTGTATATGTGTGTGTGTGTAGGCCTAGACCAAAAACTGTTTCAAGTTTATCATTATTTTTTATTTTTTTCTTTCGGCTTTCATTTATATATATTCTCATATATATATTATATCTTTCTCTTGACTTGGCTTACGAGTTAAATACGTACAAACATGTACACTGTGGCGTGTGTAAATATATATAAATATATTTTATATATTTTGTAGTTTCTCGTTTTGTTTGTAGTGTGGATAACATTGGATTTTGTTTGCATTATTAGGACCTTAAAAACGTACTAAACATTAATTTATTTATTATGCGGTATTAATTAATATATATATATATATATTTCCTTCAAACTCAACGAATCTCTAGTTGGGAATTGTAAGTTCCGTCCGACAGATTCCAAGCTTAAAGCGGCTCATATGTATGGTTTATGTTGGTTGTGGGGGAGAAAGCTTTGCTGTTTAGACTGCCGCCTCGTCATCGTTGTAGCCATAGTTTTCCTCATCCTCCTGCTCATCCTCGGCCATCTCCTGATCGCGATGCTGCTGCTGCTGGTGCTGGTGCACCACCTCCACCACGGACACCGCCTCCGCCGTTGTCGTTGTCGATGTGGATGAACTGGTGGTGCTGGCCGGCGACATATTATCGGGATTAACGGCCAGGGAGATGGGCGGCGGTGAAGTGGCCACGACTGCTGCTGCAACTAGCATCTCCTGACTTGGCGGCAGCACAAAACTCTTCCCGCCCATCTGATCTCATTTAAGACCCGTGTCCGAGGACGGAGTCCAGCGATCAAACTCAATCCCGGAGTCCGGCGACACGCCCGTGGCCTTGGCCAAATGGGCGGCCATGAAGCCGCCGGTTTGCATGCATTTGCAGTCCGGCGCAATGCAATTGCAAGAGAATTTGGAGCCGCGGCCGCATCGCGAGGCCACCACCACACTGGGATTCGCTGAGAGCACATTCGATACGGAGCTGGTCGATGATCCTGAGCCCAGGCTCATGCCCATGCCCATGCCAACGACACTGGTGTTCATCAGCACTCCAGATTCATCCATCGCCTGTCCATCGCCCGGACTCAAACGGAGTTGACTCTCGAAGGACTGAAGCTGTTGCATAAAATGGAAGTTGGGCGATACATCCGGCTTCCGGTCGCGAACCATCATGAAGGCGTCGTTGAGACTCAAGCCCCGGGTGTGCATCAAGTAGGCAAGCGTCACGGTAACCGAGCGCGACACCCCGGCCAGGCAGTGGACCAGCACCGCCGAGTTCGCGGACCGCGCTTCCTCTGTGATTTTTTTTTGAATAAAAAGAGAGCATAACATTAGAGATTTCAAATGATAAAACTGTCGTGATGTCATAAAGCTAATGTATCATATGCTGTCACAAAAATAACATAAAAGATATGTTTGTTCTAGCTTCAAGGTCGAAACCCCCATTAAAATCATGATAGCTTTGTATAATTTGTATTAAATATATAATTAAAATGTGAATGTTAATTGATTTCATTGTTTTTTCGATTTATCAAGGATTAATTAGTGCCACAAAAATATCTCTGCATTTTAAATCAATTGAAAAGGTGCATATATATAAGTATGCAGTAAAATATAAGAATTCTGAGGGTCAGCAAATTTCTCTGCTGGCGCTCTGCCCACACATGCTCGCTATAAACATTCGTACGACTTCGGCAAAGGCTATTTTTGTAGTCATAGCTATATGTCATGCCATATTGCAGAAAACTAATTGCTATTTTTTGTTCTCATCTATAAGAACTTCGTTCAATTTCTCGCACACACAAATGCAATGTCAGGCCACTGCCTAAACCAAAGCTATTTCTGTGGCCCTCCCTGCTAAGGTTTTACCTTAAAAGTAAATCATTTTCAACTACAACTCACCTATAAACTGTATGGCATCTGGGAAGTGCATGGCCAAATCCTGTGAATAATGATCGGTGATGGGAATTTGCAGATACTTGATAATGCCCAATTTCTCGAACTCATTTGGCAAATCCGGTGTCACATTCAGCACATACTGAAAGAATTATTTATTAATTATTTATTTAAATAGATATAAAGAGATGTAGTTGCCTCACCTTAATGTTGTACCTTTGCAACGCATTCGAGTCGCAGCTGTGCGAGGCATTGCCCAGGAACAATAGTCCTGGAATTATCTCCACGGGCGCCTCATTGAAATTGTGGTGATGATGGTGATGATGATGATGGTGGCTGGTGCTCTCACAGTCCGATGATTCGGCCGAACTGCTGCACGCAGAATCGGAATGCGGTGTGGAAATGCGTAGGGATCTAGGGGGAAAAATAAGAATATTAAAATATCTCCAAGGGTTCCAGTTAAAAAGTAAACTTACCTAAGACCCATTAACTGATCGGTCTGTACATTGCGACTAGATTCCATTTCTTTGTTGTGCGCTTGGCTATCATCCTCGCACCATTCGGGAAACGCTTGGCGAAAACTGGAGAAGCCATCTGAAAGATAGAAAGAAACTTTAGAATGCTTTTTGAACTATGCGCATAGCTACACTTTCGGCCGCCCTGTCATTTGAGGAGCCTCTGGAATTCGACGTTCGTTATGCTCGGCCAAGTGTGGCCCTTTTTTTTTGCTTTTCGGTCTTGCCCAGCCGAGTCGCGTCGCATCTTTGGTAACACGACATGCTGTTGGTGCTGCCGCTGCTATTAGCCCAAAAACCCAACCCAAGTATGCGTGAAAATTCTTGCAAGTGAATCTCATTCATAAAATAAAAGGGGTTCGAGAGGAAGTAGGGGAGGAAAATAGAGTGAAAGAGAGATCTTCTTTTTCTTCAATTGGAAACGGAAGTGCGACTTGGCGTATCAACGGAAATGCTGTTTCTATATTTATAAGCTTGAGAATGGTATGGAAAATGTCATCAAAAAACGCAAACAGCAAACTGCTGCTGCTCCTCATCACCATAACGCAAAACGGAAGCTTACAATTTTCTACTTGGCGCACAGTAAACTGCAAAACAACAAAAATAAAGGCGAAAAGCATAAAGCAAATTGAAATAAAGCAGGAAAGTTCAGTGTTATCATCAAGTTATTGGCCGGTCGGCCAACAGTTAGTATACGCACTACTAACTCCTCCACTCTCAATCTCTGTGCATTTCCAGCTGAACTTTATAAATAAACCAAGCAAGATATGGCCTAGGGTTTGGAAAACGGCAGCCCGGAAAGGCGTTTTAGCTATTTTTACACTTCATGACGAAGAATCGGCCATGGCCATGGATATCAATCCGCAGAGTATGAAATGGCAAACTGCATTTGATAGCAATTTCCTCCTCAAACAAACGCAGTTCGACTTTGAGTGCCAATCGAATGGTTCGGAAAAGAGAGGGCACACAATATATAGATGCAAATAAACTTTTGCTGGGGTGGTAAAAAGCATAACTCGGAAGCGCGCTAGCTAAGCTCTTTTAATAGAAAACGTTTTTGTCGGGGGAAAATGGCTATTTGACAGTTTTTTGCTTTCAAACTAAGCAACTCACCTTTTTATTTCGCTTTTTATCGCATTTTTTCGGTCGAAACCTTTAATAATCGTTTACATTTCAAAATCGATAAGTTATTTCCTTAAATGCTTCATTTAAAAGAGTGATGGTACCTTTTCGATAGAAAATGTCCTTCGATAAAGCGATATCGATACAATATTCATTGACTTAAATACATTTTGAAGTTTATTATAAATGCTGACAATAAAAAAGTTAATGTTTTATATAGAGTATCTGTAAAATAGTTAACATATCACAAAGTAAGGAGACTTTAAGAAGAAATGAAATACACGACTTCCTTACTTAGTCACCCTTTAAAAATAAATGTAATATATTCCTCAAAAGTAGCTATCCAATCCAACAAATCTATCTCTCATTTAAAATGCGTAACCTCCTCCCACGGGCTTTGTATACAATTCAGAGACCCCGTTCTGCTAGCTCACCCTACCGCTCTACAGGTAACTTTCCCTACTATTAACGCAAGCCATCATATACTTATTCACAATTTGTATCTGCCCATATGGCAATCGTTTTGTATTCCCCTCCCTAATCACACAAATATACCTGTGCCAGTGTGCGAGTATCTATATCTTTATAGTTTTTTTTCTCGTTTTTTTTTTCTACTTTTTTGTCACGTTCTGTGTCACACTTGTGAGTGCTTTTGTGTTTAGATTGTTTCATTGATGAGTTCACACAAAACAAAGACGAAAAAATAAAAACAAAAACCACAAAGGCAATCGTGAATAACAGTGGAAACGACCTTCAAAACGTTGAAAATGTAAACTTGAAAAAAAGCGCGTCAACAAATTGCTGTTGAACTGAACAAAGCGTAAACTAAATAAGAGCAAACAAAAAAGATAGCATTTGAGTTTGAGTGTATTTTATATTAGTTAGAAAACCGGATTTTGGCAATATTCACACCCACAACACCTGAAGGAATATAAACCACCAAAAACCCACTAAAAAGCCACTCATCCAAGTCGCCCCCACACAGTGTCACAAATTTGTTGCTATTATTTTTATTAATTATTAAAAAAAAAAAAAAGAAGCATCAAAGATTGGAGAGTTCAATTTTGTGTACGATTTGTTCCGCTCATTCATGGGTTTTGTTTTGTTTTTTTTTGGGGGGATAAATAATTGGGTATTTTTTTAGCTAAATCAACTCATTAATCTCGCCCCCATAAAGTCTGAAGTTTGTTACTATTATTATTATTAATTACAGAGCTTTATAAACACTTAGTTCAATCATCAGCTTGTAATTCCTTGTAATTTATTTGTTATATCATTTTTTTCTTATTAAAAGAGCATCCTAAGGGCTTGAAAGATTCTTTTTTTTCTTTTGTAGAACAAATTGTTTCGCTCATTCATTGTTATTTTTTATTTGTTTGTTTTTAATTATAGTATACATAACGCTGTTATTTTGTACTTTTTTTCTGCTTATCTGGCACTTGCTGGCTTTGTTTATCTGCGTGTGTAAATATAAAAAAAAAAAAAGCAACAACGACCGTAAAAAAAAAGACAAAACGTGAGTTAAATATCTTCGCTGGGTCTGTACCAGTTTGCCGCAGAGATACGGCGGACGCACACCCACAATCGCAGCTCTATTCATTCACAGGTACCCACTTCACGGCCCCCATTTCCCCCCCTCAGCATTCACCCCTTTTTTTATACATACTTTTTATTTATTTATTTACCTTTTTTTTTTTGCTCCTAACGGATATGACGTAGGCGAGTTTTTCTACGATTTGCCGCATGAAAACAGTTAGAGAAGTGTTTTTCGCGGGGAGCAGAGGGTAGCCCTTATATGGTTTGCCATTCTGTGGGCGTTTTTCGAGTGTATAGTGTGTGCCGCCTTGTTTAATTCATTTGCGGTTTCAGATGACGCACAGATCCCTTAAGTGGAACGAGCAGTGTGAATGCAGAGAACCCGATACGCAGCCGGAGTGGCGGAACACGTAATGTACATCGGACGTAGACCATTGATGGATTTTATGGAGCCCGCCCGAAACCAAACCGGAAGTGGAACGAACAAACGAACACATGCATGCAGCGGAACACGACACATTGCGCCCATTTTCTATTACACTCCTCCCCCCCATACATATATCTATTTATATGGATTTGTTTACTTTGTCGATTTTTTGAAAGTTTTCCATGGGGGAAACTTGGAAAGGCTTTTTACAATTTTTAAAGAAGAAACTTTAAGGAATTTTGGGTAGCTTTTAAAGGAATACTTTTTGATTTTTTCTTATAAAGGTATTATGGATAAAATATAGCTATAAGTCTCGTGGCTATCTTTTAGTTTAGTTTCAAACTTTATCCTTCATAAAATTCCCCATAATTCTCTATAGTGCACCCCTTAAAATTCCTGGTTGCACCCCAAAATATTTGCTTAAAGCTTAAAATGCCTTTTGCTTTTTTTTTCTATTTGGTGGAATTTTTTAAGCTATTTGATTTTACATTTTTTGTTCACATTATACCCATTCCTTGAACGAATCCACAAAATTCCTTTTTAATCACTCGCCGCCCATAAATTCTTTAGCCGCATTCCATGCAACCATAGCTATGTTTTTTCTTTTTTTTTTAGAGTTTAGCAGATTGTTTGTCGTAGGGATTGCGAGGCATTAAAGGTGTGTCGAAGCGGGGGGGAGTTTTGAAGTTGAGGGAATCGATATTACGCATACGCAATGTGCGCCTTGTTTACGGTTGCCTTTCTGGTCTGGCAAATGCATTCAGCCGGTCGTTGCACAATACCCAGATACTCTCGGCTACCCAGATACTCGTTCACTATAAATACAATATATATGTATATGTATATACATATATACGAACGCATGAGGTGTTGTGCCAGAATGGGGAGTGCTGGCTGGGGCGCATGAATGAAAAAACCAGACCACGAGACAACGACATCGCCTGCAGTTCAATGCTATTTGTCAATGAGTCAGTAGTCCGCCCAGTTGTCTTATTTCGATTTCATCTGGAGTCGGGAGGAAACACTGAACGCTGAACGCTGAACGAGGAAGAGTCGTAAAACACACAGCGGCATAATGTGAGTCGCATTTGGGGCCCCCATCATATCCATTAGTCGTATGCATATAGAGCATTTAGTATCTCTCTCCCATTGATGTGGGCGGGTGCGTATCCGAGTGTGTGTCTGTGTGTTTTTCCCCCCAACCCAACGTGGCCCCAATTTTGTTTACATTTTTTCTTCTCTCCACCCCAAAACCAAAAAAAGGAAAAAATTATACTTTTTATGTGCCTTTCACTGAGGGAAATATCACAGATTGGAAATCTTTTATAACATTTTAAATCCTAGAGATTTTAAACGTTACTTTAACTTCTTTTTATGTGAATTCTTAGGGATATCTTAAACAAATTTTAAATATAGTTAAAAATTAGGAATTTGTATATTTTTATAATCAAAATTTAAAGTTTCTTCTGAAAACTATTTCCATATTTGTATTTAAAATCAAACCTTTTATTTTACATTCATTAACACTTTATAAAAAACATTTACAAACTGCATCTTATTTTTTTCTAGCTGTTCCTTTTTCCCGCTTATTTTTGGGAGGCAATTTTTTCTCTTCCAACTTGGCATAAACAAAATGCAGTAGAAAATGTGTAGGGGGGAAAAAAACAGCCGAGAAAGAGGAAAACTTGAGGGAAATATTAATGTCTGCCACTTCCGTCTGCGTTTATTTCGAAGAAGGAAATGTGGCTTTTCCGAGCATAGCTGCTAGTGCTGGGAAAATAATTTCTTAATCAAGTGCGCTCCCGTTCTCTTCTGCCTTCTTGTCTGCTGCAATAATGGCCGCATAGCGTTGACATTTTAACTACTCGTACTCGTCGTGTAGAAAGAACGGAAGTTGATTGATTACAATCTGATTGATTGATGCGCTGGGGTGGCGGGGCGGTCTAAGAGAGACACGGAAAGAATCCGACAAACTGGCGAAATGTCAGACGAACACGATTACTTGGTGCCTGCACTTGGCCTGTCCTTGGAAAACACCCAACGCTCCTTGGAGGCGGAAATTACGAGCGGTGTTTGCATATGAGAAAAGTTGGACGCCTGGCATTTTAAGGAACTCTTGAATTATTGATTGCGATGAAAGAAAAAGTTTCACAATAATTGATTTTGATCAATCAAAGAGTGCTTCCCAAGATTTTGATCGATAGATAATCATACCTATTTCTTTTAAACTTTCAATGTTAAGTATAACGTTTACTTAATTAGGTGGTGACGCGTGTAAACAGTTAAAGATAAATATTGAATGTCTTTTTTTTAATATTCAATTAATATATAAATTAAATTTATATATGTACTAGGCTATATATTTTCTGTACACCGATTGTGTTTTATAATAATAAAGGCAAAGGTTTCAATGGATTTATTAGAATATAAACCAAAACTGAGCTAAAATTCCCAAGTACGAATTCAGGGACCAACCAAACTAAAGCTAAATCTGTCAGCAAAATTATCACTGATGCTGTTTCTTGGCTAGAGTCTGATATATACATATATATAGCTTTAAATAGATTCCCCAGTTTATCAAGCCGGAGTTTACCCTACAAATACCAATCCCCTACAAGCATGCTCTACTGTACCTGACCGTTCAACTGGCCCGGGCACTTGACGTAACTGCCAAACGGGCTTAAAAAAATAAAATACCAGTAAACAAAAATATATAAAAAACGAGACCCCAAGCCACAGTGGCTGCTGCTGTTTTTTTTATTTGAATTTTTTTTTTTGCAACCGAGACCGTTGATGTTGCTGCCGTGTTTCAAGTTGTTGTTGTTGTTGCTGATGTTTTAGTCGTAGGAGTCGCCCACACCGGCAACTCAGCCTCTGAAAATCCCCCGCCCACGGGCCGTAAATCCAAAAATGAACGTAACAACTGCAGCAAACAAAACACAAAATTCTAAATAAATGCCTCTCGCCCACAAGAAAAATATTTGGGTATGTGGAAAAAATAAAAAAAAACTAAAAGGCAATGGCAGACCACTTAAAAAAATTATATAGACATACATTTAAAGTTATAGCGTTTTATGCTACTGCACCTGATACATCATCCTCCCCCTGTGTGGGTGGAAAAGTGAAAGAGTTTTCCTTTATATAAAGCCGAAATGGTTTTTATGAATGAACTCAGCCATAATAAGGAAAGCAAAAAGAGATGATGGCAAAAAAAAAAGTAGCCCGGCGAAGCCACGTAGGTAAACTAAGTGGCAACTTTGCACGCAACTATTTGCTCAACAACATACATCCCACAACCGCATATATATATTTGCATGAGAAATGAGGCAGACCCCCGGATACATACATACGTATGTACATAGTTAAAGTCCATTTTCATACCATTTCATTCATTCATCCATTCATGCATTCAATTAAGTTTTACGTTATTCTTTTTTTCCTCCTCAACTCAATTTGCTGCAATTGAGGAGGGGATATTGTGGAGGAACCAGAGTGAAATAGTGAGATAGGTTTCGACACTTTAAGAAATAACGTCCTATTTTAATTGGCATTAAAAATTAATAGAAAAGAGAACTTAGTTTCAGCTTGCAGAGATTTTTCCTACTAAAGCAAGGACTCTGGGAATTCAACAGTTTTCTTTATCTGGCTCCGAGCTTACAATTTGGTGCCCAGCCCTGCTTTACAGTATTAAAATAACAGTTTATTATAGGTTTCAAAAACGTATTTCTCTTGACTTTATTTGGGAATCGATTAAAGAAGGTTCCCTCTATTTATTTTCTTTTTCTTACTATTTGAATGAAGATTCCCTTTATATTTATTAGTATTTTTACTACATTTTCCCTTATTATACCTTTCTTTTCCTGCAGTGCCTGACTACAGACGACGTGCGACATAATAATTTTTTTCTTGTAGCTATTTTATGCCGTCATTGTTTGCCACTTCCGCATTACTGCAAGCAACAGGAGAATATAGAATGTTACTGGCATGAGAGACGGAGCTTAGTCAGCGCATCAGTTGCTCACTTAATCAGTTGGTCGGTTCACTCATTCAATATTACTGCCTCACCGACTGAGTGAATAGTTAAATAAGCTAGTTAGTTATACTTAGTCGGTCGTTCTACATCGCTGTACAAGCTAATGGCTGCAAATGAGACATGTGGGAAGCTCAGGAGGGGTAACGATGTTGATTAGTGACGAAAGCCGGCTAAACATCAGAGGTAATATTCGCTTGGGGAATCGTTACTAATATAACAAATACTTAGCCAGAGTATACGAGTAAAGTAAGCATTATTTACTGCTTGCTATTAATAGCTTTAAATAATTCATAATGCAATTGTTAAACATAGATTCCAAGAATACAGATTAGGATAATGCACGAAATAAATGTTTTTCTAAAGAACTGACAAAATGTGACGAATGATTTGATTTTTTTTCAGACGTGCTCGGGGTTCTAAAAACTTTTGCGTTTTATCGTTTTAAATAAAAAATATATTTATATGGAATGGATCAGGCATTGCCCTGGTTGTACGGACGTTGTAGACTTATAAAATCGATGATAATGAATATAAAAATGAATACGAAACATATAAAACATATATATTTACCCCACTTCCGTTGGCTTATGTAAGCGTTATTCCGCTTCTATTTACAGTGTTATTTAGCAATTAAACATGCCTGCGAGTAAAATACTGTTTGCCCCCAGAACTCGACTCATCTTCAAGTACTCCCCAGATACACATATGTATGAATATTCCCACTTACATAATTTCCCAGACCCAGTCAGACAGACACACAAATTCAACGATTAGTCAACAATTGAACAAACTTGTAATCCGCCTCACCTTGTGTTCCATAAATTTTGTTGTTGTTTTTTGTTTTTTTATTTGTTGGTGGGGGGCACCACCACCCATCATCTAATGACCTCCTAATGGATGCGGGGCGGGATTGGGTGGGATGCTAAGGGGGATTACCTTTGGCATCCATGCTCGGGTCGCTGGCAAAATGTCAAATTGCGTAAGCCAATCAATCAAAATGTAAATAAGCAAAAACCTAATTTTGGTCTAGGGCACGCCCCGAAAATTTCCCTAACCCAACCATCCTGTTCTAGCTGCCACCGCCCGGCTTTGTCCCTCGGGGAGCTGGGAGCTATAAATAGCAGGAAGCCGCAGCTTTTCCAGCATTACATTTACCCCAGGACACATTTCGGGTCCCGATTTGACACTCGGAAAAAAGGATTTTATAACCTTTTTCTTATATTAATAATTTTAAATAGATTTTTAAAGCAATTTATGATGAAATAGTACTTTAAAAAACGCTCTTTGGTTAGAAACAGGGACGAAGGAACGGATATATGATAGGAACTGAAAAACGGAATATATGTATGTATTTATATCTATGTAATGCTCGTACAGTATACATTTCGGTAATCGAATATTCCATTTATAATTAATTATACCCTTGTAAAATCTATTCTTATCGTATTTTTTTTGGTGTGCATTTCGCGACCCGACCACAGATCCTTTTTCGCTGGCATGTGTCTGTGCGTTTGCCTCAAGCTTCTCTGGAAGCCGCATTATTAATTAATTATATTTCGCTGTATATTTGCTTGAAAATGGCAACTCTGTGGCGGTGAGGAGGCGAACGAAGTTCGGCAACATTGCATAGGGAAAACACGTACAATATTCGCATTGGAAAACCAACCAATCCAGGATAATTGAAGTGAACCAAAAGAGCTTTGTAACTGTATCTGTATACTGTGTGGGTCGTGGGTTGGAGAGTGTGTTTTGGGTTTCGGGTCTTTGGGGCGAAGCTTTTTAAATGAGGTCAAGTTTAATGTGTGCAGCTTGCTTCCTGTTGCCGACCGCCGTTTCTCCTTCGTCCTCGGATGCTGTTATCGTAATTGCACGTGGATTAATTTTTCAGATGCAACAAGTTGCATTATATATGTATAACATCAAAGATAACTTTTTCTTGTCATTTAAAATTTTAAAAAAAGAATAGTAATTTTTTATAAAAAAGAAGACCCCCAAAAAAAGTTCGACTGTATTTTTCCTGTATTGATTTTGTCTTCCAGAGACAACTTTCCGTTTGCATAATAAAAGTAAAAATAATAAAAATAAAACGCACTTTGCGTCCAAAAGAGACTGAATGCCCAGTTTTTCGTGCCCCCCGCTGCGTTGTCCAAAACGTAAGATACTCGCTGCTCAGACAGATAACAAAGGAGAGAAACAGCACCAGCAACAACAGGGGGGAAAGAAACAATAATAATAATAATAGCAACAGTTGTACGGTAGCATTTCATGCGACTCCAACAACAACTACAACGTGCGTTGAATTTCATTTGGAATTAAAGTGCTGAAAGCGCCCAAAGAATGGCGCGGGAGCTTCCGAGGCCCAGGTCCCAGGGATTTTATAAATATTGCATATGCACCAGATGAACGAATAAAAAACACAGTGAAGATTGGCTAATATACCACTGGAGAAGGAGATATAACACTTAGTATAGAAATAATATAATTTCCAACGATCCTTGTGTTTGAGTGCCACTGTACTCCCAATTGGATTCTCATAAAATGAGAAGCATTCACCAAAGACAGTCAGCAATTTTAATTTGGCAAATAACAAACGAAATTCATAAGCTACTAATGCTGCACAAAGGATGAAGGACATTTGTGCACTCTGCCCAATAGGAAATGGACATCAAAAAAGAGAAAGAGAAGTAGTTTATAGTGCCTCTCCCGATTCAACTTCCAATTCAAGCTCGTTGACACAGCCCCGGCGGTCACAAGAAGTCCAATAAGAAGAGCAAAGAAGAAGAATCAACTGTCAAGGGGGACGAAATGCTATTGCAGTTGAGGAGGAGGGGGGAGTGTGGGAGAAGTAGACGGCAGAAACATACTGCCATATTGTGAAACAGGAACAGTAAACAAAAAGTGTAAAGGTTAAGGCTACAACGACTATGCAACACCCTATAACTTAAAAACTTAGTTATGTTTGTTTTACAATTTTAATTTCTTCTTGTACTAAGCTGTTTTATTTCTAGGCTAGCAGCCTTGTTGAATTCTTTTGATGACAGCTTTAATGCCCTATTGAAAGGGTATGAGAAAGTCGAGAGTCTGAATTTATTAACATCCCCCATCCCTTTTTCACTTGGTCCAGTGCATAAGCACAGACACGAACCACACATAAAAAAGAATAAGGCAACAACAATTGCCCGCTTCTTCTGCAGCCTCTTCTGGTTTTTCTTCTTCATCTTCATGCTGACTGGCTGGCTCTTTTTGTCCACCCTTCCGCGATTCTTCGGGCTGCCGTTTTGTGGCTCGTTCGCTGCGGCTGCTTCTGCTCTTCTCTTCGTTTTCCGTCCCGCTCCCGCTCTTCCCGTTTTGGAATCTGTTGCTAATTTGCACTTTGATGAAATGCGTTCATGATGCTGTTGCTGCCGCTGCTTCTTCTTTATGCTCCTCCTCTTCATACATCTCCTTCGCCTTGTTTGTTCATTCCTACTCGTTTTTTGTTGTGGCCGCTGCTATTACTGTAGATTTATGCATGCAAGCGCATCGACTACAACTTTTAGCTCCATTTCATTTTGATGGCCTCCTGCTTCCTCCTCATCCTACTTCCCCACCGTTTTTTTTTTTTAGCGACAGACAAAACGATTGGCTGGTGTTGTTGTTAGTATTTCTGTTGTTGCTGCTGTTTGCTAATTCCAAGAATTTACGCGTCGTCCCCCGCTAAGAAAAAAAAAATGAATGAAGGGAAGCGCGTCTCCGTTCTTCGCTCCCTATCTTTCCATCTCTTTTCCACTCCCACTCCTCCTCCGCCTTCTTGTACATTCTTTCGCATTTGCAATGCGCCGTTGATTTTCTGTTTCTTATTCCACATGTGGTGATGTGTGTGCGTGTTTATGTTATATGCGCCCTGGAAACTTCCGTTGAACGTTGAGGTATGCAAGCCGCAAAATGAGAGTGGGAGAAGCAAGGGACTGGGAGAAAGGAAAGAGACACGCCCGCACAAAATTTGACCGGAAGTCATTGTTGTTGAATGTACTTTGTTGTTACTGTTGTTTTCCCAGCTACTGTCAACAATGGAATGTTGCAAATACAGTAGTAGCCCCCAAAACAGGCATTTTAACAATGTATGGGAGGGAAGTTCCACTGTCCAGACACTTAAAATGTATTTGTACAGCCTCTGAGAGCGGTTCTTCGATGTGGGCATCACTTTTCGGTCGCTGTAACGTTAGTTAAGTTATCCATTTTCAACGCCTGCTTAATTACATTTTCAACCCACACACACTTTGACCCAAATCTACTACTACTACTACTACTACTGGCCACAACAACAACAACGCAACAAAAACACATTTGAAAACTTTTGGCCGTAGGCCGAAAGTCACTCTCCACTCCACTACTCGCCTGCTCCCTCACACCAACTGTTGTCCAACGCCCTGTTTGTCAAATGCTCTTGCTGTCCTCCTCCGTCTTAGCACAGTGTTGTGTCCCCCATCTTGCCTCTCGTTCGCTCCCGCGAACTGTGATTACTTTATAAGATGCTGACGCCAACTCCAATTGGAAAGATGTCCGACTGTCTTTCGGTTCACTTTGCATGTGGGCATACGACAAAAACAACAACAAGAGGCACAGTGGGACAGGTGCAATGATATTCAATTAAATAATCGAAATGGCGAAAGAAAATTAAAGATTCAGCAAAATATTATTTTTATTTTGTGTATTTGTATTCTCAATGTCTAGTAAAATTTAATGTCCTTAATGACAGTCAGAGCCAGTTACCGAAGGTTAATTAAATAAAATATAATATGAATTTGTCACCTTAAGGAGATCTATTCTATGATTACTCTCGATCCGTAAAGAAAGATCCACTGTACATACAAATTTGGCTCAACGGCATTTTTTTTTTTTGGCACGTAGGTGGGCAACCGAGCCAACTGTCTCAGCCTCTCTGTTATTTTACTGTTTTTGTTGTTGCTGGCTTTTTTTTCGGTGAAGGCAGACCAGTTGCCAGAGTTGCCTCAATGGAGAAGAAGAAGAAGATGAGGAGAAGGAGGCTGTGCCAGAGGGGGCAGGGGAGGGAAGGAAAAATCAGAGGGGCGTGGATGGGGATGGTGACGGGTGGGAGCCACCGTCTTTGTGATGAATTATCATGAAATCGTAATGAGAGACGGTCCATTTGGTTGGCCTTGGGAATGTGCCACGTGTTTTTTTTTTTTGTAATCACAGTGAAACTTTTATACTCTGAACTTGGTAAAATCGAAATCTAAAGAACTGTAGAGATTTTTATTATGCCAATTTGTTAGGGTTTTATTATAGATATTATATTTACAATATTTATTTTGTATGTGTTGCACATTTCGAAGTTATCCTGTGTGTTTTGTGAATACTTTTCGGAATTGGTAAAGTGAAAATGCGGTGGAAACCATTTGAGAAAATCGCTGCTGGGGCCCAAAAACAATATCAAAGCCAAACTCAACTCTACACGTCCCCGGGCCAAAAACTGTGGTAAAAACCACTAAAAACTAGACATGAGAAAAAAAAAGGCAGGCGGCAGGCAACAAAAACAAATTCGTTAAAAACAGCAAATGAGGCAAACCACTCTCCGATTGGGAGAGCCAGTTGGAGAAAAGCCAGTTGGGAAAAGCAGCCGCCGCCAGTGGAAATGCAGGCGGCGATGCGACGCGAAGCGGTTTTTTATGGCGCATGCGCAGCAGCCCGAGTTCAATCTCTATAAAAGGGTCGGGATGCCAACAGAGCGGAGCTTTGTATCCGCCAAAGCCATAAAAACACACGAAATAAAACAGAAACAGAAGACGCGGACGGAAAATATACAAAAGCAGACAAGTTCCCGCCGCTCTCATCGCGCATTTCTGATCTTTCCAATCAGATCCAGTCTCCCGCTTGTCGCTCTCCCAGACTCTCTCTCTCTCAAAAAAAGAACACTGCGGCTCGGTTCGAAACTCTGCTAGATCTAATTGAATTAAATTCTGTCAACGGAAATGCTTAGTTTACGATACATAAAGCTGCAGTGTGAAAGCGATGAACCCATGTACATACATATATTATTTATTCATATGTATTTCCATGTACAGCTGCGGTCAACGCAATAGTTTTTAAAACACATTTCAATATGTAGCTACGCTTTTTTATGTTATAATTCCCAACCTTGATGTTGGTAAGAAAAAGATACTTATGAAAGGTATTGACTATAAATCTTTTTGTGTTATTTACTTGAGACACGAAGTATACAAGAATTGCTTTTATTTACAAATAATCATGGTTAGCTTTTAATTTCAGGAAATTAACAAATATTTCTCCTATAATTTGTAACTAAACTGTACAAATTCTATCCTATATAGTTGATGTGCCCCAGTTGGCCTCATCTTAATTGTTTTAATTCCGAGAAATGCATACAAAGTGGCATTTAATTAAAATGAATTTTACATTGGCGGCAGCGACAGCGACAGAAGCTGCTGCACTTGAAGCTGAATCCGTATCTGAAAGTCAAAAGGCAGTACGCCGCAATGCATAATGCATTTTTTTCCATGCCGCCCCAGGGACTTGATAAAGTTTTCATCGTTGTCCTGCGACTGAACCTGAGCCGGAGCAGGAGCCGGGAAAAAAATAAATAAGGAAACAACAACTACTACCACAGCCTGACAAAGACCGCATAATTGCCCGTACTTGATTGAATTTCAAGGTTAATTAGCAGCCAACGAGAGGGGAGAGAAAAACTTGATGGCTATGGCGAAGGATTGGTAAACAGTTCTTGGCCAACTTTGCTCCGGCGGAAGCTTAAGATGATTACCGGCGGTTGCTTGTCGGAGATTCTCTGCTGTTGGCCAGAACGCAAAAGGGGATTAGACAGAGTGGCCATTAGACCCGTGTCCTGGTTGCAAAAGAAGGAGGAATACTGGGGGGAGGATAGCTTCAAGAAACTAATTAGAAATCATAACTCAACGATTGAGGGTTGAGGGTCAAGTTCTATGAAGCCCAAAGGATATATGTAGAAATAGTAAGCCGATTATAATCCTAGATAGAAAAGGAAATTAATCAAATTGACAAGAATTTCTTTCAAGTATCCAAAGCTGCGTAAAATACTCGGTACTATGGAAGAAAATACCTGGACTTAACATATTTATTTAACAAAATTAGCTTGAAATGAAATCAGTTTGGTATTTTAAGCTTTAAATAATTTTTTAAATATTTGTTTAATGTGTCTTTGTTTGTACTCCAGTTTGGGTTATCCGTGTTGCTTACTTTTCCCCTTTTCTACTTTTGCAAGCATGCCAAAGTTGCGTTTCGATTGCAATCTAAACTTCCTGCCCCCCTAGTCGAAGCATATCTATATATATATCTCTATATATTCACCCCAAAAAGCATAAAGATACAAAGAGTTCGTAGTACAGCTGCATTCCATGCATTTCCATACCATTTTTTACAGATAAACCGAACCCGAAACCAACTGATAAGATAAGACGGAATTTCAGATTTTAGCATAGTTGCGAAATCAATTCAATTGAGTTTGTATAATGCCACAGAATTGCGTATTTATTCAACAATTATACATACTTTCGTGTGAGTCATTGGGCTATTAACACTTATGGAAATGCATTAAAAGTGAAATGATTCATTTAGCGGTTCCAAAAACATTAAATCGCTGCAACAATTACAAACTTTATATTCGCATTTCGCCCTAATTCTAGATTTTATAGAGTTTTCGCCAAAGGCCATAAATGTCGGGTGTGCTCCGAAATGTTTCCATTCAAAATGTTTTTACTTAAAGACGAAGAATTCATTTACCATTTCGAGATCATTAAGGAAAATCTACAAAACAAAGCCGAGCCCGGGAGAAGAAGAAAAACAATAGAATCCTTTAAAAAGGTGACACTGGATTTTCACGCTTCTTACCTCCTCCCACCTTCGCTCGTTTTCGTTTTCATTTTCATTCCCATTCCGTTTTGTTCTTCTGGCAAATGTCAAGAGGTTCCCAATTTTATGGGTGTTTCCCTGGTATTGCCGCTCGTAAAATTTTTGTCCGGGACCAATTCTCCTAATTACCTGGAGAGCGGCACAGGTAGATATCACAGGATGCGCCTCTATGCTGCTGTGTCTTATGTTTTCCATTGCTTTGACGTCATAGATGGGAAGCTGCCACCTTATGTTATGCTAATTTTGTGTAGCTTTCAAGTTCTATTTTTCTTTCGAAACAAAATCGGTAAACAAAGGAAAAAAAGTTTACAAAAAAAATATATAAATACAGAGGGAGGATGAGGTTGAAAAGCCGGTCCATTTATTGACGCTCTATTGTCAATTTGCGATATTAGCACAAAAAAAAAAAACGTTGAATGGAGAAGAGAAGAACGTGCGTACGATGGATCTGAAAAGCATTTTTGGGAGGTAAAAAAAGCAGCAGCAACAACAAGGACAAAATGTGGATACAATCACATTTCTGGGTTGGCTTGTAAGCGAACGGAAATTGAAGTGATAAAAATAAAAACGAAGCCACAGTCAGTCAAGTCAGATAATTATGTATATATATATTGGTCTACATATATATAGAAGCATATACTGGCAATATGCACATAAATAAGCATACAAGTTATATGTATATATATGCGTATTGTATATGGCAATTTATGTGGCTTTGAGTCATGGGAGTCGCGACTGTCGCCGAGTCTCTGAAAACCAATTGTGTGACATTTTAGTGAATGACACAAATCTATGGGAACGTAGGAAATATGTTTAGTTAAACAATAGTGGGAAGACCTCAAAAAAATGCTGTGACAGAATGGATGTTTATTTATGACTTCCTTAATCTGCCCCGAAACGTGTTTTCTGTAAAATGGCCACAAAATGAACGCAATAATGTATATTTAAATCGCTTTTTAATTGATATCGAGGGCAATCAATAAGAGGCATTGTGTTTATAAATAAAATTCACATTCGGAAAGGAATTCAACGAATATGGAACATGTGTATATCCGCCGATATGGCTGGTTGGTTAAGCAGTTCGTGCAATATTGAGTATTGAGTGATAAAAATCCATGATTATATCGAAGCAAGGCAGTAAATTTTATTTTAATAAACTTTCAAGGGAATTTATTGGAATATTTTCAATATAGAGATTACACAGAAATGTTGGGCTTTCTTAATATTAAAAATTTTAAATCGATTTATAATGATTTGTGGGAAAAACAAAATTTCCATCAATCATATTTTTAACAAGTTCAATTAGGTGAAATCTATTCAAAGCCCCCAGACGCCATTAGTCTATTATAGAATGTCAAACGAAGATCAGACAGACTATATATAAATCTAATCTGGCGCTAGCGTTATCAGGCGCTACGGGGATTACATCTATCATTGCTAAACATTTTCTTTTTTATTGTTTTTGCATTTCCCTTTTTAGTTCAGACAACATGCGGGTTCCGCAAAAAAAGGAAAAGAAAAAGAAGAAAAATAATAACAAATAAATCTACGCAAATGTTTATTTATGGCCTGGCAGTGCTTTTGCTTGTATTAAAAATATTCTTTCGAATTTGTTTTGTTTTGTTTTGGTTTCTCTCTCGGTCTAAAAATGCCGCAAACAACATTGGGAAGTATAAATAAATTATGATTTTGTTAGGCCTAGAGGAATGGAATGTTGGCTGCTGATTTATGGCCGGTTTATCAGGTATTTTCTGAATGTGATACTACCAGCTACTTGGAGGTGTAACAAAGTGCTTCAATATCTTAATCCGTACAGGTACGACATGGCTTGGTTTAAGCATTTAATTATAGTTTATTTAGCTAGCGAATTCTGTGAACTTTTAAGGGGATATACTTTTTTTTATACTTTTTCCAATGAATTTGAGTTCAAATGTGAAACCAATTTGGATTTGGGAGTAAAAGAATTTAAGAAAAGTATCTTTAAATATTTTAATTGTTTCGGGATAGTGAAAATGTTTATATTTTTAGCTTGAATCATTGATTTGCTAGGAATCCTAATAGATAACTTGGAGGATTTTACACTCCAGTCATCAATGTATATTTTTTTTAATTGGCTTCCGATTTAATTTCCCTTTCCAGCTAATATCTGGTTTAAATATAAATACTTCTCCCTTATTTTATAAAAGAAATATGAAATTCAAAAGCAAAACTTCATTCCTTTAAAATCTGAATCCCAAATGTATTTCTTGGATGTATTTCGACATTCTTTGAGTATCTTCTCGCTACTTTCTTGGCTAAAATTATAGCGAAGCATAAAATCCGTTTTGTCTTAACGATGACTCACCTTGTAGGGCAACCACTCGACAGCCGTCCTGCTTGAGCCGACGATGCAAAATGCTGATGATGGAGTCCATGGCCACTGCGAAGGCTCCGGCTCCGGCGATTTCTGGATTCTGGCCCGGCACACCCTCGCCGTTGTACAGGATGAAGAGGCAGAGCTTGTAGCCCGTCTGAATGCGTTCCTTAAGCTCCGGCGACTTGATCGTCGACGCCAGATCGATCTTTCCGTTTGCTAGGCGCCGCAGGACAATGCTGGGTATGCACAAGTTGACGGCACCGCGAATATGCGACTCACTGTACTCGTGGGAGCCGCGGCAATCCAGCAGGATCAGATCCTTGGCGTCCAGGGAACGTAGCTGCGATTGCAGCCACTCCTTGTTACAGCTTTCCTGCTCCGTTTCCGGCATTGTGAGGAGAGATTTTCCGGTTCTTACGGGGCGACAATAAATCTCTTGAATATTGCAATAATTCGGAGTTCAACTTTTCCGTTCTCTTTGCTCTTCTTTAGTTTTTTGATTTGTTTTTGTTTTGGGTTACAACAAAGTTTACATCATCTTTCTTCTTCTGCTTCTCGCTTCTTCTTCTCTTCAGTTGCTTTTGCTGCTCCGTAACTGTGTGTTTGTGTGCGTTGGTACACACACATACACTTGCACGCGCGCACGAAAAATCTTTGAAATCAAAACGAAATTTTCTTGTTTTTTTCCTTTCCGACCGATGGAAATTGTAACTGGGCACGGGCACTGTTTTGATTTTTTGGTTTTCCGATTTTCTCGTTTGCTGTTTTCTGTTTCTTTGCACTCCGATTTTTCGTTTTAATTTTGTTGTTTTGTATCTACTACACGCACACAAGTGCGCGCCAAATCACAACCGTGTGCATGTATCGCGCGTGTGTGTGCGTCGAGTGTTTTTGTAGGTGTATGCGAGGCAACCGCTTCACTAAAAAACAACAGCAACAACGACAACACCGTTCTGAATTGAATCGAAAAAAACGTGGAGAGAAACCTGTCGCACAGTAATTAAAACATCCGAATATCGCTGAATGTTTCCCAAATAACAAATAGATCAATATGGCAATTATTATTCCGTGGCCATATATCAAATGTCCATATTTTGTGTTGTTGACTTGTTTTTTTTTTTCTTAACGGGAAACAGCGCGGGTGAACGTTACAACCGTCGCGTACGCTTGAAAAAAAATATTGAAACTCGTTTCTCAGCTGCTCACAGCTTATATACGGCCGCCGACAGCTATGGCAAGATAAAATTGAAGCAAGGTGGTCACGATTGCACCCTAACGAATATGACCGCATCTAAGAATAAGGTACCAAAACCCGAACGCTTCGGCAGCCGACGAGACTACACTTAAGTTTTTGCACCATGCTCTTTCCGCCCTCTCTCAACTCTCTGGCTAACAGACCTGCTCTCATCTCAACAGAACAATAACAAAGTGAGCGTTTCGCGGGTTTGCTCTTGTGCTGAGCGCTCTCTCGCCCTCACCCAGCCTTTCAGTTTTGGAATTTTTAAGCTAAAGAATTAGTAATAATGGTGTTTTATGTTAGTGAACGGTACTTTTTAAAAATCCTTAAAATATAATTAAAATGTCAACAAAATATTAAGACAAATAAAAGAGGTGGCATGAGAGCAGAGTACGACTGCTCTCCAAGTCTCCAAAAAGGTGAACGAGAGCCAGCGCGCACAAGAGACCCCTTGGGAAATTTACTGCAACCGACGAAGGAGTGTAGGAATGCAGGCGAAGAAGTGGCCAGAAGTATTCAAAACTCAATTTTACATTAACTTTTTAATCGTATAATGTCCGATACATGTAATTTTATATAAATATAAAAACCCGACTTAAGCCTAACATTGAAACAATCAAATTATGCTTAAAAACTTCATTGGCTTTTGCGGCATATTCCAGGTGCATGGTTTGTGCAAATAATTATTTTTTACTTCTTGTAGGTACATTCATTGTCTATATGTACATAATCTAATATGTACATATCTTGAAGCAATCTGTACAATTCTTGAAAATGTTCAATTATCGAAATCAGTATTGTGTATTATTATACATATATTATTAATATTTTCTACTTCTTGTAGGTACTTTTAATGCCTATTAACGTTCTAAATATTAAATATATTTCTTTGAAGTAACCTGTACTGAAGTACAATGCTTAAAATTTTTCCCTAATTGAAATCAATATAAAATACATTTAACTGTAAAAAAAATAAAATGTGAATAAGCGTTAATTGAAATATTTGTATTTTCCTTGGGCCTAACGCAATTATCAATCAACTTTCATTGATGGTGCACATAAATTCACACACATATACATACAGATGTATGTGTGTACCTGTACATTTATTCCCAACTGGGATCGCAAAATGTTCACCTGCCCTCCGGTGCCTCTCCAATCTACACTCCACTCGGTTAGCTTCTCTCCTCGGTCCGGCTCTCCGCTCTTTGACTATTTCTCCACGCTGCACACGCTCACAAAAGTTTTGTGTAAAGTTCATTGATATTTTTGTGCAATGGTCTGCGTGTGCCCATGTTGATTCATTGAATTCGCCAGCTAAACCGCCAGCACCTAACCCCTCCCTCAATCAAACCTACATACTTTGGTGACTACTCTCTTTTTTCGGCGAGAGCCTCAGTATATGAATGCAAAAGTTAATGGAGCAAGTCGAAGCCAAAAATGTGGAGGGGGGGAGGAGAAGGAGTAAGAGAAGTTGGCGATAAGAAGTTATGGAAGCCCGAGAGGAAGAAGAAGAAGAGGAATCATCAATGAAGTTCTTGTTGGGTATTGCTGCTCTACAAGGAAAGCTCGCGCCCCGAAAATTCTCCCCTAAGCTCCAGTTATTTTGGAGACTCGGCGAAATGTTTAATTTTATAACCATGACCCTGATATTTACACACGAAAAGGAGGAAGGCTCACTTACACACTCACACTCATACAAATTCGCATGGAAGGACAATTTCAAGGATATGCGGCGCGTGCAAAAATTTCTCCACAAACAACAAAACTTTGTGAGGCGCCTGCGTCGCATCAGCTTTATGTACAATGATATACATATACCGTTAGGTAAAGCCCAGCACAACGTGCTTTTGTGTGTGTACATAAAGTACACGTGTGTGTATGTATACGAATCGACAACGACTTTCGAGCAAAATTTTCATGAATGAAAGTCCCACGCAGCAGCGAAAACCGTTGGATAAATAAATAAAGAAAGAAAGAAAGAAAGACTGACTGGGTTGGAGAGGGGGTATTGGGACGAATGCGAACGTGGTAAGAGCGAGATAGAAGCGGCAGTACGGAATCTATGCTTAAACCCACGCACAAAGGCGTTGCTCGCTTTCAGCTCTCAGCAAGGTTGCGACTTGGAATCCGAGGACGTGGTGTCCTCGAAGCTGGGGTAATACAGAGGTGCCGTTCCCCAGGACACTCGTTTGCGTGGGCGGCCACCAGCTTGTCTGCTAGCCCGGGAAGAAAGGGCAAAAGAAGATTCCGTTCACTGAAAGAAATTCGGAAAGAACATGTCGATACATGTCAAGCTTTCTGAAGAAAGCTTATAAAAATTACTGAAATTGTCTCGATAGAGGAAATTATTGATGGATTTTAGAGGAATTACAGAAATTGCTGTAAATTTATTTTTTGATAACTTGGCTTATTGAATATTTAAAATGTTTATTAATGTTTGAGTGAATATTTTTATTTTAATAAATTTACATTGTTTAATAGTGTTTTTGAAGTTGTAATATTATAATAGAAAAAGGAAACAAAATATAATTGCCAGCTCTATCATATATAAAACCCGATTCCTTACATTATTTAAAACGATATAAATCTCCTAAAATTGTTTTCACTGCAGCATCAAAGTTCGTAGGAATTTCAGGTAAGCACTGGGATACCTTACTTCAAAAAGCTGCTCAATTGCATATCGCGTGGAATGGCCTTGCCCGCTACTTTCAGTTTCTGACACTGTAGAGACCAAGGTCAAACCTTGGGTTTTCCGTTTTTTCGGCTGGGGCCAAGTTCAATGTCTAATTCCAGGCAAAAAGGGAATACCCAATGTGAGGGCTCATTTATAAGAGCTCAGTGAATCACTCGACGCATTATCTGTCTTATCACGGCCGAACTTTAATCTATTAACTGAAAAATTGAATTAGTTTTTTTTTGCACCTCACAAAATTGGCATTTCGAAATGGCACAGGTAGGTGACGGCATGCATTTGCTTGATTATCAAGACCAATCGTCTAATCAATATAGAGATGATGACGCCCACACGAGTGTTTAGATATAGTACATTCATTCAGTCATGGCCATTTCCGATATGGATGATTCCAAGCAGCAGTGGAAGTTCTGGGAACATGGAAAAATACGGATCAGCATGATTTGAAATAGGCAGCCTATTCATCAATTTTCATTAAAGTCATGTTTGTGATTTATTCATGATATTCAGTTATTTCTTTTGTTTGATGTGTAATTGTAATTAATTATGAAAGTTGCAAGTGATTTATATTGATGATTCATTTAAAAATAAAGAAAGAACAAGGTTGGTTGGATATCGATGGTTTGTCATGAAGAAACGTTGTTGCTTGTCGATGTAATATCGATTATTATCTGTAAGCGCATCGAAATTTTGCATGTTTTTATAATAGGTTAATGATCTAAGATATACAAAAGTTATATTGTAATATATTCATCTTTTAATATTATCAAGCTATAAAAACTTGGTCCGATTGGTTCTGAAAAAGATATACAATTAAAAATATGTCGAAAAGATTGTGACGAACTACTTAGTGTTCAAAATTCTTTGTAAAACAGATATAGCATATTTTTAGATGTAATTTTAGAATGATTTCAAATTTCCAACCATTTCTGTATAAACCTTTATCAATTCTATAAATAAATAAATAAATATGTAAAGAAAATCAAATATGAGAAGACTTTCTCATGTATTATAGACATTCCAATCAAAGCCAAGATTCCTATTTAGATTTCTGTGAGACCTCTGTTAATAATGTCGCTTTTTGTAGCAAACATTATCTTCCTAAAATACTGGCTCAATTTTAATCTAATAATAGTAACAGCGGTATTCTCCCACACTACTTTTCCACTCCGCTTTACTGACCTAAAACAACTGAAATGGGATTAAGAATTGGCGCGACTGATTATCTCGTGTTCGCATTTCCGTTCCGCCAGATCAGACATACTTACTCACTTGTGGAACACTCAAACACACACATAAATATTTTAGCATTAAATCAGCCCACTGGACCCCGAGTTCCAGCCCCCAGAGTTCCGTTCCGAAAGATTTCAGTGAATCACTCGCCCATATGAGCAGCGGATGTCGGTGGGCGCCACTCGCGGGTCTCGACAATCGACAATCTGACGATCGACGTGCGTTTGACGTTTGACCAGACCAAAGAGGCTGAGATATCTCACAGATTCTATATATATATACTATATATATAGATTGCCGCATGCCTCCTTTTCCCTCTTCCCAGTATTTCAAATTCGTGGCACTCTGATGACGTTGTTCCAGGCAAGTGATGCTCAAATTTAATAGCTGAAAACCTCTTAAATTGTAAGAAAAAATGTAATTTAGTTATTTTTGCGACTTAAATATGAATGAACTTCAAATAAAGCGATGTATGAATGGAAACTAATACGAAGTATATAAGCATAACATGTCGTATGAGTAATATTGGTTAAAATTAAGAAGATATTTGGCATTAAGTATACGTTATATTCAATTGAAGTTTTTGATAATAAATATCCCAAATTCCTGCAGTAAAAAAAGAACCATTCCACATAATAATTAAATATGTTAAAGTTTCAATCATTTTTAATGCCTTTCTGATTGTTATAACCTCTTTAATTACCTACTAAAATTAACCAAAAAAAGACTCAAAACGGCCATTAAATCGCCAAAAAAAAAGGCAACAACTCCAGGCCGCAGATAAGAGGAAAAAGATGTGAAACAATCATTTGGCTTTGGGCGCCCACGCGAACATAAGTTGCGATTGATATGAAGCAAACTGCGACCTGACCAAAAATGACTGAATGACTATTCAGCGAATTGAAATTCGAATGACGTTGGTTCTTCGTTCAGGACTTGTGGTGCTCTACGGATTCTTGGTTTCGGTTTCGCTTCCCTTCTGACTCACCCACCCACATGGCTCATGCTCTGGCTTAAACGCAGCCACGTGTTCCTCTCGAAAAAAAAGGGAAAATAATAAAATAAAATAAAGGAAAATACAGGACGAAAAAAAGGGAAACAGAGGAGCAGGCACCTACGCCAGAATCAAAATCCTTTTGACGTCATTCCGGTGGCAGCTTGGTGAATTTTCAGCCCCAAATCGTAATGGTTGAGTGCGCATAATTCCTTGGAATTAAGCTTACAATTATTTGTTGGTGAAATATATTATTAATCATTTAGTCTTCAATTTAATTCCCAAAAAGTATCTATTGACAGGGTTACATGGAATTTTTAATATAATTTATTATACAAATAGTTTTCTAGCTTTTTGGAAACCCCGTCTTAGTTTTAAGAATATTATTTTTTAATTCCTGTTTGAAGTTATCTTATGCAGCCCTCGTTGCGACCTTGTTTTGGGTGTTGACTTTACGAGCTTGTATTTTTAAACTAGAGCATTCGAGCGCTGAAATTTCTGCCGGCTTTTCCCACTTCTTTTTGTTGCCATCATCATCATCGTCAGCGTTTTCATCGCCCGTCCATCCTTCTTCAATTGAAGGGGAAAAAGACAACAACAAAATATAAAGTGTAGGGGCTAACGAAGGTTAATGCGGCACAGTGTTTGACCTACAGGGTCAAGCTGAAGGCAAATTAATTGCGAGAATTGGGTGAGACAGTGGCTAGAGAAAGCGCGGAGCTACTGTAATTGATACAACAACAAGATACAAAAAAACCGAAAGGCGAAATTGCAGCCAATTGATTCAATCAAAAGTCGGAGCTAAAGGGGCGATGCTCTCAAAGTTGGCACTTCCGTTTTAGAGAATCACACACTCCCCTACCATCATCATCATCCCTTTAAAAATTTGTAGGAATTTTCATTTAATGTTTGTGCAATGAGGTGGCAGGGGCAGGCTTGGTAATTATGTTGACCCAAGTAATTGGTATATTAAACATGGGGAAGCTTCAAGAGGCTTGGTTATCAGTCACACCCACTTTTTATCATTAGAAAAGGGAACTGATTTGAGGGTATTATATCTTATATCTGTTGTATTATTTATTATAAAGTATATATATTGATAGTAATATCATTTCTATATTGTATGTTGATAAATACCAACTTCTTTACCTTTAATACAAATTTACGTTGCATATAACACTGAAATAATGAAGAGTTAAAGTGAATAAATGATTATAATTATTTTTATCCGATTTTCTTGTAAAAAAAAGATATTTCTATTTCTCTGTTTATTAGAAACTACTCAAAGTATGCTCGCTTTGTGCAAATTTTATAGGAGATTTGAGGCTTATATCAACACAGAATGTTAGAATTCCCAACTTCTTCAAGCATTAAACTTAATTTGAGGTTGTAAAATCTGAAGGAGAAGCTTTACTTCCATTCGAAAATACTTTCTAAGTTCCAGTACGCTCTTTCTCTTGTGAAAACCCAAAAGATTCTCTTTCTGGTAATTTTTTCTTGGAAAAATAAATATTTACCAGACAGCTTAAATGGAAAATACTTAATAATACCCAAAAGGAAACCGATATTCTTGCCTACTTAAGGCCGTGTTGTAATTTGCCACATCAGAGTGCCGTTTGGGGGTATGGCTATATTTTTTTTTTGTTTTTTGGGGGTGTCACACAGCCCACGCAATAACTTGGCACCGAAAAATAAGTAAAATAAAAACGACAAAAAAAAGGAAATAAAAGGAGAGTGTTGTATCTGTGTGTGTGTGTGTTTGTAGAGAAGACACCCACCAAAGTCTATATACAGTTATATTTTTGATAACGCTCCAAACGGCGGAAACATTGCACGCCCACGTCCGAGCAGCGCAGTCGGCGCTGGCGTTTTTCCAGACCACCAAGCCGCCATTCATTTTCACCAGCTGCAAAAAAAAAAAAGCACAGAAAAATAAAACCAGAAAAAGCGAAAGAGCAGTAAAAGATACAGAGAGAAACCCACAGATACAGAGTTACAGCGACACACAGATACACACGAACGTACACTGCGGCAACATTTTACGCATTCCAATCAGCCATGTGGGCGGGCGTCCGTTTCTGCTGCTGCTGCAAAAATACAAATACACAAAAAAAAAAACAGCAAAAAAAATTAACAACTTATGAATGAAAAGCTCCGGAAGAGCGTGGGCGGCGCTTTCTGCGGGCTGGAAGCTCTGACCAAAAAGTCTCAATAGCAATCGCATTACGTCGAGCAGCGTCCGAGCTTCAGAGATACACACGGAATATTGATTTAAATCTCCAAAATGTGAAGCAACCTTGAAATGTGGGTGGTGGCGGGTGGCGTGGATGGTGTGAGCAGCGGCCAATGTGTGGGCCGAGCTTACAGGGGTGCTGTTTAATTAATGAATTTCTAGTCGAATAAAACGCCTTTCAGGAACTTTTGCAATTGGAATGTACATATACATATACATATGTATTTATTTATGTACAGTGCTATGGATTGCTGGAAAGTCCTTGGATCCTTGAATCACTTTGTTTCCTTTCAAGTTTACTGATGTTAGTAAAAATAATGTCATATTCCAGTAAAAATAAGCATATTTTAATTAAATTAGTTCTTCCGCTTTAATTTTCTTTTTTATTTCAAGTTTGAGGTAATTTTTAGTTTACCTTATTTCTTATAAATCGTAGTAAAACTTAAAAATATATTTTATTACAGCTTCAAATATCACAATTTTGTGAAATTTAGTAGAAAGTCAAAGAAAATAATAAATATTTATAATATGTATCATTATATATTCTTATTTATTTAATTATAATGGTATTTTAAATAATAAACTACGATAAAATTAAGTTACCAAGCTCTGAGAACATAATTAGGATGGAATCTTTCAAAATTAACCAACCTTTAGCTTTTCCATCGATATATACCTATAATATATCGATATTTTAATCCTAAATAATGAGACCATACTCATAACCAATTTCGTGACATTTTTTCCCGCTTCTTTTTGAAATGGCAGCAGCCCTGGAACAACAGCTGTTTTTTGAACAAATGATAAATATGTAATAAATTATGTTATAAGAAATTATGCTTACATACAACAAATTATTTACCTAATAAAAATATTATTTTTTGAACGGAGATTTAAAACCGCAATAGTCTACAAAAGTATCGATGGAATCTGGCAATCGGTGTCAACAATAGTCCATCGACGCAAATTATATCGATATATTGGTATTGTGGTATATTTTTCACATCCCTATCAAAGAAATATAAAATACAAAAATTAAATGCCAGTAATTAATAGCCGAAACTAAGTTCCAACAAGGTAAATATTAAGAAATTCCTGGAGCGAAATGGAGTCGGATACGCTGGACAAGGAGAGTGCGGCGGCGGCTTTGAAAAAGCTGACGCAAAGTGAAAGTCCCGAGAGTTCGATGACACTGTCGGTGAAGGCAACGACTGTCGAGGAGGAGGAAGAGGCGCCGCCAACAAAGAGACAAAAGACTGTGGAGAAAAATGAGGATGAGGATGAGGAGGAGGTGGAGAGTGCAGAGGAGGACGACAGCGAAGATTTGGAGAATGACGATGATGATGACGATGACGATGCCGAGATTCCCCAACTGATTCCCGCCCGCGGAATATCCTTAGATAGAGTGCAGAGCACCCCAAGTAGTCCAAGGAACTTCCAACGCATCCCCGTCTTCATTGTCGACTATCACAACGATGTCCTGGAGTTTATCTATCGATGTTTGGCCACACGACATCTTCCCCTGGCGAACAATATCCTTGTGCACTTTGACTCGCATCCGGATCTGGTTATACCTCGCCATATAGCCGCCAGTTCGGCCTTTGACAAGGACACAATGCTCAATGAGCTAAGCATTGAAAACTGGATCATGCCCACGCTATATGCGGGTGAGCTGGTGGAATCTATCACTAGAATATTACCTATAATAATATAATAATTCTCTTTCTTTATTTCCCCCCTTTGTAAAGGTCACTTCAATCGTGTGGTTTGGCTAAAGAACTCCTGGTGTCAACAGCTACCCACTGGCCGGCATGACTTTAAAGTGGGCCACAAGGAGGATCGTATTGGCGTCGATTGTCCTTTGGATTACTTTATAGCCGATGGCAACTATTGCACCACCGATGATCTCCAGGAAGCCAAGAGTGTCGAGCTGCACGTACACGATGCTGACAACGAGAATCTCGATCCCAAGGAATTCTTAGCGGAAAAGGATGCCCAGGGATTTGTACTCGATATAGATTTGGATTTCTTTAGCACCTCCAATCCATTTTTGGAGATCTACAAGGATGCCGATTGCTACAATCAACTGAAGGAGATCTTTCATTTCGAGAGTGTGCAAAAGATTAAAAGTACAGGCACTGCTTCCATAGCCGACTACATGGCCACGGCGGAACGCAGGCAGACACAGTTGGATGGCCTAAAGCAAATCTTCTGGCACTTGGAGGAGGAACGCACATTTGAGGGACTGGAGAGGCCCGATGAGAAGGTGATAACCCCAGAGATTTATGCCAAGATTGTCAGTCTTGCTGAGCAGCTGCAGGAAAAGTATCCGGACGATGAGATCGATTGGCATTTGATCTTTGATTCGGGCAGTACCACCGACAATAATGGTTTACCGCATCACATTAGCACCGCCGAGGAGTTGGAATCGTATTTTGCGAATTTCAAGAGGTTTATTGAACGTCTGCCGGTGCCACCAGTGGCCATAACCATGGCCCATTCAGCCCAAGATGATTATTGTCCACAGGATCAGGTGGCGTTCATTGAGGAGCGCGTTTTGCGGCTGCTAAAAGAGGTTTTTGGGGAGAAACTTCACGATAAGGCCATTTTACATTATATGGACGATCCCTGGGATGTGATGAAGCTATAAGCGAACTAAATATCCAAAACGGGCTTATTGGGGGCCTTTTTTTAACTTCCAAATTGGATTGGAGCAAACATTTAATCAAAATTTAAAGGGGAACTTGGAGAGGGTAAAGAGGGTCCCCCAAAGCCCGCATAGTAGTGATTCTAAACGAAAAACGAGAACTCAAAGATGAAAAATCCAATTATTCGATTATAATAATATTTTTTACTTTTAAATATACATACGCAACGTATTTATTAAAGACAACATTGAGGGAAGTGCTTTTATTTGTTTAATGAGAGGGAGATCACCAGAGTTGCTGTTTCAGATTAGATTCCCCCAACAATTATTTAGGAAGATAAACTTATTGTTTCGATCTCAGGCAAATGCTATATAATCTGTCTTAATAAATATATGCTTAAGGCAACCAACCACGTGGCACTTTGGACTGTGCCTTGGTTTGGGTGAGTGGCCGAGTCGCGAGGGCAATCAACTTTTAATTGTCGACCCCAATTCGTGGCCGAAATCAATAGGCAAGCGTCAATGGCCTCAATGCGACACATTCAGTAACGTTTTGTGGCTCAGTCGATGTGGAAGGTTGGTCTTAAAGGATAACAGTTGAGAGACAATTGTGTGAGTTTTGAATTTTACTTAAACTAGCTTAATACTATACGTTTTGTTCTAAAGGAATTCCATTTCGAAAACAATGTTAAAAGAATATTTAAAACTTACTTAACATGTAAAATATTGAGAAAAACTGTTAACAAATTTGTTTTAATTAAGAAAATACAATTTAAATTGAATCGAAATGGAATTTAAGCTTTCAATCTCCTTAATATCAGTTTACACTTTGGCCTCACAACTCCTCCTTATCCCCCTTGGTTTTGTCCTTGTTGGCAGCTTTTTTTGGTTTCGGCGGTGGCAGTTCTTCCTTGAGGCATTCCCGCTCTTCTTTCTTCTTGAGGACATGATCCTCGCACAGGTGTTTCCTTAGGGATTTCTTATCCTGCAGCTTAAAGTACCAATCACTGATCCTTTCCTCGTATTCCTCCAGCATATTTTCGCATTGCGTCTTCATTTGGGTGACTTCGACGGGTGGCTTGTCCCACAGCTCGTAGGGTATACCCAGATCCACTTTGACGCCCTTATCCACCAGGCCGTGAAGGGTTTGGAATGTCTGGGACATACCCTTGGCGAATCTCGTGCTATCCGACCGTTCCTTGTGCAGATTGTATTCGAGAACTCGCTCGCAAACGTTCTCCAGAGACTCCAGCAGTCGCAGTTCACTTCTCCGGTATTCGGTGCGTTTTTTGGGCTTAACATCATCCACGGAATAGCCAATCTCGATCACATCATGGGACTTTCCGGTCTCACCGAGACGCGCCTCCAGTTCGGCGGCCAGGATTTTGCAGGCTTCACAGCGATTGGCATAGCGAACGCCCTGCTCCTCTTCGGGGGATTCACCGCTTGTGACGTGTAGGAAGAGTGGCAGGAGGCCCAGATAAATGGTTAACCCTTTCAAGCGCATTTTAAATGGTTTATTTCCTGCAAAAAAATTATTAAACCTGACGTGGAATGCCGCTTAATTCTGGAAGATAGGAAATCAGTGTTGCAAGGCGCCAAAGTCCCCAATCAGAATTGTTTCACAGATTTAGCTATTTTGCGGCTTAGCTAGCTAGCTGTTTATTTTCTTTTCTTATTCTATAAAGAATAAAAATGTTAGATCTTTGAGTAATATTTTCAAGTTTCTAGTATAAAAGCATGTATTTTTATTGAAAGTTTCCACTTTTAAAGACATAGCTATTTATAGCTATTTTCCCCCTGGCTACTTCTAACCTTTCTCAACACTTTTAACAACTAAAGTATCTTTGTATCGTTATCGATTAGTAATCGACTTTGAAATTCACTTTTCAACGGCTGCCCGTGGCAACCAATGGCTCCAAAACAAAGCTCCCCCAATGCCCGCCCCATAACTTGGCTCCTTCCGGCAGGCTCCGTAAACTTTCACTTTGCAATTTGCTAAAAAAAATGTCCCACAAGAGATTCTATGTGAGATTGGACCTGCAACTCCATGCGGTTGGTGCTGACTGAAGGAATCTGTGTGGGATAATTTATAAGTTTAAGACTCTTTTCACTTACAGCTCACGTGTCCAGGTGTTTGGCTCTGCTCTCACGGTTTTTTGGAGGCCACGGTTAAGACCTTGGGCTATTACTTTCGAACTGGAGCGATGGAGCCACGATTCCCCATGCTGTGCCACGATCAATTCACGATGGAGGGTTATTTCAAGAGTGTGGAATGCCTGGAGGACATGCACGAACTGCTGAGATCCGAACAGCTAGAGATTACCATTTGGCAGAATGGTCGAAGATTGGCCTACTTCATTGGCAATCTCTCGGATGTGATGCAGCCCACGATTCCCCGCCTGAGCTGCGCTCACAGTTCCAATGTGCAGCTACTGATGAAGGCCACGCCGGCTTTTCCGGGAATCCTGGCGCCGAAAGTAGAGCTATCTGCACAATTGACAACGCAGGATAGGAAAAGAGGATGCAGTTGTTCTGGTTTCAGGGAAGAGCAGCAGCCGGTTTCAGTGACCAACCGGCATGTGGAGAGCCGTTGCTTAACGCGTTTGGAGCAGCCACGAAAGCAGCAGCAAACTGTTTGCCACGGTCGCCAGTCCAATTGTTGTCCGGGCTGGCGAAATGGCTCCCCGGAACAGCAGAAACAGCAGGAGCGACGTTTATCCTCTTGTTCCAGCACAACGCAGTCAAGCAGCCTTAGCCAGAGTTCGTCGCTGACGCAAAGCACCAGCAGCCACTTGTCCAGTTGCCGCCCTCTAATGGACGATCATCATAGCAGCTGTGATATTTGCCAAGCATACAGACGCATGTTTCCACAATATTAAATACAGAGAACAATACGATAAAAAACCTTAAATATATTCCTTAAAATCGATCTGTGCAAAGACCTCAACTATGAGCGTTAGTAATAGATTATAGGGCGCTGCTCGCTGCATCTCCTCCGCCTTCAATTGATTTCTGAGATTGATGCAGGAACGGGCGATGTAACGCAAAGTGCTGAAGACATACGGTTCCAGTGGCAGATGCAGGCACACCAAGGTGGCATATAGCCAGCGCGCCAGCCAGACATCTCGGAGAAGATCCACCTCCTCCGCTTGCAGCCACTTGCTTAACATTTCCAGGAGTTGCTCCAAATCGTTTTGTGTCAAATGCAATATTGTGCTGAGTAGAGGCTGCTGATTCTGGCAGAATTCCTGCCACTTCTCTTGGTCCGAGGTAAGTGGCGGCTCCACGGATTGATCATAATTATTCTGGGCTAATTCCTTGCGAAGGATGAGCACCTGAGAGCGGGCAGCTTGGAAGGATTTCACCTGTTGCTCTCGCCATTCCGGTGTGGGCAGCAGACACTTAAAAGGCGGCAAAGCCGGCTGAAAAAAACACAAGGCATACATTTAATAATTGCTGGTAGGCTTAGTAACATTCTATTTACGTTCTCCATTATTTCCAAGGTATTATTTTCCATATTGTTCTTGATTTTGGAGGATCTATTGGTCACCACTGCCGGGCACCGCTTCCTCTCGTAGAGCATGTGCGTTAAGTACTCCTCCCCAGACTCTGGCGGCTTCTGTGGATCGAAGTTGGAGTCCGGTTCGCGTATCTCTAGGGCCTGCTGTTGAAATGATTGCTCTTCGGTCTCTTGTTGCATTTTTATAGCTTAATTTATTCTTTATTTATGTTTTCCCAAAAAAAATATGTTCAAGCCGCCAAGCAGTGTGGCCGTTTGTAGAGAGAGCAGAGAATATCAACTATCGACTGCAGAAAGCAGTTTTAGGGTTGCTTAGGGGTCGGAATTGAAAACTGTTACAAATTTGAAACTTTGGCAGGCTTTTGAGGAAAATACTTGATTTGTTTATTAAATTTGATTTAATTGATTAAAAATAATTACTTTCTTTATTTTCAGATTGATTTTGGTTGGAAGACCTAAGACTAATCAGCGCAATTAGCTTACATTAGCAATATAATGATTACAAAACATAATAGATTCGGAAAACAAATTTAAATAAATTAAAACCTGCGAAATAGCATTAAATAAATAAAATATGTGAGCGAGAAGTTTTTCCTGATACCGTAACAACAAATAAACGTTGCTGTTTATCTATGCTTTTTAATAAGAATCATTGAAATATATTCTTTAAATTAAAAACAATGATTGCTCGAAATAATTCTTTAATTTTAATATGAGAAGATTCTTTTCTTTAAATTATATTAAAAAAGTGCTACGGCATTCTTTATCAGGATTCCTCTTCCCCTAAATTTTAATTACCTTTGAACATTAATAAAAATAACTCCATTTTATTATAACCGCAAACAGGAGCGGAGAAAAGGTAATAATTTCTCGGAAAATCTGCCGAAACAATGCAGCGAAGCAAAGCTGCTTAGCTAAAATTTCATTTTATGTGCCAATTTTGTGTTCACGTTTTTTTTTTTTTTGTTCTTCCAAATCTTAAATGTAATGTAATCACAGCAATCAGCGGAAAAACGGTGGCTTTTCCTTGAAGCCAGAGGGACGTTGTTATACCAGCGCCAGGGTATGCACGTACGTATATTTTTAATCAACGGCAGCAAACGGCCAAGACAAAGCGATCTTGGCCATATAACAAAGCCTGATTGTATACTGTCCCTTGCCCCGGCAACAATACAGGACAGGTTCCCGGAGACTACGGCAATAATAGGACTATAAAAAAACGCATTTCATAATTGTCTTACGAGTGTGGGCGGGCGGCCAGTCGGGACCTGAACTCAGTTTCAGTCACAGGCTCCGGCTCCGGCTCCAGCTCAGACTCAGGTGTGTGCTTGGGGCTTTTGTGCGAGTTCCTTGGGGCCGTAAAATAGTCCGCAAGGATATAGAGGGAGAGAGCCTGACTGGGCTCAATTAGCTGTCAGGTGCAGGACGAACTTGATGCCCGGAAAATCTGCCCTTTATTTGTTCCGTTTCAGCATTGAATATGCAAATAGTTATGTTTATTAAATTTATCCACTTTAAGTGCCTTTGTATTAAATTTAAAATTCATTAAAGGAAAGTGCAGCCATGAGTGGGGAGGGGGGGGGGGGGGGGGGGAAGACATTAGCCAGGGGCAAGCCGAAGAGACGGGAAAATCGGAAAAGGGAGCGGGCAGCGGAGACATATGTTGTGGAATTGGAATTGCAGACATTTCGGCTGCCGCTGTTTGTATTTGCCTTCGTGCACTGGTAAAAAAATAGTTTAGTGTAATACAAAATATTTCAAAATTAATATTTTATCTAATGTTTGTGTTAAACTATTAAATAAAGGTTACAAATAACGTTAATACAGATAAAATAACTTTGGATTATACTAAAAATTATCCTTCATAGATATTCTTTCGGGTACTTTGATCATTTTGTATTTAAATAGAATATATCATTGTATATTTAAATAGAATATATTATATAATATATAAATCTGCTATGTTGTAACAAAAATATAAAAATTAAATAAACATTTACGTTAAAAACCTATGAAACAACTATCTAACTTGAAATACCTGCAGGAATGCCATGGAAAATGTATTTACAAATATGCAGCTATTAAAATTTCCTACTGAAAGCATTCAAGGATTATTTTAATAATTAAAATGGAATTAATAGACATTTTTTGCCACCTTACATTATCGGTTTTCAACATTTCTAATCGGATACTCCAGAAAAGTCATTAGGTCAAAGATACTAACGAACTTTTTAGATAACCAAAATGTTTTGAATCGATAACCAAAATGTTTAGATCGATATCGATGTCTATTTTTTCCGCGTGTTCGTATTAATGATATCATAAAGGAATTGCTAAAAGGCAACTTTTTTGTTGAAAGGAAAAAGGATTTAAAGAGCGCTAGCAACATGCGTCGACAACCAGACACTGTGTCGCTGCCTTCCCCTTCATTTTGGACGCTTTTCCCCGCTGTACTTTCGCGCTGGCAAAAGAAAACTCAGTGCACGCGCATTTCATTGGCGGTTCCTTCCTTGTCCTTTTCAGTTTCTGCTGCACTGAAGTTTCAAGTTTCCGCAGCTCAGTTCGTAAAAAAAAAGAAATGTATCCGCATTTGTTTCTTGCCAGGCAAAACTAATTTCCATGGTTGCAGGACCTTTTGTTTTTTTTTTGTCTCCCCTTGCAGTCCGTGGGCCTACTACGTTTGCATAAAAAATATATAGTATGTATATTCAGGCGAATCTTTACTGTTTATCTGTTTGTTCGGTTGTGAGTGTGCGTGTGTGTGTGTGTGACAGTTTTCCCAGTTGCGGCGCTTTTCTACTTTTCCTGTTGCTTGTTTTTCTTGTTTCCCCTTGAAAGTTATTTGCCCGCAACAAATTTTGTGCTGCATGCGCGCCTTTTAACCTTTTTCCTTGTGTATCTTTAATCATTTTTAATTGAAATGCAAAAGGTCTTCCAGTAGGAAAGGGTCTTATCTTGTTACATGGCACCATGTACCCCCCATCTAACGCTCTCAATGCCTGCCCGGTCTCTGCCTGCCCCTCATCCAATTTGGCGGATCATCATTTGTGAAATTTTTAGGTAAATTACTTTTATCGTGTGCGTAATTTAAAATTCAAATCAAATTTAGTTTGACCTTTTTGGCGAAGGCTAAGGCAACACAATTGGGCTTACTTTCCGAAAATTACGGCCTTCGATTGAGCGCACATATTTGAAGGTACAACAGAGTTTTGTTTTCTAATTTAAAGCGGCTTTCAAGTTTATATTAAAAAATTATGAATACAAATTAATCCTGGGGAAAAATTTATATTTACATATAAAATAATTAAAGTTATGTGTAGTCTATGGAAATAAATATAATAAATATAAAGGAGCTATATAATAAGCTACTGAAAGATTGATTAAAAACCTAAAAAACTAAATTGTTTTTCCTCAGATCAGAAACACAAATATAACCCTTTCTAAGATATAAATAATTCAATATTAAATAAAATACTTATCAATATATAAAATTTATTTATTTATTTTTTGTTTTGTTGTCTTCAAAGTTTTTATTTTGAAGATAAATGCAAAAATCAATTGAAATTAATGCGAATTCGTTGCGGAATTATTATTAAACATTAAAAGGTTATTTTTGCACATAATTGTATTTCCTTTTTAAATTTTATTTATTTATTTTAGGCACAAACCGATATTTAGACCCCAAAAGAAAAAGGCCAAAATATATTGCCCTTGTGCAGCGCTTAGCAGCCTCACAAAATTTTCAATTTCTGCCCAAGGTCCCTTTCCCCCCAACCAGCAAGGACATACACAGAGTCAGAGTCAAGGCCTCGACAGATGCGAGCAGCGGCAGCAGCAGCTCGTATTTGCAACAAGTTTAAAACACAAAAAAAAAACAAGGGTAAAAAAATAAGGAATAAAATAAAACAGGCGCATTTGCGGTGGCTCTCAAGGCGGCATCGGCGGCGGCTGCGGCGGCGGCTCGTGTGTGTATGCTTAACCCTTTTCCCAGCACCACCCACCTATGTACTAACTGTTGGCTACACCACTTTTCAAATCATTCCACATCCGCATGAGCATCCGTAGCTTTGGCAGCCTTGAGTGCTAAAAATATACGGCTAAAGCATATCAAAAGGTATAAAATATGGCACAAGAGGCCAAAGCAGCGACACATAAAACCGTTAAGGAAAACTACTTAAAATTTAGTCAATATTTTCAAATTGCATATTGTGAGTAGATGAGATGTGTTTAAAACCTTTATAAAGAGTCTCAAAGTTTGGAAAAATATATTTTAGTTGGGAAATTTAATGGATGCCTTGATTTTTCACAAATGAAATGAAATAAAAATGACTTAAGCTTTATAAATATAAGTGTAATAATTCGCATTGCAAAAAATACGTATGCAGGCTTTAATTAAAATTACTAAAGCCTTAATTTATATATTAATTGTTGGAAAAATAGTTTATAATTAAAATATTACTTTTAAGTTATTAAGAAAAATATTTTTAATACAAAATTGGGCATTTTCTAAAGGAGAAAACATACAAATATTATTAAATACGTTTTAATATAATAACAATAAATAAACTGGAAATGTTCTATTAAATATTTTGCATTTTAATCTCTGTACTTTTTATTTTCAATTTACTAAAGTCTTCTACTATTCTATTTACTGTGCAAATCAATGCAGAGATTTCTTAAAACATATTTAATGGCAACAGAAAGTGGGGACTTGAAATTAAAAGTCATAGTGACGCAGTGAATCGTTTAAAATTGTATTTCAATTATTCTTTGGGGGCAATTGTGGCAGCCCCAAACTGGTCACAGTCACACACTGCGTATACATAATATATAGACGAGTTTACCAAATATCCGGCCAGCACCAGCAATCCGTAGGTCCTGAGAATTGTGTGTGTGTTTACCCCTGTTATGGATTCGGCCCCACAGCCACTGATTCCGTTTTTCGGTGGCATTTATTTTTTTGTTTCTCTGCGGTTTGCGTGCTTAATTATGCACCAGACTGGTTCCCACTCCTCCGCCACCATTCATATCCTGACCAGAACACCATACATATGTGTGTGAGTGTGCGAACTGCTCCTGCGGACAGCTCCCTTAATCCTGGGCTGGGTTTTCGTCAAATATTCTGGCCCAGTTCTTGCAGCAATCTGTGCCAAATGTCCTTTTTCGCCAGGCGTTTGTCAGTATTTTCATTCCATGCCGAGTTTGCTTTGCCCTTTTTATGGATAAATTAGTTGGCAACACACAAACGCACAAACACACACTGAAATCTGGCTAACATATATGTAGATATTTGGCCGGGCAAATCTAATTGAGTTTGCTTAATTATTTAGATTAGCAACTCAACCGAAAGACAACCACCGACAGCCCGATTTATCACCCAGAAGCCCCGAAGAACTTTTTGCGAATTTTCCGGAATGCCAGCCAGCACTGATTGCTTTGGCCAAAATGGATAACTAGGGAATGTGTTGGGGGAAATTCGAGTGAAATAAAACTGATTTCCAGCAATTTGTAAAGCCGAAGTCGATTGTGTAAATATATATAGAATATATATGCGTTGAGCCAACATATTGACAATTCCGTTGTTTTTTTAATGTGTGTAAACCTTAAAGCTTGGTTAATATTTCAACAAATTATCTGTGTTTTTTTATGGCCCCTGAAATAATAATGCCAACTAATTGTTGTTGAGCTTATTAATTACGATGTGCAAACTGAAGAAGGAAATATTTACCAGGCCATCAATTTTTAATTATTTCGTGCAGTTAATAGGGTTTGGCATATTTAATAATTACTGTTTGTATTTGACTAATTTGTCAGCCACTAATTAATCATTTATTATAATAAATAATTACAATCAGTTGAATATAAAAAAACAAACTTTTAGCTACATTAAAGTTTCTCTTTTGATAAATCAAAGAATTTCCGTATTTCCCCCTTTAATTCGATTCCATTAACAGCATTTATGTGTTCGAAGTATATTTCCACTTCTTCTTTGGTTTGAAAATCGAAGCTCTCCTCCATAAATCATCATCATCGTCATTAGCTTCGTTTCTTCCCTGCCACGTCACTCTCAATTAGTTACTTGCAATTCCCGGAAGCCAGAGGAAAATCGAGTCTTAAAATGCGATAGTGAAAATATTTCATTTTCAATTCAATTCGCCCCCATCGTACCTTGGCAGTAAAATCTCGCTGGAAAAGCAGGGAAAACGGAGAGAGGGAAAGAGAAAACACAAATGGAAAATGTTTATTTGAAAATGTTTTCCTTTCTTTTTATTGTTGCACGTTTCAACTTACTTCAGTTACGATTTACAGTTGGTTTTTCAATTTTCTTCTTATTTCTGTTTTGTTGTTGTGACATTTAATATGCATTTCTTTTACATTTGTTGTATTTTTTTTGTTGTTTTGTATATATTTAACCATAGTTGGCTGCACACCAATCGTAACGTAAAAAAGAGAAGGACATAAAACTATGCATAAATATTGATGAAATGTACAAATTATTGAAGTCAACAAAAAAATGAGAAAGAGGGAAAATAACTTAAACTTATGCAACACAAAGATGTTTATACTTTAGCCAGCGTTTTTATATTAATATATCAATTATTTAACATTACATTTAGTATATATTTATATATATTTGTTTACTCTATATAAAAGTT
The DNA here is from genome assembly GCA_008042475.1 of Drosophila kanapiae. Lineage (NCBI taxonomy): Eukaryota > Metazoa > Arthropoda > Insecta > Diptera > Drosophilidae > Drosophila > Drosophila kanapiae. Next base: position 1,251,320 of record VNJM01000232.1, read on the forward strand.
TTTTCTCTTTGCATATTTTTGTAGGCCAAGCTCATAGAGGAAATAGGAAAAAAGCTCTGAGAGATAAAGAGGTTTTGTTTTAATTTTTTTTGGGTTTTCAAGATTGGTTTTTGTTTTTTCTTTTTTTTCATAGGAAAGTAAGGCAGCAATTTATGAAGAATTTGTTGTAAGTCGGGACTCCATCGTGTTTGTTTGTTTCTTTTATTTTGTTTCAACTATTTTTCACTAGAGGAAAGTAAGGCAGCAAGTTAAGAGTAGAGAGTTTGTATTGGTAGTTCAGCAAGTGCTTTGTCACATTTAAGCCGCTTAAGTACACATTTATAAACACCCAAATACTTACATATATATAATCCATGTATACATATACATATATATATATATTTGCTTGTATAACTAATATATGCTACCATAAATATGTTAATTTAATATGCCTGGATTTCCATATATATATATCATATCATTCCGCCATCAATTAGCCATCTAACAACTCAGTACAAATTTTACTTGTATGTAGGTCCTACGCTCGTCTGACAAGATTCCTTGATCCTTAAAACTAATGCCAATTATTCAACACTAAAAGGGTGCTTTTGGATTTTGGGGGGAATGCGAATGATGGAGTTTTTAAACACAGCTAATAGAAAAAATTATATTTATGGACTTAAGTTATGCAGTTAAAAATATATTAAGTTTAATGTTTTTATTGTGAATTTGAAAAGATTTCTTTAGCCCAATATAAATGTTTCAAAATATAAAAATAAGAGCATTCAATGATTTAAAATTTGTTTATATTTATAATTTGAATATTAAAATATACCAAGACCAGATTAAAAATAAATTAAATCTAAAAATAAATGAAACATCCTTCTTCACATTTCTCCCCCAATTTCCATCACCAATTTTACTCTATGTTTTACCTTCAACTGGGACATTATTTTTGGACTACAGCAGCATGTAAACAGTTTCATCTTTAAAGCAGCTGCCAAAAATTCTAAATTCGTTTTGCTTTAAGGAAGAGAACAAAAAGAGAAAGCTGAATATTTAATGTAAGTAATTGTTGTTTAAAAATTAGTTAGGCACTTCCAACTGCAAACAATGAAACTGGATTCTAATTTGATCAAAAAATCTCTTTGCTAATTAGGAGCCTAGGAAATGCGAGCATTGATTTGATTTTTTTTTTTAAGTTTTTATATTTATAAAAAAATATTATTATTCATATAGGTATAATATAAATTTGATGAAACTCTGGCAAGCCTCTTGAAGCTGTGTTTTTTTTCTCTAATTCAAGCCTTTAATTTTTATTCCATTTAATTCATTTTGTGTCTGTGTGTTGGATTATTTTATTTGGTTTTGTGTGGAAAATTTGCTTGTCATTGATAGTTTATCACAAAAATGTCACTGGTCAACAAAATTTTGGTTAATCATTGGTGGATTCGTTTGTAATAGAACTTAAAGGCCTAAAAATTTAATTTGGTTTATAAATTGGTATACATTTGATAGATCGATTATCGTTGCCAATATTGCTAACTGTATTAGCAAAAATAAATGGAAATTATTAGTTTTTGGAATGTTTTTAAATAATAAATCATTAATATTTCATAAGCATCCGTTGGCTGACTGAGCTGAAAATTAAACATGAGTAGTCCCTTGTGTGTTTTAAACATTTGAAAACCCTTTTTAAACTTCTATTGCTTCTAAATTCCATAAAGAAATCAAAGAAATATATATTTCCCACCTATATAACCTTCTGTTCTCCATATTTCCCTTGAAACCACAAGGACTAACTAAATTATGGTGACCAGTATTTTCTCAATGCCTTAACTAACGTTCCTGGAACGTTAACAATCACTCAAAGTCAGCCTGACGCTGGCCCAATTTGCTCCTGAACCCCGACATGTGCTTCCCCAGACTGCGGCCCGCCGACGAGATTATCGAGGAGGTGGAGGATGACGACGACGACGACGACGACAAGGACGATGCATCCTCTGCTCCATAGTTGGCCTGATATGTGACTGGCAGCTCTGGCGACGGGGCCAGGAGCAAACCTCACGTCCTCACAAACTTATAGACGATAAGGAATACCATAAAGGATAGAGCCACCAACACCACGGCTGTGACCACCTTGGCGCATGTATTCAATCCCGATTCATGGGGATTCAAGGGTCTGGAGCTCGTGTGCGTGGCCGATCTCCTCCGTTTGGTGGCCAGGCCCCGGGCCAGAGCCGGAAATGCCAACGACTGCGTAAATGTGAGCTTGTGTATGGACTCGCTGAGGCTATACGGACCAACGGATCCCCGGGCGGCTGCCCTCAGGAGAACATACTCCAGATCCAAGGCATCGAACAGGGAGTAGCGGGCAGTCATTGTTGAGGACCTACGCCGGCCATCGAGCCTGGAGTCTCGCTCTCGATCGGATTGCGGCTGCAGCCAGGGATCGGAGACGCGCTGCTGGACGCCCGCCGCTCCCACAGCATAGGCGGAGCCGGAGGATGAGCCGCAGGTGGTATTGGCACCAGCCCCAGAGCTTCCAGCTCCACCACCGGCGCCGCCCAGGCTGACCGCGGCCACGGAAGTCAGCGACGACGTCGTCGAAGACGAGGCCGAGCACAGGCGCAGGTTGGTCGCCAGTCCGTTGTCATGGAACTCGTTGGCATCCTCAATGGAGGTCTGATCCGGCGAGGTCTGGGCCCGTTCCAAGGCGGCCGCATGCTTCATTCGCAGGGCGAACAGTCGGGCATGATCCGGATGCAATAAAGCACTCGACTTCCTCCGCCCATTGCCGCTGGGCACCACACAAATGCTATTCCTCATGCCACGTCGCCCGAGCGACAGATTCGGTGATCCCTGTGTCGGGGTGCTCGTCGGTGACACATGGCAGGAGCCACCGCCCGTCTGACCCATGGGTAAGCTATGGATCCCAGGCGGTGCTATGAAGGCGTTGGGCGAGGGCGAGGCCTGCACCGAGTCGATGCCGGAATCGCCGGCGTGCAGGGTATCACAGTACAGAGAACTCCGGCGGTCTGTGGACAGGCTCAGATGATTGGTGCTCCTTCGGGCATTCAAACTTAGGTTGGTGCTGCCGATGCTGCCGCTGCCACTGGCCACGGCCACCGGACTGCTGACACTCGTCTCCACGATGGCGGGGAATACAAAGGACTGGCCATCCGCCTCGCCGCGCGGAGAGTCCTGCAAGAGTCCAGATCACATATATAAGATAGGTAACAATCCAGGTATATATCTTGTTTGGGGTATTTATAAGGGGGTTTTTGGGGGAATCTTTATAAGCTGGTTCTGGAGTGCAGTGTGGGGATCGCTGCTTTTTTTTGAAGGGGGTGGTGGGCGGAGTGGTTAAATCTCAGTGGTGAAGACGGTTAGTTAGGTGACTTAAAAAATCTTCTTTCGGGAATTATATACAGGGTGTGATTGGTGACTCAGTAGGGTGTACTTACACAAGGTGATATCGGGGTGGCTTGAGCAAGGACTGATCGACAAATGGAGAAAAGTTATACTAGGGTACTTCAAAAAACAAGGTTTATAAATCATAGCGATTACGCTGTGGAATATAAATCGCTTGAAACTATGCATAAAAGTATACTGAAGATATTACAGGTTACAAAAAAGTACCACTGGGTCAGAAAAAATCTCATACCACACTTTTAGACACCGTTTAAATAAATTTTAAATGCATAGAGATTTCTTGTCTACATTTTTGTGGCATAAAGAAAGATGTTGCATCACTTACAAAAAAACAACATGCTTCATTTTGAGGTTAATTATTTTTGTATCAATTTGGTTGACTTTTCAAGTATTAAATATATATCAATATATATCAAAAATGGTTATTGTTAAATAAATATAATCCTTTAAAATATTTTAATTGACTTTTTCTAATTTAAAAAGACAGGACAGGTTATCATTAACTTGATTCGTTTTACTCGAAGCTTATCTGAACTTATTTCTTTTGTTTTATGTTTATTTTTTAAGCCAAGTGCAAATTAAATTCTTTGTATCGCAATTTTATAAAAATCAAAAAACATTTAATTGGAAGCTACACCTTAAGTTCGTATTCGTCGACCAACCCTTACCGACAATTGTGCAGGAAAAAACCATATTTTTAGTGAAAAAATTCCCAATAAAAATACATGAATAAAAACGAGTTCTAGGTTTAAAAAAAGAACACGTGTAGAATACACAAAATAGCCTCAACAAGTTGGGTACTGTGGTCAGATTTGTACAAGTTAGTAGTCAAAAATAGTTAGAGAGCTAGGCACTCGTTGAGGGCTTTTTATTTTCAACTTCAAATCGAGGCATGCAAAAAAGTCTAGTTGTTTTTAGGGATTTACATTAGATGTTTATATAGAAAGTGAGAAAAAGACTAGAAGAAGACTAGAGAGAAAGAGAGAGACTGGATAAAGAGATGAGGAACTGGATGGAACCATACCCGCTGGCCCTCGGGGCCGCTGTTACGACGCAACTGTACGAAGCCCTCCTGACGCAGGAGCGGCTATCAAAACCAGAACCGAACCAGAACCAGAACCAGTACCGTACCAGAACCAGAACCAAATCCAAAACCAAATCCAAAACCAAAACCATAACCATAACCATAACCATAACCATAACCAAACCGAACCGAACCAAACACGCAACGCACACACAATAGGGATATGTATGTATTTGAGGCGGGTGGTGGTGGTGGTGGTGGTGATGGTGGCAGTGGTGTTGGTGTGGTAGTGGGTGGAGTTGTTTCGTTTGGTGGTATTCAGTGGTGTTGGTGTAGTGGGAAGAAATAGAGAGTCGAAGAATCAAATTAACGCAAAAACGCACAACGCAACTGGCCACAGAATAAGCAACTCACAAACGAGTGGTTCCACAAAATAAACAAAAAGGACAACATAAAACGAAAAGGCCCCAACTTTCGGAACTGTTGCGGTTCTTATTTGTTATCCCCCAAATCACAGTTTGTAATCTACAATTTAATTTCTTCCTTGTTTTTAACGGCACACAAAAAACGAAGGGGTACGTTTACGTTCTAAAATGTAGATGAAAGACCGCTTTTTCTTGTTTACTAATTTCAGAGCCACCGAAAAGTATGCAAAGTAAATTTTCTATTGTGTAGTTGTTGAAATTGTTGGTGTAAGGTTTCCATAAATATTGGAGAGTTTCTTACTATTAAAAATCTTGCTTATAGAAGTCAATAACTGAAAGTATGACCAGGGTTTTTAACATCCTTAAATTATTGAGCCACTTAAAAGTAAGCAAAGCCAGTTTTCTGTGGTGTAGTTGTTGAAAATGTTAGTTAAAAAGCGTATTATAGCTCCTATTAATATAAGAGAGACTCTTGCAATTAAAAACTTAAGTAAATACTATCAAATGTAAAAAAAATCATAAAACAATATTGGAATAAAACATATTAAGCGAATAATTAAATCATATTATAATAACTATATTGTTTTGCATACTTAACGGTTGGCTAAAACTCTCATTAAATTATTACAATTTCTTTGATCTTGATTTTAGATCTGAACTTTCTGCTGTCACAAATTCCTTGACTAATTTTAGAACGTGTTTTCCCCACGACTTGATGTTGGGGAAAAATAAAAAAGTGAGTGCCTACCTGGCTGGGCCACACCTGCAACAGTGGCAGCGAGCAGGAGGGCTTGTTGTTGCCGGACGGCCCAGCTGATGTTGGCCCCGCCCCGGACCCAGTGGCTCCGCCCGCCGAGGACGAGGTGCCCGATCCCTGCGAAAGGCTGGTATAGTGCAGGTGATTAAAGCGCTGGGCATCGCTGCTGGCGCCGGCGCTGGCCGCCTTCGTTCGCGTCGGACTCTCATAGCCGGTGGAGTCCTCCGAGGATGTGGTCTTCGGGGAGCGCCAGAATCGCTTCAGGCGCAGCTCGCGCCTTTTTTCTTGTTTCTGCAAAAAAAAAAATGCAAGCGAGGATTGATTAATTGGTTTTTTTCGTGGTACATCTGAAAGTTTATTAGTGGTGTTTGTATGACGCGGAAAAAACTGTAAAGTGCACAAAAAACTGCGTACATGTGTACAATCTCGACAGAGATTTTTTGCATTTCTCTTCGTTATTGGCTTAAAGTGTTTGTTTATTTTTAGTGCATTTTAAACTACACTGTGAAAGTGGTCCAATTATTATTTGAAAAGAAAATAATATTATAAGGAAATTATATTAAAATTAAAATAATACTTGAAATAATGTTGTATTATTATTTTTAATCTTAGACGTTGATGCACTACGGAAAGTACAATCAAGAAGCACGTGCTTGTTAGTAGGCGGGATAAAATAAAGTATAGGTAAAGTTTGCGAGGAAATAAAGTTATATTAAATTATTTTAATCTAGAAAGTTTTTTAGTTCCCTGGGAAACTAATAAACTTCTCTACCTACTTGGCGATTACTAGTTATAAAAATGGTATTTGTAAAATAAAAAATCTTAATTGCCTTAGTTCATGGAAAAAATCTCAATTGCCTTAGTTCATGGAAAAAATCTTAATTGCCTTAGTTCATGGTAAATAGTTACGTAAATAAGCGTGATAAATAGGGTTGTTTAAATGGTTTAAAAAAAGTGGAAAATCCATAACACTATTTAACAAAAAATCGTGTAATTTTAATGTATTCCTCAAAGCTGAATAACAATTTAAGTTGTAGGCGGAGTAAGCTAATTAGTTAGGGAATTTATATATTCGAAATACAAATTAAATTGTTTTATGTACTAATAAAATACAAGAATTTAAGGTATACCAAGGATGCAGGCTGAATTAAAATAGTTAAAACAAAGCCAAAGTAGAATAAATACAAGCTTTCCTAAATATTTTTATAAGTTAAGTTATTAATATAGTAAGCTAGTAAATTATTAAGTTATGAACTTATTACGTTATCAAAAGTATGCCAGATTCGAAACCTTCTCAAACCTACAAAGGTTACTTTCAATTTTGTCTCAATTAAAAATTGGAATTTTGCGTTTTTCTGAAATTTATTAATCAAAACGTAATTTAATTTACGCTCCTGCGTAGTTCCTTTTTTGTATCAGTTTGTGTGCATTTGTGTCAATCAATTGATTTTGACATTTTCGTGCGGTGCCACATAAATATTTGCGTTGGCAATGGCCAGATGCAACACACATCTCTTTGTGCACCGACCTTGGATGCGAGCGGATGCTGTCGAATTTTTCGCGCATTATTTTTCCAATTTAAAGTGCGGCACTTGCCGTGTATGTTTGTTTGAGTTCCTCGGGGTTTTTTTCACCCCCCTGCCATTTGTATGCATGTCAGCGGAACGAGTGTATGTGTCTCCTCTGTATTATAAAAGGCTTGTGTGTGCCGTTGCTTTTCGTTAACAAATGCCAACTACGGCGCCCGTAACAACAACGTAACAACTATGACTCGGAGGCGGCGGCAGAGACGTGACTTGGCCAACGCCATGTTGCATTTGCCGATAAGCCGCAGTTGGTGGAAGCCATTGTTTGCCACGTTGGCGGTGGTGTTTTTCAGTGCGATATTTGGTGTTCGTGGCTTCCTTGCAGCATATTGCCAGCATGCCTGTGTGGTTGAGTGTGTTCTTATTAGGGTGGCCCTCTGATTGGCATTACACTTATTTGAAATGGCAGCATAAGGATCTAAGAGAGTGTCCTGCGGGCACATAGCTAGCATTTGCTTTGTTAATTTGAGTTTAATTAAAATAATTAAATGTTAAGGAATATGTAAGTGTTCTTGATAGTAGCCCCTGATCTATCGAAATAGGAAATCCTTATTACCCTGACATATTTTACTAATAAATGTTATTTATTTTAATATATATTTCAAATAAATACATGTTTAGCTCAAGAAAACATAAATCCTTTTTTGTGGTTAATAAATGTCTGAAAACTTGTACCGAAACAGTGTTTTAAACTAAATTAAGGTCAGATAAACCTTTAATAATGTATTTACCTTAAAACTAAACGACTGTTTAAACAATTAATCCCACTAAATTATTGTTTAATGTGACAGCAATAAATATTATTGCCCAAGTTTCTATCTTCTAAAGAGTTATTATAAACCAGCTTCAAATCTTTAAGAAACAATTATGTTTGCCTCTTTCTTTCGCAAATTATAGTTAAACAAAAAACCTATCAAAAAAGTCCACCCTTATATTATATATATATATATTTACCTGCATATTTTTTTAATATCAAATCCGTTTTATGTGTTTGGTATTTCATCCCCAGTCCGTTGTGGCGCAAGACGAAAATCGATGGAAAACTGCACAGGCATAAATTCTGCAAAGACAAAAAACAAAAAGAAATGAAGAGGCAAGGATATAAATCAAGGAGTCGAGGAAATGCAGCAGAAGTTCACTTGACCCCCGGAGACCCCATGTGAACGCCGCAGATGTCCTGGCTTTCAATTCCGCAAAGGAGACGGGACCCGGAGCCGGATCGTGTTCCCGGCATATGCCGGAAACATATTTCAATTGCTTCACCTCGGTAAAAAAATACGTATAAACAAACAGGAAATTTTTTTCTTTATTTTCGTTTAAAATGTTTCTTTTCAATTCGATTTTAGGTTGGCAGGAAACTGTCGCACATTAACACGCAGGCAAGGACAATGGCAATGGCGACGACGCCATTAGTGTTTGACAAGGACATTTCGCACACACCCATAGATTGTACAGAAACCGCACTATGAGGAACAGACCTTCCTTCCCATACAAACATTTATGGGTGGTCAAGTTGAAGGATATCTACTCGTACCCGTGCCCAGACTGTTGGATGGATGAATGCTTTTGCGACGCCCGCAAGCATAAATCAGTCGCCCCGACACGGACACGAACAAGGATCCGGATCCGCATCCGGAGATGGAGACGGAGCCACAGCCACCGCAAGACGCACGCCTCTGCTTTCCAATAATTAGTTTGAGCAATTCAATTCGTTACTTTGAATTAAGTTTGCCACGCCAGCTAATGGATGGTTGTTGACAATCTTAAGTGCTGGTAAAGTGTCCCTGGTGCACGATAATTTAGTGTTTACTGCTTAATTTTAATGGCACTTTATTTAATTTATACCGGCTCTGATTTATTGATGGCTTATAAGTGCCTGAGTATTTGTTATTTTCACAATATTTATATTTATGCATGAGTTTTAAGCTTTTAATTCTTGTTTCAAGCGATTAAGGTAAACATGGCGTGTGGAAAAAGTGTGAATCTAATTGCAAAGCTGTGAAAAAAAGTTTATATAGAACTTAAATCAATATAAAAGGTGTTAAAAAGAATGCAATGAAATAATGTGTATATTTTTTTAAAGAAGATTATAGATAACATTTCACCAAAAAGAAAATTAATTTATTGTCACTTTTATAATGTAATTAAAAAGGTTTGTAGTAAAAGGAGATTTAATTTTTAAACCTTTTTTAATTCCTATATGGTAAGTGCTAGTTTTCTATATAACTGTGTATATATTAAAGCTCTTATAATATACATATTTAAAACAAATAAATACAGTTCTTTGTTTGAAATTTTCCTTTTTCTTCAACAATTTCTTTGATTGCCTCAAGGATGCCAAAAAAACTTTTCTTTGCCTAACTACTGACCACTTTCAAGCACTCTTTTAGCTGTTCAGCCACAACAAACTGGCCACAGATATATACAACACACACGTGTGTATAGTAAATACTACTGCTACTTTTACTACTGTGTACATATATCACACACCTGGGTCGATTCCCAGCTCCACACCTGCCTGATTGCTTGTTGCACATATCCAACGCTCGGACGAAGGACAACACGTGGGTTACCTCAACTTAACGACATTCACGTTTTATTTTCTCTTTTTTTTTTTTTTGATTTCCCAGACTTGGACTCGGGACTTGCCTGGTAAAAAAAAGTTGTTGCTTTTTGCTGTTGTGGTGGTGGCCTTCGACACACACTCACACATACACACACCTTGTCAATCGATGTCAACACGAGTCGAGTCCAGGCCGGGCGGTCTCATTGCCATTGTCAAGGCCCCGGACAGTCCGGTACTGGGAAGTTATATAGTATAGTACAGCCTTGTCGCCACTCAACACAACCGTCTGCGATTTCGAAATCGAAAATGCATAACAACTAATTCCCGGACATAAATCGTCGACGGGGCCGGCTGGGTTTGCCTGCATAAATATTCTGCGAGTGATGACAGCGTGATGCGATAGTTTACGCGCAAAAGAAATCACTACAAAGCTTCTTGAGAATTAGTTAGGGGAAAAATACCATCTTTATGTGAGTGGAATTTTTTATTATTAAATTAAAATATAGATTTTACTAGGTTTTGGTAGTATGTAGTAAGGTTGCACCATTATCAATATTTATTTTGTATATTTTTAAATAACTTACGCTCTTTGGAAGTTTTTTATTTACTTTGCTTTCATAGGTAGCTCTATAATTATTCCTAATCATTTTTATTGTTGCAGATTTTAATTTTTGAAACTATAAAGAATAATAACCTATATTTGACTAGGTTTATAAGTGCCATTTTCCAAATAATCACCATTGAAATATATTGTTTTCGAAACAATAAGTATATAAATTATAAAATACTATATACAAACCGGAATTAAAGTATTTTAAAATTATATGAGTTCATTCAACACATATATCAAGTCTAGTAAACTCATTTATGGAATCAATAACAAGTTTTCACACTGCAATAAATTCATATCCTTGCCGGCCTTCCTTGTGTCAATGCTCATCTCAATTTTCAATAACATCCTAGCCTCCGGTTAACCTCGCTCTGGCTAGTTTTCATATTGTGCCGCTTTTCTTTTTTTTTTTTGCTTTCGTGAAGCCCGCCCGCCCCTGTCCACAGATGATAATGTCCTTATCCATTTGCTGTCAAGCGTCCTTGGAGCGTGTCATGGCATAAGCTGGTCGTCTTTGAGGGGGAGCCATAAGGGAAGAGACAGGACTTCGACAGAGAGCGGAGGAGCACCGTTTTGCTCCTCCATCACGACAGCAATTATACAAATGGCAGTTGCCCCGAGTTCCTCCGATTCCAAAACTTGTCGCCACCACCGCCTACTCGCTTAACTCGCTTTTTTCTGTTGAGCGTGACCAAAATTTTTAAATTGAAATAAATTTGCCTGCTTGTGTTTCGGCTGTGTCCTTGTTGTCCTTGCTGGCTGCCGGCTCCCTTCTCATCATATCTATATAGTATCGTTATCGTGTTTGCTTAACGTGTTTTCTTTGCCTCGTTTCTTTTTTTTTTTTGTACAATTCCACACAAAAATTGTGCTGTTGCATAGTTCGGTATTGTTTTTTTTTTGTGTGTTCTTTTTCTGGTATTTGAATTATAAACAAATTTTGTGGCCCGAGGCCAGTTTCATGTACGCTCTAATGTCAGGGGTCAGGGCCAGGAACAGGAGACATGTCTCTCTGTGTGTGAGAACGTAAGGACACACGGCCGCTTTATCGTCCGCTTCCTGACAAATATTGACAGCTCAGCCAAAGGGAGACGTTACGTTTGCATTAGCCAAGCTAAATCATATTTAATTAGCCGCAATTTGGGCAATTGTTATAAATGTATGGACGATTTCAGGGAATCACCTAAATTATATTTACTTAGTTAAGGATTGGCTGTCTAGACACTCACTGATCTCAGTTTATTTTGTCTTTTTATTTGTTAAATGGCAGACTTGAAAGTTTACGTATTTTTAAATATTTAAAACAGTTTTATCGTTATTAGTTTTTGTATAATATTATTATATTATGGCTTATCCTCAATTACTAAAAGTAGTTTTATTTATTTACTATTTAAGAAGGTCCCTAAAGTACGGGATATATTAATTATCTGCTATCTTTAAGGTACATTAAAAAATGTAGTCTTCTTGGCAGTCATAAACATTAAGTTAATGTTAATATATATGTATATATTAACAGTTCCAAATAAACGCTGTCTTTGTTATTTTAAAAATAGATAGATAGATATTTATTTTAATTTAATAAGAAATGTATTTAATTATATTTTACTCTGTTATCGGTAATTTAAAGATTATTTATATATTTATTTTTATAAAGCTAATGGTGGTTGAAAATGAAATGAAATTAAAGATTATAATAAAGTCTTAAGCTAAGGAATAGCCTATACTAACTATACTAACCTTAACTACTGCAGTTTTAAGGGAACAGTCAAATCTAAATTAAGAATAATCTGCCAATTTTATTACTTACTTACTTTTATTACTGCCTTAAATTAAAATGTTCTTTCAACTCTTTTAATTGGATAATATCGAACCATTTGATGATAATTTTATGAAATTAACCCAAACTTAAGAAGAATGGTAGGAATCATCCTAGTTTCCAGTTTTCCTACTATTTTAAGGAAATTCCTCCGACCAAGAGGCAACTTTAACTGCAATATTAAGGAAAAAAAAACCAGACAAAAGCAATTTAAATTTTATTACACACCATTTAGTCAAAGTGCCAGAACTGGGCGAGTGAGTAAGTGTGTGGTGGACATTATTTATGTAGCCCGGTGCGGGGCAACAATGTGTTTTTTGTTCTGGGCCCTTTTGCCTTTTTCTTGGCTCTTGTTTTTTTTTTTTTTGGGGGGTTGCGGCACTAAACTTTCATGTGTAAAATATGGTTGCATACTTTGCCGGGCAAACAGAGCCGTTTACCTTTGGGCAAAGGCAGTTTTCTGGTATTTTTGCGGCAGTCGTTCAACTCTCATTGAAGTCGGCCCATTGTTTTCGAGCCCCACGATCCTTTCACTTAGGGTCCTGTCAGGAAGAGGGGTCCAGGGTTCAGGTCCAGTGTTTATCAACAGTGGACATTGACCTAGGCGGCTGAAAATGCTGGGGTATGGGATTAAGAAACTTGTTTGAGGTACTTATTAGCTACTCAGGATCCGCCCCAAACCCTCATTTGTTAAGCCTTTTTTTATGGGGGGCCAGGTTAGCCCCAAACACGAATTTATTCGGCTTACGCATAGCTTTTCACTTGGCCTTTTTGACAAATGAAATGGGTTGCAGGCCTAAGCTGGCCTTAACTCGATCAAGATTTCCCGGTGATTGTTGACAAACGCAGATTGACTTGATTAGATTCAGCAGGGTTTGTTCTTTTCGGGCTTAGTTTAATGTCATTTAAAGTGCGCCTTGTTAACTTTGATTGATTTAAGGTTGGTTTTTATTTAGGCAGATTGACAAAGGCTTAGTTTAAGCATAATAAATTGTTATTTGTGAAATAAGGAAGAAAAGAGATGATTATTTAATATTTTAAATATTTAAAACGTTTATGTTTGGACGTATCAATTTTAAAGATTATATATAAGATGTAGCAGCAGGATTTCTTTGAATTTCTATCTACAATTTAATTTATTTATTCAATTTCAGTGCTGTTTTGATTTAATTTCGATTGTTGGTTATCAAAAGATAGGTTTATTTCGTTGAAATCTTTCAAATGTACTCAATTTCCTCTTAATTAAATGTTCCTACTATCTTCTTTGAACCCTGTTCATTAAATCTTCATTTGGCCAAATGAAATTGAGAGCTATGCTCATTGATTCGTTGCACTCCTTTCCTTATCCTTTGCTTCTGATGAAGCAAAAAATTTAAACAATTTTGCAAACTTGATCTGCTGGCTGCCTGGAATTTCCCACACCCCCTGTGCCGCTGCCCCCACAAAATGGAAGCCAATGGATGAAAAATTTTTCCACTCAATTGAGCAGCAACTCAACTGAGCTTCATCTCTTCTTTGCCCGCCGCCATTCAACTTTTCCTTGGCAGCATTTTTCCTTTTGACTTTCTGCCTCTTGGCGTCTGCTTTATGCAAAAGCAATTAACTTAACTTTTATTTTTCCACCTTTTCAGGTATTCCCTTTTTCTTGTACCTCAGTCTAAATATATATGAAATTTGCATAAAAAAAAAAAACGAGGAGGCCGCGAGGGCAGTGAAACGGAAAAAAGAGAGATGTCCAATATTCGCCGGTTTTTTGGGGGGCCGAGCGACACTCCTTCCGGCTTTTTGTTGGCATTTGATTTCGGTTATAGTTTGTTTGTCGTATTAACGGTTTAGCACATTTTACGGTCAAAACGTGACATTTTGCTGCCTACGTAGAAAGTCGGATGTCAGGGGATTGTGTCTGCATCTGAATAGCTTTGCTAGTTTTTGGGTTTCCTTTTTTTTGTGTCCTCGTCGAGGGTTTGCCCTGCTTTGTTTTCAATTCGTGTCGCTTTTCCACCCACTATTTTTGCAGGATAACAGCTGTTGGTGGTTTTTTTTTTGTATACTTGGTAGGGGTATCGTGGTAGTCCTGGGAAGTTGGTCAAGTGGCAAAAGAAAAACTCACTGCCGCAGGATAACTATTGACTAAAACCCTTAAAGAAACAGGTTTGATGAACGCCTCGAAAATGTCACTGATTCCCCTTTACTTGAAGAGGATTAAGTAAATAAACATTGTTTAGTTTTTAACGTTAAATGCTCCTAAGTGTTCTGGTTCTTCTTGTTTTAACATGTAGTTTATTAAGGCTTATAAGCTTATTATATTTCATTATTAAATACAAATTAATACTAATAAGTTCAAGCTAAAGATGGACAAGATTTATGTAATTTATCAAAGGCTCATGATTATATATATTAGGTTTAGCTCCTTTGCTCCTTTGATCTTTCCACTTCAACTTCACACAATCTAAATAATTAAGTTAAAATCACAAATAAGACGACGTTTCCAGAGCATCAAAAGTTCGCCTTGCGGTGACCTGTCGCTTAACAATTTGGATTTAACAACCAGGTGCAAGTACACGTGGCAGCTTGTCTTTGTATTTTTACTTGTGCACTGAAAAAAATGAACTAAAGAATATGGAAAATAAGTAAGGGATCAAATTTACTCAAAAAAGAAAAAGAAAACTCTGATTTTTGGGTCAGATTTCATTAAAAAGACGTCAACAAAAGTTCTTCAATACTTTCACTTTAATTAAAGGCATTATAAACTGTATTATATTAAAATGTTTTTAAAAAGTAAACACAGAAATATTAGTAGTATTAAGTGCCTTAAATTAAATATGGAAACAAAGTAAAATAAATAAATAAATATTTATATGACGGAAATAAATAATAAAATGATCGAATGATGTTTCTTATAATTAAAAGGGGATTCTTAATTAGTTGAAATTGCCAGAACATTTACTTAAACAAATAAATACAAATATATATTTAAGTTAAAATACTTTTTTTTACAAGATTTTGTCTCTCTGCTTGTACTTGTCGCTATGGCATTGTATTGGTGTTATTGTCTACGTGGCAAAACTTCCGTTCCGCAGCAGCGGTTGGGCTGCTGCGGTGGTTTTTGGTGGCATCGGCGGCTGCGGCAACCGGAAGCGCCAAACACTTTCCGGTCACGCAGTCACGAGGTTTGCCCTTCTCCTCTCTCTCTCGACCCAAAAAAAAAAGAAAAAAAAGAAGGAAAGTCTCGAGTAGTCACTTAAGCTTAAGTGTTGTTGTGCGCCAACCATTTTGTGGCCACAACAATAACAACGGGGAAACAATAAGGGCAACTCAATTTCTATGCGTAGCGCACAACGCGACTTTTTGCAGGGCAGGCAAAACTTTTGCCAAAGAGCACCACAAATTGTCGGGAAAACTGAAAGTTTTGGGGGGAGACCAACTGCGTCTATAGTTTTGCATTTGAAATGTGCCAAAAGAAGTTTTTAATTGAAGGCAACAAGGCAGGCAAGGGCCAAGGGAAAATGCATGAAGCATACGCGAATTAAGGATAGTTCTTACTGGGATTAATAATTAATTATTAAATAGTACCATTGTTTCATAAAATATGTGTTTTGTTTCGTCTTACTTTTAAGAGATTGTGAGTGTTTTTTTCAGCTTTTTATTACTTATTTTCGTGGTACTATTAGTTCGATCAAAAGCTTGTAATTTAAGGAAATAAACGCATAAAGCCATGTACCATTAACAGCATCACTAGAAGACATTTTATATATATTTCTCTGCCTATGATTAGTGACCGTTTATTTGTAATTTTTATTTATTATACTCCGAAGTAAATTCCCTAATTTGCCCCGATTTAGTTTTCAATAATTCCACAAAGTCAATGGCCATGAAGAAGGGGAATTCCCTAGTAGCACCTGCATAAAGTATACGCCGTGTGGCACGCACGAGTGAAACTTCACCCCTGATTTACGCACACAAATCATTATCGATTATTATCGAAGTCATGTGTATAACGAGCGTATTCGATTTAATGCCCAGTCCATTAGTTAAACAGCCTTGGTCTCGCTACCAGCCAGACCTCTCCCGGCAGTCCCGATATACCCCCGGTGTTAATAAGCCAAATGTCAATGTGTTAAATGAGCTGGAGAAGCGGGAATCGAAGGGGTCTGTGAACTAGACGATGGCTCAGTCTCGTGTGAAAATTCAATAACAACAAAATCATAGGGGTGGGGCGGAACAAAGGACAGGCTTTTGGCGACCAGGTGAGAGTCAACAGTTGGACGAGGGCGGCTTAAGAAGTTAAAGGGATGTGTTGTAATATATTTAATGCATAAATATCCTTCTTAATAAATAGAAGGAAAGATTCGATATCTATAGCCATAATTCTGGCACTATTAAGTAAGGGCAAAGGTTAAATTAATTTAACGCTAATGCGTAGATAAAGCAAGGCTTTTACGAGGTTGTTCTATAGTTCCTGGAGAGCCAACCCCCGTTAAACCGATTGCCATTTCTTATGCGTTTGTCGGTTATCGGTTTTATGCCCTTTTCTGACATGTCACTACAAAACAAACAATGGGGTCTAAAAATGTGATTTTGGTTTATGTCATTTTGACACGCTAATACAGTTCGTCTTTTGGCCACTTTTTGTGCTTCAACTACCAATCGGAGTGGCAAGTGCAGGCGGGTCATAATCTAAGGCATTGTTAGTCGAATCCATTTGCCATATTGCCAGCCAGAGAAGGGCTCTCTGAATAACTTGCACTCGAGTGCACTTTGCATCACCATCATCATCATCATCATCGTCATCATCATCCTCATCGACGTGGATGTTTGGCATTCAATTCAATTAAGTGAGTTTAACTTTTGTGCAAGAGAGAGATTGGGGGGAGTAGAGCCAAGAATAAAGAATAAAGCCAAGGATAAAGTTGAAGTACGAGAACAAAGCGAACAATTCTGGCACGAGTATCCGCTGTCTGCCTTGTAATTGTTTCCATTTATTCCCAATTCAAACTTTGTCGATTCGTTGGTTATTTGACTTTTCTTACGGCTCTTTTCTTTTGAGTCGCACCCTTGAACAATGGTTTAGTTTGAACTCATTTCGTCACGGTTAATTCTTTAATTCAAACAAAATACTTAATCAGAGAAAAGAGAGGTTAAATTTAAGCTTAACTTAAAGATATTCTACTTAGGAATTATCTTTGGAAATTATTCTACTGTAAGTATTTTTTCTCACGTTAAATTTGTTCCTTTTTTTATTTAAAATAAAATAATACTTTAGGACTTCCCTCTTAAAACAAACCTATATTTTTCCCGGTCGCTACTGTCTAGCCTTGCCGCTCGTAAATGCCATTGCAACGTGATCAACCTTTGCTTGTTCCTGCCAGCTTTCTGACCCCTTGGCTCTTGCAAATTTCATTTCTGAATTCCAAGGATGGCGACACTGCATTTTTTATACCCCCATCTTACTCCTAGAACCCCCGGGAAACCCAGGCTGGCCATGGGGCAAACTGTAGGCGCCGTCGGTTTTTATTATAACCAATAAAAGGGCTTCGTGGCATATGCAAGTTTGTAGTGATTGTGCGGCCAACGGAGCGTATAAGCAATGCATGTTGTTCAAGAACTTACAAGTGGCGTAAATGCATGGCATTATATCTAGGTTAATTGCTCTCCACAGAGCTTTCAGATTGTTAGCTAGTACCATTTAATAATTTATTGATGCCCTCGGTAATAGGAAATTGTTGTCTTTTGGCTCAATAAATAATGGTACTCTATGTTTTTTGGGTCACTTAATTATTTAGGAACTTAGGTAAGGGGAATTGTATAAGGAAGAGAATGTTTACGTTTGAATTTGCAGAAGAAGTTTGCGTAAAGTAAAAAGTGTTAATAATTTTTTATATATATTATTTTCTATAATAAGTGTTTCTAAATCACTTTTTTATTAAAAACAAATTCCCATTTAATTAAATTGCATTAAGGAATTCCATGTAAAGTTAATATACTTTTAAAAAAAAGGGACTTGGAAACCACGTAAGTACCTTAATATTTTAAAAGGATTTAGAATGCGATGCACTTCTTTTTTGTATGTCCTTGTAAGGCAGTCAACCCCATTTGTTATTCTGGGCCAATTTGTTGGCTATCTCCTACCGAGTCTCGGCTGATTAAGCATGAAACTTAATAATTTATTGCAGCACTCGATTGGTTGCACTTATTCTACCTTCGAATTTGCGGCACTCAGCCGAAAATCACAGTGCAGTAGACTTCCTGCCGCTTTCGGGACATTCGGTATCCAGCAGAGAGAAGTCGGCACTTAAAGGACTCAGAGCTGTCGTCAATGCCTTTGGTCCTAGGCGCTGCGGGTTCGTGGGAAATCAGCGTCGGTTTCCCAGTCTTATAATTTATGCAACTGCAGTATGGAGTGGTGTCGCAGCAGGAAGGAGGATGAGAGTGAGGTGAGAGTCGTCGCCATGATGCAATTGTCAGCATTTGGCTTCGTTGCCACCGCAAATTGCGAGTAATTGTGGAATGCGCACACCAAGGGGCACACACACACACACACAGTCCGGGAAAAACCAAAAAGGAATGAGGTGGAAAACCGCGGTGATGATGCTGCTGATGTTTTGTGGCCTCAATTTGCTTAAACAGGCAATTAATATGCGCAGCAACGTTGTAAACAATGCCATCGGGGAATTTTCAACCCCCCACTCTTCTACCTCTGTCGCTAATGGCCGGGATAAACAAAAAAGTTTCTGTATGCTGCTTGTTTGGCTTCATTCAAGTTAATTTAATTTACAATTCAGTTGACAATTTACAGGAGAGACTGGAGCGACTGCACTACAGTTCGATGAGCAAGTTCTTCATCGAATTCACACGACCGACCATATAAATATTCTTCTTGTCTTTGATGACGAACACAAATGGCTTGTTGACAATAACAGTTTTTTGGTCATCATCATCCTCATCTTCGGAGTACACTGCAAGCGAAAAATATTAGTTAAAACATTGAGAGGCATTTCGAGGTTCGGTTTTCACTCTTTTAAACTAATTTTAAGTGGACTTACATAAGTCCCGATTCGGTTTAACAATCAGAATGCTGTGCTGCTTAAACATGGAAGCCGGATTGTGTTTATCATCAGCGAAAACCTTCCTGATTCCAATAGCTTGGAGGGTTTCGTTTAGGTCTATGGTTTCCTGGAGCGTAAATGCTGGCATAAAGAGATGTGTTTTATCCTTTGGCTGCATTTTTTGTGCCAAAAATTTGGTTAGATTCTCTAAAATGGTCTGAGTTGTGAGCTGTTTTCGGGGCATGAGAATTATCAAGTTTATATTGGTTTCGGAAAATGGTATCGTTACGCCCCGAACATGATCTTTGATTAGATAAGGGAACGGACCAACAGTGTACATCATTTGCATATTATGTAAAATCTTCTTCTTCGATTTCTTCATTTTAAATGGCTTATTTTTGACCGATAGAAATCGATGTTTCCACAATGTGGCCACGGAAAGTCCTTGCACAGCCACCAGTTTTATTCTATCAGTTACATTTTCCTTGGTCCAAAGTTTCGGGCTAACATTTTCCAGTGTTTTTCCCAGCCAATTGATGATTTCATCGCCCGCCTTTTGGCCATCGGTAAAATTTAATTTCTGCAAATCCACATGCAGTTTCTCACTTATATTCTTCATGTAATCTGAGACAGTGAAGTTTGAAGGGAAATATATTCGATTTCTCATCATAAACTGCTGTTTAACTGCCTTTTGAAGTGGTTCACTGAAGTAGGATATGATCTTTGTGGGGCCTACTCCAGCGATACGAAGGACCTTGGCCAGTTGATAGTCCCTGCGTCTTTCCTTTTGAAAGTAGAGCATAGCCAGTGCCTGGGTAGCCGCCAAAGGCGACATCGCAAAGTTCTCCGAGCTAGCATATTTTTTGCTCAGCTCCTTGATTAAGTCGAATTCCAATCTATTTAACGACGATCCTTGATCCAACAGCACCAGGAATATATATGCTATTATTAGCATAGCCATTGCCAAGTTAATACTGTAACTGACTTCATTATCGGAGTTTCTTTCTAACTAGAGGGAAGGGCTTTAACCTTATTGGACACACTTTAATGGTGAATATCTCTTTAATTGGTAACTATCGAAAGTGTATCAACTAGTTAATACTTTATTTGGCATATTATATTTTAAACTTGATAATAATTTAATAATATATTAAAATTTTATATTTTTTAAGACCTAAATATGCCATTTCTTGTATTTGTTTTCAGAGTACATCCAATTTTGTCTTAAACATATTATAAAATAAACTATTTATAGGCAAAATATTTGATAGGTAGTAGGTAGAAAGGTAGTTTTCTCATAATTGTTTAATTATTTGTAAAGTCTGCCTTATAATGGATCCCAACTTATGGTAAGTTTAGCTCAATTTCTAGAGATATAACTATGGGTAGCATATAATCTATTTGAACATCTTCAACTATCCACTGTTATGTAGAACTGAATGTAGAATGATATTAATATTATCTTAGATAAATAATCATTTAAAATCTGGCAGTTTGTAATTTGTATGTGATCCCAAAAACATATCTGAAGTTAACAACAATATATTTAAAATGAATTTATTGATTTATCTGACTATTTAGGAGTATGGATCATTCATTAAATAATATTTGTAATTGGCTTTCAATTATAATAATACTTATCCTACAGATATAGCTAAACAAACCTGCCCTTGCTGCCCCATTTAAATGGGGGCAAACGCAGACAAGTTTCATAATTATGCTAATACCATTTTCTATGGCAACGCCTCGGCACTTCCTTTTCTATTCCATCTCGGCGGGTAAACCGACTGCAATTTTAAATCCGAGCTGAGCTCGGGTTCAGCTCGTGGCATAAAACGTTTTTGTGCGCTCATTGCATTTTAATGGGTTTTTTAAAGCGCTGATGTTCCAGGACACCGAGCAGCTGAGCATTGGTAGGAGCGGAGGACACGATTTAGATATGCTGCCATACAGCGCCCATGTGGTGCTTCACGGAGAACGCAAAAACACTGTAGAAAACGGCTTTAAAACATACTTAAAATAACTTCAAATGTAAGTGTATAAATACAATACTTCTACATTGAAATATTTTAGATATTTAAAGGATATTTCAACCAGTAAAATATTTGTAAATTTAAGTATCTACGAATTTTCGTTGTTTGTTTTCTATAAATGTTATCTACATTGTGTTTTAATTATGAAAACCAATTAAATACCCAATAAAAACTTAATGTAGAATCGGTACTTGCCACTTTTCAAAATGTTAGTTTAGTAAAGTTTTGTATATATTTTTTTCTCTGTGCTCAGTCGTGCTGCTAAGCGTTTGCCACTTTATTCAGCCATCGTCTGTTTATCTCTGGCACTGGCATTGGCTCTGGGGTTTCCTTGGACTGGCTGCTCACCTAGCTGGGTGTCCGCGGACGGCGGCAGGGATCACGGAGCTAAGGAGCTAGGAGCCAGGAGCTCTGGCAGTGGCTTTGGTGCTCTGTGTGTGGCATGTCAGTGAGCACTTACACTAATTTCCAGTTATTTGCATGCAAAATTACCCGGCACCAGCAACGGCAGAAGCAACGGCAACGGCACCCCAGGAGCCAGGAGTAGGAGCAGGAGCAGGGCCAGGAGCAGAAGCAGGAGCAGGAGGAGCCAACACCAACGCAAACAAGACTAACCGCTGTTCCTTGCTCCTTCTGCACCGCGAAAAATGAGTTCAATGAGTTTAGAAATTATGGCAAAGGAAAAATCTGATATTTTTCTAAGTAAAGAATACAGGAAATCCAACCTAGATGCAGTTAATAGAAGCCTGCGATTAACCGTGCGTACGACTAATGAAACTGAATACATGAAAAGTAACATTACTCATACGCTCAAGTTTTTCAATCAATAAAAATAGCCAACTTTATTCCCAGTGCCGTTCTCGGACGTGGGGCAATTAAAAGGAGAAAATTATGATAATTTTGAGAGGCCTCGACTGCACTGTCATTTATCATTTGGCCCCGATTTCCAGTTATGGCTACGGACTGGCCACCACTCTCCAACTCATTAGGCCTCCCTTTCGGAGTGGAACAGCTCCTAAAATCCACCTCCGATCCTTTACGTCCGACTTAATGCCCGTGATTGGCATTTGCCACTACGCCTACACACCAACCACACGCCTGACAACAATTTTTATTCATTTCGCTGCTTGCCGCAGGATCCACAAAAAATATTGTGTGGGCTTGGGCACTTACTATATACCAACTCACCTACATGCAACACCCACTCGCAAACATACACACACAGACACACCACTCAGTCCTTAGCAAGGACATCAATAATTTATATACGAGTTTGATACATTATTTCGTATGACGGTCCGCTGCTGCCGCAACTAAATAAGTTAATTTGTCATAGCCAAGTCGCCCCAAGAATAACAACAAAAAAAATAGTTCAGACATGTAAATGGTCTCGATGGGGTTTAGGCTTCAACATTTGTTTGAGCTCTGATAGGGAATACATAATAAATTGGATATTAATGGACTAGACATGTGTGTACATAAGATAAACTACTTGCGTGCCACTCGTTAAGTTATAGGAAAGGAACATTAACAATTGATGAAGGTTTATTGTGTGGGATAATAAAAAAATGGTCATGGTTTTCTTTGTTTTATATTATATGAAGTTTTAAAACCTCTTATAACATATAGCCAACAGACACCAGCATTCCAGCAATGTTTGCCTTAAGTAACCAATCTTATATTCAGCTCCAAGCTAAACAAAATCCGATTTATTGGCCAAAGGTTGAACTACTCGGACTTCCACCACTTAATCTCTTGGGTCCCAGTTCAATTGCAAGTTAAACAACTCAATTTGCCCCGGAGAAGCTATCGTATATGGACGGGCAATTGCACATTCTATAGCAAACCAATTTCCAAACAAAGGATATGGCCACACCCACGCACACACACCCATGAAAGGAGACAATCAATGCGTTTTCCTGTGACTAGATAGAGCCCGGCAATAACAGCAAAAACAACGGCGACAAACTAGAAAACAACAATTTAATTAAAAATTTATAAGCGTGTCGTTGTCTTGGCAAACAAGCAAGCAGTCAAACAAAGCAACAAACTGTTGCTGCAAACACCAACACAATGGTAAGTAAGTCGAAGAACCCGACTATAAAATACCCAGCAACCATTAAGTTTACAAGGATATTTTAGGGTTTGGTTTAGGGTTAGGAAATTAGGGTTATGAGGTCATCTTTAAACAGATTTCAGATACTAGAAAAAATATTAAACGATGTTAAAGTATGTTTTCGAACAAACAGTAGATCGCTTAGTATAAATATGTGTGAAAAGTGCCCTATATTTACGCCAGTTTGCTTGAAAAAAAAGTGTCTAAATAATAGAATTGCCTAGATCAAGTAGGCTGTTGTTTATCATGAGAAAGGTATACTCCTAATAAGGTCGGTAGCACCTATTACTTCGGCACAAACACAATATACCCTTATTATCTACTATTACCCTGAGGAAGGGGACCGAAAAGGAAGTGAGAGGCACTCGAGCGCCCCCTGGCGCTGGGAACGACAGCACACATGAGCGCACCGGAAATGGCCTGCTGTCATTGTTCTTGCCGCCGCCATTCGGCGCACCCGTCACCTTCGGGTTTCCTTGCCTCATTTGTTTTCAAGTTTCTGGCTTTGTTTAGACTTTTGCCAGCTAATTACTGGAGTCCCGACTCAGAGCACCCATTGAGCTTAATTAGCACGAAAAAAAAAAAAAAACGAAAAGTTTTGCCGCAGCAGCGACATAATTGAAATGTTTACGTTTTGTTTGTTAGTTTGTTTGTCAGTTTGCTTTCCTCTTCCCCTGGTTTTGCGTTTTGCTACAAAAAGAACAAAACTTTCTGCCTCCTCCCATTCATTTCAATTAATTTGCAATTTTGTTTAGATCATAATATTATGCGCAGTCTGTAAGCTGCTCCAACTTCCGTTTCTCCTTGGGCTTTTGTGTGCGCGGTTATCCTTTATGCTCATTATAAAGGCAGGGAATTATCCAAAGCTAGTCGTCTTCTCTGCCTCGTGGACGTGAGACAGAGAGTGCGGGTGTATTGTTCTTGGTGCGTAATTTATGGCCACAATCCTGGTTATATCCATGGAAGCGGCTATTTATAAAGGAGTCTACATCGGTGCGTCCTTCATAAGAAAGATGGATAATAGGATAATAGGCGAGGGGTGGTAGGTGAGCGTAGTGGTGCGGTGATTGATGGTAAAGGCATATTTAAGGATATTATCAATATCCTGGATTCAGTATCGATAACATCTACGGTATATTACCTTTTTTAACATTTAATTTAATATATATACGATTTAATTCAATGGGAGGTAACCCCTTTTCGCAGATCCTTAAACGTTTCAAGTCGACACAAAAAAATAAGCATTTCTGTACGAAACCATAAACGAATTCCTTTCTTCATTGTGGCTGCTGTTCTTTCAGTTATTTTTTTACTCAACGTGTGCCACTTATTTGTCTCCGCCCACCCTTCATTTTATCACTTCCCCCGCTTCATGGCATTTTCCCCCGCGTCCTGGCATTTTCTTTGCGGCATTATGGGTAGCATATTTTTTGGCACTGACTGCCGGGGAAGGCAAATTGCGAGGTTTACATTTCAATAAGAGGGGGCGGCGTCTGCCAGACTCTTAAAAGCTTTGCCAATTGTTGAATATTTTACAGTTTTTTATTAGCTTTGTGTGTTTACCGATTGTCGCAGAAGGTTCGCTTTTTTTTGTTGTACCCCTATACGGGTGAATATATACATATATATAGGGGTATTTGTGTATATCCAAAGGAGCCTTAAGGGGCGCTGCTGTTTGTCCGCCTTTTTTTTTGCTGCTGTTGTTCAACTTTGCCATGTTTCCATTTTTTTTTTGTGTTTGTGATTATTTCTCATTAACAGGAACGCAGAGAACTGGCGCTTTTCCCCTGACTTGTATTTTTTTTTCTGCTTTCTGGCCCCGTTTTAATGGACACGGACCGTTGATTTTAACGTCTCGTGCCAGTTGGCGTTGTTGTTTTTGCTTGGTCGGGCCTGGGCTTTCTTCCTTTATTTTCTGTGTTTTTTTTCACAAATTAGTCGCACGAACATTTTGCCGCTTTGCTTGTCGCTTGTTGGTGCCCTGGAAAATTGTTTGCAACATGCAAAGCGGCGGCCACAAAATAGGCCGCCGACAGAAACCAGAAGCCAGACCCACATCCAGGGCCACAGCCAATCCCAAGCCCAATCCCAGACCCATGGTAGACCTCGATGGTTTAGAGGGAAATATGCAAGCGGGTTGCTTTGAAGTTGGCGGCATGGCCGAGCATTAAGGTCGTCTACCAATGTTTGGTCTCCTAACTATCATGACACCAAGAGAAAGCAAGGTTTTAAGTCAACAAGGATCGTAATTTCAGGAATTTAAATATATATATTGAGAAGAAGGAACTGTGCTTGAAACCCAAGGATTTAAAGAATATTTGAAGGCGTTAGTTTGAATTTAAGGATGCTTTCTTTTAAGTCCTTTTAAGAACTCAAAAGGAATTCTCTATAGAAATGAATAAACTTAAATATCAAGTAATCCTTTCATAATATATAATATTATTATTCTTTTTTTAATTATTTAATTATTTATAATAATATTTACTTATTTACATTTATTTTCTTATAATTCCCGCTTGTATTTTGGCAAGTGCACTGAGATTCTGGTGATTTCTGAATCACGTCGCCATCTCACGCCAAGCAGAAGGACCAGAAAGCAGGACGCAGGAATTCTCCTGTCAGCATTCTTTGGTGTCGTTCCAGCCAGACTGACAAATACACAAAGAGACATGCCACACACACTTGGGGTTCCCTTTTGCTCCGCCATTTTTCCCATTTTTCCGAGTCCTTCGTCCTTCGCCGTGCATGCCACTCTTTACCATTTTTTTTTTGTTGCCTTGCTGCGGCTGCTCACACGAAATGAATATGGATTTCCTTTTAATTACAACTCCATGGCCCACACAGAAAGCCTTCCCCACATTCCTTCCTGCGGCTGTTTTGCCATTTAGCCTATTTATGCCTGCAGCTATTTTTGGCCAACATTCTGAGGTTCTTTGGTTGCATAAATTCGACAGGTTTGTTGGGCATCACATTTCCCCGTGTCTACTACCAAAACGGAGGATCCAGGCAACAATGGAATCCCTCTTCTCGGCTTGTTTACGTCTCCTTAAATGCCATAAAGGCAGCGGATTTATGGGTGGCAGCATTTGAATGTCTATTCAAATGAAATCTGTTGAATGCAAATATTTATATTTCTATGTTGTCTGCTCGGTATCAAGGGGCGAAGTGGAGTAAAAAAGGCTATAAGCGAAGCATATTTATGCAAATCTCTGTTCATGGGAAACCGATTAAATTGTTGGAACAACATTGTTTGCATTTCACAATTTATTAAATATTTTGTTGGCTTAGCAACCATACTGTTTATATATTTATGTTTATGGAACTCCATTGAGATAATCAATAAATATTATGCAATATAAAGAAACGGGTTAAACAAATATATCTTAATTAATAATATTTATAATCTTACAAAAATGATTTAAGGCGGTGCTAAACATATATTAAAAGACTATTGTTGCAAATTATAGGCGAAGGATATTATTTAATCGTTAGGACTAGCTTTTTACATTTTAAATTGTTTTATTTTATTTAAGTTTTATCCAGAAAGGTTTCCATAATTTAAGCAAATTATTTACTTACAGAAATATACATTTTAATATAATATAACGTTTAAAAGACCCCGAAACTGGTCCTTTAAATTATTATTATTATATTATTATATTATTTATATTATTAGCATATTCATGCTACTTTAATTCTTTTTTCCAGCAGGTTTAACCTTTCTAGAATCTGTTTAAATAAATATACAATCAAGCTTAAAGTGTCGCCACAAGTTTGTAATTAACGCCTTGATAATTGCAAAAGTTTTCTTTTATTTATTTTGGCAAGTTCAAAGCAAAATAATAAACAAAATGTGCCTGTCAAAAGTTTTGTGCACCTGGCCGCAAAACCAGTTTATCTGTTAGACAAAAACTTTAAAGTACAGGTCATAAATACTGCAGTGAAATAAGCTGCCACAACAATCTGGCTATAGTTATTTGAGGACTTAAACCCCATCCTGCTCCTCTAAAAAGTCTAGTACATCCTTGACACCCTAGAAATATGCCTTAAAATGTCAAATGGCAAATGCCTAACATTAAGCGCTCATTGACATCACTTGAAAGCGGTAAAGCGGACAATTTCGAGTTTATTCACTTCACCCACAACTCCATTAGGCTCATCAAAGAACATTCTGTAGGCTAATCCCCCCATTTAGTTAATGGTTGTTTACCGGTGATACAGATTATTATTTCATTATCAAGGACGAGGGGAAGCACATTCCCGTACACCGTATAGTTATATAAAGAGCAGATTTTTTTGCACGCCCCGAAACGGAATCTTTAGCGAGCGCACATCATTTTATATAGAATACGGTGCCTGAAAGGTATAGTATATATACATACTATATATATATATATAGGAGGATACCTGGACGTGTGTGCAGGTAAAAAACAAAAGCAATGGCCGTTGGCTTCGTTCGACATGTTCATCTTTTGCTCCTCGGATGAGCGCCTCCGCCTGTGACTCTGCCTCCGCCTCTCCAACCTGATCAAATATGTATTGCTTTGCATATTTTATAAACTCCACGTGCTTTTTCAGACAACACTCACTCGCCAACACTCTCGTACACACACACACACACACAGCCGCGAACACTCCCGCACACATTCGCAGTTCGCGTTTACTAACTCGATAATATTGATTGGTTAAGTAAAGACCAGGATGTGCAAGCAGAGGTGCCAGATAACTATTCGTAAATCAGGATATATTGCAAGCAAGATTGTTCTTATATAAGAGAATTGTTATTATTGTTATTAAAGGTTTAACATTGAATTAAAATATATTGATGTAAGGCTGCAACATAAGTTAAAAAGGTGTGTTCTGTATTTTTAAGATATTTTGGGGCTCACTTTAGTGTTGGATCGGTAGCGTAAGATAATTGCAAACTGGGGTTCTAAATACTTATTAAAAAAGTGGGAAAGTTTGCAGACAAAATACATCAAAAATATTATCTATTAATAACTTAAACACTCAATAAGAAAGACTATTATGTGCTTTATGCTTAGACTTTTGTAATTAGAATTATAAACTATTATGCAGTTACATATCCACGAGGCCCCTTTTATCTAGCCGAAACCTTCGTCGTTCTAATACGATTTTTTCACTACTTTATCTATATTTTATTTTAAATAAAAGTCCTTCTAATGATGAGGATGTCAATATAGTTTGAAAAACAATATCTTCGTGGAATTTTAAATACAAAAGAAGTTAAAAGAAACTAAAATCAATTTAAAGTCTCTTTATAGACTATTTTCTTATATAAGTATTTACTATAATATTTATAATTTATATATTTAATATGATTTACTAATACTATAATTCTAATAAATAAAACATATAGTATCTTTACAGATATGTAATCTCAATTTTTCATAGAAATATCACAGCTATTTTCTGCATGTTTTAAAGCTTAATAAAGTGAAATATCTCCGCAGAAAAAGAAGCAATTTAACACGCGTTTGATTTAAAGGACACGTCTGTCTACCGGATGCAATATATTGAGTCACATTGAGTTTCAGGGGTCAGGGTTGTTAATGGTAGCCATCAACTTACCATTTCGCAGGCTCCTGGGCCGCCAGCATCAGTTCCGTGTTCGTGGTCCTTGCCATCGCGATAATCCTTTTGTTCGCTGCTCAGGGGCGTTTAAAAACCGAGCGAGTTTTTCGTTGTTTCCAATTTTCACCTGTTTTGTGTGTGTGTGTTACGTGTGTGTGTGTGTGTGTGTGTGCGTGGTGTGTGTTTGTGTACTTGACAAATTGTTATTGCTGTTGTTAGCTTGTTAGTTGATGGTTGGTTGGTTGCTTGTTTACTTTTTACACTTTCTGCAGCACACTTTGGGGATGCTGATAAATTGCCCTTCGGTTGATCATTTCACATATGCATTAGACGGGCTTCCCACTTTTGTGTTGTATATGACCGCGACACACATTGCCATGGATTATGTGATTTCTTCCTTGCACTGAATGAATATTTAATATTTCAATTTCCGAGCGCAGCAGCAAATGAGCAAATGATAAAGGTTACAAAAAAAGTGGGGCGGGAAATAAATGCCAGGCCACGCTGTGTGGAAAACAGTTTTCCCCGCTTGGCCATTTAAGGCGAGATCCGTTCGCATTATCAGCTTTTCGCCTAACCCTATCACAACGCCCTGCCCTCGACAACCACGCCCCTTTGGCCGCGCAGTGTCTCAAGTGCGCCATTAGGCGTTTGTTAATGGCCTTTTACCGTTTTGCTGCTCATCTCTAAGCGCCATGCAACGAGACACTTGAAAAAAAAACGGGGAAACACTCGAAACAGAGGAGGTACTTCATAAATAAATATGGTATCCTTAGCTAACTCATATTGCAGAGTCACGAAGAGAATAAAGGTTTAACTGAGGATTATTATTTATTAGTTCTAAGCCCCGTAAAATGTTTTATTTACACACATTTCAATTAGTTTTCAAAGTTTTTTTCTTGGCAAAATATAAGCAATTATCTTTATGATTAATATATGGTTTTAAATTAATCATAATCATAATCAAATTAATAATTTAGGTTGTATAAATAATGTTATAAAAGTTTAAAGTCTTCGGTTAATAGAGCCTAAGCTTGAGTTTTTAAATTTATTATTATATTATTTTTTTAATAAATGTGTTATAATATTTATAAAGAATATAATAATATATAATATAAATATTTAATAATAATAATAATACTTATATAAATATTTTAAAAATGTATAAAATATGTTAAGCTTCTTATAAATCCGCATTGTAAATAGTCGTAGCATTTTTCATGTACATAAAAATATTTATTACTTATAACGACTGGATATTTTTTTATAAAACTGTAAGAGAATTTTTTAATTTGTGACTAAAATAAAATATAACTTTCATATAAATATACATGTTATTAATTTCACTCAAGAAGCCTCTACAAATTTCCTTCATTTAAGAAACACTTTCGATATTAATTAATTAACATATTTGGAACAAAGCTTAAAATATTTTATTTCTTAAAGAAAAACTATATAAATTGAATTCAAATTTTTTCTCACATTTCTCAACTTTAAGGAAAAACTTTCTTTAAATGATATTTGTAGGAATTTGAGCCTCATTTTCCTTCCCAGTGCAGGCAACAAAACGCGCTTTAGACTCATTTAATATGCTTAATGACGTCATGTGTGCGCTGTTTTTAAGTAGCCTCCCCCTTTTTGAAAGTGTGTGTGTGTGTTAGTCCCTATTTTTGGTAGTGTGTGTGTATGTTAGTCGCTCTTATTTGGATGTGTATGTGCATGTGTTAGCCCCACCCTGCATGCGACAATTCTCAGTTGCCTCTTCTCGGTTATTGTCACTGCTGCTGCTGCTGCTGCTACTGTTGCTGCCTTTAGGTTTTTTGCCATTTTGCAGGGTTTTTTGTTTTGTTTTAGGGGCACTCCTCTTTTGTTGATTTCCAGCCTTCATTGTTGCGTTGGTCATTTGAAATGCAGATAGCCTTGGCCGGCCTCAGCCCCTGGCTCCATTCTGAATGCTCCGCCCGAAAATAGGCTCGCTAAAACTCTTAACAAAACTGCGAATAGTTGTTTGAATGGAACGGCAGAGCCTTGGGAGAAATCGCACTAACTTGGCTAAGAAAGCGTCTTCACAAAGTCAAAGGAGCACCGAGTCAACTGGTCTTTATTGTTTCTTTTCAACTTTTTGGCCTATGACCTCGAAACGAAGCTGATTTGGCAGTTCTTTATAGTATTTTGTGTGCTTTTTTTTCATATGTTAATAAAAGCAAATGGGGCGGAAGTCTTTAACTACTCGAATTATATCGGATTGTTTGCTAAATGGTGAAGTTGCATAAAACGTTTAAGCGTTTTCCTTTTGTTAATATTTGTACAAGCTAATATATGAAGTAAATTCTAATTTAATATATTAAAAACTGGTTTAAATTAAATGTTTAATAGAGTAGTTGGTAATCTGATTATTATTAAATGCTTTAAAAGGGTTTAACTATCTTTTTGCAATCTTAATTAACTGCCATGATTAGCATAAACCTTAACCTCTCTTTTTAAGTATTTTCTATAATATTTTCTACATAAATTGATGAAATATCTACATAAATATAGTACCAATTTAAATATGAATAACAATTAGATTAAATCAGTGACTACAAATTATAACAAGCATCGATTCAAAACTACTTATGCTTAAAATCTGTTAATAACTGAAGCTTAATATAATGGTTTCAGCAATCACAACTTTGATTCCAACTTACTGCCCTGATTAAGCCGCTTAAGATAATCTACTTTCAGTTAAATTCCAATAACAAATAGAGCGTATTAATATGGATTTATTATTCAAAGTTTCTCCCCAACTTCCCTGATTAAGTCGCCCCGAAGAATCTACTTAAGAATTCCCTTTAAGTGTGCTCGCTTGGTAACTATTTTAGCTTCCTAGTTGGGCCACTCCACTGCCAAGAACCTTTGACCACACGGATGGCTTTATGTCCTCGGTGTTAATTAAATGGCCCAGACGCTCCTTGGGGAAGTGCATGCTGGCCATGTTAGTCACTGACCTAAGACCTTTAAACGGCTGCTAATCTGCTGGTCATGTTGCCGTCTTGGCCTGCCATTTAAAGTCACTTGGCTGACACAATCTAATGTTGGCTTTGCATGTTCCTCTGGGTGCTAGTGCTAACATGTCGGAGTTGGCAGCTGATTTTGGCCCAAAGACTCCCGCCCCATCTATGGCCTAGCCCTAGGTTTCACCGTTTTTTTTTCTTTCTTTTTTCGTATTCGTATTCCTAGCACTTTTTGTGGGTTTTGTTTAATTTTGCTTCGTTGTGTTATTTAAATATTTAGACACTCACACACACTGAAACTATTTCCACACACACCACTCCTTCTAGTTGGGGAGCAACTCTCCCCAGCCAATTGGTTTCTTCTGTTCTTTTTGTTTGTACTTCTTTTTTTTTTTGTATTATAATCTTTTTTTTCTTTTTTTTATTATAGAGGGAACTTCTGGCCGAAACCGAAACGAAGTCCGAAACTGAAGCGAAGTCACACAACTGTCGGAGGAGCGAACAATTCTTGGAGGAGGACGTCCGTTCGGGAACAGCTTGAGCAACAAACTGTTGGCCAAAAGGATTTTTTGGTTTTTGGAGTCGGCCAAAGCTCGTGGCGGAGCTCGTGTTTGGGGCACGCTGTTGCTATTGGCAGTGAAAGCTTTTCCCCTCAATTCAGTCCCGCATGCCGTAGATTTTCCACTGTTTTTTTTTTTCATGTGCGGCAGGACACGTGCGGAGCTTTTTAGCACGTGAGCCGTGTGTGTTGTACGGACCTGGACCTGGACTCTGGCCATGTGGCATGGCATTTTCAAAAAGAAAGAAAAAACCTTTTCTCAACAAGTGGAAAGCTTTCAATTTGCTATTAATTAGCGCCTGGGTCCACTAATTGAATTTCCATGGCCAAAAAACGGTGCAGGCACCGCCGCTAATGCTTTCGCTTTTATTTTTTGTTGTTGCGAACTTTTTGGAAAGTTTCAAATGCGCTCATTTTCAACCTGTTGACCAGTTTTAAGGACTGGGTGTGAGTGTGAGTCGGAGCCCAAGCTTCGTCCTTACACAGCAGCTGTGTAGCAGCAGCAGCAAAGACCTTGCCTTGCTCTTGAAAATGGCAACAAGCACAGCAGAAGTCGGTTGAAATATTTATGCACGTAAGGTCATCACAGCTATTTGGCTGCACTCCGCTCAGCTGGCACTAAAAATAAGTCCGTAAGTAGATATAAGTATAATTCGTATAAGCACACACACACTCACACACATATTTAGCAAGTTTTGTCTGGCAAGGCGAACGAAATTTTCGTGCCTTAATACTTTGGCAAGGACATCATGGCACTGGGGCCTTTATGGAGTGTCCGACAACAATGGAAAGTCCGTAATTGAAAAATAATTGCAATAATTGCATTGTGGTCATATTTTACCAGTTTCTTAAGAGCCAAACTTATGATGAATAGCACAAAATGAAGATACTATACAGTTTGGGGAAAGAAAAGCATTCAATTTCTTTTATATATTTATAAGGAAAGAAACTTTTTAATCCTACATTTAAATCTATTTATTGAATTATAATTTAAATAAAATTGAAAAACAATAACTCAAATATTTGACTTCTTAAATGTTTATTTAGGTATCAAAGTTTATTGTTTAATTTCGAAATATAACGACCAATACAATTTGATTTTTATTCGATTAAACAGCAAGCTTTCCACAGCTTTTTTTGAATTGGTGCGAACATAAAATTTTTACAATTGACTTCTTTACTTGGCTTTGCTTAAATAAAGGTTCAGGACATTGCTGGTGTAGACCAAAACGGTTTTCAAGAACTCAACTAAACTTAATAAATTAATAAATAACTCAAACATATTTATAAAACAACAAAGACAAATATATAGAAATCATAAAAATAAATAAATCAAAGATAGCTGTAATAAAATGTTCACAAAAAGAATCAAATTTGAACCAGTTCATTTCAAATATAGTTTTAGTATTTTCTAATTTAGATAAGTTTACTCATAGTTTCCAGATGGGATGTTAAAAAATTTGGTGAACAAAATTGTATTTTTTTGTTATTTATTATTATATATTAATTATTTAGTTATAATTATAGCTGTTTTATAGCTAAAGTGTTAATATTAGTCGCATGCCAGCCCTTGTTGGTATTTTATTTTAAATAATACCGGGCTAGAGGGCGCTTTCTTATATTTACCGAGGGCGCCAAAGAGCTGCAAAAATATCGACAATATGTGTCACGACGTTGAAAACAATTTTGACTTCGGTAAATTACAAGAAACTTTAAAAAAAATTGTATAAAATACAAATATAAAAGAGGGAGACATTTCCTGAATAAAGTTTAAATATAGATGTTGAAAAATATACATCGATATTAAGCGCTTTTAAATTCATGACTCCCATCGATAGTACCTTCGATGTTTTTGCAGTCAGCATATTAAGCGATAGTTCGATAGCAGCCGAGTACCTGTATGTGTTTTCGTCAGTTATAAAAAAATCGCCTACATCTTCGAACGTGTGTAGGTGGTAGCCGTCGCGCGAGAAATCGTAACTCTACGAATTTATCAACAAAACAATTAACAGACACAAAAATTGCAATTTTCGGATTACTAGTTTTATTTTTGATATTTGATTCCGTTTATATCTATGCGCTCGCTTTCTTGATTCTCCAATTAAAATCCACAAAAATCACGACCACCAAAAATCAGTTAAAGACGTTGCCAACGTTACGCACGCGTACAATTACAATTTACAAAAAACGGAAAACAAAAAAAAACCTATTAAAAACACAAACATTTATTGCGGAAAATGCTGAGCCAAGTGAAAGTGGCAGGAAATTGAAAAAATAATAGAAAATCGGGCGATTTTAAGCAATATTTTTGTGCAACTACCTGTTCTGCAACAACTACAAATACATACGAAATCAACAACGACAACAAATACTAGCGAGCATCTAACTGTTGCGCTCTGCCGGCTCTCTTCGTTTCTCTTCCCGCCCGTCCTGCTCGTTTATCAGTGTGTGTGTGTGTGCTGTTGTTGTTGTTGTGGCTTTTCGCCAAGTGCAATTATTTCGTTTCTTTTGTTTGTTTTTAAACAAATTAATGTCCCGCTAAACGGTTGGAAGTCGTCTGCGTCTCGCTGCTCCAATTGGATATACGCAAATATATTTTAACAGGTGCGTGGCCCAAAAAACTAACTGTTTTCCTAAAAACGGCTGCTCATTAGCAAAAAAAATGCGAAATGGGAAAAACCAAGAAAACCAGAAATGAGGCGGAGAATAAAAGAGGAAGAACTTCTAATGGGGGGAAATGCAAGGGAACATTTTTAGATTAGAGAAAAACTGGTTTTAAGTCGGTTTATTAGAGTTTTTTGTTTATTTTGGGAACTAAATATACAGTTTTTATATTTAATTAAAAGTATTAAACTAATTTCCGGCAGTTAACAGAGATTTTACTTTATGTTACCTTTACTATTTCGATTTTTATATTAAAACGTAAAGTTTATTAATAAAAAAATACTAAAAAGGTTTTAAATTGTCTTTAACTTCTTGAATAATAAATAAAAAATATGAAATTGAGTTAAATTTCAGACACAGAATGAAAATATTTCCCAGAATTCATATAATAAAGTTAACTCTAATGTTTATTAATTCGAATTATTCATGAAGTCATCATTTCAATGAATATTTCGCCTAATTAAACGATTTTTATTAACTGTGGAGCTCTAGTATATGTTTAAAGATTTAGTGATACTATTGTTAAATGCATAGTAAGCACTATAATAATATTATATACCCAGTAAGCATGTTAATCAACGACCAGGCTATAAATCTACTCTCAAAGTCGTCACGCATTCTCACAATATTGATTCTCAAATGTCATTCGATAAAGCTTAGAAGGAGAAAGACATTTGGGAATTTCTTTTACTTACTTACTTTTTTTTTCAAGCAATTAAGTAAACGACTTTTGTTCATTTCATTATTTCTTGTTGTGTTTGTGTGTGTGTGAGACAGTAGTAACATTTTCCACGAATGCGAAAATTCGCAATTGTTTTATTTGTTGATTTTCGTACTCACTACCCTCTCTTCTTTGCGCTTTTTGCTTATTGTTTAAGCCAGGTTCGTGCCAGTCGGCGACATCGTTGACTTTTTGTTTGATGTATTTCGCTATTTTTGTCTCTCTCTGTGTGCTTTTGTGGTTTTTTGGAGTTTGAGGAAGTTGTGCCACCGATTAATTAATCGAAGTAGTGTCATCTGCTTCCGGACCACCTGTGCCTTATCCCACAGGATGCAGCAGGATATAGGCACCCGGCAAGTGGCTCATCTTGCCCTCGAGTGGATTTCCTCTCGTGCTCCCTTAGTAATCTGAGATCCACTTGAAGGGAAAATCCACAGAGGCAGCTGTTTCCTCCTTCCTTCTTCGGGTTGCATCATGCTGCACTTTGTAATTTGATATTTCGCTTTTGTGCTGCCCATTCATTTCCCCTAAGTGTATTTTGGCCTCTGTTTAACATGGCTTAGAGGCGTTTTCCTCCCGCTCTAACGGTTCTCGTTTCTCATTTGCACTTTGAAAAGTCTGCAAAAAAAAAAAAAAAAAAAAGAAACAATGCTGGCCAGCATACAAGAAAATAAGAAAATAAATTTTGCTGCTGCTTTGGAATATTTTGCCTTGGCACAGTTATGTGGCTTTGGTTATGCTTTTTGGCTTTTGTTTTCTTTTTTTTTGTTTTGTATCTTAACAGTTTTTAGTGGGGGGTTTCTTAAGGGAACCTCATAATTTACAAAGCAAGCTGGGTTAGAAAACCCCCCTTTTAAATGGTAAACCCCTAAAAATGAGTATGAAAGTTAATTCATATTTTAATTAACTTACTAGGAAACCTTTTAAATGTATTATTTACTTATTTACTAAATTCTAAATTATTAACGAATGCATACAATATTTACAATCTATTTTAAACAAAAACAAAATGCTCAGGCATATAATTAACCTTCATTCATTGCCACAAATTCCCTTTCGAATTGAAACAAAAAGTGATTAAATTTTAATTATTATATTGAGAGAAGCCTTTTACAAAAAAACGCTTTAAGCTGAATGCAATAAATGCAAAATTAAAAAAAATAAACCGTACCTAAACATTAAGTATAATTAATTGCTTGAACTTCAATTCGATGCGATTCAAGGTAAACAAGTTGAAATACAACGATTTCGTTTATATATTTTTTTTTAGGTTTTATTTCACGTGGTTTTTTGTTTTGTTTAAAAACAAGGCAACGCCGAGAACTCGTGCCTGCGGCTTTTGTTGTTGTTATTATTGTTATTGTGTGCCAAAAGCTAAACAAGAATGAAAAAAAACAGAAAAGAAAAGAAAATAAGAAGAAAAGAAAGAGCGGAGAGCTTGTGAAAGAATTGAATTGTGTCAGAAGCCTGTTTAAATTTTGCGGGGGGTGAGAAAAGCTTGCCGAAGGGGCTGATTGAGTGGCTGTATGAAGAGGCAGATGACGTCGTCAATTGAAATTTAATTGGTTTGAACGGCAACCTGAAGAACTCGCTGATCGACTGACTGAATGAACGAATGGAAATGGAAATGGAAATGCATTCAAATGCCATTCAATCAAACTGGGTCAAATGCCGCCACTTCATCTTCCGCTTCTTCCACCTGTGCCGTCGGTTCAATGCACCAAAAAATAGGAAGAAGAAGCCATCAAAAGGTGTTTTTTATGCACTGTAAAAATCAGTTATAAACTCAATAGTTTCTTTGGAAAATGTAATATTAAAATTGTAGGATAAAGAAAGCTTCAAATTGCATCTATAATTCATATTTGAAGTCACAAATAGTTTTTAAACTATAAATCTCTTTCATCTTGAACTTCAATATACAGTACGGTACATCTTTCACGTCTAAACTTTGTAATTCCCAATATATTTTAGGGCTTATAATATTATAAATGTCTTATTCAATAGAAATATTAATAAATTAACTTTAAAAATATTAAAAACACATATTTAGTTTCACTTTAAAGCCTTTATATACACCAATTAATTAGGAAATAATTAAAATAATTTACCACACTTTTTGACAGTGGAATAAGTAAGGAAATCCTCTTACCACATTTGGTTCTTTTACCTTTTTGAAGAGCCCGCATTTAGCCAAAGTAAATAATTGTGGTAAATGAATGGAAAAATGCATTGCAAACACACGACAAGAATTCAAATGCGGGAGGACAAAGGGGATTGTGTGGGTGTGCAGGGGGAGAAGGTACTGCCACAACTTGAAACAGGTGTCGCATTTTATGACAGTCGTCGGTTTCCCTGTGTTTTGTATTTCTTTATTATTATTGTTCTGCCCCATGTGTTGCTGCCCTGCGGTTGCATGTGTATGTTTTGCTTTTCATCTTTTTTTTGCTGTCGGTGCATCGCCAGACACCTACACAGACATATTATATGTCTGGGATTGACTTCCGTATTTACTTTTCATTAAATACATTAACTAGGGCTTGTTTGCTTTGCTTCACTAAATTTAAGCCGGAGCCTTACTTAATTATTGAAGCATAAAAATGGTATTTAGATTATGAAAGCGATACCCAAATGGAATTTCTGATTAAGATCGATAAATATCGATCAATCGCCAGCTATTTCTATCAATAACTTATCTGCCTGAATACCATATATAGAGAGAAGCATTTCTTTCCCGTCAAATGCTTTTAGCTGGATCAGTGTTTCTTCCGCCACTTTATCCTGACCTGCCCCAGTCTTCCCGTAGACTCGTCTACAGAATCTGCCAGTCTCTCTCTTAGCTCTTCTCCGTTAAGTGGAGAGCTGCGTGGCACGCCCGCCTCATTATTCATTCAGCAAAGGCATTCACCAAACTCTTGACTTGGAATTTTGCGCCCTTTTGGATTCTCTACGGGTCTCCTCGTAGGCTTCCGCTTTCACTGTGGGCGCCCAGGAGAATTTTAAGCTGGCGGGGAGGAGCACAAATTAGCGGGAACTGCCAGCGAGGCATTCACCGAATCAGAAATAGAGTAGAGAAGAAAGAGAAGAAGATATGGTTGGTTGTGGGGACAGGGAGTTTCTCCATAGGTGCCGACAGTTGGCGGCATAAAAATAAATTCCCAGATATAAAACAAAATATGTCAACATAGGCGCAAATGAGATTTGTTGTCTTCGTTGATTCAGTTGTAAAGAGGACTAACTAATTGATTTTAAAGTATGTTGTGCAGTGTCATATGGATTAAGAGATCAACATTTAAAAAGAAAGCATTTTAGGTCCCAGTTTAATGCGGTTTTACACTGAGTATATGATGTTTGCCAATTGAAAAGAGTTCTTTAAGTGTTTAGTAACTTTCAACAGCAAAATCAAGTAGAATAAGCTTTTTCCAATATTATAGTTTTCTTTTCTCTATGGTCGCCCTTTCATTGTTAATTTTCCTCACGTTCCCCTTCATTTCACTCCCTCTGGTGACCCAATTTCTTCGATTCAAGTGTTGCAACATAAATTTTCCTCTTTGTTTTTCCAGTCTGTGTTTTGTATAATTCATCAATATATTGCTTCAATCTATTTGGTTTCTGTCTCTTTCCTTGATTGTTATTTCATTGCCTCTTGTTTTGTTTTTTTTGTGGGCGTTTGCTTGTTTTTTTTTTTGTGGTTTTGTTTGCTTATGAGGGGCGTTTACTTGGCGACTTTCGAGGCTAATTTGGTAGATAAAAAAAGTATATTTGAGGGTTAGCAGAGAGATAATAGTATTTGTGTGATAACATCTACAAGTTCTTCTTATTTAAAATGTGTAAATTTTTTATATTTGGTTAGGTCTTTGAGAAAATAGGAAAGTTCATCCATTGCTTTATTTTTGTGATGGTAAAATTCAAAATATTAATGGATATAAATTGAAAATTATTCACAATTCTGCCCAGCAATTTTCCGAAGTTACTTAAGCCATTGATTAATGTGCCGCTGAATATTTACCTTAAAGCACGTTTTACATTTGAAATGCATTACGGTTTAGCGAAATTCTCATTTCCAAGCGTTAAACACGTATTCTCCTCTTCCATGTGGCATTTTTTTTTGTTCGTGGAGATTTGGCAGAATTAGATAACAAGCGGAATGCCTCTCCAAAGATGTTTTATTTTGTTTTTTTTTTTTCGTACCACTTGACTCAAGCAAAACTAATTGAAAATCTGCCCAAGAACAGCTGTTCCAGCTTATCGCCGCGTTGAAATCTCTCGAGCAGGTAGTTGAACAACAAAAATCACCGGCATCTGTTGCCACTTGAGAAAAAAGGATCTTTCGAAATCTTCGCGCACTTTCCTCGCTTTAATTTCGAGGTTTTTCATTGGAATTTTTCGGAAATGATTCCGTTGAAAATAGGCAATCGGATCGAATTCATGCCATGTGGCTGTGGATTCCTTAATGAGCTTCTTTGGATTGTATCTTGTATCTGATATTTTGGTACGTGCGGTTCCCTAAACCCCAAGTATTATTGCGCCAACAACATCTACATAATTATGTATTGAGTTGGATGAATGGAATGGATTACATGTGTGTGACAACAACAACAACAACTGACAAGTAATTGGACAGCCTAGAAAACACAATTTTCCCCCCTCTGCTTTTCTCACTTTCCGTTCTCGTCGTTGGTTCAATTTTTCAATTGTTTTTCACTCGCACAAGTTCAAGTTTATTAGTCATAAAGTGGATCGGGCAGCTGGTCAAGTCTCGGATAGCATCTAATAAAAATAAAACCGAAACTCAGTTGCATGCTGTCAGAGAGCATGCTCAGCGAGCTATAATTATACAATTCCATATCGAGTTGAGCGTGTACATATATGTAGAGTTTTTGGTGGGGGCGGGATCGGGTTTTTGATCTTTAGCATATGGCTAATGGTCCGGCCTTATGAACTGCAGTGCCTCGGTTTTATGCGGTGTG
Source organism: Drosophila kanapiae (assembly GCA_008042475.1). Lineage (NCBI taxonomy): Eukaryota > Metazoa > Arthropoda > Insecta > Diptera > Drosophilidae > Drosophila > Drosophila kanapiae. The sequence continues at coordinate 1,292,212 of VNJM01000232.1, forward strand.
TCTGGGTTGGCCATTGTTGTTGCTTTTAATGAATCGAAAGTGGCCTGAGAAATGGTTCAAGGCTGGATTGGGTCACTTGGTTAATGCAGATGTTGGGGGTGATATATATATATGGGATTAGATTGGATAAAAAGCATAATTGAGTGCGCAAAGTGATTGATTAATTGGAAGTTTATGGAGACCTAAAGAATGTAATGGAAGGGAAGTATTTACTTTATTAACTCTTCTTTAATTCGAGCTGTGATTAGTTTTTGAAGGAAATGCATTTATTTAACTTCTGATTTTGCAGTAATTGCAAATAATTAAATAAAACAATTTCCGGCTTTAAATAAAAATAAGGTAGAGGAATTTTTTAAGGCATGCAAATGACTTAAATAGTATTGTTTGCTTATTTTTGTACGAGTAACTTCCGTTTCTTTCTGTATTCCACATTTACGATAACTTTACTAATTTCCAATTTGTTATAAATATTTTTGTATTAGCCCCACAATTGTGTAACTGTTATATACAGTTTTAGAAATAGTCACAGGTTTTATAACAACGAATCCCACAAAATAAACAATATAAAACTGCAGCTGTCAGCACTGAAAAATACTGTTAAAAAATATTGCATGTCTGAAATCACCGATCTCTCTGCTGTAAGCTAAGGCCTAGTTGATCACGACATTCTGTGGACTCTTTCTGATGCTGCCTGACTGCCTCCCTTTTGTTTAGAAAATTTCACACAATTTTTTATTCATTTATTTGTATTTCAAATATTTTTTTATTATTTTTTTTGTTGTACTTTGCTTTGCATATCGGGTGGCAACAATAATTGCGCAGAGGCTGAGAAAACAGAAGAAAACTGTGTTCATGGGAAATATATCTTTTGAAAAAAAGAAGAAGACTCATGAGAAGCTCGGAAAAGCTAAGGCCTCTTGAGAGCATCTTGCTGTAATGTAACTGTAAACCGAGCGGGTTGTCTTCAACTTCTAACTGCATTTCTTGGCTTGCAGCTTGTAGATACATTTCTTGCTTCTTTTTTTTGTGACCAAACCAGCTGGCAAAGAGATTGCCATTTGCATTAATGAGTGTGGCATAGATTGCTATAGAAAAAAAAAAACAAAAGAATAAGCAAGAAGAATGAATAAGCAGAATCAGGATTTCAGACTTAGACTTACATATAATTATTACGATTCTTTCATATTTAAAATGTGCCATAAAATAGTTATTTAAAAGGTTATTTTCTTATACAATTATAAATGCTTGTTTTATAATTCTACCAAAAATATTACAACCCCCTAGTAACTTGCCTTTATTAAGGGATGCCTGTCATAATCATAACCTGCCGCCATAGAAATTAGCCAAGTTACTCAAGTGTCATAGCTGTCAGCCATGTGAACTATAGGGGGTGGTAGCTCTCACCAAAGAAAATTCACGCCCAACCTCTAAGCTATTATGCAAAAGCAACCAAAGAAAAGCATTGCATAAGGGGCACAAAAAAAAAAGCCACTTGCTTTATTTTTGTGTGCGGTTTAGTCTCTTCAGCTTTGTTTTTTCTGTATTTCCAGCAACTTTCATCGATTTTTTCAGTGCACAATTGTTGTTGCTGCTACCGTTTGGGGGTTCGCCCAAGGTTCGTTGCTCTCTTGCTTTTGCATTCCCTCCCAAGTTTTTCCTTTGCCGGCTTTGGTCAATGGTTTTTATTTTTTGATTTGATTTCATTTGATTTTCCTTGGCTTTCTTTTGAACTTCACTCATCATGTCTACGTCCGCTTAATCACATATTTATGTTCATTATTGCATATTATTTCAACTGAAAACGTTTTGCATCGAATTAAGCCGACACAATCGATATTTAATCACAAGCTTATGGTTAGTTTATTATGAAATTGATGGTTAGCCAGCAATGGGATATATAATTTCGATTAGTTAAAGAGAAATTTAAAGCATGGAGTGAAAAATAGTTTTGATATAAGTTGGGATATTATGGCAAGATATTTGTGAATAAGAGTAGTTAAGGAACAAGTTAAATAAGGATTTTTGAGAGAAAAATGCATACAACTTTAATTTCATCTTTAATTACCTTACGTACATTTAGTTATGAGTTTATTCTGATCACGTTTTTTGTATAATTTTATTATATAATATATATTATGTTATTAAAACTAGTTTCCTAAAAATTCATATGACACTTTGTAGATTTATTCCCTCTTTTATCTTGGTTCTGAGATGTCCTATTCAATTATTTGATTTTCCTACAATTCCATCTAATCCCTAACAAAACTTTGACCCAATTCCCGTATAGACTCTACTCTAACGTCCCTGACATATCAATCAATCACGTCAACACTAGACCCCAATTGTACTTACAGTATTTATAGATTTTTTTCTACTCTTACCTTCTCCCATTCCATTCATCTCCCTTTTACACCCACCGATATTTTGTGACAAATGCCCAAAAAAATATTAGAGAAACGAAAGCGTGAAACTCGCAACTAAAGAAAACCCGAAACTGACGGCAAGACAGACCGGCGAGCAATTAAAAACAAAATAAAGAAAGAAATATAGGTAATTACTCACGCTTAGATCGGGGACTTCAATAAAAGTACTTAGGCCCCGTAGTCATGCCTCGAAGTTTTGGTTAATTGAAGGGGAGGGAAAGTGACCGACCAGGAAGGGAAGTAATAGTAATGTCCACAACAAACCTCGACCCAAATACGGTTTCAGCTTAGTTAATGACGTTTTGGGCTGATAATTTTTGTTTTCCTTTTGCCGGAAACGGAAAATGCACCTGTTGACGGCTTGATTCCTGTCTGTAGAGTTGCATAAGTATTTTATTGTAAAGGAAGTGCAATTAAATGTATATTTATATAGGAGCTTAGTGAAAATATGTTTTAAAAAGTCTTACAAATGTTTAAAAGGATGTGTATGATATTAATAGAATTTGTGGTATCTTGAACAGTTTCAACGGCATTCATTTTACGAAATGCTGCACTTCAAGCCATCAAAGAAGTGAAAATAATCAATAAATTAGCCATGTATTGATGGTCTTCTTTATTTTTTGCGCTTTTTTGCAAAACTTTCAGCAATCGCATGTCGAAGTCAGTTTAGCACTTTGACCTATTGACCTGCATGTCATGTCTGCAGTCTGTGTTCTATCTATATAACCTAAAACGTTTGAATTTTTCATTTCTCCTTACAGTGTCTACAGTAACTCTTCCCCAAAATGGCCCCAATGCCCCGAATTCAATTGCCCAATGGCAATGCATCGATAAAAGCCAATACAAATAATTTTCTTTATGCCGAGACAATGTCTGGAGATAGTAGCCCCACACCAAGCAGTCCGCCCTCCAGCACAGGTGAGTACTCCTATTTAATTTCTTAAATTTAATACGAGTTTGTATCACTAATTATATATATTTTCTTCAAAATGTAGCGGGCGTTGCCAAGTCCCAGTGTTCATCGCTATCCGATGGCGAATCCTTCGAGGGCTATGGCGAAAATGAGTATCCCACCCAACTGCGTGAAGGTCGAGGCTCCAATTCCAATAGCAATAACAACAATAGTAATGTTATTAACAATAATAACAACAGCCTAAACGCTGGCAACACCAGTTCCCTGCACAATCACAGTGGACACTCGAACGATGGGAATAACAATTTAAATGGCAGTACTGGCATCGAACTGGACTTGGCACCTCACGTTGGCGCATCAACACCACAAGAGTGAGTCCTTGTGCACAGTGTGTACAGTGCATTTCGATAGTGTCAGTGGAGATGTCTCTAATTTGTAAGGAAGTGAAGAAGGTTCTTTAGTATTACCATATTACCTTTTTTAATGTTTAAACAAGATAAATACTTTTATGGAAGTGTTAGTCTTACTATATCACTTTTAATAAAAAGATTTGAAAAGAAAATATAATTTAAAGTAACTTTAACTTGGATTTGATTGATAAAGCGTTGAATATTTAATGCTAGTTCAGTTCAGATCCACTCAATCTTATTGTTCCACCTACTTGACACTTTTGAAATGCCTTGTATATACTATTCTTATGTTCCCATTACTGCTGACTATTTTTATTAACTCGATTCCATTGTTGCAGTGATGACGAACTGAACATAATGCCCCGAGACAATTGGGCCCGGCGCAGCCTGAGGCGGACTCCCACCAGGTAAAACCTCACTTCTCTATAAGGAAATCGATGCGAATTTCCATAGTGGTCAGGCAATCGTAAGGTCGTTGTTCACGTAATACCCCGTGTGGACATTAAGCAGGCCAGGCCCAGAGACTTCATCAAAAACTCTCAATTTGTCTGTCCGTAAAAAAACAACAACCGAATTTGAATAGTTAACCTTTTCTTTATGTAAGCCAGTGGTTGTGTGTGAGTGCGAGTGTGGGGCATTAACAATAAAATGCATACACAGACCCAGGCCAGAAACCAGTTTTTTCTATGCTCTGTAGAAGAAACGCTTTGGGCCGTGATTCATTCCATGCGTGGTGTCTCGGTCTTCGGGCTTCGGAATCTCTCACAACATCGCATTCAGTGATCGTCAAGCATGATCTCAGTGCATCTCTGTCGCACCGGCAACGGTGCTTCTCTTTCTCGCACACCGTCTGTTTCCGCCTTTGTTCACCAGTGTGGTGAGTTTTTGGTAATTCACCTGATCGCATAGTGAGAGAATCGGAGAAGAGAGCCCTTAAGAGAGTGCCATATGGATCACTCTCTTAAGCAATACAGTGATGACGGTTACTTCAGTCACTAGTCTAAACGATCTTCAAAATATTTTCTTAATTTTGATAAGGGAAGTCTGTAAAAATTTAAGATTTGATTTTGGAAATATGAATCTTATTCTTCCAAAAATAAAACAGTTGTTTTGCTTGTAATAATTAACATTATTTTATTGCGCCCGAAAGTCTTAAAGCTCGATAAAGGTAATTCAATAAATATTTTATCAAAAGAAATGTTGTTAAGCGTTTATTATTTCAATAAATAAATTACATTGTTCTTCTAAATTAATAACAACAATTCGACAAATTTAAAAGCCGTTAATAAGAAATATATTAAAACTATTCATAAAATAATCGAGAAAAAGTAATATTTCCCTGATTTTTGTAAGGATTTGTTTAAAACTAAAACTCTTTAATATTAAATTCAGTTTGGTCAACGAATAAGTTAACTCTAAGGGTATTACAATTAAATATGGTTGCAATATATTGATAAACATTTCTCTTACAGCAACCCCGATAGCTTATCCCAGCGTCGTTGGGGATCCATGAGACAGTAAGCCATCTCAAATATATTTTCCTTTGGGTTTTCATGTAGAGTCTCCTCATAAACATCCTAACCTTCATATTTGGTTCATTTTGGTTTTGGCTAAATAAGTTGTACATAAACTTATATTAAAATATTTTAAATATGATGATTAATAATTATATTTTATGTATTGTTACATTTACCTTAAATTAAATTCTATAAAAAGCCAATTTTCTGATATTTAGTATCTTGTAAAGTTCAAAATTTATGTATATTTCTTGCTTCCATTTTTATTTCCTTACAAAATACTTTAATCAAGTTAACTGAAATGTAGTAACCAAATTATAACTCGACCTTATTATTATCAATTATAATTGGCTTGTTTGTTAATTCCAGCTATAAGTCTGCTCATATATATTTTCCCAATTTTCCATTAGTTGGTTTCCTCAATTGCTTTATTTTCCTCTCCAACCAAAAAGCTAGTTATCAGTTTCTTTCCATCTTCTTTCCCCCAATTTCAATTGTTGTTACAATTGAGTCATTTTTCAAGAGCCACCACCCCCAAAAACCAAAGTTTATGTTTATTGCTAGCGTTGGCTGTCATAAAAGTTACAACGAACAAAAATTGCTCACTTATTTTGGAACTTAATTACAGCTCAGACCCGTAGCAGAGTCAAATAAATATATCTGATAAATGGCTAGAGATTTAGGATGAAGTCCATGAGAACTCGGAGATTGGGATCTGCAAGTGTATTTTTATATAACTTCCTTTGCTAGTTCTGCTTGTCAAACGGAGAGACCATGTTTCCTGTGGCCAAAAGTGGTTTGGCCGCTTTTTTTTGTTGTATTTCTTTAACTAAACTCTTCTTGGACCGAGTGAAAAGGTTGAAGGTAGAAGATGCGGGTCTTTCCCTCCGTTTTCTTTCCATTCTTCTCGGCCAAGCTCCTTCCCTCTTGACTGCGGCCAGCAAAGTTTTGCTGGCTTTCTGGGGTTGTCATGCCATCGGAATTTATTTATTTTTTTGCGCTCAACATCTGAGAGGAAGTGAAGTAAGTGAGAGGGTCCAGAAACAGGTTTAACTTGCGGCAATTGTTTACTCTTCAGAATTTAGGCCGGCACTTTTGTCAAGTCGCGAAATAAGAATTGACCCAAAACCCGGTCTAGGGATGTGCAGTTGATTTTTTGCAAACGATATTGATTTTAAATCGATATTTTATGTTCTAATTATTGTATATCGGATATTTAATATTGAAATTTTGTTTATTAGACGTTGATGCACTACTGTTAGTACACTTAGGTGACTCTTGCGGCACCAAGCACGTGCTTGTTAGCGTTAGGTGTTAGTAGGTTATAAAGAAAGGTAAAATTTAAACAATATATTAAGCTTTCTCGTAGGCTTTTAAAGATTTATTTACATTAAAAATAGTTTTCCATAAATTGTAATATCTTCTCTAGCAATTTGATTCGCAGAAAAGAAAATATAGTCTGTTATACATATTTTTTATTCGTCTTTTCTTATCATTATCAATCTAAAAAATCCAACGAACCCTTGCAACTTGTAGACTCTTGAAACAATGCGAGAAATCTGCAAAAGTTAATTACTTTTGGCCTGCATTCAAGGCGTGTGCAAATCAGTTAACCCCACGCAGGCAGGTAAATTGTTGCTTACCCTGTCAGCTTTCCAGACCTCGGATGTTCCCATAGCTTCTTCTTATTTTTTTAAAGCCACTGCAACTCTTCGTCGGACTTGAATTTGTCATGCAAATGCCTTTGTTTTTTTGCTCATCTGCTGGGAACACGTTTTTCCCTGTCGCTGCACTTGGCATTCAACCAAGCTGAGCGCTGGGAAATGTTCAAACGGAGTGCCCGCCCCCCCCCTATAGAACTAAGAACAATTAGGGGAAAAATGGTGGGAACAGCCAAGAGATTTCAATCTTAAACTGACAATGGGCACTGAAGGAAATTTCGCTTTCAGTTAGGCTTCAACTTAAATTCGATCCAGCAATCCAAACATTTGTTGTCTGTCTTTTTCCTTGCCTATACATTTTGTCATTTATGTAGAAAGTAAGGAAAAAAAAACAAATTTCTTAGTCTAAATCGGTAGATATAACTATGTGGAACTATCGCCAGGATATCGATGTTGATACTGCAATAAAGATATCACCGCATTGCCATGATTGGCAATCGGCTTGCTGGTTCGCGCTCAAGGGCCTTAACTTGTGGAGATACTTGGTTCAGAATCTACACCCGGGCTATCAAGTGGTTCTTTCATTTCTCCTGTTTGGCCTCGGTGCATTGGCATTAATTACGTGGAGACGTAGATGGAAGGAAGTGAGTTGAAAGCTGCTAGAAATGATCATATTTATATATATCTATTTGTTAAGCGTGATATGCAAGAAAGCCTTAATGATGCGGCCTGGCTGGAGGTAGAGCCTGAACCTCCTGAAGAGCCCGCCATTGAGGTAATCCCTGAGACTGTTGTTCAAGAGGAAATCCCACCTGAGCCTGAGCCGGAGCCTGAGCCGGAGCCGGAGCCGCCGAAAAGTAGTACAAAGAAGAATTTAAAATCTAGGCTGCCAAAATATAAGAATACGCTATGTTCTATAAATCCCAAAATCCCCACCGACAGAAAAGACCAACCTCAAACGTCTCAAAAGCGTTCCGCAGCATCAACTAGGTCCGATTCCAAAGTCAATAGCAGTCAGCAGGGATCTCGGCCGCGCGATTCAAATGAAAATCCAAAAGGGCTAAGACAGCCGCGTCAATATGATATACGCAGTCGTTCGGCTAACCCGAAAAAAACAATTTGGAAGTTATAGACTTGCAGGGTCAGCACAAATCTCAAAATTTTACTTTGAAAATGCAACTATTTGTATAGTACTGGATTTGTAAATGTTTTCCCACATATGTATGTCCTTGTGCTTGTCAAATAAACGGACAGAGAATGTATTTGGATTGCTCACGATTTCTAAAGGATCTTATAAACTTATTCCAATTATTTTCTTTACATTTTAACCTTGACATCTCCTCACCTTCAAATCGCTTTCAATTGTCTCGTCTTGCACTTTTCACCCATTTCTGTCCAGGGTTATATCTATTTTCCCGTACATAATCACCGGGTCTTACCATTGGAGGCCCTCAATTAGGCTTTAAGGTGACCGGCTGCCTAATCGAGCCACTTTGGCGGGAGGCCCAGCTAACTTGGCCGCCAGTTTGGCAGTTGGCTTGCATTTTCTTTTTTTTTTTGCTAATTGGCAGGCTCGATGACAAAGTCTACGTTTTTTTGCGCAGCCTGTATTTGAATGATTTGGCAGGCGCAAAACTTTAGAAAATGTCGTCAGACGCCAATTTGGCTTCGGTTGAGGTAGTTACTATCTAATAAGTACTAGAGAATGTTCATTGTTTGCCAGATTTGCCGCAAACAAATCAAAGTGACAACTTGTTTTTAGTTTTTTAGTTTTTAGTTCGCTGTCCAACATGTTGGCAGCACACAAGTTGCTTGGAAAAGCGGTGGAGGCGTGCCAAAGAGATGCTAGGTTTTGGTGAGGGAAAAACTAGTGTTGGTGGAAAATTAGTTAACAGAAAAATCGGAAAAGAATTTAATAATTTAAGTAATTGTATGAAACAGTGTTAAAGCTTAAGTAGATGAGCAGCAGCCACAATTTATACACTTAACTCTATACTGCAAAGAAGCAGGGGTGCCACAGAATTCGCTTTGATTTTAAATTGCATATAAATGTTACCCAAAATGAGAGCTAAAAATCGTATTAAAACAATTACAAATCTCTAAATTCAATTTCTAACATTTTATTTAATTTGTTTAAATTGCAAATACATTTAATTTAATTTTTAAAATGTATCTTACGATAGTTTTCGTGCTCTTGCCGCTTCTCTTCTCCCACACTCATGGCTCGCTCTCTCTTGGCCGCCTTCTGTTTTGTTTATTATTTGGCCGTCTCTCTCTCTCTTTTTGGCTCTTGCTCTCTCTTTCGCTTCGAACCTGTTTGTTGGCCGCCTTTAGATTGGCAGGCGGAATGTGGCTTTTTGGTTTTAGTTCAAACTTCACTGCAAACGCGTCCGGTTGTCGCCGTTCCTTGTCCGATTTCGATTGTTTGATTATTTATAAAGAGTCTGTGAACTGTCTCTGTGTTCCGGTTGGAATAAAAAAGAAATAATATACAAAATAATACAAAATTCCGCCGCATCCATTGAGAAAACCAAAGTATGTGAAAGTGTCTGTGTGTGCGTTTGTTTGTGGCTTTTGTTTCTCCATTTTTTTGGGGGGAGACTCCACAGACAACGCGGCGTATGTGAAACATTTGTGCGAATAGATTTAATTGTGATTTTTGTTGTACTTTTATTTCGCTTTATTTCGTTGGCCGTAAATTTCGCTTTCCACGGAATAGAAAACAGTTTTAATTTGAGCTAGCGCGATGTTTTTTTTTATGAGATTTCGTACATAGTTTACACTTTGGTGTAATTTACGGCGTCACGCCTTAATGACGTCCACAGCAGCTACAACAAAGTACTGAGCAGATCAAAATAGGCACAATAACCAGCGAAAAAAACTACAAAACAACTAAAACTCAGTCTTTGGAATTATAGTGCACATTCCCATGCAAAATCGAGGTGCTATCTATCCTTCTCAGACGTCTCCTCTTCATCTCCGACATGTGTGTCTCGTCTCTTGCACGTGACTCTTCTCCGGTTTTCCACGGGGCCCACGCCCTTTTGTTGTGCTGCATCTTTTCCATGCATTTATCCTGAATTGTAGATATATTTATGCAAAGGCACAGGTACAGCTTCAGGTGGATTTAAAATTGGGTATAAGATAGGTATTTGTTAGTGTTATTTATCTATACATTAACAAATACTAGATAGATATTTATACACTAACAAATACTATCTTTTTCTTGGTAGATAGATAAATCCATTTTTTAAACATTTTTTGAGTCTGTTCTAAATTTAATTTGTTATAAAATTATTTATAAATAAAGGTCTGCAATTGCTATTAAACATTAGACAGGAAATAACTCTTCTATAAAGCATAGTTACTTTTATTCAAGATAGCTCTTGATCTTGTAAATAAATATAGATCTAAACCAGGCATGGATGGGCACCAAATATAACGAAAAGAGCTAGTGCGCAGCCAGCCAAAGAAAAAAAGAATTAACTTCCAACGCCGTAACCACTCATGATCAATAAATAAAGGAAATGAATGAATGAATTTTTGAATGAATTTCAACAAATTTCCTTTTAAATATTTAGAATATTATATTTAAAAATCATTTGATAGCATGTTTCTTCTTACAAAGTTTCTTACAACTCAGAATAAATTAAAAACCCCCTCAAATATTACCAATTTAATTGCTATTTTGCATTTTAAATTCAAAGAAACCTATCAGAGCTGTAAGAACCAGTATCTACTGACCAAATAAGTTCCATAACAGCTTTCTAAAAACTCGATTAATGTTGGTAATAAATGCTTTCTTAACACCATTATTTCAACACCTTTTCTGAGACCCATAACGACAGTCGGCCAATCAAGTGAAGCTCTTGGATTGCGTCTGGGGAGTTGACAGAGTAATCGACTTTTTAATGCAGTCGCATCGAACAATTTCCACACTGATCATCGCCCTTTTCTCTGTTCGCATTGTCCAGAGCCATCAATCAAAATATCGAATCAGTTTTTTATAGCCTTAATTACGCGGAGAGCAGCCGTATAAATGTTGGCCACAGGGGGCTGAACATTTTCATTGTTAGTCAGTTAGTCAGTCGGTTGGTTGGTTTGTTGGTTGGTCGAGAGAGTGCACTTTTCTCGACTTGATTTCGGTTTTTTTCGATTCGATTTCGCTTTCGGAGCACAAGAGCATTTAACGACGTTATCAGAGCGATATTCCAGCCGCGTGATCATCCAGTATTAGCCATCCGCTCATCATCATCGCGACTGCAATCGCAATTGCGGTTTCAGTCTATGTTCGGCTTGAGGAGATTCGTAATGAAAAGTGAAGTGTCGGCAATTGCGAAAGTGTGTCTAATTGTGCCGGGTGCGTTTTCTCGAACCAAATTTCCTTTTTCTGCAGCAAAGAAAACACAGCCACAGACGCCTTGTAAAGCGAAGCTTAAAAACAATTGCAGTTTAATGGTTGTAATAATAATTGGCTGAGAGTGTGAATCAATTGTTAATATGATAATGTTTTAAAAGCAGTAAAGTGTTAATGGTTACCTGGAGTGAAGGTTTTAGCGGTGATTTGGATAATTATATCAAGAGATTATCAAACAATATAAACTAATCTCTAAACTTACAACAGTAATTAGCGAAATATATACATAAAAAAGTGTTCATTATTTAAGCAACTGGAAACCGAATAAAACTATTTAAAAACTGTTGAATAATACTGCTAAATCACCAAGCAATTTTTAAGTTATAAACCTTTCCTTAAATTTAAAATCGAAAACCCCTTAAAGAAGTATATATTTTCCTGCATTTAATAACCAAGAAATTTCCCATTTAAAGCCAAAAACTCTTATCAATAAAAGTCAACAAAAGTGAACCTTATCGGTTTAAGCCAACAAAAATAAATAAACACAATGACGTCCACAATGCGGCCAATGGCATCTGAAGCATATAAACAAATTAGCTAACTAAAACCATAAAATAAAGATAAATCCGGTAATAATAAAACGCTTGAGTGGAAAAATAAGAAATCTCACCTAAATGGATGATGAATATTTTGAGTATTTTCCCTATGACCGTCGTCGCAGTCATTTGAGAGAAATGTGCGTATTAAATTTCTCACAATCTGTTGATGTTCATGTTGATGTTTGCCTGCACTTAGTTGTATTCAACGTTGTTTTCTTGCCATATTCATAACTAATTCTTAAGAAAGCTAACCAGACACGCCCCGACAAAGAAGTCAACGCCCCCACACATGTCCATAAATACTTTCACTTGTGTACGTCAATTTCTTTCGGTTTATATTTGCCATGACTCAGGGCATTGTTTTGCTGGAAATCGCAACAATCGCGACATTTTTTGACCTCCTATAATTTTCTTACGATTTCTGAAGAAACGAACTGAGGCTTATAGAGATTTTTGTGGGGGTAAAAGTTGTAGGAAAGTGGGGAAAATATTTGGAAGGCCACAATCATTATTTATGTGTATTTTTAGGGTTTGCAGGAGGCTTTAGAATTTGTCTAAATATTATATTTAAGGATCTGGGTTTCTTGTAATAAATGTTACATATTTTATATAATATTTTAAAGCTTATAAATATATTTAAATATATAACTAGTTCCTTGTTTAAGCTGTTCTTGTTTAGTTCGTGATTAAATCTATATTTTTATTATTAATATTATTATTCTTCTTTGTCATTATCATTGATAAAAACTTCACAAAAGAACCCTTTGTATTATTTATATTTAACTTCCGTTTACAACATAGCTTACCTTTAATTATATTCCCTAAAAAAGATATATCAAGAAACTTTTAATTAAAAAATATGCATTTAATACTCTCTTAATCTCTCTCACCCTCTTAGCCAACCCTTTCTCCAGTTCTCTGGAATTTTAATTAAATTGTTGTAGGCTTTCTTTATAATTAAATTATCCAACACAAAAATATATAAGAAGTAACAAGATCTCTCTCTCATAACCAGTCTCTTAAGCCCTCAAAAAACCCAAAAAAAAGAGCGTTTTTTAATAGTTTCAATTAGGCGAACTTCCCAGGCGCTTAATGAGCGGTTTTTCGACTTGGCTAAGAGGGCGGGGGCGGTACCAGGTGAGTGGGCAAGGTGTGCTTCACCCTTTGGCAACACCGCTGAAATAGTAACAGTTAATCGCTGGCCACTGTGCATTCAGGCGTTTCGCCATGAACACCGATTTCTGCAATAGACAAGAAACAGCAAAAATCTCAATTTGGTCGAAAAGCCGAAAAAACTTCCGCCAGAAACCGAGAGAGAGAGAAAGAGGGTTGTATGTGGGTCAATCTCAAATCACACCTTGCTACCTGACTGGGACAGGTGTTTGTCTAGCTTATTTTTTTCCTGTTTTTTGTCTTGTTTGCTTTTCCCCCATTTATTTATTTTTTGCATAATCCGATCGTGATTGATTGACGCGCCTTGAGGATTGGCGTGGCAAATATGAGACATAAATTGCATTAAAGAAAGGCCCAAGGAAAAACAATGGAAAATACGTGAAATAAAAGAAACACGAAAAGATAATGGCAGTAAAAAGGCAAACATAATGCGGCATAAACTTAGCTTTGTCTGTTTTTTTCTCTCCCTCTCTTTGTTTATGTTTTGAATTTTAAGTTTTAAAGTTCAAGAAACTTTTGCCACCTCTGCTGAGTTAAGTTATTTAATTTTTTGGAAGACCCTCGTGAACGAGAGGGCCGCCGATCATTAAAGTTTTTCCCATCTGTCTTGCCTTTGACTTTTACTTTAATTTGAGTTCCCTGAGCCTTCATAACAAGTGCGCTGCAAACAAACTGGTTGCCATTTCTGTATAAAGATTTTAAGTTTTATTTTTTTATGAGTCGGTTCCCTTTGTCAGGTGACTCTTTTCTCGTAAGCCAGGGGAGAGGGACTTTCCCCTGCATTCAATTAACAGTTGCTCGCTAAAACATGCAAGTTACGTTGGCAAAGAGTTTTCTAGTTAACGTTGGTAACTAAAGTTAACTTGACTTTTCTGGCACCAAAGTGTGAGAAACTATCAACAATAAAGATGATATTTAGTGAGAGCAATCTCTGATTTTATAATAGTTACCTATTTGAATAACAAGTGATATGGTAATGTATTTAATTTAGGCAACGTTTTGAAAGTGTTATTATTTTCACTAGTAAGAAAATAAGTAATAAGAAGTAACTTTTTACAAATATTTACCAATGGAAATATTTTTTTAAAAGGTTTTACCTTATCAAAGACTTGAATATATTATAAAGGCTTATTCTATATGACTTATATCATGTTTAGCAAATATTTACCACTGCCTTGAAGTCTTATCAAAGTAAATTCGAAATATTAGGTAAACATTAGCAGGGATTTGCTTGTTTATAGATTCATAAAATATTCATCTACTTTTTGCTTAATTCTTGTATTTAAAAAGGTATAAAATGTATTATTATATAATGTATACTATATATATTATATATTATTTGCACACTGTAGACACTGTTAGTTTAAAAACTAAGCTACAGGAATAAAGGCAGAGATTGAGAGAGATAGATAGAATAGAGATTTATATTATATTTCCTGATTACTGAGGACAGACACTGTCTTTGTCCTGAAACAGCTGTTTATTTAGGTGTTTAGCTTGTCTTCGACCCCATATTTGTGTGCTTTTGGCTTAAAGTCTAGTAAATACATGATAAAAATTCCAATTTGCACATTTTTCTGTAAACCTGGCCTCCCTTTTACCTTAATTTTATACCAGCCAAGACCTAAAAATATAAAATAAATATAGATATATACATACATATTGTGTTACAAAATAACAATTGAAATAACTTTGGAAGCTCCCTCTCTCTGGTTTTTCGAAGCACTCTCATTCCCACCTGGTTTTATTTTTTTCGCAGGTGACCCCTCCTCGCAAAGGCCAGCGAAGCGGAACGCAATGCGAGAGGGAATAGAATAAAGCAGGGGAGATGCCAGGGAACATAGTAATTGTGGTGCTAAAAAAAAAAAGAATGACAGAGTTTGTTATTCAACAGGTGCTTGGGGTAAATGCTTTGACAGTTTTTTACCTTTAGAGCTTCAGTTTCAAATCTTTTGATTTATTACAACTGAGTTTAAGCAGAGAAATTTTCAAGACTCCATCGGAATAATATTAAAAACCTCAGCACATGACTTCCGGTCTTGAATTTCATTGAAATTATAAAGCAAACTCCCTCCACGAAATTCAAGGTTACCCAAATATGTTGGAAACTGATTCAGTTACTCAGTCTCCACTCCTCTGTGTATATAATAGTGTGGCAAATGCCCCTGCCCCTTGGCGGCACTCCTCCAAATGCTGCCAACGACCTTAATCATATTTAAACAGTTTTTTTTTCCAGTTTTTTTTTTGGGGTTGCCATAGAGATTACACACAATTACCTTGATCGTTTTTTTTTGTGTCATTTTTTGATTCGTTATTTTCTTTTGCTATTTTTTCTACTTTATTTAATGTGATTTTATAGCTTAGCTAAAAAAGTAATCAAACAAATTGGTCGTAATTATATTATTTGCAATGGTTATATAAGCATTATGTTGAAATTTGCTATTAAATCAGTTTGTAGTCTGCAAAAGAGCTTTAAATATATTTTATTAAATATTTATAAAGGTAAATAAAGGAAAGAAAATAAAAATATGCATTATAAGCTTTTATTTGCTTATAAGAACTCCGTTTTTAGACCTTTAGGAGGTTATCCCTGACTCTGAACTGGTTTTTCCTATATTTCTAGCTTTAATTCGTGAACCTGTCACCGATCGCCACTCGGCACTCTCTGTATTTATTTTTTTAAAGCATAAAAACTGACTACTTCAGAGACTGGTTTCTTGCCTTCGAACTAATTTAAAGTTTCAACTTTTTGCATTTTAATGTCAACTTCACTTTGGCATCAATAAAATGCCAGACGGCCGGACTGACTCATAAAAGTCAGCTATCCAAACTAACCGCAAATATATATATAAATATATATATTTTTTTGCATTTTCTGCTTCTTCTTTTGGGCTGCAAAAATTGCGCAACTCTTTTTGCTGCAGCAGGTTCCCCCTTTCCTCCCCACCAGACACTTTTTGGCTTTGGTCAATTTGCAATAATTTGCCAGCTTGTTTTTAGTAATTTTTGCATTTTTTACGAGCACGCAATGGCAGTTTTTATGTTGTTTTTACAAAGGATTAACTAAAAACATAAAACTGAAGTTGTAATGTGGTTCGTAGTGTGCCATAAACCAAGATGAGAGACAGACAGATTTTCATGGAATGCCTCTTGATATTTTTTTTGCCTTAACTAAACTGCAAAACTGGGTTAATGAGTTCAGCTGCCGACAAATGTGGAATAGCTAACGTTTTGTTTGCACACTTTTTCTGGTTTAGCGAATTTTATTTTACTTCTTTGGTTTCAATTTTCCCCCAAAAAAAACGGAACTATTTTGCGGTTTTTCATATCTATGCATATTTTCCATGTGAGAGCCATGTGAAATCAACGCAAATGGAAACCGCAAAATGCTTTTCGAGGTTTTAAACCAAAACAAAACACTAATAAATGTGTCTAAGGATATAGTATAGTTATAGTTTGTGGAGGAGCCTCTAACTGGGTGTTTAGCTGCATTTTTCTAATAGTTTTTCAATGGAAAATAGTTGGTTTTTTAATTTTAAAGAAAATAGTTTGGATATTGGGAGTGTTTTTTAATTTGTTTATTTATTTTAATTTTGTATTATTTTAAACATTTTCTTTAAAAATATTTTATCAGAAAAATAAACTTATTACAAAAGTAGATCAAAAATGAATGCCTGGCCAACTCCTTCCTTTTTTTTTACTCAACAATCTCTATGTTTAAATTATTTCCTAAATTTACCAACTACTGGTAATTTTCTTTTTATTTTCTGTATATTTTTCTGCCAACAAATACCTTTGAACTAAAATGTTATAAATAAAGACACTTTTCCGGCACTTTCCATTGCATCTCAGCTTCCACTTCCATTTCCATTTTCCCCTTTCCCCCTCATTGGGCCTTTCAGCATTTGTCGTTGCAAAATGTCTCCCACCTTTGACCCATTTTCCTCGCTGAACAAACAAAGAGACACACATTTTCCCTCCTCCACTGAGTTTCCACTTTTACTCGAAATTTAGACGTCGACGTTTTTGTCTCTATCTGTCCGCGTCTACATGCATCTTTCGCAATTATTTTGTCTTTGCTGCTACAATTTCTTGGCTGCAGTTTTTGGGCTCTTTTCGTTTTCCTCCTTTTTCCGTTTTCCCTTTTCTTTTCTTTATTTATTTTGTTTTTTCTTTCTTACCTGCTCGCGTGGGTGGCTTGGCTGCTATTATTGGCAGTGTTGTTTCTTTCATTATCACGTGTTTGGTTTCTTTTTTTTTGGCCTGACGGCTGCCGACTGCGTCAAGTTGTTTTTCAAGTCGCTTTTTTCCCAGTTACCTTTATTGGTAGTTTGTTTTTTTTTTTTGTTGTTGGCCCCCTCAATGTCAGCTTATTTATTTGCATTTCGAATGGCTAGAATTTCTTTCGTTTAGGTCGAGGGGCTTCCATTGGGTTTTTGGGTTGTTTTGCATTTACAATTTTAAGGCTTGCCTAAGCCTAAGTTTAAGTTTAAGTTAGTTTAGTGGTTTTTGTGGTTGCTTAAACTATACTATGTATTGCTTTTTAATTTACTAATTTGTGTGTTTTATTTGTATTTTTCAGTTCCGGCCGCAGACAGATTAGTTCAAATGCCTTAGCCAGGTGAGTTACTATTAAATTAAAAACATTTAAGGGTTTTTAGTTACTATACAATATTTAAGCGAGTTTAGTTATCTAAGTTTATGGTTTTTTTTTAATATTGATGAAAAGCCTAATTTAAAATATGATTCAATTTATAATTTATTTAGAGAGGAAATTTATTCACATTTTTAAAATCATCTCTACTATAAAAAACAAAATATTTTCTTTGAAATGAAAAAAAAAATTAAAAGAAGATTTACATTCATGGTGCAATGAAACCACAGTTTTAAATTATTTCTACAAAGATTCAACAGTTTTATGCGCAATGGTAAGAGTCTGCTCAAAAAAATATTGAATAAAAGTTTTACATTCAATGTTCAACTGGTATTAGTCTCCGCTAAATATATTCTGAAAAATATTGAACAAAAGTTTTACATCAATTGACCAACTGGTTCAA
Source organism: Drosophila kanapiae (assembly GCA_008042475.1). Classification (NCBI taxonomy): domain Eukaryota; kingdom Metazoa; phylum Arthropoda; class Insecta; order Diptera; family Drosophilidae; genus Drosophila; species Drosophila kanapiae. The sequence goes on from VNJM01000232.1 coordinate 1,310,322, forward strand.
GTCTGTGCTAAACATATTCCTAATTTTAACAAAGCAGAGTAACAATTGCTCAAATAAGCACTAAGCAGTGCAACAGTTTGCGGAATACAAATAAGCAGTTCACAGTTGTCCGAAGAAATACAAAGCAGTTCAACAGTTGTCCGAATAAATACAAAGCAGCTCAACAATTGCTCGACTGAAAGAAGTAGTTAAACAATTGTCAAAATATCAACAAAGCAGTTGATAACTGTGTAAAGTTTACGAAAGCAAGAAAAAGCAGTTAATTCGATGAAGCAGCAAGAAAATCGTTTAAACTTTACAAAGCGCCATCTATGGCTGAGTAAATATACCACAAAAATAAATACAAATAAATAATTTTAAAAAAATTATACACTGCTTTTCACAAGCAAAGAAATAAGGAAAATATTTATTTTTTAATAAGGATAAAAAAAAAACCATAATTTCATTTGGATATAAATTATTTGAAGACAGATTAACATATATTTTACTTATTAAATCTTATCTTATTTTTAAGAATTATTTATTATTAACCGCAATATGGAGAATTTTTAAATATCAATATATAATAAATATAGCTTATACTTCCTTTGTATATAGATATATATTTATATATATATTATATTTTTATTATATATTTATTCTATTAATATTTTCTCTACTTTGCTTTGAATTTGCATTTTCTGTCAAAAAAAAACCCTAAAAACTTGTCCGATTTAAGAAACTGTTACTAAAATCTGCCTTAATTTAATTATATTTAAATCTCTGTTTATATATTTTTTATAAAGCCAACTATATAGATCATCGAGCTTCAACTCATCGGGGCGTAGCTCCAACTGTGATACAACCGAAGACATGTACAGCGACATAAGCTTGGAGAATCGCCATGACTACGATTATAGGGTGAGTAAATCCATTAAATTAAATACTAAAAATAAAAAGAAATACCTTACATGCTTCTCTAGAGAAAGAATTAAATTTAGAAGTTCAAACTAATTGATTTAGTCAGCAAATATATCCTTAAAACTCTCTATAAACCCTTCATTTATTCCGAATTTGTTACCTTAAATTACTTCACATTTGCCTTGCACAATTTACCATTAAATGACCACAAAAAACACCTTAAAAAATAAAACTGTCGCTACATGATTAAGCTAAAAAAAGAGTGATTTAAAAAAAATGTACAAACGAATGTCTGACAATAATTCATCAAAGAAATGGCTGATGTGGATGCCTAGGAGGAGGAAGGGGCATAATCTGCACTTGAACCGAATATTTGCAATCACAAAAATTATTTCCCAACTTTCATGTGTGTCTGTGAGCTTTGAAATTCAGAAAATGTGTTTTTATTTGCCCGTTGTATTCATTGGGAAAGAAAATGATTCCCTGGAAAAGTGACTTTGTGACTTTTCACTTTGGATCTTCGGTTCGCAGCGATGTAAAACGTGTTTTTGATGTTTTGTTTTATATATATTTTTTTTCATTCCCTCAATCGCCGTGGCAGTCACCTTCTTCGGCGATCGTGGCTACCTGGCAGGTGAAATTCAGCGACTTTTGGTGTGGGTTGCAATCGCTGGTGGATCCAATTGGATTGTGCTTCGCTTGCTGTTATATAAAGCGAAAAAAAAAATGAAAAGCAAAAGCATTCCAGCAGCAGTGGGGGGGGGGAGTCCATTGGCGCCTCAAGGTCATTGAAATTCGCCTTGAATGGCCTTCCCTGGAATTACTGCCAATTAGATTTCACGCTGGGCCAGGAGCTCTCTTTTATTATCCATTTTCTTGTGTGGATGAGGCGAGGCGATGATCAAAATGATTGCCGATTAAAAATATATGTTTGTGGCAGCTAAAAAATAACATAAAAATTACATTATTATTTACGTTTTTTGCTTAAGATATTGTTTGGCATATTTTAAAAATAAGAAAAGTTGTTAAAAATGTTTATAAGTTCAAGGGAAGCATTTTTAAGAGTGTCTAGCATTGTTTTCTATTAAAGGATTATCTATAGTAAGTCTGTAACATTTTCTTTTAAATTTAATAACTAAAAATAATGCAAATACTTTCTGTTATTTAATAAAAATGCTTTATAAACTATTTTAAAAAGAAACCTAATTATAAAATCTACCCAACAAAGCTATAAAATATTTTTACAACACATTTCCATATCGTTGAAAACTTTGCTCTCTTATATTTTTCACAAGCACAAGTTAAATTACAATTGTTTTTATTTTTATTCCTCATTAATATGCAAAAAAGTCAGCGCCTTTCTTTCCTGCCGCCAACTTAAAGCTAAAGATTTCCTGAAAGAAAGCAATAATCATAGGGATACATATGTCTGCTTGTTTGCATAATTGCAGAAAATAAACAAATCAGTTAGTACAAGTATATGAAAACCTGGTAAAAGTATTCGCCGCCTGTCATACAAATAATACAAAAAAAGGAAAGGTGGAAAAGTGTACAGGAAAAAACAGAAAAAAAACAAACACAAGCACATGAGGGAAAATGATTTTTTTTTGCGAAAAAATCTCACGTACGAATCAATTTTTAAGCGACTCTGCTGCTATTGTTCTTTTATGCAACAGGCCAAAAGGGAAACGGAAGTGTGGAATTTGTGCCAAAAGGGGCACCGACAGGCGGCCAGGTGAGGGCCAGAAAGGAAGAGAAGGGTCGTGTGGGCCAAGAGATCATTACAAGTCATAAGAAGTGCCTCGCATTTGGCTTGATTGTTGTGTGAAACTTGGCGCTGAATACGAAATGAGTTTGAAAGGAATAAGAAGGTGGAAAACAGAAGGTTTTATGTAGAGGAGAAGATTGGTAACTGCCTTGAACTTTGTCTCTGCAGGAGGTTTTAATTATTTAAGAATAGAAAGATGTTTATAAAGCGGAAATAAGTGGTTATTTTGTATATATTTGTAATTTATTTTATCTTGGACGTTGATGTCAGTACACTCTTGCGTGCTTGTTAGGTTTATAACTTATTTTACGAGAATATGGAAAGGTTTTCTTATTTCTTACAAAATCGAGAGCTTAAGAATATAATTATTTCTGTTTATGAGTATGAAATATTTCACAGAACCTTTGTATTTAATAAAAGTGCTAATAAAATATTAATAAACATGAGTTAAATGCTCCTATTATTTAATTTCTTGGTATTACCTAAATTCCATATTAAAAAACCGACTTAAGTCCCAGAAAATTCATTAAAAACCTTATTTAGATCTTTCACTTCTTGTACAAACCCAATCTCAAGCCTGACGGAAAAGCGGCCAGTGAAATCTTTCCTCTTTTCACCTTGGCCCGATGCCCAGAAAAGTGTTAAGCGTATCCAAAAAGATTTTCACTGCACCAAATACGATTTTCTATTTAATTCCCTTCTTTCACTTCTGCTTGCCCCAAATTTCGACTTGCCACTAATTTCTCAATGCTCCGTTGGCTTAATTAAGTCCGGGGGTCAGTCTCTAAACGCGGAAGAAGAAAAGAATCGCATCTTACATAAGGCTTAAGCCTTTTCTCTCCCTCGATCTTGACATCTCATCTTCCACACTTTCCCAGCGTTGATTAAAATCTGCATTGGCCTAAGATGTTTTTTTTCCGTCCGCCATGGATTTGCATCGTCGCACTTATGCAATTATAACTGTAGGCAGGCCCAAGACAATGCCACAATTGCAATTTGTTCAATTGTCAGAGTTGGCAAAGAGATGTGTGGCGTAGAAATCTGTTTCTTTTACTCTGTTTTTTTTTGGGTTAATACATGCACAAGTGGAGTATCTGTGGCGCTGACGACATCACTTGAGAGTTGTTTAGGATTTGGTAATCTCCCGAAATTGGAATATCTTTGCCATCCTCCTCCTCTGTCTCCACACACAAAGCACATATATCTTGGCCACATTGATGAAGGCGTTGACTGGAAACAGCCACCTACAAGGCATCGGCATAAACAAAACTACGGGCCAGGTGTCTGGCTAATAGAATGCATAAATAGAATCGACGGAATACAAAGATGAAGATGGCAGGAAATAGGTAGTTTATTAATATTAAATATGAGCTTAAATAGTAGTTAAAAAAGGGGTTGTTCAAAAGTAAACTGCTTATAATTTAATAAGGAATAAGAACTGATTAGTAAGCAGCTAATTTCTTACTTAAAAATACTTATTACTGGTTATATATCTTACTTATATTTATATTATTATATATCTTCATTATTTTTATATAAATAATAGTTGTAGAAACTTGTAAACCCTGTAAAAAGATTGCTATTATGATTCTTACTTTCCTTTTTGTATAATAATCAACGAAACTAGTTTTATTTATTTATTTCTAACTCATTTTGAATCCCCACAAGTTAAAAAATAAATTAATAAACTTCATTCAAAGTATATACTTTACAAATCCAGCTTTAAAAACAATTTCTTCATATTTTAAAAGCCTCACTCCATTAAATCCTATCAAAGTATGACTAAGTCATCAAATTTTCCCTAACTTTCCGAGCAATTTACCTCCCTTTTAATCGACTTGCATCATCTATTCCAACACAGCACAGTTTTCCCCCATTTTGGGATAAACGTTTTTCGTCAACGTCTCCGAGTATTTAATTTGTTTTTTTTCTGCTTCTTCGGTCTGGTTTAAGGCGCATTTGCATTAATTATGATAATTGCAACGTTTATGCCGTGTGGGCCTCTCTTTGTCTTTTGAGGATTTTCGTTGGTTTCTGGGTCAACGTCACATTTGGGTTAAAAATTGATTTTCGTTTATGGTTCTCCCCCCAGTATCTTGTCGGCGGCTCTATGCTTTTTATGTTGTCTTTCGACTGTGCGCGACTTCAGGTGGGCGTCAAAGGTGCCAGCGAAATTGTTAAATCGATAAAAAAGACGACCCTAGCAGGTTGCATGCCACGAACCGCCAGACAATAGTCCATTTTCTTATATATATTTCGTGATGGAAAGTGGGAAGCAGAAGCCGTTTTTCTTTGCCGCTTTTTGTGATCGATCGATGATGGGCTTAAGGGTAATTGATATATATTTATAGGGGAATATTTTAGTAAGTAAAAATGGTTAGAAAAATAAATAATTTAAAGAATATTCTATCAGCTATATTTTGTGAGGAACTATTTCATATTTAATTTAATAAAAATGGATTTTAGAATAGGATTGTTTAGAAGACACAGTTTAGATGGGATAAGAAACTCCAAACAAATTAAAGTTAATGCACTTTTAATGACATCGTTTTAGGGCAAGTTCTAATGCTAGTTTATCTTATGCTGTAATTTTCTTTTCTTGCTCTTCAGTTGAATGTTGACTTTACATTCCCCTCATTTCCATAACACTATTATCTGCCCGTTTTTTTTTTTTGCCTACAGCCCCAAATCTAATAATAATTCGTTCTTTGTTTTTTCCTTTACTTGCAGGTAAGCACAACAACAACAAAAGAAAAACACAAACTATGTACCTCCAAGCACTTTTATCTTACCAATTCCATGGCGGTAAGTGTTAAAAACGAACCCACAAAAGTGTTTCTGCTGTCTGCTCTTTATCTAAGCTGAAAATCGCCCCAAAGAATTGGCCATAATGTGAATTTATATTCCCACACACACGAGCTAAAAAAGAGGCTCCTTCTCTTTGTCGGGGGCGTGGCAGTGGGAGCAGTTGCCTACGCTTTCCATTACGTCATTACGTTTTATTATTTTATTTTGTATTTAATTTTTTTTTTCGCACAAGGTTGTCCAAGGCAAACGGGGCGTTACATTAATGGGTAACTAGTGAAAAAGCGAATCGAATCGAATCGGGCTTCGTTGAGGTTGAGGCTGGCACTTGTTCCAGCCAACTATGGATTCAGTGTATCTTTTCTTGTCTTGGCACAACAATTTATTATAAATAATGAGCCAGTGGAGAGTTGGGCTTAACAATTACGGCCTACGTGTGAATTAACCGATGTTTTGAGAGTATATCTTTCAGCAAATCAGCTTGAACTTTTGGCATTTAGCCATGGGCCAAGTTATATTATATTTTTTTATTAGTATATCACACTGAGAATCAGTTTTTAGACAGCTTAAGTTGTGTTTCCTTAAAGAAAGCTCTGCCACAAAGCAACCCCCATTTATATAAGACTTTTCCTATATATACCTTGGTTTACTTTTCTAAAGTTTTCTGTTTACAACCTGCTCGGTTGCTAGCCAATCTTATCGTACACCAACCTTACCAGGTTGCCAACTTCTACGTTTCTTTTGAACCCATAAAAGCAATTGTTGCCTTGGCAACTAATACATGCATATTGTGTATACAAAAAAAAACGAGCCAAGACCCAAACAAATCGGTATATATGGCGGGGATTTAAAGGAGTGCCTGTATGTGAATAATAAAATCATATTGCATTTGCGACTTCTTGAAAACTTGAATAATTCTCACAGCTTCGGCACAACTTCTTTGTTTGCTTTGCCTTCTAAATATTGACTGTATTTTTGCCTAATTATACAAATACACAATCATCGGTTGGGATATACTATATAGACAAACATATATAGTTGGTACACAGCAGAGCGAATGAAAAGCAAATATTGCTGGCTTTAAACGTTTTCCGATCTGCGGCTTTTGGCTTGATTACGGAGTCTCGGTTAAACAAATGATAAAAGTCAATAAAGATGGCAAATGTCGACGGACTATGTGCCATTGAGATAAGGAAAATGTGTGAAAATACCTAGGAAAGATAGCAGTAACAATCTGCAATATTTTTACCTTAAATATGGCTTTTAAATATAAATTAAGAGAGTCTTAGAAATGATTCTTTGTAACAAATTCAGCTTTATTAAAACATTAACTTTTTTCCTGCCAAGTAGGCTGTGGAATTTAATTCGTTCAGAACTTAGCTCAGATTCTCAGCCAAGACTACAAAAAGGCCAGTCGAAGTTCGACCAGTCAGTCAGAAGGATCTCTCCAGTGCTTTGATTTCCAACTGAGCTAAAATTCGTATCCGGTAAATATTAAAAAAGTAAACAAAAATTCGTTAGGTATTAACTAGGAAAAACCTTTTTTGTTTTCGTAATATTTCGGCATCTAGCAAAGATGTCGTTGGGGCGTGTTTATTTCGATATCGCTGCCGAAACTGAAAAACTCGGACGGATTGTAATGGAACTTCGTTTAGAAGCACAGAATTTGCAGGATCTTTTCACCGGCAAGAAGGGATTTGGCTACAAGAGCTGGCCGATCCACGGTGGCAACATTACCAAAGAGAACGGAACCATTCACGGTAGCAAGTTTCCCGGTGAGAACTTCCGGCAGAATCACACCATTGGGTTCTTTACTAGCAAGCGCGTCCTTGGCAAGGTCATTGAGGGTATGGATGTCGTTCAAAAGATGATCTCCTACCGTTCCAAAAGTGGACAGACCAACAGGAGGATCTTCATCGAGGAGTGTGGCGTTATTTGAGGAGGGAGACTAGGAGCAAGAAACAAAATTCTATAATAGACTCACAAATGTGTACACTGTAGCTACTTTCTGAACTAAGTCCGTAATACACACATACACACAGGATGCCTATGATGACTATATATACTATACTATATTTTATAACACAAAAAAATGAAAAAATATATATATTTTGATACATGTAATGAAAACGATAATAATTTTATTAGTTTGAAATTAATATTAATATAAATGCGTTGCTGCACAAGTCGTATACTTAATATGACAGTATACTTTTGGTTATTTTAAGGTCTTATCTTTTTGTTCAATGTGTGTTCCTTTGATTTGGAATATTTTTCATATAAATTGAAAGTTTTTTCAAACGTATTCCCTTGAATCATCCGGAGTGCCCAGCTCTATGTATTTTCCTGACTCATTTTTCTTTGATTTTCTTCCACATTACATTTAATTGACTCAATTTGGTTCAAGTGATACTCGGGCATATGTCGCTTTTGATTCCTTCCACTCGATTCTGTTTGCTCTCGCCCGTTTCCCTTGCCTCTTTCCCAATTTTCCACTTTATTCAATGCATTTTGCAAAAATCTATTTACCCCATATACACTCGGAAAAAAGAAACAAATCAGAACATTTTTATTTTGGAATATTACCTTATGGGAAATTGGAAATGTTATTAACACATTTGCTTATAGTTTAATCAACTACATAATTGGGAATTTAGAAGTGACCTCATAACTTAAAAAATATATTTGAAAACAGATCTGAATTAACAGTTTATCGATATTCGTAAATTGATTGTTCTTGTACCTATATTATTAATCAAATCAATATCGCATTAGTTCGAAAATACCTACAAAATGGGATGGAAGAGCAATGTAGATATATTAATACGGTATCGATATTAAAGCGAAGATCGATATATTATCGATATACAGGATCATATTATATCGTGTTCAAAAACCATAACACTTTTATTTATTAAAATATATCGATAATTATCGATTATTATTATTAAAACCATTGCAAACTGAATTAAAATTCAAATTTCTCTCAACACGTTTTCCCAGTGCACACAATTTCCCTTTTGGCAATACGAATTTCCAACACTACTACTAAGTCGAATTAGTCGCATTTTTCTAGTTTGCCATTGCCTTTGTTTTGCCTTTGCTTCGGGGCTCTGTTTTTGTGTTTTCCCCCTTTTGTTTTTTCCATTTTTCGGACACCCAAAACAAGTCGCGGTCGCTGCCAGCGCCGACGCTGGCCGCAGCAGCGGCTTTCCGCTGCTTTTTCGCCGCTTTTCTCCCTCTCAGATTGCATTTAACTCTTGCCGCGTGCACAACACGAAAAAAAGACGCGGAGCAGCGAAGCGAACGGCCGCGCCGCTCTCTTCCTCAGTCGGGCGCGTTCTCTCACGACGCCTTCTCGCGGGCCCCTCGCGCGGGTGGCTTGCGTGTGCGGTTTGTTGTTGTTGCAAAAGGAAAATGCAAAGGCAAATGCAGTTGCAGTTGCAGCTGGCGCTGCCCTCGTGAAAATCCAACAAAAAAAAGGTTTAAAATTGAGCTAAAATTCAACTAAAATTACCTTTGTTTCAACGCGATTTGTGAGAGTGCTTTTGTGTGTGTGTTTATGGTTAATTTTTGCTGTTTTTTTTTTATCGATCGATATCGTTTATCAGCTGTGTCAGGTGCCCCTTTTGGCTCATTAAACGATTATTTAATACGAAAGCAAAGGAAAAACAGCCAAATGCCTTAATTATACCTTCGATTGTGAGAGACCTTAATCAAAATAAAAAATCCCCCTTTTTCCCATTTCCATGGGCCACGCGGCGAATATTGCCTTGATTGATCTTAAATTGAAAAGTGCGGTTGAATAAGTCTTGACGAGTGTTTTATGAAAGAAAAAAAATATATATGAAATTGATAAACGATGGAATTGATGATAAATGAAAGAAACTTAATGTATATGTATATAAAAAATAAATACAACAAAAAAAAAAACAAAGAGATGGTGTGATACGAGGCATTATAAATTGATAAAAAAAAACGATGGCAGTTATGGATGGTCAAAAAAGAGATAATGAAGCGAAGAATAGTCGCTAAAATACTCTATTTATATTTAATACAAAAAACGAACTAAATGAAATTATAAATACATTAATTATTCGGTTCGATTTTATTACAACACATATTAATAAATCTTTAGCAATAGGAATAAGACAAGGAGGCAGCTTAAAAACCGTTAAAATAGCTATAAAAAATGTACTACTTTGTAAATTAAAGAAGGAAATATTACCAGTTAGTTTATAATTACAAATAGAAAGGAAATAAAATTCGATATAGTGTAGAAAATACCAAACTTTAAATATATACAGATCAAGAAAGGACAGCAGATTGGAAATAACATGAAATGCAGCTTTAAAAGAGGATACAAAATGTAAAAGAAATCAATTTACTTTAAATTTGTATCCCTTTTATGGTTTTTATTTATAAAGATATACGAGGGATATCTGGAGTCACCTTTTAAGTATAAAATACATGCTTGCCTAACTTAGGAGACTCTTTAAACCGTTTTGTTTGGAAACAACAACGATTTCTGTGGCACCTCTGATAAGAACTGATAATTCATTCATTTATTTCAAGAGCTTTCCCTATAAAAAACCCTTGAATTTTCATTGCTAGCTCGTTTCAAGTTCACCTAAAACAAGTCTACACCTGGTCTGTTGCTTCCTCTCTCTTAATATCTCTTACTTGGCATTTCCCATTAATTTTCCACCGTTAAGTTTTGGTATGAAAATATTCTTTCATTAGTGGATGGCCCGTCAATTAGTAGGCATATATTTCTAACGGCACACGGCTTGGGGCGGACGGAGAAGACAACGGACCGGAACTGAAAACTAACATAAAAACCAATAAGCAAAGGCAACAACAACAATAACTAAAAACCAGAAGAAGAACGGAAAATCCGCTGATGACATCAACAAAGTCAGAAGGGGAGGGAAGAGAGACTGAGACACCGTCCCGCATGCGTCCCGTTAATTTCGCTTTTTCTCTTCTTTTTTTTTTTGTTCATATTCACTTGCGCTTTTGTTTGTAATGAAAAATAAATGAGAAGGGATTTCAGGGAGTGGGGTCTTAGGTCATATACAAAAATTCCTCATAATTATGCGCTGTCCGTGAGTCAAATGCCATATGTTTCGAAGGCGAGAGAGAGAGTCAGGGAGAATCACCCTCGGACATATGGCGAAAAAGTTTTCTTTTTTGGGGGATCGCTCTCGCTTCTTCTTCATTCTCTGTCATTGCTCTTGTTTGTTGATTATTATTATTCTTTCTTTCCTATTTATAAAGATTACGCTCTTTGAGCGGCTCTCTGGGGCTCACTCTCTTCCTCCGATTGCCTCAGTTTCATTTTTTTGCCCCTGAATTTTCTGGTTCATTCAGTTTGCTTTTCGCGTTTCGCGTGCCTTAATCGAATTTTCCTCTAGCTTCCTCTAGTTTGTGCCTGTAATTAATATATTTAAATAAAATATGTAAATAAATTAAAACACTTTACAATGATGTGTCAGAAAAATTAGGAAAATTGTATGAAAATATTTGCCTTTGAAGTGGTTTAAAATGTCTTAAATATCGGAAACTAATCGGTTAATTAATAAATATAAATAATAAATATATATTTTAAGGTTTTGTAAAAAACTATTTATGTTATTTGTGTTTATTATTATGAAAAGTTCAAAGAAAACCTAAGCGAAAAAATTAAATCAAGAGAATGACTTATCTTTTTTCCCTAGAATTTATTTCGATTGATTATCGATTTATTTTTGTTATCGATCTTTACAGTTACAAAGAATTTTTCTAAATACTTGCCCAGCTCCAAAATTCTTTAAAATTAACCAGAAAAAAGTGCTGAAATATTCCACATTCCTTATAATATTTTGCTCAATCATTGTGTACGTTTCTGACGTTTTTGCTTGCCTTACTTTGTTGCATGGAAGATGCACACAGCGGGGGCACAACAAAAAAATACAAAATTTGCATTTAATGAGCTCCTCTTTATATATGCTTCATCTTCTCTCACTCTCCTCTCCTCTGTGCCACGCCCATTGTATGCAAATCTTGGTGGAATTCAATTTTGTTGAAGAGTAGCTAATGATAATTTTCTTTCATGCTTCTTTTTTTTTTATTGCCAGCTAGGCACATATGAGGCAGCAAATTGTTGAAAGATATGGAAATCCTAGAGACAAAAAAATAATAAAAAGAAAGTTTACTTCATTAAAAAATTGAGTTTTAATTGAGTTGGTTTAGTTAGAATAGGAAATTAGGAATTAGTACTACAAAATAATTGTAAAAGAGTTTGAATGTTTCCAATTAATTTATTCAATGAATTTTACCTTTATTTATATATTTTAAATAATTGTAACTATTTATTTACTTCCATTTATAAATATTCTATTCATTTGCTTTCTATTAGAAGACTTTATTTTTGGAATTAATTTCTTTAAGTCAGTAAAATCGTTATCAGTCACACAAAGCATTAAATTTGGCCCTCATATTGACCTTTGTTTATGTGTGTGTATTTATTTAGCTTTGACAAGGGCACTTTACCTATAAAAGTTGCTTTGATAAGACATAATGATTCAGACTTCTAGCCTTATTAGTTTATAGTACAAAAAACAAATAGAAAACCGAGAGAGACATTGCCAAGTTAAAAGAAAAGTAAACTTAGCCAGCCATTGGATTTTCTTGGTAATTAGATACTTGTACGGCGGTCACAGTCTAAACAAAAGAAAAACCTGGAAAATGGAGAGCTAAATATGTAAATTGTTTAGACTTTTGTCTAAGAACTTTGCCTTGAAGACGGCACAAAATTCATTTAACGCTCTGCTGGCAATACAAAATATTGGCCAGATAGAGAGAGAAAAGAGGGTTGGCTTTTATATAATGAATAGGTAACTAAGTGTGACTGGAATATAAGTATATTATATATTTTTTAAATTTAATTTATGCAAGTAAAATAGGAAATGTATTTAAATGGCATAAATAGGAAACGGAAAAGGTATTTGTTGAGGTAGATCACTTTTGTGACAGCAAACAGCTGTTGTTAGTCGTGTTAATGGCTTCTCTCTCTCTTGTTTTATCGCTCCCTCTCTTTCGCTTCTCCTTCTGGCCAAGAAATGGGGTTAGCATGTTGTTTCAGTTTCACCTTTTAGTTCTTTTGTCTTGACGGGGGCGACCGTTGCGACGTCGAAAAAGGTTTATTGCCATGTAAAATGCAACAACAGAATAAATAATTGCAAAAGCAAAATGCAACACCAGGCAAAGAAATCGAGGTTAGATGGGGTAGAATTGCCACGAATTTGTTGCAAAGTTGAAATAATGGAATTGTATATAGTAGTGTATAGATATTTTGAAAGGAAAATGAAGTAAAATCTGTAGAAAATCATCCTGTTATTATTAAAATCTCTAAAAAAGGCTCTAATTGCCTTTCTTTTTATAACTATACCTTAAATTTCTATAATGAAGTTTCCCTAACTATTTTTATTTCCATATAAAATGCACCCTATCCCAACTCTACCATATCATCACAAATTTCAAGCTATTTATGCCTAGACAAGTCAATCTTTATGAGACCACATAAATGCTTTATCGGAGAACACATAAATCTTAATAGTTCCGGAATTCTGGCGCGTGTGTGCATCCATTATATGATCCGTAGATACTGTATTTCATCTGAACCAACCCCAAACATTCTTTCAGTTTGGATCGTGAGAGATCGCCTTGGGGCGATGAAAGATGCGATGCCTCATAAAACGTGTCTGCAACTGCATAAAGATTTCAAAATATTGCAGTTCAAAAAATAGAAATTTGTTATTTGAAGCGGTGTATGTTGTTTCACTTACTTTCAATTTTCATTATATTTTTCCAACGAAACCGAAACAAGTTGCTCAAGATGCTGTCAGCTATTTTACTAGACAAAGTTGTTTGGTGAAAGTTGTTGTTTTTAATGTGTGACTGTGGTGATCGTCATGCTCCATTGACAAAATTGTCCATAGATCAATGAGTCTTGTGGTCAAGTTTAGTGCGCTTCTGTTTTTCTGTGGCTTTTCGTTTGATAAATGATTTTTCTTTATTTTTAGATTGTTTCGGATGTGAGAAAACATTAGTCCGAGTTGAGAAAACATTTGTGCAAAGATTGATGGAAAAGCATAAACGTTTTCTTCTATAAAAATATACTTTTATGCACATTTTTATGCGAATATAAGTTATATCCCAAGTCTTCTTATATAAAATGCTCTCATTTTTTAGCTGGCAAAAAGAGTACAACAAATAAATTTAAATTTATTATGACAAGCCACTTAAACCCATTTGACATGAGCAATTGTGCAGAATCGCTGCTTATTCCGTTGCCGCTCTTAATTTTTTGTGTAATTCTTAGCGCTTGTGAATCATAAGCATTTATTATAAACAATTTACCAGAAAATGCAAAAACTCAAACTCATGACACATTTTTCGCCGCAGTCGTTTTCCTCGGCAATAGATTGAATCATCCAAACGACTGAGAGAAGAGCGAGAGAAATGAAGAGCGAAGACGGTATCCGACTTGATTATGCAATTCTTTCGGTTACGGCAGAAGAATTGCATGCACCAACAGTTTTCCCCCTCTTAGCATTTTTTTGTTGTCTTTTTGCCTCATTTTATCTACACGAAGTTCATCAATTCAACTAGGAAATTAAACTCCGCCAGAAAAGCCCAGGAGAAAAACCAAACTCAGTCGTGTAGAAAGAACGAGACTTGGGGCTGGGTGAAGAGGGAAGAATTGGGAAGCCACAGACTGTCTTCGTCGGTTCTTTTGTTTATCTTTCTGTTTTTTTTTTGCCGGCGAACATTTCCTGCATGAAATACAGAAAAAATTCTTGATGGCCTTCTCCATTCTTTGCTCCGCCTTTGTTTCCAGTCAATTTCTTGCTCTGCTTTCTACATTGTAACCCATCACAATCCGAATCTAATCCGAATCCAAATCCAAAACAATTACCCTTAAATTTGTTATGAATTGTGCTAAAGGCCAAAAGGCAGAAAGAATCATTTGCCAAGCTTCTATTTATTATTTTTCTGCATAATTCCGTTGCGCTGCTTGGGGGGAAATACAAATTCTTTTGTTTACACGCTGAACTTTTCCGGCAGTTCAAGAAACTCAACTTATTTCTGTAGAAGAAAATGGAGAAAAAAGAAGATTTGTGGAGGGGGACAATCATTAAAGTATGATCTGCAAAAGAATAGTTGTGATTATAAGTAGGAAAAGGCAGATGCCGTGGGAAAAGGCATAGCTCAGGCTTTTCTTTCGCTATAATAAAGGTAAGGAACGATAAGTTACAGCTTTAAATATATAAACAATTCAAGAAGTCAAGTAACTTAATAATATATAAACAAATCAAACTGGAAAATGCCTTTAAAATACTCAAATAAATAACATAATAAACACACAACAATAATAACAAAAATAACTCCACGGATTCCCTTGAAACAAACGTATAAATATCTAAAAATATCTATAAATATCCCTGTAGCCAGAGCCAAGCCTGAATATGCCCAGAAAAGTGCCTTAAAAAATGATCGAGAGATACGATAAAACCAAGTAAACAACAAAATATCTGAATAATGTGCCTACAAAATTAAGACAAAACCACAGTCTTCCCACTCAGTGAATAAAAAGGATCACAAGTGAAAAATACAGTGCGAAAAAATCTCAAAATAAAAACCAGTGCCACGCCCCCAGTAAAACCATTTAGCCAAACAAAGAAAAAAGGAAAGAACAAAGTTGCCCAAACAAAAATCAAATAAGAAAACTACCAAATCATGAGTAGTCAACCTGCCAGCCAGCCCGACAGTATCGACTTAGCCTATGATATGTGGGCGGGCCAGTTCGAGTTTGTTGGACCCACAAATCAACAGCAGCAGCATAGCAACAGGAACAACAACAATAGCAACAGCAATCTGAACAATAATAGCAGCAAGTGCAGGATCGGAGCACAGCAGAGCCATCGGAAGCTATCAACGGATAGTCTGGAGGATCTGAATCTTAGTTTCAATACGAGTGCCTCGCAAAATCCGCTGAGCAACGCCTACAGTTTGGGAGTTGGAAAACATCATCCGCCCATATTGATCGATCAGGAGACTTTCCTCAGCTTGAATCCAGCGGACTTTGAGGATATTGTGCCATCGAATTCGGAACCCAGTTCTCTGGTTTTCATTGAAAACAAACTGGAGACGAATAACAACAACAACAATAGCCTGGAATCGAATAACAATAACCATATCAACAACAACAACAATAATAACAACAATAAGATCTACAATTTGGAGAATTTGACAAGTAAATTCAACAACAAGACCAACAACACCAACACCAACGGTTTCAAATTGGAGAATCTGAAGAATTTCAAGAACAAACTACTCTGTGATTTCGAAGATACCGGCAACGGAGGCGGCGGCGGCGGAGGAGGAGGAGGAGGTGGAGGTGTTGGCGGAGGCTCAGGACCCGGAGGACCAGGATCCGCAGGAATGATGAACGGGGCCCTCAGTGCCGAGATCTGCGATAATTTCAACGAGCAAGTAAGCAGTGTTTCCCCTCGTTAAGGGGTTAATTTCATTAAAAGTTCAGGGTTCACCCCCTCCATATTTTCTAGGGTTTGCATGTCATCACATAGTACATGTAAATTGTAGTTCCTGTGGCCTGTCAATAATGTTCCGTCCATTAGGTATATATAAGCAGCAATTGAATGCAATTTGCTTTAGTCTGACTTTGAATGGTCGCAAGTTCAACTGTTTTGCTCGTTTCGGTGGTGAAAAATTTCCATTTGATTTGACTTATTAATCAATTGACACGGCGAGGTTTTCCCCATAAAGAAAAATCAATATGCTGGAGACAAACGAAGTGAGTTAATAATAAAAAGACTTGGAAATTAGTTGTGTCAGTGAATATAAAAAAAAGTTGCAACTAATAAGCTAAAATGGTATAAGTTATTCATGAAAAATAAATTATGAAGTTGTAAGGATATTAAAATAACTAAAAGTTAGCAAGAATACATTTTAAATTCAAGATTTAATATATAACTCGTCTTTAAAACAAACTTTTGGTTTATTTTCCCTAAAGAAAGAAACTTTTCTCAACCAAATGTTTCCACCTTTTCCAAATATTTCCTCGCCTCCCAAGAATGTGCTCCGTGAACTTTGTTTACATTTTCCTTGACATATTTACCTTTTTTCAACGTCAAAAGTGGACCAAAAATACAATTTCAAAGTCGAAGAAAACTTGTTGTGTTGTGCCATATAATTTGCCAGACATCTGCCAACTATAAACAAAATATATACCATATATACCTTGCTTCAAGTGAGATCATCAGCCACAAATCATCAAAGTGAGAAGAAAAGGAAAACCTAAGCAGACATATTTTGAGAAATTAGTGGACGTAGCCAAAACTAATGATACCACAACAGAGATAAAAACTGTAACAAAATTAATGATTAGTTTGTGAGGGGAAAATGTGTCAACGAAAGTAACAGAAGCAAGCTCATGTGGAGAGGAAAAATTAAAAAGAAAAAGCACTACGGAACGTTAATCTCTAAGGCGATTGCTCCAGTTTCAGGGCAGAGAAAAGAATACAGTCTTCATTCCCAGCATTTTATGCAACCAATTATGAAGCTTACTATGTGCCGACAAATGGGAGTCCAGAGTTTTCAAATATCTGCGGAGGTCAGCTCTTCCCGATAAGACTCCGGCGGATGCTAGATTTGTTTACAATTCTCGGATCTATACAAAAGGAAATGGGGAAACTCATTTGATAAATGTAACAATTGCCAAGGGAGGAAATTGTGTGCTAAGATTTTCGTTTTGGGGTCAAAGCTAATGCTGATTATAATGTCTGGGTGCTTAAAGTTGTTCCCTTTCGTTATTTACGAGCTGTTAACGAGGGAACTGAAGCAAAGGAAACCAACATATGTGTAATAAGAATATTTATAATAAGAAATTGAGAACCTTGAAAATAAAGAGGAATAAATACTGAAGGGGATTTCAAGCAGTAGTCAAGTAGTAAAGAAGGCTGTATTATATTTAAGTTGCAAACTATTTATTTTATTTCCTAATTTCTTCTAAGATCAACTTATAATATTAATAGAAATTAATATTAATTTACCTTTTAACCATATTGCCTTCAATTCTGTCCCTCAACATTTTTAATTAACATCAGTTTTCTGTTGACACCTCGTTCTCTTTCTAGTTGTATTTTCCCCCAATTTCCCTCGTTTTCTTTCTGGTTTTCGTTGCAACCTTTATAGGAGCTAAACATCTGTGGCGTATTTCCGCACTTGTCATTACAAATTTCCCATCATTCAGTGGCACCTGTCGTGCCATCAGCTTGTCAAAACGAGACTGGAAAAATCACAGGGCCCACCAAAAAGGCCGAGGAGGGGGCCTTTAATGACCTCGGGGAAGACCTTTTTTCTGGCAATGAAAAGAAGAAAAGAGTGACGAATGGAAAAAATACCATAGTAGCCTTAACTGTCTTTATGTTTCTTTTACCTAATAGCACATAAATAAATGGAGGATCTGTAAAATATAATAAATAAAAGGTAACAGGTTTTTTATTTAATAAATTGGAATGATAAATAATAATTTGTTGTTTCAGGAAATAATAATAATGTTAGGAACATGTTTTACTATTTTTAATAATACATTTCAAAGTGGAAACCCTTTTTTATGGCTCTTTAAAATGCAACAAGGTTTCTAAAAATATTTACCGGGTATTTCATAGTCGCTAAGATCTTCTTCTATTTTTCTCTTCGCAACTCCTCGTCACTTGTTACTCAATTTGTCTTACACTTTTATTGTTTTCTCTTTATGCCCTCAGCAACATTTTATTTTTATGACTTTTTGGCTTTTTTGTTGTTGTTGCTGTTGTTTATGTTCGGACCGAAACGGTTTCTGAATGAGACGCGACTTGTGTTTTTTCGCTGCCATTTGTTCTGCCCCTCGGTCTTTGCCGTCTATATGTTTTTTTTCAGTAGAATTCGGCGGTAAACATTTAATTTAAATTCTAGTTTCTATATAATATGCTTGGCTTTTTGGCATGGTTCATTGTACACATACCCCAGTCCCTAATTGAGACCCCCTGCCATATCGTACTTTGCCAGTTGACTCAGCAGCAGGCTTATTCTTCTCTCGGTTTTTCTCTCACTCTCCGAACGGTTCTACGTTTCGATTCCCTCCGAGTTTTATTTGTTTTTTTTTTCTTTTTTGGTGTGGCCTTAGGGCTATATTTTTTTCAGTACTCGCCGTGCCGCCTTTGACGTCGATTGTGTGTGTTCTTGTGTGCTCCATCCGCGATCTAATATATAGTGTCACACTCTGTGTAAATCGGGCAATACAACAAAGAATGTCAATTGCGAATTTGCTGGCCAGCAAATTGCATTTAATTAAGCCTAATTGAACCCTATGCCGCACAGTTTGACAGTCGTGCTGGGGAGGCCAATCTTGCAACAAAGCTAATTGAACTTCTCAATTGAAAAGGGGTGGCTTAGGTTCGGGAGAAAATAAGGGGGTGCTAGCAGGAATTCTGTATTTTATCTGGCCTCTGATCATGTGTACTTAGTGAACAATATAAACAAATAATGAAGTATTGTTGATATATATTTTTGAAATATTTTAAAAAATACAGAAGGCCCCTGTTTTCCATGGCTGTTATCAAAACCCGCATTTTGCTGTCATCTTGCACTTTTCTTATCGCCATTAGCAGGCTCCCAGCTCATGTTCGCGGATCCCAATGCGTTTTTTAAATCTGTGTGGGCGGGAGAGGGTCATGAGTAATTGTACGAAAAGCAGCAGCCAGCAATCTCGTAATGGCAAAAACAGATTTTTTGCACATGCCAGCCAATAGTTAACCGAAACACTAACACTCTCCGCCTTTTAAAGTGGCTGGCTATGAGGCGTATACTCAATATTTATGAGATTCATATGGGCAAGGCAGGCAAACGACACTGGGCAACAAAAAGTGGGACAGCAGATGTTTAGGAAACGAAAATAAAAGTGTTTCTACAGATCATTTATTTACCTAAAGTTCAATAGTGAGGCATATGTATCGTTACCGTGCTGACTAGTGTAATTAACAGCATTTTCTGTGCGTTTGAGAAAATATAACGAGCTGCTGTCTCGACAGTCTGCTTCGACCATCAACTGAGCAAAGACTGCGCTCCACGATGCACAAATAATTGGAATTTTTTCATAAGAACGCGTGAAGAGCGAGAGCATTCTTGAATAATGTGAACAAAGTCACACATATATACTCGACTATAAAGATACAAATATATATCTAGATAGGCAAATGTATGTGAAATATCCCATGGCTGATGTGCAGTTGGTGAACGATCTGCTCCTCGATCTGCGGCACATGAAAAACGATTGTGTTAGTCTAAAGAGAACCTTTAAATTTATATATAATACTCATTCGAATTTATATTTTCCTTCTACTTACAGCTGGAATTGTTGCAGCGCAAGGTGGAGGATCTGTCGGATACGCAGAACATAGCCGAGGATCGGACGACACGCACCAAGACCGAATATGCTGTACTCCAGGCGCGATATCACATGCTGGAGGAGCAGTACCGAGAGGTTAGTCTTTGCAAGTTAATTTAAAGATTAATTTAAAAAAATCAATTCAAATTGCTTTCCCCAGTCGGAGCTGCGTGCCGAGGAGCGTTTGGCCGAGGAGCAGAAGCGCCATCGCGAGATCCTGGCCCGCGTAGAGCGCGAAGCCTCGCTGCAGGACGAGAACTGTCAGATGAAGATCCGGGCCACCGAGATCGAGGCTGGTGCGCTGCGCGAGGAGGCTGCCCGCCTGCGCGTTCTCTGCGACAAGCAGGCCAATGACCTGCATCGCACCGAAGAGCAGCTGGAGCTGGCCCGCGATCAGATCGCCTCCCTGCAGCAGGAGCATGAAGATCAGGCGCTGGCACTGCGCCAGAATGAGCTGGCCAAGAAGTCCGCCGAGGAGCTGATGCTCGAGCTAAGCCGCGAGCTGCAACGGGCTCGGGAGGAGAGTGGCGCCAGGGCGATGCCCACCACTTCGCCGGAGAGCATAAGACTGGAGGAGCTGCATCAGGAGCTCGAGGAGATGCGCCAGAAGAACCGATGTGAGTATAGTTTGTTGCAAAAAGAAACTTAATTATATAAATTGCTTTGTGTTACAGCACTCGAAGAGCAGAATGAGGAGCTGCAGGCCACGATGCTCACGAACCAGGCCACCATGCTGACCAATGGCGTGGAGCAGGGTCGCCATCTGCTGAACGGAACCCTCAACAGTCTGGCCCAAGAACTGGAGGAGATGTCACAAGCCCAGGTGTGTAGCTTGAGCCCGCATTTAATGTTGCCCGCTTACGCTTTTTAGTGTAGTCCAAAATCCGTCATTCCCGCCATGCCCACAAAAAACCCACACAGTCAAGTCCGCAAGAACAAAAACCACGCACAGTCACCGCAATACAAAACCCGAAGAAGACGCTAGTAGAAACCCACAGTACTGCCCTGCGTTTATTTTTGAATATATATATATATCTTTAATTTGTATTTAAAATGACATTTACTGTATTACAGGATTCTGTGGATTCAGCCACATTAGCATCCTTAAGTCAGGTAATGCTTCAATCACGCCAAAGCCACACACAAAAAAAGATTATTAAATATAAAACGGTTTTTGGAGCCACTGAGCACGCCTTGCAGTTTCGAACTTTATAACAAAATTTTAAAACTTACATTTAACGCTGGTTCACGGTTTTCTAATTTGTCACAAAACTCACCACGGACATTTCTAACATTCATTGACATTCTGTGTATATACAAAAATCATCAATAATCTCTGGTTCATATTCTATATTTATGTTATTTGATTTATTTATTTACTTTAACTGATGGAAAAAAATATATTGCAGCTGCAGCAGGCCTTCCAGGAAAAGGAGGATGAGAATGTTCGACTAAAGCACTATATTGATACGATCCTACTCAATATCGTGGAGAACTATCCGCAATTGCTGGAGGTTAAGCCCATGGAACGGAAATGAGCAGCCAAGCAAATCCCCAAGGCAACTGAGATAATTGCCACATTACCACCTAAAACTAACTAAACTAAATCATAACTTTATGTTAACTTTTTAAGCTACGCTCTATATACATTGTATTTATGCCTAAAAATTAAGTCGTAATTTATTTTATAACGAAATTATTGTACTCTCTCTTTTAACCAACCAAAACTGAACAACACAGATAGATAAAACAAAGATTGTATGTCAAGGAAATCCTTAAAGAATGTTTTTTTTGTAAAAAGTGAAAGCCCTGAAATTCTGTAAACAATTGTATTGAGTTTTGTATAGTGCGTGTTGTTGATCCCCTAAGATATTATCCGTAAATATTGTTAGATTATAAGTCTTAAATGCATGTTTATTCGTTAAAAGAAAACCCAAAACAGACAAATAATGGCGCCGAATTATTTTGAGGAACTCTTTATGAAGTGTTAATGTTTGTTAGGAGATATTTTCCAATTTGTTGAGTAATGGCAGCCAAGGAGGTTTTTATACTGGGAACAACATCTTTTCATTTCATCTTTAAACCATGTTTTCTACACCTTTTTAAATTCTCACCTCGACCCGATAATCCCATATAAAAACCTTCTTCGGCTTGCCACTAAAAGTAGTTACAAAAAATCGATCGAAAAAATTTGCGTTTATGGTATGGACAATCCCAGGATATGCAGTCGGAGTTTTAGTTTAATGTGGATCCAAAAAACGGAAGAACTTTCACATATATATATAGCATAACTCTCAAAACATATGTCAATGTATAGCACAGCAGTTGAAACTAAACATACTCTGAATATATAAATGAATAACCGAACATTAAATGGACGTAACGTGCAAACATTTTGGGGATTGAGATCTGAGGCGATCCCTAATAGTCTAACTCAAGCGGTCAACCCTAAAATATATAGCTAATATAGTATCGGAGTTTAGATTTGAGAATGAGAACATTAATCAAAATTTGATTGCCTTAAACGGAAGTTTTTAATGTGTTTTAAGGCCTAGTTAACTCTAACATAGAGAAAGTCCATAACTTTTAATGACATACCAAGTAACATGGAATTTTTAAATTTAATTTACAAAATGCAATTCGCAGAACTTACCATATGTCAAAATAAAAACAGAAATATTTTATAAAAAACATTGAACAACTGCGCCTTTATTTTTTTGTTGGCGCGTCCCTAAAACCAGAGCGTTGCTAATTGGCGAAACCCGTTTAAAGACAATGCAAATTTATTAAGGAAGCCGCTTGCAGCGGATAACTGGTTCAGAACACCTGATTATTGCGTAAGATCTTATCGATATTCGGAGTGTTATATAAGTCAGGCTGATCAGCACTGAGCAGGACAGAGAAGACATTGGAGTTGAAGTTACAAAATGCTTACGACTTGTTATCCTTTGGCCGCAGGTGCGACAACGGGATGAATATCCTGCCACAATGGCTTGACGCTTAAATTTTGTTTGTATTCTTTTTTCAGTGCTGCTGTGTGTTGTCTTCGCCACAGCGCAGGTTGTGCCAAATTCAGAAATCGGTCGCATCACCATCCAGGTGCCGTTGCTGTCTAATGGAAAGCCCGTGATCCTGCCAAATCAGGACAGGGAGGAGGTGGCCACAGTGCAGGAAATCAAACCGGGAAAGGTCCATGTAGTCCAGGAGGTGGTGGTGCCACCCACGGTTAAGACGGAGCCTAAAGCCCGGCTGGCAAGATCCGTTTCGAACTCGGGAGGATATAATCATGACATCCCCAATCCTGGCATTCCCAATCATGGAATCCCGAATCGTGGGATCCCAAACGATGGCATACCTAATCCTGGTATCCCTAATGACGGAATCCCCAATCGTGGCATCCCTAATCACGGAATCCCGAATCGTGGCATCCCAAACGATGGAATACCTAATCCTGGTATCCCCAATGATGGGATCCCCAATCCTGGTATCCCCAATCACGGAATCCCGAATCGTGGCATCCCAAACGATGGAATTCCCAATCCTGGCATTCCTAATCATGGGATCCCCAATCCTGGCATCCCTAATCATGGCATTCCCAATCCTGGCATTCCCAATCCCGATGCTTCCGAACTTATGCCAATGGCCGTGATGCCACCAAGCCCGACCACAACATCGCCCGCATCCAAGCGAGTACCGACAAGGAATTGTTATCACCTGCTAATGGGTGGTATGACCACCATGTCGCCCATGGATACAATGACACTTCCTCCGCGGCCAATGGATAATTGCGATGAGTTGTGCACCAAGCACGAGTACGTACCTGTGTGTGCCCACAATGGCATCTGTGTCCACGAGTTTGCCAATCAGTGCGTGATGGACACATACAATTGTCGGCATCGCGAGCTGACCTTCCGGGCAACGGACGAGGATGTCTGCCGATTGGGAGTTTGCATGAGGCGATGCAAGGAGGAGGACCTGAAGCTTTAAGATTGTAACACACTGTATAAATGTGTATTATTTACATAAGTATTTCTCCCATATAATTTCCATATTTAAGGTTAACGTTTTGTCCCAAATAAACAAGCTATGGGGATTTTTAAATAGATTTTTTAAAGCGTACTTTTTGCGATTAATTAAATGGTAGACCTTTCTCCATTAGTTGAACTTTAACTTTATGGATATAGATAACTCTGTTCGCCAATTTAATGCTCTTTTAGAATCCAGTCACTAATTTTTTCATCTTCAATTATTTGGAATGAGTTTAAGCCAAGTATTTGAATCACATTTGCCTAGAGCCTATTGCCATACAGTGCTTTTTATTAAATACTTTCAATACACAAAAGATATACAAATATCTATATCGTTGCAAAGCCAAAATTGGATTAATATGGATAACCAGAAACGGCCGAACTGTTGCATTAAATTATGGTTGATGTACTGGAAGAATTTAAGAGTTCTCCTCTTCGGCAGCATTTGGTGGATAATATTTTTTATAATATTCTTCATTGTTTGTCCCATTTGTTTGATGTTATTCCGGCTTATTAGTGACAGTACAAAAGGTCCAATTCCAGTTGATCCAAGTAGTTCGATAAACGAAAAGCTATCTAAAACTGAGTAAGTTTGTTATTTATTAATCTATTCGATAATTATAATTTGAGCTTGATTTGCCAGCCACAATGATTATAAATATTATTACTCACCGGGAAATCGTGTGCTGGCAAAACTTCTAAAAAAGGCCAATCTGAATGCAACGCCATGTCGAAATGCTGATGATGTTTATTCCGAACTAAGGAAAACAAATGGAACGGACTTAGCAACCGTTTTTGAGGAAACATCGTTAAAGCTTGATATTGGCATTGTATTTCCCAATAGCTGGTGTGGCATCACCGAACTGCCAGATGCATTTTCCTTCGCCCTCCGTCTGCCCGGTACCAAGCAAACAATGAGAACGCATCAGCTAGTTGGTCTCTCAAATAATTTATATAATTCGGTCTTTCTAAATGTCCAGAACAGATTGAGCAAAGCCTACTTGGCATCCAAGGCTACTCAACGGAACAAGCTTAATGAAATGACAATTATGAATCTCACATTTAAAGACTTACCCGAAAGAGAACACTTGAGTGATCCCATGGTTTCCGTTTTTATTATGCTGCTAGGTGTGTGCCTTTTCTTGCTAACAATATGTGTGGCTATAAATATTGTAAAGGTAAAAGAAAAAACAAAACATTGGATACAAATTGAACCTCGGAAAACCGTAGCTTTATGACCTTACAAACTGAATATGCTACACGATTGTTTTATATTTTGTTTGCTATATATTTACTACTTTACTTTATCATGAACTAAATTCCATTACAGTTGCAAGGTTATAAATATTGCCTTAGGCTTCAGGGTTTCCTTTGTAAGAAGCTAATCATATTTTTTTTTCATTTATTCCCCTTGCAGTCCATTGTTGAGGAGAAGGAGCTGCAGATTAAGGAGGCTCTGAATTTAGTGGGCATTGGAAACTGTTTACAGTGGCTGTCTTGGTACATTCACTTCATCGTCTTGCTATTGATTGCATCCCTCATATATACAGTGTGCTTGACAATTCCCCTGCCATCGATGGACTATGCCTATCTTTCCTTTACCAACTGGTCTACTTTCCTGTTGATCCTGCTGGTGTTTAGCCACTTTGTGATCTGCTTTTGCTTTATGCTAAGCATCTTTGTATCTAGAACTACGCGGGCCATTCTAATCACCGTTTTGGTCTTTTTTTTGATCCGTTTTGTCTCAATTCTTCATGGCAAGAGTCTAACAATGGATATTTTGTTATGCTTCCATCCGGTTTCCGCTTTTGATCAAATAATTACAGCCATTCATGCTAAAGAGTTCTTCGGCGTGGGCGTTCAGTGGTACAATATCATGCGGACCACTTATCCAGGAGAGAACCTAAGCATTGGGTGTGTCCTGTTGCTCATGCTTCTGGGCAGTATAATATCGCTAATCATCTGCCTTTATGTGGAGCAACTTCGGCCGGGATCCTACGGCATGGCGAAGCCTTGGCACTTTCCCTGCACCTCTTGCTGTGCAAAGTCTACCAAAAACAACCTGTTGCCCTATATGCAAATCTTCTTTAGCTGCTTTGCCGAAAGACGGCCTCCACCCGATGTGGAACGCCCCGATGATAGTCCGGACCTTCAACTCATTGGACCCAGTCCCGAGGGCAAGACACCCGGCGTTGAAATCAAACAATTGAGCAAATCGTTCGGCAAAAAGGAGGCTGTAAAGGGAGTAACCTTCGACATATACAAGGACGAGATCACTGTGCTTTTGGGCCATAATGGGGCCGGCAAGACCACGTTGATAAGCATGCTGGCCTGCATCACTAAGCCCTCCTCTGGCACGGCCCTGATCAATGGTTACGACATTCGGAAGAATCCCCAAAAGGCCCAGCAATGCATTGGCCTGTGTCCGCAGCATAATGTCCTGTTCAAGAACTTGGGTGTGGCCAGCCATATTCGATTGTTCAGCCAGCTGCGTGGATTGAGGGGGCAGGAGCTCAAGGATGAGGTGGACAAGTATCTCAACAAGCTTAATTTTCAGATAAAGAAGCGCACGGTAGCGGGTAAACTCTCCGGCGGAAACCAGAGGCGCCTCAGCATCGCCTGCGCTCTCTGCGGGGGCGTTAAGGTAGTGGCAGTAAATCGATATATATATTTATATCTATACATAATCGCGATTGCCTTTTTAATTAGGTTGCCATTTGTGACGAGCCCAGCACTGGCTTGGATCCCGGCTCCAGGCGTCTCTTGTGGAAGCTCATCATCGAGAGCAAGCAGGACTGCTCAATCCTGCTGACAACTCACCATATGGACGACGGTGAGGTCCTTGGCGATCGGATCGTCATTATAAGTGACGGCAAGCTACGCTGCATGGGATCCCTGTCGTTCCTTAAGAAGCAGGTGAACGCCAGCAGTCTGCTCACCTGCGTAACCCATGCCAAGGCCGACATTAGCAAGCTGACGGCATTCATGGCCCAGTATGTGAGCGGTATTCGTCCATTCCGTATATTGGGCAGGGACGTTTGCTACAAGCTGCCGCAGAGCATGTCTCGATCTTTTCCAGCACTTTTCCGGGACTTGGAGCGGCACCAAGAGGAACTGCGCCTTCGCGGTTTCGGAATGAGTGCGGAGAGTCTAGAGGAGATATTTATGAACTATGGCGCTGAGGACTTTGATGCTCGAAAGCCTGGCGGGGCTGAGAAGAACCAAAGGGATAACGATGACGATGAGGAGTATAAAGAGAAAAAGAAAAGCCACTGCTGTGCCCATTGGCGGGCGATGGCGATCAAGAAGATGCTGGCTCTCTACGAATACAAGGTAATACTGGTAATACTTTAGAAGACATTCATATATGTTGCACACAAAACTATTTTATTGATATCTTACTCCATTTACATACAGGTTTATTTTATCATTTTACTGCTGATACCCATTATTGTGTTCCTGGTAATGCTAATATTTGGATGGAGTTCCCAAAAAATACCCAAGCTAGACATGGATGTTAATGTTTACAAAGATCTGGGTATCACCATTTTGGCATCAAAATCCAAAGAAATGAAACAATCAACATGTTCAGCCATCAAGGGATTGGTGGGATCAGATATAGAGGTGAAGCGAACAAGGAAGCCAGTCGATCAGTATGTTAGGGATGCCTATTCAACTAAGGACGGGCAGCGGGAAATGTTATTTGTGCTTTGTGCGGTCAGCCTTTGTAATCCCCTTACTGGCTGGATTGGCGCCAATGAACTTCTTCATGCGGCTCCCATGACCATCAATCTGATCTATAATATTGCGGCCCAGGAACTATTTGGAGGCAAGGTCAGTCTGGATGTTATAAACGAACCCTACGAAGATCCCAGATCACTGGCTAGTAGTGGCACTGATAAAGCCGACATAGTGATGTTATATTTGGCAATTCTTATAATTGTATTTGCGGTCCCCATTGTCAATGAGAGAAATTCCTATATGAAGACGCAGCAGGAGGTGGCCGGGCTGGGAATGTTTACATATTGGCTGAGTCACTTGGTCTTCGATATGCTGGTTTACCTTATATTCGCCTTGGTCCTGCTCCTTCCACTCCATCAATACGGGCGCTGGCATCATATCCTCTTCGTGCTCATCCTAATCGGACTGTGTGCCTTGTGCTTCATGTATCTCATGACGTGCCTATGTCGAGCTGGTATTCCGACAATAGCCATAACATTCATAGCAAGTAAGTCCAGACAAAGTCATAAATATAAGTATATAATTAATTATTAACCTTCTCTTAGTTGTGTTGCTTATACCCATTGTGAGCGTAATTGAAACCATATTGGTGGCATTTTTTCTTGACGACAACTATGCCTATATAAACGTTCCATTTTACCTTACACCTTTCTCGGCTGGATGGTATGTTTTAAGAAAGAGCCTAAGCTATTATGCCACTTGTGGCGACGGCTTTGAAGGATTCAAAAACATCATTTGCGAAAGCACCTATGCCTTCAAGTCCCCCAAATGTGTCTGTGAACGTAAGTTTCCGGCAATTATTAGAAATTTAAGTTGATAGCTTGAGATATTCCTTTTAGATCCAATAATGTATATGGTGGTGTGGTTCCTGATTGTCACGGCTATTATATTCTGGTTACTGCTGATGTGCTATGAGTATCTCGGCTTAATTTGCTACAAGTGCAAGGGCTGTTGCACCAAGAAAGTTAGTGCTACCATCAACGATGCCAATGTGTTAAAAAAGACGCAGAAAATAATGAATCGTATGGATGAAGGAAGGAGAAGCAGACGAGCACTGGTCGTACAGGCGATTATAAAATCATATTGCTGCTGCGGTCCGATGGCTGTAAAAAACATTTGCTTCGACGTAAGACCGTGAGTAAGAATTATTATATAAAACATTAAACATAACTATCTTTGCTAGTTAATATGTAGTATTATAATAAGAAATATGTTGTTAAAGTCTGATCATTTACAGGCGCGTGTGCTGCGGCCTTTTGGGTCACAATGGAGCCGGCAAAACGTCAACCTTCAAAATGATTGTCGGTGATACGTCAATAGATCACGGCCAGATATGGATCAATAGTTATAATATTAAAACCAATCGGAAGAAAGCGATAAGGGAACTTGGCTACTGTCCGCAGTTTGATTCGTTCTTTGAGTACTTCACCGGCAGACAGATGCTGAGACTTTTCCTCAGTCTACGGGGCGTAGAACCCAATGATATAAAGGAACAAACCGAACAATTGGCAAAGAAGTTTGCATTCAGCAAGCACTTGGATATAAAGGTTTATATATGTCAACATTAGACTTAGATTTGAATGTTTTCCATACATATATAGTATGATAATTTAAGTGTGAGGTTTGCCATGCAGTAGAAGCTCTATTTGCTGATCGGCATAAGCAGCAGAGTCGATCTAGCCATGCTTGTCCTTCTTTCCGTTTCTATATTTATATTTCTAATTAGTCTCTTATGTTATATTACTTATTTATTATTAGCAAATCGGAAATGGAATCTAATATTTTAATTTTAAAATATATATCCACACCCAGATAAGGCACTACAGTGGCGGCACAAAGCGGAAAATCAACGCGGCTGTGGGATGTATGGGAAATTCGCTTATTTGCCTGGACGAGCCCAGTTCAGGCGTGGATCCGGCATCGCGACGACACGTTTGGAATATTCTCGGCTCACTGGCCTCCAAAGGCAAAGCCGTCTTGCTGACCTCCCACAGCATGGACGAGATCAATGCGCTCTGCTCCAAAGTGGTTATGATGGTGGACGGCAACATTCACTACGTGGGATCCAACCAGCACGTAAAAAACAAGAGCGCAAAGGGACTGGAGCTGAAGCTGGTCCTGAAAGCCAAGCAGGAGGAGTAAGTTAATAGAATCCGTGAAGTGAATCGATTTAATCCTGAACCTCAACCTTCAGCATGGCCAGAGTCATCTCTATAATAGAAGAAGACCTCCACGAAGCCTATCTCAACACTGTTCTTCTGTAAGTATATCTAAGATATGTTTTATAAGACAACTTACATTTTTAATTTAATTTTCCTTTAGGGAAAAATACGAGTTTAGTAGACGGGTGACTTTCCTAATTCCAAAAGAGGATGGCAGTTGGGCGGATATTTTTGCGTTCGTCGATCGAAAACGCGACTCTTGGCAGTTGGAAGATTATGCGTTGCAACAACCATCACTGGAATCGGTATTTTTGGAAATCGAAGAAAGCAAAAAACATAAAAGAGGACAAAGTTAAGAATATGTTTGCTGGCACCATATTAATCTATGTATACTATTTGCTATTGGATTGAAATTGCAACATTATAAATTGTTCCATGTATTCTTTTTTAAAAAATTTGTGTCACCACCTTTAATACCACCAATGTTTTAAATTAAATAATAAACCTTATAGAATGATACCAGATTGACTTCATTACTTTTTGCCTTATGTTTTCGTTAATATCCTATTTCACACTTTTGGTGTGAAGGTCGGGGCTCCTACACATGTTCCAATTACCAAAACCTTCCGTGCCTGAGGCGACAAATGTCACACATCGTAAAGCAAAAAAAAAGGAAAGGAACCTTCCTTATTCTGCCCCAGTTTAATGCTCATCCGCATTATGTTTTGGCTCAAGCCGCGTTGCCTGGATGCTGCAGTATGCATTAATTAAATTTAATTAAAATGTGTCAACTGAGCTTGTCATAACAAATTCGTCTCACATTTGAGGTACACCCACGCGTACAGGCTCTCCCTTTCAGCTTCTCATATAAACAGAATGCGGCAACAAAATGGCTCATTAAAAACTTTTATGCTGATGAGATGGCGAAGGCTGTATAAGCCTGGCCAGAACGTGGAACCTGGGTAAGCATGTATATGTGTCGGTGTATCTTTAGTTAATTAGAGGCATAATAATGCAGATACACACTCTCTTTTCGACAGGTAATTGAAGCTTACCTGCAAAGACACCGTGCCTATCCATGCCACAAGTCAGGATTTGTCTTATTCTTGATAGTTTTGGTGCTCTTAGAGGGTGTTATAATATATATAAATCGGAATGTGGCACATCGGATGACTATGTTATATAGCTGTCATAAGAGAGTCTTTAGAGTCTTATGTATAAAACAATATTTAAGAAAGCAGAACGATGTTCAATTAGGATATTTTCTTTTCGAATTTTATTTAATCGGAAATCTACAACCTCTCCGCTAAAACCCACATCACAAGCCAAACTCTTTGAGATCTGATTCAAGGCACAGTGGTTGCCAGCTCTGCATGCACCGATGATCTTCAACGACATCAAACATTTTCTGGGGATTGCGACAATTGTAGGCTGTCATGGCACACCGACTCTCGAACTGCAGCAGGCATTGTCCGTTGCTGGCGCACACAGAAGGATCCTTTTCGGGACAGTAATAGTCGCACTTCTCCTCAACTTGCTCAGCATAGACCCTTTTTCCATGCTGGTCAATGCTCAGACTGTTGCCCTGCGACACTGGCATTACATTAGCCGCTGCATAGGCCACCAAGACTTGAAGGAAAATTATATTATAATAAAATATTAATGATATGAAAGAAAACAACTTACGCAGAAAGAACAGCAAAAAGGATTTCATTGTTGGTGTGTTGTTGGATTTTCAGTGGAGACTGTCGATGTGTTTGTTACCTTGCCGTTTTCGCAGCAACTGTAAAACTGTTGATTTTGCCACCGACTGTTTATGATTTTATATAGCCAACAAAAGCTTTTGGTTTCTGCTGCGTTCTGTCCTTCCTGCTTCACTGCATAATCCTTTATTTTAACACCTGCCAGAGAGAAATTAAATTGCATCATCATCATCATCAGCGGCATTCAACAGCTTTGACTGCCATTTTTATTCTTATCTGCCTTGTAATTAAACGTGTCCCGCCTTTTGCCAAAAATAAAACTCTGGAAATGCCAAATTTGCATATTTTTTATATATAGCTTTATATTTTGTGCGCTTCCCCTTTCGGTTTCGCCTAAAAGTTGACTTTCAATTGGGATGAAATTTCTCTTAGTTTCGGAAAATTCCGCTTGGCTGGAATGGCGGCGCTTAAATTGCACATCATTTTAATTTTTTATTACTTTCTAACGTTTAACTACCTAAAATTATTCAAGGATTAAACAGTTCTAATTAGTTTACAGGTAAGTATAACAATTTGTTTCTTGTTTTGTCAGAAATTTATAATATCTCACTTTATTAGTGACAATACAATTACAATTTCCCAGTTAGATATTGTTTTTTATAATTATTTTTCATAAACATTGTTATAGTGAGAATTAATACATATAAAAAGCTGCAGTTAATTTCTTTCTCCTTAATTTCTTTACGCCCACCAAAAATATCTCATAATTTGCAATATTTAAATATTCTTAAATAAGGAAACAATTAAGGCAAATCTTTCGCTTACACCTTTCCCAACAAATGCGAATCTCAGCTCAGCGGTCCGTTCAAGCGCAACAAAACCAGAGAACAAAAAAACCTGTTCCCCAGCTCGTGTGCCCGAGAATTAACATAAAAACCAAATAATAACATGAGCAAATGTTATTAAACAAATCGCTTGCAAGGCTGGTGACGTTTCAGAGCGCCAGCAGAAGCCTTTATAAAGTGCTGACACTTGGGGGTACAGTCACAGAACGCCTTTTGAGAGTTACCAAAAAGGAACACCAGTTTGGATTATCGGAAACATCATGAAAGTCATCTTGGTATTAGGTAAGTTTAATATTATCTTAGATAATTATTCTGCTTGTTATTGGAGCTCTCTCGTCCTTTATGCAAAATGTATACTAAGTGAATCCTTGATTTCCAGCAGCCATCCTGTCGCTGGGACAAGCCGCAGAGTTGCCTCAGACCACAGAGACCGCAGCCACCAATACGGCGGGGAAGCCCCAGGCCCAGACGGAACTTCCGGTGCATGTCCAAAACCTGATAACTAGCCACATCAATCATGTGCTCCAGCACATAAAGAACAAGCCTTCGAACACATTGACTGGAACTGTGGATGGGAGTTCATCCGCTGGGAGTTGGAATGGCGCGCCAGTCGTCAAGCCCTATCCAGATCTCCTTCCACCATTGGCACACCCTGGTGATGTCCCTCCCATTGCCATTGTTGACCGCCCAGCGTCTGCATCTGCGGTGCAATCTGGCCTACAGCCGGTGCAAGCTGGCCATTCACAGGTGAGGGTGACCAACCATCAGGCAATCGGTACTTTGATTCATCAGGGCAAGCCGGTGGTGCAGAACAAGGTGGTGATGCTGCCAGTGGAGCAGGTGGTGCTCACGCTGCCCGGCCAGGAACCCATTGATGTGGCCGGAAAGTTGCACAGACTGCAGCAGCATGTTACCAAGGTGATGCAACAGGCCGAGAAGCAAATTCCTTTGGCACTCCAACAGGCCATTCAGAAGAAGAAGGAGCAGCAGGAGCAGAGGGAAAAGGAGGAGCTACAGAAGTATAAGGAAAATAAGCAGGATAAAGAGGAAAAGGTGGTAGAAGAAAAGCCAAAGGAAGTCGAACAGAACGCAGGCAAAGCCGGTCGCTCTCTGGTTGTACCGCCAAAAGTCTCCAATATTGTCAATCAGGTCCACGCCCATATTCCCCAACTGCTGGCCCAGCATCGCGAGGCAATCAAGCTGGGAAAGTGCAACTTCGAGTGTCCCCGACAGGCCCTGAACATCTGCGCCAGCAATGGAAAGTGTGTGGTCAACTTCCCCGGTCAATGTGAGCTGAGCCAGTGGAATTGCTTCAACACCAAGAATGGTAAGGGTATATCAGCATTTTATTGGGATCATTAACTCATTTTCCACACTTCCGTTCTCAGTTTTTCACCAGGTGCATGATTCCGAGTGCCAAAATACCATCACATGTTATCAGAAGGACATGATGTAAGCAGGACACTAAACAATCGAATTTATTGACAAACATAACATAATTAAAGCTTAAATGAATAAATCTACATTTTTTAAATATATTATACAATCCGAAGAGCATTTAGAACTCGCTTTCATCTGCCACAGTTCGATAGCAACCGCTGTCCGTTCATTTTCACGCCATTTTCCCTATCTGCCTGCCATTCTATCTTCACTTTCGCCCAAAACACTTTCACAATTGGCGGGAATCCTCGACGATGTCCCATCTGCTCCTGGCAGCCGAGCGATTGCGCTGCCGGCAATCATCCAATTTGTCAAAATGGCTTATTAACGGATTTTGGCGAAAGCCGCATAAGAACGCGCAGCGAGTTGGCTCAAATAAATGTCATTACCATAGATTTGCCAATACAAATGCCAGAAAAAGCCACAGCGTCCCATGGGGAATGGGCGTGGCGGGGGCCGGGCTGGCTTTGGCTTCGAGATTGGAGCTTGGCCAAAAGTGGAATCGACAGCTGGCCAACATGTTGACTGCGGCTTATCACTGGAAATGTTGTGCCACATGTAGCTGCGATGGCGGGCTGAATCCCCGATTTGGAAACCAGGACCAGTTCCGACGAGTGTCAGACTCGATAGCTCCTATGCAAATTGCCGTTGCCAATTAAAAAGCACTTTCTGGCCAGCCAAAACGGGGTTCAAGGGAAGTTCACAGATGTTTGCTTTATTCTTTAATTTTTTTTGTTGGTTATCTCAGAAAAAAAAGATCACTATCTCGTTGTGGGGCAGCGATCAATTCCCCTTCCAACCTATATTTAACATACTGTATCCCCCCACATCCACAACTGTTAACTATGCTTTGCAGCATGCGGAATCTACGACATCTATTCGCCTTTTGGGGCCCATAAATTTTCCACTTTTCTCCATTCGCGCGATTCTCCCGGGGAAATCCTCGATCTCCCCTTTGGTTCCCCGGCGAGTTGTTCTACAAATGTTTGACTTAGTTTCGCCTCATGACTACCCGCTGCGTGTCTGGACTTCATTGCTCCGTTTACGGCCTAGCCTGGGCCTGGCCAGTGCCACGCATGCGTCTTGGCCATTCCAGAGACTCGGCTTAAAGGCCCCTTCTACCACACACAAGAAACCCCGTTAACTTAGCTGCCGCTTGCTTATCTCAGCCAACTGACTTGGCTAGGATTTGGCTTTGGTCTTGCCAGTTCCTTCTTTAAGTGCACTGAGCGGAAAGTCCAGGGAGTTGGCTGAAATTACCGAATCTTTGGGTGTAATAATTAAAATCTATATTGGCTAAGTTTAAAAATATAAAATTTATCAATTGTCAGACTTACTTTTGGTTCTTAAATGCTTCTTTTTTGTTTTCCCTTTGATTTTCATGGAATTCTTTTTCACAGTGTGAGTAGGCCGACTCTGGTTAATGCCAAATGCGTGAGTTGAGGGCCGTACCGCATTTGATGGCTTGGATAGCTTCAGCTGCCGCTGCAGCTCCTGCTCCAGCTCCTGCTTCTGCTCCTTCTCCTGCTCTGCTTCTGCTAGAGATGCAGCTCCTCTGGTTGGCTACAGAGCCGGGCCAGAGCGGAAATGCAATTAACACTTTGGGCCGTAATTGCGTGCCAAATGCATTTCGCTTGCTCTGTGGCCAGTCCAGGCTGGTGGCAGTGGGCTGAACGGGGAATCACCAGAAATATACGCTCCAACTTGCTGTCTTGTTTTGATTTGCTTGGCTCATTTGCAAGAAATGTGCCCATAAATCAATTTGGAAGCTCTGAATAGCCTTTCTCCATGAATCTCTCTGTGGGGGTCTTGGGATTTTAAGGAATCTAAAGAGTTTACACACCCTACAAATGTAATGGAAATACTCAGATCTTAAGCCTCCAGGCATGTGGAGAGTGAAGCATTTTCGAGGGGTTAGGAAGTGAGGAACTCGTTAGAAGGCTGGGAATTCGATCTTAGGGTTTGAACTTAAGGCATTTACATTTTGATTTATTTTTAAAGGATTATTAATAGTTCTGAGAGCTGAAGAGGTTACTTTTTAGATTAAGAAAATAGATTGTTATATTTTAAATGCATTTTCAAATGATTTTTTATAGTTCTGAAAGCTCTAGAGGCTCAGAAAATATATTATTTTATTTCCAACCAATTATCTGCTATTTTTATGAATAAATTTGGAAATTTTCCTAGTGTGAGAATTTCCTATAGCCCCAAATAAAATGCTTTGCCTGACTGGTCATTAAAGTGAAATTAATTAAGTAATTTAATGCGAAAAAATTGCGACACGCAGAGAAATCAAAGGGAATAGCAGTGGAAGTGGAGAAAAAAATACGACGAGGGGCAGTAAGTCCGTAGAAGTGCGGCGGCAGATGCAGATTATAAAATCTGCTGGCAGAGAGCAGTTGAACCGCACTGAGAACAAGGCCAGGAGGCAACAGAATTTAATATAAAGCATATTAACTTTGATGGGAAATGACCGGCGGGCGAAGGGCGAGGCATTGGCTAATGGGGGCGGTCAGAGGAAAATCCCGGAGTCCGTCCAACACATGTTTGACGATGATGCGCGCTTTTGAAGTCGCTGCTGTGGCTGTTAGGCCCAATGTGGGCACCACCGTCTGACAAGCGTTTAAAAAGGTTTTATTTACACCGAAGACAACAGCGGTGGCAGAAGCCGGACCGAGAATTGCTCTCCCTGGCCCTGGTCCCTGGTCCTGGTCCAATGTGCAGCGCAATTAAGTTGCCAACAACTTTGAAATTATGCAATTATGGGTATGAGAAATTGCCTGGAAATTACACGAGAGACTTGACGAACAGCGGCGCAGCCAAGAAGAGCAATTGCACTGTAAAGAATTCCGATATATCTACATACGGAAATTTATTTGGAATCGTGCAACTTGGAACTTGCTGCAAGAAAATTTTATCTGAGGCAGTTGAGCCCAGTCGTTATGGCTCTTAAATGGTTTAGTCCCCAATTTTTTACAGTGATCTTGAAGGCAAAGTGGAGCTTAAAGCAGCTCAAGTGGAGCTCGGCTCCCAACTCAGAGCCTACTTGATTATTTATTAAAACGAAAGTTAAACAGCGAAAGGAAGCAATTTTCCATATAAAAGAAGCGAACTCCGCTGCTGAGGAAGCCGAGATACATTCGCTGGGGCCATGTATCTATGCAAGTTCTGCCGGCTTCTGCCTCTTCTCCAGAGCGTAATTGCCATGTTTAAAGTGTGATTAATTTGTAATCATCAAAAAGGCAAAAACTGGCATGGGCATGCAGGAAAAGAAGAGGCTCTCTCTCCCTCTCTCTGTCTCGGTGCAAATGTTTGCATTTTAAGTTTGCCAGCCGGAGAGGCAGAAACATAACGAAGTCGAAGTAAAAGCCAAAGCCAGGAATCGCCTTAGGGCTCCAAAATGGCAAGGGAGCTGGACGGGAAGTGCGGGACAACAGCGTGTTCTCTAAGTAATTGAGTTTGCTCGCAGAGGCGTTGAAAGTAGGGGAAAAAGGGGGGCGCCCAGACCCACGGATATAATGAGCAAGCTCGGCAATATATGCTTAGTGCTCGTCTTCATTCTGATAATCTACAGATTTATCAGTATAAAGAAAAGCTAAGTATATATTGTTATAAATCCCAAGACACTTTTTAGTAAGCTTTCTGAAGGATAAACTAAAGGGAATCACCTACATTATTCTGCATTTATTATTATGTTTACTTTGAACATAACTCGTGGTTTTAATTCAGTAATCAATCTTCAATTAGTTTTCTTTATATGATCCTTATTTTGCCTTTTATTAGTTCCTGAATGTACTTAGGCTTCCTTATCGATTGCCTATAGCCAACTATCGTCATTGTGACAACTTTATTAGCACCTTGAGTAATCGAGTTGGCCAGAAGCAGAGCAGTAAACATGATTCTCAGCTGGCCAACTCTAATTAGAGACACCGGCTATTAGAATGCATCCAACAGATACGCGCGTACCATCCATTAAAGCCAATCGCGAAAGCATTGCGTTTAATTAGGCTTCTAGAATTCCTTCAAAGTCGAATACCAAACAAAGCAGGAAACTGCACAGACATATTTAATTAAAACTTAAGCTTAAAACTTTTTATTTTCCAAGCTGATTTTAAGCCAAACAAACGTCACTGAAAACCATGAAAAAGATGGGTGGTAGCCGACGTTTTAAATAATTACAAGCTATACAAATTTATGAATGCCAAGGATTTTCTTTCAGCCAACACACGGCCTCAGGCGCCAAGTAAAATAATAAACTATGTATGCATCTTTCAGATACAATGCTCTTACCCGTATAGAATCTCAGCCAGCTCCAGCTCCCCTAGATGCCTGTTTTGGTCAGGCTTTGGTTCTGGTTTCCTGCATTGATTGAAAATTAAGTTGTGCCGATTGAATGGTGCAACGCCTCTCAATCTCACACTAGACTTGCAATGCAATCGTTCTGTCTCGAAATGTAGGAACATTTAATTAGAAAAGGGTAGAAAGGGTAAATGGAGATTACCAAACATCATTCATGAATTGAATCTTTGCTGATAATCGAACAATGCAGACAACCAATGTAAGTCGATGTCACATAAAGTAAGCGCCATGGCTTTGCCAAGTTAAGCCCAATCCTCATCATAAACCTGAAGTCAAAGTGATGGCTACATCATGCTCTTCCACTTGATTTACGTCTAACTGTAATCGGAAAATATATCAGGCAAAAGGCTAGAACCCAAGACGCAGTCAAGACCAGCGCTCACCTTAACTATCGCAGCCACAAAAATCAATCCAGCTTGCGGATGCCTTCTTGCGTATCTACACATCGAGAAATAATAATCCAAAATAAATTAGATAAAAGAACTGACCCTGGGTTTAAATCATATCAAAAATAGAGTAAGGTATTATACATTACACTCTTGATAAACATTTGATAAATAATACATTTAATTATGCATTTTTTTACAATATTCGGAAGGTGTTTTCTTTCTGTGCTTTGGCCCTGGCTATGCCTCTCCTTTTCGGTCCCCACACGTGGCGCGGACTTATGTGCACGACAAACCTTAGCCAAGAGCTCCGGCATAAAATCAATTACACTGACAAATGAGCAGCTGACAAGTTGGGGATGGAGCACCGGTGGCTGCAATGGGGCATGTGTCAGAACGTCCCAAAAGCGCCATTTGCCCCGCGGCCCATATGGATGCCACTCGGACTTACCAGGTGAATGTCCACAGTGGAGCAATTGTAGAGTTTAGTCTTTAGAATACTGAGCACTCAAGTTAGAGGTATACAAAAATATTCTAATCTATAATTTATAAGGAAAAGTTTATGAAGAAATATGTTGGAAAATGATTTCAAGGCATATCACTCATACGCACATCACTCATACGTAATTCCGATGTTTAAGTCGAACCTTTGAAGGGAAAATATCTCTGAAATAATCCTGAAAAAAGCACATATTTCCTTTTTGATAAAATAATTTTGTAAATACATAAACTAGTTGTTTGTTTGCTACTTTGAAGACTTAGAATATTATTTAATAAGTTGGCTTACATTGAAAGTATACTTGTTCTTGCCACTTGGCAGACCAGCGACTTTATCAATTTGCATATATAATTGCAACCTGATTGACCTTTGGGCTTCTGCTGGAGGCGCTGCTGCTTTTTTCCAAAAGGGTTAACTCATGTCAGCGGGTCAAGAATGGAAAATTAAACACTTATAGTGCCTAATAGTGCCTAATTAATTGTGATAAAACAGAAATATATGCTCGCGTTTTTATTTAATTTATAGAAAATTAAATTAGGTTGCCATTAAATATTAAACATTAATATTTATGAAATCTTATCTGATGTCCTTGCTTAGAGGGTACATATTAAAATATACCTTGAGAGAGAGGTATTGTTGATAAGTTATACAAATCTGATGATCATATAGGGTATGACATAGGATCGATCAATAATTTAATTATAACAAAATCTACATCATTTATTTATCTCTCAACATAGTCCCTTATAACTCAAGATATAAGTAAGTACCTCCTACGGTTGCATAATTATGTTTTTAGATCAAATCAAAGCAAATGTCTTTATCATAAAGCTGCCATGAAAGGGATCGGGGATCGGCATCAATATAAATCTTAAAAAATCTGCAAAATCTCAGCTGAATATTCCGCTCTTTCGTTTTTCAAAGTTGGCTTTTAATAATATTATTCATGACAACAACGATCTTAAAATTAAAAATAAAATGTTAACAAAATTAAACTCAAAATGAACTTCGGAAAACCCCTACACATGTTGGAATATTCAGTAGTATAAAAGGTATGTATATACATACAACATATATTCTTGATCAGCAAGAATCACCAACCAAGTCGATTTAGTCATTTCCGTGTGTGTGAAAAACCAGAGACTATGAGATGCTAAAGCTACCAAATTTGGTGACAACATTCCACTTAAGCATGACATTTCTCCGCCTCCTTATCCTTTTCCACTCGCTGCTCGCTCTAGATATCCCTCGGATGTACTCCTGGTACCAGGACAAACACACCCGTGGGTGTCGTTAATTGAAATTATTATACTTGTCTGTGGTATCATAAATGCGACTCGTTAAATTTGTATGTATGACACTCCCGCGCACACCCATTCTCGGGGCATGTATAATGCGTGTGGCTGGGTGTGTTGCGCCCTGTGTATATATACACCAGATCCGAACTGCCGGCTTCCAATTCCCACCTAACTATATATACATGCAGCCTCATATCCTCTGCTCATTTTGCGCGTACCCACTGTTGAGTCTATGGAGTGTATCTCTCTTATTTGCATGGCGTCGTCATCGCATCAGCGACAAAATGGAAATTTGTTGCCGCATTGCTCATGGCGTCATGGCCACGCCCCCTTAAACCAACACCCCATACACCCCCTTAAGCCCACAGACACCATCCCCCCATATAAAGCTCCCTCTTGGGCCGCCCATGTGTGGGGCCGTTGTTGCTGCTTTAATGTGTCAAGTGTTTTATTTGTGCGTGTTACCTACTTTGATTTTATTTGCCCCGCTCGCCAGGGAAACGTTTACACTGAGAAAAATTTATTTTATTTGGAAATTGTGTTTTTAACTCATAGATACATATGGCATATACTTAAACAAACGAATACGTTTATGAAATGTTTATTTTTATGTTATTATCTGTGATATATGGAAAGGTTATTTAAAAGAGGTGTTAAATGTTTTACTTTGAAGGGATTTAAGTAATAAAATAATTTCTTTATATGTAAAAATACTGAGAACAACTTTTTTAATATTATTCGGAGTTGAGGAGCAATTTTGACTCTTTAATAATGGAATATATCATGCAGTTTTTTTGTAGGTAAATATTCCTATTCCTTGAGTGCAGGAAAAATGCCTCCATTCTCCGCCACACAGAAACCAACCTGGTAGGAGGTATGTACGCAGGTAGGTAGCTTCTAGGGATTCCACTCGTGTATACCTCACTTGCTTTTATGTTTAATTCATGCGCAAATTGTCGCGGAAATCTGACGTCAAGTGTATTAAACGCCAGCATGCGCTGCTTTTGATTTATGGATCCAGTTTGCTGCCACTGCCATTTTGGACCAAGAATGAGAACGAACGAAGGGAGCTGGCCGTCAATTCCAATAGCGAAATGAAATTGTTGCTAATTTACGACCAAGTAAGTCCCTGTCGCGGTCCAAAATATTCCATGGATGCTTAACGAGCGGCGACAGTTGCGATTTAAAGTCGATTTGGCCAAGGGATCAAGCGAGAGGTGCAAGTCATAAATTTTAGATCAATAAAGGGATAATTAAGGGGCATTTATGTTTGGGGATTAGATCGTTAATAAATAATAATAAAAATGAAAGGAATTCCAGTAAGTTGGTATCTGTATTCTTCGAAAACACCTGCCCAAGTGAAAGGTTATCTAAGGACATTTTTGCATAAGTTATAGAGTTATTTTTTATGATATTATAAGCACAGCTCCCTCACTCGAGAATCTTCATATCGTCTTTACCTTTTGCGGCCTTAATAAGTATCCAATCTTCTGGCCATTATAACAACCATTCATCAACTCCTTGTGGTCAATTATCTCTGTGAAGCCTACTTATGCCGACCATTTAAAATCAATTAACACGACAATTTGGGCGAGCACACCCCGTCACACGGCAATTGGTAATTATGCAACTTGCCAAACGAGCCGCAGAAGAATCTTGTAGATTGAAATCTGGTTGAAAGTGTAGCAATTGCTTAGGGCTTTGATGCTAATGGAACTGTAATAATGTGTCAATTATAAATGGATCAATCAAGTTGGTACATAGTGTACCCAGAAGACCGGAGCAGCTATCTCTCAGAATATAAATTACATCATTATTATCTTAATATTCCCATAACTTTGTTTGGAAACTAATTAATATATTTTTTGCTGACCTAAAATGAATCTTTATCAAATAGAAGATAGTTCAAATCCAAGTTGGTTTATCTTGTGGCCTTCAAAAGGTTTTGTTATCAGTTGAAAATCACTCAACATCTAGCGAATTAATTGACGATCCTGCCACTTTGTCTTCCTTGTCTGCATATCAAGTTGCTGTCGTCGCTGCCGCTCGACGCTTTCGACTGCCATGGATGGCTGCCAAGATGCTGCCGCCCCGATAACTGGTTGGTAGTCGAGGTCTAAGCCGGAGACGAAGTTGCAGTTGGGAGTCATCTGGGGCCATCCCAGCCAGGTGGGCCCGAGATCGATGGCAAAGTCAGGAAGCCAAAGCGCAAGCCAACAGCGGAAATCACTGGGGAATTGCAGCAGAGAGAAGATGCTGCGCCATCGGCTAGGGTATTTCATAGCTGAATTTTGATATTTTTGGTATTAAAAGGTATACAGAATTAATTTATACAACCTATTATATTATCTATAAGATTAAATTAAATATAAGTTTGGAATAAAAAACACAAAAAGCGTCAGATAATGCTGAGCAAGTTTCTATTCCCTTTAATTGTCTACAACCTAGTAAATGTATGTAAAATGTTTTTTATGACTTTAGGAGGACGCATAGTGCAATATATTTGTATTATAACCCCTTCTACAGTCATAAAAAATTAAACATATTTTTTTCCTTTAGCTCTGTGAAATCCCAGCGATGTCAACACTGTCGAGACCTGATTATTATGCAAGGCCCGCCAAGAAGTGCTTCTCCTGGTGGCTGCGATGCTGCTGGGCTGTTGTCTTCTCTCACTGATTACGTAATCGCCGGCAGAGCCGCCTGTGGACTGTTGTAGACCGTTTTAATTGCCTCAAATTAAACTATCATTAAAATATGTTGAAAATCCCCGCATAAAACTCTTACCCACCGCTCCAAATCAATATCAATTTTATATTACATATTACATCACAGTCCATGGCGAGCAAAAGCAAAATGAAGCAGAATTTTTATGGGAAAATGAAGGAAAAATTGCAAATTGATTAAAAGCTATTAGCATGTTCTTTATCACCCAACACATACGGCACATGGACTTGAAAGGGAAATGAGGAGAAAGACGAAGCTCTAGCCGGTGTGACTCCTTGTGCCATTGGGTGTGGGCTTGGAGTCCACCGCTCAGCCTGGCGGATAAATGACAGCTCTGGGGCAGCAATAGGGGCCAATTGCATGTCCCCTTCCATCGTGACGAGATGGAGGTGGAGTCGTCCAGTTAGTTGGGTGCTCAAATTTTATGGGCATGCGTTGATGGATGCTTTCGATGGGCAGGATGTTGACATTCATCGGATTCAACAGAGAAGACCAGGCCTTAAACATACCACTAAAGATTCTCATTCGGATTGCAATTCCCCCCGGACACCAGCACAGAGTCCACAATGCCTGCTTTTATTATGCGATTCATCAATTTTATTGTTTCCTTTCTCGTTTCACTTTTTATGCGCCTCTTTTTGCATTGCCATAAAACTATTGCAATTCCAATTTCCATTTCGGACACCGCAACTAATTTGAACTTTACTATTTGGAATTCGATTTCGGGGGGCCAAGGACTACCCGAGTCAAATGTAATAAATCACTCAAACGCCAAGTGTGCCAAGAAGAAAACTGATTGGAAGGAAAATACGGAGGGATATTTTGCCAAAGCTTTTCTAGTTCGAATTTTCATGGTTCGTCGACCAGCCGAGGGTCACGATTTTCTTCTTCTGTCTTGGCCGCTTTGACTTTCCTGCTAACCAATTTCCCGCTTATTTACACACTTGACATGTGCAACACGTGTGCTGACAAATCATCGCTGGACTGGAGATATTGAAGGAGGGGGTGAATATCGCCCACCTTAACCCCTTTTCCAGCTGGCAGACAATTCAACACTAGAGCGGGAGCGAGAGAGAGTCAGGCTGAAATAATTTATTGACACATTTCGCCTGCCACACACTTGGCCACTTGGCTTTGATTTTCACCCCTCTGACAATTTTACGCCCAGGTGAGCAGAAGCACACACCTGTATAGTATGTTGGGGTTCAAATACCTCTTATACTGAGAAAATAGTCGATAAATTTAGCAAATAAAATGAGGTATTAAATAAATAAAGAAGAACGAAAATCTGAAACCCTAAACATATTTATTTATCTTACCTGGCTTTCTTTTTAATGCCTTTGAAACTCTCTGCCTTTTTCCCTCTCTGCACAGAAAAAGGAAAACTGCTAATATTTTCAAGGCAATGTCCTCTTTTTCATTTCTGTTTTGTTTTATCGCTTAACACTTGGCTGCTTTCCTGCACTCACTTAGGGCCAATTACGGCTAATGTCTCAATTAAGCGGCAGTTATGAAAATTATTGACTCGAGCCCGCTCAGCTTACGGTCTTAACCTTTTTGTGTCTGTTTTTTTTTTCTCCATCTCTGGTTTCACCTATTTGCCA
Organism: Drosophila kanapiae; assembly: GCA_008042475.1. Taxonomy (NCBI): domain Eukaryota; kingdom Metazoa; phylum Arthropoda; class Insecta; order Diptera; family Drosophilidae; genus Drosophila; species Drosophila kanapiae. The sequence goes on from VNJM01000232.1 coordinate 1,355,078, forward strand.
TGGCAGTTGCGGCTAATGGGCTAAGTGCAAGTCTTGGCCGCAACCGTAGTTCCAGCTGATTAGATGATGCCCCTAGCTGCAACGATGGACTGGAGAGTTCGGGTTGAATGTACCCAGCCGAGGGGAGATTTTCTATAAAGGAAACTCTGGTCTTAAAACGATGGGTGGAGCCGCATTTAATGGAAATTTAATGACACTCATGGTACTAGGCGTTAGCTACTTTAAAGGCTGACACAAAACACTTACCTGCTCCAAGTCAAAATTAAATCCTTCATTTTCTTAAGATTTTATTTGAGCGGGACAAGAGGTGTGTTTTCCTAATAAAGTGTTTTGTTTCTTAACTTTAAGTTCATTTTATTATTAAATTGTTTTGATTCAAGCAAGCTCTGATACTGAAATAAAAGCCTTATATAACGTTTTTCCTTGGTACTAATTTTCCCATTCAGTTCTCTTATAGATCCCCTTTTTTTCTATTACAATTTCTAAATATTTTTCCACTTTCCATAATTTTTCGCACAAAGCCAAAGTCTAAGCTGGTTAACAGCTTTATTTAACTGGCACTCAATTCATGTTAACTCATTGTACAGATGTTTCTCTGGCAGAACTCAGGGGATATATATATTATCAAAAGAAATAAGAAATCAAGTTGTAAATGTGTACAGGTTTCTGCTGCATCATCCTGCTTACTACACTCTCTAGTCGCAATGTTCGCGGTGATCTATTCAAATTTCATAACATGTGTCAAAGTCAAAGCGAGAGGCAGTTAAAGTTGCCTTGGCTACTTGGTAATCCGGACCCCTTGCCAGTGCTCTGCAGGGGTAATAAGATATGCTCGGTTGGTTCCCCTCACAAAACACTGGAAAAATAACTAAATTCTAAACGAATCTGTATTTATCGAATTTGTAGCTAATTCTCTTGGAAGATACTTCATAGCTAGGAGATTCTATTAAAAATATTCGTTTTAAATGATGCAAGACATGAGGCTAATTTCATTATGTTAAATCTAACCTTTTTAGCTTCGAGTCTTCATTGTTTTTATATACTTTTAATTTGTTTTCTAGCAATTAATTAATTTACTTAACTTAATAATACTTAGTAACTTATTTATAGATATTTTAAATTATTATTAAGCCAACCCCCAAAAAGATCTAGAGAATAATTCAAAGATTTCGGTGGCATTTCTTCCCAGTGTGGCCAGCTCTGCGCCGCATTCTCGCTGATTGTGATTGGGATGCCTGCAGTGCGGACTTCGGCTACCGTTGGAATCGCAAGTTTCTGGTTTCTCCTTTTTCTCTGGCTCTGGCTCTGGCTCAGTGAAAAATTTGCCTTAAATTTAATTTTTTTTTTATCTTTCTTATTCGTTTTTCGGTTAGTCAGCTCATTCATGCTGCCAGGCTGTCTCAAAAGCTCCGTTATGGTGTGCAAACCAGTCCCAGTCTTAGACTCGAATCCACCACCAGCTTCTTCCAGTCTTCACTCGCCCGCCTTCGGTGCCCCTGAGTGTCAGTCCCCAGGTCTTTCTCCCGGTTGGCAGCTTAAGGTGAGCTGCATAGTTTCGGGGGGGATTACTTAATTATGAAGTGACTCGGACAAAAGAGGCAGCGACACCAGCCGCAAGAAGGCAGACTCCTTTGGCTTCAACTTCCTTGGCATCCTCGTGTCGCCACTAAAACTTTATCATTTGTGCCCTTTCCTTGATATCCTGTCGCGACTGAGTTTTTGGTGCGGAGAGGTAACATTGAAAGGCTGTCAGAACTTAAAGAAAATGCTGACTTTGTAAGAATATTAAGACTGCTATATAGATGCGAGTTCAGAATACAATATATTTTACATAGTTTTAGGGGGATAAATATTTTAATAATTTTAAATTACTTATAAGAAGGCCTCCTTAAACTTTGGTATGTATGTTGACTTGAAAGCAAGGTGATATATATCTTGCAGGCATTTTATGATCCTCAGTCAGCGTATTCGATATTCACCCTTCTCCAATACTGCTTCTCCTTGCACAGATTCCATGTATTTTTTATAGTCTCCTTTTTTTTAGGTCTTTGCATTTGTTTTAAGCTTATCAGCGAGTACAAGTATGAAGCACCAAAAAATTGCTGTAAGCTTCGCACAAAAAATATGACATTGACAGACACTTAAAGCTGCTTAGTGGCGTTTTCAGATAGCTGCAACATAAAAGTTGGTCTTCTGCTACATTTTTTTTTGTTGTATTTTCTTTTTTGTCGCAGCCCACGATGGGTGCAGAATTTTTGTAACTTTTCCTTTGTGGATTATTTGCATAGAAAATGCTTAAAGCCTGACATAAGCCCCAGCTGCTGACAGTGGGCAAGGAATTTCATTCTGCTTTAATTAGATAATTTGTCCGGGGCCCCCGAGGAAAGTTGCCATCTATTTTTTCCGCATTTTCCCCTGACCATGGTCACGGTGGTCGTCCACACCTGAGGGTCTCGCGAATTTGCATTGCTAAGCACTTGCAAACATTTCATTATGCAGCTTAGCGAAATATCTAATGCAGCCCAAGGGCAAAATGCAAAAAAGGAAAAACTGCCCCCCGCCCCAGGACCCTCTGAAATATATAAGTAATGAATGGAAAGAACGTAAAGAGGATCCTCATCTAAAGTGGTTTCAGGCGGTTTATGGGTTGCCATAGGAAGGGAGGGGATACTCTCCTTTTTGCAAGGCCTAACGATGAGGCACTCAAAGGAGGTAAGGAGCTATTCCAAGTCAGGGTTAATTGTACTTATAATACGCAAAGTAATGTTCGGGAAGTGCGTATAAATGGAGAGAAGTCAACTAATTAAAAACTATTAGAAAAGCAGAGGAATTCAGGCAGAAGTTCACGAATTAAAAATATTAATAATAAAGGACTCAAGTTCTTAAGAATAATAATCCATAAAGTAAAAGAAAAACTTATCTTCTATTATCTAGAGGGCAGTACTTATAATTATGATAACTATTAAAGCCCATTTTGCTTTCCTTAACGGATTTTTCCACCGCTTAACTCTCATTCCAATCCCATTTGCCCATTTTCTCCATCCCTCTGTGAAATATTACAACGCAAAGTATTTTCAATTTAGAAAATAAGCAGAAAATGACATGCCATGCATTTCCCAAGCACTCCTTCCGCTTTTATCTCCCCAATGACCATTTGATTCTTGCCACCATCCTTTTTTGCTGCTGCATTTTTTGTCTGAGCTTTGCTCTCTCTCTTCTCTCACTTCAGCATTCTGCATTTTTATTTAAGTTGGCCTTAAAACAATTTTATGACACCGTAAGTACAAAACAAATAAATTCCCTGGTCACTGCCAGCGGACACTGCACGCTTCGTCCCTAATGCCCACTGCATTCATCATGCGACCCGTTGGCCAAGGTCCCTCCCCCCCGAAACAAAAGCAAGGAATATGATAAATAAATGTAAGGCGAAAGGGAGGAAAAAATTGGGAAAATGTTTTGCCACAATGGGAGGAGGGAGGCGGGCTTCAAGGCGAACTGCAACAGCGAAAGTAGCGGCAGCTACCAGATGGTGAAATCAGTAACATTTTTAAAATAAAGAAAATGCTTATAGAAAATGGAACAATAGATGGCTGAGCTGAAGGAAATTGAATGCTTTACGAAAGTCTTTATTTTCTATTTATTTATTTAAAGTAATTAAAATCGGTGAACAATAAAGTAAGGAGTTCATTCGGATAATTGCTGAAAGAAAGGTTTGTCTTTGATTTTCTATTTATTTATTTAATAAGGCGTATTTTGCATTTTATTCATATAATCAATTTTCATCTATCTGTATTAATATTAAGTATTAAGCTATTACAATGATACAATTAGTAATTGCCCTGCAAACCCTGAGAATTTCCTATGTCCAGTACAATACCAGCAATTACCTTTTGCTGGCAATCCCATGATCTAAAATGCTGGCATAGGGCTGAAGGTCTTCCCGCAGTCACCACAACAAGCCGATCCTTAATACCCTAAGCCGGAGGATGCTGCCTCAAAAAAAATACAAACAAAAAAAGGGAAAGAGTGCAGCTTGGGACTTCATAGTGCCGCAGAGCGGCAAATAAGTGTGCGCGCTTTCGGGTTGATTTATACGTTCTGCCCCGAAACGCCCTACGGAGACCCGCAGGGATATATGCATGCACACACACACAAACACACAGGGACAATATATCTGGCTGCATCTGTAGCTTGCACTCGCTCAGAGCCAGATTTCGGTGGTGTCCTGCGGAAAGCCCTCCTCCGCGGAGAAAACTTTTATTATTACAGCGCGCGCTACGAAAATGCGTTCAACGATTTCGGTCTCCCTCGGAACTTCTTCTTCTACTGTTTTTTTTCTTTCTTTTCTTTTCATTTCATCTTTTTTTTGTTTTTTAATAAAACACGCAGCAATAAAATTCCAGCTGTGTTTACGTGATTGGAAAACGATTTTCCATAGCGGCGAGCATGAAAAATTGTTCGCACCAAAACGAAAATAAATAAAAAGAATACAAGAAAATCGTTCGAAATTTGTTTTTTTTTAAGCTGGACACAAAAAATGGTGTGAAAAATGCAATGGAAAAATATATATATATGGAGAAATATTTTCATATTTTTATTGCGAAGATTAAAAAGATATTTCGGCTGGTCGAATATCAGGGAGGTGGTGGGCAGTATATATTTAAGGCCAAACCCAGCCTCCACCAGCGCCATGCATTCTTAATGGCCTTGTAAGTTTTATGAGCGCGCTGAGAGCGAGGAGTCAATAAATTTTCATTACCTTAATTCATGTTTTATGCACGCCAAAAGTTGAAGTAGCAGTCGAAGTTGCTTTGAGCTGCCCTCAATCTGGAGTTTCCTGTCTTTTTTACTTTTTGTTCATATATCCCGCATATATATGTATAAGAATTTATATGGTGGTCAGCTTTTTCTCTCGACTGCCGCCGCTTCACATGTTAAATCCCAAAAATTTATGATGCTGTGGTCAATCTGGAACATATGGCTGCCGTTGTTCCTCGGACATCGTTGCTCCTTTCTTCTAGCTTTTTGGCAGCTTTCGGCCATAAATTGTTATACAAAAAAACAAGCAGAAAGGCGAAGAAAAAAGGGTTACTATAGTGGCTCCTTTTCGGGTCCCAAAATTTGGGGTTATATTTGAGGGATTTTTATGGGTAAAGTTGCCGTTGATTAGGTTTTTGGTTAAATAAAACAACAGCTGGCAGGAAAAATTATGGAAATCGAATCCAATTTGCTGGATTTAATAATATTTTCAAAAAGTTAAGCCAAGTGGCATTTATCTTGAATGTAATAGTGGACGAACTTATAAACCTTACTCTTCATAAGAGATGTATTTGTATTTTTAACTGAGACTAGAATATGCTGCATCCCGCTGTACCAATTGCATAGTTATTTTTAAGGACGCCTAGCTATAAAGTCCCACAAAGACTTAAATTTTATATGTATCATATGTCAGCTACCAAACAAAATTTATGACGACCAAGGACACCAAATAGGAGTAGTAAAAAGGCAGTGGCTTGAGCATCCTACCTGCTCGTGTGTCATTTATCATGTTTAATACCTTTGAGTGATTATGGCAGAAGCTACCTGGCGATACTCGACTAATATTTTAGCATCTATCTCAAGCTGTGCCTATAACTCAACGTAGATGAATTATTCACGGCCAGCTTGAATACTTTCCTGAGCCTGTGGAAAGCCAATAAAAAGGGGAAATGAATTGCAAACTTAAAGAGCTTACAAAAAAAGGGGGAAACTTGCACGAATACCTGGAAAGCCCGAAATGTGATGTAAATCGTCAGATAATAGTAACTAAAGTGTATAGTCGTATCTTTCAGAACATTGCCTGCTGTTTTTTTTTGGCAACGAACTTTGGGGCTTATTGAATTATCCGATTTGTGTATCAATTGCCAGTCTAATGCGAAAATAGATTGAAAGCCGACAACCAAAGTTGGCAACCAAACCAAGGAACTGCAAATGCAAATGCATTCGAGTGATTTAACTAGAAACTCACCTGACGATGCAGACAACAAAAAACTTTATGGCCCAACTTCGGCAATGCCTCTCTCAAATCAATCGATAAATGATATGTAATCCCCAGTTGCAGTTGCAACTGCACTCGCATTCGTGTTTTGAGGGGAAAAGCACCAGCTTTTCTTGCAGCAGATGCGATGCATCCCCTGACCGAAAACTTTTAGCCATCCATTCCAGTGGGTGGAAAATTTTGTTACAAGCCAAAAGTTTTGCTCACACGGGATATAAAAACATGGGATACATAGGACCATTTATGGAGTATGATTAGAGGACGACTGTAATATCCTGTAACAAAAATACAGAGATTATAATGTACATTTTAAGAGTAAATATAAGTTTACTTTTATTAAGTAATTTCCACGACATTTTTATTAGAAGTCGTTGAGTGTTTTCACGTTCTATCTTCTTCTGAAACGTTTAATCTTTAAAAGAAATATATAATGCAGTTTAGAAAATATTTTAAAAGTATTTCTTAGGTATTTTTATGGAATAATACATTTTGCGTAAACTGTAGACTTCTTGAAACTAAATAATGACTGTTAGTAAGGATGTGAAGTAATAACAGATTAAATTAAATCTTTTTAAGAACAATCAAACATTATTATTCGCAATAAAGATGACAGGACGAAACTAGACACTTCCTTTGCTAAATAAAATGTAAAAACGTCTTGCACAAATCATGAGCCCTTCGCAAAATACATAAGAAAATAGGATCAGGAAAAGAAGTAGAAAACGGGAAAATACAAATCGAGTCGAGTAAAAATGTTTAGGTAGCAAATGCGGAACGTGACAACTGCAACTGTGAAAGTTTTTTAGCCCGCCCCGGCCTCCGTTCGCATAGCGTATACGACGTGTGGCACAGTGGGAAATCCCTTGACGCTTCCTCAGCCATTTCCTACCATCGCCACACTCACTTTTTGGCCTTCTCCTGGCTGTTGTGTCTATTGAGCAATATGTTTTATTTTTATCGCAAATTGGTTGAGTTGCAGGCCAGAAAAAAAAGGGAACGAAAGTGAGGGAGAAAGTCTTGGTTTTTTATGCGCATTTAGTGTGTCTTTTGGGTCGGGCTGGGGTTGTTTCAGTGACAAAGTAGTCAGGCCTAAAAAGCGTCAAATGCTCAACTTGAGGCAATGTCTTTTATTTAGCCCGAAGGCCATTGACACGCACGGTGTAAAAGGAATTTGTCACTTGTGGGGGAGGGTTGTCTCTTACACTTAAAGTAGATTACCAAGGGAGTACGGTATATAGATATATATGTTGGAATTTGTTTTGGCCTTCAGATAGTTCCATCTTGTCGAGTTACTTTTGCGATTCAACAAAATGTAAGTTGATAAGCGAATTTCGGGGATGAATGGCGAATGGTAATACCTTTGGGCCCAAGCTTAAAGTAAGTCGGCTAACCTGCTTTAAGGTTTAAGTAAAACTGAGTATAAGAGTAGGAGATCGTACTGAACCAAGACTTTAATCCTTAACTGATCGCTTATAATATATTCAAAATATATATACCAAATGGAATAGTGTATATTTAATTAAATTTTATCATTCGTAATCTACATTTGAAGCTCCATAACCCAGCCTCTATCCATTGCCTTTCACTGCTTTTTATTATGCTCATCAGCAATTGTGTTCCCAGGCATTCAAATCCTTAACGGGCGCATTCCTTAACTTCGCATCTAACCTGGCTAAATGGCGCGCACAAACACACAGACATAGATACGGCCTCAATGGCCTCGATCCCAACTGCCAGGATATTGGCCATCTTCCCGCCCAACCTCGGACAGAGGCTCACGTCTCAGCGCATCCCTGTGAGGGGATGTCAATGCTAGTTATAGACAGGAATCGCAGTCGCAATCGGAGTTGTCGTATTCTCAGCCTGTTTATATATATATTATATATACATATACGTATATGTATATCTCTGAGGGAATTTTTCCAATTTTGCTGATGGCATTTTAGGTGACACAGAGATGGAGAAGAGAGTTGGCTCCTTGGAGCATTGTAAGGAGAAGTCATCTCGTTGGCCTGTCTCCTCTTTTTTTTTTTATACAGCCTGCCCGGGGTCCTTGATGTGATAGGCATATCAGACAGCAGACAGTCGAGTCGGGGAGGACAAAAATTGATGGCACATTAAATTGGGCCACCAGAACATGACAACGCTGGGAGTCTATCAATGCAACATGGCAACAGACACATGGCCATGTCAATGGCTCAATATGGAATGGGCCTTTTATTGCCCCTTCAAGCAGCCAAAAGGGCGGGAAGTGTCAAGTAGTTACTTTCTTTTTTTTTTTTGCCAAAGGGAAAAACTCAATTTTCTGGCTCATAAATATTTGTTTAAACTCAAGCTTTGATTCACTTTATTTTTTTATTTCTGCCTCGCAACGAATATTGCTTTCCAGCTACTCCTTTCTTTATTTTTTTCCAGGAATTTGCAGCATTCGTTTTATGAAGGGAGTCGTGCGGCAGACAGTCATGGTGTTTTTTATTTTGCTGTTTATTGATTTATAATGTTTGCAAAATATAAAAATATTCTCCGCATAAAAATACTTTGCATATTTTTTTCGCTCGCAGGATATTTGCACAATCGTTTCGCTTCCCTTTGAGTTGAAATTGGATTCGTTTGATTGATGGGCAAGCGTATTAACATATGTACTCTCTTATTTTATTTGTCATGTGTGTGGGGTGGGGAGCTACTTTTTGCCTCGTTTTGTTTTATATTAAATATGGTTTATTCATGTTGCCTCGTTTTGTTGATTGTTTTTATTTCGACAAGTCAATTTGGATGGCAATAGGGAATATTTATTGGCAATTAAATGTAATTCATTTTCAATGACTGATTTATTGTTGATTAATAGTTGGAGCTCACCTACTTATTTTGATGGGAAATTATCAATTGTGAAATTGTGATTATAAATGATTCTAACTGAAATCAAATGGGGAAATCAATTTTTGGTCATCAACATTTTGGTTTTTAGTATAATTAACGTTTGCTAGTTGCTAATCTTTGCCTCCTACGATTGCTATTATTATTTACTGTTACTGTTGAATACATCAAATATTTAAAATAATTTGCTGTAGCTTAATATCAGCTCATCCTTTTCCCGTTTTCTTTATTTTCCTTAAGGCTAAATACTATTATCCGTTTTCTGTTCCTCTCCGACTGGTTTCTGGCAAGTTTTTCGTGGCCAATTAATGCTCACTTTTGGACAAATTTCCCAGTAGTTTTGTGGCAATTTCCTTACGCTTTTCCACTGCCATCCCCAACCCCGAAGCAAACAACTAATTTGGTTAAGGGGAAATTGCATTGTTTACTTTGAATGTGGTTTCAGTGGTGGGAGTGGGCTGGGAAATACATTTCCCCAGCCGGCTTAACATTTCTTTAGAATTTCGTATTTACTTTGTTTTTTTTTTGTTTTATTTTTCGGTTTGGTTTTTGTTTTGCTGTTGACTGTTTGCTGTTGCTGCGAAAACTGAAAATCCCCAAACAAGCCAAAATCATTAGCAACAAAATTGCACGCCGCATCCCGCTGGCCTTAACATTTTAATTTAATTTGCGCCAAAAGCAACAAAAAATTGTATATCTTGTTTTTTTTCGCAGCTCCCTCCCTGTGTTGACATTTGTTGGTTGTTTTTCGTTGTTGCTGAAGGGGTGTGAGAGGTACATTTGGGGATATTCCTCGTTTGCATATTCCTTTGTTTTCACTTCTCTTCCACGAATTTCTCTGGCATGTAGTATTTTTTTTTTTGGATTGCATGTCTCGTCCTGTGGCAAATCCTTTTTCGCCCGTTGTCACAATCAGGAAAGAGTACAACACACAAACACACTCACGCAGCTGGGGGAAAAGGGAAAAGGTATGGAAATCGGTAAGGGAGAAAATTCCTTTGCCCGCGCGTTTCTCTTAATGCGCATTTGACATGCAAATTTATTTAATTTTCTGCTCGAAATGTTATGGCCACCTATCCCTCCCATAAATATCCCACCGTGCTGACTGCTACCATAATTTTCCAGTTGCGCTTTTAATTACGCAGCACACATTCCTAGATAACCGTACGCCCTTTTAAGTTTAAGTTAAGTCAAGTTAAAGCTCACGCAAGGCGTCTTAAAATTTAGTAGATAATAATTTAAGACTAGGTAGCAATCAGAAATATAACTGTAGACTCTTATCAATCCCGATAAAGCCTTTATTTGTTTATTAATTAATATCAAAAATCATTTAAGAATCAACCCTTTACTTCCTTCTTCAAAGTTTTTGGCCGGTGTAGACAGGAAATGCCGGAACTTCTCGGCTTTATGCCGCCGCCACCCTTATTTTCCTCCCCCGATTATGTTTAGATATTTTTGCCACACACACACACGGAAACTCTGCAGCGGATGCGGAAGTGTGTTTATGCCTTTGTGTGCGTGTGTCGGCGGCGGTTTTTGCATCGCCTCCTTAACTCACCTCAATCTCATCTTTTTTTTTTTATTACCGAGCCCCTTAACCCCGCAGCTGCCCTTGTTGCTGGCGAAAGTTGCCAGACGCCAAAGCCAGACGGGAAATTCGAAAAGCGAACCCAAAACGCGTCTCATGTTGCAGGGGCGACCCCGGGAATATTTGAGCTTGTTATGATTATGCCCTAACCTGAGCTGGGACATGGCCGAGTCCTTGGGGAATAATCACAAAGCCTGTCCTGCCAAACCAGAAACCAGAAACAGTAGAGGCAACTTATTCAGTAAAGGAATTTTATTCATGTCGCCTAGGACGTGTTTTAGGGGTAGAATTTGAATAGCCTTTGTAGAAACCTTAAAAAATCAGATTATTTTATAATTAATTCAGATAAAGGCCATATTTATATTAAGATATTGTAACAGTAATTTGTTCTTTTATTATAATGTAAATTTGATCATAATATAAACCTAATTTATAAATCGTTGCTTGCGAACTTAAAGATGAAGAAATTGTTTAAGAACTTATATGAATTATTATCTTAACAGAAATAAATTCTCAAAGGCGCAACCTTTTAATTTTAAAATAATTTAATTTAAATTAGAAACACCCTTTTTCCAACAATTGAAAGGTGTTTTAAATGGTTAGTTTTTTCCCTTAACCTGGTTATTAAAGGAACTAACTAACAAACTCCGAGTCTATCTTTACCCTACCAAAAAAAGGGCATTCATTTGTTTCCTAGACTTTGACTTTGACCTCTCCTGTTTACACTCTTTAGGTGGCCGAGTGCTTCCGTTTAGAAGAAGACTCCACACCGCCTACCTGCGAGTCGCCGTTTGATGTTTTGTTCGGGGCGGCCCACGTGGCGTATGAGCAACGCAACCCTTGGCCAAGGTCCGACCCTTTCGCTTTGACTCTTTCCACACGTTTTGGCCATCAGGTGGCGTTAATTTCGCAGTCAGCACACGTTCTGACCCTTTGCCGAAAGTTTCTGGCTCAGGCTGAGTTTGTTTTTTGTGTTCGTCCTTCTTTTTCCACATTTTTTTTTTTTTTGTTTTGTGTGCTGCTAGTTTTGTGTTTTGGTCTGCCATTTTTCCAGACGATATGTTGCCGCCGCCGCTGCCGCCATATTTAATTTGTTGCAAGTTGCCAGAGCCTTCCGATGGGAACTCACATTTATCTGGTGGAAGGGTTGTGTCGGCCTGGCTTCCGCTTTACAATGTTACTTTTTATTTTCATCCTTTTCCTTTTCATTTTATATTTTTTTTTGGCTAGCATCAGCTGTGGTCTGGCCCTTTTTCGAGGTGGCAAATGCATCACAACATCGAAATCTCTCTGTCGGCCATAAAGCCATAAATTAGTCGTGTGGCAAATTCTCAACACAGGGCCATAAAAAAAAGAAAGCTAAGTGGAGGGAGAGCTAAGGGCAAATGAGTTTAATCTAATTGAAGTGGCTTAGCTCAGCTCAGCTTAGTTCAGGTTTCGGGTTCAGATTCGGGTTTTGGGGTCCAATCAGAGGATCAACTTGGGTGAGTTGTGTTAATTGGTCAAGGGAATGCTAATCAAATTTGCTCACAGTGTATCCAAATTGGGGGGAACGCTGTTTATCCGTCTCTGGGGAAGGCTTAAGCTTAGTTGGATTTTTTATTTGAATAGGCAGAGGAATGGCTATAGCTTGGAGGATTTAAGGCCCACATATGTAGTTTTTGTGTTGCTTTTGAAACTATTTAATAAGTAAATTAATTTATGAGCATTTACTATCAAGCTATTAGCTTAATTTCTGGAATTCTAATCCCAAAAGCCCGCAAATAGTTGGTGTTGCGTGTTAACCATATTTAACCCGTTCCGCTTGAACCTTTTTCCCTTACCCTAGCCCAAATCTTAAACGTTTAAACATTTTCTTGCCAAGAACCTTAGCCAACTATGCCTCGTCTCATAACTCCCACAACAATGTATTCAATTAAAGGCAGATGAAGCCATGGAGAACCCGGAGCTGCCACAGAACCCGGACCAAAATGAAATGCAACCAGACCGAGTTCTCAACACCAAACCAACCGAAAACTCTGTAACGCCCAATTAACCAGCTTGTCGACAACTTTGCCCAGCTTCCCAAACTCCGTTGGCAACTCCACTCCATTTCGCCTGTCATAGGAGCCCCCTTCAACACTCACAGCCCCCCCGTGGGTCCTCTTTTAAAATCATCGAGGATATGCCCTCGCGCCTTGCATGTAAATCAAATGCAGTTCAAAGTTGAAAATGGGCCGACGAACAACAGGCGAAAAATCTTTGACTCCCACTGCAAAAGTTGATCAAATCTTCGCAGCAACTATCCCTGCCTTTTCCCTCATTCGCCGACGAAAGTCGTAAGCCAAATCGCATAAATAACGCCCTAGGCCAGGGCCAAAAACCCCCCATTTTCCGCAGATTTCCACGCTGCGTCCGTCCGCGTGGTTGTCCGTTTTAGAGGAGAGCACGCGTAGGTGGGAAGAACCGCACACATACATTTCCGCAGCTCATACTTTGTACACTCGACAAAAAAGGAAGTCTCAGCTATATACTTATTTTGAATATATTTTCCAGCTCAAAAACATTACAAAAGCAAGAGATTTTGTTGATACTTTCTATCTGTTAAAGTATTAATATTTTCTTTATTATAAAAAATACTTTAAGTGCATCCATTGCCACGCCTACGGCAGTGCACATTTATCACGCATACGCAGCGTATGCTGGTTAGCCAGATTCTACCTCCCCGTGGGAGCAGTGACGGAAGGGGAGGACGATGTTGCATTGCCTGCGCCCAGCGAATTGCAAATTTCCGCTGCCCAAAAGCGAACGCCCGACGACCCCAAACCACGAAGGCAGTCAAGGGGCAGCCTTAACCAAATAGAACCGCAACGAACTCCGGTATTCCTGACCTCTAGCCTCGAGGGGCAGTTGGCAAACGGGCGGCGGTGGGCGGTGGACGGTGGGCGGGTATGCAATTAATTATGCCCGCGGTCGGAGAGGTCATAAAGATGGTGGAGCGCGATGAGGTTGGGCGGTGGTGGGCAGCTGTCCATAAGAATTGCGCTATAAGTTATCCGAAGCAAATCAAATGTGGCAGGAAGTGTTTATTGATAGTTCGGGAGGAGCACTCAAAGCGGTTTTCTTTTCGTAGGATGCTATGGGAGGGATCTTATGCTGCAGGGAAATGAGTGTAAATAAATTTCTTAAAAAAAAGAATGTGATAAAATATTATAGAATCCCCATATTTATTAAAATACAATGAATAAACTTCTTAATTCTTTATTAACTGCATTCTTTTGTAACCCTTTTTTATTAGGCTTTTACGGTATTTTAAATTTCAAGGTCTGGACCTTTACCATTCCCTTTAATACTTCTATTACCCCTTAAAATCCAGCCATGTCATGCAACAGTTTGAGGGGCAGCCGGCAAACTTAATGAGATTCCGTTTTTCCCTTTGATTGATTGCAGCAAACGATGCTTGACCAATGCCCAGTTCAAAATCCATTTCACAGCCTCCATCCACAACTTCCCCCATCCTTTATTTTCCAGCACAGGCTTCGCTGGCAATTTTTCAAAAAACGTAATTGAGCTTTTGGCCGTTGGCTGTTTTTAAGTAAATAAATGTTTTATTTATGAGAACAGTCTGGATGGCGGGCTAGGAAATTTACGAACAAAACTGGACAGTTTGTGAATAACGCTCAAGGCATTTGTGATTGCCCAAAATGCCAGCAAATGATCTGTAAAAATTCGAGTCCCGAAAACCAAACCAAATACTGTAAACTTTTAATCAAGAGAAGATACACTTGAGGGGCTTTGGCCAAGGGCTTTTACATCTAATTAGAAGGAAGTGAACTCCGAAAAGCGGGCTGAAGCGTCACCCACGGGTCAGGGATGTCAAGGGTAACCTTTTTTCCAACTTTGGGTACAATGATTGGTAATATATACCTAATAAAATATAAAAAAAGGATAAAATTAACTGTGGTATTTACTTTTATATAACATTTATCCTTTCTATATTTATACATAAATATTTGCCACCAATAAGAACTTGAAACTGGCTACAGTCTCCTAGATGTATTATTATTATTAACAAGTAAGTTCTACAAAATTTAAGGTACTCTTAACCGAGAACCCAAGTACCTTAGATAAAGATTTATGTACCTAAACACTTGGCATCACTTTTTAGGGAATACTACTGTTTAAAGTTGACATTTCACTTCGGTTTCTGTGTGTGACGACTCTTGGCGAAAGTTTTCGCCTGCCACGTGACCTTTCTGGGGTTAAGAGTGGGGTTTTTCCACTAATGTGACTTGAGACGCCCACTCAAGTCGGTGGGGAGGATTGGGGGGATTGGTGCTTAGAGGGTCAGACAAAAAGTAAATACTTGTATTTTTCTATGTAAGTAACTGAAAACCCTTTTTATGGCTTAGGGCCAAGTCCCTTTTGCATTAGCCCATATGTGGGTCCAGGGGGGTTGTTTATTTTTTGGCTTGCCATGCGAGACATGACTGAACTTGTGCGGATTGATTTGTTTATCCCTCGTATTTTGTTTGGCTACAAAAGAGTTGGGCTGCCTGCCTTTTTCCGATGGGAAGTCTCTATAATCACAGGCTTGAGCAGTTATGCCAGAAAAAGGGAAAACAAGAACCACTCTAATCAGTCTAATTGGGGAAAGAAATCAAGAGGGAAAACCCTATGCAAACCCCAAATTAACCACAATAAAACATTAAAAAAAACTGCACTCGGAGAAAACATAAATATATTTTAGAGTATCTCAATAAAAGGTGAAATTTTAAATATGTGTATAATATACAAATTGCAGAATAGTTATAACTTAACTAACTAATAATAACTACCTTTTATTATTGCGCCTACTAAACCTAAAAAGCACGTGCGCTTCTGGTCGTAATGGCCACTTGAGTGTACTGATTGTTGTGCATCAACGTCCAAGAAATGATGGCAAAAAGCAAATTTATTAATATTAATAAATTAAAGCGTTATCTGTGAAACCTTTGATTATTTTATATAAGAATTTTAAATCTTAATAGTTATACTAAATGTTTAAATTTCATAAATTACTAAATTGTCCGAAGCCGTCAGGTTAAAGTTTTTAATGTTAAAAATTAAATTTTCGAAGTCTAAAATCAAATCTAATTATGTTTTCGACCTTATTTTTTTAAAGTACAGAAGCTTAACAAAATTATAGTTCTAATTCGATAATTGTCTTCATTAACTGCATTTAAAAAAGATGTCGGAATCCCCTTATTAACTGTCATTAAAAACAATTACTCTAAAAAAAAAATACATAGGTGAGAAAGAGGAAGCAGAGGCAGAAAATTCAATTTTACTTTCGCTTATCTTACTGAAGTTCATCTGCATTCGGGTATTATTCCTCGTCTTTATTCCATTTTAATTACATTAAATTACATATTCCAAAAACAGGCACGGGAGAGGAGCAACAACAGCAAAAACACTTTCTAACAAGCGAGTGGGAGCGCGACACATAGAGTGAGGGAGCGGCTTGCAGAGGTAATGCAAGAAAGAGACACGGAATAACGTCAAAGTTCGTTCACTTGTAAACATAAAATGAGCGGCAACTGCAAAAACAACAACGATGAGAGCCAAACGGAAACCGACTAACAAACACAACAACAATGGGACAAGAAGCCAAGACAGTCGTAAACTGCGAGAAAATCATGGTACTGAAAATCAGACAAAATTAAAATTCATACCTTTAAGTACGTAAAAGTATTTGTGTATTTTTGTTCATAAAGGAAAGCTTAACATTTTATTGTATACATTATATTAATATTTGTTATTCGAGAATATTTCTGAAATTTCGCAACATTTGTTTTAAAGTTGTTATACCGATTTTATGATAACAAAAAATGTTTATTAAAAAAAAGAAAAAGATTGCTAAATATCTGTTTGTAGATTTATTTATTGAACAGTATTAAAATGTACATTTGTAGTTACTATAAGTATTACTCATTACTATAATTAAGAATTAATAATAATAATGTAATAATTAATAATTATATCTCATATATACATACTACTATTTCTTAAAGTGTATGCATTGTTGGGCGGAAGAAGAGAAAGAGCGACAGAGAGGCAAGATGCTTTTTATGCGGCCCCAACTTTGGCGCTTTTTATTAAACAAGCCGACGAAGTGTAGAAGCAAAGAATAGGCAATAAGAGAGAACCCGATGGAGGTGGAGGTGGGGCGAGCATAAAATGAGAGCGGAGAAAAAGCCATAGAATTGAACAGTGCCGGCTAAACCGGTAACACTTGTTTATCGCAGAGAGCCTGCGAGCCAGAGAGTGCGGCGGAGAGTGTCAATTTTATGTTGCCGAAGGAAAACATGTTAAGCTAAGAGAGGGAAAGAGCGAGTCCCGATCGGAGGAAGGGTTCCACAGGTGACAAAGACAAAAGACTGGAGCCTCCTCTAATGTCATCATTATTGTCAATATAACAAGTTTATTGACTGGCGGCAGATGCTCTCAGACCCTCCCCAGCCGCCGCCATCTCCTTCGTTTGGGGTCATTAGAGAAATTCCCGGCATAAGTTCTCTTAACTCATGCTAAAGCGCAGATTAAACGCAAGTTAATGACTTAATTAACTGCCGGCACAAAAAAAAGTCAAGCAACCGGGGCATACAAACAAACCAAAGCGATAGAGATACTAGATAAAGATAAATGATAAATGCAAGTGCGCTGAGAAATGGATGGTGATAAAAAAAATTGTCGCAGCAAATCAAGGAAATGAACGCGTGCAAATATGCCCCAGAGAATTGGAGCGAAGTAAAGGGGGAGAGGAGTAATTGTCAGAGGGCTAACGTCCTATAACGGCACTAGCGGAAACAGACATTAAGAGATCGAGAGAACAATGGAAACCGCAACGGTAATCGATGAATTGATAAGAGATGATAAATCAGATAACAACACTGAATTACACTACAGAAGTCACTGTTAAAATAAGCTTCATTTTAACATCTTTTAAATATATAGCATTTCTGTTGTTTGTTCATTTTATAACCTAGCTGGGAGTTATTATTTTGACCATAATTCTTAATGAATTAAATGAAGTAATTGCCTAAATTCATAAATTTTTTGTTTATTTTTTTGTTTGATTATTTTAGTTTTGTCTCTGAAAATAAGTGCAAATTTTAATTTATTTCAAACATTTATTTAGTTCTCTTAAAATTCTGTAAAGCCTTATGTTTTTCCAATGACAATTACAATTTATTCGGTAAATTTGAAATAATTGTGTCCTTCCTTCGAAAAATTATCCCTTTTTATAATATACATATATATATTTAAAACTAAAATATAGTTAACAGTACTTATTATTTAACCATTTGTTGATATTCCTTCAACCTTATTCGTTTTTTTTAAGCTAATCAACAGGAGAGCAAGATTTTAAGAAGAGCAAGCAGTGCGAAGGAGACAGCATCCAAAACAAATGGCATAACGACCCTGTCCTTAACCAAGTTCTCTCACGCTCTTGCTCCACCACTTTATGCTCTCTCTTTAATGAGAGCGTCAAATTCAAGGTCGCCCCAAGCAAATGGAATAGCTGAAGAGAGAAAGTCTCAGGGAAAGAGCGCATATTCAGCGTGAGAGAGCGAGCCGTTTTGTACACTGAAAACGTTAATGCAAGAAGTCACCCCTAAATCGAATACAAATTTTCTTTGTGAGAAATTCTATGTGTGGCTATAAATTTGTTACAGAAATTTCTTGCTACTTATGTAAAGATCAAAGTTTCTTACGAATAATCTTAAAATTATGGTGATAACGAACTAAGTCCGAGGATATAAACATGCCATATTTAAATAAATATTTTAAATAAATGTATTTATAAAAGCGACTCTATCCCAGCCAGTTTAGGATTGAATTATTTTTTTTTGTGTAGTGTACGCGCGCCGTGTGTTTTGGTACTGCTTACTGTCAGTTGGCCAGTCGTTCAGTCCCACAGTTCCTCAGTTTGTCAGCGTATGGGTTCACTCAGTTCCTCAGTTCCTCAGTTTGTCAGCGTATGCCCTGCCGTGCGGTTGTGCTCGCGGATATTATTTCGAACTACGGCTTCGTTTCGCGATTTTTGACGTAAAGCTCCGTGCAGAAGGTGGACTGCGGCTTTTATTCCGGGATTACGGTTATTTTACCGCGTTTATTGAAGAAGTGTGAGAAATACCAGATAAATAATTGGGAATTAACGGTACTTCGCCATGCTAAAATTTGAAGAAGAAAATAAAGAGAATGATAAAGTGAAGTCCAAATAAATGAATTATTAATAAAATCATAAAAGGCGGAAAGGAAAAACGTACATAATTTATAAACAAAACATAGGTTTTGACAAAGGAAAAATTTATTTAAAGCAAGCAAAAGTTGGGAAGTAATAAGAAAATAAGATATAAGAAAAAATAAATAAATAAAAAGGAATAAGGAAAGAAAAATAAATAAAGAAATAATAAATAAATAAAAATAAAGAGCGAGAGCAAACGAGCAAGAGATAAGGCGAAATATTTATTATTTGCTAATTAAGGCAAAAACCAAATATTTGCCGCCGGCAAATGTTTAACCGGTGTTAAGTGTTTCGTGGGAGTGAAATTGATTCAGCAAAAGATATCTACAAAAATAATAAATAGAAATAATAATCAACGAAATAAAAGTGCGTGTCCAGAGTTGAGCAACATGTGTGTGTTTTAAGAGAGTTTCCAAAAAAAAAAAAATTCAAGGCAAATATAGGATAGTTCTTTGACAGAGTCTTACGAGAAAGATTCCAAAATGTGGCTGCAGATCCTGTTTATATTGCCCGTCCTTATCCAAGGGGTTCAGCGTTACGATCAGAGTCCCTTGGACGCCAGTCCCTATTATCGCAGTGGCGGCGGCCTAATGCCCAGTTCCGGAACCGAATTGGATGGCTTGCCGCACCACAATCGTTGCGAACCCATCACCATATCCATCTGCAAGAATATCCCCTACAATATGACCATTATGCCAAACCTCATTGGGCATACGAAGCAGGAGGAGGCCGGCCTGGAGGTGCATCAGTTTGCGCCGCTTGTTAAGATCGGTTGCAGCGACGATTTGCAGCTGTTCCTCTGCTCCTTATATGTACCCGTTTGCACCATTTTGGAACGACCCATTCCGCCCTGCCGATCGCTCTGCGAGTCCGCTCGAGTCTGTGAGAAATTAATGAAGACCTACAATTTCGAATGGCCGGAAAATCTGGAGTGCTCCAAGTTTCCCGCACACGGTGGCGAGGATCTATGCGTGGCGGAGAATACTACATCGTCAGCCTCTACGGCAGCCACACCAACTAGGAAGGTCACGACAAGGAAGCACCAGGTGGGCGTGGAGAGTCCTCATCGCAATATCGGATTCGTTTGTCCCGTTCAGCTGAAGACGCCGCTGGGCATGGGCTATGAGCTGAAAGTTGGCGGAAAGGTAGGTTTTATATTGATAAAAATATGTTAAAATATTATAAATAAAATTAAAAGAGTAGAAGGAATAATTAGATGAAGGGGTGAACAATTTTAGGTATACTTAATAACTTTTATAATTATTAAAAATATAAGTTATACAAAATTAATGAAAGAGTCTTCCCTGTGAGATATTATTCATCTTTTCATTACCGTCGGCTTTTGGATTTAAAAACCACATCACAGTGATATTTTTAATTTCTCAAAACACTTCCCTTTAAGCAAAATAAACCCAAATGACCAGCAGTTTTATCTAAAACATCAATATTCCTGGAAGTTTATCTTATTTATATATTGTGTTTGACCCCATGTAGGTCAACAATTTTTTGTATGTCTTCATTTGAACTCCAAACTCAATTTGTAGAGCAGAGTTGAGTAGGAAAAAAAAATGCATATCCTGTTGCGCCAAGAAAACAATTTCCAACCACCAGGGAAAACAGCAGGAGGTCCTTGCCAAGCCAAAAAAAAAAAAAACAAGAGAGAAAAGGAGAGAAAGAGGAGAAGGCCAGGGATACCCGCATTCTACCTGCACCGTAGCTCACAAAAGATGGTTAACAACGTCAGGTAGATCGCTTCTTTGGCTTCGTTTGAGGAAAGGCAAACCAGTTCTTTTTCTCGAGTTGTGTAATTTGTAATGCCTGCTTAAAAATATCCCGAAAAAAAGCTACATAACAAGAACCGAAGAATGTTTAATAACTTGAACTGCAAGCGGAGGGTCAGCCTGTTGCATTTTCACGTTCTTTAATTAATTTTCCGGCGCGTTTCCTTCTCAGCAACGGCGTTTCAACAGCTTTATTTTTACATTTTTTTTGTTTTCTTAAGTCCATCAACTGACTGATTTTCCACAATTTATTTTGTGTGTGTTTGTTCTGGATGAGTAATGATCATCTATGTGTTTCCAATGTTTTTTTTCCCTATGATTTTTTCCCTCTGCTATTTATAGCCGTATCTTTCGTTTTCTCACTTGTTTGCTTGGTGCCATGTGTAAAGCGCATTAAATACTTTGAGGCAGGATAATTCACACTTCCCTCACTGTCTGCTATCTGGCGGATACATGTGTATCTTTTAGCTACTTTTGCTATGCGATTCTGCTGCTTTTTTCTTTGACTCGCCGATTTTCTTTGCTTATTATACCGAGTACTCGAAGGGTATGAGGGTTTATTTGTAGAAGTTTATGTTTTTCTATCATTTCTTGTATTAATAAATGTTAAATGTGAAATATTAAGTATTTTATTTTTTTGATTCGCCTTTTAAAAAACATTTTAACTGTAAAGATAAAATGTACAAAGAAGTGTAGAACTCATGTTCAATATTAAGGGTATTTCAAGGTTGGGACACATGCTAGATGTCCTTGATTGCTCTCGTTTTTCTCTGCCTGTGTGGTGTCATCCGCCGCCTTTGTTCCCCGTGCTGTCCTCCCGCCTATCCATTCGCCATCATCATCGTTGTCAGCATCTTTGGTTTAGCCGGGGAGACGGAGACCCCGTGCTTAAATGCCTTTTGAGAGCTGCGTGCGAAATTTAGCAGCTTGTTTGCCTGGATTGCATTTAGCTCACATCACGACGATTGTCTGCGAAATGTATCTGTAAAAGCATCTGCAAATGTATCTGTATCTGAGTGTTTGCGGTGCTTTATGAGCCAGATACCTAGGTCGCTAGCTGCTGCGACTGTCTCCACTAATGATAATGGCGCAGTGTGAGAGCGCGAATTAATGCTTATTGGATAGATAATGATCCGGTCATATAAATATAGAAAATGGAATGCTGTTTACAGCTAAAACGGGGCTAGAAATTCTTTTTTTTAAGGGCTGTCTTGATAAGCATTTATTATCCAACCAATTTTTATTATATTTGTAGTTGGTGTTCGATTACAAGAATTTTATTATCAAACAATAAAAACCAATAACACATGTTTAATATTCAGTTAAATAAATTTATGTATAGTTTAAAATGTATTTAAGATTTAAAAGCATCCAAGAAAAACACAAAATATAAATAGCAAAGCATAAATCATTAAAACGAGTCAAATACATAATCCCTAAAATAACATAAAAGCTTGACACCTCAAAACGAATTACAATATCCCAAAGGCAACTCTTAAACATTTTCTGCAAGCTGCTTAAATGTATTAAATATTAACTCTATTCATCTGAGCCTCATCTATGCATTTTCACTTCTCGATTGGCTTGTCAATCATCAGGCAAACCTTTTTAGACTAAATTAACCAGTCACTCTCGTTGAAGTTTGTGCAAACAAAAATCTGGCATACAAAATATGTAATTTCGGAAATCAATTACCCAAACCAGACCGGCAAAATACAGAACGACGAATTAGAGACAGAATAAATGCCGAAAGGAGTTAGTTGAAAATTCTGTTGGTTCTTTGCTAAAATAATCGTAGACCAAAAGCCCCAAAAGGCATGAAAAACACAAACCTCAACCCTTTTCCTGCCTCTGCTTGCCCTTTTCCTTGTCCTTTTCTTTGCCTCGATTCCCATTATGCGAAGGCAGCAATGCGGGGGCAGGAAAATCTGTTTTCCGTCTGAAATGAAACTGAGTGGAAAGCCAGGCAGCCAGCAGTCATAAGAGGGCACAATCAATTACAGAATCCGTTCACAATTAAAAGTCCTGGTCCCATCCTTTTGAAATGAATCAATTTGGGGCCTACAAATAATCCTCAATCCCGCCTCTAAATGCGTCAAAAGCGTTCTAAATGAGGCTTTTAATGGATTTACGATTTCCTAAACAACCAAACTGAAATCCCACCTTCCTCCCGCCCCTTTGCCACGAACTAAACTGTTGTCCTTTCGCGCTCTTTGATTAATTTATTTCGGGGCTGCCATGGGCTAGGTGGATGGGCTGTGGGTCAAAGGGTAGGGCGTCTGTCTGGCTTCCCAGTTGTCTACACATGTAGAGCCATCAATCGGGCATTGGCCCGTCGGTAATCTGTTTGCTCCAAAAAGGTTTCGACGTCGTCTAAATGGATGAAATTTGAGGGAGATACGCCATGGAAGAGGATAATGATTGCCGGAAGGAAATAGGGAAGCTGTGTAGGATATTGGGGATATGTGTGCACAGGATAACCATGGAAACTGAGTTGGGAAAATGTCCCTAGTTTTCCGAAACAGATTTCATACAAGAATTTACTTACTGGTTAAAGTCTTTTCCTCAACTGTGTTAAGTCTTATTTTTACCCCAAACGATTTTGTCTAGACTTACAAGAGCATTTATCACTGCTGACGCTGAAAAGCTCTTAAGAACTAATCCCTAAACTACTCGGCATTCCCTGCCAGTTATCAACCTCATCATCGGCAGCAGCTCATCAGCAACAATTCACAGTTAAGCCCCGGAGATAATCTCTCCTTGGATTTTCCACCCAACCGCCCTGTATTTCCTCTGGCAATCAAGTGCAATTTATCCCTTAAATTGTGCCTTTATATATATATATATATATATGTGTATTAACCGAACTATGGCGGTCGGCTCTTTTGTTTATTTTGCCATTTCTGTTTTTCTCCATTAAAACAATAATCCACTTTATATATTTCACGCTCGATCTGTTCAATTTATAACCAATATATGTTAAGCTGATGACGATTACTTATTTATTTTTACACGGATCTCATACAGACACACACTCACACACACACATTCGTGGAGAAATAGCAACAAAAGCATCGTTTTCAACTCAATTAATTTGCCGGAGGGCTGGGGAAAATCTACTTCCGGCTACTTAAGCACAGACAAACAATACACGATATACAGGGAAAAAAGGAAGGAGAAAAGCTAGCGTGTCCGTGTAAATCCATAAAAATTACCAGAGAATGGGAAAACAATTTATCCTTCCCTCTCCTCATCTTGGTCTGGGACCAAGGGCGATAAGGACAACGCAAGCGTTTTGTTCGACACAAGACAATGTCCATGCCAGGACATTGTTACTGTAGCCAATGACAAGGAAAAATCCTAGTGACATCGAAAAACGAAAGCTGAAGCTCAAAAATAAAATATTTACCAAGAAACTCCAAAATATTTTAGAAATTGTGAGACCCACACAGAAAATACTCTCCAGTTTGGGGTTACAAAGTCACCGATTTGACAACAATCTCCCTGACCGATTTTTCGTGTCACAACTCAAGAGCCGCCCACCAGAGGCTGCTTTTGTTTTTGGAATATATTTTCATGCCCCATTGGTATCGGGATTGTTAACGAAATGCTAATGCTGCTTGGCTTTGACTCTTGGCTGACAGCACCGGACCAGTTAAATATGTTTAAATATTTAATTACTGCCAGCCGCCATTAAATGACAGTTCAGTTGGCGGCCAGCACAAGCCATTTACCATTTACATTTTACCATTTACCATTTTGCTTTAATAACTCCGGCTAACCGCACCCCAAAAATGCAATTCACAATTTGGTTGACACCTTTTACGGCTCCCCATTGCCGTTTTTCTGACTCTATTTTGCTTTTTTTTTAGAACTGAATGCTGTCTGGTTGCACATTGAAAATGTGCCTAGAAAATATATATATATCTGTATAATTTACACCAAAAGTGTTGAGGTTGATGAATCTATCGGAAAGCTGTTACAAAATAATGTGTGGATTTTTTGTACGGAATAAATTTGATGGAAAAATACATACGGCGTTATAGATTTCGAGAATATAATTCATGACTAGCTTCAGAAAAAATATGTACCATTTCAGAGACCTTATTTATAACCTTATAACCTATACTTTTCTATAACAAAAATCGACATATGTATGTACACTTTATTTGCCATCCAATTTTTTTGCCAAAACTATTATTTTTCCCATCGAGTGATTCCCGCTTTTGTTGGCTGAACTGGAGCATGAAACTGAAACACACATATACATATTCGCCCATATTGTTTGTCCCTTTTAATCAGAGAACTAACTCTCCTTGCTGAACTAAATCCCTGACAGCAAACACACATAAAACGCCCTCGAACCGAACCCACACACTCACATCCTTTTGCTGGGCTTTTTGCCACAGGATTCTTTCAATGAAGTGGCTTTCATTTGCACCTACGTGCACCGCAGCAGTGCTCCAGTTTGAGCCCCTCCCTGGCAGCGCAGGCCTTACAAAAATTTGACACAATTAAAAACAAAAGGCAAGCCAAACACACAAATGTCAACCTTAGAAGGAGAAATCCTTTTCTTCTGCACTCCATCCTTGTTTGCTGTCTGTTTTGATGTTTTTTTTTTTTTTTTTTGCATTGTTCCGTGAAGCGCTGCGCCATTTTACGGATACTTGAGATACTCTCAGATACATTATGCAGGACTCGCTCCGCATATGTAAGTCAGTGAGTCTGTCTGATGAATTTATAATGCCCATTGTCTGCCAAGGCCCAGACAATGGCCAAAGCAAAAGTAAGATAAAGGAGCTACATAACTCTGCTCGGGCCAATAAACAGAAATATTAGGGTCGCCCCCAAAAAAGATGGCTGACTGACTGACGCACTAAGTGGTCGCCAACGCCAACTCCAACTTCAATATATTTAAATTGAAATCGAAATCCTTGGGGCTACAAATTGCCTTCGTCAGTTAACACCTCGCAAAGACCCGACAGCAAGACTTAATTAAAAAACTGCACAGAAATGTGGCAAAAAGAAGCCACGCAGGCGCACAAAGTCCACAAATGGAATGGCGCGGGGAAACGAGTTTTGTTGGGGACAAAAAAAAAAAATGAAAAGGCAAATCATAAATTTTATGCTCCAAACTGAGTGAAGAAAAGAGGAGCAGCCGCCACAGACCCGTCCTGTCCGCGTGTGGGTCGAATCGGGTTTGTATAAGGTATACATAACATATATATACCTTATATATGGTATACGGCATATGGCATATATGCTAGGTGGAAAAACAAAGTTGTTAAAGGTTTATGGAGCAGCGACAGGCAGCTGGCTTTGGAGTAATCAAAATGGGATTCATTAAGAAGGATCTGGCGTGGTCCAGGCCATAAAGATAATGTCTTGCGGTAATCCTTTAAAGAATGACTGGAATAAATACTTAAAAAATGTGCCAATAAAAGGGGGATAATGACATAGGACAGGATATATAAAAAAAAAATTGCTTTAAAAATTAGCATGTCCAAGGTAAAATGTCTTCGAGCTCCTTTTAAAACCTTCAGTTTGGTTTTTAATACCTTTGCCATGTATAACTAATTAATTTATTTAATTCTTTGAAGGCTTGATAGCTAGAAAATAAAATATTTCATT
Organism: Drosophila kanapiae; assembly: GCA_008042475.1. Lineage (NCBI taxonomy): Eukaryota > Metazoa > Arthropoda > Insecta > Diptera > Drosophilidae > Drosophila > Drosophila kanapiae. The sequence goes on from VNJM01000232.1 coordinate 1,381,255, forward strand.
AATCAAGAGCAGACTATTCGAATAATACAATTATTAGGATGAGGAGGTATTATATGCCATAAAAGGCTAGGAGGTATTATATGCCATAATAAAAACATCTATCCAATTAATATTAGCTAACAACAAAGATATGTTTTTTATTATTCCATAATACAAAATCCCTCGATCAACACGCGATTAAAGATAATAATCTGAAATTCTTCACTTTTTCCAAGCTAAGCTCCTCTTAACATTCCGATGGGAATACAAAAAAAAAAAACTTGCCTTGGCCAAATAGAGAAAGTTCTGGTGCAACATTTTGCAGACATGCAGAGGAAGAAAAAAATAAAACGTTTCTCGAATACCAAGCAAGCAAAAATCATTCAATTAACGTTAAAAAAAAGCACATCCCCCACACAAACACAACCATTAGTTGGATATAATTTAGCTCCGTAGTTATGGCCATAATGCAGCTACTTAAATGCAACTCAAATCTGTGGATGCGAGCGCGGTGGGGGAATCTCTGGCGGATGCTTTACTCAAAAATGCTGACAGTGGCTATTAATTAAAGTGCAGACACACACACCGCGTGGAGGAGAGGAAGATCCAGATGAGCAGCTGACGACGACTACAAATGGATAGAGATCGGGGCAAAGAGGGGCTATCCGCGGCCATAACAAGACATTTGTAATCATCTTCAATCATAACACAGACATTCAGGCACGGACTCTTAGTATTTGTGAGTGTGTGCGTGTGTGTGCCACTAATGAACCAACTTAAAATTGTCATAACTGTAAATCATCTTGGACTTATGGAGCGTGCATATGTGGAGCAATCAGTTAAGGCCCTGAAGAAGACAAAACATATGGCATAGTAGGCGTCGAGGTACTAAAAATGCATATGACACTGTCAGGAAAAGGGGGAACCGTAAATACTCTTGGGTATTAAGGGAAAAACTATGGAAAGTGTGGAAATATTTCAATTAATTTCGTAATTAAAAGCTTTCTATTTAAGTAGGAATACCTAAAATATAGTTCTTAACTTTAAAACACATTTACAATAAGATATATTCATCTTATTTAATTTTTTACTGTCTATCCAGCGCTACTCCTCATTAAGTAAATATTATTCAGCGCGTTCTTGGAACTAATAATATATCTTTAAGACAAAGATCCCCCTTACTTTTAATTTATTGCTGCTCCAAAATACTCAACATAGCCAGCTTACCCTTTTTGACAAAGTTCAAGGGGTAAGATAAGCCCGACTGATAAAAAAAAGACTAGGTCGAGAGACCCAAAACAAGTCTAGATGGATCGCATTGATGATGATAGCCATGACGAGGCTGATGATGATAATTGTGATGGTGGTGCTGCATGTTGTGTCGGCCGAGGGCCGAGACTCGAGATTCGAGCATCTGGAAAAGGCCAAATGGTGGGCAGCTCTTCTGCCTCTTGGCCATTGGGCTCTGACTCTGACTGATGCTCGGATCAATCATGCGACACTTGGCGTCTGGAATTTGATTGTCGTCGCGTTAATTACAATGAGGCAATCGACGGAATGGGTATAGGGGCCAAGAATGACGGAAAATCATTCCGATTTCCCGGCTGGCAAACATGATTTGTGATTTGTCTGGATTTATGTTTACGCAAAGTCAAATTGCGTTCTGTGAGATAATTTCCAGCTATTCCCTCGGCCCTCGGCCATTACATGTCAAATGAAATTTTCCCTTTTTTGACAAGTGGAAATTGTTTTCGTATTTTCCCCCCCTTTGCGTACGAGTATAGTGCGTTGCTATCGAGATTTGCGTGACGCGTCACAAAACTTCGATTGTCCCTGACATGGCAATGGGAAGGTCTCTCTCTTTTGATTTATGTCGGGAGCCATAAAAACTAGTTCCCATTTGGCCGGAGGTTAGGTCGTTGAGTTGGCCAGGGAGCCAGGGAACCGGGGAGTTGTGTTCACATTACAGTGAGAAATTCGGTGTAATTTGGCGCATGTTTTTAGCTAAACGCTTCTTATCAGGCAAATTGGTTGATTGGCTGCCTGTTTGGCCAGGAGAAAAAGAGATGGGGGGCTTTGCATGTTGATGAATTTTTGGCGTGTGCGTCGCCCGAATCGTGACCAAATTGTGTTAGGTTTACGAGTTTCTGTAGCCCGGGTTACGGCTTTACGTTTGTTCATGTTTTTCCTCGGATAAAATACACCCAGACACGATAGATTCGCTCTTGTTTCTGTGGGAGTGGGTGAATAAGTCAAATGTTACAGTGAGCCCCATGAAATGTGCATGAGGTTATTTATGTGCCAAAAAAAGGAAAGTCGTGGCGAATTGATGGGATGTGGGTCAGGCTTGGAGCCGGAAAAAGCCAGGTCAAATTTAAGGGACTTGGAATAAAATAAAGTAGGAGTTTCTTGTAAATATTAAACGCTCAATAAGTCGAAGTTTAAAGTCTGTACTCGTTTATAAAGCTCTTCAAGTAATACATATATTTTAACAAATTTCTTTGAATGCAACTAACTTCCTTAGTATTTTCTGTCTCTTTCTCCTCGATCTGCATTCTGATTTCTCGCAATGCACTCTCTTGAAGGGCTTTATGCCTGGCAACCTCAAGGCAAACCAATTGAAATATTCCAATAGCCACACAGGCCTCAAAACTCAAATCTCTGGCAATCAATTAGAGGCCTCTTCCTTCTGCCATAGAGAGCTCAAGGCCTGCAAAAGAACCATTCCTCATGCAATTAAAAACCGAGCACAGTGCCAGGCTTTAATTGAATAACACGAGCAGGAATAAGAAAAGCACCAGTAGAGCAGCCCACAAAAAAAAAATTGTCGTAAAACGGCCACAAGCCCATCGAGGATTGTCGATAGCACGATGTGTGTTGGACTATCGTCCGCTGTCCTGTCCGTCTGACACGTGTCTCAAAGTAAAGTTTAATTTAATTAAAATCTCGGTACTCACTTTGGGTGAGATTGGCAGAGGGAGCACTGCAGATCATCAGCAGCACGCATGCCGGCCAAGCAAACACAATCAGAGCACCTGCAGACACGGCTTCGAGTTGCAGTTTCAGCATCTGGCGAGGAGTAACTCATATCTGGTTTTAAAATACTTAAAGTGCGGTGTGTTAAAAAAAAAAGGAGAAAAGAAACTAGCCCGCATAATAGCTCTCAAGGGTCTTTTGACTGGTTCTTTAGGCTGATTGCGATTTATATGGGCTTTTGGATAAGTGGTTTCTCAAGTAGAGGTGTAATTTTGAACTAGGGTGAACTTTTTAATTAGTTTGGGGCTTGAGGTAAAGATAAAATGTAATTAAAGAAACATATTTTCGCAATATTCCTCTTCATATTAGATACATGTTAGGGTATTCAAAAGCCAGCGTTTAGGCTTAAAATCAATGTACTTTCTTTCCGAACTACCTTAATATTCTAGACGCTTGGCTCAAGCTAGCCAGCACATATTCACTTCCCTTTTGCTTGCATAGCAGGTGAGCAAACAATCGGCCTGAATGCTGATTTTTTTTCCCTTCACCAACTTCCGTTGCGGACTGGACATATTTTTGTGGTCAGCTCCCCACCTGTTCTTGGCCAGGTTCCTCAGCTGGCTCCTTGAATTTGTGCTTGACCAGCATTGCATGCTGGCCTGGCTGACTGGCCACCTGTCAATGCGTCGAGTGAAAATTGCTGGCCATGTCAAGACAGCCAAGGTCCTTATATGGCAGTGGGCCGGCATAACGCCTATGGCCATCGAACTATTACCAGAGCATTATTATAATGTCCGGCGAGCTAGACCGATTCGCGCCATTAATAGCTGTTTTTTTTTTATGGTCTGCCACTTTTTTGTGCGAAAAGATTTACAATTAAAGTTGGCGATTAAATTGCTGCGATAGCCTTTTGCCTCGATTACCAATATATATGCCTTGCATTGATTATATTATTTATAGAGTGAAAGCCCCAGCAGACTGGGACTCGATCGATGTCTATCTCGATCGATCTGGCCACATTTATCTTGGGCATATCGCCTATAAGTGTAACTTTTAGTGCGTAATTTATGGCCATCGGTCGGTCTGTGAGTTTATCTTGAAAGGAAATTTGCTCGACGATAAAAACGATAAACGATAAATGTTTCCCGCGTCTTTTGGCGTTTGGAGTTTGGCGTTTGTGTCAGAAATGGGAGGGATAGCAACGAAATCAATTTGCCATGGCTAATATGGGTTAAACGCCATGATTTCTATCCGATTTTTTTGTTCGCTATCAAATTACAACTCTTGCAGTTATTTAGCGCATTTATGTGCCGTTTTAATGGCACAGTACAAAAATATTGGGGGGTAGCCGCATTTTGAAGGTGAAATGAATGCAAATTGCCGCATTTTAATGGCTGCCGATAGTTGAAAATTGCTTTGTAGGTTCGGCTGGCTAGCACTTAATTTTAGACTTTTAGGCACTTTTATTATTATCTCTTTTGGTTTTAATACAATTTTTATTGTTGCGCCATAATATATTCAAGTTATGGTATACACTTTTCAGTTACCAGTTTATTGGCTACCAATTTAGGTACCGCTAAGTCTTTGGAGATGGGGTACGCTTTGAATGTTTATTTAATAACTACAAAAAGCAGAAGTCTTCCTTAGTAAAATGTATATTCTATACAAGTGTTGTACACTTCTAGGAATTATTAATTTTTCTCACATTTTAATATTAAATTATAATAATAAACACGTCAACTTCATCTTGTAGTCGAACTTCCTGTTAAAATAAATTCCCCATCCAGCACACCTAATACTTCCTTTGGTACAGTTTGACATCCAGATTAGATACACTTAAGAGCTCACTTGGGGGCCTGGCTACCAGTCACTAGTCGAGCACTACTCCGATAGCCACTTCCTTGAGCCACTCGGCCCCACCGAAAGCCAACCCCATCATTTATAACTGTCAACAGTTTTTGTTGGCCCAAACATGCCAAGTTAAATGCAGGAGAAAAAAAAAAAGCAGCACACACAGTAACTAAAAAAAAACCGCATCTAATATTTAAGCCATCAGTGGAGTTGGCAATTGCCACTCGACGCCGGCCAAAACCCCACCCTCCGTGCTGGCCGCTGCGCTAGACAAACAAATTATGGTTTCTGTCAATAGAGGAGCTTTTCTAAACCTGGCCCAGACAGTGGAAAAACAACGAGAGCCGAGCAAGTCAAACAGGAACGCGGGCGAGATGCACCCACAGTTGCAGTTGCAGGAATCGGACACTTGACTGATGTCTGGCAAGGGGCAGGAGGCGAATTTAGATGCAGTTTTTTTTTTCTCTTCTCAACCATTTTCCACAGCCCCTTTTCTTGACAAACTGTGAAAATTGCCAGCGGCCAGTTTGGGGCAGCAGCCAAGAAAGCAACAGGCAAACAGGCGACTGGCGACTGGCGACTGGCGACTGGCAACTTGCAACCAGCAAATCACAGACCGTGCAACATGTTGGACTCCTCGCCAAATTGCAAATTCTAAACCAAGTCAATAATTGCCATAGGAAAAAAGGTCTGCGTTGTGTTTTTTCCTTTTCAATTTATCCAAAATGTGTTTTTGTTTTACCTTTTTTTTTTATTATTATTTAGCCAGATTTTTGTTGTTGTTCAGTCTATGGCCTCAGGACAATTTACAGAGAGATATTCAGGCCAGGCCAACAACGAGTTTGTCTGGATTTTATTTTTAGTTTTCATATCCTGCAGCAGTTTTTGTGCTTAGCAAATTATTTTTTCGCGTTTTATGGAATTCTTTTTTCACTACTAGTTGCATTTGTTCGATTTGATCATTTGAGTTTATTTTTGTAGTCAAATCTTTGCCATTTAAAGAGGATCGTGTAATGAAGAAAATATCAATCAATATTGTACGTAGTTAGCTTTTAAACTCTTGAAAGTTGTGCAAAAATACAGATCTGCGGTGTATAATTTCGGAATGATCTCTTTTTATGTAAGCGTTCACCTTTTCCCCATTGCTCCACAATCGTTTTGTTTTTTCCCTGTCCAAATTTACATACAATTTCTGTGTAGTTTTCCTTTCAACAAAGCTGCAATTTGCATTTGACGAATGGCCAGACAATGGGGCAAAAAAAAAAAGTGAACTGGAGTTAAGTGGAAATCGCAGTGTGCCACTTGAAGCGTATCCCCGAAAATAAAGGGCGCCCGGCCCCAAAGACATGCCTCCTTTGGGCTATATACCATCCGTTGGCATAATTAAAAACGTGCTAAGCGTTTTAACGATGCCCGGTCACTGGCGTCGGACAACTGCTATTCTGGTGATGACGATGATGATGGTCAGACATCTCTCCTCCCCGTCCCTGTTTCTGTTTCTTTCCCCGACTTTTGTCTATAGCCAACGATGATATGCTGGTTTCAAGTGCTTCAAACACACGATAAAAGCAAGCGGGCATGGAATAAGTGTTCAATTCAGCCTGGTCTCTCTTTCTTTTGCTTTTCTTTGTTTTTTTGTTTATTTATTTTGCATTCTTTTCATCTTTTTTTGGTTGGAAAATTGAAATTCTAGTTTTATATTTGTTTTCGAACTGAGAGAAATTTTGTATTTAAATAATATATATAGAAAGTATAATAAAAATGATTTTTATAATGATTAATAGAAACTGGACGTAGGACATTTTAAATTTAAATATTTTCTGAAGCAGACATTGGATAGTATAATATCTTGTAGCAACAAAACCGAGGTATCTTAAGTTTTATATGTTTATTAACTTATTTCTGTCACTCTTTTTTTTAGAATTATATTTCCCATATACCTTTTTTTCAGTGTATATATTTTGGTTTCTCTCGAGTGCTTATGCCACCGTTAAATGGGAAAAAATGGAGAGGGATCCGGGCAGGCTGCAGACACTAAGGGAAGTGCTCTAATGAGATGAGACTCGGGCCCTGGACCTCTGCGAATGCCTTCCCCCCTCAAGGCAGCTGGATTGCATGGCTTTTATTTTTTTTAATTACGAAAATTGGATTTTTATGTGCAAGAGGTGGAGGGGCTTGAGGAGGAGGGGTAGCTAAAAACACTTGACATGCATGGTGACGATGAGTGGCCAACAGGTCCACCAGCCACATCCAACTCTCGTTTCTCCAGCTCTCAGTTCTCAGTTCTCCGGTCCAATTTCAGCTCGAAATGAGAGTGTTGAAGCCGGTCCATTTGATTTTTTTATATCTCCGCCGGCTTAATTGAGTTGGTGGTGGTGATGACTGAGGGGAGTTCAGCTCCTCCTCCTTGCCCCTAATGAAATTAGGTTAAAGTGGTTGTAAATAGGTGAGCGCATATAAGAAGCACAGAGCCAGGAACTCACGTTCTCTTTCCTTCGCCTGAATAAGTGATTCGACTTTCGAGATACAGCAGTAGCATTACAGTCGACCTGGTTAAGTGTCCATGCTGCACCCCCTTTGGAATCGGAGTGAAAGCCTGACCAAAGAACGCTTCACCACGAATTGCCGGTCATCTGGATTGCGGGGCGTACTGACAGAATGAGCTGGTTAAAATGCTAATGATAGAGGATAGCCTCGCTATGATCGGCGACTAGTAAAGTGGGTTGGCTGGCTAACAAACAGATCGTAACTCTGAAACCTCTAAACAAAAAATCGTGCTGTGAGTGCATTTGGGTCTCGGGTTACCGAAATTAGAAGGTATTGGGTGGCACCTTTTTGAAATGGTTCTCAGGTGAGGCTATAAAAGACCCGGAATGATTTACTATTTGGGTCAAAGAGGAAATAAAGCCAGAAGACTGCAGGACATGTATGGTGTTATTTCTGGGAAAATATAAAGAAAGAATAATTTAATGATTACTAAATCTTCATGTAATTTAAAGATTTACAGTTCCTATAGTTAAACACATGTGGATCTAAGTTTAGAATAGTTTCTTATAAACTTAAGTAAACTTAACTGTAAGAGTAAATTAATTATATAAAAGACTTTATAGCATTTACTATCCTTTCAACACCTTCTATTTTAAGCCAATCTCATCTTTTCACTTAACTGGAAACTTAAAACTTGTCACGCTGACTATGCTTCCTGTTTTAACAATGAAAAGGATCCGCTGGCAATTGTTGCTGCTTTAGGGCAACCCGCAAAAGGGAGCTCGGTGTCTGGTAGTTTATTTACCGCATATCATATCATGTTTCGCAACCAGCAAGCTCGACCACAATGTGTGCCATGATGATACGTGGGTAGCCACTCTTCAGATTCTCGCCCTTCCAGCCGGCTGTGTCACCCTGGCAATGGCACTGGCAGCCGCACGCAAGCTCAGGTCTCAGTGCAGTTCACGGTGTACCTACTACCGCCACTTCTCTCAGATCCATCTTCATAATGAAACGTGTCAATTTGCATGAAAATGATTTTTCCCATCTCCCCAGCTCGAAAGTGGCAACGTGTTCTTAAGCAACCCATTAGGGGCTTTCCCAGTCTCCCCCCCATCCTCGTCGATGGTGCTAGCTACTCCTTTAAGTGTTTTTTACGGCACGCTCAAAACTTTTTATGGCTGCCTGCATCCTGTGATGACTCTCCCGCAGACGGTGCGAGGAGGGCTTGGCTCTCTCCTCTTGTTTATTATTTAAAGCAAATTATCAAAATGCTTTTGCATATCGTAAAAAAGAAGGATTTTTATGTTGTACATCATTAAGCGTAATAATCTTGCCACTGAACGTGCAGGGACTACAGTTGTGGGGAGAGACGGAGAGGAGGGAACATTTTTTATGGCTACTAATTTTTAAGCTGATTAAAAGCCATCAAAATAAAATCAGGAATCTTCTTTGAGTGATTGTATCCCTGCGAGAAGGTGCACAGAATTTTGACGTTCTTCAGTTGATTGGGGAATCGTAAAACGTTGAAAGCATTTCGAGGGAAACATCGATAGCACTTGATAGTTTTTCCACGTCAATTTAAAAAACTTTTAAGTGTTTTTTATAATCAAAACAAGCTGAACTTTGTAGCAAAAATATATTATTAACAAGTAATTTGCACTTATTGCTTGTAACAAAGATATTAAAGTTGCTTAAGTCTCTTTTTGATTAATACAAATTATGTTTAATTTACTAACTTTTTCTATTTCTTATTTCTCATTTCAGGTAAGTCATCAAAAAACTTAATTACAAAGTTTAAACCCCGAATTGAGGGCTCCGAAGACTTTTGCATTCAGCCAGTGTGAGTAACGAAATCATTTCCACATCTACTCAAGCCTAATACCAAGCCGAGCCCCTGGCATCAGAAACTGTCAGAAACTTTCGCCCAAAAGCCAATTGGTGAAAAAGTTTTCCCCAGAGGGGTTTGACCCAAGACAGGAAGAGGGATTGGGTGCCCTCGAAAAAGGGTCAAACCATAAATACGAAAATAATTCGAGGCACTGTGTTAGTTGGAATCCTAATAAAAAGTTTTATAGAGTCTTACCTGTAAGTCCCCTAACTTGGCTAGTGTCAGCTCTTTTTGGCTAAAAAGTTTTCGCCACCATTATCTGCAATGAACCAGACGCACAATTCCTATTTTTTTTTTTCACAGCAATTACCAGAAACCAAAAATTCACTTGGAGTTGTCAAAACTTTGGCTATCTCCCTATATATATCTGCATATTGTCAGATGGCAAGGGTTTACGGAATCTGTTCGGGATTGTCTTCGGTTGAACAAGTTTGAAACAAACATTTTGTTGATTCTCGTCTCCCAATTTTTCGTTTTGTTTCTTTTTATTGTGACTAGGCATTGTTACAGGTGCTGCGCGGGTTTCTAGTTTCGGTTATTTTTATTTTTTTTGGCAGACCACGCAAAAAGTAAGCTTTTCCATCTCTCCTCTAATTTTCCTGCCGCTGCTGGGGTCCTGGGATGGCTTAATTTGCTTTCCGTGGAATGGAATATCTACGGTGTCTCGTTATTTTTATTTTTTTTTCTGTGTTTTGTTATGCGAACCATTGACTTTTATATCCAGAAACCCGAACCTCATCTACTCTGAAACAGAACCGAATTGAAGTTCTCTCTTTATTTTTTCTTTGGGTTTTTTGTGTGTGCTGCCGTACTTTTGGCTGGCACTGTTCACGCTCAAGTGAAGCGATGTTGTTTTTAGCTATTGCCTATAAATTTTCCTGTGGTCGTCGGTCTACGGGGAATGAATGGGATTTCGGGTTGAGTTAGTGTTTACTAGAAGGGGGGATGGGTATTCGGTATCGGTATTTTCGGTGCCATTTTTGGAGCAGCCATCCTGTTCGTTGGCCCATCGTCCTGCTGCCTTTTTTCCGCCCCCTTTTGTTTTCTCTGCTCACTCTTTCATTTATAGGTGCGTTGGGCAACGCATTTTTGCATGCCCCATACAACGCCCCCGAACGATATCCGTTGGTTGCCACCAACACCCGTTCCCCTCGTTCCCATGTGTTGACAAATGGCTTAAAGTTTTCGGTCATGGGTCGCGTCGAGGGTAAGCTGCCTTTAATTTGAGGCAATTTGTGGAGAGAGACTAGAGGAGATGTCGTAGGAAAAGGGGAACTAGAAAGAGAAATAATGTTTCTGGTAGAAAAGTGAAAAACAAATTGCTTGGTTATTGCGGCTTCGGATTTTTCTGTTGTCTTTGCGGAATAAATATTACTAATAATATTTGTTATTAAAATTCAATTATTGTTTTAGCTTTTTTCTTAAAATGTTAGCGGAGTATATTAATATTTGTTAAGTTATGGCTTTCCGAGTGGTTAATTATATTGGCTATAATGTGTAGTTTAATATACAAGAACATAAACCGCGTCCTTTCTTATTTGCTGCGACTGCTCTAGTGATGGAAACTGGATAATTATCGATAGCGATAAAATATTGAGCGCTTAACAGCACTCTGTATAGAAGCTCGGTAACACATTCGAGTAAATCTTTTAAATCTTTAAAAATTTCCCTTTAAATACTGATAGCTAAAAATATATACACCTGCATTATACATTAATTCCTCTTTTATGGCAATAAATTTACACAGTATCTTCTATCAGTGAATGTGCAAATTGTTTGGTTTCTAAAGCAAAAAATCGGTATTTTCTTTTTAATTATTTGGAGTATCATTTTTTCTTTGTATCCATCTCATAATTTAAAAAATTTGTCTCCCATTTTGTTTTGTGATAACAAGAGATTTATTAAAAACGAAAAGTTATAGGATAATTAATCAAACTCCGGACACAAATGCCTTCACATTATTTAAACGCTGTCCTGTCCGAACTTAAAGCACTCCCATCAGACAGAGCCCATGTATTTCTTTTTTCCATCCAATTTATTCATCGTCTATCAGTACTCTATCTTATTGAAAAGCAGAACCTTTAAGCCCCGCCAGCGATGACTGATAAATGTGGCCCGCGAGGAGGAGCATTCACAATGGATTCAATGCCAAATGCTGAATCACTTCCCCAGGATCCCCGTGGCCCCATATCCTCATTTCCCGCGCCCCGCAGCACTTCCTGGATGAGGGGTGAGGGAACGACTGAAAAGCGTTTCCTGTCCGAACGGCAGGTTGGGCCTTCATTAGCAGATAGTTTTCCATGGACGCCAAGCATTTTCCAGCAATTGAATATCCAGAGAGCCGCACAAAGCATTTGAATGTTGGGCTTGTTTTTTTTTTTTGTATTTTTCCCTTTTATTTGCTGCTGCTGCTGTTGTTGTTGTTGCTCGAGCGGAAATTAATGAGACAGACAGGCTTTTGACGCAATTTGATGCCCCACAGTTTCTGTTATTTTTTTCCTCTTTTCTTCCTTGTTTTTTTTTTCTTTTTTTATATATAAATAAATATTGAAATCATTTATCAGGAGGCACAAAAGGAATCGGCGGACGAGCAAAGCATGGGGTCACCGAGGAATGCGCGAAATCAATGAGCGATTGTGTGTCATGTTTTTTACTTTATTTTCTGCCCTGACCATTTTTTTTGTGTGCGTTATCGTCGGGGCAAAAAGCACTATACTCTCATAATAAATGAAAATAAATGCTGCATAAAAAGTCGTCGGCGACGGCTTTATCTTAGTTTGGAGCTCTCGCCATGGGAGATGCATTCATTGTTCGCTGGTACCGCAGAAAGAAAAAAAAAAAACAGAGATATATAGTACATAAAACCTTTTTTGTGCAAACAACTTTTCAATGGTAGTCGTATTACCCATGCGATTATATTAAGTCCGAAAATTAATCAAAGCATTGGGCATTAAGTCCCGGATTGCATTCACTAAATTGAATCCGGCTTAAACTGTTCAAGGCACTCAAAGAGCGGCTGAAAAGCTGGCTTTTAGATGGAAAATTTTATATAAAGAGCCATGAATGTGGGAAAGCTTTGATTGGAAATGTGTCAGTGGTGATATCAAAAAATACAAAAATGTGGATCTTTTAGAGAAATTTTAAAATGCTAAGAATTTAGTTTTTGTCATGATTATTGGGCAAATATTAAACTATTTATATTTATTAAAGAGGCTGCAAGAAAATTTATATTTTGAATACACTTCATGGGAGTATTTTACCCCAATTTCCTTTCATATAATTTGTTACCTGTGCGAAAAAATTCCTGAAATTCTAGGAGCTTGTCTAATTGCCCAATTGTGGTTTTTGGAATAATGCCAACCACACATAGTGAATCGTACATCAAAGCTTTGTCCTTAAGCTCATCAATTCCAGCAGTTTCCGCCATGGAGAGCCGTGTTCCCATGTCAAAACCCCAACCAAGCCCGCATGGATAATTAGGCTAACCTCACTAGAAATTCGCAAAAAGCAAGTAGTGCCAGGGCGGGGGGAGACCCTCGTGATCCAGAGAATTCTGCTGGGCGGCTGTCATCGTTGCGAGCACTGCTGAAATAAATACGAAATCATTTGTATATTTCCCGGAGTTTCGTAGTTTGTGTTTTGCGATGCTAAAACATTTATCGCTGTCGCTGGGCCCCCAGAGAAAGAGTCCAGGGAAAAGGCAACAGGGTCTGGGATGGGGACTGGCATGGGGATAGGGACTGGGACAATGCGGATGCGGACATGGCAAATGGTCCGGCAGGAGAAAGAGAGATGAGTCCAATGATTCCGATGAGCCTGCCGCTGAGCAGCTAAAAACTTCCCCATGGGCCGCAGTCGGTTTTGTTTAGACTGCAAACTGTGAGATAAATTGTGGTGTATCTGTATCTGAATCCAAGCGAGGCATCTGCAGACAAAATGCACAGGCTAACACTACCAACAAAATCGTGATTGTGGTAAGAACGTTGCCTCTAAATCAAATTGAATTTATTCTTTTAAACATAAAGGCAAAACTAATGACAAATGGGGGAATATAATGTTAAATAGCTTGTATTTATTAAAGCATATATTTAGAAAACTCAAAGCTAGAAATTTATTTAGTAAAATAAATAAAATGTTAGAGAGCTTATTAAACTCACAGTTGAATTTTCATAATATATTTAATGTACTTATAGTTATTTTAATTTTTATGTGGTACACTTGTTAATCACACGTTTTAAGTTGTAAATGTATTTTTTTGCTTTTAAATTATTTGTAAACTTTTTGGCCAAGTGCACGAGTTAAAGCCCCTCCACTCCATGGTTGATTACAAAGCACTGGCCAGCGTACCGAGAAATGGAAATGCACCGCTGCTGGATCCACCAATCCGCCAATCCACTAACCCATCCTATAACCCATCCGCAATATTCCCCTTCCCGTCTAAACGTCATCGTTTAAAGTGTTAAAATAAAAGCGAAAAAAAGGAGAGAAAAAAAAAACACACTGAACCCATGTTCATCTGGCTGGGGGTTTTTGTGTGAAAAATTATGGCAGCTGACTGTGAAAAATTGTTGCAAATAGTTTTCAGTAAATGTTTTCTTCTTTTTTTTTTGTATCTCCTGCTCCTCCTCTGTCGATAGTGGCGGCTTTTAGTTAATGCGCACTCGACTTAGACCCGTCCAACGTCAAGTGGTTTCGGTTTATCGGCCCTGGAACGAAAAATGTGGAGCCGGGATTATGCAGCCCAGCATCGATGGGATCGATGTCAGTCGGCGAGAGAGATGTGCACAAGTGCCTGGCATTCGCATTCGCATTTCGAGTGCGAAGGTTTTTGTATCTGACAGATTGCAGCGCAGGGACGGGGAGCTAGCAATATTTTCAATTTATACGTGATATGATAACTGAAAGTTATCTATCCTTAAAAATGGTGGCACCAGCAGGGAGCCCAAGCCAGCTTGATTGATTGTTTTGTTTTCTTTTTATTTTTTGTATACCAATCACAGAACACAGAGCGCAAGATAGACGTATTTAAATTGAATAAAGTTGCAAAGATATTGGTTAAAAGGGAAAGATTCTGCTGTAGAAGGAGGAGGAGGAATGATAAGCAAAATATGTAAAAAGGAATCTTATAAATAGAAGAAAAAAAAAGGAAGGGGAGTATACCAAGTTTTTCTTGAAAATATGATCAATGCTTCTTGAAAACTGAAGATGACTGTGAAATTAGTAACCGCCTGTGGCACTCCATTTAAAATCTACCACAGCCACAATGTAAGCTTACGTTAAATTCTAGTTTATTAAGGCAGTAATACATTCGTTAAATATATGGCTGAGAAAACTCATCACTTTGCCTCGCTTTCAGCAATGACATATCACGACATTCTCTCCCTTTTTTTCAAAAGAAGACTCGCACACAAAGCGATAATTTGAAAGCCGGCCACAGATGAAGGTTCCTCAATCACAGTTTGATCTTTCATTTCCTAGACATTTTGTCTCTCGGCACGAGAGCATTTCGTTGATGTAATTTGATGCGTTATTATTAAAATGATATATAATTTGCAGCATTAAATCGAGCCGGGCTTTATTCACTCTTTTCCCTTGGCTCGCCGTTCATAGATTCCTGGCACCTGCCATAACTCGTTGTTCTTGTAATTATAATGGTATGGTTGTATGGTTGTTGGTGTCCAGGAGCGATGGGAAACCGGCTCTGCGAACGCCTTCATCTAACTGTACGTGCCACAGTCTCAGTCCCAGTCCCAGTCCCGATCCCGATTCCGATCCCGAACTATTCCCATCCAATACTGTGGTGGATACACCGCAGCATCGTCGTTCCATCTTTGATATACGTGCATGTACTTCGGGAGCGTCCAGCGCACACTTTTTGCCGTTAGCCGCGTGGCTTGCGGCCTGTGGCGTATCTGTATCTCGGATGTTGCATGCCACAGACGCCATCGCCATCGCTGTTGGAATCGCCGCCGTCGTTTTAGTACGTCGTCTCGAAATCGTAACAGTAACAGGCTTTATGCAAATTGTTGTAATATTTTGTGGGTTCTATGTTGGCTTCTATTACACTGCGGCATGCCAGGAAGTTTGTTTTATATTTTTTTTATATCTTTTATTGTATTTAGAAATATAATAAAGATATGAAAATTTAATTTCACATTAAATAATTACGTTTTAAATGATTTATTGTTATTTATCAAAGAAAACCGTTATGATTCCTTTTATCACATATAAACCAACTTAAGCTAGAAAAATCAGTAATATCTTTATATCTTATATATATTATATCTTATCTTAATATATATAGCAAATTACTTATAACTTCTCCCTGACAATTAAACCCCAATTCGTTTAAAATCCTTTTCAAATTATGTTTTTCTCTGTGTACCATGATTTTGTTCTTATTGCGTGTAACCGAATATAGGGGGAGGGGATAGGTGTGGTGTGGTGTGTGTGTGTGGTGTTGGTGGTGGTGTGGTGAAGGGGGACGGGACATCAAATGGACCGTTGGCTGTTATGGGCTTATAGGCGACACTCCATGAAACCAAATTACCGTTTTGGTAGTTTGAATCTGACAAAGCTCATTGGGCATCTCACTTTATGGCTGCGACGCTCGGCGCGCCATGGCGGACTATTTACAGTCATCTTTGATATATGCCTAATGATCGTAGTTAAGCTGGGGATTTGTCACAGATGGAAATCTATGTATATGAGGGCGGAGGTGGCGGTGGTGGTACCTCCGACAGGATGTTCTTAAAAACCATCGGGGAAAAGAAACACAATTTAAGTATCTCCTCCAGCAAGGTGCAGCTCGTTGAATGGTTCGAAATCAATTAGTTATGGCTATGAAATATTTATTATACCCATAAAGGTGGCTGTGGAGAATCATATTGATAGCTGGTAATAATCATCTTTCAAGCTTTCGACCATTTTCCTGGTTTTAATTGAATTTTTCGATGGGAAATAAAGAGGAAACACCCTGTAATCAAGAGCGTCGGGCATGCAAAAATTAAAGAAGCATTTGTTTTTACAAGATATTATGAAATTTATATAAAATTATAGAATATAATATTTAATTTATTTAACAGCTCAATATTATCTTACGTAGATTCGATTACACGAGCAGCTTGTGCCTATAACTTGTTGGATAAATTCCCTTAACGTGATTATATCAAAGTCGAAAACGTTTGAATAAATAATCAGAAGACTTTGATAAATGCCTTACAATTTCCTTGGACAAATTGTCTCAGATATTTCTCAGTCATGCCATAAGTATCTTCATCGCTCTCCCCTCAATAGGCAGCAGTCACGCCCACTTTAACACAGAGTCTCCCCCTATAGATATATACTTTCGCCCCTTCCTCCCGATAGCCCCTGGGATATCGCTGGCATATAAATTTCAAGAGCAAAGCCAGCCACCACAAATTTGTGGCCAGCAAACACGTTCCTCTCTATTAAATTTCATAAATTTATTAAATTATGCCCCAACCGACGGGGCTCAAAGCCGGGAAAAACGAAGACAAAACAGAATTCCCGATGAAGTCGCTTAAATATAGAATAATATGTGCACTGGAAATAAATAATTCTAGAGCTTTGAGTCTACAAAATGTCATATAAAATAGGAATGTTTGTAGCTGTGGAATTGAAGATGATTTTTTTTTTTTTTGAAACTTACTATTATTTCTATATTTGAATGACTGAAAAATAATCTTAAAAATGTGAGAATATTTCCCTGTGTAGCTCGGAATGAAGGCGAAGAGCACAGTGCCACCAACTGAGACGAATGCAATTGGTTAGAGAACAAAAAGTCAGCTCATCAGGGGGGAAAATTTTTAGCAGGCGTTTTCAGCAAAGCTCCGGACTCAGTTGGAAAACAGTCAATGAGTTTTCTTCTCTTTTTCTCTTTGGGCGTTCTCCTCATTAGTTGTTGTCGTCATTCCCAGAGACATGACAGCCAACTAAAAATTAATATGTCAAATTATGCAGCAGTTGGCAGAGGAAAATAATGGCGGACCAAGAGCGTCGGGGGGAAAAACTGAACTGAAGCGTGTCAAGACAGCATGCAAAGATCCTCCTTTTCCCACTACTTTCCATATTTTTCTTGGCTTTTAACCGCTCTTTTCCCCCACCCTCTTGTGCAATTAGAAAGAAGCGGCTGAAGCGGCTGCCAAAATGTCAAACCGAAAATTTGCTGCGTTTGCCGCGCTGTCTCCGTGTCAATGTCAAAAAAAGAGAGATAGCGAGACACGGGGAGAAAGAGAGAGAGAGATGGACGTGACCAGGTACTGGTTTTGGGTAGAAAGTGGAAATGTTCTTCCCTGGTTGCGCCACCTTTGCTCCTCTCTGTCTCTCTGTCAGACTGCACCTTCTTGCCCCACTTGATTCAATTGGTTTTTGAGCCTTCTCAACCTGCAGCAACATTCCTTTGGCAACATGTTGATGGGATTACAGTTAGCAACCAAATTTGGTCATACTCTTTTTTAGTATTTTTTGTGAGAGTTTCATAATATTTTGTGAAGTTATCCTACGATTTATAAAATCTTAAATGTGTAAAAAAAGAAAATGTTAAATTGTCTTAGAAAAACTTTTAATAAACTGTGAAAAATACTTCAATCTTCATTCCATATTAGAATACTAAACAATACATAAAATAATTAAATTGGAAATGATGAATGTATCTTAGTTAAATTATTGTTTGAAGACTCTCTTGATCTTCTCTAAGGACATTTCAAGAACTACTACTTTTCTGTCTCAGCAAAAGGCAACATTAGTTTCTCAGCTTTTCCAGCTTTCTCGGAACATAGTTGGCGCAGCATGTTTGCAAATGTTTTGCCGCAAACAAATGCTTCAATTTGCATTTGACTTAATGCCCCGTGATGCTGAATGAAGTGACTGAAGGATCTGTTACGCCCCAGACGCCCCCTGCCAATCCCCAAGCCCCCATATCGGTTAGCATGTTTAACGTGTATTTGAGGCCGTCAGCTGGTCAATGAGTGTCAGTGTCACGTTGTCAGAGGCCCCTCTCCTGATTCCCATACTCCACTCCACTCGGAACTACGTGATGTGCATGGCCGATAAATATTTGTTATATACTGAAATCGGGGAGCGGTGCGGTATATCTGTCTATATATATGCGTAAAAGTTTTTGTGTGGGAAAAAGCTTTAACTCGGGTTTAAGTTGGTTTTAAGTTGTAAGCATTTAGTTGACATTAACTGGGATTTGTATGCCCGGAGGGCGACAGAAACTTGGCACGGATTGTTTATCGGAGACGATAACGGGGACTAAAATATGTCTCTGAGCCTGCAGCGGAATAGGATTATGATGATAGATGGAGTGTTGGCCTATAAGTAAAGGCATTTAAAGGAAGGGAAGATATTAGATATAAATCAATTACGAGATAGGTACTAGATAAAGAAAGGGAAGTGCTAACCTTTTGGTTAGTGTGCTTTAATCTTTTATAAGGTTACAAATAAAGAAGTGAGAATAGTTTCACCAAAATTAAAAAAAATATAGGTACTTCGTATTATTATTAAAAAATAAGTTGAAGAAATTTAAGACTATAATTAGCACAAATAAAGTTAAACTCGTACCACTTCGTTCTTTACAGAATGACAATCTTTAACATCGACAAATTATGAATATTTTTAGCTAGTTAGTATAAAAATAAAGGCAGCCTGCCCTAAAGTCCCTTATTCATATGCAAAACCCGTTTTTCTTTTTGTTTTTATTTTTTTTTTTTTTGCAAAGGCTAATTACGTAAAAACGAGAAATGGAAGAGTGGCTGTGCCACCTGTAGTCCTTTATAAATATTATTTTCATGCCAGTGAGGACGCAACATGAAAAATTTGCCCAGCTTAACACCTTGCATGCGATGTCGTTATTGTCGTTGCTCTCCACGTACCGCACCTTAACCCAACTCCAACTTTAGCTCCTAAAAATGACCCGAGAACAATTCACATATCCTCGGGCCCTGGACCTTGTGCTGTGTCACCTTTTCAGTAAAGAGGAAAAAATACGTAAAAATTTAAAAACAGATGCTCATTATAAATATCCATTAAAATTACATGGGCTGTAATCAAGGGGAGGACGCAGTCAGTCAGCCGGAGGGTTAAAATGCGCCAGTTGAGCCCACCTCTTGTCCTTCCTTCTCATTGGTATCTCTCTCCTTTTTTTGCGCGCGCTTTAGCTTTGGGCATAATTTGCATGTAGTCAAGTGTAGGACCTTAACAGCAATTTTTGTTTGTCCCTTTTTGTGCGCGCTCTTTGGCCCTGAAAGGGTTAAACGCAACGCCGACGAACAACAGGGGGGCGTTAACCCAAAAAGAGGAAATCGCGCCAAAAGTTGTTGGTTGACTGGGCCTAAAACCCCAGCTCCCAGCTCTGGCTCCGGCTCTTACCAACATATGGACGGGTCGACATTTTATAGCCTCCGGATCGGTTTCATTTTTTTGGCAGACCGCAAAACCCCGAAAAGAAATAACAAAGAGGAGCTGAAAATCCTCCAATATCGAATCAAAGTCCTTAAAACCCTTTTTTTTTCCTGCACTCTCTCCCCGCTTGGCTTTTAATAAAGTGTCGACATGTGTAATTTGTGAGAGGGGAGGGAAATTGGGGGATTTGGGGAGGCGTGCTAGCTGACCCCATATCAATAATATTAATAAATTATGAGCAAGCATCTTTTTTTTATATTTTTTTGGCGGCATCTTTTGTGTTGCTGCGGTCAACCGAAGGAAATGTATTTGGTTCTGCGGAATTTTGTGTCTGACTCTTGAACTCCTTTTTATTATTATTCTGGGTATTTCTGACCATTTGAACTCTTGACCCGAGTGGAAATTTGCTCTCCTCCTTCCCGTTTCCTTATTGAATTTAAATTGTTGTTTTTGTCTGTCTGTATGAGGGTTTTTCCAACCTATCTGTGAGTGTGTATGTGCTGCTGGAAGAAAAACAACAAAGCGGACGAACGAAGAGTTGACAGCCGGTCCTTAGGGACCTTCGTTCCTGCCTATATCCACCCTCAGACTCTTCTCTTTGCTTGCTGTTTTGCTCTCTTTTCGTCCTGTCTGTTGCTCTGTCTATTTTGACTTTAACAACGTCAGCAACACCCCCCAAAAAAAGTGCACACAAGCAAACATATCCCCGTCTACATGGGCCAGAATCATCATTAACGCTGTCCGAGGGTTGTCTGAGAAGTCCAAGGAGGGGATTGATGGCCGCAGGGCGCAGGCCAGAGTCTGGAACCGAAGTCTGGATCGGAAACTATGTTCGAAAAAGTTTTTATCCAATAGAGAAGCACACTGGAATGGGTAAATGAATTATTTGCGAGTCAAATAAAGTCCAAGGAGATGTTATTTTTAGATAAATAGTTTCTATTACAAATATTTAGCATCTCTCCATTTTAGTTTAGCTCCCTTACTTTAATTATATTCCCTGAATTTTATATTCTTTATAAAATCACTGTTGCCTGTTAGGATAACTTGGCCTGTGTGTTCCTGGCCTTCTCATCTCGTGGAGTCGCAATAATTTGCAGCTTCCACCATCATCATCAACACGCCCCCAAAACTTAAACATGAAGCGAGGACCAGCTGGCAGAATTCCCTTGTACCTCTGGCTCCATTCTGCATTCTACATACCTCCCTCCCCTGCTTACCCTTTGGCCTTTCATAACTCGCGATGGGCATACAATTTATCTATAATAAATTAAAAACTCCTTAAATGTTGGCAAAACTTGGTTTATGGTTCTGGTTCTTCTCCACACCGAATCGCCTTACCAACTCCTTCGAGTTTCCCTCCATCTAAGCCCTCGTACCGCCTCTTTTTCCTTGTGTTTTATTTGTGGCCGCCAGCTAAAAAAAAAATATGTAAAAAACTGAAACAAAATGTTCTATATTGTTTCGTTCTTGTAGTTGCCACTTTTGGGGTACACTGGGAATATAACTAGTATTTCGAATTCATTATATTAATTTAATTGGAAAGTATATACTTTAAGTCATGAAATGAAGCAAAGTTTTAAAGATATTAACCAATTATTTAGGGACAATTTATCTCATTAAAATCACTTATAAGTATAACATCTTTTTATGCATAGTTCTTGCATATTTCAATATATTATAATGCCAAAAAGAAAAGGAAATTCTTCACAAATTAAATATATTATCAATAAATTTCTTGTAACTAATTTTAAATTAATCTTAAAGACTTTTCCCTCTGTGCACATGGCGAGATGTGGAATTCAAGGAGGAGTTAGGCGGATAAGGTGGACTGTAGTGACTGTTGCAGGGCAGTTTAGTGCTTGTCCGGCTCTCAGCTTTTAGCTGCTGCTGCTGATGGTCGGATGCTCACGCGGCCGGCATGAAAACTTATGTCGGCGGCCTTTGGGCGCAATTATTTATACATGCCTCATAAAAATCCCAAGACAATGGGACCCCAGACGGCGAGTCAGACCTATAACAAAATATATATAGAATAAAGGGACAGCAGAAGCAACAGCAACCTCCAACTAACAATGCAACTCTCCCGACTCCTTTTGTGTTGTGGTCAATGTTGCAACTAGTCTTGGGGCCTTTTGTTCATGCTGGCAGTAGAGGGGAGATGGCGATGCCACAATTACCCATAGAAGAGGCCTGTCTGTTTGATTTTGGTTTTGGTAATAAAGATAGATCGATGGATGGTCGGATAGAACTTTCCGAGGTGCCACAGGAAGCGAGATTGCTGATCGAGCAAAGATATCAAATCTTAAGTGGAACGAGCGCCTGATTAATGGCGATGATAGAAGCAAACAATTTAATTATAGTTTGGCAAGCAGCTTAGACACTTTTGCTATAAAATAAATAAAATAATATAATATAATAATATATAAAACATTTATACAAGTGTAAAGGAAGATAATGTAAAAAAAAATAACAATAAGTTCTAATACAATTCTAAAATCAAAATCAAATCTTTAAATGAAAATATTAAACTAAAATGTTAGCAACCTTCAACATTTATTTTATTAGCTTTAATTTATTAGCTTTAAAACTCATCGAAAATGACCACCGAAATGGTTTAATCTAATTCCCAGTTGGCCATCTCGGAGCCTTTAAGCCCCCATCGAAAATAACCCTCATTTTCGGCTGCTGGCCAATTCAAATCCCTCAACATTAGTTCATTAAAATTTAAATTTTCAGGCGCTGACTTGGCTTAAAGCTGGCTTAAAAGCTTCAGGAATAATTTCAGATAAATGTGGCTGAGCCAAAGAATATAAATATATATATACAAAAAACTGCAGGCAATTTAGTGGCGACTCCTCGGCGCTGCTTTCCCTGAGGAAACCCTGCTGGAAGTGCTACTTTATGTTATTGTTGTGGATCTGTTTCCTTATGCGTCCCAGAAATGCGTAAATATTACCCAAGTCAACAGTTCTGGGCGTGCCATCTCTTTCTGTCCGCACTTGCTTAGGGCCAACAGCATCGATTCCCCCCACCGTTTCCTGACTCCCCAAGAGCAGCAGAAAAACGCAATTTGCGCCGCTAACCTAACGATGATTGCCAAAAAGCGTCCAGAAACGCAAACGGGGATGCTGTATTTGGGGGGAGGATTTTAAATTTTTAATGGGAATTTGAAATAAAGCCCAGACAGAGACAAGTCGCTGGTACAGGGCCAGGGACCAGGCAGCTGGGACTGGGAACCGGGGAACAGACAACACTTTCGGGGCGAGTTTAGTCTTTGACAGAGAAACTGACGACTGCTACGGGGTTTTGGCCTCCGGATCTCTGTGTTTCTCTCTGCTCCGATGCGTTTGCACTGGAAAAATAAGGATAACATATATAAATTGTAGTATTTTTAGGAATTACCAAGAGTAAAAGTACAAATAGAAATGAGTGAACAAGCTTTGTTTTCAAAATCAAATGAGAATATTAAAGCTTTCTTATATATTACAACTACTCGCTGTTTTCCCCTGGATCTTCTTTTAAAAAATCTGTTTTTTAAGTGTTCTGTAATTTTTTTTAGTTTTTGTTTTGGACCCAAAGCCATCTTCTGCAGCCCAGTCCTCTTCTTTGTCCCCAAGCTGAGTTTTGAGCTGGCTTTGAGAGACTGACTCTCTGTGTGCGATGCCATGCAACAATATTCTGTGCAACTCCTTCACTCCCTGCCTTTATTTTTTGGTCCGCCCTTGAGGGTTTGTTTGAGTGCGTGCGTGTTGTGCTATCTAAAATTCAAATCTCTTGCGGTTTACAATGCGCCAGAACTCCGAACTCCATTCAGTCCATCCCTCTCACCATCACTTGGGCATATAGCCAGCTGAGGAATTGCCTGGCACTGTGGACTGTTTTTTACAGTAAAGATTCCCTGACATGAATCCTCAAACAAAATTCCTTTGATTTAAAATTAAATTCTAAAAGTTTAAGGTAGATCAGGATTGCTTCAATGAAGATTATTCTAAGTTTGTAAAACTGTCGGTACTTTCAAAAAGTTCTGACACTATTTTTCTGCTTATAGAATGGTCACACTACTGTTCTTGAATTGAAACAGTTATCAGTTTATTAATTACATAGTTCGCTATGAAAACTTATTCTCTAAAGATATTATTTTTAATATAAAACATTTTTATTTCTATCAAAAAAAAGGTAGTTTTGGAGTTATCTTTTAAAATATTCATCTGCTGTTTTCTTTGTTAGATAAATCAATAGGCATAAAAATCAATAAACCACATATTTTATAGTGTAAAATAATGTATTACTCATTAAGGAAGTTCCACTATAGAGCCCTGCATAGTTGCCGCATTTCAAAATGCAATTGTTTCTCCGGGGGTTGATTTTCGCCTCCGCTTTCTGGAGTTCAAGGTTGAGTTGGGCTTTGCCCTTCAGCAAGAGTTTAGATCTTTGTACCGGGAAAATTTCATTAAACTGCAGTTATTGTTTGAGTGCTGAGTTTCGGACTCCGGATTTTGCATTGTCCGTAGTCCGATGAGATTTTTGAAAAATACGGGGGTTGTTCTTCGTACTTGTCCTTGGTCCCCAATGTCATTTCAGTTTACATCCTGAGGGCAGGTTGACAATTGCGTTAACAATTTTATGCTAATATGAAGATGTCCTCTTCGAAGTCACTACGTATTTATAGTGAATTTTCGTAGTAATTGGAAGGTTTCAGGGGTTCTGTAAAGGAAAGATAAAAAGAGGGAGGCTCACTTGTGTTAGAAAACCAATTTTTTTTTGACAAGATTAAGTTAATTTTCTAGTTTATTGACATACATTATTTTCTACATTTGTATTGATTTTTTAAAGGAAAATCTTCAAATATGCCTTTCTTCCATATACATAAGTAAACATGTTTCACATTTATCAATACTCCAATGCCTTAAGCTTATAATTCATATCTTCTCCCATTAATTTGCGTGCGTGCCCTATAAGCCGCCTGACTTAATCCCCTTTAATTACAACTCTCAATCCAATTTGGGCCACATTTAATTTAAGCCTTATTAATTAATCGCTGCCTGCAAATGAATATCCTCCTTTGCTGTAGGCTTCTCTCCTTCTACCCACTTTACTTGGCAATTTTCTCATTTGCTATCGTTCTTGTATTTCTTGTTCCTTTGGCAGGATCTCCATGACTGCGGTGCCCCGTGCCATGCCATGTTCTTCCCGGAGAGAGAAAGGACCGTTCTGCGATACTGGGTTGGATCCTGGGCAGCTGTCTGCGTTGCCAGTTGCCTATTCACGGTAAGTTAATAATTTAATTTGATCAATTAAAAGGTAATACAAATAAGCAATAGAGATATTTGTTATATATCTTAAAAATATAATTTTCTATTTAACGCAATATAAGAAACTGCCATTTAATATAAAGAAAACAATTCAGCAAATACTGATATCTTTGATTCCCAGGCTTCTCTTATATTGTTCCCTCGTATATTTTATTTTATGGTCTCTCCTCACTCACCTTTTTTCACATCCTTGACTGGCTGAGTGCTGCCATATTTTCTTTAGCGCTGAAAGTAAACATCTTCCACGGGGGCCAACGAGTGAATCCTGCTCCTTCAGCAAGTCTATTATTCTGGGGGAAAAAAAGGAGCCGTATATAGTGGAGGACAGGAAGGCGTTGGCACTTTAGCAAATCCCACGCATTGACATATTACCTGTCAGCGCATATTTTTCAATAAACTTGGCAAAACATATGCAGAAGCCATCGCATCAAGGCCACGCCTTTCCCACCGCTCTCTCCCTGAAAAACCCCCAAGGCGGTCTTGGCAAGCAGGATACCTTCGAAGACGGAACGGAGGATATATAGGAAGATATAGGGATAAGGCAGCTCCTCCGCACATTCACACAGAGAGCTCGTCTTGGCATGTGGCATGTGTGAATGTGTGGCGGTGGGAGGACAAGTGGCAGAACAAAAGTAAATTTCAAATATTATTAGAATTGCCCTTTGATATTTCGGAATGTCCTGGGCATGCCATGTCCTTTACTCCCTTTGATTCGACTATATTCGAATGCCTTCAGGATGGATGAGCTCTGAACTAATATTGGAAATAGTTCTTGCATTGTAATCCTTCTGCTCCATTCGATGTGTGTGTGGGGGAGAAATCAAATTGAAAATGTGGCTGCCGAGGAGATGAAGTATTGGTAGGAATTCCTTAAAGAGTTGCGGTTTTCACACAAACGGAAAAGGTGGGAAAGGTCAGGAGGGGATTTGACTGAAAAAAATATTAAAACAGTAAGAAGAGATAAAATAAATCTTTAAGCAAATAAAGAAATACTTTTAAAGAAGATCTATCGAATAAAAATATAAATAATCGAGTGAGTAACTTTCTTTCCATTTAAATCTAATTTTATTTCCGCTACTCACCATTAAATATCCTTGATTCCCGCAAATGGAAAACAATTTATTCCTCTCCTCTTAACCCATAACCCGTAACCATAAATCAATCAATTGGCTTGTCTAATTATCTCATCTCCCTGGGAACTATTCATCATCGAAAAGGTCCTGTAAGTGAAGCGCTCTTTCAATGTCTCACTCGCTCCTTGCCGCCATCAACTGGGCGAATATGGAAATCAACTTGTTAGTCAGGCATTTCCCCCTCCAATGGGAAAATTTGTTGTTGTTTTGCTTTTATCGTTTCTGCTTATATACGTCAAGTGAAAAAAACGGGCAAAAATTTGAATAAAAAATCAATTTAGCTGCCTCTGGACGCTGAGTATGAGTATGACAGGCTCTAATCAACAGGAGAAACAAAAGGAGAATATGATAGCTGGGCTTATAATTCCCAAGCAATCAGGCAGGGACGAGGGATAGGGGGACCCCGAAAAGGAACATCTATCAAAATTTTGGAGAGGTCCTGACTGGCACACGCACACACACACACGTCATAAAGTTGTGCTACATCCATCTCCCGCCCAGAGCGGGGATTTTTTCCTAAGGGGGCCAAATTCACCACCCGGGAACATTGTCACTCACATGGCGACATGTTTTGCATTCTGTCTCCGATCCTTTTTGGCCCTCTGTGCATGTCCTGTGCATGTGCCCTGTGTGTGGGTGTGTGTGTGATGATAAATTTTTGTGCCATTGCATATAATTTGTCGCCCATTGTCAGCGCCAGATCCTGGACGGCATATCAGTGCAACTCATAACAGCAAAACAAGCAGGCAAAACAACAAACAACAAATTCTATGCAAATTTCGGAAATTGTTTTTCCAGGGACTTTCATTTGCAAGCTCATTCTACTTACTTTTTACGATTATTATTATGTTCTCTGAGTGTGTTCTCTCCTCCAAAAGCATTTTCATTTTCATTCGCTTGGATTTTCAGCATTTTCCACGCATTCATCAGTAGTTTGCCCCATCAGTTCATGGAAATTTCGTTCCCTTCGTTTTGTTACTTAGTCAAGTGCAACATTTTCCCAATGATGATGATGGAAATTTTCCCATTCCCTGAATTCTTTTTCAATTGGTTGATTGATTTAAAAAAGCATGAAAATAAATGGAAAACTGATTGCATTTGCAGGGAACTGGAAGGGAGTATTTAAAGCGTTTAATTTTTATGTTAGATCTTTAATTATTTTATCTATTAAATCCATTTTGCATTCCCTTTAAAAAGTTAACCCCAATAAGCCTCTATAAGCACGGAAAATTCTCTTCCTCAGGCCCACACTAACACAGACACAGTAAATATTTGAATGGCTTTTATTTTGCTGCCTCTTCCGCTTGCCATTTTCCTCGGCTTATGTTTGGACGTGAATAGTGCCTCGATACATCTCAATAAATTCCCCATGAAATGTGGGTTATGTTTGTTTGTTTCTATGTTGATTTTAATAAACTTTCTCTTTCGCTCCATATGTGTGAGTTAGGGGGAGGATAAAAAATTCGCAATGACATGGAAATATGTCAATGAAAAAGGCCACACACGAAAGCATTAGAAAATTGCAGTTGGTGCTGGCAAATATTTCTGTGCACCGATGAATGTTTGGCTTTTTGCTTGAAATGCCTCACATTCATACGGATTTAGCTGTGACATTTAAGGGGAATTTCAGTATTCAATAAATAAAGTGCTCGGCTAATTGATTGAAATAATGAAAATGTGTGTGTGTTAGGGCAAATATTTTTGAAAGCCAAACCATTGAAATGGTTACGAATATTTGCTTAATATTTTAAGAGAATGAATATCACCAAGTGGCTCCAACTATAAACTTTAAATGAATACAATTCTTCACATTTTCTTGCACAAGCTGGAATTATTTTGATAGCTGGCAGTATGAGAGCGTAAACTTTAAGCAAAAGTAATTCCAAAACTTTTTCCCCAACCAATTTTCTATGACAGTCGTCTTGGTCGTTGACGTACCAACTTTTGCTAACCTGGGAAAACCTTTGGGGCTTTTCATTCACAAGTATCAAGCGAAATTATAAACAAACACAATTTTATTTCAATTTTCGCGAACTAAGACAAATATTTTTGTGCACCCTACAAAAAGTTTTCACCGGAGCTGCAAAATGTGCGACAGGTAAAATTGTCTAAGGAATTTTCCCAGCTGGAGAAAAGCTTATGGGGGCGGAAAAGGGGCGGAAAAGTGCGGTGTGTGTCACATCAACTGTCAACAATCAACACCTTTTTCATTAAACGCATTAGATGAGATGAGACAATGAGTGAGCGCTCCGCCGCACCTCCCCCTAGGACTATATCCCCCTTATCTGTCTGACTTGACTTTTGTTTTCCAATGAAAAGCGAAAAGAGGAAATGACAATGTGTGTTTGCTGAAAGAGCAAATAATCGCATAGGATGTTTCGGGTGTGTCGTCGTTAGTCGTTGACTTTGATGACTTTTTCTTAATTACAAAACCTGGCAGCAAAGAGAATCGGTCGGGAAAATCGGAGGGAAAATCGAGGGGGCAGAAACTGAAAGTTCACCGAGGCGCATTTTTCGATATTTGAGACTGGAGAGGAAATGAGCAAATATGTCAGCTCATGGTGACTGCAAGCCACTAGTTTTCCCCACCTTCCCTTTTGTTTTGTTTTGCAAATACAACTTTTTTGGGCTTCTTGTTTTGACAGTTTCATTTCAGTGATGTGCTGTTGCCACAAAAGTTATTAATAGTTTTTAAATATGCACCAAATATTTAATCATTGATATGCATAAAAAATAGATTCCATAAAGCATAAAAATGTCAAAAACAGCAAATACAAAAGTTGGCCGCAAACATTTGCCGCAAAATTTATGCCGCAATCTCTGTCCAAACCTGACTGAAATGTTTATGTTAATAGTTAGTTATTCTAATAGACGATCCACCCTACAAAACAACGCCAACTATTGTTGTTGTTACCTTATGCAAATTTATACAATTTTTGTGCAAGTCTCTTTTTTTTGTGTTATTTTTTTCTGTTAGTTTTGGAGTTAAATCTAATTTATGCAAAATTCAAAAACTGCCAACCGCTGGCAAAGCCCTCAAAGCTTTTCTGTGGCTTTTAGTTTTCAACACTCCAGCGAAGACGACGGTGGCGGCGGTTAGGTGGGTGTAACCACTTTAGTTTTTGTTTTTTTTTGGGCTGATTTTAATGAGCCAACCGACTCGACTCTACCAAATTTATGAGCGCTAAAAATTGAAATTACTTTTTTTTCATTGACCATGAAGGGCGTGGCGGCGGCGGCGGCTCGAGTTAAATAATTTATTTGGAGTTGGTTGACGGAAATGTTGGCCAAGAAGTTCAGTCAAAGGCTGGGGAAATTGGGGAAAAGCGTTGGTGGGACAAAGTTGGAAAAGTCACCTGGGGTTTTGTAAGTAAAATGCGGCACCAAACTTGAGTGAAGTGTTGATTAAAAAAACGATTTATTTGCAGTTTATTTTCTCTATTTTAATTTGACTTTTGTGGGGGGTTTATATACACTGGCCTATCTTTTTTTCATAGGCTTGCAGCTTAAATTCAACTCAAGTGAAATATGTCATATTAAATGGGATTTCATTGAGATTTCCTGCCTAAGAGCCTGCTATAAAAATCCCTTCAAATTTACATACATTTCGTTGGTGTATACCAAATGTTGGGCTACCTCTTCTCTATATATTTCCATTCGTGAGTGCCACTCCAGCCGAAGCTCCAGAGCTTCTCCAAGTCGAATTTCCTCTAAATTTCGTGTGGGTGTGGCCCCTAAGAAGCGCTGAATGTTTTTCCACACAAAAGTTGCGGAAAACTTCCGCCCTCGGTGACGCATAATTTGTGGGCGTGTCAAGGGGAAGGAGGGGTTGTAGAAGATGTGGGAGTCTGTGCCAAATGTTTCAGCATTTTGCAGCTTATTTCGTTTCATTTGTAGCTAGTCACACCTACAGAAAATCCCCTTTTCCCCGCCCCATCATGCGTGGCATAACAAATTTCCAGAGGAAGTGAAGGAGGAGCTCTTGGAGGAGCTCCCCTTCTTCTTCTGCTGTTTTTGTTTCTGGCATAAATAAACAATTCAATTCAATTTCTCAGCTTGTTTCTTCTGCATCGGAGCGTTGTCAACAAAAGGAGTTACAAACTGACTCACTGCGTCCGTTTCCTTCTCCCCGTCCCTCGAATATATTTTGCATTTAAATGAGGCTAGAAGGAAAGGGTGAACAAAAAAAGAAGACGATGCGTGTAGGTGGAAATTAGTCGTAAGCTGGCCAACAGAACTATAACTCCAAGGAGAGTCGGGCCGAAAGAAAAACGTTTCCGAATGAATACATTTTTCAGTTCGGCCTGTAATTTGGGAGAAGCACAGAGAAAAAATTGTAAATCAAAAGAAAAAATGGATTTAAAAGGAAATTCTACGTTTAATAAGAAGGTAATACAAGATAAGCATTCTTCCTTAAAAGAAATCATGTAAAATGTTTTCCATTTCTTTTGTATACTTATTATTAATTAATTGGTTCAATATTATTAAGATCTATCCTTTGCTCTTATTATAATTTAATAAATAAGTGGGAGAAGACGCTCTTTAATTTTTTTAAATCAAGATGGCCTACCAAACTGCATTTTTTAATATGAACTAACTTAGTAAGCATGCAAGGAAACATTTAGGCAGATCGCCAGTTGCTAATTTCCTCGGTAACGTTACCTATACTTTATCCTATCGATATAAGGATTTATAAATGCATTGTATTATAAAGAAATAATGTAAATTATCTAGATTGCCTTTGAGTAATACTGATACATAATTTCTTATACTTTTACGGCTTTCATTATTTATTTATATTATAATATAGTATATATATATTCATTAATACCATATAAGTTTCCGACCACATTTTTTGTCTCTGTAACATACACAGAACGGAAAAGATAGATGGATGTTGTGCCCCCCCGACTCTGGGTCGAGAAGTGCGTTCTGCATCTATGAATAATTCAAAGGTCTCTAGTCGTGGCAACAATAATACCTCCCGGCATTAATGCAATGCGAACAACTGAAACGCAAACACACAGATACTCACTCACTCACACATGGCTTGGTTAGGCGAGCAGAGACATGGCGGGTACAGGCGGCGTGGCACCCACACAGAGTGAACTTCCAGCTAACTGTTTCCCTGCTGATAGTTTTGTAATGATCAAATTAAATGACTTTGCTTGGGTTTGGTCGGGTTTTCTGGTTTTGGGGTTTTCTGGCTTAGACAAGAGGCTCCTTCGTCCCTGGCTTAGTGGGTATGATAATGAATTTATTTAAATGGCGCGTAATCAGACGGGCAACAGAGCAGTTTCTCGAGCGAATAGGACAATGGTTGAATGTGTGAGTGTATCTTTGTGTGTGTGCATTGTAATTGCTTTTAAAGCTTTTGAGGAATTGTCAGCCATTATGTTGTCAGTATCTCTTGGGTTCTCCCTTTATTATCCTCGACCCCAGCGGGCAGACCCACTTGATTGGCTCTTGGCTAGCTGAAACTGGCAATTATAGATGAAATGAGTTAATATATGCAGCGTCTCAATTAGGCCATTTAACGAATTATTGACGATAAGTATCTATCGATTGCCAATTAATTTATTCATATGTATACAAAGCTCTCTTTGCCCTGCAATGAAATTGAATAAAATATCGAACTATCTCACGGGCTCTGCAAACAAGTAATGAATAAAATACAGGGGAATTATGATAGTATAATTTGCTTGGAGAGATTTCTCTCCTTATGCCATCACCCCAGAAAAGCCATTCCAGCTAAGGACATTTTCAGCCATATTCATTAAGGCCAAACTGCCGCAAGGAAAAAGACAGAAACCTTGCGAATTAAATGAGACTCGGCCTTTGGAGTAAATGGCACAACAATCACAATCAGCTAATGTGTAGAGCCTAATGACCAAGGAGGTCGCAATGGGATGATCCCTAATAGGTTCTCTCCCCATATAAACACTAATGCATTTTTAAGGGAACATCAAAGCACCTTGGGTTAATTAAGGCGAACCTAATTAAATCGAAATTTATTTTTAATACCCACCAACCGTTCCGTTCTTGTGAATCTTTGCAGGTGCTCACCTTCCTGATCGACTCGTCGCGTTTTCGCTACCCGGAGCGAGCCATCGTCTTCCTGGCTGTCTGTTACCTGGTCGTGGGCTGTGCCTACGTGGCCGGCCTGGGTGCCGGCGATTCTGTGTCGTGCCGCGAACCATTTCCGCCGCCCGTAAAACTTGGTCGTCTGCAGATGATGTCCACCATCACCCAGGTGAGATGAACCGCGTGCACAGGGCCACTGCAGTGGCCGAGAAATCATTCGTCAGTCATTTTTAATCAGCGACCAAGGAGGGTTGCTTTATTTCTTTGCACAACTATAAGTGAAATCTTTTATTAAATTGGAAAAAAGATAACAAAAATTTGATTTTTTATAAGATTAGTTTACTAGCTCTGCCAAAAATTTAGTTATATTAAAAGGTTAAAGTAAAAACACACTCTTTAAATTGTAAGAATAATTAATATTCTACCTTAAAAGCGTAATTATTTTTTGTTTTGATATTTTCTTCATTTAAATTACTTTGTGAGGGTATCGGGAACTTCGACTTTCCTGGACGTTGTCCTCCATTACCTCCGCCTTTTTACTGACCAAATTATTTTTTTTTCTCCTCCATTTTTACGAACAGGGCCACCGCCAGACCACGTCCTGCACGGTTTTATTCATGGCACTATACTTCTGCTGCATGGCGGCCTTCGCATGGTGGTCGTGTCTGGCATTCGCCTGGTTTCTGGCCGCCGGCCTCAAATGGGGCCACGAGGCGATTGAGAACAAGTCGCACTTATTCCATCTGGTCGCCTGGGCGGTGCCTGCCCTCCAAACCATTTCCGTGCTGGCCCTGGCAAAAGTTGAAGGTAAGTTCGATTGAAATCGTGGCCAGGATTATTATCGATTAACCACCCAAGCGACCTTGAACCCTCCCAACATTAATCTCTCCCCGGATCCACATCAATTCTCCTATCAAACACAACACACTCAAAAAAAAAAAACAAAAAGATAGAAACCTCATCTTAACCAGCGCCTGCGGTCGCCAGCAATTTCATCGCGTAAGACGAAACCGTCATTAGGCATCATTTGCGGAATTAACTGTATCTATTTCTTGTGGCCCGGTTGCTATCACCCAGCCAGAGAAAGATACAAAAAATAAACTTAAGAAAACCAACAAAAAATTAAAGATTAAAGCAGACAGAAGACAGTGGGTATAGGATACTTCAAAGCCAAAGAAAGAATAAAGTTATTATTATTATTATTATTATTCTTATAGTAGGTGAAATTATGAAAATATTTGAGTGAGCTTATAAACTTTTGATAGAGTTTAAATCTATTTGTGAAGAAAGTTAAATAAGTACTAGATATATAGATAAATAATACTTTTATATTACAAGTCTTACATTTTAAATGGAAAATAGAAAGTCATTGAATATTTTGCTTTACAAATATCTTAAACATAACTCGAATATATTATTTTATAAATTAGTATACCTATCACTTGGCAACCTATTCTTTTCCAACCCAAGCCCACTGTTCAAATGCGTTTCACAGTCATTTTGTGGTTCATTTCAGAATGATGTCTTGGGCTGGGTTCGTTTATTTGGGTCGGGGATACTGAGATACTTTTTGAGTCATCCGGGCCGGGGTAAGCAGCTGTCCGCGATTTCTAAACAATTTAATGACCTACGTGGTCGCGGCTCAGACACGAAATAAATCTTGACGAGACCCAAACCAAAAAAATGTAAAGCACAGAGAGGGGGTGTGGAGTAAAAAACGGTCACGTTAAAGTGCCGTAAAAATTCGTAGACTCTCCAGATAAATTTGAGCTGAGGTTCGGTCCGGCTTACTTCTTGGAGTGTTCCCAAAGTCAAAGAACAAGACCCAAAACTAATTCGCTTAACGCGCGCCGCCTCTAAGCCGAGTTGGCTGCCCATTCTTTGGGTTCATTTCACATTTTTGGGCTTAATTAGATTGCGGCTTAATGACTCAATTGTGTTTGGCCGACCAGGCTCCTGTGTCTCTCGTCTCTCCCTCTGTCATCAATGTACATAGTATACGCTCATCGTATTCCCGGACAATTTCCAATATGACCAGACGGTAGTAATTAAATACAGCAGCACATGATTATGGCTTGTTAGGCAAATCGAATGAAAGTCATAGACGATTTGGTGGGGTCGTGGAAGTGGCACAAAATGGGTGGCAGCATCCCTCTTGATGGCCACTTATAGCCGAACATTAACTGGGTCTACTTAATGCCCCCGCTTGCGTAATTGGAGGGAGTAAGCCATCCAGTTAGAGCCAGTCAGCAGCAGCCAGTGAGGTTAGGTGCCGTCGGCTTAACACTGGCTTAGTGCCTGGCATTGTGGTAAACGGTGCCGCGAATTAGCCGACTTCATCAAATATCCTAGCCATAGTCCTGGCCAACGAATTGAGCACAGTTGATAAGCCAATCAATGCAAGGGGGTTATAGTTGTCGGTGGAATTATATGATTTATGTGAGGAGAACGTTTATAAATACTTGGTAGAGGTAGTCATCATAGTGATCACAGATCACCTTAAATTTATATATTTCGTAATAAGAAACTAGCAAATTTTAGTATAAAATGGTATTCGAATTATTAAAGGTTAAACTGTGTAGTTTGATTCCATTTTTAAAACCAATTTTTAATTATTTAAGTGATATAAAAATCCAACCATTTGCTGCGAAAAAAAGCAAAGTAAATTCAATAATATAGCCACCTCTATTCCATCATATTTCATTCATTTGAATCTCAATTTCCATGGCGCACTTTTCCCTCCTGCTCGGCGATGCAAAATTTTTCAATTGCCTAACAAATATAATCAAAATTTTTCACTCTAGCCTAAGCGTGCTCTCAAACCCCACTCGCTCTCAGGCACACTCGCTAATGCATGCAAAATGCCAAAAGCCATAAAAAACATATTTTCCCCTCATCGCATCTTATATATATATATATATGTATATAAAAACATTAACATCCCAGTCAGTTGCTGGGAAAACGATTTATGGGAAAAGTCTCTCCCCAAAAAAAAGGAAAAAATTAAAATAAAATGATGACTTAATGCACTGCAAGCGACCGACCAGGGGCAACAAAAAATATAGGAAGAGACGACGAAAATCGGTGTAGTTGTATGGGGCACTCCTTGAGATGATTCGCGAAGAAAGTAACGGTAAATGGAAAGGAACAGGCACAGCAGCCATGGTACACTTAGCGAAATAATAAAGGTCCGATTTTCAATATAAGAAGGAAGTATCTTTAAGGTACTAGCCGCTTATCTGGTTTATTTTAAGTGGAACCGAAGGAGATTTTCTGAATTTTGGATCAGAATTAAAGACTTCAAATTTATTCCTAGGAATGTAGTTAAGATATCTTCATAAATTCCGAAATTTTATATTGAATAATGTTTAATTTATAATAATATAAGGAAGGTTCATAAATCACAATTAGGCCTTAAGTAGTTTATATTTCTTTAAACGCTTAAAATGCAATTGGTACTCTTTGGCATTGCATAGTTCTAAGAAGTATTTCTAGAGATCTTAGACGACAGGTATTTGTTTTTGCTTTATAAGCAAGTACACTCCGGTATATTGTGTAATATTTTTGCTCAGTGTATCCAGCCCATTCAGCGCCAATTAATGTTAAATTTAAAAATACATTATTTTAATGTGTCGTCGTCAGTTGGAGTATGCCAAAAGGGATGAGGGCGAGGAAGAGAGACAGTTGTTGCTTGGGCGTTGATGATGGCGGTGGAAAGAGTAAACAAAAGCAGATATAGTATATAGGGGGAGACAGGCGGACGAAACACTGGAGAGACGACAGTAACGCTCGAGGCTGAAAGCTTGGAAGCTTTGGCCGCCGACGGCTACGTGCATTGAATTTGTAATTTGCGCACGTTCGTTGCAAACATTGAATAATGCTCACAGATATACCCCCAGAAAATTCCCCGCCCTCTGCCACGCCCCTTTAAACACTTCTAGCCAAGTAAATAACAGAGGCAGAGGCAGAGGCAGAGGATTCTGGATCCAGGAGCAAAAAGGGAAGCTAACAATTTGTATTGACTCCACAACGCGTTGGCAGCTCATTTGATGGATTTCCTGCTTTTAGGACAACGGAGTGCGAGGCAGATACCGAAACAGGGCCAGGGCCTATGAATCACCTGTACACATCACCTGTAAATGTCCAGTTCCGTAGGGATTCCATTTGCTTTGTGCCGGGAATATTAAGCGAGCGCCCCAATTGGTCTGCATTTTGATTTTTGGTCCAAAGCAGACACATATGAACAATGGGGAGAAGTACAGTGTGAATATGCCACAGACACAAAATATGGAAATTTGATGGGGAAAATAAGATTACCTTACTGGGGATCACACTTTTAGAGCTGCAAATGGACAGATATGAATATAAATAAAATATATGACATTGCATACAAATTTGGAGGATAAAATATAGGAAACTATATAAATATTACATTTAAAATTTCTTTACAAAATTATTCCACAGAGAGAGTTTACAGATTATAGCAAATTTTGTCTTTTTAAAAACAAAAACAAAATTAAAATAATTATATGTTTAATATAACAATGTATAAAACCTTAAACTCCTTCTTGTTACTAATGACTAACACAAATTATTAACATTAGCAACAATTTGTTAGCCAATTAAAAAAAAACTAGTTAACTAATCCTAACAAATCGTATCTCGTATCTCTCCACTTTAAATTTTATTGCTTTATTTTTCAACTGAAAAAAAAAATAGGAATAAGAAAACCCAACCCAAAGGCAACAATTTGCTTCACTTGTCTAGAATTTATTACCATTTTTGTAGACACGCTCAACAATTATTTTTCATTTATAAGAACGTAAAAAAGAGCGAACGAACGAAGGAAATATGCAAATTAACAGAAAACAGAATGGGACGCAGGCGGAGCAGAGCAAAAGGAAAATTAACAATTTGTTGCGCTTTTGCGAAATTATATGCCTTGGCAGTCAGTCGTAAGTCCGCCGAAGAGAGTTCTCTGCCTGCCTTTCTCGTTTCTTCATTTGTCAAGTTATTAAAGAGCCAGGCGAGGCGAGCAGGCGGGCGTAGAACTAAATTAACATAATTTATCCGAGGCTGGTTTCCTTTTTTTTGCTCCCAATAGGAAAACAGAGCGAAAAGAGAGCTGTAAATACAGTGAATAAATGGGTAGTAATATTCGCAATATAGATAAAATAGATAACCTAATGATACCCTTATTAAATCTCTAAAAACAGACATGGCTATGGATTTCAAACCTATTAATGCGGTGCTCAAAACTGTTAGAATGTGTGCTTAAATAGTTAATTGCTTATCTTTAGGCACTTTTATAAATAATTTCCTAAGAATATACATTTCCTTTTAGAAAAGGTATCTATTATATAGTTTCTATTGAGCACTGTTCTGCCCTATTCATTTTTCCCCTCTTTTAATGCACATTTCCACATTCCGAGCTCGCACTGTACCACATTTTAAGGGATTTGCCGAGTAGAAGAGCTAGCAATCGAGAGCCACTTATCGAATGGCATAAAAATACTGGCATATGAATGATTTATGAAACAGAGTGGTTTTTAGAGTAAAAGAGGAAAATGCATGAGGAAAGTCCGCTTGAAATGTTATGCAAGTGGAGGAGGAAAGCGTTCAAGGATCACCACCACTACCAACACTCACTAAAGCCCAACTGAGCCCCGCTCTTTGACCTCTATCTCAGTCTCCCCGTGAGCTCTTCTGGAGGAGGAGTGCTCACTGCATAATCAAATAATGCGCTTTGCCATTGCAGTTTCCATGGCAATCTTGCCAAACATAACCCACACAGCCCAGCTTGAACTAAAATGAAATGAAATGCAATGAAATGAGCAGCAGCAAGCACAAGCAGCAAGCAGAAGCAGCTAGTAGCAAGCACAAATGAAATGCTAAAGTCGATTCATGGAACCGAGCTTCTTTCTCGCATGCGAGTCACATAAACGGACGGACAAAGGCAATCGACGGACGTAGATTCCGCTGAGAAGAATGAGAAAGAGACGGCAACTGGCCAGCAGACACTGGCAGAGAAAGAAAGAATATATTTAGTACTTGGGGACAGAAAAACTTTGCCTGCTAAGAATGCACAAACAGTGGGAATAAGTAAATAAGCACAAGGGGCTTAAATGGGTCGATACCCTGCAGAAATGCACAATTATTCATAACGAATAAGGAGGGTAATTTTTATACTAAATACCCTTTTATAAAAATATAATACCTAGGTTTGAAATAAGGTCTTTGAGCAAAAGCTTTACAGATGTGTTGAAACTCATTCTTATGTCACATAATCCCACGGTCCATAAAATCCCCATTTAATCGCTGGAAACGCACTCGAATATGTTCATTCGTGTTCGCTGTCTATAACTGATAACTCTCCAGATGATATGCCCTCGAAATGATTGAAAGTCCATCCATATCCATATACGAAGAAGCCACAATGCAGTTGACCGCAACAGCGGCAGCAGCATGCAGCATGCAGCATAGCAACACGAACAATGTGCGTTGAATGGCATGTGGCAAAAGTTATGGAGACTTTGGCGCGTAAAACCGGTAGCTAAAATGGCCGAAACAGAAAAGAAGGGGGCTGACAAGGGGACATTGGCAAGAAATGGGGTTCGCAGACACGATGAAGACAACAACAAAAAGCGTGAAACGTGTGCGTGAGTCGCAAGCAGCAGCCAGCAGCGGCAGCGGCAGCAACATCGGCGACAGCAGCAACTGATACGCAGTTTGAGATACCGCGATGTTGTTGCTACATTGGCTACATGACTACAAGTTGCTATTACCCTGGCATCGGGCATCGGGCATCCACTTCACTAGCTATTTGCTACTCGTTGTCATGGCTACTGAAATGGCAAAGTAAAAAATACAAGTTGGGGAAAGGTGGCAAGAGTAGAGAGTCTTTTTCTGTCAACCATTTGATTGCATTTACAATTGGCCTGCTCGTGATACCCTTACAAGCATTATCAAAGTAGCAAAATATTGTGGGAAATGCATGGGTTTATAGTCATCACTATCCCTTACAAATTTTCTTCTTAAGAAATATTTTTGGAATATTTAAATGGCACCTAATGATTTTTCTTTGATTGATTTCGAGAAACTTAGCCAAAAGCCTTCTTAAAAAAATCCAGAAGTAATAAAGTAAGCCATTGGTGTGAAATAAAACTTCATTAAGTCATTATTTGAACCAGTTTCTTGGCAAAAACTGATCAATTACGAGCAGTTGAAAGTCATCATGCGTAGGTCATTCTATTTATATCTCAAGCACTTGCCGCCTTTCTATTATTTATTGCCTTTGTCAGTGTTCATCACCTCGTTAATACAATTTAAATAGTATTTCTGGGATACCCTATCAAAGGCTAAAAGCTAAGAGTCATAACTTACTGATTTATCGCAGATTGCAGAGTATAACAAAGGCGGCCAAAAATATTTGTCTCTGCTCCAAGGTTTCTTTTATTTTATTTTTTTCTTGACGCATCATTTGTTCGGCTTCTGTTTCTTGTACCCTGCCTGACTCGCAGATTATTTGTTTGATTTCATTTTTATATTTTGTTTATATGTAAGCTTTTGGCATCTATCATCTGGGACGGGGACAACTCTACGTGCTCCATTTGGCTAATGTCATTTTTATGAGTTTTTATTCCATTTTGCGCCATAATTTGATTGTCATGTCTGCCACTTTTTTTTCGGTTATGGTTTTTCCTATTAGATAATTGGGCGGCAAGTCGGCTTTCGCCAAAGCAAAACATAACCGAGATATTCTATGATATTTAGCCTGGCGGCTAGGCTCAAACTAAATTTTATTATAATTATATAGAGCCCGCCGTAACGGCTCCGATCATTATAAAGTCATAAAGCTTTTGTCGGCTCCGGTGGTCCAGTGTGCCCACTAATTTGTGGCAATTAAATTCATTAATTCAAATTAATATGATTCGAAAAACATTAAAGCCAAGCGATGAGATATTCCGAAAATCGTACTTAGCCCGAGGGCTTAAAACCGGCAAGAGAGAAGGCAAACTGTAAAAGGAGAATAGGCGGCATAAGGGCCAATGACCACAAGGGAACAATGGAAACCGTCCAAAATGAGCGGGCTAAGTGTGAAGAAGGCCATGTTAATGAATCGCAAAATAAAAAAAACGCAAAACGAGACTAATGAACGGAGCGTGGAGGTCGACAGCCCATCTGTTGGCCAAAATTAAAGATGGTTACTTAAAGAATTCTTTCAAGGAAATTTAACGACGTGAGCCGTTGATGAGAAATAATAATTGTATTTAAATCTAACTATTTCCCTTCTAATATTAACTTTTGTTTAAGGTTATCATCCCATAGCTTCCCTTTAAAAAATCAAAATTGGAGAAAACATTTTCAAAAATCCTCTTAAGCTATAATATTTGATTTCAATCGCATTTAAAATAAAATTTAAGATAATGTATCCCAGCGGCACCCCCAAAATGTTCATGACTTTTCATCGATCCGCTGCAGTTAAGAAAATGTGTGCCGCCTGGGTGGGAAAATGTTTTTACCTTCAGCAAATTGATTCCATGCCTACCCCCAGAAACCTGCCATATAACCAGTATATATACACACCCAGTAAAATATCCTACCCAAAGCGGGTGGCGGCATCCTGCTGTTCTGTTTATTTCTAATATCCTGGCTGGTTTTTTTTTTTTTTTTTTTTTTTGGTGCGCGACAATAAACACGCCCACACGAAATTTGCGGGCGAAAATTGTCTTTTGTGGCTGCCATAAAGCGCAGCCGATGTCATTAAAATCTCTTTTCGACACAAAGTTTCGCACGGCGCCATATCGATGGGATATCCCTCAGCCGGGGGGGGCAATTCGAATGCTTCCTGCGGCGCCTGCCAACACCTTTGACCTGCCACGCCCCCCTTTTACCCGCTGCCCACTTTTTACGGAGGGAGAAACATTCGCAGAAGGCTTTTTCGCCGAAATTTCTCCCTTTTGTCTAATTTGATAAGCAAAAGGAACAAGAATCTCTCTCTCTTGGCGTGTAAATTGCTTTCGCCGTTTTTTTGATACCTGATACGACTGGATTTAAAGGGTATATTGAGTGTTATTATATATATCCATACATAAAGAGTTTATCTGATCCTTTTAAAACGTTGTCTTAGAAAAAAAAGGTATTCAAAATTTTAATTTAAAGAAATCTTGCACTTAATAAATCTCTGTCTCGAACTTAAAGAAATTCCAACTGTTATCAAGCTAATTATTAATGATTTGCCTTACTAGCTAAGGCCACTGATGAAGAAGGCTGACTTCCCTTTAAAAACGACTTAAATTACAATCAATTCCACAAACCAAAGCCTTGCTCTTAGAAGGCCCTGCGATCTGAGTCCCGGGTATCGCACAGTCGGGGCTCTCAGCTATAATCTTATTCCTAATTTTGTTCTTTCACTTTTTCCCTTTTGTTTGGATGGCGTGGGTTAAAGTGCCCAAATCGCTGGCGGGCCAAAGATTTTCGTTTCCACCTCCTTTGATTTCTCACTCGATTTCAATTGTGCCAGAGCAAAAGTTTTCTTAATTACGTTCAGTCATAATTTTTTTTGGGTATTTTTGGGACTGCGTTTCTTTTTGTTCCTTGTCGAGAGCAGAGAACTTTCGCTTAACCCCATGGAGGCCCCGCAAAATTTATTGGCACAACTTCAAAAAAGTTTTCCACATTTTTGGTTTTTTAAACTCGTTTTTATTTTATTTTCTTTTTAGTTGCTTTGCTTTTGTTCTAGGCCAACACCTTTAACATGTTTTTGGCAGCCCCAACGAATAAAAAGTGCAAAAAGTTGCTCACTCTATCACACCTCCCCTTTTCCCTCTCTATATATATTTTTCTCCACAGCCTGCATGACGCGTTGAATAGTTTTCTCCGGTTTTTTGTTTGTTCATGTGCCAGGTGCAAGGTAATGGGTTAATTAGCCCTGCGTCTGGACCACCAAGGGTTAATTAAGTGGCATGAAATTGTAGAAGAAAAAAATTCTGGCCTGTAAATTGATTATAAAAAATGAAAAGAATTAAATTAACAAAATTGAAAATGGGGGGTGAGGAAAGATGAAAAGTTGGGTAAGGTGGCCGAGTTTTAGGGATCAAAAGTAATTGTGATTTGGGTCGAGTGAATATTAAAAGGGCTTGTAAACAACTTCACGGAGAGTTTACTTTTGATTTCTGGTTTAATTTGGGGTTTTGGGTTGAGAGTTCTGCATTTGGAATCGGTTACCACAAACCGGTTTGTTTGCTGATTTTTTGTAGCTTTGTTTAAAGAAGGGGTTCCCTAATGAAAGTGGACATAAAATAAGGTTTAATATATATAATACAAGTTATTTAATTACAGATTTCATAAAAAATGATAAAGGAGATTAATAAATTAAAAGCTTTTCAATACCTGATTTTTTAAATCAAAAATTTACCTACTTTGCTTAAAGTCTTAACTTAAAACTGATAATAAAATAATTCTTTGACATATAGATACAAATCAGGCATCTTATTGAGTTATATCTGAATTGTTTACCCCCTGGGATAATATTTACTTAAGGGTGACTTTCTATTGGTCAATTTATCTAGAAAATAGCTTGCTTCCCCCAAAATTTCAATTACTCTCCTGTACAATCACTCAATCAAAGATACAGAGACCCAAAAGATGACTCAACCTCATGCATTAGATGAGAATCTTTTGAAAGCATCCAGGCTACCCCCAAAACTAAGGAAATATCATCCCTTAAAAATCGGAGGACTTCCCCAGCTCTTTTATATTTATTTTATAAAGCTTACAAATTTGTGCAAAAAAATATTTTTTTCGGGGGGCGCCACAGAATGCATTAGATATGTTTTTCAAATGGCAAGAAGCGAAAGGAAGGAAAAACATAAAACCAAAACACAAAGGAACTAACAAGCGGTTCCACATTCCCCTCTTCTCCTTTTTCCCTGCCCCCGATCTGTCGGCAAACTCTTTTAAGTGATTTCAACCCGGAAATGCCCATAAATCGATTGAATCGAAGGATGAGAGGGTGTTGTGTGTGGGTTTCCCTACACAGAAATAAAAATGTGAAAGGAAATATTGCTAAAAAAAAAGGGAATTTAGATATTTCACAGTAAAGATATTACCTTTATCTAGCTAGCATTTAGGTAAATCAATAATTAAAGTAGGCTTTATCTTATATTAAAAATATCTCTTAAATTTTATGAGCAAAAATGTAGATACATTTTTCAGTACGCATCTAGAAGCTTGTTCAGAGACTGAGTTTCTCAGTGCAGGACTTTCCTTAGCTGCGGATGCATCAGACTTTATGGGCTAAATGAATGAATTGAAATGGGTGTGTGGCCGAGTGAGTGTGTGGCTTGTATCGACTTGTGGCACACTTGTCTGGATTTTCCACCCACTTCCCCTTCTCATGTGTGTGTGTGCGGTACAATGCAAATAAAAGTTCATTACAAGCTCAGGCCAAGGCGCTTACAAATAACAAAAAAAAAGTGAAAAAAAAAGAAATGTGAAAAGCGAGGCTTTTGTTAAATATTCTTCGGTCTGTTCGTCCCACTTTGTGTTCGGCATTCTGCCCCTTTTATGGTCAACGGCCCCTTTGTGGCGCTTAGGATTGTGGGTGGCAGAAATGGAGAAGAAGAAGTCTCCTGGCCGGAAATGCCACATCCGTGCACAAGTCCATAAAGTCAATAAGGAGAACAACAACACAAAAAAAATGGAAGGAGAAGCGGTTAAGGCGAAGGAAATTTTTGAAAAGCCAAAGGGGAAATAAATTAACAATAAGCAATGATTTTCGCAACTTCTGTTTCCTCACATTTATGATATGGATGTCCGGTTGTGAGAATACTTCTCATTCACCTCGTAAAATCTTTATAATTTATATAGCTTTTATGGGTGACAAACTACTGGCGAACGATGATGATACGGCATGAATTTATGACTTGGTGTTAGTTGCGTTATTAAACATAAAGCCAGCATTAGCCATAAAATCCACGGGAGTTTTATACCCGACAACTGTTGAGGGCACATCTCGTCTCGTATTAATTGAAAATGTCACCGATTCGAGGCAATTATCGTAAATTATGCACACGCTCCCGTATCCAAATATTATTATTATTTTTATTACGTGCGTAGGCAAAACAAAAATCATGAAACTCCAGTGCCAACCCCCAGAAATCAGATGCCATCTCCGAGGGTGGGTTGTGCATAATGAAATGTCAACAAATGTGGCAGAGAGTTTGAACTGGAGTTGGCAGTAACGTCTGAATGAAGGCTAGGACCATGGCCTTTGTTTCATCGGTGGTTGCTCGACTTTCCCTCGAGTCTTTGAAGT
The DNA here is from genome assembly GCA_008042475.1 of Drosophila kanapiae. NCBI lineage: Eukaryota > Metazoa > Arthropoda > Insecta > Diptera > Drosophilidae > Drosophila > Drosophila kanapiae. Next base: position 1,425,715 of record VNJM01000232.1, read on the forward strand.
TGACTTGCGGAAATTGAAAACTTAATTGGCAGAGCTGTCATATGGGGTGTGTTATGATTCTAATAAAAAATAACACAAGACCAAGACAGAAGGAATTCAAAGACTTTAAAGGGTGTTATATTTCACAGTGTAAAGTAATTTATTTATCATAAATCTTAAGAAGATTCTTTCAAAGTCATTTTTATAACAAATTAAATTGTAATAAAATTTGTCATATCATTAACTTATTTAATTTTGAAACCTATATTTTATTAGAAATATATTCCATAAAATTATCTTCCACGTATCTGCTGGCTAAGTATCTCCCGATGAAATCCCCATGGCTGACTCATGAGCAGACATAACAAATAAATCCCCCAGAAAATCAAAGCCAGTCAAATCCCGTAAATCGCAAATTTTCTATGCATTTTACCCGTTTGCAGACTCAGATGTGTAGAATAAAAAAAAAAACAGGGAGCCCGGAAACCCCCAGCTTGGAATATATAAAAAGCAAGCATAAAAAATGCAACAGACCATAATAATTTCAACGTTTATTTTTTCGAACATTTTCTGCTTTTGTCGCAATCTTCCACATCCTGCCACCGCTTGCCGCACGTCGCACCATCGCCCTTCCACCAAATGCAGGGTCTGACTATGCAAAAATGCAGCAGCCAAAAAGCATATAAAATTATTATGTGACGAGGGAAAATCCTTGGTATGGTGGGGGGTACAAAGGCATTTCGGACTTGGCCAAAAATCAGACTCAGCATGTGCACATAAAGCTCAAATAAACTCAAGTTGTTGACAAAGGGGTTAGAGGCCATAATTGTGGCCGTCGACGGAGGAAGAACGGGGCTAATATTAACCCTGCTCCGAGGGGCGCCTCACGAACGTGCCAGACTGAAAGTGGAATTTTCATTGAATGTGTAAACACAACCAGCGGGAGAAAATGAGCCAGATGAGCAAGTCGCCAGAGCATTTTCACTAAAGTGATTTCCATTTGTGTGACTGGGGAGGTACGTTCTTTTATGGCCTTGTTTTACTGGAGCCTTGTTTAAATTATTTTATTATCAGAGGACAGGGAGAAATTCAATAATTGTTAACAGGACTTTAAAAGTAACCGTCAGTTAAGTTTAATTTACGTGTGTATTTAAAAATTAACTGGTGAGGTTTTATAACTTTCTAGTATCTTTTTAAGAATCTTTCTGAATGTAGTTAGAATTTATTTAAGATGTTTAAGTTATTCCTAAATAAATAATGCTCTTATCGTGAACTAAAAAGTTGTACATTCACTTTACCAAGACCCTTTGGATTTCTTTATTCGTTCATATTTTTCCATTATCGCTTCGCTTCGTTCTTTGTCCCCACGAAAAAATATTTCTTTACCAAAGCCAATAAAATGTATTATCAAACTTTTTGCACAAGTTCTTTGAGAAGGCACTCCATAAAATCAAATTTATGTATTACCTGCATTGCTCCCAGTCCTCCGTAGTGGCCTCGCTTCCGTTTCACTCATTTCCTATATCGTTTTTACTCCCCCGAACCTCGGCAAAAGGACAAAATCTTCGGTCGCACTTTAAATAAGCATTAAATTGATACAGCAGAAAGTTTTCCTTCACTCTCCTCGTGCCGTTGCCATCTCTCTCTTCCCTTCTGTCCCAGGACACACTCCAGACACATTCTAATCGCTTTATAACTTCTAACGCAGTTTATCAGTGCTCCACCGCAGCTCACACCCCTCATCCCTTAATTCCACCTCGTCCTCTACTCATGCCATTAGAAAGGCTCAGAGAGGCAAAAGTTATTGTCACGCACTGAAGTCACTTTCATGTGGAATTGTGTGTCTCTGCACAGAGAAAAATAAGCGAACTTAACAGAGGTTAAATATTATTAAAATAGTAAGAAAACATACTAGTTACCAGGATGATATCAGAGCTGTATTTGTGGCAAATCGAAATATTATTAGTTATTAAGCTAATTTTTTTAAAGGTTTAGAATAGTAAGTAATCGTTCATTAACTAATTTATAAACAAAGTTTTACCAAATGGTATTCCTATTTAAAGTGTTACCAGAGTTGGTTTAATTAATCTCTTGTATACAGTGTGCCCAGGCGTACGCAAAATATGTGGCAAGCTTGGTATTTTCTGTATTAAGTAATACTTAAAGTAGTATGAACGGAATACTGCGTACAACTTTTAATTGTGATTAAAGCCCAAGTACATTATTTGACGATACCAGTTTAAGGAATACCAGCAATAAACATATCACTGATAAGATTAATCTATAAAATATAGTACAACAGGTTTAATAAAATTTCGATAAGGTAAATCACACAGAAATTTTGGTGATTTTTCCCTCTGCATGACTATTTTTTATTGATATGGGGAAAAGGGGGAGTTACCATCGAACCCACAAGCCAATCTCCATGCAAAAGCTCTCCCTGTTTGTACCCTTCTCTGTCGCAGTTTCTCTGGGGTTTTGTTGGGTTGTCTCCAGTGTGTTCTTTAGGGTTTTCCCTCCGCTTTTCTTTCCTCGCACTTTATTTGCTTCTATTTTTTTGGTACTACGTCTGGCAAATAAGGCGGAAATTATTGCCGGCGGCGTCTTGCAATTTTTTCTCTCCCTTTCTCAGATATCTTCCTCGTCTGCCTTGCATCTCCTATATTTTTTTCCAATGTCAAATTGTTATTGTGTCTGAAAGAAATGCTTTTATTTTGCTTATTTGCGCTTTTATTTTGATTGCACTTATTATGAGTGGTAGACAAAGAGAAAAGTACATTCTGTGAGTAATTTTGTAGTGCTTAGATTACACAGAAATAGAGAAATCTTTATAACCCTATTGGGGCATTAGCCATCGAATAGCAGTGACTCCCAGTGAGTCATCGGAGAACACACCCCTCGCGATAAGATAAAACCGTGCAAAACAATCTTATCTAATGTGTCGGGCCATTCAAACTGAGATGTGTATATAAATTGGTCACTCCAATGGATTGGAAAACAGTACACATTCAATAAGCAGCGAGGGCAGTTCCCTGAAGGAATATATCAGTGCAAAAAAAAAGAATATTAAAATGTCGCCGCCACACCACGATCGAGGTCTCTTCGGGATCCACTTGGGTCTGAGCCTTGGTGGACATGGACACCACCATCATCACCACCACCCGCCGCCGCCTCCGCCCCACTATGATCACCACCACCACCACCATGGACCGCCGCACCACCACGGACCACCTCCGCCGCCGCCACACCACCACCACCATTATGGGCCACCTCCTCCGCCGCCGCACCACTACGTAGAGCACCACCATCACCACAATGGCAGCCATTTTGATCATCATCATGGGCCGCCGCATCATCATCATCATCATCACTGCTGATGATCCTGCAAGGAAACAAGGAAGGAATGTGAAGGAGTGTGGCAATATTTATAAACGAATTTAATTTATTATATCAAAAATATGCAGCAGAAATGCTAAAAGAAAATATATAAAAAAAATATATATAGTAACCCAAACTATAGCATTTTCAATGATATATATCCCCAATAATAATATCTTTTTACTGTGGACTATATAAAAAAAGTGCAAGAACACTACATAAATTTTATTTATTCCATGACGTGTTGTTTTTTCTACTTGCTTCTTATCTATATCTTAGGTGAGGTAAAATAACCTATTAAATGCCATTATTGTTCATATCAAGTGCAATTTGTTTCAAATAGATATCCATAAGATATAAAGAAAGATATCATACTGAACGATATCATAAGTGTTCTACAATTTATACAAAAAGTAAAAAGTATTCTTATATAACCTTCCCCATAGCTATCTCTTGAAAATCTATCCATTGACACTTGGTTAATATGTATGACTCCACTCGATCATACTTAAAATAGCAACTTATCTTATCTTGATTGATACGAAAAAATAAAAACACAAAGAAATCGGACAAACGAAAGCTTGTCATATAATATTCCACATTCTTAACCAAAAAGCTGATTGCTTTCAAGACTATTTTCTAACGTATTTATAATTAAGAAATTTTAAACCAATAAGTGGATTAAATGAAACCACAGACAGACACGGAAGCATAGGCCATAGACCACCCACAGAAAACAATTTGCTAAGCCGATAAACACAAATGAAATTAAATATCATTTCAGGTTCTAATTCGATTCGATTCGCTTCGGGTGGGACAAACAAAATGTTTGCCAATTACAAAACCATTTCAAAGTGTTTTTATTTTTCTGCGGTTGTCACAAAAACGCTAATTAGACAGCAGAGCTACCAAACCTATCGAGTGTTTCCCCGGCTCCATGCCCGTATATACTCACTCGTATATTTGTCTGTGGGTTACGGCCCTGTCATAAAATGTAAAATGCTGCCCCCGGCGTGGGTCGTATGGATATCGACACCTGGAAAATATTGGTAATTAAAATTAGCCAGTTGTCGGCCAAAAAATTTAAAAAGAAACAAGCAAAAAACTTGCTTCCATTTTGGCCTGTCTAATAATGTTGTAAAACATGTTGCCATTAAGTTAAGCGACAGACGCCAAAACGCCCCAAAGGCAAGAGCAGGAAATTATGGATGGGGGCCTACCCTTTACATCGTTTGGCATAAATTTGATCATATGTAATAATAAATTAAATAAAATATGAGTTAAATTATTCATAAAAACTTTATTAATGTTAAAAGAAGCATAAGCTAAATGGATTTGGATTTTTAATCTTTGGTTTGAAACTTTTTACTTATTAGCAAAAAAAATGTTATAAAATAATAATTCTGATATTATAAGTAGCTCTTTAAATTTTACAACAACATTTCGCCATTTTATTTGGCATATTCCCAATGATAGTTGAGCCACCATGAAGTTTTCAACATTGACATAAATTTGTTTATCCAACAGAGACAAGGTTAGGCCTTTAAATACCCATGCACCCCATATACCCCTTTAATTTTTCCAGAGTAGCATGCATTTTACTATCGATATTCCGCTGACAAGTCGCTCTAATGGAATTGGTAGCACCAAGTGACACTCGAGCACTCTCTTCGGGTTTTCCAAGCCGTGTCTGTCAATTAAATATGAAAATTATTTTGGGCCTGCCTATCAACGATTTTTTGACAATTTCATGGGACAGTTCGACGGAATTTGACGGGCATGGGAGTGCAGTGCTCCGCCCCCCTTTAGGCTGAGTAGATGACAATTAACGTCTCAATTCATAAATGTCGCGTTTGGAAAACCATTTCTCAAGCCAAGTTGGCTGCTTTTAATTAAAAAACTTCAAATTATGCCCGTGGCCAGGCTTGATCCATGTTTCAGCCACAAATGGAGCTGCTGCGTGGCAACTTCGACTCTGCGTATATCTTAATTGTTATTTGTATTTAATTATATGGCAAGTCAGGCCCAAGTTTGCCACGAAAGTTGAAAATGCTGAGAAAACAACGGCAAGCGAGCAAGTGAGGAAAAAGTTGCTTCAGCTTTTTTTTTCCGTAATTAAATTGTTTGCTTTTCATAGTTGGCCAAGTGTTGACTTTTCAAGAAGCTGAGCGTTGAGAGGTGAAAATAATGCCACAAGACAAAAAGATAAGAGATGCTGGCGCATCCATCAGATACGATCTGGGATTATGCAACGGGCAACGGAAAAGTCGCAATAAAAGTGAAAAATTTGTGAGACTTTTGAGTCACAAAAGCAAATTGTCAGTCACGCCAAAAAGTAGGTAGCAGTTGGCCTTTGCGAGGTGTCTTTTATCTTATACTTATGCCGCAAAACTCCAAGTCTAATCCAATAATCTTAAAATTAAATATAATTGACGTTCCCTTTAAACTAATTCTCCCCTTCATTCTCAGCACGCTTTATATACATGTTAATTAGACTAAATCGACAAACATTTCCATGCCAATCGAAAAAATAATACTCCAACTTCCTTTTGCTTTCAGGTATGTACTTAAACCCAGCTGAACAGCGCCATAAACCAAAGTTATGAGTAGAGTAAGTAATGAAATGTTCATACTCAGATCGTCAATTCGACATGATGGCCCATTAATGAGTTTACCAAACTAAAGTACAGTTAATAACAGAGAGACAGATAGGGCGAGACGGCTATAGACCGCAATCAAATCGGGGAGAAGAAACCCATTACCGTACTCACAGCCTCATCATGCAATCATGAGGCCCCATTCACATAACAATCAAAGCCAATTTCTCGAATTCAGTTCGCAGGAATAATACTTCGAATAATTTAATAAACCCATGAAAAATCAAAAATACGATAAGCTGGGTTACATGTATGTCCTCCCACAAGAGGCAATAAAAATTCCACGAAAAATTCTCATTAAATAAACATACTCGTACTTCGTGGATAGACAAAGGCCAGGCCAAATCGAGTACGCATTCCGTAAAACTAGTCCCAAACTAAGGCCGCGTAATGTCGCTTGTTAGTACTAATGATGGGCTGGTCCGCTCTGCCTGTGTATAATCCTCTCACCCCGGGAAAAACGCAAAAAGAAATTTGTACATCTGCGATAGAAGCCGCGATATGGGAGCCATGGCCAAGAACTCGAAAGGCCATGGTTGAGCGTCGTTGCCCATTTTGCCTGCTTGTCATAAATTGCCATAGAGCGCCAACAACAAGTTTCCTTTGACTTCGAGCGTTCGTGGCGCAATTTTCCTAGGGATGGTAGCGTGAATTGTAGAAAGGAATGTTATTAAAATGGTTAGAAAAGGAATTGAAAATTCAAAGCGTAACAACAAATTAAAGTCTTGAGCAAAATATATATTTTTTGTAGGAAATAAAATGGATTCTCATTTTTAAAGCTATAAGTAGTTAGAGATACAAAATTGCATATTTTCTGGTTGCTTAGTTAAACAGAAGTTAAACCTTGAAGTTAAACAGAAAATTAAAAATTGAAAGTAAGATTGTTATAGAACATTTTCTAATCGGACTCTGGTTCTCTCCCCTCTTTCTTATAATTACAATAATGTAAATTGTTATCAATCCTTTACCCTATAAACCTAGGCAATTTGTTTATATAAGTTCCCTTTATAATCATTCTTATATTTATAAACTTAAAGTAAAGTAAAGAAAAATTAAATTACTTTTATAAAAGTCATATTAAAGTTCTACCGCAGTTAACAACCCAATAAAACCACAATTCTCTGGAGGAGTAGATACCTCAATTTCCGGATCGTGACTGCCTTTTAGCCCCATCCCTAATGTCCAATGAAGACCCCCAACTCCGACCAAAAAAAAAGAAACCTAGACCGACGACCGCAGTCCATTGGATACCGTCCGTCGCGTCCAGGCTGTAAAAATTAATAGCCAACATAATAAGCGGCATTTTATGACAAGCGTGCACCTCAGCATACACACACACACACACACACGGGTTGCCACGCCCCTGGGCCAGCGCCCCTCAATATTTTTCCGACTTTTTTTTTTTGGAGTCGAGGCTTTTGCCCAAACATTTTTCACAGGCTCACCATGGGCAGAAGTCATTAGGTGAGGGATCAGTTGGCCACGCATCTTCATCGCTGTCACATTGAAAATTACGCAAATTGAAAGTTACGTCGTTACAGAGCGGGGGAAAGTCCAGTAGGGGAGCTGCGCCCCCATGAAATCTGTCGGACAAGTTATGTCATATTGGTGCTACAAGATTTCGCCTTCTGATAATTACACGCAGCGTTTCAGATTTGTTTTTATACGATTTTTGTCTTGGAAAATTGAAAAACTTTTCGCCAGCCTGTTGGCCGTTTATGTGGGGAAAAATAGATAGATGGTCGATTATGCAAGCCATAAGCCGGAAAGTTTTTATTTTTATTTATGTATTAAAATCGCAGCTAATGGGTTTTGTGATTCCTAATTGGAAAACTGGAATTTGGCAGATGATTAACCGTTCATAAGTTATAACTTCCCGCTGTTTAAGCCTTTTTTATTTTAGAAACTAAAAAAGGCAACTGCTACTTCGGGTTGTTAAACAATCTCACCGCTCAATAAGTACATTAGCAGCCACTTTGATTTGTGCTTCTCTAATTACTCAGTGTCATAAACAGAACCTGACTTAGAACCGAGATAAAATCGTTAGTCTCGGGCCTGGAGGAAGCCTTATATACGACCCACTCAGTTGGCATTTGAATCATAAAAGTTTACAGAACCTCTGCACGAAATCATTAGCAGGCCCGGAGAGCCTGACTTTTTATGCCCCATTGCTGACCAAACGAAAGCAAACCAACAAATAAAAAGCCTAAAAACATAAAAACTAAACACAAAGTTGCCAAGTTGAGTTTGAGATATTTAAATCGAATTTTTGCCTATCCCTTGATTGTTTTTATATGGTTTGAGTGACAATAAAATTGATTGAGTGATAACTTCAAATGGTAATGGCCAAAAAGAGAAGAAAACAAATTTATGATGCTAATTAGTTTTGAATGAAGATCGAAACTAAAAGGGAGAGCTTTTAAATTTTATCTATTCAAAGATATTCCGTTAATAAATCTTTCAACGAATCCAAACCGAAGACGAATCACCCGAAAAATGAGATTTGTCCATGTCACTTTAAGGCCCAACGAACTCTTGGCATATAAAATGTAAATTAGCTACAAAATGTTTTATCTCTTAGCCCCCGCCGAACCCTTCTTTCATCACTTATTCATTTTTTTGTCTTTCCCCTTCCAGCATTTTACATTTTCTTATCTCCCTCGAAATGCAGTTTCCTCTTATTTGTTTATTTTTTTTGCTCGGTCTGTGGCTTGCATTTTTATTACTTGTCAAAATACAATAAAATTTATGGCAAGTTGGCAATATTTTTAACGCCAAACGCAGAGCAATGCAAAGAGCTGGAAAACTGCAGGCAGAGGCGAAAAAAAATATGCCAAGAAATCCCCAACATAAATCATGCAAGTGGAGTCTGGACCCAAAGAAAAAAAAAAAACAAAAGAAAATCTGCATGAACACTGCAGGGGGAAAAAGAATTAAAGCGCAAATGCGGCGCATAATAGTCATAAAAATTAAATTAGCCTAGGTGGGAGGTATTATGCTGAAAAAATGGAAAAAGGATGCATAAATAAGAGTACACCCACAAGTCTATAAACTAATGGAAATAAATTATCTAACACAAATTTTTGTAAATAAATTATTACCCTACCCTACCTACTTTATCATTTATTTTATGGCCAATTTGTTAGGTAGAATATATATCTGCAGAATTTATTTCTTAATCTCTCCCAATCCTCTGTTTTCAATTTTCCTTGTTTAAAAAATGTATTCTTTGTGTTCCCATATATTTTCTTGAGAAAGCCAAAAGCTTTTTGGTTTACCATTAACGAAACTCTGTAAATTATAGGAAATAATTTGAAAAATTATTCATTGGCATATAACACCGACTCCCAGATCCATTAATTCGAAGCAGACGAATTTCCTTGAGAGCCCCGAGTCCAATAATTAATGCCTAAACACTTTTCTTCGCTCTCGCGCCGAGGGCTCATGATTTTCGCATATTTCTCAAGAGGCTAAAATATACCACAGCACCGCCCTGGCTGCGCCGCTAATAATGTGAAAAATAAGAAAATGAAAGGCATTTTTGTCTAATGAATTTCCACGTGTCGACACGTCTCCTTTTCCCCATCTCTCTCTCTCTCAGCTTTTCCCTTTTTCCGGCTTGTGGTATGTACGTGCCTGTGTGAAAAGCGCATTTAAATGCGGTTGAGGCAAATTAGTTAATAAATCACACGTGGAAAATTGATGAGTTGCCATTTTCCTCTTTCGGTCGAGTGTGGGGGCGGTGATTCATTTGATTGTTTGCCATTTATTTGGAAAATTATTTGCCCTTTTTATGCTTTCGGTTCGAAGCAAGGAAGTGGGCTCTCTCTCAGGGGACTTGGTCTCTAATTAAGGAGAGTTTCGCAATTGAATACGAAAATTTAGATTATGATTTTGAGCACGAAATGCAAAAGGGCAAAATACCAGCAAACACAATTGAGGAAAAATTACTGATTGAAGGGGAAGCCAAGAAATCCTACCGAAAAGTTCACGAATTCAAGCCGGGCCTAAAAGTTTTCAAAATAAGAAAAAACCCAACAACAAACCTTCAAATGAACTCATTGGCATTGTGTGAGCAGCGTTCCCAATATCTCATTGTCATGTAGCTCAAATCGCTTCGGCAGTCAACAAACTACAACAGTCGACAATCAGCAACTACAACAACCAACAACTACAACCTTTGAGATACAAAAAGACAATACTTTGCATGTGTAGCCGAGGTTCCACAAACAAAGAACACAGGCACACCAACAACCAACCAATGCGGCCAACAAACAAATAGCCAAAAAATAAAGCAGAGGGAGTAGAAGTAAACAAAACCAAGCCAAACAAGTAGAACTTGTCTAGGCCTAAATCCAGTGGCGCAGAGCCCCGAAAAGGGGTTTCCGATTATAGGGCTTAGGGTTAATAAAAGCCACAGGTTTTTATCTGTCATAAAAAAGCAAAAGTATTGTCTTTCCATCAGAGAATCGTAGTGGCACTCCTTTTATTTTCAAATAAAAAACTCAAGCTTAAATCGAAGTCTAAGTTTAAGGAACTCTTAAAGGCTACAAAGTATTTTCTTATAATTATAATTTATAATATTAAATCCCAATAAAGCAGATATATATAGTACCCTTTATATCGGCTCCACCTCTGATCAGATTGCTTGGCTTGAAACAAATGTTTCCCGCGAGATTTCTTTGTATGGCTCTTATAGAAATAAGGAGACTCCAACTTTGGCCAGCCCCTGGCCATTTAAATGACTTTTCTTTAGCTGCCTGGGGCTTTTTTTTGCCGGCTTCGGTTCGGTTTCGCTTAGCCTTATTTTATTTTTTGTATTCCAGCACTGTGTGCTCTTTTTCTGGCCCAAGTCTGATGTCTAAAGTCAAGATCACAAACGTGATTTGTTGTTGCCGTGGCTTTAGCGTTTTTGCTCATTTTGGCAAATGTTGCAAAGACTGTGGAAGATCGTGATCTTTAAACTAAGCAACTCCGTGGCTTTAAGGCTTTGTCTCTGCTTTGTTTTCTTACCTATTTTTTTATTCCTATTTTTGTGCTAGTGTTAGTGCTGTTGCTGACTCGATCAGTCGTCACTTTGGGCCGAGAGAAAAAAAAAAGCAAGAAATCGAGAAGATTTCCTTTGAATAAAACTTTGTGGTTTGTTGTTTTGGTGTTGCTCGATTTATCTTTGTTCATTTATTTTGACAAAGCCGTTGGCTCTGTTTTCCTTTTTTTTTATTTAGCCAAAAGCTGAAATTGTGTGGGCGTCCCTATAGCCGTCTCTCCTTGCCGGCATATATCTGACTCTTTCCATCTGTTTGTGCGGCGCCGCTGCCTCGTCAAAAGATTTGTGTGTTTATGTAGAAGGAAACCCCCTTCCCAGTCGCCGCAGTACACCCTGATTGATGTGGGGCACATTAATCAAGCCATTGAAGCGGCCGTCTGTTTGATGTTGTTGCAGCACGGTCCGATTGGATCAAGCGATCTTGTGCCACTCATAACATATCTCCCCCTTCGCCTTTATATATATATGCACAGAAAATGTAGCAAGATAGATAATTGAAAATTGACCAGAGTCGCAGTTGACGCTGTGCATGAGGAGCGAGGACCTGGCTTCAAATTCTAGCACAACCCAAGATGATTGCTTATTTATTTTATTTAAATTGTATCGTATAGTTTCTTCTCCTTTATTTTGTATATATCTTTTGTGTTATTTACTGTATACATTTTTCACAAATTTCATTGTAATTTCTCTCCGTGCAATACACTTCACTCTGTAATCGAAGCGATCGCGAAGTAAACTCGGTTTCGTTTACTGATCGCACGCTCACTTCTCACTTGACGATCGCTTTTATTATCGTTTGTTTTTTGGCCAAGTTAATGGCCAATTTGTTTTCAATTAATTGGCTTGTTGTGTTAACTGCTTAATGATTACTCAAATACTCCGCTCTGGGGGCTTCCGTTGCTTCGGTATTTTTTCAATCTCACCGATCTCGGTTCGTTTTTGATTTTTGTTTTCGTTTTCACTTGCACTTGATCATAAATTCTCAGTGAATGAGATGCAAGCGTTGCTGTCCATTAAGAAAAGATCAAAGACAAGGCGATGGACAGTGGGGTTGATCAAGGAATTTTATGATGGTTGTTAAAAGGAAATTCAGATATGGGAAATCATGGGAAAAATTCGATTTAAAGAGTGTGTGTATTGGGGTAAAAACGCATGAAAAGGAAGTGTAAATTATAAAATTAGAGAGCTTAAAGGATTGATTTCTGATTACAGTTTTAAGACCAGAAATTGTTCTAATAATTCTCTTCTAACTTGGCAAATTAATTTCCTAATTCATCAATTTTTAAACAAATATCTTGAAAGCCAGGACCCCCACTGTTTTCTAGTAAAATCCAAAACCGTGATGACACAACCCTTAGTAAAATTCATTCAACTATTTGCTATTCCCGCCAGACCATGCAAAACACGCTTTATGCCACATTAACAAATGGGAGCAAAATTTGTGGCAAGGTGTGGGATTGGGGGAGCAGAAGTTAGTCTCTGCTGCCCTTTTTGATATGCCGCCGTCGTCGTCGTCGTCGTCGTCGTTTGTTCTGCTTTTCTTAGAATTTGTTTGGAGGCAAATGAGGAAACACTACTCACTGCGAACCAAACGAAGAACTCATCCGTGGAGCCCAGAACACATTTGAAATGGAAATGATCGCGGACAGCCCTGGAGCTGAGAAGATGAAGATGAATGACAGATGGTTCTGTGATGTGATGTGTCTTTGAAGTTGAAGTGTTTTGTGTTCATTAGCTCATTGCCACTAATTTAGTTTCTGGTTAACATTTACATATCGCCGGGCTCTAAGAAGTCTTAATTGTTCTTTTGGGACTAGACTTCTTTTGAAGTTGCGTGATGTTGATTGAAGGAGATCGCCTTTGACTAGAATACTCGTACAAGAGTATCGAATATTCAAAGAAATGTCTAGTAAGCTAAATTAAATATTTTGACTTCCCATTAAGATGAAAAATACTAAGAACAATCAGGTTTCCTTTTCTTAGTATTTAAATCTTTCAGTTTCCCTTTGATAAGTCCAAAAGTAAGAAACTCTTATTCAAATGGATTATATTTCTTCTAAGAATGTGTAGAAATTTTTATATATTATCTAAAGAAAATGTGTTGTCTTTACTCTTTCAACATTTGATATATTTTAAAATTTTTTAGGAAAACTAACCACAGTATTACATTTTCTAGAACATCAAAATGAGTTTAAATTTAATTAGATTTATTTGCATTTTTCTTCAGCATTCTGTTTCCACCCCCCAGCCCTCATTCACCTACATTTCCAATCGCAACTTAACCTTCTGACCACATTTTGCCAGTTCTTGGCCTAACCAAAGATGGTATCATATTGCCGTTGCCGAAGCCGCACAAACCTAGTACCTGCAGCACACACCTCCGTAAGCTCTCAGGCATCTTGGAAATTTTTTAGCTACACCCAAGTGTAACCAACCTAGAAAAGTGTCTAAGTAACTCATATAGTTAACCACTTTAAGGTGTTCGTTTACATCTCTTGTTTTTTGTAGTTGTTCTGGCTTTTTCCTTCCTTGGCACCCCTTTTAATGTGCCTGTGGGGCCGGGGAAAGTGTGAAGAGACATAAGAAAGGCCGCGCGCTTAAGCAAAATCTATACATAAAAGCCAACTTTCTGCACTATAAAAAAAAAAACTCTTTTACATGACATGACACAATTTGCCGGCACTGTCGCCGTGTTATAGTTGTTGTTTAAGTTTCGGTTGTTGTTGGCTGTGGTGGCTCGCCACTTCGACATGTTTGTCTGAGGTTCACTTCAGGTAAACCCAAAGCTCTGTTGCTGCAAGTTGGCTGCTTTTGACTGCACTGAGAAAATTAAATTCAATTAAATTAAAGTTATGTGAACTAAAAGTAAATTAATTATATATTTGAAGGTAGTAGTTAAATTATTATTAATATTTTATTATAGAGCCAAAGATATACAGCTTAAACATACCTTCCGTTCTCCTATCTCGCCTACTAACACCTAATCCGAACAAGCACGTGCTTGGTGTCGCAATGAAAGCTTGAGTGCATCACCGTCCAAAAAAGAAAAATAAACAAATTCCAAGATTTAAAGTCACACCTTTAAATCAAGCTAAAATGTTATTAAATTTCCTATTCAATCAAATTAAGTTCATTAAATTAGGCTTATTCCTGAGATTTTGTATCTTAAAAATAAAGTAAACTCGTCTTCTTATAAAAATATTTTCTTTGTATTTTTCTCTCAGTGCACCGTTGATAGTCTGCGTATTTTATGCCGCTGCTCTCGTGATATTTTGCCAGGTTTACCTCAGCTCTGTTTACTCTGGCGCTCCTCTGCCACCACCATTTCCCTCCCTCGTCTTCCTTTTTCAGCATTTTGTTTATCGCGTGTGAAAATATTTTTTGCGCTTTTAGTTTTGCCGAAAACTTTTCGTGGCACATAAAAAATGTTTAAGTTTTTTTCGGCAAGAGCAAGATGAAGATTTGCTGCTGCTGGCCCGACACCGAGGAAGTTGCATACGAAATTGTTTATTCGATGCGAGTTTTTTTTTTGCTCGGGCGCTATTGGCAGCTCTTCCAACCGAAGTTGAGGAAATTGTTTATTTTCTTCTGGCTGGTGAAATGTTTTAATTGAAAGTGAATGGTTTTATGGGGGATAATTTCGGTCATAGTTTGGCTGTGCTAGTAAAAAGCAAGAAACCGATTTGCTTCTCTATAAAAAACTTAAATAAACTTTTAATTATTCACCATAGGCAAGTTTTTATGATGCAAACAAATAATTGTTTAATAAAAGTAAAAAAAGGAAAAAAATGCTGGAAAAATGTAATCATAATTAAAACAAACAAACATTGCAAGCTGAAAAGTCAAGCAAATATGTTTCACTTATTTAAGTACATAAAGTTCAATAAGGTGTATTGTGATTTAATCAAAGTTTATTAATAAATCATGAACGAAAATTGAGCAATAGCGCTTGACTGCATTCGATTGACCGTTAATTAACATATCGGCAAAGTTCAATTAATTGGCAATCAATCATTTTTAATGAAACAACGAAAGCAACAGGCTATACAGAGACTTGTTAGCGTAGCGGCCAGGAAGAATCGGGCGACACTATCGATTCGCAGCGATCTTGAACTCTGTGTGGAAAAGCCGTAGAAATAGAAAAATACAAAAAAAAATGGGAAACAGAAAACGTGCCACGGTGGAGAGATGAGATGAAGAAATAATGCTGCAATTCTATTGAGCAGGCAGCGAGGCAACTGCAACAGCAACAACAACAACGAAACGTGCCACACGATTGACAAGCGGTTTTTGGCCCAGCCCGGGGACTTCCAGCCCCTCAAAGGCCCCCTCTCTTTCACGGAGTTATCCGACTTTTCAGCCTGCGGCCAAATAGCCTGCAGCTGCAGCTTTGATGCACAAATGAAAATGCAGTTAAAAAGCTAAATACTATAATACAAAAAAAATATTATAGTATGCAAATATTTATTACATATCGAAATTAAAAAATAAATGTTTAACTGTAAGTTTTGGAAAGTAAATCCAAAAGAAATCAAGAACTAGGTTGCCTTTTATTTGTTCGCAGTGCTCTATTCATTTATTTATCTGCATTGAGAACTATTTTACCTGAACAAAAATATATAACATATAATGTCTGCTTTTTTGACTAAATAGAAATATTAAATCGTTTAAAAATTAAACTAATTTCTTTCTGTGTTCCTTTGGTGGCACTGTGGCCATAGTTGCGAGCCAACCTGGCTCAGTTGCGGGTGCCACTGCATTTGGCGTTAGGTTAGCACAACCTCGTCCCCCTCCAGACTGTTGGCCAGGAGTAGCAATCATGGCCAAGATTCAGCCAGGGATGCCTGAGGAAACTGCGACTTTTCCGAGACAAAGCGATTTGGGGCTGGGGGCAGGCGGTATTTGTGGGAACAGTTTGAAAAGTAAGCTGAGAAACGTCGTGGGAAAGGCACAGTTAGCGGTTAGACTGTCAAAGGTAGCAGGAAGCATGGTAAAGTTTACTCCAAGTTTAGAAACATTAATTAATTATCTTTCGTGGCAAGAAAATTAAGGTAATATCAAAGTTATATTCAACATAATTTTATTAAAAGGGGGGAAACATTAAGAGGGATTTATTTGAACTAGAACTTGTAGTAGAAAAATTTGTTTTAAATGAAATTAAATAAGAACAGATGAAAGCACAACTTTACAAACTTATTTTCATCACAAAATCACTTTAGAAATCACAGCTTAGGAGTCACCGGTCGTACCAGACACATTTCTTGCTCAATTATAATGCTTTGTGGCTCGATTTCTCGCTAAGTGCAATCTTGGCAACTATCCAGACACCGAGAACAAGCTATTAAACTTCTCATTTGGCTAAGAGAACAGCTCTCGGGACCCTCGCTTCGAACTCCTTCGAACATATTTCAAAAAAATTTATTTGCGCCTGCAATTTACGAGGCTCTTTCATCGCCGCAGAGTGCGGGGGGAGTTCGGAATCGGGCAAAAACAACTTGAGACGGAGTGCAGGAAAAATCTACTACAACTAACGGCGAGGCATAATTAAAATGTTACAACCAACAGCAGGCAAATGAGGAAGCTGATGCCAAGCTGGGGATGAGAGAAGGGGTACCAGATGTATGTACACCCAACACAACACACACACAGCGGCACAATTACTCACAACAACATGTAGACTTTTGCCAGCGCGGCGACTACTAGTTGCGCATGCGCCTCGATGCAAATTAATTTGCAACATTTTTCCTGCGCCCCAGCTTCTTCTTACATGCTGCAAAAATTATGCTAATTACAAAAGTTTATCAAAATGAAAAGAAAAGAACATGCAGTGCACTAGAAAATAAGTCTAGAGGGTTTTTAAAGGGGTATATAAATGTACTATCAGTTAAGTCTCTTCCAGATTTAACTTGCTTTGCATTGAGATTAGTTAAGAATATAGATATATTGTTTAAACATTTTTGAAAATTCATTTTTTCTTCAAATAATTACAATAACAACGTAAGTTTTATTGAGAACCTTCAGCTAATGATAAGAACTTATAAAATGAAGGGAAATATTAACTAAAAGGGAAGTCAAATGTATAAATGGAAATGTATATTCAAAATAGTTTACTCAATTTTTTTTTTATAAATTTTAAAATAAAAATATTTCCAGTTTCTTCTTCTATTTCTTCCAGTTCTAACTTAAACCAAGTGAATTGTTAGTTTAATCATTTTTTTCTGTGTAAAAGCCCCTCTCCTAATGCACCTTAATTTGCCATCATAATTTTCCTTTTTTTTTTTTGCGCTCACGATGCCTGGCTGACGAAATGTAAATTTGTTGGCCCTGTCGGTGGGGCATTCGGAGTTGGCAACAAAGTTGCCAGGCAATATCCTCCTGCTCTGTCTGTCGTCTTCCCAACTTGTTAAACTTTGGCTCTTTCCATCTCTCTCACGGAATTGGCCATGTGCGAAATGAAATGCATGAACACGAGACGAGAGCGAGCGACGGATGTCACTCCAGCGAAAATAAAAATAAAAAAAAGAAAAAGGAAAAGGCCACGCACGCGCTTTTTCACTTAGTTTTCATGTGAGAGAGTGAGTTTGTGTGGGAAATTTGTTGATTAAACTTGTGCAGAACTTTTTAATTGCCTCGATGTAGTCGCAGACAGCGGCTATATGGATATATATATTTGACTTTGGGCCCCGCCGAGGTGAGCGAAATATGCAAAACTGAGGCGTCAGACTTATGAACAGTGGTTGCGGAAAGTTTGCGGACAGGCTTAC
The DNA here is from genome assembly GCA_008042475.1 of Drosophila kanapiae. Taxonomy (NCBI): domain Eukaryota; kingdom Metazoa; phylum Arthropoda; class Insecta; order Diptera; family Drosophilidae; genus Drosophila; species Drosophila kanapiae. The sequence continues at coordinate 1,443,540 of VNJM01000232.1, forward strand.
GCTCTTTTTGTGGGTCTCATGATATATGTATGGATATATGTGTGTTCTCTCTCGTTCCTGGGGCGTGCATATTAGAAAAGTTTGTAAGGGAAACTGTAAATACTTGAAATAAAGTGGTATCTGTGGTTAGATATAGTTTTTAGCTCTTAAAATGTTTACTATAAATTTTAAACTAATAAAGAACATGATGGTAATAATCAAAGCTTACATATTATGCCTTATTTTTCCTACAATAATGATGATAATGATGTTTCTCTTAAAACTTTTGATTAAAACCAATTCCAAGAAGCTTAAGTGCCGGGGCCTTTTATTAAAAACACGTGTCAGTTTCAAATTGGCTCCGAAATTTGACCATAACTTGACCAATTGCCGTGGCTCCTTGTCATACATATCCACTGACCTTTTGCCAAAAGGACCGTTTCAAATAAAGTTTAATATTTAATAATCCGCTCCAGCGCACAGCGCCACCTCCTCCAATCCCTGATTCTCGCCAAGGTCCAGGACCTCAGGTCCCATACGATTTAGTTGCAGCCGTGTAATGATCTATGGCGCCTTAAGTCAAGATTTATGCCCTCGACCTCGACGATTGGTATAATATGCAAAGGGTGGGGGATGGGGGCCAGGATAAAATAAAATAAAGTGAAGAAGCAGCTCGCTGGAGCAACAGCCGAAAAGCCATAAAGCCAAAGAGGCGAAAACTTTTATGCAGAAGTCGAGCGCCTTTTTTATACAATAAAATAAATAAAAGGAGACAGCCAAGGCAGCCAGCCAGTCAGCCAGCCAGCCGTTGAGTGTGGGAGGAGGCATAAAATTGTATAAATTTATGAGGGGACCCAGTTTGGTAGTCCTAACTGCCTTCGATGTTGGCTTCTTGTTTTTTGGCTCACTGTAGAATTTAATTGGACATTATATCGCATATTCTTATATAGGCAAAATCAATGCCTTACCATATATCAAAAGGCGGAGCGGTTCGAGAGATATCCAACGGTAATGGCCAAAAAAAAGGAAGCCATTGTCTGGGTTAGTTCTACCAGCTGCCTCCATGGCTTCGATTGTTGCTCTTGGCATTATTTATGGTTACTTAGCCGGCCGGGCTGCCACCTCACTCACCACCAGTAGTAGCTACCATCTTGCCGCCGATCTCCTCCGCGATGTGTGAACAAAAAACCTATATCTCCCGCCATGGGAACGGGAACAGCTGGGAAAATGGGAAATCGCACTCGGGAGCGAATGCCAACTTCCTTCTCTCTGCCTAATCACGTTTCTTCCTAACGATTATTTTCTTTGAAGAAAACAACAAAAAAAAGTAGGAGGAGATTTTACCATGATGTCAAACAACTCATTCAAATGTAATAATCGGATAAAATTTCTCCCACATCAAGTGACACTTACACAAAAGGAAAAGTGTTGCATAAAGAGGAAAATTCACAACTAAAAATAGTTATTTTTAAATGGCAAATATTATTAATATTATAGCTTGACTAATAGACTAAATTTTATTTATTTTGGGGTATAGAAAGGCAGCATCTTAACATAAATTTTCACAAACATTTGTAATTAAAAGTTGCAGCCCTATAGATATCGAAAAATTCTATTAAATTAACATAAAATCAAAGTGAAAACTATTTTTCCCAGAAAAAGAATATACTTATAATAATGAAGCGAATGGAATTATATTTCTGTTAATATTTTGTCTCAGTGCCCATGTTATATCTCCATCTGTCCAGCTCTGGGCCAAAAAGCTGTCGCATCTAAAGCGCCTTATCTGCTCTCTATTGTGTTTGGGAACTGTGATGCAAGTCAATGCCACGCCCACTCAGTGTCGTCTATATACGACGACGGTCGACTTAACTGGCGCCCAGTATTTTAAATCGGCTTAAATTATGAATGGCACTGGAAGAATGTGGGAATAAATGCTGAGAAGCAGATATGGAATGGGCGAATAAATGGTCTTTTCCATTATTATTATTAAGATGTTTACTTTGGCGACTAGAAGAGGACTTGGCTTCAAATTTGCCTAAGACTTTGAGAAAGTTTCCGTTTTGGCAGCTTAAAAATATAATAAGTAGTCAACTGATAGCAACAAATTTGTACTAATAATTTCATTAGAACTTCTTTAATTCAGTTACCAATTAAAGATAACATAATTATCAAATAAATTAAAAAAACTGAAGCTATGTTAATTCCTGGCTTAAGTCTATTGACACACTGAAACCCTTCTCACCCTTAAAATATTTGAAATGCTTAGCATCTTAATTGTCCTTACCCCGGAAAAGAGCGACCTGCGTTTGGGAGTCATATGTTTATCTGGGACCCTGGACAATAATGCCTGGCATTAGATGGGAATTATGCTGGACCCTAATTAATGTTGACATGGGATATATTTTTCCACTCGTTCCCCTAAGCTTTTCTGTCCACTCTGTCCAGTGTTCGCAGCTGAAAATATGCCAAAGCGAAAACGAAATAAAATAAAAATCTGCTAGATTAGTGCGTTAACAAGGGGTCATCAGTGGGTCCTTTCCGGGGGCCAATGAGATGTCTACCCTCGTCTTTACTTGCAGATAATCAGCTTCGTTTAATGGAGAATTTAATTTCGTGCAATTTTCCTGAATGGCCCGGAAAATTTGCCAAACTTCAACCTCAAGAACAGATTTTCCGCCTCGCCTTTTTCGGTTATAATTAATTTCGAATGTCAAATTACAGCACGACTCCTCTGACAGGATGACAAGTGAAACTTTATACACATAATTAAATAATTTTCTTTTCACGTTTCTTTTTTATTTTTATTTTTTTTTGTGTCACTTTTTTGCCACTTCTCTGGGGTGGAAATAAAAAAAGTTAAGCAGCAAGTCGGAGGGCTTCACCTGGCTGGCAACTTTACTTGCATAATTTACAATTCTTTTCAGTTGCTCTTTCGGTCTCTCTCATAAATTAAGATGAATCATGAAATAATAAAAAAGCGAAAATGCGTCAACTAATTAAAATGGCTGAGACCAGAGGGAGATTTTATGTGCAACTTAAAGACCAGACATCGAAAGTGCTTAATGAAAGGGAAAAATTGCACAGACATCGGCATGACTGTACTAAATCTAGGGAATTATTGGACAGTTAAATACCCTGGTCAAAGATTAAAACAAATAACAAGAAGAAAGGGAAAGTAATATGTATGACGGGGATACAAAGAAATCAATTGAATTGCTTCTTATTTAATTGTAATTAATATTTTTCTTGGTAAGCAATAAGCTTACCTTATTTGTTATTGTACATTTTTCGGCCTTAACACTTCGATTAAATCCTGTTTATTTTTATAAGCCAGACAAGAGATCGATGCTCATTAATTTTCCATTTCAGACTGGCAAAGTCCTGACAAAAGCCTCCTCCATTAATGATATTTTCATTGTGAGCGCATTTTCCACGAATTAATTGAAATATGGCCGGAGATGCTGGTCGGGTCGATTGAAAGGGAAAATTTTGTTGCGGCATCGCGCTTGAGCATTGTAATCGCCAGAACAAAGGACACATAAATCTGCCCGCCAAGGAATGCAAGCCGTATTCTTTTTCGGTTTCGGTCTGGGTTTTGGTCTGGGTTCTCGGTTCTGGTTTTGGTCATTTAAATTGCCCCCTGCCCTCTGTAGCCCTGGCAACTTTGTGGCTCCAACATTAACTATGCCGCCTTCTTGTTGCGCCTTGTTAACTCGACCAAGAAGAGGCCACAACAAAAAAAATAAAATGTTGGGTTAAAGAGCGGGGAAGTTGTGTCGGTAGTTGGAAGCATTTTGCATACAAGTAGCGTACTGGCTGCTGCTTACACTCCACTTAAAAAATCGTTAAGCATAAAAACAATAAAAATAAATACCTATAAACACTTAAAATGGCAGAGCAACCCGCTCCAGGTGAGTCGAGTGCTGAAACACCGAGTACATCAGGCAGTAAAAGCCCGCTTGCGAGTTGGCCAACTTGGCCAGTTGTTGTAAATGTCAAGCAAATTTGGCTCGCTGCATTTCTCGACCGTGTTGCCTCTCTGAAGCTGTGTTGTTCTCCCCAATTTAACCCCCATTTCTGTGCCATTCTTCTCTGGGTTCTTTGGGCCCATGAATTGCAGGGGGGAAATAAGGAAGAACCAGTTGTGGCGGTAAATAAATCGATAAAGGAATAAATAATATGAAAATTGGACATGAAAAGAGTTTAAAGAGTTTGAAAGTCAAAGTTCAACATGAGGAAACATATTTCACAGAGGTTAAATAGCATTTAATTCAAGGGAAAGTTATGGAAGTGCAGGAAAACCCATAACAAGAAGTAAACTTAAAGAATATACATTTAAAGAACTTTCCATTACTTCCAAGTCTGTGCTAATTAATATGAATTGACATTTGTACAACCTCTAACCCACTTTTCCGCTATTTTCTTCTCTCGTTCCAGGTATGTAAATTCCACTGATGATTGACCCCGATTGCCCCCTGAGTGTTCGTTACCCCCAGAGACTCCGCATTGATTTATGGCACTACTCTGGCTAATTTGCCATAATTAGACACGATAAACATAGGAACACAAACACAGGCAGGCAGAAAGCACAAAATATTTATATATATTTACTGGTTAAATTGCCAACATCGATTTGCACTCGAGTCGCTCTTAGGCGGCACTCACTTGACATTGCACGGCACATGGGGACCACAAATGGAGGCAATTAGGCCCGGTCGACAGCTCTTGGGGTCTCCACTCGGCCAGATTTCAGATTTATGAATTAGTTTAAAATGCAATTGGGCCTGCAGAAGCTATATCAAAGTTCTATCCCTCGACTCTCTGTCAGCTCCCCCCTGCAATTATGCCATAAAGTTAATTTTACTTTGATTCTGCTGAATAGCCGCTGGCCCTGCCACTATAACTATATAAATTTAATCATAGACATTAAAGGAGCTAGAGCGAACCCTCTCTTGTAAGGGAAACCGGTTAAATGGGGACTACACTGAGCAAAAGAAGCTAGGGTAATAAGGTATTCTTCGAGTTATTCTGTTAAATTTGAATAATACTTTTTGAATTAATACTTTCTCTATAGTTAAACTATAAAATGAATAATTCACTTTAAAATGAATCACTTTACTGAGCTTTGTTGCAAACATTTATGGCATTTTTACATTTCCCAAAGGATGCCAAACATTCTCCCTTAAATGGCAAACCTAATTTCCTGCACTTCATGCCAATATATACTTCTATATATTTTTTTTTCGGAGTGTGTGCACCATCATCGTCTTCTGCGACAAGCTCAATCTCGGTCTCGGTCTCGGTTTGGGTCTCAATTCCATTTGCCAACTGCCGGCATCTGAAGTACGGCGCTTGCCAATGGGAATCCCTCGCTCTCTCGATGTCCACGCACCCAGCACCCAGCTCCTCCTGATCCCTGGCCAAATCTCTGCTAGCCAACGAATCCCCCTGACTGTCAGTGCTCCTTCACTGCCCACTCGAGCTGGTATTCTAACGCACTCGAGACTCGAGACTGGTTTCTCAAAAAGCCACTCGAGCTGCCCGTCAAGTGTCTCTGTGTGGCTGGGCTGGCTGTCAATAGACATCTTGCCATGACTTGTATAAAATATATATCTACCCCAAATAAGAAGAAGAAAAAGAAACACCCAGCACTATATACACTCCTCTATATATGTATGTTTGGCTGGCTGTGCTCACTTGAAGAAATCATAATTATTGCCAGTCAACTTTTTTGAGTGGCCGCAGACTGGTTCATAAATTTACATAAGAGATAAACACTGGCACCACAGAAATTATCATCGTGTTATAAGAAAATATCTGTGTGAGCTGCATTTGGTGATCCGAAAAGATCTTGGCGCTCCATTAGTCATATTTTCGAATGGTTTCGGACACACATAAATTGCCCCGATGGTGGAGAGATCGCTTACCGAATTCGAAATGTTATTTATGTTTCGTTGTCGAGGCGGGGATATTATTTACTTATTTTAAATATGATATTGAGGGGGTATATGCTTGTATATATATAGCGAAGGTGACGTAAGATTAAAACTTGATCTCATTTTTTTATTAGATATTAGGTGACGAAACTAGTCGAGTATACTATTTTCTACATATTTTATATAATCTCTGCATAGCTTTCTCTGTGTATAAGTCAGTTTTAGAAGCTTATTTTATTTACAAACCCAAATACCAATAGACATTAGTGATTTTCTACTTCCCAGCTGCACTGCCATTAAAAATATTTAATGTAAATGGGTGTAATAAATTTTATTAGAGCATATATAAATGAAGAAACATTATTGCCAAAGATAAAAGCCATTAACAATTGAAGTTTTTGTTCAACTAAATTATGGAAAATAATTCACACAACTTTATCAATAGGCCATTTATGGACCGTGCAAAGCCGTCCATTAAGACGCCCATTCTAATAAATCATAAATGTTTTTGTCGCATTTGCTTTATGGTTTATTTTTGTCTTAGTTTTTGTGATTTTGAAAGTGCGTTTCGCATTACCGGAGCCAAGCTGAAATCGAAACTCAGCAGCGGCACACATGGCGCAACATGTGGCTAGGTGGCGACCAATTAAGCGACTACCCACCTAGACGGCACTGCGAAGTGACTCCAGACTCCGGACTAAACCCCACCCAACCCCAAACCCAGTACCAGGCCGAATCCAAAGCCAATCCTAACCCAGCCCAGGCCAACTGCAGCTGTAAATCAACTTTGCAGCTCGAGAGCTTGAGGAGAGACATGCGTGGCAAGAAAGCCAAGTGAAACATACATAAATTAACATCAATAAAGCCAGCAGCAGCTCAAACTAAAGTCGGCTTATGAATACTGGATATAAATATATATATATATGTATATATATACGTATCTTTTTTTGCACTGACTGCATATAAATCATTTTTAATGGCCAGATGTGAGAGAGTCGAGGGCCCTTTCGCGCCGCCGTGTGCATGTTGGACATGTGTAGGGTTCGATATGGAAGTTGCTATACTATATAGCTTTATATATGCATATTCAGGATCCGGTTCGGGAAGTCATCTGTCGGATGCATTTGCCGTCTGCTGATTTACAAATTTAGATACGACTTTAACTGCAGCTAAAAAGAAATATGTGCCTTTTTGGCCGTGTTTTTTTATTGTCTTTTTTTTGTGCAATATGTTTTTTGGCAAACACTTGCTAACAACTTGGAGCCGGTGCGTGGCTTTGCCGGAGTGTCTGAGTACCGTTAACTGCAACGTTTAGATACAAATGCCGAGATAACAAATTGTTGTAAAACGCGTCGCCAGTTTTCCTTATTTTCCCTCGATTTTCTTTTTTGGTTTGTGTGAGAAATTGCCTGGCTTGATCCATTTGTTTGCCTTCTTTTTGATTTAATGCAGCCATCTATTGCCCAGCCGCCTGCACTGGCCAAATAATAATAAACTAACGAATTAAACAATAAACAAATAAGACTTTAAATTCTTGAAGAAAAATAAAAATTTAAGGTTCCAGCTACTTGAGGAAGAAATCACGCTACCTGTGTCATAAAAGACATAGCTAGATGATATATTTTCTTATTATTTTATTGGGCTTCGTGAGGATGTCTTTATTGAAAGCCACTAAAATCTAAAGAAGCAGCTAGAAATTCAAAAATAAAATGCTACTTTTATGCCTATACGATGCTTGTTTTAGGTATTTCTCTAATACAAGTTTAAAGAAATTTAAAAGCTAAGTTAAGTTAGGACTTTCCGCCCAGTGCTAGTATCCGTATCTGCACTATTTCAATCTTTTCATCTGCATCTGCAGTTGTCTATCACTTGTCCTTCTCACTCTTTCCACCGAGCTTAGATAGATATAACCCCATCTCTGCTAGCCATCTCTCCCATTTTCTACCCAGTTTTTGAGCGACATTTTGACGTGGCCATTTCATGTGCAATTCGGCGCTGGCTTTTGAGTTTTTCGCTTCTGACGTGGCCAAGATGGCGAGGTGGTCATGGAGCTATGGCTGTTATGCGCTCACTTTGCCCCACCTGTCGGCCTGTCAAAAAGGCAACGGGCCCACCTGACAACGGGAAAACCTCGCTGATTAACTGTACTCGGCTATTGTCACCTTGATAGGTTTGAAATGTGTTAAATGGGGGCTATTTTCATGCTACTTCCTAATATCCTTTACTGCGTATTACTTTTGACATTCCAGCTTGATTGCGAAAATGTATAAAGGTGTATAAAGTTAGGAAACTTTAAGGCCATGCATAATAGATGTGGCCTTTTCTTGTCCACAACATTAAGGCTGAAATAATTTTCAATTATCTCCCTTAGAGTCCTGTGGCATTACCAACAAAGCTGGACCAGCTTCCTCTGCTGGGTGACCCAGAGGTGACCCCGTTTCAGCCCCCTGTGGACCCCTCAGATCACATCAAACGCCCCTCGCTTATCTCGCTCAGCTTGCTGCCAGCTTCCTTGGAGCTTCATTAATTTTGCAAGCACATTAACAGTTTCATTATTGCTTCTGTCTGAATTTTTGAAAGGAGCCAAGACGTCCATAGCGATTTTCCCCCTACGAGCCTTCCCTGCGTCCAACATCAATCTGGCCAAAACTAATCATTTTTAATAACCAATAATTTATTTTTAATCAAATTTTAATGAAAACTTTGCCGCCCCAAAAGAGGGGCGGTCGTCTAAAGAGCAACGCATGAAAAATTCAAACAAAAACCCGGCGAACTGGCGTCCGGCTGATGATAATGCGACCAAGGATATGGGAGCTGAAGTGGGCCGAACATTTTGGCCCAAAAGACTTTCTGTAGGCCTTGTCATGCATAAAAATTAGAGTAGAACAGAAGCCACGAAAGGAGCAGGTTGCCGTGTTGGGGCAGGGGATTGAGGCGTGGCACGAGATTGAGCTGAAGATTTATTAGGACCGAGATTGAAGGAGCCAGAGATGCGAGCTTCGCGATAGCCTCAAACGAAGGTCGTGCAGAAATCAAACAGCCCACCCGACAACGCCATCAAACTTGGACTGCTCCATCTTGGGGTACCAGTTTGAGATGCAGAGTGAAAAAAAATGGGCATAAGAATGAAGAAAGAGGAAAATATAAACTGACTGACTTTGTTTATAAAAGTTTCTGTTTATTTACCTATTTCAATATAAGAATATCTTAAAGATAAATTAATAAAACGTTTCCAAGTTACATTGAAGCAAAATAACTTAATTATGCCCCAGTTTCCATAAGCAAAGACTGTATAAAATTAAGCAAGTTTACGGAAGTTTTAAAATAGATTTAATAGGTATTAAAACTGTGTTAGCCAAAGTCTTCTAAATTAATATTACGTTCCATTTTGTAATGTATTTTACTTCCTATTCCATTTTTTCCGTGTAAGTATGGACAACGAGTGCGACGCCTCAATCGCTCGGCCCCTTGCCTTAATTAATTTTCCTTTTGCCGCCGTTTGGCTTCTGGTCCCTTTTCCCCCTTTTGTCTGGACCAAAAGGGTTACACAGCTCATTATTTTCGCCTTCCGCCACCTCACCGGCATCCATCTTGAGCTCCTTCAGCATCGCCCCGTTGTCATCTCATCGCCTTAGTCCAGCGACACTTGCAATTGGGATCGGGATCGGGATGGGATTGGGCATCGGATGGGGCTCTGGGACTGGGGATTGGGGCTGGAGTTGGAGTTGGGGATCTGCAATTGCTTTGATTGCCCACAACACACCGCCGAGGACTGGAAAACTGTGGGCGCAGTCCAGTCCGGGAGCTGAAACAAGGGCGTAGTCACGCACGAAAGGTGTTCCCGTCAAGGGGCTTATTATGAGAGATAACAAATGAATACCTTGGAAAGTCTTATTGAATTACCAGCAGGTTGGACCAAGAGATTTTCTTAAAAAAAATTATTACGCATGTGTACAATTTGCATAGGAAATGAAATCATTATCAGCCAGTTACAGAGAGTTTAATTTACTGCAATTTTTCCCATACAGAAATTAGTTTCCTGTCAGTTTTCATCGAATGTGTTCTTTTATATATATATACTTTTAAGTTATTGAAGTTGTTTTACAACTATTGTCAATTGCATTCCACTTAACACGAAGACAAAGCCCCCAATGCCAATGCCTCAGCCCCTGGCCAGCACTTTTACCCATGTTTGGTCATTTTTCTTGCGCCTCTCCGCTTGTTTTTATTATTTTCTTTTTTTCTGTTTTTTTGCGCCAAGTCCCGGCGATTTGCCATTTAGTTGCTTGTTCTTGGGCCTTTTGCCTTTGCAGCGGCATCTCAAAAATGTCGCTGGTTAACTTGCTTTCAGTTTACTTTGCTTTTCTTTTCTGCGGTTCTGTCGTGGACTTTGATTGTCGTCTCTGGACTTGGACTTGGAGTTGGAGTTGGAGTTGGATCTGGTAAGAAGGAGGCCGAGCCAGAGCCGCCCACTTGCCACTGACCAGAAGATGGAGGCTGGAGATGATGATGATGACAATTATTGCCACTGCAGTGGCTTCCTTGCCAGCGAGTCTCCTGCCATTGTCATGGGATATCTCTGCCTTGGCTTGGCTTTTCCCTTTTCCCGCCCACCCTCCACATAACGAGCAAAAGTGTCGTCTGGTCGGGGCCACTTTTTATGGGTTTCCATTCCGTGCAGCAGAGTCGTGGCGGGGAAATCGGTGGTAGAGAGAGAGAGGGGGGGAAAAACCGCAGACTAACCGCCACTTATTACTATTATTTTAAGCAACGTGCAGCGATGAGGCAACAATTATTTTCCCGCCGCCTTTCGCTGACGCAGACACAACAGAACCGAGCTTAAACAGTCAGCAAAAATTACGCAATTACATTAAAAATATATATTTATACAATTTTAAATGCAGAAAAATGTTAACAATATTCTTGCAAGTTAATTATACTTTTTAAAGCATATTTAATCATGTTTTTCCTCTGTTAAAGGCTTTTAAATTGGTAATAATCCTGCTTGCAACTTCTCGTACTAAATAGTGTAATTCTTTATTTCTCTGAGTGAGTTTCGCGTTCCATTTCATTTTTCGCTCCATTTCTCTTTTTGCTGGACAAACGTGACAAGCAATTAATTAAAAAATTAAAGAGCACCGAGGAGGGGAGGACTAAGCAATCTAGTGGTTCATTTCCGTTCCATCAATCCGACATGGATGTCATCCGCAGGCCACATAAAAAGAAGAGTTCTCCTTTCTCCGCTTTTGTGTGTGTGGTCAAGTTGATAATTTGCCAATGAGGCACATGGGAAATGGCCAAAACATGGCCAGGGCCAGTGTGTTTGGGGCTCTTATTAGGTTGGCTATTAGGCCATAACCATATAGAGCACCAATCGGACAGGGATGGGCACAGACAGGCGGCAGGAGAAAGAGCGGGGCACAAGTGACAGCTGTTTGAAGATGACGGACAACATTTGAAGTGGACGACGACGAGGACAGTGTGGCGATGTCGTCGCCGTTGTCGTCTGTAACTAATTTTGTGGAAAGATAAAGCAAACAGGCCCGGCCAGCAGCTGCTTTTGCTATTTTTGTTCACATTTGATGTACTTCTCGTTAGCAGATCGCTGAATTATGAGCAAGGAGGAGGTGCAGGGGGAGTGACAGAGCTCATTACAAGCCACTAAGTGAGTCGAGCATATGCTAAATTGTGGCCAAGATGAAGAGGTATTTCGGGGAAGCAGAGAAAGAGATATGGCCACGGCAACGGCAGCAGCAACATCAAACAAAACCCAAACTAAATTTCCAATGAAACGAGACAAAACTGGCAAAATGCGAATCAACAGAAGGGGGTTAAGGGGCAGGAGGAGCAGCAGCAGCAGCAGCAGCAAACAGCCATAATGGATGCAGGCAACAACAGCAAACAAGCGAGCGAACGTTGACAACATGGCTCAAATGTCAGGCAATGGTCAACGGCTGTTCCCTGAGTTATACTCCCCGTAGGAGCCCCCCATTTGCCTGGCCAACTCTCGTATCTATTGTCTGGTTTCTATCTTTTTTTTTCTTTTTGTGTGTGTCTCTGCTGGCTTGGCCATATGTGTCTGACTGGGAGTCTGATGTGAATGTTTAGTCAGGGCTGGCCATTTTACATGTATGCATTCGGGTGCCTGCCTTCCAGGCTCCCTTCTTCTGAATCCGAAAAACAGGCAGCTTCCGCCTGCCAAAACGTAGCATTTTTCGGTGAGTTCCAGCCATTGATGAGGGGGCGTCTCTTGAATGCAAAGATGTCCCTCTGCATGCAGGCAAACAGCAGCGGGAAAAATAGTAGCACCTGAAATACAGTCTTGACGGAGTTACTAAGCATATAAAAATAAGCAGCCCGGAAACATAGACAACGATTTTTGGTAGGAAAGTTGCAATGGACGTACTGAAATTTTTTAGATAAACCCATCTAGAAACCTCAGTATAACAATTCTATTACAAGCACGTGCTTGTTAGGGTTAGGTGTTAGTAGGTGCGATAGGAGAAATATAAGTACATTCTGAGAGGAAATGAACTACTGGCGTGCTGTCTAAATATTTGCTAAGAATGCTTTCCTACTAAGTTGGTTAAGATTCAAGTTTTTAGTTACTACTATTTTTCCCCCGACTGTGCACACCCATAAATGTGTGCTTGCCGGCTGCAGTCAGGTAAGGGTCATAACTTCTGCCATAGATGGGCATTAGGTCTTGATTGGTGGAAGGGGTTACAAGTGAGGATACATAGTGGGAACACACCGGTAGTCGAAGAAATTTGCATGCAAGGACAACGTCATCAGGAGGCAGTAAGATGAGAGAAAGGACTGAAGGACAGACAGCCGAAGGAGGTTGTGGTGGTGGTGGTGAGAAGCTCAAGTACCATCTGCACTGGACGCTGATGGGCAATGTATAACAGTGTGTACAACAGGCAGCAGGACAGGGCAAATTTGTTGCTGCCTGTAGAAGAGATGAGTTTTCGGTGCGCTTTTCCGGACAGGAACCGACCACTCCGAGTGCGTTACCTGAGCAGGAGAGCTGTCCATGACAGCTAAATGCAACATTGCGTCACGTCGGGTATAAATAATAGTTTGGTGAAAAGTTGACAGGTTTCTAGCTCTCAGCTAGGTTGGCAACATTTTAAGCTGAAGCTTAACAATACATTTTATTTGTTTGGATTACTTCTGACAGGGTTTTAAAAATATAATGAAAAGTATTATTATAATAAGTATTTAAAAAATCAGAAAGCCCGGCAATGGTTGTTTTAAATCTCAGGTATTTTGTATTAGTATTAATTTTACTAATTAATTGAAAACTGAAAATAATTTAATTACAAAAATGATAAAACGGCCAAAGAACATGTACATTTATTCTACAAAACTCCGAACATGATTTTTTTTATAACTATTTGCTTTCTCAGCTTGTTATGACAGTTTCGCACGTTTGTTCAACTGTCTGTAAATTGCATTTAATTCCATGAGCATAAAATCATAAGCTTTAGCTTGGCACAAACGCCAACGCCAACGCGCCAGCTAACTCCCCCGATTTCCCCTTATTAAATTGCCAGCCCCCAACAGACATTAAGTCCCCATATTTATGTGTTTAAAGCTTGGATTCCCTTGGCACCCGCCGTCTTAACCTGGTTACATGTTAGTTGGCTTTATGCCTCGGAATTTTTATGTCTAATGCATGCAGAGGGCTGACTTCTTTCCCCGCTCTACAGATTCAAGCCTGTTTATTAGTGGTTGGCCACCTACTACTCCAATAGCATACACAAAGAGAAATTAAGACTCTACTTTGATATAACTTTGGCGAATAAATATAGATATAATGAGTTTTTGAAATATGTTGATTTTAAAAGGATATATGCAAGGGTTTCTTTATATTTAAAGTAACTTTCTGAACCCATATAGGATCGCGAATTATCGCTAATAGATAGTCCCACCATTTTCTTTCTCTGCACACACAAATACATAGATAAATGGGGCTTTTCAACTGCGGTTTCCTATTTTTCTTGAGCATTTTTATGATTTTTCCTTCTTCCTTCCTCTTTGCCTTTGGTTTGTCATAATTTTTGTTTATTTTCCTTGCCACCCGCCGTCATTCTTCGTTTGTTTGTTGAGAAAACAAAGCTAATAGAGGGGTTTCTTAGCGGGTGCGCTGGGTGGGAGGTCTGGGTCTTATGTGGGATATATGTATGTATATCTCCAGGACAGGCTCGGCACAGCTGTTTATGCTCTTAGCCTTATGTCGAATGCCTTTGTGCGATTTGCTCATCTTGCCAAACTAACAATGGCCCCGACAATTTCTGTTGTTTGCCGGGTAAACTTTTCAAAACTGTTTGTTCGGTCAACATTTTATATACATTTTCTATTTATACGGCTTTTCCGGCCTCCTACCTTCTCGCAAGCCACTTAAGTTAATTTTCCTACCCGCATGGAAGACTTCAGCTGGAAAAGTCGGAGCACACAAATTGATTAAACTGTCAAGTGACTTTATAACTGACAGACAAACGGAGGGACAGCGTTGACATTTCGATTATTAATCATTTGCCAATCGTGGGGACAAATACATACAGGAGGTAGGTTGCAAGTGTGGGGGGGGGGGGCGTTGCCAGACAGAGAAGGACGCAGATAGCGGATATCTTCGCTCTCATCAATGCGGGCTGAAGGCGGCTTTGACAGCGAGACAAATTGCATAATCAACCCGGTGAAGGGGCGGCGCACACAGAGGAAAATTGTCGAAACAATTAGTGATGGACTAAAATTGATAGATTTTAAAGAAATGAGGATTTTATTGAGGGTGGATTAAGTTTATACCAAGTAACTAATTGTATCTTACGTTAATTATAAATGATTCTATATTTAATAACATATTCAATATAATTTTTAACATATTCTGGGAAGCTTAAGAAATATGTGGAAAGTAGAAATGCCCCTACATTTTTATTTTTAAACTATAAATATTTAAATTGCTGTCCTTAATGATGAAGTTCCTTTATTTTCCTGTGTAGCCTTGTTAACCACGATCCATAATTAAGCCATCACCTCATCTTCGAACAGCTTACAAGAGTCTTTCAATTCTGACTTTTCCCCCTTGCACCTGCACCTCCCTTATTAACTTTTACGCAAATGAGCCAAAAACTTTTGTGTCAAAACTATCGACGAAATGGGAGAGGAGAAACCACCTGTTGTTAATAGTTCGTGAAGGGGGGGCTGGAAAGCAGGCAGAAAAGTTGAAAATGTAAAGGAGAAAGGAAGGCAGGGGCACTACTAAGTTCCTCAGTTAGTTTTACAGCTTTGAACTTTTGTGTCTGGCAATTGTGTTAAGTGCATTTTGATAGTCCATTGAAGAGGTCGAAGTGAAATGAATGCAGTTTGGCACAAAGGTTAAAGTTCCAGTGAGTTGAGAGCAGAAAAAAGGAACTCTAAGAGGCTTAAATAATATTTTCTTACAATTGTTATTCTAATAAGTTAAATTCTATGTGTTTAAGCTTACAACAATATTATTTGAAAGCCTTTTTGTTTGAGTTTTGGTTTCATAAACTACAATTTCTAAGCTAAAGTGGCGAACACTGCAAACACGCAGCCGCCCCTTCGAAAGGCAGTCAAAGGAAAAGCGTCTCCTCCGGCTCTCAAAACTCCTTCAAATGGCAACAATTTCCTCTCGGTGCCCCAACGTTTTTCCGCTAGACCCCTCGCCCCTCTCATTCGCTGCCATTCAGACAAAGCAGAACAACAAACACTTCAGATGTTAATTACACGTTACACAGGAACAACTCACAAAAGCGTGAAGGCGAAAAGGAAATCCTCAGCACAGTTGGTGGAGCCCAGGAGAAAAGGGGTTTAAGCCCCGCTTCACTTGAACTTAATGAGCTCAGCTACCGACTAGATTCCAGGACTCTCCCCCTATTTTAACCTTTCTTCTTGGACTCGCGCTGCTGTTTTGTTGTGTCCATTTTTGGAATGCTATCCTATAATGATGCCGCAATGTGAAACAAGAAGCGGAAGACCCAAAAAATACTATAAAATCACACAGAAAGAAGGCAAGAAGAAAAGCTGGAAAACCTAAACTAACAAGAACATTTTTGGAAAGTCTGTGGGCGGTGGGGGAGGCGAAACTTTTCCCTCGAAGAGCGGTTTATAGTTACGACAAAAGCTGCTTAGAAAATGGGGATTTCTTGCTCCACAACCGCTTCCATAAGAACTTTGTTTACCTTTGTTTCAGTGTAAGTGAGTTTGCCCGTGTGTGTGGCAGTTACTCGTTAGTTGCACATTTTGCATTTTGTTGCCTTTTTTGGCCAGACTTTTGTTTGGCTTTCGTCCGTTTTTCCTCCCGATTTTCCCCGTCTCTGCAATCGCCTTGGCATTGTCTTGGCGCCCTCGGGGCGGGCTTTCCACTCATCAATATTGCTTATTTGCAACACGGGCTTTTTCTCGGTTCTGGGTTTTCCCCTATAGCCTCCGCTGGTTATTGTTGTTTGGCAGTTATTGTACTTGCTGATGCTGCGTTGGCTAACTAAGACACTGGGGGAAAGAAGAGCTATAGAAGACCCTCTCAAAATCCTTTTAATATTCTTTTTATTAGGAATACATTTGGTAAACCTTTTCACTTAAATTTAGTAATATATATAATGTAATTAGCCAATAGATTTTACTCTTTTCTCTCCCTGTAAGCCATTACATCCTTTTTCTTGCCGCTTTCATTCATTCGAGGGGATCCATGGGAAGTCTCTCAGTACAAATTGCATTCCCTTTTGTTGTTGTTGTTGTCCCTGCTTTTTTGGTGCTTCTTCTCCTTGTTATTGTTCCTTTTGTGCGTTGATTTATGGATCCTGACACACATGCACATGTGTGGGTGGCTGGGTGTGTGTGTGCATAACTTGCACTTGAAGGTCCTGTTCGTCCCTCTAAGTGCACCATACTCTCCCTTCTGCGCATACAAATTGGTTTTAGTTATTAATGGTGTGTATAATTAAGCTGGTTGCCTTTTGTTCCCAACTTTGTCTGCAGTTTGTTAGAATGTTTCTTAATAATTTGTGAGGCGATTTCCTTTAATACTCAAAGGCCAGATAGAACGAGGGAATAAGTAAGGGAGAGTTACAAATTTTCCAAATAATTGAAAGCAAGAAATAAAAGTTTACAAGAACAATAAAACTTCCAGATGAATGCCGGTTTTTGTTATTTAATTGCTAAGCATTAAAGTTTCTCAAGAAGAATTAAGTGGCATAACTATTATTTATTATTTTTTTTGTTATTACATCATCGTGCCTCTCTTACAATCTTAAATACTCGTATTGATATGAAGAAATGTTTAAGCTCAACCACTTGAATTTCTTTTTAAATAATTTGTTTAATCATTAAACATTTATCCCAAGTCCCTATATTTTATACCCTACCCTCTTAAAAGCCTTATTAGAGCAATCATGTTCTTTGTTGGTTTTTCTTTCAACTTAAGAACCCGCCAAAAGGAAATTTCCTGCTATTTAATTTGCAGAAAATGAGCCAACAGCGGAAAAGCTTACCCCAAACTTTGTTTGTCTATCAATCAGAGTTTCGACCTTTCGGCCTAACAAATTTATACTCCTTCAATTGATACCAGAAACCTTTTTTTCGGGAAAATCTCATTACAAATGCAGGAGCCGCAAGAAAAAAGAAAGAAATTTGTTCCGGTTAGCCAGGAAGTGGGAAACAAATTGGTTGTGTGGGGGACGTGAGACCTTTCCACGATATTTGTTATCATTTGAATTTATTACCATTTGTTTTTACGCATCTGACGCCTTCATAAACTTTGATTTCCCGCCTTTCCTTCGGACACTAAATGGTAAACAAATGTTGCCGAAGCAACTTTTAATTGAATGTATACAAGGGCTCTTGTTCGCTGGGAGCTCTGATAAAATATTAATAAATTTTCTATAGATGGGCGAAACTTTTGTCAGTGCGAGAGCAAACGGGAACTTTTCTAATTTATTTTCCATATGCGTCTCCTTTTGCCAGTGTTAATACATATTATATAATACTTGATATTTTTCTTTGGGCCTGCGACGGCACTGCGCTTTTCTTCCCGTACCTCGGGAATTTCGGGGGCCCTTTGTTCTAAGGCCGGGCTCAGGATGTGGCGGCCAATGTAAGCAAAACTCTTGGGGGAAAACTCTGGCAAAAGTTTCCCAGCAGCAGTTTCTCCCCATGGGGGTAGGGGGCAACACAAAAAGGGGGGAGTGGAAAGCGGATGCTTACCTAGAAGGTTCCTCGTGGGTCCCGACACCACTGGTGTTGACTGTTGCGGCTGAACGAGAGCTTTGCTCCGGAGAAATGTTTCCTCGGCCGGCTTTGGCCTGTTTTTGGTTTCCAGCCCTCTTATTTGGCCTTGGCCCTTGGTGTTTCGTTCAGACGAAAATCTGATTAAGTTGGGAAAGGCGAGAAGGAAAGGTGCTGGCCAAAAATAGACATATTCTTACTACTTAAGCCAATGGAAATAACATTAAACCGGCTTAGTAGAACGGGCTACAACTACTAATATAGTTAGTCCTTGAAGATTTCGGCTTCCTTAACAATTTCTTTAATTATAAATTTACATACCTGCATTATTATATCACAAAATAAGACCTGGTCCTCTGCACTTACTCTTATTACACATTTCTTGGGCATTATCTTCCCTCAACCGGGGCCCATAATCGTTACGATCTCATCTCCAAGGCGACACCTAACAATTCACATTTAGCATTTTCCAGCACTCAGCGTGAATGAAAGTTAAGTGTTTGTACCGCCAACGGAGAGAACTCGAGCCCCAAAACAATTTCGTTAAATGGAATTTCCCCTAATGAACATTTTTCTGTTGCTTTTTGCGCTGCCTGATTTTTTATGCGTGGTCGTGTCGCTGGATAATTGAGCTGAAGCTCACAGGCACAGCACGCGACAGGCGGAGATGAAGGGTTAAGGATGTGGAAAAGGGTTTTATGGGTCAGCCGCAGGAACCGCACGCAAACGTGGGCCAGTAATAAGAAAACGAGCGAGGAGATTTATTTTGCGCTGCTCCTTCTTGGCCCGGAAAAGGGAAGGCTAAAAATTAAAATGCCAGCCGGAGCAAAGAAATAAATCTGGCCCGAGAGGGGGGAAGGAATTAAAAGAATACTTTGGAATTATTGCAGGGAAAAATCTTCAAATACAAGATTCTCTGGTATCAGTTTCCGTTTCCGTGGCTTAGAAGTATTCCAATTTCAAAAACTGCATGACAAATACTTGTTATTAATATTTTATGTTTTTGAATTTAGAAAAGAGTTAAGAGAGAATGAATTTCCTTTATGCAAATCATAAGCGGATTAGTTTAAACTCCATTTCTGTAAAAGATGAACTCTTAACCATTAATTAAAATATTCATTTAAAATTCACAAGATCCAGCAAGCAACTCAAGCCAGTCTCCATTTAAATCCCCATCTTCCTTAACATTTTAATTGAGTTTTTTGCCAAAAGATATGGCCAGGAATTTCCATTAATACCCACTGCCGCTACCTTCGTCAGGCCATGCATTTTGTTCGATAAAAAATTCACCATATATCATGATTTATGTCAAAGGACACCCGTTTCTGTGGGAAGCCATTCGCTTATTTATGGATCACACATCTTGAGCTTAACCCAAAGTTAACCCGCAAGCACGTTCCAAATACCATTTCTTCCCCCTCTCTCTCTCTCGAGCGGGACCGCCACAAATACCAAAAACCGAAGCAATTTCATAAATTTTAATCCTTTTTTATTGCCCAGGTAGTAGAAGGAAGGCAGCAGAGTAGACACAGAGAAGACTGTACAGAGGGCACGGAAAATGGAAAGTGAAATACACAAAACTCATTTCCGCAGCACGTGCGGCGGCTCCAAATGCTGAACAGGGAAAAAGGGGTGCCAAAAGAGACACTCTTGGCAGCTCGGAAAAGAGAATGAAAAGCTGTGCTTAACCGCTCAGGAGCATTTACATAGGGAAAAATTTATTGTGGTGCGAGTAAAATAATAGACATTTATACTTAGCCTTTAGAATCAAATCCAGTAAGCCTTTGAGGCTCCTAAAAATATCTTATATATATATATATATATAAGTTGTATTTCAGTATAAAATACAGGGTATGATCCCTCTTTTTGATCTACTTTTGATCACTTTTCCTTCAAATCTTGGTCATATAACCCCCAAAAAAAGTGAACAAATCAGTAGTTCCCGCTTTTTTTCACAGTGCACCTTTGCTTTCATGAAACTAACTGCATGACCACGACAACAATTGCGCGGGGAGGCTGGGGACTGCGACGAGGAGCATGGCCTGCGGAGCTCTTTCGGCTGCTCACTAATTACTTTGCCACCTTCAGCGCATTATGAGATGGCGAGTGCTCGTCGACATAGGGCGCCGCACTTAGTGTCAAGCATATGCCCCAAGCTCACAACTACTGCCTGCGGTTAACTATCTCCCACCTCCTCTGTCTAAGCTCTGCTCTCCTGTCTGTCCCTGTTTCTATCTCTGATATGGGATTCTTTTGCTCGTTTTCCATTTAAATATATGTCGAAAAAGGGAAAAGCGGGCTGGAGGAATGCGAAAATAACAAAAAACGAATGAGAAGCGATGTGCGTGTTCATGTGTTTGTATTTTCCTGGCGTTGAAAAGCGCTGTCATAGGGAAAGAGGCAGGATCTGCACACTGAACTCAAATAAATCATACGCCATGGTGGCCAGAAGATAGTTAAATATTTAAATACTAATTAAATAATATGGAGAAAAATATATACCATTTTTAAAAAATCTTGTATTAACTTCATTTATTTATTGATTTAAAATAAATTTTAAATAATAGGGAGTATGAAGAAATAATAAATCTATATACTTCTTTTATATGTAATATAATTGTCGTATTTCTTATTATTAAAATTTTCCTAAAATATTAAATATATTTTTATCTTTTGAGTAGGCAGAATAATATTTATAAAATAACACTTTTAAGCACTTGAAATCTCTCCTGTTACAATAAGAAATACTTTGAAATTCAACCTTACAGAATGCGTTCTAATATTCTATTAACTTATTTTCTCTGTGCATGGAAATTACTCGTTCGCTGTCTCTGGAAATTTATGCTTGTCTAAGCAGGCTTTTTGGCATTGAAGCTGAGTTGGAGGATGATGCGTTATAGAGAATATAGAATAGGAATAGGAATAGGAAGAGTGCCACACACAAAAGGGAAACTCGCAGGTTTTTTTTTTGCCCCTCGTTGGCCTTAAGTGCAATTTGATGAATGGCAAAAGCGAGGACAACGAAAGGTGAAGTAGTACTTTTTTATTTTTTGTATTGTGAGGAATGAATGATGGCAGATTGAAGAGAATCCCAGCCCAAAGCGATTCTCTGAGCAATTATAAGACTCTGCCCCCACTTAAAGACACACACAGACCGGGCTCCCCCCCTCCGCAACTCAACTAACAAAACATGTTCATTCAACAATCAACAACATTCCATATGTTGCATGCCACACAAACTAGCACAGAACTTGGTCCCCCTTCAGAGCACTTCACGCCAACAGTGAGGCAATCGCAGTCTAAACTTTATTTGGTAATTAAGTAGAGTCTTTCATAAATTCTTTGACCTTCAAAAATCTTTATTTAATGACTGACAATTGTGAGTTGTTAATATTTTTATTTGCAAAATGCCAAGATCGTAATAATTTATGGCCTATACAAATGGCAATAAAAGTTTGTAATGAAAAGATCAAAGAAGAAGTTTATTGTAAGTTAAACAATATTCAAATAAACTCAGAGTCTGTTAATATAATATTTAATTCAATTTTGTTATGACATTCATAAAGATAGATTTTACAATATTTTTACGACGCTACAGAATTCATATTTAAATTGATTTCAGTTTATATACAAAAATAAATAACTAAACATAAGGAGGCTTGACTGTAGTCCATACGCCTCCTTCCGCCGCACAGACACTTGCTTACAACTTTGAACTTTCGACATCCAATTGCACCATAGTGTGTGTGTGAGTGTGTGTGTGTGTGAGAGTGTGTGTTGGGGGCTTCCTCTACATGCAAATTGAAATTGTTTGCCTTGTCTGAGTGTGTGAACCGAATTGAACCTTGGCCAATGTTGCTGCCACCAGCTGTAGTTGCTCCTAATTGTTGTTGTTTCTGTTGCTGTTGCCGATGTCGACACGTAATATAAATTCTGAACAAATTTTGGGGACAGACATGAAAGGCCATAACCCCCAACCCTCCCCGCTGTTTCATGTTTAATTTTCAAATATTTACAACAACTATAAATGTGAAACAGCAAACAGCAACAACGACACTTAACTTATATAAATAAAACCTACCCTCCACCTTCTTTTATTATAACACTCTGAGAAAGATTTACATTAAATATATATAAATTAAGTAGCTAATTAAATATTTGTTCTTAAAATAAGAACTGCATTTTGCAAGCTTTTCATTTCAGATAGAACAAAAATATATAAAGGTTCCTTTTCAAAAGAAGGAAGCAACAAAAAATATATAACAAATTAATAAACTTGTTTTTTATTCTTAAAAGATATTTATATATAAAATATATGAAACACCTCTTTTAATAACATTTAAAATTATTCAGTTAGTTGGCATGCCTTAAAAATATTTCAATTAGCTTCTGCAATTTATTTTTGCACATCTCTTATAAAACTATAAACTTTAATGCAGGCATTATACTTTGATTGTGCACTTTAAAATCTGGGGTAGCATATTTTTTTAACTGCATCGCAGCTGTGGTTGCCTCATGAACTTTTACTAAATAAAATGTACCACCAAAATGACATTTAATTGTTGCAAAAAAAATAAATGTTGTTCTTTCTTTTTTGTTTCTTTTTGTGGGTAGTGGGTTGCTAATGACACTTGTCGCGTGTGCAGATTTTATGTTCATGCTGCTCCTGTTTCTTTTTTCTTTCCTCTGAATTTCCCTGCATTTCATTCCATTTTGTGTGTTTCGCGTCTCCGTTGCACATTTCCATATTTAATTGCGCATCTTGATAAGAGTGGCTTCCCCTCTGCCGCTTTCCATGCTCGCTTTTCCTCGTTTTTTCTACAACATCGTTTTGCTGTTGACATTTTCAATGCGAAATTATGCGACACGGCAACTCTTTTCCTCCTTGTGCCACTTGTTCCCGGGCTCGCGTTTCTTTGTTATTCATTAGCTGCGCCGTCGCTGTTGACCTCAATTTTTATTGCCTGCCACGTTTTTAATGTCGCGTGTCGCAGTTTTTATTTTTTTGTTAATTTCTGTACTCCTTACTCACTGCTTCTGTTTTGGTCTTTTATTTTTTTTAGCACTTGTGCAACAGGTTGTTGAACTTTAGTTGGGCAAAAGTATTTTTCTGGGACTTAAAGTGGCTTTAAAAAATAATTGAGACATTTAAATGTGCACAGGTCAATGTAATCTTAATGAGAATTACGTGGGAGGGGAAAGATTAAGATAATAGATGAAATAAATAATAGTGTTTGGTTTATTTAAATTTATTTCTGAAGCTTCTTTTATTTTAAATAATATTAACAACATTTATATTCATTTTTAATTATATTTTCCTTTCTAAGAATAAAAAATTGTTGGTATATTTATCCCATAAAATTATATATACATAATAGTGAGTAATTCATTTGGAAGATCCCAAAAACTTTATATTTATTTGTCACGAAACCTTTGCCAACACCCCCTTCGTAATCTTTATTTCCCCATTAAAGTTATCAAATTAAATGTGATGGTAAAAGTACAAATTGCATAATAGACAGCTTTTCTTTTAACCCCACACACACTGAACCCGCCCCCAAACTGCCCCGTTTTCCCGCGCCAAAGGCAACTTTATGACTCTGTTGTCAAAATGTTTATCTAACACTTGAGAAGCGCTGTCCATAAAATGATAGAGAAAAAAAAAACGCATTAAGTGAGCAAATAAACTTTTATTGAGATAGAATTCTCGTTACTAAAACAGATGTGCCCCAGCTTTGTGCCTCCACCCACAAGCCCCTCCAATGGATGGGTCAACGCTCACAATGAGCAAATAATAGAGGAGTGATCGTAACGAGTTCTGGGGGTAGCGGGGTTATATAGGGTGGGTATTATTTCTCCTATAGAAAAGAAGGAGAAAAACCAACGCGAGAAGCCTGACAATTGTTTTATAATTATTTCATCATGGCCCCGGGGAAAAGGGAAAGGCAAAAAGCGAATTCTTAGTGTTGAGGAGAAAAAAACAATACTTATAAGATGAAACTACCCTAGAATGAGTTTGATAAATTAATTATATTATATTATATATATATTATATTATAAATATTAAGGAATACAATTAATAATTGTTTTATTAGTATAATAATATTTCTAATCAAGTTTTAGAAGGCAAAGGCTACGATTTTATATGGAATTCTCAAGAACAATTAATAAAAACATTATAAAAATACTCAAATAACTATTATAATTATGTTATTATATTTACATCACCAGATTAATTTAAATTTTACTATTTTAAAAGTTAATTTAATGATATTTATATACAAAACATATCACATAACATGAAAAACTCTTAAAAGTAAAATCTGCCAGCCGAGAGTTTTCCCCAACATGCCCGCGAAAGTGGTCACTGAGTAGCGGGTAGCATAAAAGGAAAATTGCTTAATTTATGTGTCATTTATCTAAATGGAGCAGCAGAGCAAAAGCAATGGAAGCAAAAAATAAATATAAAAAATACAGAACAGAACAGAAACCCACTGACAACCGCTCCGTCTCCCTTGTATTATTTTTATAAAGCTCCGCGATAAGCAACTGTCGGCTGGGACGCGGGGTTGTGGACTCTTGTGTGTCAGCGCGGTTGTGGTGCCAGCAGAGTAATTAAAAATCTTGAACTCAACTCTCTCTCTTGTTGTTTTTGCTGGCGACAATAATCGCCGGCCAGTGAGTGAAACAGACAGAGAGGGGAACGGCGATGGGGCTATGGGGGACACGCGATTAAAATTTTAAAATGACAGTTGACAGTTTCATCATCAGCATGTGTACAAGAGTTTTACATAGATATGGTGCCCAGATAGCAAAGGAAGGGTTAACGTCGACAGGAACTGGCGAGCAGGTGAAATGTCACATGAGATTGACTTTATGGCGGAAACTAAAAAGCAGAAAGAGCTCAATGGGAAGACAGAATGAGGACACAACATGTAATGGTCACTTTTGATTAAGTCTGAAAAGTATATTTTTAAATGTATAAAATGTATAAAAATAATAGAAATATTTGGAATTTAGTTGGCTTATTTGATTCATATATTTATAAATATAAACTTTTATAATATGTAATAGCAAGGAGTATAGAACCAGATGGTATATAACTTTAATAATATTCAGTGTTTAGTTGGGTCAAACTTAACTTAATTACCAAACTCTCTTCTCCTTTATTTTAAAAACTAACCCACCAAATAGTTTCTTTTATTTTTATTGAGATTTCTTGACACCTTTTGCTACAGTTTTAAGCATAATATTTGGTCAACAGACCCGACATACGTCGAATTCCAAGGTAAACCAACCAAAACAAACAGAACAGAAATATGTGAGGAATTGTCAACCAGCCGACAAAAGCAAGCGACAGAAAGTCACTCTCTGATTGAAAATTTTGCGACATTTTTAGGCATACTTTTTAACCCACTAAAAGCCACTTACGTTGCAATAAATATAAAAAATATATGTTAGAAAATAATATATTTATACTACATTCTTTATTATATATTTATCTATAAGGGTAAAATTTATTTAATGCTACTTCTACAAGCTCCTTTTTCACAATGCTTTCTTTCTGTTTATTTTTAACTGTCGGTTTTCCTGACTTCAGAGGTTAGTTGTTTAACTTAAAGGGTTAACTCCACTTACACAAAGGCCAGTCTTTGTCTCATTTACCCGATCAACTTGCAATGCCTGTGAATTCCTGTATTTGCTCAGCAGATTAACACCTTTTGCCAGTGGACAATGGGACTGATACCAAATGGTATCACAGAACAAAGGCAGTAAATGCGGCAACGTCGGCCTCATAATCAAATGCAATGTGGCATTGGCTAAAAATGGAATTCTGCTGTCTGCACTTCATCAAGCGAAGAATAAGGAGACGGCGATGGTGAAGGGAGAAGGAGCAGAGAAGCCCTGAATGACTGACTGACAGCTGAAAAAGTCACCTCACTGTTCCCCTCTCTACCACCGCCGAAGAACCCGTTTCTCTCAGTGCAACATGCATTCCTCATGCCATACAGAACAATTGACATGCATTGTTGCTGTTTGCCGCTGGGATGCTGCTGCTGTTTCTGCTGTTGCTGTTGCTGTTACTGTTGCTGCTGCTGGATCTTGCATCTCCTGGTTCCTGGCAGGCTCTCAACTGCAGAGCCTCGGAAATTGTCACAGCAACAACTTGTGCCGCTTGCAGTTTTCCAAAATGAAGGCGAAATAAGTGAAAAAATATCAAAACTGGTTTTCATGGTGGCACACAGCAAAAACTTGTATATATCAAGAGGCAGAGGGTTCTATTTAAAGTTATAAAGTTATAAACTTAACCGTTTTCAGTTTAAAAATATCATTAAAGTCTGTGGCAAGTCAATAAATATTTATAGGGACTTAAACGTAACGTGATTAGCACAGATTCGTGTCTTGAATTTAAATTCATTCATTTTAAAGCCTGTATTACATGAAATTTATATTTATTCTACGTATGACAGTTATAAATATGGGACAATTTTCCACACTCTTTGAACTTTAAAGGAATATTCTTAATTTGAAATTTATTTTCTCTCTGTACAAGTTTTCGCAATAAGGACACGAATAGAACTGGTTCTGCGCTTGGGCCCTGCTCTTCATTTATCAATACTCGATCGGAGACCGAAAGTCCGGTTTCCCTGACTGCCTCGTGCATTTCATTTGATTTCTTTCCATTTGGATGGCAAACCATTCTCAGGCTCAGATATATAAATTAAGATCCATATCGGAAGGGAAACTGGAACTGCGATTGGATTGCTGCGGGCTGGCAAAAGAATGAAGCCAACGGCAGGTGGCATTTCGTATCGGTTTCTCCGATAGACATCCCTGAATCATATCCATATTCCAGCCCCAGAATTGTGATTTATTTTTCTAGTGTTAAACGTGGGCTCAACACGTTTATGTTTTTCCCTATTTCTTTTCGGTTAAAACTCTCAATTGGTTGGAATTCTTCTGGGGGAATTCTCCTTCTCGAAGGAAGTCAGTGGCCCGCTGACTGCCCGCTGTTATTTATTGTATTCGTTTATCGGCATTTTCCCGGCTCGCAACTCGCTTAATTTGCCCAGGGACTCTGTCTCTGTCTAGCTCTTTTTTTTTTTAAGCCCGGCTCTTGGTTTTGTCAGCATGACATGACTTTTATGGTATAAAGTTATATTTCAGGCTTCCACCAATCGTAGATAACTTCAAAGGCAGGCGATTTGTAAAGGCGCCATCTGGCGTTGAGAATGCGAATTCAATGGCTATAAATGTCGGGCCATCGATGGGTTAAGGATTTATGCTCAAGTTTCGCGCATAAAAACTGCACTATAATGCTGGCAGTTGGGTAAAGCACTCGGCGGCACGGAATAAGACAAGGAAGTAGGCTGAAAAATATTTTAGGGGTTAAATAATATAATACAAAAAATGTTAAATAAATAAATAAATACAAATTTAAGCAATTAACAATGTAAAATTGAATTTATATACAAATATAACATGAGTTTTGTTAATAATATATTAATTTCGAGCCACAGAAAGGGGGATATGATATACAATATTAGTTAGGGAATTTTAAGACATATTTTCCTAAAAAAAAATAGCTTAATATGACAAAGAAAACTTCAATTACTTTCGCTTTAGAACACATAAAGATACATTAAAAAAAAACTCATAAAAAGCTTGCAAAAACCTCAAATAAAAGTGAAATGAAGCGCATCAATTGAAAGTATTTACAACTCAGTGAAGCATGCGAAATGGTGGCAACAGCCTGGAAAAGCGCGACAAGTTTCCACAGGAAAAAAAAACCGAAATTAACATGTCACCTAGGGAGGAGAAGAAAATAAATATATATAATCTCGAATGAGGGGCTAATCGATAATTTATGAGCGGAAATATGGCACGCCGAACGAATGATGGATTCATTAGGCGTAAGGGAAATCAAAGACGTGTGGGGGGCTGGGGCAGGTGCGAGTTGGGATATTGTAACATGTTTATAAATAACGCTAATGAGCAGCGGGCAGATCGACGGGAACGAGGAGGCCCCTCGGCTCGTAAAATGTTTAAACAGACGGCGAGCGGCGCACTGACTTTGAACTGAAGAAGGGGCGGCGACGGTGGCGATGGCGGTGTTTGGGGCTATCGACGCTGCCGTTTTGGGGCTATCGCAGTTTAAATATTTACCCTGAAAAGAGGTACATGAAATGGTAAAATTAAACAATGTTTATCTCCCTGTTCTTTTTCCTTTCCTGCAATCAACGGTTATTCCACGCAATTGTTGACATTAAAACAATGTTTGAGTTTCAAAGGTCAACAGGTTCAGCTGGAAATTTGCTAAAAAGAAAGTTTTTCACGTGTGTGTTTGCTCAACAAATGATGAAATGCCATGTTTATCATTCAATCAATATGTCGACACTTTTTCAGGGCAGATTTTGGGGTAAACATTTATTTAAATCGGTGGTTAAGTTAGCATATATTCATAAATATTTATTTTTGAATATTATGAAAATTATATGTTAAAATAAAGCAGGAAATGACTTTATAAACCTTGCTGATAAAAAATTTAAATTAATATTTAACTAATGAACCAATTTTCCTTGTTATCCTTCCAGGCGACATCCTCTCCGGCGTCTGTTTCGTGGGCCAACTGGACACGCACTCCCTGGGCGCCTTCCTGATCCTGCCGCTCTGCATTTACCTTTCGATTGGAGCTCTCTTCCTACTGGCCGGCTTCATCTCACTCTTCCGCATCCGGACCGTTATGAAGACGGACGGCAAGCGGACGGACAAGCTGGAACGCCTAATGCTCAGGATTGGCTTCTTCTCGGGATTGTTTATACTGCCGGCCGTGGGCCTGCTGGGCTGCCTGTTCTACGAGTACTACAACTTTGACGAGTGGATGATCCAGTGGCATCGGGACATCTGCAAACCCTTCTCCATACCCTGTCCGGCGGCTAGGGCGCCGGGCTCGGCAGAGGCACGGCCCATCTTCCAGATCTTCATGGTCAAGTACCTCTGCTCGATGCTGGTGGGGGTCACGTCCAGCGTGTGGCTGTATTCCAGCAAGACGATGGTCAGCTGGCGGAATTTTGTGGAGCGGCTGCAGGGCAAGGAGCCCCGGACACGGGCGCAGGCGTATGTCTAGTATGAGACGGGTCCGGCCAAGTCCGCGCCCATAACCCCCGATCCTGATCCGGAGGCGGCTAACGAGAGTTACTTAGAGTTTAGCACATAGGCGCCACACATCCTCTGTGTGTTCGCACCCACAAGCAGTCGTAGTTCTTAGTCGCTTTGTATAAAGTCCATCATCTTGTGTTTCGCAGAAGCAGTGGAAGGCAAATCAAAAGTTCACCCTAGGCTATTGTTTAAAACTTGAGATATAATATTAGTTGATACGGAAGCAAGCTTGTTGAACCAAAACTACGCGTATAAGTTGAGCCTCTAGCGGTAAGTGGAGTTGTAATCATTGCTTTCATCGTATACGAACTATGGTAGTTATCCATCTTCGATCTTTCATTGCCCCGACGCGACTTGTATGTTAGGTTCTGATTTTTTTGAAAGCTTTAAATGTGCCCTAACATTAATGAATGTAGCAGTTAGATATTAGGAATATAATATGAGTGTTAGGCAGGTAAGCAGGAAATGTGGAGTTACACAATTCAGTAGTCACAGGACATCACTAATTTTTTCACCCACACAACTGTAATTGCTAAACTGTATAAACAAAAAACAAAAGAAGGAAACCATAAACTATTTAAATGTATTATGTAGCAATAAATGTCCTCCATGTGCTAAACTTAATGCAAATACGATTATTATAATTATAACTGTAACTCTTAGCGGTAACTGTAATTCTAACTGTAATTGTATATTTGTTGAACTAATTAATTCTAAACGCGTACGGACATAATTTGTAATTCAATTTTTTAAATGACGTTGTAGTCATAGCACCTAAGTGAACAAAGCAAAGCAAACTAAAAAAAAAAAAAAAAGAAAAAACACGCAAACATTTTGTTGCCACTTTATGGAAAATTTTTCCCTCACACCCCCACCTCTCTTCCCCACACTAAATAAGAGTTAAAAACTGCCATTTAAATATTTGTAGACACGTGAAAAGTTCACCGAAATGGAAAGGAAAGTATAGGGCGAACTGTTGAGCATTTGTTTTCAGCGCATTTAATTGAGTCCTCGAATTAAATTGGCACTATTAATAAACATACAAGTGTGAATTGAATGTCCAAGCCAGATTTGTGTAGCATTTAAGCCGATGGGAATGCATATTAATTATATATAGAGCAACTATCGATAGTGTCGGTGTAACATAGCGAGTGGCCCGCGGCAAGCGAACAATTATATAAGTGTATAAAACCAACATAAAACATTAAGAGCTTCGATGGAAGCATCCACTGGCAAACACAAAACAACACACACTCACACGACTCACAACAAACGGAAAATGCGAAAATAAAACTTTATTTTATTGTTAAAGACTGAAAAATGTAAACTGTGTGTTTTTAATTCGATTGGGAAACTGTGGGAATTAGCCTTAGCATCTTAACGATTCTCCACAGCGTAAAATTATTGGTAACTAGCCAGGATCTGTAGGAAAGATCCTTTAAATGGTCCTATTATAATGGAAAGTATTTAATAATTATATAAATTTCTAGCGCTCTTGTATTGAAAAGAATGTAATAACATTGAGCAGCAGCCTTTCTGGAATTTAAAAAATATTTCAAACCAACTAAATACCTATAGAAAACCCCTGTTAACTGCTGCACTCACACCTTTTTAAGTCTGTGAAAAACCCTCCCCCATTGGCAGAGCCAAAACTTTTCCCATTAGATGCAAGTACACATGTAAGCGGACGGACAGACAGAGAAAAACTATGGCCACGAAGGCAGCTAGAAATTCAATCATAACTTGCCAACACCCGCCGGCCAAGTTCCGACAAACACTTGGAACACATGGCCGTAAGCCTTGAAAATTTACGAGTGCCAACGAGAAATCCACGCCCATATAATTTTGATTACACTTGTTTTCTAAATACTCGCCCAGTGAAACCGCACAAAAAGGCATAAAAAAAAAACACTGGAAAAAGGAAAACGCACGCTGACACACACAAAAACAAAAGCATTCGAGAAACATGTGTGGCGGTGAAAAGGCCGAAATAAAATCCAGACCGAGACTGTACTTTTGGGGAAAAAGCGCTGTGGATGCACATGGAAAAATAGTTGTGGTTTTGTTGCCGTTTATTAAGAAAGACAAGTATTTATTTTTGTTATTAAATAATAATTTCTTTACAGCTTAACTAATTCTGTGTTTAATTTACTTACTAATAAATTATAAAAAATTATTTTAAGGATTCTTCGTTTGTAGTATTTCAGTATTTTCCAATCTCTTGACTTGTTTGAACTATTTAGTTTCCATTATGTTTTGGTCGGCTGAAGATATGTTTTGATTGATTTCTTTCTATACCAAATATTTACTTATTATTATTATTTATTTAATTATTTATTTTTCCATGTGTGGTCTTCAGTCAGACGCTAAGCTCCTCGGCAACAAATTGCAGTTAAAAATAGAGGAAGTGGTTCGGGGAAAATCACTCTAGCTCGCTCTCACTCTCCGATTCTCGCGGCCCACACAGAGGGACATGTATTAAAGGATATGAAGGATATGGCAATGTTTTACAAAACACGTGTGCGATTTAACAACTACAACGGCCGCACAGAAAACTTTTCAGCAGCACACACACACGTCGTGAAAAAAAAACACAGAAAAGCAGAGAAAACTGCACACGAAAATGGAATCCAATGTTCGGCGGTGAGTTTTGTTGCGTTTTTATGCGACCACCATAAAAAAGTTATTAATGTGTGGATTTTCAGGAGTACGAGTGAGCGGTGGAGGGAAGAGAGGGCGTGGGGAAATCGCGAGAAAAGTGGGAAAGCTGGCGGCTGCACACGGCCACAAAATGGCGCGGGCGTGTGCAGGCGTTAATGTGGCAAAAAATGTTTCTGAGCCAGGACAATTGCTCAGTACCAAATGCGAAGTGTAATACACTCTAGTCAGTTTATTAAATTCCTATTTCTTTAGGTAATAATGAGATAGGGTTTTCTGAAGTAATCTAAAGCAATTTCTCTTATATTTTAATGCCTAAGCTATACCCTTAAAGTCTGAGAATTAATTTACTAATACCATATCCTTCTCCCTTATAGACTTCAAGAGTTATTTAATAAATTGCTTTCCTTTTGACATCTATAAAGTAAACTGTATAGTATTTTCCAATTCCAAAACACATCTTAAAAAGAAGAGTATTCCATCATCGCCTTAACTCTCCCGGTGAACTTTCTGCAACTTCTATTATTTGCAGTGCAGTTTTGTAGCCGCTGAATGCGGGCGTGAAAATCATAAAGCAAAACATATGAGTAGATGTGAAGTTACTAAAAAAAAGGACCATAAACTACGAAAAGGAACTCGCAGAAATAAGCGCCCCCCCCCAAATAGGACACTGGCAGCGAGGACCGTCGAAATGCGATATATTCGTGCGGCTGCACGTCCTGAACCGACAGATTTCCAAATGGAAGCGGATTTTGGTTTCGAAATAACATGTCAGCCACTACATATTTGCAGCTTCTCATCTTTCATGAAAAAGAGAATTAATCAAGAGGGTCCTGAGCCACCAACATCAGTTTGAAACGGTTTCAATTCAAAATGACTTTAAAAATCTGGGCTTTATGGACGCGCTGTTGAGGGGAATTTATAAGCAGGGACATATAGCGAATTTCCAGAACGAGGCTCAGCTTGATTTTTAATTGAGATTAATAGAAAAGAAATAGGAAAACAAGTAAAGAATATTTTTGGACAACTCTTAGCAACTCCTTTTCCAAATAACCGTAATTTAAAGCAGCCGGAAAAGAAGTTCCATTTAATTAATTGCCAAAATCGATGCGACACAACTGAGAGCGAGAAAAAAAAGAATTGTCCCCAATGGAAGCCGCTTTGTGCGCGCCTGGGGGAGTTTGCAATTTAATTGCCATTTTCAATTAGGTAACTGCACAAATGGACCAACAAAGAATATACTGCAGTGCGCTGTGTAGTTTACTTAATTAATGTTCTGCAGTCGGGGGACTTAGGGGAATTTTTCCCCCAAGGGGAGACACTAAAAAGTGCCCCAAAAAGTGTGCAATGGAAATGGTTCGACAGGGGGAAATTGCTGCAATAGGATTAAATGAATTTGGCAGTGCAAGCTAAGGCTTAATGCCAAAGTCAAACATGAAAATAAAACTTGTAATAATATAGTAATTATTTAAACTGTTTTATAATTAAAAAGCAATCTTGAAGGTAATAAATAGCAAATTACCTAAAGCTTTTACGAGGCGTGTAGTTGAGCTAATCTTTGAAGGATTTCTTTGATAATAATAATTCAATATATATTTAATTAACATTAAAATACTGAACAAAATTCAATAATTATAACCCAAACCTAATAATAAATATCTAGATTAGATATACTAAATGCTCATGAAATTCATTGAGCTTAAGGTTTGTGGATATCTGACTGAATCAATTCTCAAGCCGCTGGGCATCAAAATCTCGACAGCTGCTCTCAACTAGCAATGAAATTTCATTGCCAAAAAGGGGGCTGCAACCCCCACGAAATCCCCGGTCCAACCTTGGCCAATTCTAACTAACTGAAATCACACAAAAGGCTGCAAGACCACAGCAAACAAAAGAAAGTTAATTGCCAGGCCAAATAACAAGTCACCCCCCCACAAATCTCGGCTAAGAGAGAGAGGATTCAAGGGGTGTTGGTTCAATATTTGCCTTAGTTATGCCCCCGGAAAATCAGACGAAAGGAGCCTGAAGTAGCTGCTAATTTTTCGCCGGGAAAAGTCAATTAAATTTACCAAGAGGAGGGCTTCGAAAACTTTTCGGCGCCTCAAAATGAATAAATGATGGAGCATGAATGTCAATCAAAGTTAAGCGCTGCAAAATGAAGACAAACAATCGAAAGGGATCGAGATGGAATCCGGAAATTTCAGCCAAATAGAGATGAGTCATAGGGGGAAGAGCGGAAAACCAGCTTCCATTAGCTCCTGCGGGGGGTGGCATAAATTATGCCCCGCCACGCCCACAAATTGATAAAGTTTTCCCCATTTCAGATACGCCCGGCTACCCCCCGAGCCCGGCTCCGGCTAATCCAACAATGCCTAATGACAGTTGTCGAAAAGTTTTGCCCGAAAATCGATTCTAATGGCATCGCAAATAATCGAACCGAGTTGTTTATCGAAATGAATAGTTTGCGGGGCGGGGCCTTTGCCGAAAAAGTTGTCAAATTTTATAGTTATTTGTGGGGTGGCGGCTGCCAATTTGAAAACATTTCAGCCTGATAAAAACCCTTTTAGTCCGAACTTTTGTGTGGCTTATATTGATAAAGTTGCTAGCTCTCCCCTTCTCTCATTGTGCTGGCCATAAATCAGTTTGCAGAACTCCTGCAGCGAGGTGAGGCTTCAATGGGACATAAACCATGCAGCAGGTGGCCCCTCTTAGGGCTTTCCCTCTGAGTAATTAAAGCAATTGCGACAAAAGAGCCACAAAATCCAAACCAGCAGGAAGCCAAGAACGGAGAAAAAAAAATAAATGAGGACGAGGGGCGTCTAATCAGATTTATACTGCGGTTCCACGAGCTCTTCTTAATTGTCATAATTTCTTTTTAGCGCTTTCGAAATGTGTCAAAATTATGTTAGTATAGCTGAACGGAGGGCGGAAGTGGTAGCAGGCAGCAAATTTGTCAAATGGGAAAACTTTTTAATGGCTTTGGTGAGGGGCAAAGAAGAAAGAAATCATTTAAGGTTATGAAATATTATAAAGATTGTGTGAGATGTGTTTAATTATGTCCTTAAGCTAAATAAGTCACATTGGCGTAATTAAGTGATGTGAGTTCGCACCAAGCTGTTTGTTATTAATTGTATTTGAAACGTCCTTAAATATTAGATGCTGGTACTTTAATTCAGCTTTCAAGCGTTGTTTTCTAACATCTTAGAATAATAATCATATTTATTATTAAATATTTTTATGGGTTATTAAACAAAGCTTAAATTGGGGCTATTATTTTTATATAATTCACTTAGATAAGTAATAAATATACTGGTAATAGATACACTAGTTAAATCATTACTTCTATGGCATGACCTGCAACTTTCATTATTTTTAAAGGCTCACGAAAATCGCCCGAATGTAGATAGATAATTAAATGACTTTCATAGTACTTACGTTCTTTATCCAACGAGAAGACCTAATGAAAAGCCATTGGGGCTGTGAGTGATCTCATGTCGAGGCCCGGCTGTCAGAGGTCGAAAGCAATCGAGTCGTATCGATCCAAACAATGGAGACTCATTAACGATCTTAAGAGTGTATGCTTCTTTGCTGGCCAGAACTCTGCGGCCTGGCCAGCGCAAATAAATAATAAATATGGGTAGGGGCGACGGGGGAAAGGCAGAAATATGAAAATAATTCCACGGGAGGAGGGAGTTTCTTACGTACACTAAGGGTCGTGAGCATAAATTTCAAAATTGTTTCTTGGCCTCGGCGCGCGGCATTGATGAAGTACGTCAAGATGGGGTCAGGGGAAGCCGGAGACGGAGCCCCATATGCCGTAGGGCAACTTATGGCTAAGAAAGGTGCAGATTGGAGTGCCACAAACCAATAGAGATGGGGGAGAGTGTACACAGAAAGAAATATTTATGTAAATGTAGGATAATTTACAAGAAATTGTAGTGTATGTGACTTTGGATTGTAAAATTGGTAAATCATTTTATTTATTTTAATTCTAAACATCCAAGCATCCTGCAAAATATCTTAAATTTTATTTACAATTTGTTAAGAACGCCGCTAACCCTAACAAGCACGTGCTTGGTGTTGCAAGGGTCACTTGATGTTTAAAAACTTAA
This sequence comes from Drosophila kanapiae, assembly GCA_008042475.1. NCBI lineage: Eukaryota > Metazoa > Arthropoda > Insecta > Diptera > Drosophilidae > Drosophila > Drosophila kanapiae. Next base: position 1,479,637 of record VNJM01000232.1, read on the forward strand.
TAAATATACTTTCGAAATATATTTGAAAATACTTTTGTTGGATTTTAAGATCCAAGAAGACGGTTATACCTTTTTGTGGGCTTATAAAAGATAAGCTTGCTTTATTTTATCTTTTATAATTTATTTCTAACATATACTTAAGCTTCTTGTATTTTTCTGAGTGTAAAAGGAAGCGACGCCAAAGCCTCAGACCAGGAAACCATTGTGCCCGACTGTTCCCTTGGCCATTCTTGATGGTCGATGCTGTGCGGGTGATAAGTAACATGAATCACGTTTTATTTTGCCTTCGGACTTTAACGATGCAGTCGCTCTGCGCTGGCTTACTGGCTGGCTGGCTGACTGGAGTGGCGACTGGTGACTGGAGATGGGGACGATGGTGGCCTGGGGAGTGAACTCCAGACTGGCTCAATGGCTGACTGACTTCGTCTTCGAGTTGGCTGAAAGGTCAGAGAGCCGGCCGAGAGTCGAGGTTTCCTGCAATTTTTATTTACCTTTTGTGTATGAGAACAAGCTCAGTTCTATTCTTCTGATTCCCTCCCCTCTGTGGCCTTAATGTTGTGGAATATGCTGCAGGGATTTTTTCCATTTCGCCTTGGAACGTGAGAATTTAATATTTCTTTTCATTAGCCACGCTCGACTCGAGTTCGAGCTTTGCGTTGAAGGTGGGCTCTGAGTCTCGACGGAGCCGGGAAAGTAGTTCTGGCGACACTTACAAATTTCATGGTTACATTTTGTGGAGGTCAACGCCAACAACAAAACATAAATTATGTCAAACAGGGCCAACAGCTAAATTTGTTATGGCCAGGAACAGGAGGTGGGTGCGAGTCGTCGAAGGTGTCAGTGGATACTAATGGGAATGAGGTTTTCTATCAGTCTTTTATCTGGCAAGTTGAAGTGCTGTCTTTGTGAATATTTATACTTGTATTAACCTTTTAAAGTAGAAGTATTCCTTCTATTACTTACAGTTCTGTAACTAAGTCTGGTTTTTATTTTCAACTGCTTTCCATTTGAATAGCATCTGATTTCTGTTCACAATTTGGGCAGCCACGGCCACAGTTATCCGCCCTATTGCCACCTTCGATGTGTCAGGACTTCAACATGTCCAAAGCAGCCACAAAAGTTTTTCCACCTCGATTTAGTTTCTCCCCCCAAACTGTCGCCCAGTAAAGCCCTGTCAAAACTTTCGTTGCTGGAAAACAGAAGTTAAACCGAAACTATTTGCCAGTCACGTTCGTCTTGATAACTTGTCGCCAGCTGGAAATCTGTGTAGCAAGCGAGACATTGTCGCCAAATCCGCGGCCAAGTGTTGCAACTGCCGGCACCAGGCAGCAGGCAACAATGTTGCATCCACAGCCACTCAGCTTGAGATGGAGCCCAGAGCTGTAGCAGCCACTGGAGCCACTCGTCTCCGCCATGATTGTGGCATCTCTGCAGCAGTCGCCTGCGGACTCGGCGGCAAATATCAGCCGGCGTGGCGGACGGAGGCAGCTGCCGCCATCAAACGCAGCTTAGGCGCGATGAGCCATGCCGCCGACATCCTTCTGCATTGCCACCACATCTTTGGTATATCCTAGCTCTCTTGAATCCCAAGGCCACCGCCTCCTTTATGCTTACTAACACCACCCCCCATCTCATGCTCTGCATGTGTCGCTCTGCTTCTGGCCACATTTTGGTTGACGCCTGGCTTTCCGGATTCCCCTCGCGAAATGAGATGAGTTTTGGCTGCTCCAAAAAGCAGGAGGCCAGAGTGCACTCCGAGCAAAATCTTCCAGAATTTATCATAATTTTCAGCTGCCTTTTTCTACATAATATCAAATATTATACGTTTGTTTATATGTTCACAATATCAGTCAACGCTGGAAGATACAAAAGTATCTGTGGGATGTCCCCTAATGCCCCCTTCCCTTTGCAGCCCCCGCCTCAGCACTTTTCCACCAACATAATATTCGTGTCCCGCAAGCATTTAGCATAGCATCATCGAGTCATTGTACCCCGGAATCCCCGAATTTTCTGCTGGATTTTCCGCTTTTGGCGTAACTAATTTTTCTCCTGTGCTTTCTTTGCCTTTTTTCTGTGGCTCTATTCGCCTGCTTTTGCTATTGCATTATGCATCTTTCTGGCCAAAAAAAAAAATGAGCAGGGGCGGCGGGCACCGGCTTTCCCTCCATTGTTCCCCAGTGCCGGGCGATGTTTACGCTTGCTACATTTACTTTGCATGGCAATCTCCAGCTCCGCCCCTGTGGAAACCCCAACCCCATCCCGTGTTCCGAGTTGGTAACGCCAATTTGGTGCACTCCACTGGCTCTCCACGGATGGCTTGCAGGCGTTGGCTGCTTTCCCGGCTGCTCCTGCCTTGACTTCGTCGTTGCCTTTGCCTTTGCCTTGGTTTTTGCGTCGGTTTGGCTTTGTCCTGCTTGATAACACCGCCTGCACTGCAAGAAAATTTAAGAATTTGATTTTGAAAATATTTTTAAATTTCAGATAAGTTTATATGTATATTCTATATTTTACAATCAAGAAGGTATTATGTTTACTGACTCAAAAATGATGTCAACACATTACAGAAGTTTTTATACATTACAAACTATAGTGTCTTCAAGAGATGTTAAGGTGAACCTTTTTTAAAAATGATTCTCTAGATTTATAACTCCTTTTATATATTATTATTATTTAATATGTACAAATTCTTATTTATTTAATAAACTTTTCCTCATGTGCACTTTCAGCTGCCCCCCTTTCCCCGCCTGGAACTTTCGACAAGCTGAGTTAACTTCATAGTTTTGTGCCCCGAAGCAAATTGAGTGATTATCAGTTTGGTTCACCTGAAGCAGCTCTCCGGATGGAAAACAGCGACCAGGATGGGGGAATTCCCCGCAAGTGCGTGTGGGTAAATCTTCTTGGCCACGCTTTAATTATTGAAACGCTGAGCTGAGCTGTGCTGGAAGCCACAAGAATCAACTGGAGCTTGTCCAGCCTTTATTTTTTGGACCAACTTTGCATATTAATTGAATTCGTTATAGTTATGGCTGGCAGAGTCACTTCGGGGATCAGGAGATGCCTGCAGATGATAAATGGAGTCGGGGCTAAGGTCAAGATTCATCTAACGAAATTAATTGGAAAAATCTAAGAAAAGAATCTAAGAAAAGAAAAAAAATCTAAGATTAAGCAATCAATTTATTTTTCTATTCACCTTTTATGAATCCACAAAATGCTTTATAAACTTTACATACCAGTAACTATAGTTTTCTGCCAGAAACATTCTTAGTCTTGGCAATTTATAGGTAGAAAATATACATTTTTCCACCCCTTTCTGCCATTAAATCGTATGCACCGCAACATAAACAAAACAAAATAATTATTTCATCAACTGAATAAGGAAAGGCGCCCCAAGGATTCAGAATCGAAAGCCCGACGAGTGGCTCAGGCTGACCGCAAAATGAAATACGAATCTCGGACATGAAATGCTTGGCAAATAACTGAAGACTTTCGAGCAATGCACGAGAACAAATTAAAACCATAAAATATTTGCAATCACAACGAAAGGACATGCAGCCAGGGACCGGCCAGCGAAAGGGCAAATAACCGAGCAGAGAAAGCCCAGGGAAATGAATTCCCAATGGAGCGGACCAAAGTGGGTGAGCCAGTGAGTTCAGTTGCATTAAAGAAATTAAAGTGCCTGGCCAGGAATTGGCTGCGGTTCGAGGTGGCTCCTGGCCGTGCTCTTACTGCTGGCTCTGGGCAACTCCACATTCCTGCCATCGATCCCCTTGGTGCACCCAACAACTTAACAACGTCTGGCCCCGAGGTAACTTCGCCGAAGAAGGAGCAGATGAATGGAGCCGTATTTATGTTTTCTTTGCTTCGAGGCGGATTTCGAGTTGCTGAATGAGTTTGCCAGCCCCTTTAGTATTTTATACCCTGTACACTGTATTTGTTATATCTTACTGATGAGCTGAGCAAAGCCCTAACCGCATAAGTAACCAAAATTGGACACTGAGACATTAAGCCTCCTGATAACTTAATAAATATGTGCTGAATCTTTTTATACAACTAAAATATCACGAGTTAGTTTTATTCATACATTCTTGAAGCTCTTGTTATCAGTTTTTTTCGATGAAATTCATTTGAGATACTTTAAAAAACACTGACTTCCTGTCCCGGGTATCGCTTAGTCGGAAAAACGCGGCTAAAAAACCCTCCCAACACGCTTTTTGCCCCGCTCTTGCCGGGCGTTTTTGTCAATTTCACATGCAAGACGTTTTCATTGCCAACTGCAGACTGGAATTACTCCTGCGGGGCGAATATAGCCGGGAATGTAGCTAGGAACGTGCGCAAGGATCCGCCGGGATGAACGGATTCCAAATGCATCCTGCATGCGGCAGTGGCAGTGGCAGCAGATAAAAGGAGCGATACACGGCAAGCACGGAGCCCAAACAAAAACAAACAGGACGAGATAGGCAACGAGGCAGGATAAGCTGGAGCTGGGATGCTAGCAACAGGAACGTGACTCACGGGGAATGGTGTAAATGGATGCGATTCAAGAATTCTGACTAAAATTGAAAATACTCATTAATATTTGCAACTTGAGAATTGAATTACCCTCTTGAAATATTATATTAGATAATTTTATTTAAATAAAAAGAGTATCGTTGAAAAGTAAATGCTTATGGAAAGTTTGTTGGTAGTTTTACATTATTTAGTAATTGAATTGATTATATTCTTCCTAAATTTCAAGGATCATATGGACTTCTTATTTTTAAAGATCGTTCAAGATTTATCATCTGAGAAACGAACTACTGATCTATAAGGATCTGATGAAATATATTTTTATTTTAATATTCTGCCTTCTCTTCACGCTTTCCTCTCCATTGACTGTTAACCGGCATGTGCCCCACATGGAAACTCGAGCAAGTCATCAGAATTCATAGTCCATCTGTTTTTTTTCCTATTTTTTTTTTGTATGTCTTGCAGAAAAGCCCCCGCTGTCGCCTCTATTGCAATTGCAAGTTGCTGCTGCTGCTGCGTCAAATGCAAAATGTGATTTAATGCCCTTTGGTGTCGCATGCTAATGAGGCAAGGAAAAGTTACTTCTTTTTCTGCCAGCGTTGGCAACTTTTCCCCGGCACGTGCCGTGGATGCAAGTCCAACTCTAAGTCCAACTCGGATCCGCTGGCTCACAACTATGCCTAGCTCGGTCTGTATGCGTGTGTGACGGGAATATATTTAAAATATTTAGTTACATGCTAAATAGTTTTGCCTTCGAGTTGAGTTATGAACCCACTGCCGCCTCCATTTGCTAATTGTGTGGCCTGAAAACTGAAAAGTGAAGCCAACCTGAGGTCAGTGGGGAGCCGGGGGGAAAAGCTGCACTGGACGTGACTGGAAGTGGCCTTGGCTTAGTGCTCGTTGGTGGTGGAGTTAGGACTGAAGTCGCTACATAGCCGTGAAGTGTTATATTTCTTGTGTGAGAGAACAATATGTTTCAGTTTTGTGAAAGTTAAGTTATAATAGATTCATAAAATTGTAAGTTGGTAAAAAATAAATAACCATCTAATAAAACAATGACTATTGTTTATATCGCTATTTATTTTATTATTTCTTTATTAAAACATAGGGAAAAATGTTCAAAATTCCACTAAAAATATTGTTTCTAAACACTTAATGCCCGCAGTTTACCACTTCCGCAGAAGTTATCTTCCGCTAAGACTCATTCCCCAATTGTAAGTGAACTTTTCCTTTAATTGCTTTTGCAGACTGGGAAAACGGTGCAGGAAAAACTGCCGCTTATCGTTTGATTTTCATTGCGAGTGCTCGGAACTTGGTCGTTGAAGTTTGAGTTTTAGTGCGGATGGCACTCCAGCGAACAATGAGAGATTCGATGGAGTGCAGTTTCAAACGGAGACTGTAAAGCTGCACTGCAATAAACTTCCTAATGAATTAATAAATCTAATCTTATTTATTTATTATATTAAAAAGATTCTAAAGTCCTTTAAATTATTTTAGAATATTAAATAGTGTCAGCTAGTGGCTCTGGCTAATAACAGTATTTTTTATTAATGAATTTTAACCCTGTTGAATTCCTCCATGCCCTGTTTAGAGTGGACCACAATTAAGTGCAGACCACGAGAAGCTCATTACTGGAGGACGGGAAAAAAGCGAAACTCCTGGGATTTCTTCGTACTTAACCCGCCCACTCCCACGCCCATTCATTCATCTCCCAGCAGGATCAAGGGGTAGCCAAAGGGGTGGGGGGAACAGGAGCTATAGACAGGGCTGCGGCTCCAGTCTGTCTCCATTTGTTGACGCCCTGTCAAAGTTGCCTGCTCGGCTGACAAACATTGTCAACGCCCTTGGCCAACGTCATCATCAATGTCAGTGGCAACACCACCAACGCCACCCCCTACCGATTTTCTTTGGGAAAACCACACTCGGGACATCACTCAAGTTGAGCTGGAAGTTTTCCTTTCTCCTCTTTTTTTTTTATTTTGTTTTTTGTTTGTGGCACTGACAGACGGGAGAGACCCGCGATTATTTTGCTCTCCCCGGGAGAAGGAGATGGCCATCAATTTCCATAAGTTGTCATAAAAGCGGACTGTTGCCATATCTCGTACTATATCTATATGGGACTTGATGGCCCATTAGGGCAACCAGGCGACAGTTTTAATGGGCTTTGATTTAAATTTTATGCGCATTTCTCATTAAATATTATTATTTCGCCAAACCAGCTGGTGGCAAGTGTCGTAAATAAGCGCAAAAAGTTAGGGGGGAATATGGTTCAAATAATATTCCACAGCTTGGTGTTTGCCATTGTGGGAAGTATTGATTGAATTGGGGAAATAACTTCTTGGAAGAATCTTAATAAAATTTGAAGTATTTTGCAATACATGTATTGCCAATAATAATATTTATTAATTAAATCACCCAACTGCCTAATTTTTCGAATTTGGCGCTGAGGAGGCAGTATAAGGCCGATTAACTCTGTGCTATCGAGAGTGATCATCGCACAGATCAGACCCAGCGCATCGTCGCTCTTCTGTTTTCTGTTTGCTTGTTACCCGAAACGGGAGAAATATACGCAAATTGACGCATTTTCGGGTCCTACAACAATAACATTTGTACAACTCAACCAAGATTCGATTTAATTTAACAAAATCGACGAAAGAATTGCACGTACCTCATTTTTCCATACCAGGCAAACAGAAACCACCAGAACGACGATGCGCAGATCAGTGCGCTGACGTCATTGCAGCTAGTGGTGGAAGAAATAAAGTTGCGATAATCGATATCACAGAGTTAACCGCCCTTCTACTGCACCACGACCACCAGATTTGAAAAATTTGGCAGTTGGTAAATTTGAACAGTTGGATTTCAAAATTGGCGCCAACCGCTTCCTACAACAATAACATTTGTTCAACAACAACATATGTTCAAAATTGGCGCCAACCGCTTCTACAACAATAACATTTGTTCAACAACAACATATGTTCGTCTTAATTCAACGAAATCAACGAACGAATTGGCCGCTCCTCGATTTCGCCTACCCGGCGAACAGGAACCAGGAGAACGACGATGCGAGATCAGTGCGCTGACGTCATTGCAGCTAGTGGTGGAAGAAATAAAATTGCAATAATCGATATCACAGAGTTAATCGCCCTTCTGCTGCACCTTGACCGCCAGATTTGAAAAATTTGGCAGTTGGTAAATTTGAACAGCTGGATTTCAAAATTGGCGCCAACCGCTTCCTACAACAATAACATTTGTTCAACAACAACATAGGTTCGTCTTAATTCAACGAACGAATTGGCCGTTCCTCGATTTCGCGTACCCGGCGAACAGAAACCAGGAGAACGACGATGCGCAGATCAGTGCGCTGACGTCATTGCAGCTAGTGGTGGAAGAAATAAAAGTTCCATAATCGATATCACAGAGTTAATCGCCCTTCTACTGCACCTGCCCGCCAGATTTGAAAAATTTGGCAGTTGGTAAATTTGAACAGCTGATGTTCAAAATTGGCGCCTATTCGCTTCTACAACAATAACATTTGCTCAACAACAACATATGTTCAAAATTGGCGCCTATTCGCTTCTACAACAATAACATTTGCTCAACAACAACATATGTTCGTCTTAATTCAAAGAAATCAACGAACGAATTGGCCGCTCCTCGATTTCGCGTACCCGGCGAACAGAAACCAGGCGAACGACGATGCGAGATCAGTGCGCTGACGTCATTGCAGCTAGTGGTGGAAGAAATAAAGTTGCGATAATCGATATCACAGAGTTAATCGCCCTTCTACTGCACCTTAACCGCCAGATTTGAAAAATTTGGCAGTTGGTAAATTTGAACAGCTGGTTTTCAAAATTGGCGCCAACCGCTTCCTACAACAATAACATTTGTTCAACAACAACATATGTTCAAAATTGGCGCCTATTCGCTTCTACAACAATAACATTTGCTCAACAACAACATATGTTCAAAATTGGCGCCTATTCGCTTCTACAAC